>OW818032.2:120650995-121914745 GCA_942486065.2 Calliphora vomitoria | reverse complement strand
CAGTTTGTTTACCTTGAGAGTTTGGGAAAACAAGAAAATGTTAAGTATATCCCAAAGCTAAAACAAGATTTTTCATAAATGAAAATTGATAAAGTTTGATATGCAAATGTCTATATTATAAACAACTAAAGTAAATGTTTCCACCCTCTTTCTTTTTTTTTTTTGCTAGTTTTTCCTTTGACAATTTAATTTAGTTAAATGACTAATGATGCTTGTGTCTTATTTGACAATGTTGTGTCAAAATAAACATTAAAAATTGTTTCATATGTGTGCTGAAGAGCTAGCTGATCATATAAGAGTTTGTGAGAGTAGTTGCTGGGCATGTGTGTGGCTTAAATATTACTTTCTTTATGAAATGCTTAAATTTAATGGTTTTTCTATGATTAAATAAACAATATAAAAATAACGCGTGAAAAATCGTTCATATGTATGTATTTCAATATAATATCATGTGTGTGTGTCTTTTTTCGCTCTTAATGACAATCTGTCAAACTTATCATTTTTCATGGCAAAGTAGCAGGATTAAAGGTGGAAGAAATATTGAGGAAAACAAGTTTATAATAAATGATATATAAGGACATTGTGGTTAAAAGGGGGAAAGTGCTACAAAGTAGTTATGCAGTAGAAAAGTTTACATTAAAACCAGAGCTATTGACTGTCAAGTCCAGAGGAATCTCCAGGTACTTAAACAAGCGCCTAAGAGGTCTCAGCAATGCCTACACTTCAGGAGACATAGTTTAGTCGACTCAGTCTGTGATTCTTAGTCGACTTCTCCTATCTTTGGATTCTTTTAAAGAACAGCTCTGGTGATTTCACACCATTTACCTCATCATACAGCTATTGATTGACACGCAATTTACCAGCTGTAAAAGTTTGAATGGGAGTTTAATAGTAGCCCAATACGGCCATCTGTAAAATCTATCTGGGACAATAATTGATGCTACTATCTCAGTGAAGTACAGCTGTTGGAGTCGATTTTATACTGCACTTAAATATTTACAGCTTTGTCGTTTGAGAGATGTTATTAAAGCGCCAAACTCTATCTAAATAGTGAAACGAATTTTTCAAGTGTTTTGGATTTCTGAAACGGTGTAAGAATTACTTCACTCCATCTGATCTCCTCACTATTTACACTACCTACATCCGACCGAAAATGGAATACAACTCCCATGTATAGGCCGGAGTTTCTCGACGGTGTACAGGAGAGGGCGAAAGTGATTATTGGTGACAGTAGGGTATCCAACCAACCCTATTGATTCGCTGGAGCACCATCGCAATGTGTGCTGCGTTTCACTGTTCTATCTGGGAGATGTTATTAAAGCGCCAAACTCTATCTAAATAGTGAAACACATCTCTGATCTTCACCAAAATCTCCATCTCTAGATGACTTCATTCTAAGAACCAAAAGGATTTCACATGCTGAATTGACAGTTCTTTGAGTAGAGATGCGTTCGATTGCTGGTACTAACCCAAATAGTGTTGGGGAAATAGAATTCACCAGAATTAATCTTTGATTCAGTCTGATGGACGTTTACTCTAAGATCACCACGTCTTGACTTACTGTTGATACAATATATTCAAGTTTATTAGATATCATAGAATCGACGGACCATCATGCATCATGCAATATATATATCAATTAGGTATTCAGGTAGGTTCCAAGGTATTTTGTTTTGGTCCTTAGAGTTTCTTCAATTTCTCCATTTAAATGCGTAAGGAGTATGTGTCTGATACCTTCACTAATAACAAATGGATGACTACTATTCGTTCAAAAAACTTTTTTTATATTCGCACCGCTAGGTGCAGAGATCAGGAATGAGATCAGTGATCTTCTTGAGCATATCTGGCTCTTAAGGTCACCTAAATTAACTTTATGTAAATAAGTAGAATACTGAATTCTTACAATTGTTTAATTACTTATTATGTGGAGAGTACTGATTTTGAGATTAATATGAATGAGCTGCCCATAAACACTGTCTTTCTTAGGAACTAAAATTTGATTTTCCAAACTCTGCAAATGTTTTCTCTATCGTTAATACCTAAAAGTATGCCAATATATTCAAATTGCTCAGCTTACATAGAAAATCCTTTTTCAGTCTTTGTTTTATTTCAAAGTATGAAATATTTAAACAACTCCAAAAAGAATTGTATTTTAAACCTTCACAAGACATGACTTTTGACAAGTTACAAGGATAATGCAAGGATGAGTGAAAACAAACAATGCAGTTTATGTAAATTTTTGAAAAATTTTTTTTAGACATATTTGAAGTATTTAATATAAAAGGTCAATATTTTAAAAGAAATTGTTTGTTTAGACAATGTTAAAAAAGTCAATATTTAACCCTTTATCAAAATAAATACAAAAAAAAGAGATGGGATATATAAAGCAGAGAGTATTTAGCCAAGTAACCCAGCATAATGTTAAGGATTTAAATAAAAGTTATGGATTTTATTTAAGAGCATAAATTGTCAACTGGCTAGGCAGGCTTCTCCCACGACTTGAGCTTATATTTGGCATCCTTTTTAAAATCTAAATAAAACGTTAGTTAGTTTTAGAAGGTTTGAAAAAAGAAAATTTTAGCGTTATTCGGGAAATTTTTTATTTGTATCAAATTTTTTTAATATTCAATATTTCAGCCAGTTGTCATTTAATATGATTAGCCTAATACCCAATATCTAAGAGAGCTTATAAAGAAATTGTTTTATCCACAAACTGGTTTTCTATTAAGCATCTTTCTCAGTACAGACTCCCAGGCCTTACTGCGTCTATAGCTGTTGTCAAATGTCAACAAGCGTGTGCTGCCTTTACCGACTAATCAACACAGTGCTACTACAACTCATACTCTTTCCAGCCCTACTAATAATAAAAGTTTATCTGATACTCATTAAAAACCTTTAACCCTTTTGTTTTCACATTATGCAAAATGCAAAACATTGAAAGAGGAAAAAAAAAACACCAGAGATAAAAGTTGTCATACGAGATGAATTAAAAAATTAAAAAATCGAATAAATACACACGCATTGTCAATAAAACCAACGTATGAACATTAAAAAAAACAAGAAAGAATAATGAAATAAACCCTTAAACAGACAACCCTGTTACGGGAAAAATTAAAAACAAGAAATCATCTCATCAAGGTATCAAGGTCTAATTGTTGTGTGTGTGTGTGTATGTGTATAAAAGCTTGAGAAGGGGTTAATTTCCTATCCACAAAAGTTCAAGGGGTGTGATATAACGTTGATTAGTTTAAAGACAAAATCATAAAAAGGAATATTTGAACATATTATTCCAGCATTGTCAAAAGATAACAAGTATTGACAGACAACAAGTTTAACATATAGAGAAATGAAGGAATGGAAAAGATAATTTCAAAAGGATAATTTTAAAATTTTGAAAAAACAAAATTGGTGGGGAAGTCATTTTTAAGTCTACTCAAAGCATAACTTCCCCACCAATTTTGGTTATTCAAATTTTGAAAATTTAAATTATTGGTTCTTAAACAAAATTTTTTTAAAATTTTTTGTGATTATGAATATATAATTTAGCTAGTAAAATAATATCATAAACAGAAAAAATTATTTTTTTTCTAATTTTTTTCCAAAAAGTAAAAATTTCAAAACCAATTTTTTATTTTTTTTATTTGTTTTGTGGTAAGTTGATATAATAACAACAAATAATAATTTTTGATTTTATATCGTTTCTTTCATATTTTGAAGAAATTTTTTTCAATGTGGAATAAACAAAATTGGTGGGGAAGTCATTTTTAAGAAATTGTTATTGGATATTAAACAACATTTTTAAAAATGTTTTTTTTTGATTATGAATATATAATTTAGCTAGTAAAATAATATCATAAACAGAAGATTTTTTTTTTTAATTTTTTTTTTTTTTTTTCAAAAATTGCGAAAAGTTTAAATTTCAAATTTTTAATTTTTTATTTGTTTGCCGGTAAATTGATATAATTAATAACAACAAGTACAAGTATTTGATTATATTTAGTTTATGTCATATTTTGAAAAATAATTTAAGTAAAAAGTCATTGTTGAAAAACAAAATTGGCGGGGAAGTCATTTCTAAGGAATTAATTAAGTCTAGTCTAAGTAACTTCCCCACCAATTTTGTTTATTCAAATTTGGAAATCCAATAATTAAGGATTTTAAACAACATTTTTTGAAAATTCTTTGTGATTATGAATATATAATTTATCTAGTAAAATAATATCATAAACAGAAAATACTATTTTTTTTTCTAATTTTTTTCCAAAAAGTAAAAATTTCAAAATCAATTTTTATTTTTTTCTTAATTTGTTTTGTGATAAGCTGATATAATAACAAGTACTAATTTTTTGGTTTATTTTGTTTCTTTCATATTTTGATGAAATTTTTTTCAATGTGAAATAAACAAAATTGGCGGGGAAGTCATTTTTAAAGAATTGTTAAGCATAGCTTCCCCGCCAATTTTGGTTATTCAAATTTTAAAAATTTAAATTATTGGTTACTAAACAACATTTTTTTTAAATTCTTTGTGATAAACAGAAGATTTTTTTTTTTTAATTTTTATTTCCAAAAATTGAGAAAAGTAAAAATTAAATTTTTTTTTTTTTATATTATTTGTTTGGTGGTAAATTGATATAAGGAATAACAATTGAAATTTGTTTCATATTAATATTTTGAAAAAAAATTTAAGTAAAAAGTCATTATTGAAAAACAAATTTGGCGGAGAAGTCATTTCTAAGGAATTAATTGAGTCTAGTCTATGTATATAACTTCCACACCAATTTTGTTTATTCAAATTTGGAAATCCAATAATTAAGGATTTTAAACAACATTTTTTGAAAATTCTTTGTGATTAAGTATATATAATTTAGCTAGTAAAATAATATCATAAACAGATAATATTATTTTTTTTTTTTCTAATTTTTTTCCAAAAAGTAAAAATTTCAAAATCAATTTTTATTTTTTTCTTAATTTTTTTTGTGATAAGCTGATATAATAACAACAAGTACTAATTTTTTAGTTTATTTCGTTACTTTCATATTTTGATGAAATTTTTTCAATGTGAAAAAAAACAAAATTGGCGGGGAAGTCATTTTTAAGAAATTGTTAATCATAACTTCCCCACCAATTTTGGTTATTCAAATTTTTAAAATTTTAATTATTGGATTTTGAGCAACATTTTTTGAAAATTCTTTATGATTATGAATATATAATTAAGGTAGTAAAATCGTATCATAAACAGAAGATTTTATTTTTTTTTAAATTTTTATTTCCAGAAATTTCTAAAAGTAAAAAATTTAAAAATTTTTTTATTATTTTTTTTATTTGTTTAGTAATAAATTGATATAATTGCAACAAATATGTGATACGCAACAACCATTTTTCCCCTTTACCTTACGATCCATTCTATTTAATGCCCTGAATATGTCTCTAGTTTCCTCCCCATATATAACTCATCTATTGATGTAATAGCTTTTATTTTAAACCTGAGAAATACCACCATAACTTTGCAATTTTATTAAACTTTTAAATATTATGCAAATAAGAGAATGTACCCTTTATCCTTTTCTTTATTAACAATCTTAAATTTCTTTCAGTGTCTTTAAACATAATTTTGCATATTTATTTCCCTTCAATTCGATATCATGCTAACAAATGTTTTCCTATTTTTATCATTATCTTGAGCTTGTGAAGTTCAGCTGAAAACAACAGCAACTAGAGAGAGGTGTAATTAAAATAATAGAAAAATTATGTTTGTATCCACGAGAGCGTAATAAATGCCAAATAAAAACGACTAAAATATTACAACAGCAGCAGCAACAACAAATTCTTAAACGTGTTTAATCCTTTACACACACCCTTCCTTCCCTTTTGTAAATACACAACCCTTTATCTTAAAAAACACACTCAAACCCGCGTTATTTTGACATTTTCGTTTGTTTCATTTACAATATTTGGCCTGAGTAGCTAACATAACACCAACAAGAAAAGAAACAATCGAATTTTAATCAATTCGTGTCTGTTTCTTTGGTTTTTTTTTTCTCTCCATTTTTAAACTCATTTGCATACACATGTTTTCTTTTATTGTCTTTAGCATCGCTGTCTATTGTTTTAACAGCCTTAAATTATGCTTCACTTTTTTTCTATTGCATAGAATTTTAACATTTAACCCAAAACACACAGACGGGTGGTCCTAGGGTTTGTTGTTTGAAATTGTTTAACAATTTAATACTTTTTTCTTTTTGTTTTATTAGTAAACGATCTTTATACTTTTTTTCAGTTTGTTTCATATCCGTTTCCTGTTTTCTTTATATAGCAATTTTTTTTGTTTGTTTGTTTGTTTGTCTATAAGCGAACGTCGTCTGTGTGTTGTAGAAAGTTAACACGTGAAAGGGTTATTATTTCACGCGATGACCCGCAATGCCGCAGTAACGCCTGTTTTTACCATAAAAATTCGTGCCTTTTTCCCCAAAAAAAATAAAAAAAACAAGAAACCAACAACAGCAACAAGATATATATAGTAAAAATCAACATCAACGGGTGGTCGTTTAACTTTGGTCGCGTGTATTTTTTTGTTTAAAAGTTTTTTTTTTTTTTGGTATTGTTGCTAAAACTTGTTGTATTGAAAGTTAAGCATGTCTTGGAAGGTAGTTGGAGCTTTTTAAAACAGAGAGTCTATAGATTAAGTTTGTTTACTTGTAATGATATGCAAATGATTTTTTTAATCTATTGAACTAATGCAATTTGAAGCGACTTGAAGGATATTGAAAATAAGTATCAAGGAAAATTTAACTTAAGTCAAAAAAAAAACTAAATCAATAATTAAGATAAGCAAACAAAACATTTATACAGAAAACTTTACCTTTAAGGGTTTCAATTTCTAAAGAAACGTTGTCCTTGTACAGGACTAAGTTTCTATAAAATCTTGGTCCTTTTACAGGACTTAGTTCTAAAGAAATTTGGTCCTTATACAGGACTAAGTTTCTATTGAATAATGATCCTTAAACAGGACTAAGTTTCTATAGAATGTTGGTTCTTTTACAGGACTAAGTTTCTATAGAAAATTTGTCCTGAAACAGGACTAAGTTTCTATAGAATGTTGGTCCTGAAACAGGACTAAGTTTCTATAGAATGTTGGTCCTGAAACAGGACTAAGTTTCTATAGAATGTTGTTCCTTAAACAGGACTAAGTTTCTATAGAAAATTTGTCCTGAAACAGGACTAAGTTTCTATAGAAAATTTGTCCTGAAACAGGACTAAGTTTCTATAGAAAATTTGTCCTGAAACAGGACTAAGTTTCTATAGAAAATTTGTCCTGAAACAGGACTAAGTTTCTATAGAAAATTTGTCCCGAAACAGAACTAAGTTTCTATAGAAAATTTGTCCTGAAACAGGACTAAGTTTCTATAGAAAATTTTTCCTGAAACAGGACTAAGTTTCTATAGAAAATTTGTCCCGAAACAGGACTAAGTTTCTATAGAAAATTTGTCCTGAAACAGGACTAAGTTTCTATAGAAAATTTGTCTTGAAACAGGACTAAGTTTCTATAGAAAATTTGTCCCGAAACAGGACTAAGTTTCTATAGAAAATTTGTCCTGAAACAGGACTAAGTTTCTATAGAAAATTTGTCTTGAAACAGGACTAAGTTTCTATAGAAAATTTATCCCGAAACAGGACTAAGTTTCTATAGAAAATTTGTCCTGAAACAGGACTATGTTACTATAGAAAATTTGTCCTGAAACAGGACTAAGTTTCTATAGAAAATTTGTCCTGAAACAGGGCTAAGTTTCTATAGAAAATTTGTCCTGAAACAGGACTAAGTTTCTATAGAAAATTTGTCCTGAAACAGGACTAAGTTTCTATAGAAAATTTGTCCTGACACACAGGACTAAGTTTCTATAGAAAATTTGTCCTGACACACAGGACTAAGTTTCTATAGAAAATTTGTCCTGACACACAGGACTAAGTTTCTATAGAAAATTTGTCCTGACACACAGGACTAAGTTTCTATAGAAAATTTGTCCTGAAACAGGACTAATTTTCTATAGAAAATTTGTCCTGAAACAGGACTAAGTTTGTATAGAAAATTTGTCCTGAAACAGGAATAAGTTTCTATAAAAAATTTGTCCTGAAACAGGACTTAGTTTCTATAGAAAACTTGTCCTTAAACAGGACTAAGTTTATATAGAAAGTTTGTCCTGAAACAGGACTTAGTTTCTATAGAAAATTTGTCCTGAAACAGGACTAAGTTTCTATAGAAGATTTGTCCTGAAACAGGACTAAGTTTCTATAGAAAATTTGTCCTGAAACAGGACTAAGTTTCTATAGAAAATTTGTCCTGAAACAGGACTAAGTTTCTATAGAAAATTTGTCCTGAAACAGGACTAAGTTTCTATAGAATTTTGGTACTGAAACAGGACTAAATTTCTATAGAAAATTTGTCCTGAAACAGGACTAAGTTTCTATAGAATGTTGGTCCTAAAGCAGGACTAAGTTTCTATAGAGTGTTGGTCCTGAAACAAGACTTAGTTTCAATAAAAAGTTTGGTCCTATTAAAGGTCAAACTTTCTAGTTTTTGTTCGCAATATACAAAGCTTGTATGTTTCCAATAATTTCTTTATTTCCCACAAAACTGTACATCTCCTCTAAAACTCAATTACATTTTGTGTTTGATTATTTTCTCATACTTTTTTTTTAGAGAATTTTTTTTTAATATCAGAAAAAAACTTGTCGGACAAACAATAATTTTTGATTAAAGATGAATTTTTAATTTAATGTAAAACGCGTTTGGGCGAACAGCACGCGATAGATATACCATCAGAAAAAAAGTACCCAGCAAAAAAAAAAAAAGCGATAGAAATTACATTGAGAAACAGACACTTAAAACGAGAGTCTTGGACAGCCTCCGTTACAACCGCGAATAAAAATAATAATAATATGCATATAGACAAAATAACAACAGCAAAATTTTAATCTCAACGGCAAACGGAAGCGGAAATCAAACGACCAGAACAAGTATCAAACAAAATTTTTAATGTCTTGGCTACAAACAGACAAAAAAAAAAAACCTCAAAAAAATTAAGAAAAAAAAATATAGAAAAATAAAAATAAAAGTTGTGATAAAAAAAAGAATGTTAAGTGGTATGGTAGATAGAAATTCGGTTGTGTGTGCATGTAAATTGTGTTGAGGCAGAAGTTAAGCTCAGGGTGTCACTGGGAGTCGTGTTGGGCGGTGGTGGTGGTTGTACAAATGTTTACCAGGGTACTTTGCTTCTTTGATTTTTAACGTTACATTTTATATTTTTTTGGCTCATTAGGATTTTTTTGTTTTTCCGTTTTTTAGATGATTTTTTTCCTTAAAAAAAATAGCGATAAAAATGTTTTAAACGAGCCTTTTTGTACAAAAAAAAAAAAAAAAAAAAAAAAACGTAAAAAATTGAAATTGTGTTTAATGATTTATGAATAATCGCCATTTTGCTCGATGACTGATGGTAATAGAAGCGTTAAAATGAGCAAACGAGGGGTAGGAGTTTGTTCGATAGATTTTTTTTTCTAATTTTTGATACGTTTTCCTGTTAATTTTCTTTAGGTTTTTAAGTGTTTTTCTTGTTTTTTTTTTGTTTGATAAGTGAATTAAAAAACAAGCCATAGAAATTTGTAAGTGATGTAACGATTTCGTTTTTTTTTTTTCTTTACTAGCAAAGTGTTTAACAGGCGTTTGCAGCAGGCGTGTGTCCATTTGACAGCTTTTTTGACGGCAAAACATAAAAATTTTTCAGAGCTTTGATTTTGATGTACTAAATTTTAACATTATTTTTATTGATAACAAAAACTAATTGTTTAGAAATGTTTTACCAAAAAAAAAGACATAAAATTAATTACAATTTTAGAGAAAAACAAGTAAGAGTGCAATATTCGGCTGTGCCGAATCTTATATATCCTTCACCAAATTATACTTTAAAATAAAAATTTTAAATATTTTTAGGTAAACAAATTAAAATTTTTTTTTTCAAAATTTAATTTTTTTTCAAATTGCTTTTAAAAATTTAAAAATTTTTTTTTCAAATTGTTTTAATTTTTTCCAATTTTTTTTTTAATTTTTTTCCAAATTTTTTTTTTAAATTTTTTTCAAAATTTTTTTTAAAATATTTTTCAAAATTTTTTTAAAATTTTTTTGAAAATTATTTTTAAATTTTTTTCAAAATTTTTTTTTAAATTATTAGTGAAAAAAAATTTTTGTGGAAAAAAAAATTCGGGTTAAAAAATAATTTTCCCGATTTTGACCTATTGTAGGTCCAAATTACTATAGCCTTATATACATCGTTGCAATGGACTATGAAATATCTATCATTGGATATCCATATTGTCTATATTAATGACTTAGTAATCCAGATATAGATCAAAAATTGGCCAAAAATCGAGGTTGTCCCGGTTTTTTCCTTATATCTCAGCCTTTTGTTGGCCGATTTTCTCGATTTTAATTAGCGACCGAGCCGGAAGAATTCCCGATATATTGATGTATCAATTATGTTTGTAAGTTATTTGGGGGCTACGGAAAGTTGATTTCAACATACAGACGGACAGACGGACATGGCTATATCGACTTCGCTATATATAACGATCCAGAATATATATTCTTTGTGGGGTCGCAAATGTAGAAATTACAAACTTATATATACCCTTGCCACTCATGATGAAGGGTATAGAAATAGGGACTCAATACAATTTTAAAAAAGAAAAATATTGTAAACTGCTGAGACAGCAAATATATTCCTATTTTTATGTAAAAACAAACACAAACTCGAAGCATTTTGCTGGTCTTTGGTGGGAATCGAACCCGCAACCCTCTGATTAGACTAGACCATAGTATCGGGACAGTTTTAATGCCACGATTCCTGTTATTGAGAACAATTACATCTCCTGGGAGATTATCTTATAGAAACGATGCCATTTATCCCTTTAAGAGTATAAACAATTTCTTGTTATGGTCAGAGAAATCATTTCCTAAAACAAATTTCAATGGTCAATCACTAACTTTGTCAGTTCAGCTTTGATTTGTTTTTTTAACAATCAAATGTAAACTTTTTGAAATAACTTGACACATATCAAACTGAAAGATATTTTTTTTGTAATACAACACATATTGTCAGTTTATAACAGCATAAAAAAGCCTAAAATTATGCACACAAATTTGATTTCTTTTTGGTAATGCCCCAAAGTATAAGTATAATCCTTAACATTGCTTCAGCAAAAAACGACAGAGAAAAAAGAGAGTGAGAAATCATATCAACATACATATCAACTCAAATACTTGTCTATAAAAATAAACCTTCTTTTTATTCACATGACTATATTTGAAGGGTTATTATAAAGGGATACTTTTTTTTTTGCTGTTTCATATTAGTAGCAGGAGTTTTCTTCTGGTAAGTGTGTTATAATCTTACAAGGAAATATAGACCAAAGAAAACCCCAAAGAAAGTGTTAAAAAGTTGCTGTTTTTTTTTTTTTTTTGTTCGTTTTT
Organism: Calliphora vomitoria; assembly: GCA_942486065.2. Taxonomy (NCBI): domain Eukaryota; kingdom Metazoa; phylum Arthropoda; class Insecta; order Diptera; family Calliphoridae; genus Calliphora; species Calliphora vomitoria. Next base: position 121,903,227 of record OW818032.2, on the reverse strand, counting down.
TCATACTTGATTTGTTGGCTTAAGCAAATAAAAAAGGATTTGTTTTTGAATTCATAAGGATTTACTTACATTACACACATGTCCTTCATGTTGTGTTTGTATGTTGTTGGAATACGTAAATACAATATTTTTTTGTTTGTTTTTTTAGCACAGTTTATTATACTATTTGCTGTCTTTTTTTATTTCCATTTTTTGAAAAGCGTGTGTGAGCTATTTCTTGTTTTATTATATTTTAAGCTAAACAGTGGTTTACCACAAACCGACCACTGATCATTTGAAGTTTAATGCAAATGTGAGGAGAAAATCTCATAGTGAGTTTAAAAGACCTATAGCATTCATGTGTAAAGGAAGGTCTTTAAGACAAGAGAGAAGGTTGGTTGGGAATTTAGGTTATAGTTATTTACTGTTTCAAAGAAAAAAAATATTTGTTCTAAATTTTTTTATAAAAAATTTCACAAATTTTCAAAGTTATTTTGAAAATAATTATTAAACAACATGTAGTTTTATGTAGTTTATTCAACTCTGAAAAAAGTTTTTGAAAAATTGCTTTATTTTAAATTTGCCTCATATATCCTTTTTTTAAGAACTTAAAATTTATACTCAAAAATAAATTTTATATAGACAAAATATTAGCTTAAAATAATTATTTAACAACATGTAGTTTTATATAATTTATGCAACCCTAAAAAAAGTTTTTCAAAAACTGCTTTATTTTAAATTTTCCTCATATATCCTTTTTTTTAAGAATTTGAAATTTTCATTCAAAAGTTTATTTTTTGTAGACAAAATATTAAGCTGAAACCTTACTTATAGTTTCAAAGAAAAAAAATATATTGTTTTTAATTTTTTTTATACAAATTTCACAAATATCCAAAGATTTTTTGAAAATAATTATCTAACAACATGTAGTTTAATGTAATTTATTCATCTCTGAAAAAAGTTTTTGAAAAACTGCTTTATTTTCAATTTCCCTCATATATCCTTTTTTAAGAATTTAAAATTTTCACTCAAAAGTTTATATTTTGTAGACAAAATATTAAGCTTAAAACTTATTTACGGTTTCAAAGAAAAAAAAATATTGTTTTTTAATTTCTTTTATAAAAAAAAAGGTTTCAAAGAAAAAAATATTTATTTTTCAACTTTTGTATCAAAATTTCGCAAATTTTCAAAGATTTTTTGAAAATAACTATTTAACAACATGTAGTTTTATGTTATTTATACTGCCCTGAAAAAAAATTTTCAATATAAGCTTCATTTAAAATTTCCCTCATATATCCTTTTTTTAAGAATTTAAAATTTTCACGCAAAAATTTATTTTTTGTAGACAAAATATTAAACTTAAACCTTATTTAAGGCTTCAAAGAAAAAAATTTTTTTTTTATAATTTTTTTATAAAAATTTCCCAAATTTCCAAAGATTTTTTGCAAATAATAAAGTAACAACTTGTAGTTTTATGTAGTTTATATAAATATAAAAAAAGTTTTTGAAAATCTTTTTTAATTTAGGTTTCTCCCATATATCCTTTTTTAGGAAAATTTAAAATGTCTTTAATTATAATAAATATCGTGGTAGACTAAGGGTAAATATGAACATAATGAAAGATATTTCAAAGACCTTTGCAATGATGTATATAACGCCATAGTAAGTCGGTCCTACAATGGGTCAAAATCGGGAAAAATATTCTTTAATCCGAATTTTTTTCACCCAAAAAAAAATGTTTGTCATAAATTTTTTTAACTAAAAAATTAAAAAAAACAAAATGTTAATAAAAATGTTTGAAAAATAAATAAAATTTTGTTTACCAAAACATTTAAAATTTGTATTTAAAAGTGTAATTTGGTGAAAGGTATATATGATTTGGCACATCCGAATGTAGCTCTCTTACATTTTTATCTATATTTGGATTACATAGTTATTAACATAGACAATATGGACAGCTAATGATAGATACTTGAAAAACCTTTCCAACGCCACCATAGAAATTCGCACCGACAATGGTTTCTTTTTATACCAATTTTTTTTTTATAAAAAAATTTTTTTGCTACAAATTTTCCTCAAACTATTTTTATTCACTAAGCAAAAAAATTTGGAAAAAATTTTTTTTTTCAAAAAAAAAAATAAATTTTTTTTTCAAAATTTTCTAAAAAAAAATTTAAATTTTATTAAAAAAAAATTTTTTTTAACAAAAAAAAAAAATTTTTAAATTTGTTGGTGATTTTTTAAAATAAATCTTAATTTTTCTAAAATGTTTCTCTTTTTAATTGTTTACCTTATACATATGCAGTGCCTTCCTTTAGCCTGCTTAGCTTAACTTTCAATTTCGTCCTTTTTTTCCTGTTATACATTTTGGTTTTATAGTTATTTGCAACTTTACCTTCAAACCAAATATATTTATCTATAAAATATATTTAAAATTTATTCCCCATATGATGTAAATTTCTATATTGTTCTGGTTACGTTTTTTTTTAAAGGAATTTTATTTGAAAGAAAAAAACCAACCAACATTTTTATTGCTTTTGTTACGTATGCTTGTTACATTTTTATTGCCTGAGAACCCTGTGGCGTTTTTATGCTGATTTCAGTTTGTTTATTTTTTTTTTAGGTATTTTCTAAGAGATGACTTTTAAAAATTTTCCCGCGTGGCTTTTTGTTAAAAAAACAGTAAAAAATTACATAGCTTTTCAGCGTTATTTTTTGCATTCAAAAAAAAGGTATCAATATCTAGTTTCATACATGATGTTAAGGGTTGTTTATTTTGTTGGTTATTTTTTTCTAGATCGCTGCGTATTATTTCGCATTTAAAAATAGATTTGCATTGTGGCGTGTCCAATTGATTTATGGTTTTTATAAATAAAAAATATTTAAAATTTTTCCCAAAAAATGTTTTTTTTTTTACTTTATTTGAATGGGTGAGTATGTTATTGAGGTTTTCTTGTGTATTGTTTGTTAAGTTAGTTGTTTTGTGGTTTTATTTGTGGGTGTTTTTTTCTTGGTATTTTTTTTTTTTTTCTAACGTATGTGAGTGTCTTTTATTGTTAGTCATGGTATTTTTTTGTTTGTAAAAGAAAGATGTCTAAGTTTATTTACTTTTAACAAATATACGAAAAAAAATATATGTATATAAGGCAAACTAATCCTTTGGGTGTCGTTGTTTAAGATATGTTATTTATTTTATGAACAAAATTTAAAGTTTTGCTTAATATCTTTTCAAAACTGTGTCATATAAGGGATTTAGTGTCACATATATGCTGGAGGCCGTTTTATAAAATATTGTTTAGTAAATAAAAGTAAATTTGGCAGTTAATATTAAAGACTTGTCTTTGAGAACTTATCACTTACACTGAGAGAAAAAATATTGTAACACTGTTCGTAAATGCATCTTTGCAACATTAGAAATGTTTTATTAAAGTTTTTTGTTAAAAATATTTTAAAACCCCCTAAAAGTATGCTGCGTTTTTGTTACATTTCATTCAAAATCCTATTGATTTAAATATGTTTTATAGCTCCCTTTTTCCTTTGCTTTAAAATCACTCAATTTACACTTTCTATTTATCTTTATGTCTACAAAATTTTGATAATGCATTCATTCATTTATTTTTTTTTTTTCCAAAATCCTTTCAACGTCAATGCCAATTTCAATTTTCCACAAACTAAATACAGTTACACACAACAACTTCAAACTTTTCCACTGCAATAGTAAAAATAAACTAAATACTCCTGCAAAAGCAAAAGGGCAGTAAGAAAAAACAAAATTACAGATGAAAAACTTAAAATTTCTATGCATTTAATATGAGGGTCCGTGCCAGCTATCTCAATGTAAGCCAGTGTGCATATTAAAGGATTGGGAAATAAAGAAGTGAATAATTACAAAATAAAATAAATACAAATACAATTAAATAACAAATTGGTAACACTTCCTAACCATACCATACCATGCCAACATCTACAGCTAACAGAGTTGTAAGCATTTGTTAAAGGAAAACTTTACGAAAACCAATAATTAAAAATGCACAAAGAAGGACATGCATTTAGATTTTTAATTAAGTTTAGTTTCTGGCAAGTTTTTTTTTTTACATGAGAAACTTTAAAGTTAGATGATAGATTGATTGTTTTTAACAAATTACAAGTAATCTAGTGAAACTAAACAAAAATTTCTACTAAATAAAGGCTTTTAATAATAAATATTGAAACACATACATACAACTTTAAACTTTAAATTTATAATTGAGAGGAAACAAAAATGTTCGTAGAAGGCAACGGACCTTACCCGTTTCAAATTTGTTAAAACTTGCTGCACAGGATCTGGAATGGTCATACAACATTTGAAGTTAATCAAAAATATAAAATTTTTTTTATGGTTGGGTTTTATCGAGGTTCACAGCTTAAATTTTATGTAAGAATTGAGTAGAATCTGTCAATTTTCACAATATTGATCTTCTCAAGGAAGCTTTACTTCCTTTAAATTGTTTTATTTTTAACACAGGATATTGAACCAAAAAAATTGTCCTTGAATAAAGGACATCAAAAACAAGTATAACAAGTGCCGAATCTTATATAACTTTCATCAAATTATACTTTAAAAGAAAAAATGTTAAATATTTTTGGTTAAATTTTTTTTTGAAAATTGAAAAAAAAAATTTTTTTTTAATTTTCGTTTCAAATATTTTAGTTGAATTTTTTGAAAAAAAATTTTATGGCAAATTTTTTTTTTTTTAATTACATTTCAAATTTTTTTGTTGAATTTTTTTAAAAAAAATTTTATGCCAAAATTTAAAATTTTAAATATTTTTGGTAAAAACTTTGAAAAAAATTTTTTTTTTTTAATTTTCATTTCAAATTTTTTTTTTTTTAATTTTCATTCCAAATTTTTCAAAATTTTTTTTTTAATTTTAAATTAAAAATTATTGAAATTTTTTTTTTAATTTTCGTTTCAAATATCTTTGTTTTTTGAAAAAAAATTTTATGCCAAAATTCTTTTTTTTAATTATTAAAAAAATTTTTTTGTTGAATTTTTTTAAAAAAAAATTTTATGCCATTTTTTTTTTTTAATTTTTGTAGTGAATTTAATTTTTTGACAAAAAAAAAACTTTTGGTCGAAAAAAATTCTGGTGAAAAAATATTTTTCCCCATTTTGACCCATTGTAGGTACAACTTACTCTAGCCTTATATACGCCGTTGCAATGGTCTTTGAAAAATCTATCCTTAGATATCCATATTGTCCATATTATTAATTTTTTTTTTTTAATTTTCATTTAAATTTTTTTAATATAAAAAATTTTTTTTTTTAAATTTATTAGTGAATTTTATGACAAACATTTTTTTTGGTGGAAAAAAAATTCGTGCGATAAATTATTTTTTCCGATTTTGACATATTGTAGGTCCGGCTTACTATGGCGTTACATACGCCGTTGCAAAGGCCTTTGAAATATCTATCCTTAGATATCCATATTGTCCATTTTATTGAATTACTTTTTTTTTAATTTTCATTTCAAATTTTTTTTTTTTTAATATTTTGAAAAAAAAAATTTATTTCAAAAATTTTTTTTTAAATTTATTAGTGAATTTTATGACAAAAAAATGTTTTTTTGTTGGAAAAAAAATTCGGGTGAAAAATTATTTTTCCTGATTTTGACCCATTGTAGGTCCAACTTACTATGGCCTTAAATACGCCGTTGCAATGGTCTATGAAATATCTATCCTTGGATATCCATATTGTCCATATTATTGAATTTTTTTTTTTAATTTAAAATTTTTTTCAAATTTTTTAAAATTTTAAATTTTTTTAAAAAAAATCTAATTCCAAAAATTTTTTTTAATTTAATATTTTTTTTTAAATTTATTAGTATTTTAAGACAAAAAAATGTTTTTTTGGTGGAAAAAAAATTCTGGTGAAAAATTATTTTTCCTGATTTTGACCCATTGAAGGTCCAACTTACTCTGCCCTTATATACGCCGTTGCAAAGGCATTTTAAATATCTATCCTTAGATATCCATATTGTCTATATTAATGACTTAGAAATACAGATATAGATAAAAATATGTGAAAAATCGAGGTTGTCCTGGTTTTTTTGAATATATCTCAGACATTTGTTGTCCGATTTTCTCGATTTTAAATAGCAACCGAACCGGGTCTATAGCTGATATAATAATGTATCAATCATGTATGTAAGTTATTTGGGGGCTACGAAAAGTAGATTTCAACATACAGACGAACATGGCTATATCGACTTCGCTATCTATAACGATCCAGAATATATGTATATACTTTTTGGGGTCGCAAATGGTGAAAGGTATAAAAAGATATCTTCCATTTTCTAAAGATTTTCCTCAATTATAAGCCGCTTTATGGTTAACAATACACAGATGAATTCTGAGTGGGACCATGAGGGGATCTAGACATAATAACCATTTAATAAAAATTTCCTAACATTTTGAAAAAAAATCAAAAAAACTTCAACATTTTTTCAGGCATATCTTTGAAATTAATTGTCCATGAGTACTAAGGGTATATATAAGCTTATCATTCCATTTTTAATTTGCGACCCCATAAGGTATATTCTGGATCGTTACAGATAGAGGAGTTGATATAACCATGTCCGCCTATCCGTCTGCGTGTTGAAATCAATAACTTTCTGAAGCCCTGAACTAATTCACATACTTGATTGACACATCAATATATCCGCTATAGTTCAATCGGACCTAGATTTTTTCACATATTTTTCTCAAATTTTTTTTAGCAAAATTTTTTTGAATGAATGAATACAATGAATATAAAAGTCTTTAAATTCTTAATTTATATTTCTATTATATTCTCCTTAAATTTAATGTAGTTTTTTTTATGCAAATATGTTTGTTTATTCTTTTTTTTTAATCCTTAAAGTAGGCTAAACATATTGACATGTGTTTCCCACATGTATTTACATGCTGCACACATTTATTATGCCTCATTTTTTCTTATTTTTTTTGTTATATACCACTTATCTTCTCGATTCATCTGCACGTTTTCCTAATAATTTTTCCCAAAAATTATCCGCACTTATCCAATCAAAATAAAATGAACAAAATATGTATTTTTGATCTTTGATTGTCTTTTTTTTAACTAATTTTCATACGTATACAAAAAAAAATAAGAAAAAACGACTGACAATAAAAGCGAATTACTTTAAACATATGCATAAACATCTACATATCCTTACACTCCCATACATAATAAATAACCTAACAAGGAAAATATCGAACACATACACATGTCAAATGTGGTAAATATCCTGCTAACCCCCTACCCTACCCTTATACGTTTTAAAAGAAATTAATGTTTTTCACAAACATTTTCCCAGCTACACTTAGTGCGTAGCTGCTATTGCAGTAGAATGTTATTTAAGTGTGAGAGACAGCTCTAAAATAAAAAATAATAAAAAAAATTTCCATATAGACTGATGATGTCAATGTTTGAAAAATCCGCCTCTGGGGAACGAAATATAAATTTGTTTACGAAAAGAATTTTTGCATAAAAATATCTACGCCTACGCGGTTTAACGCAAAAAAAAAAAAAAATATTTGAACATACGTTTCATGTAATTCGCGAAAATGTTCATCAAGTGATTGTTACCACTTCCACTTACTCTCCACCACCATTATTACACTTCTTACCCTGCCTGCCACTGTGTTTGCCTTAAACTGTTGTAAATATATTTTTGCCAAAATGAATTGTGTGTGTGTGTGTGTGTTTAAATGTGGTGGCATCAGTATAAGCCGCGTGAATGAATAAGAATTACAAACAATTTAACAATGGGTTTTTGTGTGGAATTAATTTCAAATTTTAGATCGGCTAAAGATACAGATATAAATAGAAAAGTGCTTTAACTCCCAACATTAATAATGCCTAAATTTAGGGATTTTTAAAAATTATATTGCCTACTTTTAGGTTCATACTACTTTTTGCTGGCTATTGCCTACTTTTAGGCGATAGCCAGGATTTGGTGTAGAGACAAAGAAACCCGGTTAAGCCACCAGGGGAGCTGGATTAAAAAGGATATCTACGATATTTCCAATAATGTCTCATAACATCTTGCTGAAAAATCCAAATCTTTACAACACTGAGTTGAAGTCTTATAAACAACCAAGGTAAATGCAAAAGCTGACACAATATATCCAGAAAAATGCGATGTTTGATGCAGTTTATGGACAGGTGGATTCATTCAGCTTTCATTGCTTCATTGAGCTTTCTTCATGGTAAAATTACTCGAGCTGATTATGATCGACTTATGGTTTAATTTAGATGCTGGTATTGTTTGTGGCAAATGTCAGGCAGCTTCCTTGTTGCTTTTTATGGTATTTATTCAGTGTAAGCAGACAATGTCTAGATATTATAAAAAATATTTTTTAAAAAATCCACCTAAAAGTATGCAACAATTTTCAATTTTAAAAATTCCTTATAACCTAAAAGTATGCAACAATTTTCAATTTAAAAATCTCCTTAAAATGGTTCCTTTCATACAATGCACTGAACTAACAAAAGTTAAATAAATGTAAAGATTTGAAAATTGTTGCATACTTTTAGGTGGGTGTGTTTTTCTTATAAATTTGTCTGCTTGTAATTTGTTATTCTATGTGCTAGCTTTAGTTAATTTTGTAAATTTTGTTTAGTTTGAATTTATTTTAAGCTTGTAATTTGTTGTGCTTTTGATTTTGTGTGATGCCTTCTCTGCTCTCTAAACTGTTTTGCATTTATTAGTAGATCCCTATAAATTTTTCATTTAAATTGTTTCAAATTTATATAAATCGTTTTATATGCTACGAATATACAATACATTTTTTCTCATATTGTTGTTAACAAATTAAGCTTTACATATGATACAAATAAAGAAAAGTTTAAACTTTACTATGCTCCAGCTAACATACATACATACATATAAACATTATTACTTTTAAAGAAAATATGATTTGTGTGTTTTGGTTTCGTTTTTTTTTTTTTTAGTTTATTTGTTAAATCCTTAAACAGATTCATTTAAATATGTCACGTCCACACATTGAAATGGTAGTCATCTTACAAACACAACTGTACGAATGGTGGCAGTAAAACCTAAAATTTATTTTAAAAATACAAAACAAAATGTTAAAATATAAAAAATGAAATGAAGTAATTTAAAAAATTATATAAATTTATATGTATTAGTGTATGTGTGTGTGAGTGTGTTTGGGCGAGTGTATATAATCGTATATAACAAATTATCAACGGTATATTATGCATGATGCATTCTTTAGTTAACTGTTGATGACATCTTACATTTGTGTTGGTGGCTACACACATACATCTACACCCACATTTATATATGCTTACATATGAAATATAAAAAAAAAAAAATTGTCCACGGAAACGGATTTTGTTTTATACGTGTGATTTGTGTTAGAAATAAAATTTATAACCTCAAACCTGTTTAAAGTTTAGAGGAGTATGGTGTTATTTTCTTGCTTTTTTTTTTGTTTGTCACAATCTTTAACTGAACAAGGAAATGTTCAGTTCTGCCACCAACAGTTGTCGTCATTGCCGTTTCTTTTTTTTTTTTTCTACCATATATTTTGTTTGGTTAAAGGTGTTGAGTGTTCTACTTGGTTGCTCTGGTTTATGATGTGGCATCCAATGAAAAATTACCAGCAAATAAAACAAAATCACACAAGTCAAAAATTACTTTTTTTGTTGTTGTTGAAGTTGTTGTTTTTGGCTGTTATTCAAACGTGTCATAATAAACGGGAATATGTTGAAGATGTATTTATCATAATAAAAATTTATAAAAAGATATAAAAAAGACTAGAGGGAATCCTAACTAGAGAGAAAGAATTCTCTCTTAATTCTATAAGAGCCGTGATTGAAAGTCTAAAACTGTATTAGCAAAATAATAAATACTAAATGTGTTGCCTAATTTTAGGCTAATTAAATAAAAACCTTAATGTAATGAAATTCTAGGCTAATCATTCTTTGTTTTATTAAAAATAGATTGTTTTCAATAAATAAACAAGTCGGAGGGAATCTTTATTAGAGAGTTCCTAAAGAACTTGTCTTAAATTTCCAGTAATTTCATTCTATAAGACACTCTAAACTAAATTAACAAAATTCTAAAAAACTGTTGCCTACTTTTAGGTTAATTACAAAACAAGTATGAGAGATATATCCAGCTGTGCGGAATCTTATATACCCTTCACCAAATTATACACTCAAATAAAAATTTTAAATATTTTTAGTTAAACAAAATTTAAAAAAAAAAAAAATATAAAACATTTCTTTTTAAATTTAATTGTGAAAAACATTTTACAACAAAAAAATTTTTTATTGGTGAAAAAAAAATTCTGGGTAAAAATTATTTTTCCCGATTTTGACCAATTGTAGGTCCGACTTACTTTGGCCGTTGCAAAGGTCTTTGAAATATCTATTATTCGATATCCATATTGTCTATATTAATGACTTTGTAATCCAGATATAGGTCAAAAAATAGGTCGCAAATTAAAAATATAAAAGTTGTTGCCTAATTTAAGGTTAATTAAAACAAGTAAGAGAGCTATATTCAGCTGTGCAGAAACTTATATATCCTTCACCAAATTATACTTTAAAATAAAAATTTTTAATATTTTTAGGTAAACATAATTAATTTTTTTTTTTCAAAATTTAAAAACAAATTTTTTTTTTTAAAATAGTTCTAAATTTTTTTTTTTCGTTTTTTCCAATTTTTTTTTTAAATTTTTTAAACAATTTTTTTTTTTAAATTTATTAGTGAAAAAAAGTATTTTTGTGGTAAAAAAAAATAATTTTTCCGATTTTTACCCATTGTAGGTCCAAATAATATTTTTTTTCAAAATTGTTTTTCAAAATTAATTTTTTTTTTTTTTTTTAAATTATTTTAAATTTTTTTTAAATTTATTAGTGAAAACAATTTTTTTATGGTAAAAAAAATATTCGGGTTAAAAAATATTTTTCCCCATTTTGACCCATTGTAGGTCCAAAGTACTATAGCCTTATATAGATCGTTGCAATGGACTTTGAAATATTTATCATTAGATATCCATATTGTCTATATTAATGACTTAGTAATCCAGATATAGATAAAAAATAGGCCAAAAATCGTGGTTGTCCAGGTTTATTCCTTATATCTTAGCCATTTGTGGGCCGATTTTCTCGATTTTAAATAGCAACCGAGTCGGAAGAATTCCCAATATAATGATGTATGAGTCAAGTTTGTAAGTTATTTGGGGTCTTCAGAAAATTGATTTCAACAGACAGACAGACGGAAGGGTATAAAAATCAGCCAAATCGCTCAAGCCGTTCCTACGTTATGCCATTAGATATATGGACCATTTAATTTGTATATACATATATAGACAGATTGTTTTCAAAGAATACAACAAGTTGGAGAGAATTCTTAAAAAAAAACTTGCTTAAAATTTCCAGGGATTACATTATATGGGAAAAGTTTAAGAAATACTAAAAAAACGTTGCCTACTTTGAGGTTAATTTAAAAACTCAAAATATAATCAGATTCCAGGCTAATTGTTTTATTGAAAATAATATATTTTCGAATTAAAAATATATTATTTTCAATAAATAAATAAACCAGTGGGAGGGAATCTTTACTAGAGAGTTCTTTGAAAAACAGGATTCAAATTTTCAATAATTTCATTCTATGAGATGAGATCAAAAGCCATTCACTCAAAAGCTTAAAACTAAATTTACAAAATACTCAAAAGTGTTGCCTACTTTGAGGCTAACTAAAAAAAATCTACATATAGTCACAGCTATACTGCTAGAGAGTTCTTAAAGGATCCCAAGACTTTCACTCAAAAGCGTAAAACTAAATTTACAAAATACTACAAAAGTGTTGCCTACTTTGAGGATAATTTTAAAAAATCTAAACGTAGTCTACGCTAATCGTTCTTTTTTTTATTAAAAATAAATAAACCAGTGGGATAGATAGAGAGTTCTTTACAAAACTGGCTTCAAATGTCCAGTAATTTCCTTCTGTGGAACAAGATTTCAAACCTTTTACTCAAAAGCCTACAACTAAATTAGCAAAATAATTACTAAGTTATTTTTTGGTAAAGATTTTTAAAAAATTTTTTTTTTGGTAAATAAAAAAATTGGTAAAAACAAGTAAGAGAGCTATATTCGGCTGTGCCGAATCTTATATACCCTTCACCAAATTATACCTTAAAATAAAATTTAAAAAAATTTTTTTTTAAATTCGAAAGCTTTTCCCTCAAAATAGTAAAAGTAAAGGAGCAACATAATTAATAACAAGTAAGAGAGCTATATTCGGCTGTGCCTTCACCAAATTATACTTTAGAATAAATTTTTTTTTTTTTCAAAATTTAAAAAAAAATTTTTTTTTTTTTTTGATTTATTAGCGAAAAAAATTTGATGCCAAAAAATATATTATTTTCAATAAATAACCAGTTCAGATTGAATTATCATAGATAGTTCTTAAAAAACGGTGATCGAAAGCCTTTCATAAAATCCTATAGCTGAAGAAGCAAAATAATTAATAAAAAGTGTTGCCTACATTTAGGTTAATTTAAAAAAAAACCTAAATATAGTCAGCTTCTAGGCTAATCATACATTTTTTATTAAAAATTTATTATTTTCAATAATTAAACATTTTGGAGGGAATCTTTACTATAGTGTTCTTTAAAAACAGGCTGCAAAAGCCTTACACTTCCTAGCTGCAAAACAGCTTAAAAACAACTGACTGCAAAAATCAAAAACAGGAGTGCAGATAAATAAAGACGTGAAATTTGCATTCACGCAGTACAGCATTCCATTTATCTTTGTATATATATGTATATTGTTTATTTAATGCGATCATTTATTCACTTTTCCGCAGTTTTAATATTTTTCTTAAAGGAAACAAAAACTTTATATTTTAATTAACTAAGCAATGTATAAGGCAAATGTATAAGGTAAAAAAAAACAATGTATAAAAAAACTAGAATATTCAGCTGGCTTTTTAACGTCATCTATAACGAACATACCTTGCCTAGAAATAGATAATTACTAAAAAGTGTTGCCTGCTTTTAGGTTAATTTTGAAAAAGTAACTTGAATATAGTCAGCTTCATGACTAAGCGTTAATTTTTTATTAAAATTATATAATTTTCAATAAATAAACATGTTAAGCCTTAATTGAAAGTCCTACTTTGCATCAATAACTATAGCCTACCTTCAAGGGTTATCTAAATGTAGCATATTTTTAAGAACTCAATTAAATTGTTTTTTTAAGGAACCTCCCTTAATACAGAACAATCTTTTAACTCTTTATATTTCCGATATTGAACAGAGATTAGTCTCCTGGGTTTATAAAGTGTTGTCTACTTTTAGGTTAATTTTAAGACCTTTAATATAAGTTATCGGTATATAGTCTTAATTTAATTATGATGTTTCAAAAAGGACAAATTAGATGTGAGGGCAGCTGTCTTAAAAAGAGATAGCCAATATTTTGTGCAAATATATATCAGTGATGTGTTATAGCAAAAAGCAATATACAACATGAATTTCTTTAAACAACTGAAAAAGTAATAAATATAAAACGAAAACAAATAATACAGAAATAAATGAAAACAAATTGAATATATGATAAATAATAAAATAATTTAATTACAGACGTGTTACTTACCAAAGAACAAACTGAAAATGGCAGTTCTGAAAGAAAGAAAAAAATAAAAAAAATAGATTATTTTCTGTCTCGTGATAACTCTGTTTAAAGAATTTAAGTTTCCAGCACCAATATCAATCTAAAACCCTTAATATAAGTGATAAGAATAGTTATAGTCAGCCTTTTCTTTTTTTAATAAAAATATGCATTTTTTAATAATTAAACATGTCAAGCCTTACTTAAAATACCTAATTTACATCCATAACTATAGCCTACTTTTAAGGGTTGTGTAAATAAAGCATACTTTTAAGAGCATAAAGTATTTTTTCTTTGAAGAATTGATTAAATTCTACTTAAATTGCTTTTATGCAACTACTGAACCGATATTAATGTTTTTTGTTTACAAAGTGTTGCCTATTTTTAGGTTAATGTTGAAACTTTGAATATAAGTTATCGGAATATAGCCTTTTTCTAGAAAGTCCTTAAGTGAAAGGTATAATTTACATCCATAACTATAGTATACCTGCAGGTGTTGTCTAAATAAAGCATACTTTTAAGAGCTTAATTTTTATTTTTTATAAAAAATTTATTAAATTCTAATTAAATTGCTTTTTATGCAACTACCCCCAAACACATCAAAAATATTTACTCTCGAAAGTAGGCTTTATAAACAGAAAAGAAACACTTGACCCTCAGGTGACTAATAAGCATTTGACAATTAATTTTTTTTTTTCTTTTTATTTTAATACAAAAATTCCACGCATTTTTTCCCATTTACATTTTTTTGCTTACAAATTAAACAAAACAAAAAATTGGTTTTGTTTACCCAACATAAAGTAAATGATGATGATAAAAAAAAAGAAATTGAAAGCGAAATATTTCTAATGACATCTGCTTGATTTTCTTACATTAGCATGACTCTTATACATTCAGCAATTGTATTAACAAACAAACCAATCTTTCACTGATGCCTCACTCTCACCCACTCACTCACTCACCCTTAAAAATGACCACCCGTAATCAATTTACCTTCAAGGCTTTGGCAAAAAACGTATTTAAATTTATCAAATATTCAAAAGGAAATGCAAACATGAACAAGCAACAAAAAAAAAAAAAAAAAAAAATTATGATATAAAATATTTCATTTCCCCGAAAAAAGCAAAAAAAAAAATTAAAAAGTTTCCTTAACAATATAAAAAAAAATATAAAAATTTTATCAAATTTTTTTTTTTCATATTTTTCCTGTTTTTCAAATCCCACAGGACAAGTTTATTTTGTTAAGCCCCGGCTAAAAGGCACAATAACTGAATGAACTTCTTTAACGGACTCTTACAAATTGTATAGAACTGCCAATGGTTGTTGGATACATCATTGAGTATTTTGCATATTTTAAGCGTAAAAATTAATCACTTATTTTACTAATGTAAACTACAGGTAGACAACCAGCATTGACAGCCGCCTCTTCTGGCTCACAAAAGTAACGCAAAACTTGTTAAGTGGGCCTCTCGCTAATGTAACAATTTTTCAAATTGTTTATTTGTTTTTGTTACACACAACTTCCCCCAAAAACCTTAAAAATTTTATAATTTCTGAGAGCAAAAAGAATCAGAAAAAAATAAATGTTTTTTTAAACAAATTGGGCGATGAGCCATAAGATGTTTTCTTTTGGCTTGTCATTTTCTTAGCCATTGCTTTTTCGTGGGGGTGTAAAGAAAAAGGTGGCACATAAAACAATATTTCCTTAGATTTAACATAAAAAATACGCGGGATAAATAACTGTATACAATTGCTGTGAGTCTAGAAAAACATTAAGAAAACGAAGAAGTATTACATAAATAGAGCCAAAGGGACTATTAAAACTAATGGCAGGAGGAGAATATAATTTAATTTTTTTTTTCCAACGTTTTCATATTTTAAGTTTATCAAGACTATTTCAATATTTGTAAAGGTATAATGAGTAATAAGAAATGTAATAGAGAGTTAGGTGGATATATTAAAATAGATGTTTAGCAAGAATTTCAATACAGTAACTTTGGACAAGGGTATATATTAGTCAGAGTCTGACTACGTTTTTCTATAGAAAACTTAGTCAGAGACTAAAGACGCGACTGGAGACGAGACCAGAGACAAGACTAGAGACGAGACTATAGATGAGACTAGAGGCTAGACTAGAGACGAGACTAGACTAGAGCAAGACCAGACCAGAG
This sequence comes from Calliphora vomitoria, assembly GCA_942486065.2. NCBI lineage: Eukaryota > Metazoa > Arthropoda > Insecta > Diptera > Calliphoridae > Calliphora > Calliphora vomitoria. Next base: position 121,887,384 of record OW818032.2, on the reverse strand, counting down.
ACAAGACTAGAGATGAGACTAGAGATGAGACTAGAGACGAGACAAGACTAGAGACGTGACTAGAGATGAGACTAGAGACGAGACTAGAGACTAGAGACGAGACTAGAGACGAGACTAGAGACGAGACTAGAGACGAGGCCAGAGACGAGACTAGAGGCCAGACTAGAAACGAGACTAGACTAGAGACGAGACCAGAGACAAGACTAGAGACGAGACTAGAGACGAGACTAGAGAGATTAGACTAGAGACGAGACAAGACTAGAGACGTGACTAGAGATGAGACTAGAGACGAGACTAGAGACGAGACTAAAGACGAGACGAGACTAGAGATGAGACTAGAAACGGGACTAGAGACGAGACTAGAGACGAGATTAGAGGCGAGACTAGAGACGAGACTAGAGACGAGACCAGAGACGAGACTAGAGGCCAGACTAGAAACGAGACTAGACTAGAGACGAGACCAGACCAGAGACAAGACTAGAGACGAGACTAGAGAGATGAGACTAGAGACGTGACTAGAGATAAGACTAGAGACTAGGCTAGAGACGAGACTAGAGACGAGACTAGAGACGAGACTAGAGACGAGACTAGAGACGAGACTAGAGACGAGACTAGAGACGAGACTAGAGACGAGACTAGAGACGAGATTAGAGGCGAGACTAGATACGAGATTAGACTAGAGACAAGACTAGAGATGAGACTAGACACGAGACTAGAGACGAGACTAGAGACGAGACTAGAGACGGGACTAGAGACGAGACAAGAGACGAGACTAGAGTCGAGATCAGAGACGAAACTAAAGACGAGACCACAGACGAGACTAGAGACGAGACTAGAGACGAAACTAGGGACGATACTAGAGACGAGACTAAAGACGAGATTAGACAAGAGACTAGATTAGACTAGAGACGAGACTAGAGACAAGACTAGAGATGAGACTAGAGATGAGACTAGAGACGAGACTAGAGACGAGACTAGAGACGAGATTAGAGGCGAGACTAGAGACGAGACTAGACCAGAGACGAGACTAGAGACGAGACCAGAGACGAGACTAGAGACGAGATTAAAGGCGAGACTAGAGACGATTTTAGAGACGAGGCGAGATTAGACTAGAGACAAGAGACGAGATTAGACTAGAGACAAGACTAGAGACGAGACTAGAGACGATACTAGAGACGAACTAGAGACGAGACTAGAGACGAAACTAGAGACGATACTAGAGACGAGACTAGAGACGAGACTAGAGACGAAACTAGAGACGAGACTAGAGGCGAGATTAGACTAGAGACGAGATTAGACTAGAGACAAGACTAGAGACGAGACTAGAGACGAGATTAGACTAGAGACGAGATTAGACTAGAGACAAGACTAGAGACGAGACTAGAGGCGAGACTAGAAACGAGACTAGACTAGAGACGAGACCAGAGACAAGACTAGAGACTAGAGAGATGAGACTAGAGACGAGATTAAAGGCGTGACTAGAGACGAGACGAGATTAGACTAGAGACATTAGACTAGAGACAAGACTAGAGACTAGACTAGAGACGAAACTAGAGACGATACTAGAGACGAGATTAGACTAGAGACGAGATTAGACTAGAGACGAGATTAGAGGCGAGACTAGAAACGAGACTAGAGACGAGACCAGACCAGAGACAAGACTAGAGACGAGACTAGGGACGAGACTAGAGAGATGAGACTAGAGACGAGACAAGAGACGAGATTAAAGGCGAGACTAGCGACGATTTTAGAGACGAGACGAGATTAGACTAGAGACAAATGACGAGATTAGAGACGAGACTAGAGATGAGACTAGACACGTGACTAGAGACGAAACTATAGAAAACTTAGTCAGAATCTGACTACTTTTTCTATAGAAAACTTAGTCAGAATCTGACTACTTTTTCTATAGAAAACTTAGTCAGAATCTGACTACTTTTTCTATAGAAAACTTAGTCAGAATCTGACTACTTTTTCTATAGAAAACTTAGTCAGAATCTGACTACGTTTTTCTATAGAAAACTTAGTCAGAATCTGACTACGTTTTTCTATAGAAAACTTAGTCAGAATCTGACTACTTTTTCTATTCTCCGATTTAGTATCTCCACAACGACATCAACTTATGTTCATGCAGCTATCTCTACAAACTAGCTGTTTATTCTAACACAGAATTTGAAATGCTGCATACAGATAAATCTGTAATTTTTTTAAATTCCCATTTTTCACTGTGATTTTTTTTTGTGGTTACTACTTATCATATCTCTTTTCCTTTAGCATTTTAAAAAGAGTTTCCTGTTATTTAACGACATGATTTTTTATTTGAAAAATACTTTGCCATAAATCATTGCCCTATAACAAAATAAAATAGATAAATTTCCTACTTTATATCTTACTAATCAACTCACATACAGGCAAAAGAATTCTGCCGATTTTTTTGTTTAGAGCTTATTAAAATACCAACGTTAACTCACTCCAATTGCACACGTGAAACTTACACATGTGCTGCCACTGCTAGCTTAATGTCTGAAGAAGATGATATTCATATGGAATACCTTTAACTATCATATTTTGAAAGTATTACACTCACTCAAACTCACACTGTTACCTAAATACTTAACAGTAATACATATACTGATAACCAAACGCGCATTAGCGTTCAATATTCTTTTTTTATTTTATTTTTGCTATAGCATACATACAGGCTGTCTTTATATTTCCATTTTGAACGGTAACACAATTTGTCATGCATATCTCTCTTTTCTACTTACGTAGAGCTGCTTTTAACAAATGTAAACATTTCATATATGTAAATCATTTTTGTTATTTCGAATTTTTTTTTTGCCAAAAAAAAAATATATTTTTCTTTTACCCAAACTGATACTTGCAGATGTATCTTATTTGTAAGTGTAGTGAGTGTTTGCAAGCCAGGAAAAGAAATCATTTCAAGCAGACACACTTGAAATATTTTCACGTATTATAAAACTGGCAAATGTCAAATACATACATATATGTATGTGTATACATTTCAAACGCACAGAGGCTGGCTGTTTATCTACAAATATTCAATACTTTAGTCTTAGTGTTTTTGTTTTTCTGGCTCAACATCACTCCTTCCCCCTTGTATAGCCTTATTGTTCATTTCGTTAAGAGTCTATAAATCATGCATTGCATTTCGTTAACCATCAAAACATTTATTTTCATTTATAAGCTCACATCTATACATTCGAGTGAAGTAGTAACAATAAGTATGCAATACTTTTTTTCGCTTTGCCAGAAATCATACTTGTACGTTTAAAGGCCAAAAATTAATAGTAGATGACAGTAGAGATGTTAAATATAGAAATGCTACTTCAAGACTCTAATATTAAGCAATATAGGCTATAGACTCGTCTCTAGTTTCGCTTGTAGTCTCATATTTAATCTCGTCTATTGTCTCTTTAGTTTCGTCTATAGATTCATCCATAGTCTTCTGTTGTCTCGTGTTTGGTGTCGTCTATAGACTCGTCAATAGTATCTAGTCTCGTCTCCAGTCTTGTCTCTAGTTCGTCTCTAGTCTCGTCTCTAGTCTCGTCTCTAGTCTCTTCCATTGTCTCGTTTATAGTCTCATCTCCCTAGTCTCGCCTCGTCTCTAGTATCGTCTTCAGTCTAGTCTCGTCTGTAGTCTCGTCTCTAGTCTCGTCTCTAGTCTTGTCTCTAGTCTCGTCTCTAGTCTCGTCTCGTCTCTAGTCTCGTCTCGTCTCTAGTCTCGTCTCGTCTCTAGTCTTGTCTCTAGTCTCGTCTCTAGTCTCGTCTCTAGTCTCGTCTCTAGTCTTGTCTCTAGTCTCGTCTCTAGTCTCGTCTCTAGTCTCGTCTCTAGTCTCGTCTCTAGTCTCATCTCTAGTGTTGTCTCTGGTCTCGTCTCTAGTCTCATCTCATCTCTAGTCTCGTCTCTAGTCTTGTATCGCCTCTGGTCTCGTTTCTAATCTCGTCTTGTCTGTAGTCTTGTCTCTAGTCTCGTCTCTAGCTTCGTCTCTAGTCTCGTCTCTAGTCTCATCTCATCTCTAGTCTCGTCTCTAGTCTTGTCTCTAGTCTCGTCTCTAGTCTAGTCTCGTCTTTAGTCTCGTCTCTGGACTCGTCTCTAGTCTCGTCTCTAGTCTGGTCTCTAGTCTCATCTATAGTCTCGTCTCTAGTCTTGTCTCTAGTCTCGCCTCTCATATCTGTAGTCTCGTCTCTAATTTCGTCTGTAGTCTTGTCTCTAGTCTCGTATCTATTCTAGTTTAGTGTTGTCTTGTCTCTAGTCTCGCCTCTAGTGTCGTCTCTAGTCTCGTCTCTAGTCTCGTCTCTAGTCTAGTCTCTAGTCTCGTCTCTAGTCTCATCTCTAGTCTCGTCTCTAGCCTTGTCTCGTTTCTAATCTCGTCTTGTCTGTAGTCTTGTCTCTAGTCTCGTCTCTAGTTTCGTCTCTAGTCTCGTCTCTAGTCTCATCTCATCTCTAGTCTCGTCTCTAGTCTAGTCTCGTCTTTAGTCTCGTCTCTGGTCTCGTCTCTAGTCTCGTCTCTAGTCTGGTCTCTAGTCTCACCTATAGTCTCGTCTCTAGTCTAGTCTCGCCTCTAGTCTCGTCTCTAGTCTCGCCTCTACTCTCGTCTCTAGTCTCGTCTATAGTCTCGCCTCTAGTCTTGTCTCTAGTCTCGTCTCTAGTCTCGTCTCTAGTCTCGTCTCTAGTCTCGTCTCTAGTCTCGTCTCTAGTCTCGCCTCTAGTCTCGTCTCTAGTCTTGTCTCTAGTCTCGTCTCTAGTCTCGTCTCTAGTCTCGTCTCTAGTCTTGTCTCTAGTCTCGTCTCGTCTCTAGTCTCGTCTCTAGTCTCATCTCTTGTCTTGCCTCTAGTCTCATCTCTAGTCTTGTCTCTGGCCTCGTATCTAGTCTAGTCTCGTCTCTAGTCTCATCTCTAGTCTCGTCTCTAGTCTTGTCTCTGGTCTCGTCTCTGGTCTCGTCTCTAGTCACGTCTCTAGTCTCGTCTATAGTATTGTCTATAGTCTCGTCTCTAGTCTCATCTCTTGTCTTGCCTCTAGTCTCATGTCTAGTCTTGTCTCTGGCCTCGTATCTAGTCTAGTCTCGTCGCTAGTCTCATCTCTAGTCTCGTCTCTAGTCTCGTCTCTAGTCTCGTCTCTAGTCTCGTCTCTAGTCTCGTCTCTAGTCTCGTCTCTAGTCTCGTCTCTAGTCTCGTCTCTAGTCTCGCCTCTAGTCTCGTCTCTAGTCTTGTCTCTAGTCTCGTCTCTAGTCTCGTCTCTAGTCTCGTCTCTAGTCTTGTCTCTAGTCTAGTCTCGTCTCTAGTCTCGTCTCTAGTCTCATCTCTTGTCTTGCCTCTAGTCTCATCTCTAGTCTTGTCTCTGGCCTCGTATCTAGTCTAGTCTCGTCTCTAGTCTCATCTCTAGTCTCGTCTCTAGTCTTGTCTCTAATCTCGTCTCTAGTCTTGTCTCTAGTCTCGTCTCTAGTCTCGTCTCTAGTCACGTCTCTAGTCTCGTCTATAGTATTGTCTATAGTCTCGTCTCTAGTCTTGTCTTTAGTCTTGTCTCTAGTCTCGTCTCTAGTCTTGTCTTTAGTCTTGTCTCTAGTCTCATCTCTAGTCTCAACTCTGGTCTCGTCTCTAGTCGTGTCTCTAGTCTCATCTATAGTCTTGTCTCTAGTCTCGTCTCTAGTCTCGTCTCTAGTCTCGTCTCTAGTCTCGTCTCTAGTCTCGTCTTGTCTCTAGTCTCGTCTCTAGTCTCGTCTCTAGTCTCGTCTCTATTCTCATCTCTTGTCTTGCCTCTAGTCTCATCTCTAGTCTTGTCTCTGGCCTCGTGTCTAGTCTAGTCTCGTCTCTAGTCTCATCTCTAGTCTCGTCTCTAGTCTTGTCTCTGGTCTCGTCTCTGGTCTCGTCTCTAATCTCGTCTCTAGTCTCGTCTTGTCTCTAGTCTCGTCTCTAGCCTCGTCTCTAGTCTCGTCTCTAGTCTCGTCTCTAGTCACGTCTCTAGTCTCGTCTATAGTCTTGTCTATAGTCTCGTCTCTAGTCTCGTCTCTAGTCTTGTCTTTAGTCTTGTCTCTAGTCTCATCTCTAGTCTCAACTCTGGTCTCGTCTCTAGTCTTGTCTCTAGTCTCATCTATAGTCTTGTCTCTAGTCTTGTCTCTAGTCTCGTCTGTAGTCTCGTCTATAGCCTCTAGTTTCTTTAATAGTCTCTTTTGTAGTCTATAGTGTCATATCTTATCTCGTCTGTAGATTCGTCCATAGTTTTGATTTATTTTTAAATATTTTCAGCATTTTCGTGCTATTTCTTTGCCCAGTACTGCCCGCCAAACCCTCATTATCCTTATATCCCTTTAAGTATGTTATGATTCCAGTATTATTATTATTTTTATTTAGTTTCTTATTATTGTTCGTCTTTCTTTTAGCACAAAAAGAACTCTTAAGCACTTTATTGGATCATCTTTGGAATTTTCATATTCGTATGTGTGTAAAATATTAAAAAAAAATCACATATTTATTGAAGCATACTTTCAGTTGCTCACATTGTTGGCATTGTTGGCATTGTTATGATTTCATCTCAATACACTATTGACAAATCCACTTATTTATGGTTACAACAAGTGATTTATGGCATAAGTACTCACAGAAACTTGAAAGAATTATAAATTTTGAATAAATGAAATATTTTTGGTTTGAAATCATAAACTAACGAGACTATGTACTGTCGAGATTAATACTTTCAGGATTATAGACTGTTAAGACTATAGGATGCTGAAATTATAAGCTGTCAAGACTGTAGGCTGTCAAAACTCTAGGCTGTCGAGACTCTAGGCTGTCAAGGCTCTAGGCTGTCAAGACTCTAGGCTGTCAAGACTATAGACTGTCGAGACTATAGTCCGACGAGACCGCGACACTACAGTCCGACTAAACTATAGTCTGACGAGACTAAAAACTGTCGAGACCATCGAGACAGTAGACTATCTAGAATACAGACTGTCGAGACTATATATATAAACTGTAGTGACTATGGACATTCTATAGACTGTCCATACCACTGAAAGAGTTAAATGTAAAAAGTTCCTTATATTTTATTTAATATTAAACAAAGTTTTTTATATGACTCTTTAAACTAGCCAGCATCTTTATTGTATTTTATTTCATGTAGTTTTCAAAAAATCGTTTCTACACACTTCAAAGTCTAAAATTTCTAATTAAAACTCAATATTATTTAGCTGCAACATTTTGTTTTTATTTTAACAAGCACTTTAACACAAATATACCCAAACACCAACTCCAACACATAAGCTGCAATACAAGTCTTAACTATCTTCAGCTAAATTATGCCCTCAAAAATTATTTTAATAACCTTTTGGTAAATGTTTATAAATGTTGTTACAGCCGCTGTAGTTTTGGTGGCCAAAAGAGGGAGCAAAGGGGGGGCAACCAGAGATTTAGTAAAAAGTAATTTTCAATTTTCGTGACCAAACACTAAAAACTCTTGGAAACATACTCATATGATGGCTGTGCACCCCTCAATGCCTCTCTTTACTACCACAAAATATGAAGTTATCTTTATGAATATTTCGCTGAACATCTGTACATGCAAGTGTTATAAGATTCCACCGCAATTACAAAAGTTGCTGGCAAAATATATGTGAATGTCTGTGAGAACATTGAAAAACTGTTAAAAGAAACTGCTCTTAACTACTACCCAACGTACCTACATACAGATACAATTTTGCATTCACATGTTTGTTTTAGACGCGGCATGTACATGAAGACCGTTAATTTTTCCCTCAACATATGTTCGTATAACAAACAGTGTCAGATTTAAATTTCATTTTGCGCCTTAACATATGCAACATTAAATATGCAACCATATACTACAATACATAGTTACAACAGAAAACTAAAAACAACAGCCCCATAACTTCACTTCAGCTATACTCCAATGTTTTCTGCATACAAGACAAAACAATTTTCCTTTACTTTCTTTTATTTGCACGGTTTTCTTCAAGAAAACAACCGTATAGCACTGAAAAGATTGTTGGTTTTACCATGATATTGATTTTCATAGAATACTTGACTATAGTTTGCCACTAAACTTAACATCATTTTACACCTACAACACACAACAAAATAAGTTTAAAAATAATGCCGCCAAAAAATCTTGAAACAAACCAAGCATGCACACAGTCATCCTTTTTCACAGTCTTCCAGTAAGAGTAAACACTCATATACACATGGTTACCACTGTCTGTGTGTATTTTTGTGAATACTTATATAGAAAAACATGTTTGTATTTATACCTTATTTGCATGTAAATTCTTTGGTTTGCCACTGCAATTTAATGATATTTTTTGTGTAGCATATTTTGCGGCTCATGTGTTCTTTTTTTTTGAAGCAAACTGCTAAAAAATTGTTGGAAAAAATTCACTTTTTCTTCCACAATTTTTCCCCCGTAATATTATTAATAGAAATGACAACAGCCTTATTGTGTCATCATTTGTTTTATACTACAATTTACTACCTCTCTCTCTTTCTTGCTAATGCCCTTAAAGTGTTGAAGGATTTTCTTCTTTTTTTTTGTTCTATGATCCTGTGTGTGTTTTTTAATGACATTAGCTTTCATCAGCATTAAATTTAATGTCAATTAAAGTAACAGGTTGTATGCAGTAGTGGCAAGTGAAAAACAAGTAAATGTTTTTCATAATTTGAAATGTTGTTACTTTTCATAACACAGATAAAAATATACATAAATGGTCATTTAAAATACTTAAATTGAATATTGTTAATTAGAAGGCAGTAAAATAAAAATAACAGCAATTGAAGAATTATGCTAAATATGTATTTCTCAAAAACAAAGTTTAAAGGGATTTACTTTAGAGTAAAGACTGTCGAGAATATATACTATCGGGGCTAGAGAATGTCAGGAATAAAGATAGTCAGGCCGTCGGAACATAGAATTCAAGACTATAGACTGCCAATACTATAGACTGTTAAGACTATAGACTGACAGTACTATAGACTGTCAGGACTATAGACTTTCAAGACTATAGACTGTCAAGACTATAGACTGTCACGACATAGACTGTCAAGACTATAGACTGTCAAGAGTGTAGACTGTCAAGACTATAGACTGTCAATACTATAGACTGTCAAGACTATAGACTGTCAAGGCTAAAGACTGTCAAGACTATAGACTGTTAAGACTACAGACTGTCAAGACTATAGACTGTCCAGACTATAGACTGACAAAGCTATAGACTGTCAAGACTAAGGACTGAGAAAAGTATAGACTGTGAAGACTGTCAAGATTATAGACTGACAATACTATAGACTGTCAAGACTATAGACTGACAAAACTATAGACTGTCAAGACTATAGACTGACAAGACTATAGACTGTCAAGACTATAGACTGTCAAAAGTATAGACTATGAAGACTGTAGATTGTCAAGATTATAGACTGACAATACTATAGACTGTCAAGACTATAGACTGTCAAGACTATAGACTGTCAAGACTATAGACTGCCAAGGCTATGACTGTCACGACTATAGACTGTCAAGACTACAGATTGTCAATACTATAGACTGTGAAGACTACAGACTGTCAAGACTACAGACTGTCAATATTATAGACTGTCAATACTATACACTGACACGACTATAGACTGTTAAGACTATAGACTAAAAAGTCTATAGACTGACAAAGCTATAGACTGTCAAGACTAAAGACTGAGAAAAGTATAGACTGTGAAGACTGTCAAGATTATAGACTGACAATACTATAGACTGTCAAGACTATAGACTGACAAAACTATAGACTGTCAAGACTATAGACTGTCGAGACTATATACTGTCAAGACTATAGACTGTCAAGACTATAGGATGTCAAGACTATAGACTGTCAATACTATAGACTGTCAAGACTATGGACTGACAAGACTATAAACTGACAAGACTAAAGACTGACAAGACTAAAGACTGCCAATACTATAGACTGTCAATACTACAGACTGTCCAGACTATGGACTGTCAAGACTACAGCCTACCAAGACTCTAGACTGTCAAGACTACAGCCTACCAAGACTCTAGACTGACAGGACTATAGACTGACAAGACTATAGACTGTCAAGACTGAAGACTGTTCAGTCTATAGACTGTCAAGACTATAGACTGTCAAGACTATAGACTGTCAAGACTATAGACTGTCAAGACTATATACTGTCAAGACTATAGACTGTCAAGACTATAGACTGTCAAGACTATAGACTGTCAAGACTATATACTGTCAAGACTATAGACTGTCAAGACTTTAGACTAACAGGACTACAGACTGTCAATACTATAGACTGTCAATACTATAGACTGTCAGGACTGTGGACTGACAAGACTATAGACTGACAAGACTATAGACTAACAAGACTACAGACTGTCAAGACTATAGACTGTCAAAAGTATAGACTGTGAAGACTGTACACTGTCAAGATTATAGACTAAATATACTATAGACTGTCAACACTATATACTTTCAAGACTCTAGACTGTCAAGACTATAGACTGTCAAGACTCTAGACTGTCAAGACTATAGACTGTCAAGACTATAGACTGTCAAGACAATAGACTGTCAAGACTATAGACTGACAAGACTATAGACTGTCAGGACTATAGACTATCAAGACTATAGACTGTCGAGACTATAGACTGTCAAGACTCTAGACTGTCAAGACTATAGACTGTCAAGATTATAGACTGTCAAGACTATAGGCTGTCAAGACTATAGACTGTCAATACTATAGACTGTCAATACTATAGACTGACAAGACTATGGACTGACAAGACTGTCAATACTATAGACTGACAAGACTATAAACTGACAAGACTATATGACTAACTATACACTGGCTAGACTGTATACTGTCCAGACTATATACTGCCGGGACTGGACTGTCAAGACTCTAGACTGTCGAGCCCTACATATGGTCTACTACATATAGCCAACAATGTTATTATATTAAACTCTCATTTGTCCTTGTATACTGGCGGACATATCGTCTCATTATTCTTCCAAATTGTTTACAAAATTAAGTATCTCTATCTATTCGAAATACATGCAGCAATTTCTCATAAGTCCACCTTTGAACTTACAAGTTGTATTAACTTTTTTTATTTTTCTAATTTTAATATTCCTCATACATTGGCTATTCATTATGATCAGAGCAAAGAAACAAATGTTTTCATAAGCAAGCCACATGCCACAAATAAATCACTTAATTCAATCATCTTGAAAATTGATAACAAACCATTTACAAATGACAACTAATCATATTACAACAAGAAAAACAACGAATAAATGAAATAGCCCCCTTAACTAGGCAATGAAAAATTTTCCTAACTGCTAAAAAAAAAGCAGTTGGTAAAAAATGAATTGAAAGAAATAAAATCAAAATTACCGCACGTGTCCTAACGAAATAAAAAGAGAAAGAAAAAATAATCTAACACAACCTTTTGTTGCAATAACAACCAACAACCAATTGACCACTGATATTTCCCAAACAACAACATCACAGTGAAAAACAATTGAAATCTGCCTGCCCCCTTTACAAAAAGGGAGTCTCACAAGTCTTTCTCAAATATGTATGTATATAAAACGATGTATATCAATGACCTCAATTCGTAGACTCATTTGTGATGCCTGGCACGCCACTCATTTTAGTCGTTTGGAAATTGTTGTAAATGGCAACAGGACGTTGTTTGTTGTGTATTATTTTCTTTTTTTCTCTTCTCTTTTTTACAATTTTATTTTCAATAAATTTTGTGTTAAAAAAAAAAAAATAGACAACAGACAAACGTTAACAATTGATTTGTACGCACACGATTTGCGTGTGTTCAGAAGAGCCATGGCAGCCACAATAAAGGAAACCGAAAAGGCTGCTCTGGAGCTTTATTTTTTTTTTTTTTTGGTTTTGCTGTGGCAAATGTTAACTCCCCATTGTATTGTATTTGTAGGTATAATCAGTAGAAAAGTTAAGTGATTTCCTACGTGATGTTTGATTTGAGATGTATTTATCTATCATGTATTTAACAAACAAAAAAAGTATGAGGAAAAATTGTTAAAAAAAAATCTATTACGAGCAAGGCATGCTAAAAGACATAAGCAGTAGAGGAAATTTCAATTGATCTGCTGTATCAAAGTTTTTAGCTTAACTGTTGCTTAAAAGTTTTTAATTTCTGATTTAATTTTACTTGTTATTTTCCTATAAATATTTTATTTGTTTCCAAATACTTCTATCAATTACTTAAAATATCTTTGTTTAATATGAACAAGTTTTCAAATAAGTTTTTTTTTTTTGTTTCTGCTTTTAATTCCTTCTGCCGGAATTCAAGCACCTGTGCTAAAATTTGCCTTTTCCTTTATGAAAACTTATTTCTGTTCATCTGTTGACTGACTCCAAGCATAAGACAATTTGTGATAATTGTTTTCTTATAGATAAACCCTTAGGTTTTTTTTTACTTTCTTCTCAGGTTTCTTGCCTTTGCTGTATGTGTGTGTACTTTTTTAGTCTGTTTTTGCAATGAAAAGTTTGAGTGAAAATATATTTTGAGTAAATGTAAATAGAAAAATTGGTTTGAAAATAAAAACTTTTACCTTTTACAGTTTATGAAGAGTACACTCATAAGAAAAGATTAGTAGAGGTGAAAATTAATACAAAGTCATGAAAAACTACATGACTAAAGGGAGTATAGAAGGTTCAGACTATAGCCTGACTGTCAAGACTTTAGACTAACAAGACTATAAACTGACAAGATTATAGACTGTCAGGATTATAGACTGTCAAGACTATAGACTGTCAAGACTATAGACTGTCAAGACTATAGACTGTCAAGACTATAGACTGACAAGACTATAGACTAACAAGACTATAGACTGACGTGACTATAGACTGTCAAGACTATAGCCTAACAAGACTGTCAAGACTATAGACTGTCAAGACTTTAGACTAACAAGACTATAGACTGTCAAGACTTTAGACTAACAAGACTATAGACTGACAAGACTATAGACTAACAAGACTATAGACTGACGTGACTATAGGATGTCAAGACTATAGCCTAACAAGACTATAGACTGTCAAAGCTATAGGCTGTCAAGGCTATAGACTGTCAATACTATAGACCGACAAGACTATAGACTAACAAGACTACAGACTGACAAGACTATAGACTAACAAGACTATAGACTGACGTGACTATAGACTGTCAAGACTATAGCCTAACAAGACTATAGACTGTCAAGACTATAGACTGTCAAGACTATAGACTGTCAAGACTGTAGACTGACAAGACTATAGACTGACAATACTATAGACTGACAGGAATATAGACTGACATGACTTTAGACTGACGTGACTATAGGATGTCAAGACTATAGCCTAACAAGACTATAGACTGTAGACTGACAAGACTATAAACTGACAATACTATAGACTGACAAGAATATAGACTGACAAGACTATAGACTAACAAGACTATAGACTGACGTGACTATAGGATGTCAAGACTATAGCCTAACAAGACTATAGACTGTCAAGACTGTAGACTGTCAAGACTATAGACTGTCAAAGCTATAGGCTCTCAAGGCTATAGGATGTCAAGACTATAGACTGTTAAGGCTCTAGATTGTCAAGACTATAGCCTGTGAATACTATAGACTGACAAGACTATAGACTGTCAAGACTATAGACTGTCAAAGCTATAGGCTGTTAAGGCTATAGACTGTCAAGACTATAGACTGACAAGACTATAGACTGACAAGACTATAGACTAACATGACTATAGACTGACAAGACTATAGACTGACGTGACTATAGAATGTCAAGACTATAGCCTAACAAGACTATAGACTGTCAAGACTATAGACTGTCAAGACTATAGACTGTCAAGACTATAGACTGTCAAGACTATAGACTGTCAAAGCTATAGGCTGTCAAGGCTATAGACTAACAAGACTGACAAGACTATAGACTAACAATACTACAGACTGACAAGACTATAGACTAACAAGACTATAGACTGACAAGACTACAGACTGACAAGACTATAGACTAACAAGACTATAGACTGACGTGACTATAGGATGTCAAGTCTATAGCCTGTTAAGGCTGTAGACTCTCAAGACTATAGACTGTCAATACTATATACTGTCAAGACTATAGACTGTCAAGACTATAGACTGTCAAGACTATAGACTGCCAAGACTATAGACTGTTAAGGCTATAGACTGTCAAGACTATAGGCTGTCAATACTATAGACTGTCAAGACTATAGACTGTCAAGACTATAGACTGTCAAGACTATAGACTGTCAAGACTATAGACTGACAAGACTATAGACTAACAAGACTATAGACTGACGTGACTATAGACTGTCAAGACTATAGCCTAACAAGACTGTCAAGACTATAGACTGTCAAGACTTTAGACTAACAAGACTATAGACTGTCAAGACTTTAGACTAACAAGACTATAGACTGACAAGACTATAGACTAACAAGACTATAGACTGACGTGACTATAGACTGTCAAGACTATAGCCTAACAAGACTGTCAAGACTATAGACTGTCAAGACTTTAGACTAACAAGACTATAGACTGTCAAGACTTTAGACTAACAAGACTATAGACTGTCAAGACTATAGACTGCCAAGACTATAGACTGTTAAGGCTATAGACTGTCAAGACTATAGGCTGTCAATACTATAGACTGTCAAGACTATAGACTGTCAAGACTATAGACTGTCAAGACTATAGACTGTCAAGACTATAGACTGACAAGACTATAGACTAACAAGACTATAGACTGACGTGACTATAGACTGTCAAGACTATAGCCTAACAAGACTGTCAAGACTATAGACTGTCAAGACTTTAGACTAACAAGACTATAGACTGTCAAGACTTTAGACTAACAAGACTATAGACTGACAAGACTATAGACTAACAAGACTATAGACTGACGTGACTATAGGATGTCAAGACTATATCCTAACAAGACTATAGACTGTCAAAGCTATAGGCTGTCAAGGCTATAGACTGTCAATACTATAGACCGACAAGACTATAGACTAACAAGACTACAGACTGACAAGACTATAGACTAACAAGACTATAGACTGTCAAGACTATAGCCTAACAAGACTATAGACTGTCAAGACTATAGACTGTCAAGACTATAGACTGTCAAGACTATAGACTGTCAAGACTGTAGACTGACAAGACTATAGACTGACAATACTATAGACTGACAGGAATATAGACTGACATGACTATAGACTGACGTGACTATAGGATGTCAAGACTATAGCCTAACAAGACTATAGACTGTAGACTGACAAGACTATAAACTGACAATACTATAGACTGACAAGACTATAGACTGACAAGACTATAGACTAACAAGACTATAGACTGACGTGACTATAGGATGTCAAGACTATAGCCTAACAAGACTATAGACTGTCAAGACTGTAGACTGTCAAGACTATAGACTGTCAAAGCTATAGGCTCTCAAGGCTATAGGATGTCAAGACTATAGACTGTTAAGGCTCTAGATTGTCAAGACTATAGCCTGTGAATACTATAGACTGACAAGACTATAGACTGTCAAGACTATAGACTGTCAAAGCTATAGGCTGTTAAGGCTATAGACTGTCAAGACTATAGACTGACAAGACTATAGACTGACAAGACTATAGACTAACATGACTATAGACTGACAAGACTATAGACTGACGTGACTATAGAATGTCAAGACTATAGCCTAACAAGACTATAGACTGTCAAGACTATAGACTGTCAAGACTATAGACTGTCAAGACTATAGACTGTCAAGACTATAGACTGTCAAAGCTATAGGCTGTCAAGGCTATAGACTAACAAGACTGACAAGACTATAGACTAACAATACTACAGACTGACAAGACTATAGACTAACAAGACTATAGACTGACAAGACTACAGACTGACAAGACTATAGACTAACAAGACTATAGACTGACGTGACTATAGGATGTCAAGTCTATAGCCTGTTAAGGCTGTAGACTCTCAAGACTATAGACTGTCAATACTATATACTGTCAAGACTATAGACTGTCAAGACTATAGACTGTCAAGACTATAGACTGCCAAGACTATAGACTGTTAAGGCTATAGACTGTCAAGACTATAGGCTGTCAATACTATAGACTGTCAAGACTATAGACTGTCAAGACTATAGACTGTCAAGACTATAGACTGTCAAGACTATAGACTGTCAAGACTATAGACTGTCAAGACTATAGACTATCAAGACTATGGACTGTCAAGACTATAGAATGTCAAGACTATAGACTGTCAAGACTATAGACTTTCAGAACTATAGACTGTCAAGAATAGAAACTGTCCAGAGTAGACGGTTCAGACTATATACTGACAAGACTATATAATGTGAAGACTTTAGAATGCGAAGATTATAGACTGTTAAAACAAAGTTTTGAGCTCAAATATCTGGTTGTTACAAATAAACTAAAATTAAGGTTTCACAACTTTTTAACAAAATTATTGTCTCCATTATTTCTTCACGAGTGTTTTTGTCATGCACTCGTTCATAAGTGTCTTCACCGTAGGTATGATGATCATTGTATGTGTATTGTAGTTTGCTAACAGAAATTGGTTACATTTGGCAAAGATTTTTTAAGTAAATAAAAGACAAATTTCTTGAAAATCTCTTAAGAGACACCAGAGATGGCTGGCAGGGAAAGAATCTATATGTTCATACAAGTGTGGTTAAATAAGATACGAGTAAATAGCAAAAAGAGAACTATTATCAAGTATGTGTGAGAAGATGCATGTTTGAGTTTATAGACTTAAATAAAAACTACTTACTAGATGCTTTTACTACATTTCATACCTTAACCATACCATACCATTCGTTCATTCATTCATCTATACAAATGAACACTACTTTTACTGTAATTAATTCAAATCCTGCTAATTGCATTTTATTTATTTTTCATGTTTGAGTGTTTAAAAGTACAAAGAAAAACAAATTTCTTTAAGTATTTTATTAAAAAAGTTTAACGAAATTTATTACTTACACTATAAGCTAGGTAAAAACGAATACTAAAAAGTTTGTGTAAAAGTGTAAAAGTACTACTATTTTAGCAGATTTTTAAAGTATTTTTCAAAATGTCATTTCATTTTGCTACCGTAATCAAAAGTAAATTACACACGCGTGCCTTTAACGTAAATCATTTTAAGTTTTGCTGTTTTTCAATGTGTGTTCGTTCTTTTTTAAAAAAAAAAAAAGCTTTGCTTATTGTTGTTGACCAATGCGCAGGAGTTTGATAATTTATTAACTTGCAGATAATTTTATACAATAAAGTACAATACACACTAAACAACACACATTCATATAGAGCACTTTTAAGACCAAACGTATGTTTTTAAATTAAAGATCAAGCATCTTTATAGCATCCTCAAAAACTCGTTTTTGTATGTGGAAGGCCTTGGCCACTTTTTACCATTCAATAGAGCTTTTCCACTACCTTAATTTTGCTGTTCTTTTGTATACTAAAACTCTATTGTTTGGTGGCCAACAACACCTACAATGTCGCCAGTTTACGCCAACAACGCCAAACTGTTGCTTAAAAGCATTTATGACGATATTGAATTTCTTAACATGTTGTTTGCAGCAGTCGTAAAAAGATTCTTACCTTCGTTTTTTTTGTTTGTGCAGTTTATTGTTCCAAATCCATTGCTAATTCAATGGTTTTTGGCTGGCTTAGAGTCAGTAAACAGTCTTTGGCTGTATGTGCGATTAATCAGCACCTATTTATGTTTAAATTTTGGCAAAAGAAATTTATGTGTTTTTAATGATTTGATATAAATGAGTTAAATTAAAGCGGAGGCGATTTTTATTTGGTTCCTATTAGCGTTTAAACAAGAATGTTTAAGACTAACAGGAAGAGGTGTTCAAAGCTGAATGAAAGTCTAATGAAAAAGAAGGTTCAATAAGATTATCTAAGATTATGTTAGGAAGAAGATTTTGCAGTTGGCACATGATCAGGCAGGAGAAACCAAGAAGGACCAAGACGCTTTAGTAAGCAGTTGGTCGAGGCCCCCACCTCAGTCGACCGAAGGCAATGTATTGAACAGTTGGCCAAAGCTTCTGCTGTTTTGAAAAGTCCTCCTACAAGAAGATTATCTAGCGGTAAAGTTACAGTTTCGGGATCTGTTGGGAAAAAGATTTTGTTGTAACACACGATCAAAAAGGAGAGATTAGGAACGACCAAGACACTGTATTAGGCAGTTGGTCGAAGCCCCTGTCACAGTCGACCGAAGGCAATATATTGAATAGTTGGCTAAAGCTTCTGCTGTCTTGAAAAGTCCTCCTACAAGAAGATTATCTAGCGGTAAAGTTGCAGTTTCGGGATCTGTTGGGAAAAAGATTTTGTTGTGACACACGATCAGGAAGGAGAAACTAAGAAGGACCAAGACGCTGTATTAAACAGTTGGTCGAAACCCCTTCCACAGTCTACCGAAGGCAATGTATTGAACAGTTGGCTAAAGCTGTCTTGAAAAGTCCTCCTACAGGAAGATTATCTAGCAGTAAAGTTGCAGTTCCGGGATCTGTAGGGAAAAAGATTTTGTTGTGATGAGTATCGTTGACACACGATCAGGAAGGAGAAACCAAGAAGGTCCAAGACACTGCATTAAGCAGTTGGTCGAAGCCCCTGCCAAAGTCGACCGAAGGCAATGTCCTCCTACAAGAAGATTATCTAGCGGTAAAGTTGCAGTTCAGGGATCTGTTGGGAAAAAGATTTTGTTGTGTTGTGTATCGTTGACACACCATCAGGAAGGAGAAACTAAGAAGGACCAAGACGCTGTATTTAGCAGTTGCTCGAAGCCCCTGCCTTGAACAGTAGAACGAGGCAAATGTATTGAGCAGTTGGCTAAAGCCTCTGCTCTATCCTATATCGCAAAGTAGACCTAAGACTCTGTATTGAACAGTCTGAACAGGCCTCTGTCTTGAACGGTTGACTGAAGTCGCTAAATTGAACAGTTGGCCAAATTATCTATCTTGAAGAGTCCGCCGAAGTCGTTGTAATGAACAGCATGCTAAATAATCGTTTCCACGACAACTGGATCTACGTTCCGGAACGATCCGATTCCCAATAGCCAAAGATTGTCAACTCAGCAACAGCTGTATCAACGCGAAGTTTTTTCCCCAGGGAAGAAATTCCAACAACTGCGGAACTATTACAACAACAAAAACAACTGTATTGAACGGTCTACCGATGACGACATTATATTCAACAGTCAGTCGAAGATATCGTTGCTTCATTGTGAAGTATAAAAGTAAAGGAATCTCCTTCCAAACAATGATGATGAAGTGACTAGTAGTGTAATACGAACCAGACCTGTGCTCGCTACCAATTTTTGATAGTCATTTGAACAGTTAGTCTTCAAGAGTCCGATGAAGTCACTGTAATGAACAGCATGCTAAATCACTGTCTGTTGAATATATTGTTGCTTCATTGTGAAGTATAAAAGTAAAAGAATCTCCTTCCCAATAAATCCTATTGATTAGGAAGTACTGGCAGTGTAATACGATGTTTTACAAACCAGACCTGTGCTCGGTACCCTTTTTTCAAGGCCAGCCTCCGCAGCCACAAAGAAGTGTGTTCTTGTATGAGTTTTAATAGTAAAAAAAGTAGTTCTTTGGTTTTCAAAATTCTTATTTTATTTTACTTTAAATTGATACGCAGCAAGGCAGTGCTTTCTTAATAATAATTGAAAAAGAAGTAAAGTCTATTTTTAAAACACAATTTGAAGATGCTTACAAACAAACATACAAACATACTTCAATATTACCTATTATCTGTATAATAAACTGGTTTTGAGTACAAACAGAATACATACAATTATTGGAATTATTATTTATTACATTTTAAATGCAATTGCCAAATTAACAAAAATAAAATAACGGGTCACAAACACAATTCGTTTTAATTATTAACAGTAGAAGTCATAATAAGTAGATAAAAAAAAATGTAATTGGACAAAAACACAAATAAAGAATAAGTTTACTAGGAACTTCTCCAACATTTTCCCCGCACAAAGAACAGCAGTTCTTGACATTATTCGACTTGAGATTTGTTGTCATCATTTACCGGAAGAAAGGCTATTTTTGAGACTGGTCTTCTGTAAATTTTTCCATGTGATGAAAGGCTTACTACACGGACTTGTCCATCTTTTCCAGGATGAATCTCTGTAATCCGGGCCAATGGCCATTGTCCTGGAGGAACACGTTCATCGAACATTAAAACAAGATCACCAACTTCAGCATTTCTTTGTATTTTTAGCCATTTTGGTCGTGATTGTAGACGACATAAATATTCGCTCACCCATCTTTTCCAAAACTGCTGCTTTAAACGTTCTACCACTTTCCAACGAGCAAGTCTATCAACATTGAGTTCTAAAAGATTTTCGTCAGGAATACATAAAGTTGGTTCACCAACAAGGAAATGAGATGGGGTTAGCGCTTGACAATCTACGGGATCTGACGAAATTGGGCAAAGAGGCCTAGAATTAAGGCAGCACTCAATCTGAGCAAGTAACGTACATAGCTCCTCAAAAGTTAAAACTCGATTCTCCATCATCCGTCGAAGGTGGTGTTTTGTGGATTTAACCCCAGCCTCCCAGAGGCCACCAAAATGGGGAGAAGCAGGTGGAATAAAGTGCCACTGTGTTCCAGTGTTTGCCAATTGTTCTACCAAATCTTTTGGAAGTGAAGACCGACAACGATTGTTTAAGATTTGTAGCTCTTTGTTGGCACCAATAAAATTGGTACCACAATCGGAATACAAGTCAGTGCAGATTCCGCGACGTGCTGTGAATCTTCGAAATGCAGCTATAAAAGACTCAGTAGATAAACTCGTAACGCCTTCTAGATGCACTGCCTTGGTCACCATACAAATGAAAAGACAAATGTATCCTTTTGTGGTTACGGTATTTCGAGCGGTGGATTGTTTTATCGTAATAGGACCAGCGTAATCTACTCCACTATGCTTAAACGGTCTGCTTGGTTGAAGTCTTACTGAAGGAAGTTCTCCCATTATTTGCTGCGCTGCTTTTGCCTTATACTTAAAACACGTAATACAGCGTTTTTGAACACTTTTTGCCAAATTTCTGGCTGAAAGAATCCAGAATGTTCGTGAAACGTAAGCCTGCATTTGTATAAGACCACCATGAAGGGTTTTAATATGTGCATCTATAAAAATCAAACGAGATAAGGGATTAGTTTTCGATAAAATAATTGGATGTTTTAAATCATAATGAAACTTTGCTTTGTTAATACGTCCACCGACACGCAAGAGACCGAATTCATCTAAATAAGGACATAAGTTAAAAATGTTGCTACTTTTTGGAAGAGGTTTGTTATTCATTAGGGTTTTGATGTCATTATAAAATTCAATTTGAGAAATTTGTATTAATGTCCTCAGTGAACGTTGAAGTTCATACGTTTTTAAAAATCCTGCTTCTCTGCAGTCCTTTTTTGTTCTGAATCGTAAAATGTAGGCGGTAACTCGTATTAACTTATTAAATGAAGAAAATTTAGTTAATATTTCTGGATATTGTACAGTTTTTATTGTATTAACAGCAACGTAAGATTTTCTCAATTCGGAAGTAGTTTGGTAAGCCTCATTGGGTTGTGTTGGCCAGTAACTAGAGGATAGAGATAACCATTTTGGTCCAGTCCACCATAATTTATGATTCACCAATTCTAATGCACTTACACCACGCGACGCACAATCAGCTGGATTACTTTGACTGCAAATATATCGCCACTGACTGCTACTAGAGAAACGTTGTATTTCAGCGACACGATTACCGACAAATACAGTCCATTTTGAAGATTCTCCCCTTATCCAGCATAATACCGCCATACTGTCTGTCCAATAATAAATATTAATAACTTTAAAATTTAATTGTTTTTGAATTTTGTTCATTAGTTTTACGAGCAAAACTGCCCCACACAGCTCCAGTTTTGGTATGGTTAGCTTTTTTAATGGCGAAACTTTTGTTTTAGATTGAAGAAGATTCACTGTAGATAACTCACTGTGATCAATTAAAACTTTCACATAGATTGCAGCCGCATACGCCGACTGCGAGGAATCACAAAATCCATGTAGCTCCACTCGACTGTTTTGTAAACCACCAAGCCAACGAGGTATTCTTATTTTTTCTGAATGTTTTAATTGTGATATATATTGGTTCCAAGAATAATTAATATGTATTGGTACCACATCTTTCCAGTCGATACCTTCAAGCCACAATTTTTGAAATGTAATTTTAGCATTTATGGTTACAGGGGACAGCCAACCCAATGGGTCATATAGCTTAGCCGCATCAGATAAAATACCACATTTAGTTAAATTTTCTTGAATTTTAAAATTTACCTTAAACGAGAATGTATCACTTATTGTATCCCATTCTAAGCCTAGCGCCTTTACCACATTTTGTTTATCTAGTCCAATTTTGTTTGCATTTTCCTTATAGTCGTCTGGAATGTTTGACATTAATTGATCAGAATTTGACGTCCATTTTCGTAGTTTAAATCCACCGGAGGCTAATAGCTTTATTAGTTGATCTTGTAGACTAATTGCACAATCTAATGAATCGGCACCTGAAATAACATCGTCGACGTATGTGTCATAACGTAGAGTATCACTTGCTTGTAAATATTTATCCTTTTCATCTTGTGCTAGCTGGTGCAATACTCTAATAGAAAGATATGGAGCGGCAGAAGTACCATATGTTACTGTTAGAAGTTTGTAAATTGAAATTTTCGATTCAGTAGTGTGTCGCCAAAGAATTTGTTGATAATGCTGCTGACTGTCATCTATGAGAATTTGGCGGAACATCTTTTCGATGTCCGCTCTAAATGCAATTTTGAAACGACGCCATCTATTGATTATCGCTGACAGATCATTTTGAAGAGCTGGGCCTGGTGATAATTCTTCATTTAAAGATGGGTGGGGTAAACGTCTGCTACTACCATCGAACACAACACGTGGTTTGGTTGTTGAACTACTTTCACGTAAAACGCCATGATGGGGAAGAAAAAACCCGTGAGCTTTAAGCTCTTGAGGGTAAATACCTACTTTAACCATATGACCCAATGTTTCGTATTCGGCCATAAAATTTCGATATTCAGTAGCTAATTTTGGGTCTTTAATAAATTTGCTTTCCATATGTTTCAAGCGTTTTAAAGCATTATAATCAGTATGTTGAAATACGGGGGGACTTCCTCCAACTAGTTCAGCTACAAAGGGCATTTTAACAGTATACCGGCCATTATTATTACGATAATGTGTTTTTTCAAAATGTTCTTCACAAGCTTTTTCTTCGTGGGTTAGTTGACGTTCCGCCAATAGCTCCTCTTGTTCCCAAAATGCTCTTAATTGTTTATCAAGGGAGAATAAATTTACGTGCACATCACAATTGTAAGAAATTCTAGATGTGGGTCCTGAAACTACCCACCCAAACTTTGACAATTGAAGAAAAATGCCATTTTGGAATTTTTTTTGCTGAGCTTCCATAACATCTCCATAAATATCTCCACCAATTAAAAGATCTATTTTTTCACCGGAGTCAAATTTTGGATCTGCCAAAAAAAATGTATTAAGGTTGGGTAACTCAGTTTTTTTAATGCTCTTGGGACAATAATTCGTTAATGAAGGTAAAACATAGGCGCTACTTTGAAGTTTGAAGTTGGAGTTATATTTAGATGTTATTGTAAAGTTTACATATTTCCTTGTTGTAATAGTTTTACCACTTATACCATGAATTTGTGCAAAAGTATTATGTTTTTTAATTTTCAAAGTCTGTACAGCATTTTCCGTTATTAGAGTCGCTTGTGCACCTTGATCTAATAGTGCACGAATAGCAAAAATTCCGTTACTTGTTTCAAATAGAACTTGGACTGTTGCTAGCAATACTTGAGGTGTGTTCATATTATTAAGTACAGATAAATTACAATTAAAAGTAGGTTCATTTAGAAGAGGTTGTGAAGAAGTGGCTTGACTTTCTTGGTTAGGTACAATGTTTGAATTAGGTGTAGGTGCTTGAAATTCGTTGTGAATGATAGTGTGGTGTCGTTGCTGACACAACTGACAGCATGTTTGTAAACGACATTCATCAGCAAAATGACCTGGGTGAAGGCAATTTTTACAAAGGCGTTTTGAAAAAATTAAATCCCGTTTGGCAGGTGAAGAAAGCGCTGCAAATTTAAAACATTTATAAAGTAGGTGTCGTTTCTCGCAGCAAGGACAATTTTCATCATTTGCAGTAGTTAAATGAACACGATGATTTTGAGGACGAACGGAATATTTTGACAAACGGGTGAACGTATCAGCCCTTGGTTGTAAATGGTCACTAATTGACTCTAGGGTACGGAATGTTGTTTCCAAAAAAATAAATAGTTCTTTAATCTTAGGAATTTCTTTCGAAGCTTTTAAAGACTGCTCCCATTCCTTGCGAGATTGAACATCTAACTTTCCGACTGTCATGTAAATTAAAATTGCGTCCCAATTGTCACAATTTACTTCTACCGTATTAAGAAGAGATATACAATTTCTTGTGTTATCCAAAATATGTTTGATAGAGTCACATGATCCATCAGAAGACGGAATATTAAATAATTTACGAAGAAGGTGGTCCACTATTTTACGTTTATTATGGTATCTTTCGTTTAATGCTAACCAAGCTAGATCATAGCTTGTATCTGAAGCTGGATATTCCGAGACTATCGAAAGTGGCGTTTCTTTGCAAGAACTGCGCAAATAATAAAATTTTTGTACTTTAGAAAGTGAGGTGTTGTTGTGCACTAAAGAGATAAATAAGTCTCTATATGAAACCCAATCCAAGTAGTCACCTGAGAATATTTGTAGATCTATTTTCGGTAATCTAACCTCAGCACACACAGATTCATTTCTTTGTGTTAAAGTTGGAGTGTTAAAAGTACTAGAATGAAGAGTTGGTGAATGTGAATTCTTCCAATCACATAATCCATCTAACAGTTTTCCCTTTAAGGTTAAATATAAATCATAAAAATTATAATAAACGTCATCTTTCAAATATGGAACATCAGCGAATGGTATTGATTTATCTCTAATATAATCAAAAATTTGTTCATGACTGTCTTTAAATTTTTTATAAGTTACCTCTACTTCCTCTAGAAAACTTTTTAGAAGTCCACGAGTTTTTGTTTCATTTGGCTTACCATCAATTGTTTGCACTAGTCTTTTTAAATGATGAATCAACTCCTTTTGGTCATCAATAGCTCGCGATAAGTCTTCCATATTTTTTTTCAAATAGTTTACAAAACCTTCTAATATCACTATCCAAATAACAAAGCAAAGTCCAATTAGTATCCAGTTTTTATCAAAGATTCACAGCAATCAAACGAATAACAAAAATCCAAGTTAATAATCCAAAGCCAGTCCAATTTAAATCAAATAAGTTTAGTATTTTATAGGGAAACTTCCCGGGTTTCGGCACCAATGTTCTTGTATGAGTTTTAATAGTAAAAAAAGTAGTTCTTTGGTTTTCAAAATTCTTATTTTATTTTACTTTAAATTGATACGCAGCAAGGCAGTGCTTTCTTAATAATAATTGAAAAAGAAGTAAAGTCTATTTTTAAAACACAATTTGAAGATGCTTACAAACAAACATACAAACATACTTCAATATTACCTATTATCTGTATAATAAACTGGTTTTGAGTACAAACAGAATACATACAATTATTGGAATTATTATTTATTACATTTTAAATGCAATTGCCAAATTAACAAAAATAAAATAACGGGTCACAAACACAATTCGTTTTAATTATTAACAGTAGAAGTCATAATAAGTAGATAAAAAAAAATGTAATTGGACAAAAACACAAATAAAGAATAAGTTTACTAGGAACTTCTCCAACAAAGTGTAACATGGAATACCATCCTGTTAAGTCGTTGGACTACATTAGAAGACTTACCCAACTTACCCCCTCAGATTAAAAGCATATTAGTAGGTATCTAAATGAAGGGACCTTCTTCGCTTTGTTGCAAAGTAAAACTACATGGATCGCCGAGTTAGGTAGTAGACATCTTTCCTACTGAATTCAAAGGCAGTAGATTAATAGATGCAAGGAAAGTTGAAACGAAATTCATGGCAAAGAGAAATTCATGGCAAAAATGGGAAATGCTCTAAATTGAGAATTTTCATTCACAATCTTATAAGGACCGCAGCTTTTGTTGCTCCATTGTGTTGAGCAAATTAAATATATCGTTTAGTTCACAGTCCTCTTATATCCAAAAAATACTTTAGTAGAGGAACGAGAGGTTGGCAGTGAGGTACGAATAGTTGCTGTGATACAAACAAAAGCTTTACAAGACTTAGAAGTATCAGGAGTAATAATGTTGCATTCTCTAAAACCGTCCATGATATCCGTGAAGACAGTTGACTACGTGGAGAGACAAATTCAATCTTTGCTCTCTGCACCAAATTCTATAAGAGAGATGATTTTATGAAGCTGAGAATGAAATGACATAAATGTTTCTTTACAAATTAAGTCACCTTCATATGTTTTGGATTTGATTGGATTTTAGGAACAGGTTTCTTGAACAAAATCACATGGAAGTAGTGATCTATTCTAGTGAGAACTGATATGGACCTAAGTTTCATGGAAGGCAAAACCTCCTTGCAATGTCTCTTTGGTCTCCATCTAAAATAAGAAGTAGAATAGATTGAGGACCCTTAGTGATCACTTGCTGTTCGGTTTTAGGAAAAATTTTACAAAATCAATTTCGAATATTTGCTTCATTATATAATTTACCCAAAAGCAAGTCTTTACTATCACTATATTCTCGATAACAATACTTCAATTGTGTGGTAGCAGCTGTGTCAATTTTCTTAAAACAGCCACCGCTAAATCCTCCACTAAACCATGTTGTTTTGTGGCAGTGGCCCAGCAAAACACAACAAAACTATTGAGGCTAAAAACCAACGTTAGCACTCGAGATAAAACCAATTTCAGTTGCTTATGTTTTGTCCACGAATTTCCAACATCAATGACAATTACAAAAACTAAACAACACACAACAAACTAATATGCAAAATGAGAGAAAACGCATGGAAAACAGGCGGCCACTACAAATATTATGATGAGTTTTGAAAACTCTATACACACACACGCAAACACAAGGATCCTTCAGTAGTTATAGTCTTATAGCAAGGACTAAAATACACACTGGCTAAATAACTGACTAAATGTTGAGAGCAGCCAAGATGGAGGAGGGGGCAACTAAAATAACTGGCTTATAGCTGACAATAATGATGAGGATATGAACAACAAACAACAGCAACATATGATGATGGTTAAAAACATAATTAAACACACATACAGCAGGATAGATACACAGGGAGAGCTGGATGTGGATGGGAGCTCATTTACAAATACCAAGTCAATATAATGAGTGAAGGACAACAGTCAGAGTGTACGTTATTTGCTTGGGTGTATTACGAATTGTGTACTCTGTTTTTTTTTTGAGCTCATCAACTGAAAGTTGGATGGTGTATTGATTTTGTGATGCCGTTTGTAACATTTCGAACTTTGATTTAGTTTGGGTTTTTTCGTGCATCCGAAATATCCAATTTTCCATGACTCTGGAATATAAATCAGGCTGAATTTGACCGATGTCATGGGTTATGTTGGCTTTGAGAGCCGCTGTAATTTGAAAACCCCACAAGAAAAAGTCTAACAGGGTCAAATTTCACAATATCGGTGGCCAGTTCACATTACCTCCTTGTGAGAAGACCATGCCCACAATTCGTTCGTCCAATGTGTCATGTTCTGTGTGGTGCGTATGGCAGTCCTGTTGAAAACACATGTCGCTGGTGTCCATATCATTCAATTCAGGTCAAGAGAAGTTGGTAATCATCATCCTAGTGACGCTCTCCGTTGACGATGATGGCCTAGCCAACGTCTTTCTCAAAGAAATATGGACGGACGCCAACCGAAAATCCACATCAAATACTGACTCTTTCAAAAACCCTACAAGAAAATGTCTAACGGGGCCAAATCGCACAATCTCGGTGGCCAGTTCACATCACCTCCAATTGAGAAGACCATGCCCACAATTCGTTCGTCCAATGTGTCATGTTTTGTGTGATACGTATGGCAATCCTGTTGAAACCAAATGTCGTTGGTGTCCATATCATCCAATTCAGGGTAAAAGAATTTGGTAATCATCGACCTATTGACGCTCCCCGTTGACGATGATGGCCTAGCCAACGTCTTTCTCAAAGAAATATGGACGCCAACCCAAAATCCGCATCAAATAGTGACTCTTTCAAAATGCATTTCTCCATTTCACTTTTAATATAAAGATTCAGATTACGTATTCATTTAAGGGTATTTCTAATTCCTTACTGCCTTCTCTATTATTCTTATATATTTACATTTTGTTTTTCTATTTACAACAAGGTGGCTGGAGATCCACAGAATGTGGTCTATATCAATGTATAGATGACTGGCTACAATTTAGTTTGGTTGCTTGATTGAATGAATGAATGAAACAATAGTTAGACAGACAGACAGATAGTTGTTTATATGGATAAATTCTAGTCAATATTCAAAAGCACTAGTCCTCATATACGCACATATTAAAGTATGTATTGTGAAAGTGTATTTTATGAAGACTACTTTCGAATACGTCTGTGCCAACATTATTGAAAATATGTTGGTTATTTTGATGTTGTTTTTAACTGATGTTGTTCTTCTTATGACGTTGTTATTATTGTATGCTTAACGAAACTTTAGTTTAGTATTACAATTAAAAACATTTGTGTCCAAATAACAAAACAGAAAATTCTGCAGAAACAAAAAAAACCCGAAGTTTAATTACAAAATGAATGTTAAGAGATCTATACAGCTATAAAACATGTTAGACATTGATACACACATGTAAGTAGTAGACTCGTATACGCAAATGTCCTTTATGTTAAATGCTTGTAAGCCAAAGAAGGGTTTTATTATTAAGGTTTGAGGGTTGGGGAGTGTAGTTCAATGCTTTTGTTTTTATTATTAGATATTTGCAATATTTGAGTAGAAATAAATTTTGTTTAATGAAATCTAAAAACCACATGTATACAAATACATTCAACACATGTATGTCGCTGGATGGAGAAAAGGACGTGGAAAAAGTAAAAGTAAATGTAAACCTCAAGATTTTTGTGGTATTTGTTTGCAAATGATAACCAGTGTCAATTGGAAAAAAGGAGTGGGATTTTCTTAGGAAATACTTTTTTGGAAGGAGTTAAAGGAGAGAGTAAGTCAGGCACTTTAAACACAGATTCTCAGGATGTCGGCCACAGTGCCATTTTAAGAAACAAGAAGGCGAGAAATTAGTCTGAAATTATTTGCCTATCCATCACAAGAATGCAAAAAAATAGTCAAAAATTGCTTATCCATACACAACATCAATCCCTAAACTCCTTCGGAAGTTCCAAATAAATCTTTAGATGTGGGTAACAACTTTACACACCAGCTTCCTGACAAGTCATGTGGAATTGAGTTCACATCTCCCAGTGTGGGTCTATCGTATACTATTGTCATGAGAAGAGAAGGACTAGACCCTAAAACATTTGGTAAAATTAGGAGCAATTTGCTTCTATCACCCGAGCATGACTCAATTGAATTTGTATTGGAAGATTTTCCATTACAATGCGTCCAATGGACGACCCATGCCAAATCTATTATGAAAATATCTAAATTTTTGTTTTGCCAGTTGTGAGCTGAATGTGAGAAACGAACTTCTGAAGCATAGCAAGAATGTTAATAATCTTTTTACCATAAAGGGCTCTTCACTTATATAAAGTCCACAGTGAAATCCAAATTGTAACCATAGTAGTAATAGAAATAGGAGCGTTTCTCAATGAGCTAACAATTAACTTTCTTAGCAGCCACCTCCAAGACGGCCAAACTCCAACCCTTAAGAACCTTCAATCCAAACGAAATATAGTAAAAGGAAGATCAAAGTCCAGGGATAAATAAGATATACTCAATATGCAGAAAGTCAGCCTGATTTCTGTACATGAAAAATCTCAATACTCATTCTTGCATGTAAAGGGCCTTCAATATTGTGGACAGCCAGTCGAGGTACATCAGTAATTCCAGGTCAGAATAGTATTTTCGAATAGAAGAAAGAAGGACAAAGCAAGAAAGTTTAAAAGGCCGATTCACACATCAACGACTATTAGTCAGGATTGAGGATTCAAATAGGAGCGATTCTCTACTACCGGTCAATAGATAATCTATCAATAGCGAAACTGGAAGCAGAATTCGCTGTATGAAAATTCATTGTAGATATCGAGTGATACAAGCCTCTAAAACAGTGGGAAACGAGCAATACATTGGTATTGCAAAGTCAGGATGGCAAGAGTCGAGCAGCGGAAAGGAGCAATACATTGGTATTACAAAGTCAGGATGGCAAGAGTCTAGTAGCGGAAAGGAGGACGTAGAAGGAAGGATTGACGCTTAATTAAAGCTGTTAAAGAAATCCATATTTTAGTCCCAATTCATTCTCCCAGTATCGACCATAATGAGTGTGAGGCTTTAAAAGCAAGTAGGAGAGAACCTTCAAGCTGTTAAAGAAAACCATATTCTATTTCTAATTTGTTCTCCCAGTATCGACCATAATGAAGGTGAGGCTTTAATAGCAAGTAGGAGAGAACCTTCAATTTAAAAGAATTTACCCAAATAAAATAGCCTAGAGGAGTTGAGAGAGTATGTTCGCATTCAAGCAGATGTTCTTAATATCCTCAGCTAAATATTACGTATGGAAGTGCTCAGTGTGCTGAAGAATAGTCCAAACTTGCTGTAAGATTGAATCGAACGTTAGTCTCATTCCGGGTATGAATATGGAGTAAACGATACCTGAATTGCTCTTCGATCTCAGTTTTCTGAAAATGACTCCTGATAGATAGGAATGGACTAATGGCATTAACATTACGTAGAATGTCAGCCAAATTTTTACATATAGCTTGAGATCACGAAGTAGAGTTACAGTTTACTCCACTCTGCTGAATACGAGACGCATGAAAGTACTCCATGTGCTGAAGAATACTTTAAACTTAATGTAGGAAAAATCGTAGTCGTTCATAACTAGATTGAATCGAACAATAGGATTATTCCGGGTATAACTGTGGACTACACAACACCTGAACTACACTTCGATTGCGGTTTTCTGAAAATGACTACTAATAGACAAGAATAGACCAATGACATTAACATTACGCAGAATGTTAGCCAAACTTTTACATATAGCTTGAGATCACGAAGTACAGTTAGAGTTTACTCCACCTAGCTGAATACGAGAACGACTCTTAGGCTTCCGGATCAATTTATTACAATTCAGGCCAAAGTTGTTTCTATAAGGACAACAGCGCTACATGTTCATTGTCAAGGAATATCACACTGGGATATCATCATCTTTACTGACAATTGAACGGCCATTAGATCTCTATAAATGAAGGATGTCCCTGTAGATAGCAAGACATTGATCGATCATCCTCATCTGAGAAGATTAACCCTAAACTTGAAGACAATTGCCGGAACTACAATGGATCGCATTGAGATCTGTTACTAAATATATATTCTTATTTTTCCTTGAGGATCATTGCCAAGGAATATCACACTGGGATATCATCATCTTTACTGACAATTGAACGGCCATTAGATCTCTATAAATGAAGGATGTACCTGTAGATAGCAAGACATTGATCGATCATCCTCATCTGAGAAGATTGACCCTAAACTTGAAGACAATTGCCGGAACTACAATGGATCACATTGAGAGCAGTTACTAAATATATATTCTTATTTTTCCTTGGAAATCTCATTGCAGAGAACAAGAAATAAGGTAAGTCTATCGAAACTCCATTTACGGGTGTTAACTGGCCACTGTCCTCTTGATATACACTACTACATCGCGCAAAGACTTTTGCAGAAGCTTGAACAAAGAAGAGTCACTGCTCATCCTTTAGCAATTGTAAGTTTGTGGCCACCGAGCGCTGATTGATAAGACATGTATCTCTACTAGAGATTCTGGAATGATTCACTCCTTCATTAATTATACAGGTTAGTTACATAAGTTAGTTGTAACAATGAAGAGAAGAAGACAACGGAACACATTCTATGCCACATTCCAGCCTTTGGCGACTTAATATTGAAACTCTTGGGTCACCAAAAGCTCACTGATAAGACATGTCTCTCCACTAGAGGTTATATCTAACGAAACCGCATTTACGGAACTTAATAGGGGTTTTAACTGGCCACTGCCATCTTGATGTACACGATCGCAGCCTATTACTTCCGCACAAAGACTTTTGCAGAAGCTTGAACAAAGAAGAGTCACTGTCCATCCTATTGCGATTGTAAGTTTGTGGTCATCGAACGCTGATTGATAAGACATGTCTTTCTACGAGAGATTCTGGAATGATCCACTTCTTCACCCCATTTACGGAACTCAATAGGGATGTTAACTGGCCACTGGCCTTATGGTATACACTCTTGTAGCCTACTACTTCCGCACAAAGATATTTGGAGAAGCTGCAACAAAGAAGAGTCACTGCCCATCCTTTGGCGATTGTAAGTTTGTGGTCACCGAGCGCTGATTGATATCTCTACTAGAGATTCTATAATGATCCACACCTTCATTAACTCTACAGGTCAGTTGCATATGTTGTAACAATGAATAAAAGGAGACAGCGGAACACATTCTATACCACATTGCAGCTTTTGGTGACTTAATATTGAAACTCTTGTGTCACCAAAAGCTGACTGATAAGACATGTATCTCCACTAGAGGTTATATCTTATTGCAGAGTACAATAATTGCGTTTAGGCTATCGGAACTCCATTTACGGAACTCAATAGGCGTGTTAACTGGCCACTTGTTATATGCGGTCGTAGCCATAGGAAGACAACGGAACACATTGAAACTTTTGGGTTACCAAACGTTCTTTTATAAGACATATCATGTCTCTCCACTAGAGGTTATATCTTATTGCAGAGTACGATAGTTTAGGCTATCGAAGCTCCATTTACGGAACTTAATAGGCGTGTTAACTGGCCACTTGGTACATGCGGTCGTAGCCTACTACTTCCACACAACGAAATTTGCAGAAGCTATAACAATGAAGAATATAGAAAGACAACGGAACACATTAACTGCCACTGTCCATCATTTGGCAACTTAAGATTGGATCTTTGCGGTCAACGAAGGCTGATTGATAAGACATGTATCTCTAGTAGAGATTTTGGAATGATCATCTCATTCATTAACTCGACAGGTTAGTTATACAAGGAGACAATGGAACACATTCTATGCCACAGCCCAGCTTTTGACGTTGAAACACTTGGGTCATCAAACGCTCACTGAGAAGACATGTCTCTCCACTAATGATTTAGGAATGCTCCACTTCTTCATTAACTCAGGTTGGTAACACAAAATAGATGACAACCATTAAATTTGTATGTTAAGTGAATTTTGATTCAGGCATATGCTGCAACAACGAGGCAAAGGGGAATTCAAAGCAACACATTAACTGTCACTGCCCATCCTTTGGTGACTTAAGATTGGAACCTTTTAGCCACCGAAGGCTGCTTTATAAGATATGTCTCTCTACAAGTTATTTGGGAACGATCCACTCCTTCATTAACTCGACAGATTAGTTACACAAGCTGTAACAATGAAAAGAAGGAGACAACAGGAACTCTTGGGTCATCAAACGCTCACTGATAACACATGTCTCTCCACTACTGACTTTGGAATGATCTACTTCTTCATAACTTAACTTAATATAGAAACACTTGGGTCACCGAACGCTCTTTAATAAGACATATATCTCCACTAGTGACTTAGGCATGATCCACTTCATCATTAATCCTTAAATTTTTAAGTTTTAATTGGATTCTGTAGCTTCAGAAATTCCAAATGGGAGCTCAAGATGGACCTAAGTGAGTTTTGATTCAACCTAATGTTCATTTGTTCACATCTACTTGTTACAAAAACCAAATGCACTCAAGTCTATTGTCAAATTTTGTGAACATCATTTATGTCACATCATCTCTCTGACCTAAACTCTCTCTCCAGTTTGTTACATCTTTCCTTCATTCTTTGTTCTATTTACTTAAAACTAAAAGTTTTTCTCAAAACTTTTGTCCTCTGTTATTATAAACAACTCCTCCTTTTAATTGTTGTCAATTTTTCCCTAGTTTCTACTAAAAAAAAGAAGTCTAAACCAAAACAATTGTTTTTGTCATAAATATTTCGAATGACCTCTGGTCATTGAAATCTTGTGGTATTTGCTAGAAATCACTTGTCTTTTGTCTATAAATTATATTGCCAAACACAAATGTCAAGTGTTGTTTATAATGAACTTTTGCGACAGGAATTGTGTTTTTGTTGTATATTTTTTTTCATTTTTTCTTCTCTGCAACCCAAAACCCAGCAGGATTTAAAAGTCCTTTTTGTGTTTTCAGTAAAAAAAAAAGAAGAAACTTATAGTTTATTTAGTAACAATGAAACATGTTGTCTTTTTTAATCAAACAAATAACAAATAGTCTTTAGTGTTTCAATAGTTTTGAAAAGTTTGGTGTTTTGGAGAAAAGAGTTGGAGGTCAGTAGTAGTTCATTATTGAAGATATTGCTAAGCAAGTAGTAGTTTTTTTTCTGGAAAACGCCCTGTTTAATTGTTGTTTAAAAAATGTCATTTATTTTATATGACATTGTCAGCAAAACACTTTTCATTTCTTTTTTATGTTATAAATGACTTTAACCTTGTTATTAAGTTTGATTTGTGTAAAAGACATGTGTGTGATAAAGTCCTTTTAAATAAGGTAATCTAATACTAATTGTTTCTATTTTTTTTTTTTATATATATATTGTGTTGTTAAACCTCTCCCTTATTTTTTTTTAAGTTTAATAAGTTTTAAATTGTTGTTTCTATGTTCTTAAACGTTTAATTTTTTTGATAGCTCAATATGTTTTTCCCCCTTAGTTATGAGTCCTTTACAAGACAGATTTATCGACTTTGATGTTTTATTTAACAACAGATTATCTGATATTGTTAACAAGTCTTTTATAATTTTTGTTTATTTCCTTAGTCAGTTTTTTTTAGCGTTGTTGTTAAACAATCATCTTTATATTGCTTTTATTAGCGATTTTTTCTTTTAGATTTTCTTTGTGTTTAAAATTTTTAAGATAAATTTCTTTGAACAGCTTAAAATGTTTACTTAGGAATTGGTTTAACAAGAAAAAGTATAGAAAAAAACTGCTGGTAAAAATTTAACTAGCAAAACTGGTTTGTTAAGCTTTGTATTACTTTAAGAACCTCATACCTAAGTTATAAAATTCTCATGTAGTTTAAGTTAAAATGTGTTAAGTATCTCATATGAAAACGAAATCACTGTCGAGAGAAAGATAGAGTAGTAATATTTCTACTATTACTATATATTTATACAGCTTTGAATATAATAATTACAAAGCACTAAGATATCCCAGCCAAAGCACCTGAACTGGTGATTTTATCTATCATTTAACTAGTTATTTCAACATGTGCGTGTCCTTAGCGGAAAATAGTTGGCCCCCAAATAGTCTCAATAAGCACTAAAAACCTAAAAATTAGCACTTGAATATAAAATATTTGAAAAATATTTGAAAAAATTTTATATTTTTAAAACAAAACAAGTAATAGAGCTATATTATAAGTCACAGAGCTATACTCAAAAAAACAAGTAATAGAGCTATATTTAGGTAAACAGACTTAATTTTTTTTTAATTTTTTTTATTTTAAAATTTATTTGTGAAAAAAATTTTACAACAAACATTTTTTTTGGTAAAAAAACATTCTAGGTAAAAATATTTTTCCCAATTTTTAATTTATTAGCGAAAAAAATGTTTAGGACAAAAAATTTTTTTTTAATTTTTTAAAAAAAATTTTATTTTTTAAATTTTTTTTTAATTTTTTTAAAAAATTTTTTAAAAAAATTTTTTTTTTTTATTTTTAAATTTATTTGTGAAAAAAATTTTACAACAAAAATTTTATTTTGGTGAATAAAAATTCTGGGTAAAAATATTTTACCCGATTTGGGCCAATTGTAGGTCCGACTTACTACGCCGTTGCAAAGGTCTTTGAAATATCTGTTATTGGATATCCATTTTGTCTATATTAATGACTTAGTAATCCAGATATAGATAAAAAATAGACAAAAATCGAGGTTGTCCCGATTTTTTTCCTTATATCTCAGCCATTTGTGGGCCGATTTTCTCGATTTTAAATAGCAACCGAGCCGGACGAATTCCCGATATATTAATGTATGAATCATGTATGTAAGTTATTTAAGGGCTACGAAAAGTTGATTTCAACATACAGATGGCCAGACTGACATGGCTATATCGACTTCGCTATCTATAACGATCCATAATATATATACTTTCACAAATGAAAAATGTGAAGGGTATATATAAAAGCATGAGGCTTGATTTTATGTTTCCCTTTTACTGGAGAATGCTATTGATATTAAGTGTAATACTACTATAATTCAATTGCTTGACACTGTTCTCAAAGCTGGAATTACACTTGTTTTAAACTTGAATTTCAGCAAATATTATTATTGGGATCAGTCTAAAAGACATCTCCTAGTCTTAATCCCACCCAGATGTCATCCACAAAGATACTGTCTAATAGTTTGTTCGAAGCAGTTGACCCATTCCCAGTATTGGTTACAAAGTGTTTAAAGTGACTTCACCCTAGATTACTTAGGGACACTAAAGTGACAACTCACTACACACTTAATTACCAGGGTGGTATAAAGTAACCAGTTGACTTCCTATTGCACTATAAAGAGCTGATATGTGGCAAATAATGCAAATATATATAAATTGGAGTTATTCAAGTGATCAGACATTAGAGATGTTCTATCCCAAACCGGATAGCAGTCGGTTTTGTCATCTCCGAAATTTACTGCCTGTTTCTTTAAATGCGAACGAACGTTTTCTTTCGTATTTTATATTGAAAACAACAAAAAAAATTAAAATTTATTTCTTGTTTTCAATTTAAAATACAAAAGAAAACGTTCGTTCGCATTTACAGAAACAGGCAGTTAACAAAATTTACCACAGTTATTAAGTATTGCAAGTGTTTATCAAATCATAGACTTTCTGAATCGAGACCTATTCCGATCCAAAAATATGACGTCTGGAAAATTTAAAAAAATTACACCTTTTTTTTTGTTTAAGAGTTTTTGGATCATAACTTCAAAAATTTCCTGAAAATATGTCTACAAAAAAAAAATACGTTTTCAGTTTCTTTTAGTTGTGCGTTTTTATTATTAAACCTTTAATACTCATTATTGTTATTATTTTATTATTATTTTACCATTATTTTGAGACATTGTATTTCCAAGCCTTCCCAGCTTATGAGAACTTATGACAATTGTCTTCTTTTCTTCAAGGCAACAATTTTACTATAAAAGTCACATACACACTGAGATACTGGAAACCATAAAAATCAAAACATTTTTAGACCAACTGAATTTGTTGTTGCAAAATATATTTTCATTTATGACTTTTTCTTTCTTCTTTCTATTTCCTTGCAAAATAATACTCTCAATAAACTTTGGTAGAAAATGTGCTGCTTTCCACAAAATATAAAGAATAGAGTCTTAAGTAAAGGAAAAAAAAGGAATATTTTACCCAGGCTGCTGAATTGTTTTGTAGATAAATAATCATTTAGTCGTTGTGTGTGTTTTTTTTTTTTTTTTTTGTTATTTGCCAGGGCTGGCTAATGAAAAAGAAATAAAAGTGTCGAGTGCATTATTGCTTTTGGTCAAGGAATAAAATTGGCAAATATACACACACACACACAGACACACATGGAGTCATAAATGATCTCTTAACATACACAAACACTTGCCCAATTCACGCATACTACAACATAAACAAAAGTAGCTTATATGAGTTTCCGGTAATTGTGGGGGACTAAAAACTCATAGCCTATTTTTTGGGGGAGGAGGCATATATAAAACGTGCTTGTTTGTTTATCACAATAGAAAAAAGGAGTTTTTTTTTCTTCTTTACAACAAACTAAGCGACAATTTTGGTTAAATTTTTTCTGAAAGTAAGTTCTTTTATGGTTACTGTATAGGTCTACAGTGAGTGTCAATAGAATGTATGAACTAAAAATTGATCTTCTATTAATTTTGTAAAAGTTCTGCAGTAATATTGAAACTGTTTATTTTATGTTCCAGTTTATGCTGAATATCTTAGCTCTCTACAGTAGGAGTGTGAAAATTTCCCGGCTCTTAACCTGTCAATCTGCCAGTTGTTTCCTGTCAAAATTTTAAAAAGCTGCGTCATTTAGTTTGTGTTTGACAGCCATTGATAGCACACTACCTCGTGCCTTAAGGAGAAATTGGAAAAAAGTGAATTTCGTCTGCTCATTAAGCATTATTTTTATCGGAAAAACACTACTCAAATAAAGGCTAAGCTTGATAAATACTGTGGGAACTCTGCACCATCAATTTCAATGGTAAAAAAGTGGTTTACTGAATTCCGTTGTGGCCGTACAAGCCCGGAAGATGCCGAAGGTTGTGGACGCCCAACTGAGCTCTCTACACCCGAAACAATTAAACAAAATCACGATACGGTGATGACCAATCCGAGATTGAAAGTGCAAGAGATTGTGGAAGCCACAGGCAGTTCACATGGCTGAGTGGGATCAATGCT
This sequence comes from Calliphora vomitoria, assembly GCA_942486065.2. NCBI lineage: Eukaryota > Metazoa > Arthropoda > Insecta > Diptera > Calliphoridae > Calliphora > Calliphora vomitoria. The sequence continues at coordinate 121,848,520 of OW818032.2, read as the reverse complement.
GAATGATCTCTTGGGTAGGAGAAAGCATTTAGCAAAATGGCGGATGCCGCGTTTGCTCACAATCGGGTGCACAAAAGGATACATACATGTGCAGTATTCTTGGCAAAAATTAATGAATTAGGCTATGAAATGCTCTCTCTTACGCCCTATTCACCGGTTTTAGCACCGAGTGACTAAGAGATTTGAATTATACTATTTTGAAGACCTCGACAAATCTAATTTTTTTAAAAAGGATACAAAAATTGAAGAAACTTTGGACAAAGTACATAGAGCTCAAAGGAGGCTCAAAGGATGTTGTAAAATAAGATAATTTTTTATCCAAAAACCTGTGTTTCTTTCAAAAAGGCACCCACCCTCTTAAACGAATCTGCACTATACATCAAACTGTTTTTCCTGTCCTTCTTTTTCTAACACTCACTGTAATTTTAAGTGTGTTAGTATATAAAAGTATATATATGTGTATATTGTCCTGCTATTATTTTGCACTTACTATAACATGGTCATAAATATATTTTTCTTTTAGTATTTTATTGATACTCACATACAACATTGTTAACGAAAATAGTATAAAAAAAAAAAAAAATTTTCTCTCCAAGACTCTGACCCCCCAACATACTCCTCCCATTAGTCTAGTTTTTATATTGCTTGTATATGTTCATCTTAGTCCTGAACAGGACATTTAACAGTTGCAGCTGTTGGCAGTTTTATGATTGTTTGTGTTGTTGGTCTTTTTATTGCTACATGTTTGGTTGCTATTTTGCACGAGTACAATGGGGAAATATGGCTACTTAAATTGTATATTTTATTTAATTTTTATAACCTATGTATGTATTTATATTTTTCTCTCTTTTTTTTCACTCTGATTCTGGCTGTCAAAAAGCAATAATCATCAATTTTGATTTTTTTGGCAAATTTCTTTAAGACTTTCGCAATTATTATTGGTTGTGATTTTCTTGTGTTTGCAAAGATTACTTTGTAAATGTATAAAGAAATTATGAGTTTGATTTTATTTAAGGCATTAGTTATGATTTCAATTTGATTGAAATTTATGTGAGACTCATAAAAATATATAAGGATTCATAAAATACATTTTGGAAAAAACCTATACAGGTTGCAGTCATAGATAAATACACATAGATAGGAAATCCGCCTGTCAAAGACCTAACTCAGTTGTCAAAAACTAAAATTTTGTATTTATCTATGGTTGCCGTATGTCGGAAACACCACTTTAATAAATGCTTCTCAAAGAATACATTGCCAGTAGTTGCAACTCCTAATAATAAAAAAATCCAGAATCAATACACTATGTTAAGGCTTCAATTAAGTCTCAGTGTAGAGTTACTACTACTCTTCCCATTTCATTCGCTCTGGAGCAAAGCACAAGACACTCCACGAATGTAGGAAGAAACTGAGCTTAATTTTTCATACGAGAAATCCCCAATTTGTTAACCGAAGGAACATAACATATATAAACAAAAGTTTCTCCAAAAATTGAGGATGGTACTGTTTTTTTAACTACTTAAAATAGCTTCAGATTCAAATTAGTAAAGTCTTCTGTTGGAAAAAGACGTACGTACACCCTACATATTACCAGAGAAGTATAACAGAAGAACTCCTGACACTAAAGGTAGGATTTTTACACGATACTGCTCCGTTACTTTTAAAGATGCAATTAGATATGCTGAAGGTATAAAAGGTAGCTAATGATAAAGTCCAAAACTGTTGTAGAAGCAATTAAAAGAATCATATCATTATTTAGATCATAGACTAATAAAATAGAGATTGTTAAATGGAAAGTTCTCTACAGAGAAGAGAACAAAAATTATGATCTAATGACATTGCTAGTATTCGCGAGACTATTTAAGATACAAAATGTTTAAGTCTTATTTGAATGCACATCTAATACCCATAGGTAGGATGGCAGTCACAGCTAAAAACAAGTAAGAGAGCTATATTTGGATGTGCCGAATCTTATATACCCTTCACCAAATTATACTTTAAAATAAAATTAAAAATGTTTTTAATTTTTAAAATTTTTTTTTTCGAAATTTTTAAAAAAATTTTTTTTTTCGAAATTTTAAAAAAAAAAATTTTTTAATTTGAAAATTTTTTTTAATTTATTAGTGAAAAAAATTTATGAAAAAAGAATGTTTTTTTTTGAAAAAAAAATTCGGGTTAAAAAATATTTTTCCCGAACCATTGTAGGTCCAACTTTGTATAGCCTTATATACATCGTTGTAATAGACTTTGAAATATCTATCATTAGATATCCATATTTTCTATATTTATGGCTTAGTAATCTAGATATAGATTAAAAAAATAGGCCAAAAATAGAGGTTGTCTCGAATTTTTGCTCATATCTCCGTTATTTATGGACGGATTTTGCTGATTTTAAATAGGAAACTTCTCGAAAGCATGTCTGACAGAATTATTGAAGATTTGGATCCCGAAGATATCTGGGGTCTTCAGAAAATTGATTTCAACAGACAGACGGACATGGCTAAATCGACTGCGCTATCTATAAGGATTCAGAATATATATATACTTTATAGGGTCAGAAAATTATATTGTGGAAATTACAAACGGAATGACAAATTTAAATATACCCTTCTCACGAAGGTGAAGGCTATAAAGATAAGCCCAGCAAAAGGCAGGAACCAGCAAATACTGGATCCATGAAAAGAGAGGATTCTGAACAAACTCCATTCTTAGAAGACAAGTTGCTAGTCGCACAATAATCCTGCAAGATAAAGGTAACACGGTCTCATATCACTCATAAGAAACATTTTTTGTTTCAATTCCGAAACCATTAATTTTGATCTAAAACATGTTATTTCTCTCTCGATTGTTTTCACCAAATAATACTTAAAAATACAAATTTTTAGCAAAACAAAAATTATTATTTTTTTTTCAAAATTTTTTAAATAAAATTTTATTTTTAATTTTTTAGTGAAAAAAATTTTATGACAAAAAAATTTTTTTTTTCAAAATTTATTTTTTTTTCTTTTTTTAGTGAAAAAAGTTTTATAATGAAAATATTTTTTTTGTGAAAAAAAAATTCGGGTTAAAAAATATTTTTCCCAATTTTGACCCAAAAAAAGGCCTTTGAAATATCTATGACTAGGTTGTCCTAGTTTCTTCCTTATATCTCACACATTTCTGGACCGGTTTTCTGGATTTCAAATAGCAACCGAACTGGGGTTATAGCGGATATATTGATGTATACATCATGTACAGACGAACATAGCTATATCGACTTCGCTATCTATAACGATCCAGAATATATTGTTACGAATGTGCAATAGCGAATTGAGTTTAACGTTCTGTAACGACTGCCTGCAGCAATCATCATGTTTATTAACACGTTCATCAGTAGAAGATTCTACTTATCAACAATGTTGATAGCATGCGGTTACAAGCATTGTTTATAAGGGTGGCAACACTAAATTTTTAAACATTGACATCGAAAGCTCTAGAATTCGAATGTACTAGTTTGTCCGTTAAGATCATTGTAGAAGATTCACGATAGATGGCGCGTGTATAAATAGTGGCAGAGGTGGCAGTCGTGAGTTGAGTTAAACATTGTCGCTGTTAGAGTTTACATCAACTGTCGTGTGAGTTTGTACATTGTAAAGTTTGTGTGCATTTCTGCGAATGGATAGATGTGTATAAAGACACTGAGTGAATATTTGAACTATTTAATTCTATTGTAGTACATTCTAAATAAATAAAGAGTATTTACAATTTTAAACTACTAAAACTGCTTTTATTTGCAATCCAAAGTATCCGGTTTATTTAAAGGAAATAAACCCACGTTTTTAAAAGGTAAAAACGTAACAATATATACTTTAGAAATTACAAACGCAATGACAAACTTATATATACTAAGTCAGACCTAAAGCAAGACTTAGTATAGCTGATGAATTGGCAAAAAGGGGTGCGATGATGGATGAGAAGGCGATCGATACCTTTTCTGGTATCTCCCTTACAAAATGTAATATGCTTGTACAGCAGAGACTATAAGAATCTGCACAGAACAGGTGGACTAATGAACCCACCTGTGTTATCGCGAGGTCGACTTGGCCCGTATATGATGCCGGCAGGACAAATCTATTTATGGAATACCGTCGTTAGCAAATAAGGCTAATTGTTTTCTTTATTACAGGACACTGTATAATTGGGACACATGCTAGAAGACTGGACCTACGATACAACGATGAGCCTATGTCCCACCAATACTGCCAATGCCCGGGTCTGACAAACTTGAGGGAACGTAGCCTCGTAACCTGATATGGTAAAAATAGCTACAGAGCAGCATCCCCAGGTAAAGTGGTCTCTGCAGAACAGACCAAACAAATAGTATACATATTAATTGCCTTGAAGGTCCAGTAAATGATTTTTGGTCTACAACACTCTTTCTATTTCTCCTTACATAATTAGCTTTCATACTTTAGCATTTTAACACAAATTTGAATATTAAATCATTGTTTAAATAGTATCTAATTTCAATATTATTTATATTTGAACAGTTTCTTATTTTCCTGCCATTTTGCTTTATCTAAAGACATCTGTTGTCAGGGATTTGATATTTGGTGGGTCTTAATTGTAAATTAACTACCAATGACGCCTGCTGCATAAATTTTCTAGCCTTTTTCCATCATTTAGAGTTTAGCTCTTTTTTGCGTATTTTCTTTTATTATTGTATAAAAAGTTATAAATTTTGATACACTAGAGATTTGATTTTTCAGTCTTCTATTACGTTTTTCATGTTCAAGTTTCAATAGCTGTTTTTGTAACTTTTTTTTTTTTTTATTATTCAAAAGCCACTTCAGTCATACATTGTTCATTTGCGCCTTCATTATCTCAAGATTGAACCGAGAGCAGAACAGAAAAAAAAATGGTTAAAAGAAAAAGGATTAAATAAATAAATCACTTGTTTGGAAAAAAATATAATTTTTTTTTACAATTCAAAGACATTTTCCTTATGCTCTCAAATATGATTCGATTCTGTGGGGTTTTTTGTTTAATTTTTTTAGGGATTTCTTTTATTTCTCAAACTCATACCAGTTAATGAGCTAAAAATTGTTTAAACAAAACTGTGTTCATTTCTTTCATTATTTTCTTTTGCCTGTTTCTTGTTTTTTTTTGTAGAAATTAATGAAGATTTTGTTTTATTTCGTATTACAATTTGAAGTAAAAGGGTTGATTGGTAGCAACACTTGTGTGAATGCTTAAAAATATAAGAAAAAAAATCATTTGATTTTTAATTACGTTGGTTTTTTTTTCAAGTTTTCCTTAAAAAAAAAAAAACAAGAAACCAAAACGGAAATCATGGTAGCTCTTTCATTTATGGCCTAAAGTGTTACAGTCTCTAAGGACTGTTAGCCAGCTACTTGAGCCACTTTTCAATGAATGACTTTATTTCTTTCTTTCTTTTTTTTCTTATAATCCTAATATTGGGTTTTTCAACTTAATTAAACTTTTTTCTAGCAGTTTTTTCCATTAAGAGATTTATTTTGTTCCTACAACTGTCATCATATTGGCCATAACTAATTGACAGCTAAAGTGATACAAAATTTTTTTTAATTAGCAAACAAATTTATAAAGAAAATTTTCATTTGAACAACAGAAAAAATGATACAAAAAAAAATATGACAGATTATTTAAAGAAAAACAAATGTAAATAATTGAAAAAGTTTGTAGGGGATTATGGAAATTTTGATTAATAAATTCAGCAAGCAGCATTTCAGACATGCAAAATCTTCTGTGAAGTTCTATCGGCTTCAGTTTATATGGTACCCAATTTCCCAGCTTTTCAATGAAGCCTGCAGCTCACAAACGCTTTGAAATTGCTGCTAGAGTTGCTCCCAATGATTTTGTTGAGTTTGTCTTTCGCCTGGGCGATGGTACACATTCACCATAAGCTTTGGTAAGCAATCGGTGTGCTTCAGCGACACTTTTGTTCAAATTAAAGAAGTAACGCAAAACTTCCCGCATATGACGCTTTGTTGGCGCAAAATTCCACATTTTCGAAGCAAAAGAAAACTTTGTTGTTTACAATATAATGTTCAATAACTAAGTGGTATTTCCCTTGTTAAATGCAAGATAGCTGTTCAGCAGAAACTATATGAGACTGCAAAAAAACAGGTGGACTAATGAAGCTTCCTGTGCTACAGCGAGGTCGACTTGGCCCGTATATGATGCCAGCAGGACGAGTCTACTTATAGATTACAGTCGTGAGCAAATAAGGCTGGTTGTCTCCTTTATTACAGGACACTGTGCTAGAAGAATGGGCTTACGGTACAATGATTACTGTAGAAGCTGCCATAATGAAGAAGAGGAAGAGACTGTGTATCACCTTTTCTGCCAATGTCCGGCTCTGACAAACCTGAGGGAATGCATCCTCGGATTTCCATTCCTATCATGTTTGGACGAGCTATCAAGGATGAATCTGAGACGAATCTATTCCTTCATCCGGGAATCTGACTGGTTTAATTTAGAGTCAACGGAAGGAAGTACTATAAATACCCTGATGACTACCCCTTGGGCATCACAATGGGATCAGATCAGAATGGACCCAAGTGAGCTGCTTGAGGAGCGGCTGCCCAGTGACAATAAATGTAAAATATGTACCCTTCAAAATGACATATAAGTTATTAAAAACAAAAACAGCGTTCAAAAGATATGCACCTTTAGTAAATCCCGCATTTTTAAGTCATACACCCAATAGAAGACCGCAAGGTGGTCTCGTCTCTCCTCCACTATTGTACAATTAAGGATTAAAAGCTGTTACTCATGCAGATGATATGGTATTGATGGTTACAGAAATATTTCTCAGAAAAGAACTGGTTTTGCTTTCCACAAAATAAAGCTTCAGACTAGGTTAAATAAGGTTCCATACCTTATCTAGTCTGAAGCTTTGTTTTGTGGAAAACGGAAACAGTTCCGTTCCACCAATACCATGGAGGGCAGCCACTATTCAAGCAACTCATTTTGGTTAATCCAAAAGCTGATGCCATAATGATACCCAAGAAGTAAGCTGGTTTTTCAATTGACACTTGTTGTTTTCATAGTGAACCAACCAGATTATCTGGTGAAGGAATGAATAAGCATAAGAGGAAGGGGCTTCCAAGTGTATGATCCCTCATGCTGGACGAAGCCATGCAATGTTAGAATAAGTGGACAACAGTATATTCCTTTTACTCATTTGGACAACTTCTTCAGTAGTCGTTGAGCCGTTGGGCCAATCTCATAATATGTGTTCCAATAATGCAGAATCCTGTAATAGTTGAAACAATTAGATTTATCTGTTCGCGTCGGAATCCAGCTAGTAGATTTCTCCTGCCAGCATCATATAAGGGTTGTCGATCTTGCAATAGTGGATTCATTGGTCTATTTGTTCTGTGCAATCCCAAACAGTTCCTGTTGGACAATCGTTCTGCAATTTGCAAGAGGAATACCAGGAGAGGGGTCAATCGCTTTTTCATCCAGCATCGCACCAATTAATCGGCTATTCAGTTACCCAGATTATCACTGTTCCAAGGGACTCATCTAAGCGTAATCCTAGAACATCTCCTTATCTCGGTTAGAGACACGCGGAATTCTACGGTTAGCATAGATATCATGAAGGAACCCTCTATTCCATAAACGGCAGTCTTGCATCAGTAGATAATAAAATATCTCCAGATATCCATTAATACCTAAGACAGTTGGTTGGAGGTTAATATTGGAGACTACTATGGTTCCGGAAATTTAAACTATCCCTATGTCCAGCCCTTCATTTGTTAAGACAAATGCTGATCGATCTATCTGAAGTGTCAGAAACCAGACTGTGAGATTGAATTGCATACCTGAATATGACGATCTAGTACTCATTTAATTGACTGGTTGGAAGCGAGCCACCACATAAATCAGCTAGCAGCAGGATCCTACGATTTCCTTCTTTAAATCTTTTTAATCTATTACCTGACATAAATTTCAAATACTCCACACATCAATAACACAACTTCGCTTGTCCTGCAAACCACATTCATACTGCCATTCAATTAAGGCTCCATGTTTGATATTTTTTTTTTTTTTGTTAAAACCACTCACAAATTATACAATTATTTTGTTCAACTCATTAGATACAAAAAGTGTTCATATCTTCCTTGGCCACAAAATGTAGATATGTACATATCTTGTCATGTCAAACCATAAACACATTATTGCATGCCAATTAGTTGTAAGTTCGTACTTTCGTTCGTTCGTTCGATTGTGCGATCATTTTTACTGGCACGCTGCATGATAGAACTTTATTTAATTTCATTTAAAATTATCATAAATTTTGATTAAAATCGATTTAGTTTTCACTGGCTATCTGACTACTGTTGTCCACTCATTTGATTTAAAATCATTTAACGAACTACGTACGTATGTTCATTGCTGTTTGAGGTACAAGTACGAGTGCATACAAGTTGATTATATTTTAATAAATTTTCTTTACAACTGATCATTTGGTTAATACGGCCAGAAGAAGGGGAAGGAGGGCATGAAAAGCAGAATGGCAGGTACCAGAACAGCAGCAAGAAATTGTCGATATAAAAGCCGCAAAGAGAAAAATTACAAACATAAAAATAAGGGTATTCAAAAGCAGCTTAGTTTTTCATTAATATTAAATTTATAAAGAATTTTACTTAGTTTCATGTCTTTACTACTTTTTTTGGAGAAATTTCAAATTTTTATTTTCTTTTAAATTTCAGCTTACTGTGAATACCCCTACTGTCAGAGTTGTTTTGTTGAATACAGTGGCGTATATTGCTGTATATAGTTTTGGCTTTTGACAATTTTTTGATTATTTCTTCATGTGTTTAGTTCAAGTGGAATAATACCTTTAACTACGCCTGTTAAACTTCCTTTTCATTGTTTCGTCTTCAGCCTGGTCTGCTGCTGCTGCTGCTGCTTTTGTTCTTTCTGCTTGTTTCGTCTTCTACCTTTTGAAGTTCAATAATTGCAAATACCATGTTCATGTTTTAGCATGGATCAACTTGCTCAATTTTACAATATCGGATTTAAATCAGTGACGCATTGCAAGCTAAATTGATCTTTTATCACGCACACACAACTGTCCACAAGACAGAACAAAAAAATACCACACTTCTTTACATTCATGCCTCGATGAGCAAACATACCAAAGCGAAAAAAGAAAGAAAGAAACTGTTTTCAGTGGATGTGATGAGGTTTTAGGGGACAGCAAGGAATCAGCAAGAAGCAGGAGTATTGGTTTTTGTGCTATGTTAGAGCTAAAAGAGGAGGCATGTTTTGTTTGTAACATCATTTGGAACGATTAGGATCGATGTCAACTGACAGACATATTTCCAGCTCTTACATTGATAGAGATTTATGTCCACCCGTTCTTGAAGCATAATTGCCTTCATGTTTGACTGCTTTCTGTCCTTGAGCGTCTTCAGGTTTTTCTGAACTCCAAGTTTCCTTCAAACTTCTCTGGCAGATCGGTAATCGCATCCAACATAGATGCGATTACCGATCTGCCAGAATTCAAATTTGACAGTCACTTTGTTCCTCCTTCCTTTTTCCAATTTCCAAGTTGTCGGAATAAGTAAGCAAGAAGCAGGAGTATTGGTTTTTGTGCCATGTTAGAGCTAAAAGAGGAGGCATGTTTTGTTTGTAACATCATTTGGACTTATGTCCACCCGTTCTTGAAGCATAATTGCTTTCATATTTGACTGTTTTCTGTCCTTGAGCGCCTTCAGTTTTGTCTGAACTCCAAGTTTCCTTCAAACTTCTCTGGCAGATCGGTAATCGCATCAAACATAGATGTAATCGCATCTATCTGCCAGTATACCAATTTGACAGTCATTTTGTTCCTCCTTCCTCCTTCCTTTCTCCAATTTCCAAGTTGTCGGAATTCTAAGTTTTTGGTCTGCATAACAGGGGGTTTCTTGAGTCTACTAAACCTCCTTTTTTTAGCCAAGTTTAAGCTCTTTTGATTACCAAAGTGTGTGCAGCTCTGTGAGTAAGTTTTAAATGTAGTTGAATTTAAAATAGTTGCCATAACGAATGAGGATTAAAATCAACAAATTTCCTAGATTAAAAAAAAAAAAAAAACTATAAAAACTAAAGCAAATATTATTATAATTATACACTTTAAACTGCACAATAATTAAACAAAATGTTGTAACCTATTTACCCATAAATTAAATAACACTTATAACAACAAATCAATTAAAATTTCAAAAAACACCTCTTTACACACAATTTCAATACAGCACCAAGTGAATCATCAAAAAAATAAAGTAAAATGAAATAATAAGAAAGAAAAAAAAATAAGAGAATGTTGTCAACATGATGTTTGATTATTTGCCGCCTATTTGACTTTTATGTTTTCACAGCTGTTGCCTACAAAACCTAACTCTCTACCCCTCATCTCCACACACTCTACCATAAATGAAGACTATGTCTTCAATGAAAAGAACTCTACAATACAAACAGAAAAACTGAAAAACTGTCATCAAAAGCACCGTCTTTTCAATTTCATCGCTGCTGGAATAGAAGAGTTAAAAGTTAAGTTAAGCAAACCAAACTAAAACGCAGAAACAAATCAATTGAAATTCTTGGCGAAATCCATACAATAAACATTGAAAGGAGAGACAACAAAAAAAATAAAAATAACGCCTGTATCTGTCCGTCCGTCCGTCTGTCTACCCTGTCTCGTGAGAGAGTGTGCAAAACGAATTGATGACTACTTCAATCGTATTGCAATCATTGCAAAAATTTTATGTTGGTATACAAAACATGATCATGTCATTATCATCTTGATGGCGATGATCACTAAAGTGATCATTGTCTTCTTCATGTAGCAAAGTGGTAAATTCAATTTGACATTTAAACATTATTGCACGTTGCAAATTTAAATTGATTGGAATTTTGTTAAGTTAATCAAGTGGAACATGACATTGACGCTTTACTTTTGGGGGAAGTTTAACAGCAGGCTTAAGGCTTAAATGAGCAAGACTCCGGCTAGGAGGGGAAAGAGTTTTGTAATCTTATTAGGTCAATGATATGCACAAAATGTTTAGAAGAAAGAGAGAACAAAAAATAAGTGAATAAATTTAAGTATATTGCTATGTCTATATCTTGTTTAACAGCAAATATTGGTGATTATATAACACCTTGGGGATCCGAATAGAAATTGCTCTAAAAAGTTATTAGGAGACATTTCTAGAACGTATAAAAGGAGACTAGATTTTATCTTGCTCAATCTTTTATTTATTTTCTTATTTCAGTTTAAATATTAACGTGGCCCCCGTGGGGACCCAAACTAAACGATATTTAAATTATTAATGGAAATAATAATTGAAAAAGGAAACTAGATTTATGTGTTAGTTGGCTATTAAAAGAATATTCTATGCACATGGCCTGGCTTGTCTACAGATTTCCACTACAGGGCGGCCTTAAACCCCTGGGGACCTTAATGAAATGAATTATAAAGGTGTTTAGAAATCTTTGGGTTCTTTGCTTACATTTTTTTCCAAATACATCAAACCTATCATCTTAAGTTTATGACTCCTTCCTAGTAGTCACAACTAACATTTTTATAATCATCTTAAACTAAAATACCTTTCATTCAACCACGCATTCCAGTTTTAATTTTTTTTTGATTGCCGTCGATTTTCCATAGTTCAACCCTAAATTATATCAATTGGAAAAGTTTAATAGTTTTCGTAACAAAACCAATAACCGTTTTAATTTAATGTTTAAACATGATACTTGAAAATGAAAACACAGCTCATAAAACCCAGCAAATTATTCTAAGATAAGTTATTTAAATACTCTTACTTATTTAGCCTACTTTTAGGAGTTAATTTTATTTAAAACTATTGCTTGGTATTCTCTAAGTACAATTACAGTCATATAATAAAGTATACACAACACCTCAAAATTTAATACTTTTACACTCCCCAATACTTGTGTACATTTGAACACACACAGAAAGTCAAATAGCAAAACACGTAGTTTTTGAATATTGTTAAAGTTTTTCGATAATACTCAACAATAAGTGCAAATACAGACAGACAGATACACACATATGTGAACGGCCCTTTAGTTTTGAGAGTAATAATGTATACCTTTTCAGAGAGTATAATTCACTAGGCTATGACTCGACTAGAGACTAAACTAGAGACTAGACTAGAGACTACACTAGAGACTAGCCAAGAGACTAGACTAGAGACTAGACTAGAGACTAGACTAGATACTAGGCTAGAGACTACAGTAGAGACTAGACTAGACTAGAGACTAGACTAGAGACTAGACTAGAGACTAGACTAGAGACTGGACTAGAGACTAGACTAGAGACTAGACTAGAGTCTAGACTAGAGACTTGACTAGAGACTTGACTAGAGGCTATACTAGAGACTATACTAGAGACTCGACTAGAGACTAGACTAGAGATTAGACTAGACTAGAGACTAGACTAGAGACTAGACTAGAGACTAGACTAGAGACTAGACTAGACTAGACTAGAGATTAGACTAGACTAGAGACTAGACTAGAGACTAGACTAGAGACTAGACTAGAGACTAGACTAGAGACTAGACTAGAGACTAGACTAGAGACTAGACTAGAGACTAGACTAAAGAATAGACTAGAGACTAGACTAGAGACTAGACTAGAGACTAGACTAGAGACTAGACTAGAGACTAGACTAGAGACTAGACTAGAGACTAGACTAAAGAATAGACTAGAGACTAGACTAAAGACTAGACTAGAGACTAGACTAGAGACTAGGCTAGAGACTAAACTAGACTAGAGACTAGACTACAGACTAGACTAGAGACTAGACTAGAGACTAGACTAGAGACTAGACTAGAGACTAGACTAGAGACTAGACTAGAGACTAGACTAGAGACTAGACAACAGACTAGACTAGAGACTAGACTAGAGACTAGACTACAGACTAGACTAGACTAGAGGCTATACTAGAGACTAGACTAGAGACTAGACTAGAGACTAGACTACAGACTAGACTAGAGACTAGACTAGAGTAGGGACTAGACTAGAGACTAGACTAGAGTAGAGACTAGACTAGAGTAGGGACTAGACTAGAGACTAGACTATAGACTAGACTAGAGACTACACTAGAGACTAGACTAGAGACTAGACTAGAGACTACACTAGAGACTAGACTAGAGACTATACTAGAGACTATACTAGAGACTAGAATAGAGACTAGACTACAGACTAGACTAGAGACTAGACTAGAGACTAGACTATAGACTAGACTAAAGACCAGGTCCAGTGGGACCTACACACCGAAGACAGCTCTGCCGAAATAGAGATGTACTTCTAATTGATTTTGTCCATATAAAAGCACCATTTAGTAATATAGACATCGTTACTCTAGCTAAAAGGATCCTTCGACTATATCTGGGACCCCCCGCATTCGGCATAATCCTGCCTAATGCATTGTTTGCAACTGCTGTTTTTTCGCAGGCGTACTCCATGTGTTACTTGAAGATGAGCCTTTCATCAGTCATGATTCCCAGGTATTTCATTGTTGTTGACGATTTAATATCTACTGCACATACTGTGATACTAATCGTTTCCTTCTTTGTTCGGCTGCTTATGAGTACTGCTTCAGTTTTGTTGTTTGCTAGTTCCACAACTGAATTCTTAAGCCACTTCTTTATGATCCGAATAGTGTCATTTGAGTACATTTCGACTTCGTGCAAGAAGTCATCAGCAAATCCGATAATACTACCCTCTTTGAGTACGCTAAGCTCCAATACCTCGTTGTACATTATATTCCACAATAGTGGGCCTAACACTGATGCCCCAAGACACTCCTGCAGATGTTTTGTAGTGTTTCATTCTTATATCGGTTTCATACAGTTCTGTTCAAGAAATAGTCACCAATTATTCTCATTATCTAATTTGGAACCTTAAGTTTTCTGAGGGATTGCATAATATGGTTCCAGCCTGCGCTGTTAAAGGCATTCTTTATGTCCAGCGTAATATATTTCCTATTCCTGTCATTTACGTTTATAGCTTCTTCTGCCATAGTCCTCACCGTGTTTATTGCGTCTATTGTGGAGCGTGCTTTTTGAAAATCATACTGTCTTTCCAAGAGTCCTTTTGCTCTTACTACTGGCTGGCAGTAATCTATTATATATAACCCTCTCCAGAACTTTACTTCTAGTATCTAACAAACAAATCAGTCTATAAGATGATGGCTCTCCGAGTGTTTTGTTTGGTTTAGGTAATAGAATCCACTTATGTGATTTCCATACATTTGCAAAAGCCTGTGGCTTATCCTTCACTGTTATTTTCAGTGCCCTATTCGGTACTCCGTGCCTTGGTGTCGCCATATTTGCAAGATCACCTTCTCTGACTCTTTCTTTATGGTATTTTCGATATTTGTAAACGTCTTCCGATATGGCTGCCCTTTTTGGCATTCTTTCCTCGCTATCTGGTATATTTGTTGGAGTATTGTCTTGTCCTTATTCTTTGGAACATCCTGATATCTGTAAACGCCTCCTGATATGGCTGCCCTTTTGGAATGGGCAAGGAGTTGGAGATACTTTACCTGAGCGGTTTTTTGTCTTTTAAAGCTTGCCATTACTATCCTATAAGCACTTCCCCTTGGAATCAAATCATTTTCTCGACATAGTTGTCTGAAACATTTTAGTTTGCTTCTCCTGATAGCCATTTGGAATTCTTTCCTCGCTATCTGGTATATTTGTCGTCCATTGTTGGAGTCTTGTATTTTCCTTCTTCTTTGGAACATTCTAATATCTGTAAACGTCTCCTGATATGGCTGCCCTTTTGGAAAGGGCAAGAAGTTGAGGACACTTTACCTGAACGGTTCTTTGTTCTTTTAAGCGTGCCATTACTATCCTATAGACACTTGCCCTTGGGTTGAAATCATTTTCTCGACATAGTTGTCTGAAACATTCTTGTATGCTTCACCTGATAGCCATTTGGAATTCTATCCTCGCTATCTGGTATATTTGTCGTCGATTGTTGGAGTCTTGTCCTTCTTCTTTGTAACATTCTGATATCTGTAAACGTCTCCTGATATGGATGCCCTTTTGGAAAGAGCAAGGAGTTGGGGACACTTTACCTGAGCGGTTTGTTGTGTTTTAAAGCTTGTCATTACTATCCTATAAGCACTTCCCCTTGTGTTCAAATCATTGTCTCGACATAGTTGTCTGAAACATTCGTGTTTGCTTCTCCTGATAGCCATTTGGAATTCTTTCTTCGCTATCTGGTATATTTGTCTTCTATTGTTGGAGTCTTGTAATGTCCGTCTTCTTTGGATCATCCTGATATCTGTAAACTTCTTCTGATATGGCTGCCCTTTTGGAAAGGGCAAGGAGTTGGGGACACTTTACCTGAGCGGTTCTTTGTCTTTTTAAGCTTGACATTACTATCCTATAGGCACTTGCCCTTGGGTTCAAATCATTGTCTCGACATAGTTGTCTGAAACATTCTTGTTTGTTTCTCCTGATAGCCATTTGGAATTCTTTCCTCGCTATCTGGTATATTTGTCGTCGATTGTTGGAGTCTAGTCTTAAGACATTTTCTTCGGATTTCTGTGATTTCAGAATTCCACCAGTAGGTTGGTTTTCTTTTCTCCTACCATCTCTAGGCATTGCTACATCACATGCTTACTAGATATGGACCTAGAGCTTCCATAATATGGGCCTGTTGAATTTGTGTTACATCCGACGCCAGACAAGAGTTGTATTCTTCCAAAAAAATGTCTGGGTCAAGCTTGTCTTGTGCCCATCCAGAATAATTGGATGTTTCCTTGGTCATTTCTGTGGGTCATTTACATTTCCTAACGAATATATTATGGCTTGGTGATTGCTGTGGGTATAGTGTTCAATAACGCTCCATTTAAGCTCCCTCGAGAGAGCAGGGCTTACGAACGTTAAGTTGACAACTGAGCCAGTTTCTTATCTTCTAAATGTTTGCAAATTTCCAACATTGCAAAGTACAAGGTCCAGTTGAGTCTAAGCTTCTAAGAGAATACGCTCTCTTGCATTAGTAGAATTACAACCCCAGTTAACTGCCAAATGTGTTGAAATCTCCTCCGATGATTTTCAGGTCCATTTGAGTCAAAGCTTCTAAGAGAATACGACCTCTTGCAATGGTAGAATTCCAACCCCACAGTTAACCGCCCATACGTTGAAATCTCCTTTGATAATTTTCGGGTTGCACTTTGCAGCTCGTGGCAGCTTGTCAATGAATGTTTCATATTCACTTAATGGAACATTTGGTGAGACGTATTAGCTTTAAAACTAAATACCTTCGATTTTAGTTCTAACGAATCCATCATCCGGACTTGTCATGGTCTGCTGGAAGGCATAATTGCCTCAAGACCAAATTGCTGCTTTTCCCGAATTGTCCTTCTCCCATATACCACTGTATAAGCTTTTATATTGTTCACATACTATCGCTACGTCTAACTTCATCTCTATAACTGTCTGGGTAAGGAGGTATTGAGCCGCTTCAGGTTAAACTGTATGATTTTTATATTTTATTTAGTCTAGTCTGTAGTAACACAGACTACAGACTATGGCTTCTAGTTAGAGTGTTGCCCTCAGATGTGTTGGGGAGTTTTAGCCGTTTTTGTATTTGTTGCAGTTTATGAGTGTATGTGGTCCCACTTGAAAATAAACACATTTCAACAATTTTCGAACATTTGTTATTTTATTGTTAGTATTATTTGTGTAACATAATTTTAGGCACTTAAAACCAAAAATCAACAAAATTTGTAAAGTTACGAAAAAGCACGTACGTTTGCAAGGCAATGAATGGTTAGAATTCAATAAAGTTTTAAGGGGCCATATAGTATAGTTTTATTTTGGAAATTAATGTAAAAATTTAAAGAAAGTAAGAAATTTATTAGAGCATGTGTGCCCTTCAAGCCCTTTATATTCAATATATATCTTTGTAAATCTCTGTCATATTTTTAAATAGGAATTGCATTAGATTGTTTTTTTTTTTTTTTTTGTTAAACATTTTCTAATATTTATTTGATAACTTTGTTTCAGGTAATCAGGGATAAAACATTAATTCCTACATTTCCATAAATTTGTTGATAAGCCTACCCCCTCAACGTCCTCCCCTGTCATTTGTCTGGCTATTGTTGTACCATTTTTTTTTTTTTTTTTTTTTTTAGAAATTTTATCAGTTAAAAAAAAATATTTTTTTGGTATTTTTTTAAGGATTTTTCTGTTAATTTATGAAAATTTGCCTGAGGTAAGGTAGAAAGTAATAGCAACTGGAAAAGGTGGAGTGATGGTGTTGTAGAGTTGTTGGTTTGGTGTTTGATGATGAGGATGGTGGTGGTGGCAGTGATAATAATGAAAATAATGGGAATTGTTTAATTTTTAAGTGGTGGTTTTATGCCTCATCCTTTTGATGATTTCATTTCTCGTTTTTTTCTGCGTTTTCATACAAAAACCATTAGATTTTTTTTTGGGTAATTTTTTGTGTTTTTTTCTATTGATTTGGAGGATTTCCGTTATATTTTTTAAGCAGCGTTTTGTGTAGAAAACAAACATTTCAAGGTAATTATGAAATTTTTCCATTAAAATTGTTGTTTTTTTTCTGGGTTTTTTTCTTTTAAAATAAATATTTTGGCTTAAGGGCTTTTTACTAGGTCAAATTTCATTAACATGTTTATTTAATTTTTACAAAATAACGCGTACAAATGGTGAAATTTTTGTAAAATCCTCTTACCAAAAAAAAAAAAAAAAAAAAAAAGACAGACCTAGAAAAAATAAGTTTTAAGGTTTTCTCTCAGTGTCTTTTTATTAAATTGTATGAAATCTTTGCCTTGTTTTTTATTTTTATTAACAAATTTAATATTCCTGTTCAATTGCCAATTTTTGTTCGTGCCACTTAATTTGAAATGTCTCTATTCAAATCTTTAACATAAATCATCATTTTTAAAATTAATTTTTGTGTGCCTTAAGTTCGTTTCAAAAAACATGATTTTTGATCATTTAATAATAATTTTCTTTTTGCGCAGAAATAAAAAATTGAATTTTAATTATAACTTCATTACCTTTAACATGTGTTGGCATTAATTTGTGTGTCTCAAAACTGATGCGCCCTGGTAAAAGGCACCTACGCACACACAATTTTATTTTCCCTTTTTCGATATTTTTTTTGTATATTTTGTGTAGTAAGTTGCATCATTTCATTTATTGCTGGCTGTCTGCTGGCAACATGGGTGACATTTATAAAATTTATGTTTTTGCTTGAGCAAAAATTGTCTCATTAACATAAATGCAAAATAATTTATTAACTACAAAGGTGATCATGCGTTGCCAAAAAGGCGTGAAAAAGGGAATCATTATTTGAGTATTTTTTTGAAATAAAAATTTGAAAAAAAAAGTAATAAACCTAAACTCCTACTACTTGAGTTGTTTAAAAGTAAAACTAAGAATGGAAAAATAGCAGACAGTTCTTAAAGAGTTTGTAAGGGCAATAAATGATCAAGTCCCTAAAAGAATTGGGAACAAAATCCCTGGAGAGAGTTTTTTAACCTGTGATTGCCCCTAAGGAGTATTGAAGGGCCAGTACGATGATCAGCATTACTTATGAAGACCAAATTTTGAAAATTCTCTTTAACAACTTTAACTGCCTTTTTTTCCTGTTTCCAAACCCTTTGAAAATCTTTCAAATTTATAAGCTTTCCTAACATGTGTTTTCATTTCCCCAATATTAACTGTAATATCATTAATAAATGTAAATGTTGAACAAAATAATCCCGAAGACAAGCGAAAATAAAGTCTAGTTTATGGTGTCAAAACTTCTAAAGAAAATATGACATCATATGGAAATTTTCACTTCATTTTTTCTATAACAAAACCATAAATATAAGCAAAAATAAATAAAAAGAGTTTAACACTTGTGAATACAAAAAAAAAAGGAAAACAACAAAACCAAAACATTGAGAAGGAGCTAAATGTTTAAGGAATCAAAATTATGGTATTTTTTTGCTTTAGCTATCTATAATAAATTGTCTATAACCCCCTGCTTCTTTTTGTTTTTTGGGAAAAGCTCTAACAAACAGTCGTCATAAAAAGAAAATATTGAGTATATTTTTTAAATAGGAAATATTGCTTAAACGCGTGGCGAATTTGAATCCTTTTTCTTCTAACCAACTCAATACAACTATTGTCAGCATCAATACTCTTTCAATGGCTAAATGTGTGGAGTATAGAGTAAAGGAAGTCACCACCATATTTATGTTTCTCTATATATTTCCGTTATATTTAAATATTTCTATCACATTCTTATTTTTTTTTGAGTTTACTAGCTTTGTATGGTGTGAGACATTTGCATATGGCGTCATGGTTATAAAATTTCATGAAAAAAAAAAAAAAAATACCGAAAGATTCCTACATGTTTGGATTGGAAAAACAGAGGCCTGTACAATTGTTATGCTATTGATGGCGTCTTTTATAGATTGTATGTGTGTGTGTATGAGTGTGTAGCAAATCCTCGACAATTTCCAAATGTCAAATTTTATGATATTTTAAGATTTTTTTAACAAAATTTATGGTTTTTCTAAGGGTTTCTTTCTGTGCGCGTTTAAATGCCAAAATTGAAAAGCATACGCAAGGAAGCGTGATCTTTAAGCCAACAAAAAAATAAAAGAGGTCATTAAATCTTCTATATTATTTAGAGAAAGGAGAAAACGTTTTATTGAAAATTTATTTATGTATTTTAATAAATGTATGAATATGAAATTCTTGCTTAAGTGGAAGAGGAAAGTTATTGACAATTGAAATAAGTTTTATTAAAAAAAAAAAATAAAGGACAATGAATAACAAAAGCTGCTAAATTTATAAAGTCTACTTTTAGGCTTATGTGGAAAACAGCCAACATTGTTAATTGGAATATGGTTATGGAATAAATGGAGATCAAAATGGAACTATTCCTCTGCCATCTTAACAAATTATTTAAGATAACGCTTGTTAATAACGCTTGTTATTAAGAAATAAAACAAGATTAACTCTTTAATGCTGGTTCACACACGTCAAGTTTACTTGAGCACATCTTGAATTTATAGAAGAGACAGGAAGAAAAATAGGAAAATCTGTCCAAGTTCCTCTCCTCTCTCATCTACAAACTCAAGATTTGCTCAAGTAAACTTAAAAGACTTCTGAACAAGCTGTTTAAGAATTTCCTCACCAGATTGTTGAAATAAGGAAAAAAGAAGACTTTATTACAGCAAACAAAATAAAAACTGCTGTAGATGAAAGTAATAAATAATGGTTTAAGCTGGATCGATCATTCGAATAGCTGGCACCAATGGAACCAAACCAGAGTTGTTTAAAGTCGACATCCACCAATCAGCAAAGTCACTCCATTTACAAGTTTTTGGCAAAACGAACCCAGAGGAAATAAGGTTAGGTTTGTTAAATATTCCAATATAGCGTAATCTACAAAAGAGTCGGAACTGAAGGCAAACAAACTAGTAGCCCACATCCTGCATTACCTGAGAACCTCTCTATTTAGAGAGTCTAAAATCTCTTTGAAAATCGTACATTAATGTAGAGTATTAGGTGGAATAACGCTCTTACACTTTGATTTCCAGTGTGATTTTAATACCCTCCAACATATAAGGTGGCTCAAAATTAATCACCTGTCGGAAGATGTTATGACTGTTGCAAATGGAGTTGTACGTCAATCATATTTGACATTTGTAAACTAGACATCTGCAGAATACAAACAATGGAGGGCTATGCTCCGCGTGGAATAATTGTGTCGTATTTTATTTAACAATAATCGTTCGGTGGTGTTAGCGCAGCGTGAATTTCGTTGTCGATTTCCTAATAGTATCACGCCAACTGGACAAACATTACGCTGCTTAGCTGCTCGATTCGAACAGACTGGAACCAAAAGAGATCATTCTAGGCGTGGCCGCCACCGGACTGGTCGTTCTGTAGAGAATATCGCGTCTGTGACTGTTGATGTTGCTGAGAATGAAGAAACATCAACCAGAGGACGTATCACGCAGTTGGGCGTCAGCAGACTGACCCTATATCGAATTTTGGTGAAAGACTTACACATTTTCGCATACAAAGTGCAAACAGTGCATCAGTTAATTCCTGCTGACCATCAGTCGCGTGTGAATTACTATAGAGCCGTCCTCAAGCTGGACAATTTTCGCTAGAAAATCATCATGAGCGACGAGGCGCTTTTTCAAAATCTTAGTTGCTGAGGCACTCAAAATCCGCGTGTGATGCACGAAAGGTCGTTACTTCCACTCAATGCTACTGTGCGGAATTTTTTTGAGGACGCCATCGGCAATACGGTTACTGTTAATGGCGAACGCTACAGGGCCATGATAAACTAATTCTGACTGCCAGAATTGAATGAGCGCGGTCTAAAAACCATCAAAAAGTAAAGTATACTTTTAGGCTACACATTTTAAGAATAACCCTTCTCATAGCCCATTTAAGGGATATTTTGTAGTTTACTTTTGGGCGTTTTATGAAAAACTGTTGTAATGAATCGCGAATAACAATATTCCCGAATATAGAAAATAGATATGGCAGCATATCTTGATAGTATATCGATTCTTTAGACAAAGTTATGATTTTGTTCATATAACAAACTATTTTCTTCGACAACTTTGAAATTATAAAGTACTTGCTTAATAAAATAAATATTTTTTTTAACAATAAATGTATAGTATTATACATATAGTATTATACATATTCTGGAAGCATAACGAATCTATGAAAATATACCATCAATTTATGTATGAGCACATAAAATACATAAAAATAAAGTCTACTTTTGGGAGGTTTAACACCCTTTCAATACAAAACAAAGACATATTACAAATGTTGGCATATTTATGCATATTTGCCATAAAATATAAAAAATATAATGATAAAAAAGCAAAAACTTAACACAGGAAGTATTGGGAAAATTATGAGGCGAAAAAACTAGAAATAAATAATGACAACAACAAAATCAAATTCTCTTTGTTTGGGTTTAAAATTCAAAAATCTTGCAAGGCTCTGGCATTTATGTAAATGTTTTGTGTATTTTAAATTTATTTGCCTGTCAAAAAACTAATTTTTCTATCAATGTTAATATTTTTTTTCTTTCTTTCAGTCATCTGTTTATCTCATTAGCTTGTCAAAATATGACATTTCGTCACTTTGTTTTTTTTACAATATTTTACATTGTTGTTGTTACTAATGACTTCTAACTATAAAAGGAGACCCTCACTTTTACCAAAGGGACCTTAATAAACCTCACAAACAAACAAACAGAAAAAAAACCCTCATAGAAAATATACAAAAACAAACATATGTGTAAATAGACAGTGAGGGTAAAAAGTTTAAGGGCGAAATTGGAAAATATACTTTCAACTAGTATTATGAAAAGGTGAGAAATTTCAGACTCTTCCTGCTGGAAATTTATATCAAGTTTTGTAAACGCACCAGTTTTGATACATGTGACAAGAGGACATATCAGTTCACTTGTCCTTTTGTGGCAAAACTTAACATTTTATCCAAAACAGAACAATACCTATTTGGTTTAGTTCATTGATGTGTTTAAAAAGTGTCCACTAAACTCCATTTGGGACATCGGCATGTTAAAGTGACATGTCCCTTTAATATAAAGTGTTACAACTGGAACAAATCCTTACCTCCCCGAGTAAAAAAATATGTAACCAGTTACGAACCGGTAATAAAAAAAAAATTTTTAGAAAAATTTTTGATGAAAAAAAATATTTTTGTGAACAAAAATTTTCCGTAAAAAAATAAAAAAAAAAATTGGAGAAAAAAGAGTTAGTCACGGTTTTATGCATTAATCCAAAAATAAGTTAAAAAAAAAATTGTTAAAAAAAATTTGTTTAACTCTTTGCGGTTGGGTGGTTACTTTACTAACCACATTTTCTATAGTCTTTAGAACATAGTTTATTGGCATCTATTGCTATATTGCTAAACAATTATATTTTTTGAATTCAACGTTTATGATTTTTTTGCAAAACTTTAACGTCAGGGTGCTCTGGTTAGACAAATATATTAATTTGAAAATATTGTAAAAATCAGTTTTTTTAAGAGATTTTCACGCATTCAATAAAAAAAAAGCACAGAGTGTTTATTGTTCATGGAATTCAGTGTTACTTTGGTGTTTCGGTTGTTTGGTCAGAAAATTTAGTCAAAAATATTCGATTTCAAAAAAATGTATACGAAACAAATATTTTTATCATAGTTATTTTTAATGACAACTGCCACGGTGGTTAGTAAACTAACCACTTTATGATTTTTTCATGTTTTGATATATTTATTCTTACTCTTTATAATAAACTAACCTTGATTAAAGTAAAAATGCAATTGTTTTGATTTTAAACTTATACACAAAAAAGCGTGGTTGAAAGAGTTAAAACATATTTGGAAAAAAATTTTGGGAAAAAAAAATGTTAGTGAAAAAATTTTAAAAATATGGCGAAAAAAATTTTTGATAAAAAAATATTTTGTAATAAAATGGTGGTAGTCACGGTTATAAGGTTAAATAAAAAAAAATTTCTGAAAAAAATTGTTCCTTTTTTCACCCCCCAGGATCCGCGCCAGCCCTTGTCTCTCATGGTGAAGGACATACAAAACGGGTTTTCACTAAAGAACTAATTTTAATATACTTTTATGATTTTATACTTTTATAACTTTATCGTCTTAATATTTCATACTTTTATTTCTTATACTTTTTATATTTTAATTGTTTTACTTAAATATTTATATTATGTACTTTTAATTAACTTTCTAGTGCATTTTTACATTTCGTCCTGACTGTTAGCTTCTATTAAAATAAATTCAATTATTAGCCAGTCATGCCTAAGTCAGTCATTGGGTCGGTAATCATTTAAATGCATCATTAACATTTCATTTGTAAAAAAAAAAATTTTCAACTGAAAACAAACTCTAGAAAAAAGTGAAAAACTGAAGTATGAAGGAATGAAATTATATAAAAAAAAAAAACTAAATACACTCGTGTTGACATTTGATAAATTATGTTAATTAGTCTATAAGGGAGAGTGAGTGGTTTCATTTGTTAAAAACACACTGACACAACTTCTTTAGATTTTAATTTTTATACAAAAAAAAAAAAAAAGTTATATAGGAAAAGACACTTACATACATGTTGGTAATTGAAAATTGCAGGACGTTTTTTTGTTGTTTTGTGGCCTTTTGTTTGAAAGGACAGACCGACCAGCTAGGTGTGTTTAAAACTAATTAATTAAAATTTGTTTGTATAATAAGTAATAATAAAATTGAAAATACTGACTTTGCAGAAGAAAAAATATTACAAATTTAAAATGGTTTTGTTAATAGATTTAAAAAGAAAATTAAGTTGGTTTAAAAACAGACTCAGGGAACAGACATACAGACAATTTTCACATAGGGACAATATCGTATATAATTATTTAGATTATATTCAATATATAATCAAATATTTACAATCTAGCTATCCTCAAAATGTCGCCTTAATGTATGCTTTGATATTTCGTTTTTAAACAGAATTTTACCTCTACATAATTCTTAAATCTAAATGCCTTTTGCATTGATAATATTCCTTGTCTTTTAAGGTATATGTTTCATCATAATTTCTGTTTTTCCTTTAATATCATAAATATATATTAGCCACGCTTAATAATCCGCCTTAAAGTAGTCTTTTCTATCAAAAAAATATGTCTAATTTACTACACTTTCCTTTCCCTCACAGTCTGTGGCTCACTTGCTATTTCTAGCTAATTCTTAATGACCCAGCGGTGTTAATGTTCATGTAATGGCTGTATGTGTTTGGAAAATTATTACTTATAGATTTTTATCTAAGTTTTAATGACGCCAATCGAACTTCAAAGCTTTTCCGTTTTCAGAAAAAACTCTACCCATAAAAATATGCTGCAATTATGTTTATTTTATTATTTTCTTTTTTTTTTTGCCTTAAAATCAAAGCATATTTTTTGGGGAGGCCTTGTTTGGTATAAATAAAAATATAATTTGTAGATTCTTTTAATGTGTTTCTTTTGCTTAAGATAATTTATAGTTTATATTTTGGTCATTAGTAAAATACGATAAGAGTAAAAGTTTTTCCCAATTTTGTTTATAATTTTTTGTTGTGCTTTTTTGGTAGCTATAATTATATGTTGTTTTGTAATGTACTTAGTTGAGGAGGTGTTTGGTTGTTTGAAATTCAATGGTGTTTGTAATTATTAAAGAAATTCGATAATCTTTTGGCAATAAATTTGTCTGAGTGAAAAAACCAAATGGCTTTTTAATTTTTAAATCGTTTGCCTTATTTTAGGATTTATGGGAAAATGTTTAGGGTTTAACAAAAAAATAAAGCATATTTTTGGGACAAAATTACTTAATATTAAATAAATAGCATGATGGGAAAACAAGTAAGAGAGCTGTGCCGAATCTTATACACCCTTCACTTTAAAATAGTTTTTAGGTAAACAAAATTTTAATAAAATTTTTCAAAATTTAAGGAAATTTTTTTAAAATTTTTCAAAAGTTAAGGAAATTTTTTTTTAAACTTTTCAAAATTTAAGGAAACAAAATTTAAATAAAATTCTTTTTTACAAATTTAGTTTCTATTTTTTTCGATTTCTTTATTATTTTTTTATAATTTTTCAAAATTTAAGAAAAAATTTTATTTTAAATTTTCAAAATTTAAGGAAATTTTTTTCAAACTTTTCAAAATTTAAGGAAATTTTTTTAAATTTTCAAAATATTAAAAAATGGCATTATTAACATTAGATAAAATTAAGGTGAATTATTAATTAACCAATGAAATTTATTGCATTTATAACATTTATATGATGTAAATGTGAGGTATGATTTTACTTTGAGACAAATTATACATTATATTTTTTAAGTATAACAATAAATCTTGTTTAATTTGCGTTAAAAAATCATTATATTTTATCTTTTTATCCTTAAATTATGTTTGTTTAACTCTCATTAAAACCAAACATTTCTTTTCACAAAAAAAAATCGTTTAAATATTTATTGAACTTAACTTAAATTCCTCCCCAAAATACCTTGAAAATCTTAAAATTTTTCTACAACTTAAAAATTTATGTGTCACGGTAGCATGTGTTTAAAGCCATAATAAATATATAAATAGCCGCAAAATTGCCGATAAATTTCTTTAAAAAAAAATAAAACCAAACATTTTTAACCAACAAAACAAAGTCACCTTAATAACCAGCACAAGGCCAGGGATTTACAAAGAAATACAAGATTAACTATTGTTACATGTTGCAACAAACCCACCCCCATAAATTTAAAATAAAAATTCTTTGGTCTCAAAATGTTTATTGATTTTTGTAATTTCCATAAATCTAAATAATGTTCAGAGGACCTGTATAATTTTACACACATGTCTGTTAGCTTTGCTCAAGTTTTGGCCATTAACATTAAATGTTTTGAAAATAATTAAACCCTTTTTTTCAAAAGCTACCAAAATCAAAAGCCATTTATCAATATTTTATTTAAATTTCTCTCTATAGACTTTCATATGTGATGGCAAAAAAAAGGCATGTGTTTTAAATTTCGTAATTATTACAGTCATTATTTAAGTTTAATTGCGTTACGCGTATTAATATTTGTTAAAGTATAACAAAAATCCTGCCAAAGCAACCTCTGCATAGAGCAAAAGGATATCGAATTATC
This sequence comes from Calliphora vomitoria, assembly GCA_942486065.2. Lineage (NCBI taxonomy): Eukaryota > Metazoa > Arthropoda > Insecta > Diptera > Calliphoridae > Calliphora > Calliphora vomitoria. Next base: position 121,821,788 of record OW818032.2, on the reverse strand, counting down.
CAATGTTACTAGATTTTGTTACAATAGTTTTGTAAATATAAACACATAATAAAATAAACTCATATAAATCTAAAACAAAAAGGGCACAAAGCAAAGGGTTAGAGTTGTAATTCTAGGTTTGAATGGAAATAAACTAAATTTATGGCCTACATTTAGGGGGTTTTATTAAAGGGAATAGTATGTGTTCTTCCAATTACATATAAAACATTAATTTACAATTTACAATATGTATATTTTTAATTTATGGTTAATTTTATTGAGGAAAACTTTCCTGGAACTTTGGCGCTTCCAGAACGTAAATTAGCATTAAAATAAAATAGACATAAAATCGTTATTCTTCCATATTTAGACTGACATTTAAATTAGTTTTTCTTTACCAGCTAAGATTTAAATCAGACTAGAGACGAGACTAGAGAAGAGGCAGGAGACGAGACTAGAAACAAGATTAGAGAAGAGATAAGACTATAGACGAAACTAGAGACGAAACTATAGGCGAGAATAGATACGAAACTAGAAAAGAGACTTAAGACGAGACTAGAGAGAAAACTGGAGATGAGACAAGAAACGCGACTAGATACGAAACTATAGGCAAGAGCGAGACTATAGGCGATACTAGAAACGTAGCTAACTAGGAGACTATAAAGGAAACTAGACACGAGACTATAGATGAGATTATAGATGAAACTAGAGGCGAGACTACAGACGACACTTGAGAGGAGAGCGAGACTATAGAGGAGACTATATGTGGACATAGCTACAAGACTAGAGACGAGACTAGAGATGAAACTATAGCTGAAGCTAGAGACAAGAGCGAGACTAGAGACGGGACTGTTGCCGAGACCAAAGACTGTCAAGAGACAAAATAAGAGACTAGAGAGGAGACCAAAAGCGAAACAAGAGATGCGACTAGATACGAGAAAAGATACGAGGCTAAAGACGAGACTATAGAGTAAACTAGAGAAGAGTCTATAGAGGAAACTAGAGACAAGACTAAAGACGAGACAAGAGACGCGACTGGAGACGAGACAAGGGACTGCAGAGGAAACTAGAGAAGAGTCTATAGAGGAAAATAGAGACAAGACTAGATACGAGGTTAGAGACGAGACTATAGACGAGAAAAGATGCGAGGCTAGAGGCGAGACTAGAGACGAGACTATAGACGAGACTAGAGACGAGACTATAGACGAGACAAGAGACGTGACTGGATACGAGACTAGAGACGAGGCTACAGGTGAGACTAGAGACGAGACTAGAGCCAGACTAGACACGAGGCTACAGGTGAGACTAGAAAAGAGACTATAGATGATATTAAAACCAAGTCTATAGTTTCTTATATATAGACGAAATGCTCAGCTTTTACTTTAATAATCATCGATCTATAAACTAGTTTTCCTTGTAAATTAAAGAAGATTTTTAAGTTTCCCTCTAATTCTCATTGCAAAGCAATTCAAATCTACTTATCTAACCTAAAGGCTTATATCTTAATTGTTTGTTGTATTTAATTAAAAATAATTCCCTAAAAATATTTACCACAATTTATAACAAATTTAAACAAAACCTTGTCTTTAACAAATAAGAAAATCAATGCAATTGCATTTTTTACCCCAGCTCTTCCCGCTACTGTATAGCATATTTTCAGGCGCCTGAGGCTGTATGATACAAAAATGCGTAGAATATAATTGGTGGTTTATCACAGTGATATATCTCACATTGGGAATATTGGCATGTGCGTGTTTGTACATTTTTGTGTTGCAGCCCCAGGTAGGAAATTAATTAATTGTTTACATTAAAAGGTTTTTAATATTGATGGAAATGTGTGATAACAAAAAAACATATTGATAATTTTAAACAAATATTGTGATTTAATTAAAAAAAGTGCAATGAAAATGATTGATAAACAGGGGAAAAGCAAATACTCTCTTGTTTAGAGAGAACATATGAATTGTCCGTTTTTTTTTTTTTGGTATTGAAAGAGTGTATAATAAACCCTAAAATCTTTTTTAGATTTCCCTATGATTGGTTATTGAACATTTATCGAGCAGGCGCACTGCAAAACATCAAAACTCCTGCACCAAATCCCTATTTTTTGCTTATAAATCTTTACATCCAATACCTACTCTTTTGCTAGATTTCTATTGTATTATTTTGCCAGGCAGGTGTATACTTTTACAAGGCAACACCTTTCCTTATGTCCTTTTAAAAGTAAACTGCATTTTTTTTCTAAACCAAACACAAGAGTTGCCTGATTTTTAGCTGTGTTCTATTTTTCTACATCTCTACTAATTCTTTGTTTGTCTTCACTGAATTTTTATTTGTTGATTTCCTAATTTTTTTTGCAACAATTTTTTTACATACGCGAAAAAATCGCTTAGTTAGCAGCTAAAAATAAAGAAATGCTATGACTACCCAACACATATGTATGAAGCTGCACATTAAGGTGGCCACAAATTGAACAGCAAATAAACTACAATTTAACAACAAAACTCTGGGATTTTGAATTATAAAACATTGTACTGTTTTAAAGGATTTAGCAACTTGTTTTTTTAATATTTATATAAAAAAGTTTTGACATTTTTTTTTTAAATTTGCAGCTCCCATATAATTTCTTGTATCTCTATATGAAATATCTAAAAAATTGCCATTTTTTTTTTATTCATTTCAGAAAACATAAAAAATAACGAACAAATTAATGACTTTTAAGATGAAATAGAAAAACATGGTGCCAGGTATTTATATAAAGGGTGCCTAGAAGTATGCTTTAAATTTTAAATTGCAAATATTAAAATGAATATACAACTAGTAAGAGAGCTATACCATATTATACTTTAAAATAAAAATTTTAAATATTTTTAGGTAAAAAAAAATTCATTTTTTTTTCAAAATTATATTTCAGAATTCAAAAAAAAAAATTTTTTTTCTATTTTTTAAAATTTTTTAATTTGCTAGTTAAAAAAATTTTTTTGGTCAAAAAAAAAAAAAAAAAATTCGGGTTAAAAAATATTTTTCCTGATTTTGACCCAATGTAGGTCCAAATTATTATAGCCTTATATACTTCGTTGCAATGGACTTTGAAATATTTATCATTAGATATCCATATTGTCTATATTAATGACTTAGTAATCCAGATATAGGCCAAAAATCTAGGTTGTCCCGGTTTTTTCCTTATATCTCAGCCATTTGTGGGCCAATTTTCTCGATTTTAAATAGCGACCGAGCCGGAAGAATTTCCGATATATTGATGCATCAATTATGTTTGTAAGTTACTTGGAGGCTACGGAAAGTTGATTTCAACATACAGACGGACATAGATGTAGCGACTTCGCTATCAAAAACGATCCAGAATATATATACTTTGTGGGGTCGCATATGCAATATGTAGAAATTACAAACGGAATGACAATCTTATATATACCCTTGCCACACATGGTGAAGGGTATAATAACTGGACTGACTATAACATTAAAAATAAATTTTATATTCCACATATAAAATAAGTATATCGAACACAGATGAGAAAATTCGATCTACAATTCTAGGTCCAAAAACACAATCATATAAACAAATTGTGAAAAACTACTACTTTTATTCGTTTATACTTTTATGCTTTTATACTTTTATGCTTTAAGAATTTTATACTTTTATTGTTTTATACTTTTTAACTTTTATACTTTTATAGTTTATACTTTATACGTTATACGTTATACTTTATACTTTATACTTTATACTTTTATACTTTTATACTTTTATACTTTTATACTTTTATACTTTTATACTTTTATACTTTTATACTTTTATACTTTTATACTTTTATACTTTTATACTTTTATACTTTTATACTTTTATACTTTTATACTTTTATACTTTTATACTTTTATACTTTTATACTTTTATACTTTTATGCTTTTATACTTTTACATTTTTATACCTTTATTCTTTTATTTTTTTATACTTTTATACTTTAAAAATATTTTATTTGTATACATACTTTTATTACGCCAAAATCTCTTTAATTTAAAAACTCCCTAAAAGTAGACTTCAAAATTTGTATAACAATTTTGCCCCCGAATGTATATTAATGTATTGTTTGAAGACCCTGTATTTTTGTTCATTTTCCTATTGTTTTCTCATTCTTTTCTCTTGCATTTTATTCTTATATAAATTCATTTTAGCTGTTGAAAAAAACGTTGTGTAAAATCGTTATCATCACAACTGGAAAAATGTAAAAGTCACATGTGGAAATTATGCGCGTTTTGCACTTTTTTTTTTTTTTTTTTGTTTAACATCGTATAATTGACCAACAATTTTTATATGATTCGTTAGCAAAAGTTGTATTTTATTAAAAATGTAAAATATTTTAAAGAAAATTAACTAAAAATTTAAAAGAAAGATTCAAATTTATAGCAAAATTATAGGAAATAATATACAAAATTATCCCTTTTGCTTTATAAATTTACAGACTTTTTGGTTGCTTTTGTTTTTTTCTTTCTCTTTCTATAATTTTGTTATATATTGTCTGATCTCATTTAGATTTTTTTCAATTTAACCATATATTATCTTTGAATGAATCATAAATTAAAAATTCATGTCACATGCATTCCAAAAAGCAAGAAAAAAAAACTACCATAAAGGGCGCCTTTGTGGTCATTAGGTCATTTCTAGTTTAATGATTTTGAAGTATAGAAGCACAAAAAATACATAAAAAGGGATTAGAAATGAACAAATGTCAATGAACAATGTTTGAATACAATTACTATTTTAAACAACCCCTAAAATTGAAACCAATATATTTCATCTCCAGTCATATAAGGGAAAATAGAAATCCATATGAAACCAAAAAATTATTTTAGAACAAATTTTTAACAAAAATGTTTTTCAAAGAAAATTCTAGCTAAAACATTTTTGAGAAAATAAATTTAGCGTTCACCTTCTTTGCTATTTATACATATAATGACAGCACAGCACACATATGTTTTGGCGTTTATTATCACCGAAATCTTTATTAATGATTGAATTCTAAGGGATTTTCCAAAGGCCATATATAACCTTAAGGCCATAGTTGACAGTAGACAATCAAATGAACTTTTACACAGCAACACACATGAGAGTCTCTAAAGGTGCCTTAAGATAAATTGTTAGTTTTACTGTAAGACAATTGCAAATACTAAAATCTAATAATAATGTAGACAACAAAAAAACAAGACGAAAAGCAACAAAAGTATTTTTCACTTTGATGTAACATCTATAACTACTCATACTACTGCTACACTGACTGACAGTATGAGGTCTTAAAATATTAAGACTTCTTGAAATAATGATTTAATAAGGATAACAACATAAATAAATAGTAAAGCATACTTTAATGCTGAGAAATACCCAACAAAAATACCACACATTTATACATAATATATGCTTTTTATCAAATCATATTATCTCTAATATTGAATGTATAGAAAGCAGATTTCAATATGTACTCTTAATGATAATGTTACAACTACTGCTAGTGTTGGCTGTTAATGCTTTTCATGTGAATAATGATGATGAAAATATAATAAAATCATATTGGTTTTTGTGGTAATAAATAGTTGTTTTGAGAAGTCTAGAAGATGCTTGAGATTAAAGAAATTACATTAACTTAAGCATATTAAAGAAAACTCAATAATTAAGCCCAAGTGCTATGCTATGGGTTTTTGCTTTTTTACTTATACCTAAAAGTAGGCAACAATTTTTTGGAAATCTAGATAAAACTAATAATGAGCAAATATTTCCAATTATAAAATTAGTTTTAGAACACCTAAAAGAAGGCAACATTTTTGTAGGATGAATTTGTCAAACTCTTAAAAATATTTAAGATAATTTTGCATGAAAATACTTGTTGTATTTGCGTGCAGATCAAGAGCTCTTTAAAGCACATTCTTGTGCATGACGAAAGTCATGCCTTCAAGTCTAGTGTGAACATTTCAACGAAAGTTTCATCTGTGCAGGCTGGAATTGATTTATATCCAAGCAGCAGCAATCACTATATTGCCTTTTGCATGATTCCGGATATTAATCATGGAGGCTACCGCAGCTGAACTTCAATGAGGATACAGCTTGAGATCACCGAAATGCAATCGAAGATGTAAGTGGCAAATGGTTATTGTTGCTCTTGTATATATTGTAATTGCTACTGTTGCTGATATAGCGATTAGAGGAGGATGTTGTGGCATATAGAGACCAATGTTCAAGACTTATTACGCAACAGTTCCAGAAGTAACAAATAAAAATTGCAACATAATTAGATTGTCCTCTGGTGTGGTTGGGATGGTCAATTCAGTCATGGACCAGCAGGGTCAACAATTCTAAAAGTTGCTGGTCCGATGGCAAAAATTGAAGGGGTTTTGCTGAGAATGACAGCCCTTGGTCAAGTAACTCCAGTCATTCGAGAATAACTGATGAATCCGCAATGTTTATAATCTGTAAAATCCATTGCCTACTTTTAGTCGCATAATAATTAACTAAAATTTTTTTAGCAAATTTTTTGTTTCTTTGATTATAGTACGATTAAATTTATAGCCGTTTTAATACGTTTGCTTACTTCGAGTCCCCCTTGTAATAAATTTCCCTCAAAATTGATTTTATCATTTATCATTGTTGTTATAATAAATGTCATGTTATATTTTTCTTTAAGCCCCTTAAAATCAACAAACATATTTGAAAATTTGTTGCATAGACCTAAGTGTGTTATTAAACATCTATAATTGTATGTCTGCCCCTAAAGTAATGCAACACAATACCCAATGCTACTTTAAAAAGAGTTCAAAATTATTAAATGCCAACAACTGCATAAATAAATAAAATGTTGCCTATTTTAAGGGCTCACACAAAAAAAAATGATTTGTGTTTTGCGGTGGTTTACTCGAACGAATAGCAGCGATTTAACGATTTACAAATTGCGTGTCGATCGCTCATAATTTTTCGCATTCATGACTAAGCAACAATTGTGTGTGTTTTATTGTTATTTCAAAAAAAAAAAAAAATTAAATTAAACAAAAAACAAACACAATACTAAAGAATTAAAAGCCACCATCAAATCGATAGAAATATTTAGTTTTTGTTGGTTTATTATTCGGTTTTGTTAAATCAAACAAACCAAACCCCCTGAAAATATGCTTTAGTTTTTTTTTTATCAACTTGGCATGCCATGTATTTGTAGTAGTTTTCCACAAAAACTCAGCTTATCGATAATACTAATCAACAATTCGTGTGGAAATTGTTGTGGTATATAGAAAATCATTTGAAAAAAATATAATAACTAGTATATGGCAAGAGAAATCAAACATTTAAATAAAACTGGGAGTTTTCTATAATAAATATTCAAAACAATTGGTTAACCCCCCGCCCTACTCTTTACAATTCCTGGGTAGACAGACCGTTAATACTTGTTTATGGCTCCAATAAAATGGTCAATTGTAATGGTAGCGTGTTTTCTATAGTTTTCATATAAAATTCAAATTTATATTGTGCAGAAATTACACAAAACACAAATAAAAAAAAATGTGTCATGTTTTTAACATTAAAATTGTTTTTTAGTTTTTGTTATTTTTTTTTTTAAATCGTCAACACTGCCAGGTCCCCAATTCTGCTGGAGTTAGCAAAAAAGGGTTATTAAAATAAATATCTATAAACTGCCAAGTCATTAGAGTATTTTTATATTATTGTTGATATTTAAAACAATATGGCAAACAAACAAAAAAAAAAATAACAAACGCCCTTATTATAGTTTTATCGGTTTTATTTATTCCATTTCGTTTGCTTGTTTTACTAATGCGGTTATGGGTTTTAGGACATTGTGTGCCAAATGCCAACAACAATTGCTGGTCACATGTCTAAAGATCTTTATCGAACAGCTACAATTCAGCCACACGTAGAAAAGCATGTAAATTTGCTATGAAATTTAAATATTGATTCGTTAATAAATCATGATAAAATAAACAGCAATAACGTGAATAGTTCAAATGTAAAAGAAAAAACGAAATAGCTAAAAAAAAAACAACAAATATTATGTTTAGAAAATACAAAAATAAACAAAATCAAAGCCTAATTTAAAGGGTTTTTAGAAAAGTAGTGCATACTTTTAGGAGTGAAATGGATAATTTAATACTATTATACATAAAAAAGGATGATAATCTGCCATCAATTATATTTTTAATAAATTTTTCAAATGTAAATGACTTTATGTCATTAGTCCAAATGCAAAAAGAACGATCATCTGTGCTCACTTATATTTTTATCAATAATCGATTTTTCACATAACAAGAGAGCTATATTCGGCTGTGCCGAATCTTATATACCCTTCACCGAATTATAATTTAAAATCAAAATTTTAAATATTTATAGGTAAACAAAAAAAATTTTTTTTTTCAAAATTGTTTTTCAAAATTTAAAAATTTTTTTTTTTCAAAATTTAAAAATTAATATTTTTTTTTTAATTTTTTAAAAATTTTTTTTTTTTTTAATTTCTTAATTTTTTTTTTAATTTACTATAGAAAAAAAATTTATGACAAAAAAATTTTTTTGGCAAAAAAAAAAATTCGCCTTTATAGATCGTTGCAATGGACTTTGAAATACCATCTGTGGGATGATTTTCTCGATTTCAAATAGCATCAGAGCCGAAAGAATTCCCGATATATTGATGTATGAATCAAGTTTGTAAGTTATTTGGGGTCTTCAGAAAATTGATTTCAACAGACGGACATGGCTTAAGCGACTCCGCTATCTATAAGGATCCAGTATAACGGGAATTTTCCCTAGTCTGTTGCTATTTAAAATCGAGAAACTCGGCCCACAAATTGCTGAGATTTTTGGCTTATTTTTGATCTACATCTAGATTACTAAGTAGTCATTAATGGATATCTAATGATAGATATATAGTAATAGTTAGTTGGACCTACAATGATTCAAAATCGGGAAACATTATTTAACACGAATTTTTTTACCAAACAAATTTTTTTGTCATAAATTTTATTTCACTAATAGACTTAATTTTTTTTTTTTCAAAATTTGCAAAAAAAAACTTAAAAAAAAAATAGAAAAAAATATTAAAAAAAAAAAAAATTTTTTAACAATTTTAGAAAAAAAAATCCGGAAATTTTGGAAAAAAAAAACTTAAAAAATAAAAAAACAAAAAACAATTTCGAAAAAAAAAATTTTTAAAAATGTTCTTTTTTGTTCAATTTTGAGAAAAAAATCTGTAAATTAAAAATATTTAAACATTTTATTTTAAAGTATAATTTGTTGAAGGGTATATAAGATTCGGCACACCCGAATATAGCTCTCTTACTTGTTTAACCAGAATTTTTTTTCTCCAAAAATTAAAAAATTTTGAAAAAATATTAAATTTTTTTTTTTTTGACGTAAAATTTTTTTCACTAATAAGTTTAAAAAAAATTCAAAAACTTTTTTAAAAAATTTTGAAAAAATATTTTTTTTGAAATTTTGTTTTCCTAAAAATATTTAAAATTTTTATTTTAAAGTATAATTTGGTGAAGATTCGGTCCTGCCGAATACAGCTAGCTCTCTTACTTGTTGTATTTCACTTTAATTTTGTTAATTTACCGTTATTTACCTTAATTTTACATTATGTAAACAATGTAAAATAAAGTATATAGTAAGGAAAGCTGTATAAAAATATATTTTCTATGAATACCATTGAATAATTTTTTATTTACATTGTTTACCTTAATTTTACATAATGTCAACAATGTAAAAATTTATAATTTTAAAATCTTATGCTTTCATATTCACATTTCGATTGAAATGTTCAAATTTACTATTGTTTACCTGAAGTTTACCTCATGTAAACAATGTAAAATAGATTAATTTGAAATTTTTAAATTTTTTGCCGTAGAATTTTTTCACTAATAAATTTAAAAAAAAAACTTTTTTAAAAAATTTTGAAAAAATATATTTTTTTAAATTTAGTTTTCCTAAAAATATTTAAAATTTTTATTTTAAAGTATAATTTGGTGAAGATACGGCCCAGTCGAATACAGCTAGCTCTCTTACTTGTTGTATTTCACTTTAATTTTGTTTATTTACCGTTGTTTACCTTAATTTTACATTGTGTAAACAATGTAAAATAAAGAAGGTAGTGAGGAAATCTATCTAAAAGTATATATTCTGTGAATTCTATTAAATAATTTTTTATTTACATTGTTTACCTTAATTTTACAACAATGTAAAAAATATATAATTTTGAAAAGCTTATGCTTTCAAATATACACTTCGGTTGAAATGTTAAAATTTACTATTGTTTACCTGAAGTTTACCTCATGTAAACAATGTAAAATAGATTAATTTGTAAGGAAAACTCTCCAAAAAATATATTTTCTGAGAATATCATTAAGTAATTTTTTATTTACAATGTTTACATTTACTTGACACCACGTCAACAATGTAAAAAATTATATTTTCGAAAACGTTTTTAATGACAATTAAGTTTCGTTAAAAATATTTTAAGTTTTTATTGTTTACCCTAATTTTACCTAATGTAAACAATGTAAATTAAAAAAAAAACAACAATAAATCCCCAAAATTTTTAAGATTAAGGACATCATTATCAAATGCTTGTATTTTACACCAGGTCAACTATGTAAACAATGTTAAATATTATGATTTACAGCTAAAATTCTAAAAAAAATCATATTTCTTGTAAATTTTGTAGATTTTCAAAGACAGTATGTAACATTTCATTGATTTTTTTTTGTACTCAGCTGTAAAATCCATAAATAAATTCATTAATATTAAATTTTTGTTGGGTTAATTATTCCAAACACGTCTAACAAGTTCATTTATAGATTTTACACACATCCAAAATGTGAATGAGCAAAAGAGGAGTAACTCTAACTGTAGATGACATGATGTCTTCTAATACAGACACAACTAATCTATCAAATACATGCAAAAATCAACCACCTCCTAACAACATGCTCTGCAGCAGGGACAGCCACGAGAACATGGTCCTCACGAACACAAGGCTCAGACTCACAGTAACATCAATATCTAGAGCAAACAAACCAGAACTAACAAATACAAATGCACACATTCATATACATATACTTACATGCATAATAAACAGTTACACCACATACATATATGTACACTCAAACACATTTAGGAATAATACATATGTAAGTGTGTTTGTGTTTGTAAAATGGAATGAGATTTTCGTCTGATAAAAGCCACTAATGCTCTAAGAGTGATTTAAGCACCCATAACGAAGTAAAAAGGAAATACATACTGCTCTCCCACTAAACAGTATGTACTTCTAATAACTGGTTACATATTCACTTCCAACACACACACACACACAGTATCTCCAGTAAATGTAAAATAATATTGATTACAAAAACAAAAATATCATTATGTAACACAAACTTCAATAAAGGTAGCCCTTTCTAAACCGGCAAACAAGACTAAATTCATATCATTTCTTTGCTTATAGATTGTAATTTCTATTGCAGAATATTAAAATAGCATAAGCATAAAAAATTAATAAATATTAATGACCAAATGACAGTGACAAACATCCATCCAGCAATGGTGGAAACTAAAAAAACAAAAAACAAATAAATGTTTGATTGAAACAAACCTTTAAAGGAAAAACGAAACACATTCAAAATGTGTTTGCGACATCTTCGACAAATACAAATGACAAACGTATGTATGATGACATCTATAAATTCAAATAAATGTCATATTTTTACACTCACACACACACATGAATTTCACATATCTACTCAAATAAGTGCCTGTGTATGTAAGTTATATCCTCATAAATACTGTTTCATTTAGTAATGTTTATTATAAAGGTGAAATTTCGGAAAATAAGTAGCAAGAACTCTACCTTTAGAAACTAAGGATATGTAATGTATAATATTGAGTAAGAGAAATAATCATTTATCATTTCAACAAGCAGCCTCTCTTAAATTTTTATACATATAATACTATGCTGAATTTTAGTATTTAGTCTCTTCTATAGCCTCGTCTACCGTTTCGTCTAGTCTCGTCTATGGTCTCTTCTACAGTATAGTCTATAGTCCCTTCTTTTGCCTCGTCTGCCGTTTCGTCTGTAGTCTCGTCTATAGTCTCATCTATAGTCTCGTCTATAGTCTCATCTATAGTCTCGTCTATAGTCTCTTCTTTAGCCTCGTCTATAGTCTCGTCTATAGTCTCGTATATAGTTTCGTCTGTAGGCTCGTCTATAGTCTCGTCTCTAGTCTCGTCTATAGTCTCGTCTTTAGCCTCGTCTATAGTCTTGTCTATAGTCTTGTCTATAGTCTTGTCTATAGTCTCGTCTACAGTCTCGTTTATAGTCTCGTCTATATTCTAGTCTACAGTCTCGTCTACAGCCTCGTCTATAGTATCGTCTATGGTCTCGTCTATAGTCTCGTCTATAGTCTCGTCTATAGTCTCGTCTACAGTCTCGTCTTCAGTCTCGTCTATAGTCTAGTCTATAGTGTCGTCTATCGTCTCGTCTATAGACTCGTCTATAGTCTCGTCTACAGTCTCGCCTATAGTTTCGCCTATAGTTTCGCCTATAGTCTCGTCTATAGTCTCTTTTACAGCCTCGTCAGTCGTTTCGTCTATAGTCTCGTCTATAGTCTCGGCTATAGTCTCGTCTACAGTCTCGTCTATAGTCTCATCTAAAGTCTCGTCTATAGGGTCGTCTATAGTCTCGTCTATAGGGTCGTCTATAGTCTCGTCTATAGGGTCGTCTATAGTCTCGTCTATAGTCTCATCTATAGTCTCGTCTATAGTCTCGTCTATTGTCTCGTCTATAGTCTCATCTATAGTCTCGTCTATAGTCTCGTCTATAGCCTCGTGTATAGTCTATAGTCTCGTCTACAGTCTAGTCTATAGTCTCGTCTATAGTCTCGTCTTTAGTATCGTCTACAGTCTCGACTATAGTCTCTTCAATAGTCTCGTCTACAGTCTCGTCTATAGTCTAGTCTATAGTCTCGTCCATAGTCTTGTCCACAGCCTCGTCCATAGTCATGTCTATAGTCTCACCCAAAGTCTCGTCCATAGTCTTGTCTATAGTTTCGTCCATAGACTCGTCTATAGTCTCCTCCGAAGTCTCGTCTATAGTATCATCCTAGGTCTCGTCTCATCTATAGTGGTCCATAGTCTCTTCCAAAGTCTCATCTGTATCTATCTCGTCTATATCTATAGTCTCCTCCAAAGTCTCGTCTATAGTATCATCCTAGGTCTCGTCTCATCTATAGTGGTCCATAGTCTCATCCAAAATCTCGTATGTATCTATCTCGTCTATATCTATAGTTTCGTCAATAAAAGCCTCGCCCATAGTCGCGTCCATAGTCTTGTTCATAGTCTCGTCTATAAAAGCCTCGCCCATAGTCTCGTCCATAGTCTCGACCATAGTCTCCTCCAAAGTCTCGTCTATAGTGTTATCTTAAGTCTTGTCCACTGTTTCGTCTATAATCTCGCCCATAGTCTCCTCCAAAATCTCGTCTATAGTGTCGTTTTAGGTATCGTCTATAGTCTCATCCATAGGCTCGTCCGTTCATAGTTCCGTTGACCAAGTTGGGTCAATTAACAAATGCAATCGAGAAGATCTTATTACATTGGAGTGGAGATCCCTGATTTTTCTCGCAGATGCAGAAATCGAGGCGGTAGTTCTTTAATCGCTTTTATACTTTTAGAATTTTATTTTATACTAAAATTTTATCCCCTACCCAATAATTTTCCTTGAAATTCCCTTTAAACTTTAGCATTTTTTGTTAAAGCCTTAACAAATCATAAAAAATCATTTGTCATTTTTCCCAGCAAACCCCCTCTTTTAACTCTTTCAAAAAAGAACATGTAACCGGAAAAAAAAGAAAGAAATATTTTGACATGTTTCGAATAGGATTTCAAAATAGTGTATTATAATTTTCTAATATGAAATCGTGCAGAACATGTCAAAGGATTTTAAAATTTAAAAAAGAAAAAAAAAAATATTTTAAAATTTTTATTTATGTCACATACGAGTGAGAAAAAACATCTCTAATGTTTTTTAAACAACCCTCCTTCAAAACTGTAAGTATAACTGTAACTGTGTTGTAATGTATTCTAAGGTGTCTTTTGACCATTTTTCTTTGTTTGTTTTGAGTCCTGCTATGAAGCCTAATGGCCTTGTCATTATTTATGTGTCAATTTTTCTTTTGCTGTTAGACAAATGTTTTTTCATTTTGAAACGGTATTCTTGTTGTTTTTTTTTTTATATTTTCCATATAAATTTTCATTATTTTTGTTTGTTAGTTTGATTTATTATCAAACCTGGGTATTATGGTTCGATGCCTCACATATGATGACAGTTGTTTGTCAATATTGACATTTGAAATGTGGGCCATGTAGTCTGGCTTTGCAGAGCGTTTGTCTTACATATGTGAAGCATTAGTAGCATATTTGGCTGGCTAATGAATACCCAAAAGGCTAATAAATATTAGGAAAAAAGTTTACGTGAGTGTAATAAATATATTTTGGCAAAAACTCATTAAAGGTCATTTGGAAGTCAGGAAGTTATGAAATGGAAATAATGTAAAAGAAATTGCAACTTAGATTAGTAATTTAGACTATTTTTAGATCTCTATTATCTCAAGGCCCTCAAATGTTCCCATTTATAAGCTCGCTTTTAGACCTTGTAACCTCTTATTTTAAATAATTTACTGCCTACCTTAGGGCTGTGCTTAAAATCTTTATTTATAGCAGAATGTTTAATATTTTTTTTATTTCTTTTTAATAAATTTCTTGTTAAACCATTTAACATTAAAATGCACTAAAGATGGGATTTTTCCAAAAATATCTTTTATGGTGCTGGCAAGTAAAAGTTTTTCTAGTTTTTTTTTTTTTTTTTTTCTTCTAATTTTTTTACATTGTTTTTCAGGGTTTTCTTAGCCATAAATTATGCTAAACTTTTGTTTTACAAATATTTATGCAGTTTTATTTTTTTTTTTGGGAAAACCAATACTTTTTATAGGAATCTTTTCTTGCATACACAAAGTTTGACCTTTTTTGTTTTCAGTAAAAAAAAAAAAAACGCCAAAAGCACTTGAATTTTTTACAATTTTTGCCTCAAAATTCTTTTATTTTAATTTCCTTTTTTTCATAAACCATTTCCTAGGAAGGGCAGGGGTGTAGTATTTGTCTTTAGTGATAAAAAACCTCTAAAGGTTTTTATTAAACATCATGTTTTGTTTGTAGTTCTTATTTTGTTTGGTCTAACACACAAATAAATATTTTAATTAAAAAAACTAAAAAAAATCTGTGAAAATATTTTTTAATGTTTAATGAAATTTCCGTTAATTTTAAGTCGTTGCTGCTGTTGATTTCAGTAGATTTTTCCTTTTAATTTTCAGTTTTGATCATTAAAAATTCCTTTTAATGTTGCAATCGAAATTGATGTGTTGGAAAATTGCAAAAAATTACCAACAAGTCTGTTTGAACATTAAAATGTTGCCCTGCAGTAGCTCGACTTAGTTGTGTTTTGCTATTTAAGTGAGAGTTGTGTAAATGTGTGAGTAAAAGTCTATTTGATGATATGAAAACAAAACACAATCAATTCAAATGTAAATGTTAACACTAAAAACCAAAACTCATGCTCCAACTAAATTGAGAATGCAAACAGTGGTGGCTAAAATAAAAAGTTCATAAAGAGAACTGCTATATAAAAAAGTTTTTGTTTCAAAATTAGTAACCGGACTCGTCTCTAGTATCGTTTCTAGTTAGGTCTCTCGTCTCCAGTCTCGTCTCTAGTCTCATCTCTAGTCTCGTCTCTAGTCTCGTCTCTAGTCTCGTCTCTAGTCTCGTCTCTAGTCTCATCTCTAGTCTCGTCTATAGTCTCGTCTCTAGTCTCATATCTGGTCTCTGGTCTAGTCTCTAGTTTCGACTCTACATTCGTCTCTGGTCTAGTCTCGTCACTAGGTTCATCTTAAGTCTCGTCTCTAGTCTCGTCTATAGTCTCGTCTCTAGTCTCATCTCTAGTCTCATCTCTAGTCGCGTCTCTAGTCTCGACTCTACCCCCGTCTCTGGTCTAGTCTCGTCTCTAGTTTCATATCAAGTCCCGCCTCAAGTCTCGTCTTTAGTCTCGTCTCTAGCCTCGACTCTACCCTCGTCTCTGGTATAGTCTCGTCTCTAGTTTCATCTCAAGTCTCGTCTTTAGTCTCGTCTCTAGTCTCGTCTCTAGTCTCGTCTCTACCCTCGTCTCTGGTATAGTCTCGTCTCTAGTTTCATCTCAAGTCTCGTCTTTAGTCTCGTCTCTAGTCTCGTCTCTAGTCTCGTCTCTAGTCTCATCTCTAGTCTCGTCTATAGTCTCGTCTCTAGTCTCGTCTCTAGTCTCTGGTCTAGTCTCTAGTTTCGACTCTACCCTCGTCTCTGGTCTAGTCTCGTCTCTAGTTTCATCTTAAGTCTCGTCTCTAGTCTCGTCTATAGTCTCGTCTCTAGTCTCATCTCTAGTCGCGTCTATAGTCTCGACTCTACCCTCGTCTCTGGTATAGTCTCGTCTCTAGTCTTGTCTCTAGTCTCGTCTTTAGTCTCGTCTCTAGTCTCGTCTCTAGTCTCGTCTCTAGTCTCGACTCTACCCTCGTCTCTGGTCTAGTCTCGTCTCTAGTTTCATTCAAGTCCCGCCTCAAGTCTCGTCTTTAGTCTCGTCTCTAGTCCCATCTCTAGTCTCGTCTCTAGTCTCGACTCTACCCTCGTCTCTGGTCTAGTCTCGTCTCTAGTCTCGACTCTACCCTCGTCTCTGGTCAAGTCTTGTCTCTAGTGTCGTCTTTAGTCTCATCTATAGTCTCTTCTCTAGACTTTAGTCTCGCTTGTATTGTATCTTCTAATATCGTCTTTAGTCTCGTCTATATTAGCGTCTCTTGTCTCGTCTATATTTACACCTAAAGTCTCGTCGCTAATCCCATCTCTAGTCTCGTGTTAGTCTCTTCTATAGTCTCCTCTCTAGTCTTATCTCAAGTCTCGTTCATTTTCGCGTCTATAGTCTCGATTCTAATCTTGTCTGTTGTTCTCAGTGCCACCAATAGTCTCGTTCCAAGTACTCTCGTCTATATTCTCGTATATAATCTCCTCTCGATATTGGTATCTAGTATAGGATCTGTCTCGTCTCAGGCTCTTTCTTATGTTTCGTTTATATTATCGTCTGTAGTCTCGTATATAGTCTCCTCGCTACAGTCTTTCTCATTTATAGTCTGACTATAGTCTCGTCGAAAATCTCATTGCTAGAGTCTAGCAATGGCTCTAGCATCTAGTATCCTCTGTAGTCGACTCGCTAGTTTAGTCTATGTCTCATCTCTAGTCAGGTATTTAGTCTGGTGTCTCGTATCTAGTTTCGTCTCTAATTTATTTCCAGTCCTATTACTTTAGCCGTCTACTGTATTATTTGTTCATTTCCCTTTAATACAGTAAGAAGACCATCAACATCATCATCACCTTCCATATGCTAAGCAGTATAGTCTCTCTACATTCCTACAACATTGTCCAGAGTTGTGTGAGAGATAGAAGAGCATACGAATCAGTATCTCTGTATTAGATGTTTGTATATGTATTTAAAATGTGTTGTGTTGGAAATTGCAACCAATAATAATGAATAATTGAAAATCCAATCAAACACCTCAAAATGAATGAATGGGGCCAGCATTAACGAATACACATTGAAATGGTTTCATAGTCTGAAACTGAGGCCAAAAAGGCAATAACACAGGTTGATGATGCTGTTACAGATGATTATCATGATGGCAATTGATGTAACTAACAGGCATTCGAACTAAATATGGAATCTATATGGGGAAAAATGCCTGTAATAAGGAAGGAGTAAATGCAATCAAAACAACAAGTCTAGTAACGCGGCAAAATGTTTAATACAGATGACACCCTGGGGACAAAGAAAAACAAACAAATAAACAGTAGCAGCAACAACATTTAGTGGGAATAGTAGCTGCTGATACATGTCATCAATGAATATAGAGAATATAATCAAAGTTCGAAAAAAAAAACACATTTGGTTGAGGTTTCAAAAAGCTGTCAAGGATGATGATGCCACTGTCGTTGTTGTTGTTTTAAAGCAATCTGCATTAATTGCCAGTTAAATTGACTTTGAAATTTTCGAACATTTTTGTTGTGTTACACTAGTCTGTCTGTCTGTCTGTCGGTCTTGTTTACTCAACACAAAGGTCAGTGGGAAAAATCAAAGTTTAAATATGCAAAAAGCCAAAGTGTAAACATACACAGCCTCTTAAAGCCGAAGAGTTTTGTTAGGCAAAGGACTGGGTAAGGCCAGCAAATTTCCTTTTGTTGACTCAAGTATAAACATGGAATTTGGCAAGACAACATCAACAACATCAATTCCTTAAATTGTTTAACTTTATCACTAAGTTAAACAGAAAATATTTGTAGCTACAAAAAAAAAATTTAAATAGAATGTTTTACACAAAAATTAACCCCAAACCAATTATTGAAACACAAACAATGGCCTGCTTTTAGGGGCTGTGAGAGAGATAGAGTGTTAGTGCAAGTGCGTTGCTTAGTAATTGTTTGATTTTCTATAACAATCTATTGTGGTTTTGTTTGTTTAATTTATTTGATATTTGTTGGACATTATTTTTGGTTTGTTTTTCCTAAATAAACTACAAGGTATTAGAAAAAGACATTATAAGACTTTGTAGACCAGATTATAGATGAGATTTTAGACTAGACTATGGACGAGACAAAACACAAAACCATAAAAAACTAACTAGACTACAGAGAGATATAAGACTAGACAACAGATAAGACAGTTGTTCAGTTCTAGTTCTGTTCTAGTTCTAGTTCTGTTCTAGTTCTGTTCTAGTTCTGTTCTAGTTCTGTTCTAGTTCTGTTCTAGTTCTGTTCTAGTTCTGTTCTAGTTCTGTTCTAGTTCTGTTCTAGTTCTGTTCTAGTTCTGTTCTAGTTCTGTTCTAGTTCTGTTGTAGTTCTGTTGTAGTTCTGTTCTAGTTCTGTTCTAGTTCTGTTCTAGTTCTGTTCTAGTTCTGTTCTAGTTCTGTTCTAGTTCTGTTCTAGTTCTGTTCTAGTTCTGTTCTAGTTCTGTTCTAGTTCTGTTCTAGTTCTGTTCTAGTTCTGTTCTAGTTCTGTTCTAGTTCTGTTCTAGTTCTGTTCTAGTTCTGTTCTAGTTCTGTTCTAGTTCTAGTTCTAGTTCTGTTCTAGTTCTAGTTCTGTTCTGTTCTGTTCTAGTTCTGTTCTAGTTCTGTTCTAGTTCTGTTCTAGTTCTGTTCTAGTTCTGTTCTAGTTCTGTTCTGTTCTAGTTCTGTTCTAGTTCTGTTCTAGTTCTGTTCTAGTTCTGTTCTAGTTCTGTTCTAGTTCTGTTCTAGTTCTGTTCTAGTTCTGTTCTAGTTCTGTTCTAGTTCTGTTCTAGTTCTGTTCTAGTTCTGTTCTAGTTCTGTTCTAGTTCTAGTTCTGTTCTAGTTATGTTCTAGTTCTGTTCTAGTTCTGTTCTAGTTCTGTTCTAGTTCTGTTCTAGTTCTGTTCTAGTTCTGTTCTAGTTCTGTTCTAGTTCTGTTCTAGTTATGTTCTAGTTCTGTTCTAGTTCTGTTCTAGTTCTGTTCTAGTTCTGTTCTAGTTCTGTTCTAGTTCTGTTCTAGTTCTGTTCTAGTTCTGTTCTAGTTCTGTTCTAGTTCTGTTCTAGTTCTGTTCTAGTTCTGTTCTAGTTCTGTTCTAGTTCTGTTCTAGTTCTGTTCTAGTTCTGTTCTAGTTCTGTTCTAGTTCTGTTCTAGTTCTGTTCTAGTTCTGTTCTAGTTCTGTTCTAGTTCTGTTCTAGTTCTGTTCTAGTTCTGTTCTAGTTCTGTTCTAGTTCTGTTCTAGTTCTGTTCTAGTTCTGTTCTAGTTCTGTTCTAGTTCTGTTCTAGTTCTGTTCTAGTTCTGTTCTAGTTCTGTTCTAGTTCTGTTCTAGTTCTGTTCTAGTTCTGTTCTAGTTCTGTTCTAGTTCTGTTCTAGTTCTGTTCTAGTTCTGTTCTAGTTCTGTTCTAGTTCTGTTCTAGTTCTGTTCT
Organism: Calliphora vomitoria; assembly: GCA_942486065.2. Lineage (NCBI taxonomy): Eukaryota > Metazoa > Arthropoda > Insecta > Diptera > Calliphoridae > Calliphora > Calliphora vomitoria. The sequence goes on along the minus strand of OW818032.2, from coordinate 121,801,728 downwards.
AGTTCTGTTCTAGTTCTGTTCTGTTCTAGTTCTGTTCTAGTTCTGTTCTAGTTCTGTTCTAGTTCTGTTCTAGTTCTGTTCTAGTTCTGTTCTAGTTCTGTTCTAGTTCTGTTCTAGTTCTGTTCTAGTTCTGTTCTGTTCTAGTTCTGTTCTAGTTCTGTTCTAGTTCTGTTCTAGTTCTGTTCTAGTTCTGCTCTAGTTCTGTTCTAGTTATGTTCTAGTTCTGTTCTAGTTCTGTTCTAGTTCTGTTCTAGTTCTGTTCTAGTTCTGTTCTAGTTCTGTTCTAGTTCTGTTCTAGTTCTGTTCTAGTTCTGTTCTAGTTCTGTTCTAGTTCAGTTCTGTTCTAGTTCAGTTCTGTTCTAGTTCAGTTCTGTTCTAGTTCTGTTCTAGTTCTGTTCTAGTTCTGTTCTAGTTCTGTTCTGTTCTAGTTCTGTTCTAGTTCTGTTCTAGTTCTGTTCTAGTTCTGTTCTAGTTCTGTTCTAGTTCTATTCTAGTTCTAGTTCTGTTCTGTTCTAGTTCTGTTCTAGTTCTGTTCTAGTTCTGTTCTAGTTCTGTTCTAGTTCTGTTCTAGTTCTGTTCTAGTTCTGTTCTAGTTCTGTTCTAGTTCTGTTCTAGTTCTGTTCTAGTTCTGTTCTAGTTCTGTTCTAGTTCTGTTCTAGTTCTGTTCTAGTTCTGTTCTAGTTCTGTTCTAGTTCTGTTCTAGTTCTGTTCTAGTTCTGTTCTAGTTCTGTTCTAGTTCTGTTCTAGTTCTGTTCTAGTTCTGTTCTAGTTCTGTTCTAGTTCTGTTCTAGTTCTGTTCTAGTTCTGTTCTAGTTCTGTTCTAGTTCTGTTCTAGTTCTGTTCTAGTTCTGTTCTAGTTCTGTTCTAGTTCTGTTCTAGTTCTGTTCTAGTTCTGTTCTAGTTCTGTTCTAGTTCTGTTCTAGTTCTGTTCTAGTTCTGTTCTAGTTCTGTTCTAGTTCTGTTCTAGTTCTGTTCTAGTTCTGTTCTAGTTCTGTTCTAGTTCTGTTCTAGTTCTGTTCTAGTTCTGTTCTAGTTCTGTTCTAGTTCTGTTCTAGTTCTGTTCTAGTTCTGTTCTAGTTCTGTTCTAGTTCTGTTCTAGTTCTGTTCTAGTTCTGTTCTAGTTCTGTTCTAGTTCTGTTCTAGTTCTGTTCTAGTTCTGTTCTAGTTCTGTTCTAGTTCTGTTCTAGTTCTGTTCTAGTTCTGTTCTAGTTCTGTTCTAGTTCTGTTCTAGTTCTGTTCTAGTTCTGTTTTAGTTCTGTTCTAGTTCTGTTCTAGTTCTGTTCTAGTTCTGTTCTAGTTCTGTTCTAGTTCTGTTCTAGTTCTGTTCTAGTTCTGTTCTAGTTCTGTTCTAGTTCTGTTCTAGTTCTGTTCTAGTTCTGTTCTAGTTCTGTTCTAGTTCTGTTCTAGTTCTGTTCTAGTTCTGTTCTAGTTCTGTTCTAGTTCTGTTCTAGTTCTGTTCTAGTTCTGTTCTAGTTCTGTTCTAGTTCTGTTCTAGTTCTGTTCTAGTTCTGTTCTAGTTCTGTTCTAGTTCTGTTCTAGTTCTGTTCTAGTTCTGTTCTAGTTCTGTTCTAGTTCTGTTCTAGTTCTGTTCTAGTTCTGTTCTAGTTCTGTTCTAGTTCTGTTCTAGTTCTGTTCTAGTTCTGTTCTAGTTCTGTTCTAGTTCTGTTCTAGTTCTGTTCTAGTTCTGTTCTAGTTCTGTTCTAGTTCTGTTCTAGTTCTGTTCTAGTTCTGTTCTAGTTCTGTTCTAGTTCTGTTCTAGTTCTGTTCTAGTTCTGTTCTAGTTCTGTTCTAGTTCTGTTCTAGTTCTGTTCTAGTTCTGTTCTAGTTCTGTTCTAGGTCTGTTCTAGTTCTGTTCTAGTTCTATTCTATTCTAGTTCTGTTCTAGTTCTATTCTATTCTAGTTCTGTTCTAGTTCTGTTCTACTTATTACACACAGAAATTTACACAGTAGTCTTCCGTGTAACACCTTAAAATTGTTATTTCTTTACAACCATAAAAATCAGCCTGATCTTTAGATTGTAACTCATCTCCTTATTCATTTTTTTATTCCACAACAATCGTTTTAATTTAAACAAAATCAAACATCAAAAGCGGTATAATTTGTTGTTTAAATTTAAAACAAAAAATTATATTCTCTCTTGTTTTATATTCCCAGAATTCAATAAACATTTTCACACTACTGCAACTCGCTTCAGTTCATTAATAGTTGACCACAATCATGCTTTTCTGCTTCTTGTGAAGTTAAATTTTAGTTTTAAAATTTAAAGTCGTTAATTTTACACTTTTGCTTTTTATTTAGTTTGAATGTCAGGGTTAAAACGTACGAGTTGAAATTATCTGATGTCTACCATCTTAATTGTTAATATTTTGTTGATACTTGTATTTATAGAAGTTCAAAATCAGCTTGTTTTATCTCATACACAACCATGAACGATTTCTAAAGAATAGTTTTGAAAAATAAATAAAATTGTATGGAAATTGTGAGGAATTAATTCCAATAAGTTCTTGAGATCGTAGCTGAAAGAAGCTCAAAGTAAAATTTAGAGCAATAACTTTAATAAGTTCTCTACTTCTCTTAGCAAAGGTTATTACGATTTAGGGATGATTTAATTTCAATTTCATTTCAAGCTCTTTAACTTAAACTTCCCAGAAAAAATATGGAATTTATGTGCTTTAGAATCAATATTAAGAAAACACTTGAATTGCTTTGAATGTATTTAAGACTCTTAAAGTCTTTCTGTTTTGACCTTTTATCCCCGCGTGTTTAAGAACCACCACAATTACTGCTCCAGTTGGTGTTATAATGTCTCAAAGAACACAAACAATTTTACAATTCAATGAATTGGAATCATTAGTTAAACATAAAAATTTGTCCCTTAACATAATACATAAACAAATCTAAGATCTTTTTTTATGCCCACCCCAAAGACAGGGAAAAAAATCTTAAATCTATAAGAAACAAATAGAAAAAAAATTGGCCTTAACAATGGCAATATTATTTCCTACACAAACAAATAGATAGATGTCTTAGATAATGACATATAAAAATACAATTTAAATTTAAGGAGTAGTATTTATGTATCCAAGACAGGGAAGGGGGAGCTGGAAAACCATACAAATGTCAAATGGTAAACAGTCATGATTTCGGCGTATTGATAAGCTCGACTACAGACACCACTTGACATCCTTACACTCCACAGCAGCATGAGGGGCATTTGAAAGCTAAAAAGTCATTGGTTTTACATATTTTTTTTTTTTCATAGGAAATAAGATTTCAATTGTTTTTATTTCTTAAAAGAAATAGGGCAAATAATTGAGTTTAATTTAAGGTTCGCTGTTTAAAAAGAATGTTGGCATGATTTTATTTAATTCAATTGTAAAAAAATACCAAATTTCTTAAGTTTAATTGAATGCTAAAAGTTTGTTGAAAAGTGTTGCATACTTTCCAGGAGGGAAAAGAAAGGTTGTAGTAACTGTGATGAGAAACTGAATTGCAAATAATCACCATACGTGTCTACTCGTGATATCAAGGAAGACCTTCTTGACTCCACATATAGATAGTTACATCCATATTGTTCAATGTTCTTACACAAATCCGCCATAACTCGCTTCAAGCCCTCGTCAGACATGATAATCAATTAAAGGAAATAAGGAAATAGCATCCATGCCTTCCTAATGAAGGCATTGATGCATTCTAACTTCATGTCCGATAGCTCAGAAAGATTATTTCAGGAAAGATATTACAGAGACCTGATGCGTAGATCTCCTAATGCCAAACAATGACAAAGAAGATGAAAAATGGTTTCATCCTCCTCTTCATTTTGACAACTTCTACAGAAGCTAAGATTATGCAGTTCATAATTCCTTATGTTACCAAAAGGAGCAAAATTCCTTTAAATCGCAAAAGTAAGTTCATGGAACAGAAAAACATTCGAGATGAAGAGGAAATCACATCGCTAAACGACTGTTACTCCCTATGGGTTAGGTTATCTGGCAGCCGTCCAAAACCATCGTTTGGTACAGCTCACTTGGGTTCAGTAATCGTTCCCTTTGTGGTACCCGAAAAGGGAATGAAAACAGAGAGAAAAGAGAAATAGAAGTAGCAGAAAAGGGAATTCTATAGATTTAGTAGGAGTGAAATTAGCAAGAGAAGAATATTGATACAAATGGGAGGAGTAAGAGTAGAAGATGTTAATAATCAAATGACGCAGACCATCATGGGACAGATGCCGGGTCACCATGAGTTGCAATTTGCAAATCCGGCCTTATCAACCACCTGTTTTCCCTAATAATTCCTCCACAGATAGCCCGGAGAGGATACTAAAGGATCGCTCACCTAAAAGTCTGGCACGTAGATCGCCAAGTGCCGGACAATTACAAAATAAGTGTAGAATAGTTTCATCCTCTTCCTCATTCTGGCAACTTCTGCAGAAGTCGTTATAAGGTAACTCAAGCCTTGCAGCAGGGGAAGCGAAAGTGCAATGTCCGGTGATCATCGCCACCATATTGCTGAGTCGTATTCGTTGTAGTCGAAGTAGATATGACTTATGTTTACAGTCCAACGCAGGCCATATTATCCTCGTAATAGCACTGGTGGATTCATTACCCCACCTCGTTTGGGCAAGTTCGTAATATGCGTCATGTATTCGTTTCTTGAAGGCTGACAGCAGAATTCCGCAGAGGAAGTCTATCTCGTCTTCCGACAACAAGGCTCCTACACCTGCCAAGTAATCAGCAATACAATTGCCTTCATTGTCGCTGTGTCTACGTACCCATGTGAGTACAACTGTCGAATGTCTCGCCATCTCATTTAAGGATGCCCGGCATTCCTGGACCATATTCGATGTTGTATAACACCTATCAGGGACTTAATTACGGCTTTACTGTCAGTATATATACGGCCGCTCTTTTAATGGCCGATACTACATCCATGAAGAATGCTACATCCATTTGGAAGTCTAAAAGACATTCTTATTCCAAATTCAGGGATGTACACACCACCGCCCACTCTTTGGACTCATCCATATAGATGGATTGCCTCATTTCAAGAACGGGGAGACCATCGACAGATTCCATAGGATGTCCATAGGATCTGTAATTCCATGCGTTGCAGGCATTGAGCCTGAAAGCCGTGTTCAATGCCAGTTTTCTGGCCATTAGATCTACTGGAATCCAGTTGAGTAGAATGAATAGCGAATTCGTCGCGGTAGTTCGCAATGCTCCTGTTATCAGGATTGCCATGCTTCTTAATACCCTCTTAGCTGCTCTTGCCTCTGTATTGAGTTTCCAGGATAATTTCCTGTCGAGTATGATGCCCAGGTACCTTGCATTGTCCGAATATAAACTCACTTGCATAAAAATGGAATGATTTTCATTATGCCCTGGCTTCAGTAAATATTAAAACTTTGTCTGTCTCACAACTATTTTCCAGCTGAAAAGGAAGACAGCTGCTAAAAGTTATAATGAAAATTGAAAGGACTCCCGATCAATTAATGATTAATTTTTAAAAACTCAAAATAGATACACATTAGTAAACAACTTGAGAGTTCTTCCAGCTCTTAAGGAAATGTAGTACATGTTGCAAAAATATAATATGAATCCTACTACTTCTTGTATAAGAGATTCTACCTTGAGCCTTCGATTTTTCACAGGTTATCTGCATTATCACTTAATTACCACTGCATGGTGTTTATTTGCTAAAAGAATATAATAATATAGTACAAAGAACAACATCATTTTATAAAATATTTATAACCCTACAATATTAATGAAGTAATTTATTTTAATTACCTACCCCTATAACTATGCTATACTAAATAATACAAACATACATTATTGCTAATATTATTTATTGCATATTTCCTTGCACAGTCATTTATACAGAGTTAAGGTTTTACTATTTTTAGCTGCACATATAGTTTTATTTTATATGGTTCTTAAACATGAAATCGAGGTAAGAAAAAACCATAATTTTGGTTGTTTTGAAGAGATCCAAAAAAATAGCAAACAAACTTTAAAGTAATTAAAAGCAAACGAAAGAAATAAACAGGTAAATCGTCTTTGTAATAAAAGCAAAGAAATCTTAATGGAATTTCTGGCTACACGCCTCATAAAGTTGTTAACACACACACACATACATATGAATGAAATCCTGCCAGGCAAATAATGGTGTAATAAAAATTTCATCAATAATCAAGAAAAATTTTACGAAAATTGCTGTTCTGTTTTGCGTTTAATTGTAGACGGGGACATTGAGGATTCATTAAAGTAATAAAATAATAGAATTTCTACACAATTCTGGTCAAATGGTTAAGGAAAAAAACAACATTAGTTTTTCTCTGGAAAAACAGACTCCCTTAAAGGGCAGGGAAGCCAAGCCAAGCCAAGGCACACACTAATTATGACTTGTGTAAATACAATAACAACAATTTCATTGTATTAGTATTAAAACACATGTATGTGTTTTATATGTTAGGATGTGTGTGTTTCCATTACCACTAAAATACCATACAATTGTAATTTCTTTTTGCTCGTTTTGGACGTTTCTTTTTTGGAAACTTAACGACTACAATGTGTTTCAATAACTGTATGTATGTGTGTTTGGAAAATGATATGATGGCATTCGAATACATTAACAGTTGCCAGCAAACAGAAATCCAGGGTAGGAGTTGAAGACAAAAAGGGTATTTTATGATGAGAAAATGCTCTCTAAAAGGAGAGAGACATAATCATGTAATCACACGAAAAAAATAGAGGTAATAGAGGTCTCAATCTTCTAAACTAATGGTCCCATTGCAAAATGTTGTATGAACCAATCGTAAAGGAGGACATGGGGTTTCCAAAAACATAATGTGTGACAACCCTGTTAGAATACAAGGTGGGGTACCAAAGTCGACCACCACAGATTAGGAAAACTACAGCTTGTAACTTGTACAGGTATGGAGAGATTTCAATGAATTTGCAAATTTTTTTATAAAGCAAGTGGGAAGATAAGAAATTCCTGTTTATTTCACTAAGGAATCTCTTATAGCTTAAAAGATATTTAAGTCTAAATTTTGATATTTTAGTTTTTTAACTTGAGTTTGTTTTGTTTTCGCAAATATCTTCGGTAATGGCTGTCAAAATATTTTACTAAAAATAAACTAATATTTCTAATAATTTTTTTTTGAAAAATTTCAAAATTTTTTTTTTGATTTGTTGTCAAAATATTTTTCTAAAAATAAACTAATATTTCTAATAATTTTTTTTTTTAAAAAATTTCAAAATTTTTTTTTTATTTTTTTTTTTAATTTAAAAAAATTTTTTTTTTTATTTTTTTTAAATTTTCTTGAAATTTAATAGTGTTTGGCAAAAAAAATTTTGGTGAAAAAAACTCGGTTTAAAAAAATATTTTTCCCAATTTTGACAAATTGTAGGTCCAACTTACTATGGCTTTATATACATAGGCCTCTGAACTATCTATCATTAGATATCCATATTGTCTATATTAATGACTTAACAATCCAGAAATAGATCAAAAATAGGTCAAAAATCTAGGTTGTCCTGGTTTTTTGCATATATCTCAGCCATTTGTGGACCGATTTTCTGGATTTTAAATAGCAACCGAACCGGGTCTATAGCGGATATATTGATGTATGAATCATGCATGTAAGTTATTTGGAGGCTACGGAAAGTTGATTTCAACATACAGACGGACATGGATATATCGAGTCCGCTTTCTATAATGATACAGAATATGTATACTGAAAAATGTGCAAATTACAAATACTCTTTCAGAAGGCCCTAGATATCTTGTGTACCCAGATCTTGTATTAAAATATATCAGCTATACATTCCAGCCTTCCTTTTCCAAAGGCCCCTTTCCATCACCTGTCTCTCGAGGAGTTTGACCATTCTCTTTCACTACCGTTTCCTTTATTGTTTTTCTTTCTTTTTTTTCCAGCACCATGTATATCTATGAGTTTATTATTATTATTATTTCTGTGTTTTGAGCAAATACATGTGTCATGTGCCTCATGTTCCATGTAGGTTTTACATTATTTGCAACATGTTTATGAAGCGTCACAAAATGATACGAAAATGTTTCGTCATAAACTTCAATAATCGTAAATATAGATTTTGGGGTTTTAATACTTCGAACTGTAACACAGCCACTAAAAGAAATTAATAGTGGCCGCTGCAAAAGGTCCAGCTTACACAAATGACTACGTGAAATGGTAGATGGTAGATATAGGAGTAGGTGGATGGTGGTGGTGTTGTATCTTATGATAGTGTCGTCCTTGGGTAATTTTAACATTTATTTAATACTTATTTAATGGCAAACTAAGGCACACAAGCAATTTTTATTGTCAATATAAATTTTGATCAAAACAAGAAAATTGCGTTTAATACAAGACACGTAATAAACATCAACAATCATTAAGTGACCAGCAGCGAAATGAAGCTAAAAATCAAAATCAATATTTTATATCAGCAAACAGAATCAAAACGAAACAAACACAGACTTGTCATTAGAGAAAAAGTTAAATTTGTTAAAAAATTCAATTAACTGTGAAATTGTTTTACAATTAATTTCAGTTGTACAATAAATTTCCCACCATATTGATGATTAAAAGCGTCAAACACAATCATTATCAAACTCCTGATTCCTCGCTGGTCATTTTACTATTCTATTTTAAACATCCCATCTGTTCTAGGAGGCTGTCCCGAACTAGTGACAACTAGTTACATAACTAGTCCTAAGCAGGGGGCCAATAGACCCTTTTGGATTACAGTGAGACTGTGTGATAGCTGGTCCAAAGTGGTCATCGCATTGGATCCACATACCGGTTACTTAAAGCTAGTTACCTTACTAGCTACCTAATTGGTTACTTGATCAGCTACATAACTAGTTATTTTAACATGTATGGCTGCTAATTGAGCTAAACTAGTCACTTAAAAAGACATCCTCTAAACAGTCCAATAAGCGATTACTTGTAAACAAATCTTCCTCCGACAACTCTCCAATAGATTACTTTTGGTGGGTAAAATAACTACTTTCTAAAGTGCAGAACAAAACAAATATTTAAAGTGGCTACACTCTAGATTACTTAGAGACAGCAAAGTGACAATTGGCTTCTCGCTGGGTTAAATGAGATGTCAGCAACTTAAGCAAAAAGTAAATAAATCAACACAATTTGTATAAAACCAGTTTGTGCTAACTACACTCCAGATTACTTAGAGACACTTAAGTGACAATTGTCTTCCCACTAGATTACCTAGGGTGTATACAGCAAACAATTGACTTCTCTCTACACTACAAAGAGCACTTACGTGGCAAATGACCCAAAATATATCAATTGAAGTTAGCCAAGGATACATTGACTACTTGCTTAACTGCTGGGATCATTAAACAATTGTAATTGTTGTAAACATACAATTTGTATTCTGCATTACGGTGGTTGCAAAAATTTGCTGACTGACTTTTTGCCACCCTTCTGCTGTGTGCATAGTTCGCCAAATATGTAGCATAAACCGCGAGTAAACATGCCACTTGCATAATTTCCTTTATGTTTGCAAACCAAATAGAAACACAGACAAATCACCACATTAGTGTCCACAAATTCACACGCATTTTATTTGAAATTTTAACACACAATACTGTTGAAATCATTGTCTATATAACAAAGACAATGATTTCAACAATATTGTGCACACACTGGTAGGAGAATCTGTTAAATAAAGATGAACTTCTCTAACTACCAGATATGAAAAACAGCTCGCTCCGGAATCTCTACTGGTCAAATGGTGTTAAAACAGAGACAGTTATATCAAAGGAAACTGGATTAACATTTCTAAACTCCTTAAGATCACCAAGATTGAGAATGTCAGAAGAAATACTTATATATATCGGCGTATTTCCGTTGGCATATGGAAGTTCTTAACGAGAATAAGGAAAGGATATTATAAGAGACAGAATAGTGATAATATGATAATCTCCAACAATCTGTCATTGCAATACTTGTATAGTTCAAAGCTTTACTTCTTGCTATTTAAGCTTCCATTGATATAACTGACGAATCTGACTACCAACGAATAATGAATTTTACATATCATTTCTGTAGTTAAACAATTACGGACCCACAATAGAGAGAATTCAATTTTTGGGAAGTTATGCTCCTTATTGTACATGAGACTAGTTGGAATCTCAGTCATCGATTCTAAAATATCCACAGGTCTGATAAAGACAGACTTACTTCAGATTCGAATTCATCGATCTACGACAGTGAAGAGACAAAGGTGATTGCTTTAAGTCTCTATCCATGTTTGATTTATCTAACTAAAGGATATAGGCCTAGAGATACACTCAAATGTAGAATGTTTAACCCAGTTGAGTTTGTTGCCATTATATTCTTGTTAAAAAGGTTGATTCGTATAACCACACGAACTTATTACTTCCAAGACAGCTACAGTACTTGAGGAAAGTCAGCATAAATAAGAGACTCAATCGTCGATTATAGAGTGCTGAAACCTTGGAAGAGACAAAGGCTATTGAATTCAGTCTCCTTAGAATTCCGATTGCTCATAATTGATCTGGAAAACAGATACATGGGTATCAAGTAATCCATAGTGGATATGAGACTCATTCATCAATTCTCTTGTAAAGGGTTTTCCAACAAGAGGTAGCTGTCACTTTTGAAGCTTTTATTCTTTGACATTTGACTAGTAGACACTACGTCATTACTAAAAATGGAACGATACACGCTTCAACAATGCATTGCAATTATTAAAATTCACTACAAAAATGGTGAAAATCTTGCAGTCACAGTTCGCAAAACTAAAGCATTTTTGGGTCGTCGTGAAGCAAGCACCTTGTCGGACCGCAATACAGATATTAGTGGAAAAATTCGAGCTGTTGGGACAAGTTAGTAGTGATGTGAAGAATAAAACCCGTGCACGTCGCTCAGGAACAACTGAGAATACTGCTGCTGTAGCCCAAAGTGTTGAAGAAAACCCAGGTTTATCCATTCCTCGTCGTTCTTTGGAATTGAGCATTCCACAAACGTCATTACACCGTATTTTGCATAAAGACTTGGGTCTTAAGGCTTATAAAGTTCAGTTAACACAAGAACTCAAGCCGGCCGATCATCAACAACGTCATGTCTTTGCTCTTTTACGGGAAAGGTTTCCGGACCGTGTTATCTCTCGAAGAGGTGATCACAACTGGCCACCGAGATCTTGTGATGTAATACCTTGCGACTTCTTCCTCTGGGGTCACGTGAAAGATAAGGTCTACGCCAACAGCCGAGCGTCGACCTCAAAGATAGAATTCGTGAGGCTATCGAGGACATAGGGCAGCCACTTTGCGATTTGGTTATGGAAAATTTCATGAAAAGGATATGGTTCTGTAAGCGTATTCGTGATCACAATTGGCCACCGAGATCTTGTGATTTAACACCTTGAGACTTCTTCCTTTGGGGCCACGTGAAAGATAAGGTCTACGCCAACAGCCCAGCGTCGATTCAAGACCTCAAAGGTAGAATTCGTGAGGCTATCGAGGACATAGGGCAGCCACTTTGCGATTTGGTTATGGAAATGTTTTTCATTATTAACGGCATACCTTCCTCTTTATTATGAAATAAACATCCGATCATCAAAAAATTCAATTTTTCTTTGAATACCAAAATAACACCTCTTGTTGGAAAACCCTGTATGAGGCTCAATCGTCGATCCTGTAGCGCTAATGGCATTACAGAGAGTTTAAACCATGGATTTAAGTAAGGCCGCCCTACTTAAGCACATTAAATCACCAGTGAAGAGACAGAGGAAATTGTATTCAGTCTCCTTCGAATTCCGATTGCTAAGAATTTGTTTAGAAAGCAGATAAGAGACATCAGGAAACCCATAGTGGATATGAGACACATTCACCAATTGTCTTGTACATATGCTGATGGTATTAGTAAAGTAAACACTTATTCAAATTGTCCTTGAACCTAATAACAGCACACACATTATTTCATGGAAGAAAAAGAGGAACATCTTTCCAATCTCCTCTCTCTTCCTTAAACTCAAACTTGACGTGTGTGCTTATTGCATTCACCGATCTGCCAAAGCAAAACCAGAGAGCTTGAATACAGTCTCATACCATTGCTCTCACATAACTCCCTTAATACAGGATTTTAGATTCATCTTATGGTGATCGAAATATGGAAGCAAGCAAGAATCCAAGTCCAGATCTAGTTATACTTTGCTCACGAGTAACAAAACATAACCAGGCGATGTCAAAATCTTACTTCGTACTAATACCGACCGAGAGTAAAAGCATACATTTCGTCGGATTGTACTCATTAGCTAGTCATAGCCTATAAGTTTGTAGTTAGCTGACGAGAGCTGAAAAATTCATCTCCTCGGATTGCAACCGTTGCTTTAACTTTCCCATAATAAGTCTTTAGCCGACCTAGAGTCGTAAACTTTGTGCGTAGAATCCATTATTAGATGCTTCGTCCATTAGCAATCATATCCCAATGATACAAGGCAGCTCTGTGGTTTTGAAGAACCTGGACAGACTACACATAGCCCGGATGGAAACAACACCTTCATCACATACTAAAGGAAGGCTTGGAGAGTTCTGCGATATGCAGTGTTTTGAATTTTACTCGAGATCATATTTTTAATTAGAAGTACTAAATATTCTTATAAAATATAAATTAAACTAGATTTACTTATAAGATTCTTTTTAGTTGTTGGTTTCCAGACAACTACAGCTAGTTACTACCAGAGGGCGCTGCCTTAGTTGGAATTTCTTACAAGAATTCTAATAGGATTATTTTACTTATATTTATTCTTACTTTTATTAACCTATATTAAACTAGCGGTGGTGGTTTTCTTCACTTAATCTAAGGCGAACACAAAATAAAACAAAATTTCCAACCACCTGATGTGCAGTTAAAGTCTATTCTAACCTGAATTTAAAATAAGAAACAATTGCGTTTTCACTGCTTAAATTAGTTTTTTTTTATTAATTCTAACCAAAGAAATAAATGATGAAATGAATGAGTGTCTACAAAAGTGAACAATAAATGAATATTATAAAAGAAAAACCACACTAGTACTATTCGGGATATGTTGAAATATTGATACTAACAGTGATGAAATGCTTACACACACAGAGAGAGAGAGGAGATAAACAGGCAGTTAGAGGAGTTGGGGTTTAACATGCATGCATGAAGACCTATGCTTGAACAACTTGCACTGACTGTTGTTATATTGGCATTTAGTTATTTTAGAATAGAGTTTTTTTCATTCCTCGTTTTATTAAAATAAAAAATTTGTAACTAGAATATGATGATTTTTAACAGGGATTTGGAGGTTGTTGTGTGTCTGTCTGTCTTGTGGAGTAGGTTTTTCCTTGGTGTTATTAATCTTCGTGGGAGTAATATCTTTTTCATTATTTAGATTTTTTTTTTTTATTTGCTTCTTTTTTTATAGATTAATTTTTGGTTTTCTGTAATATTTGTTTTCGCTGTTACATGTGGAGTAGATGGAAGCCAGGAAAGTAAGTAGTTGATTTGCGAGTGCAAGTAGTGAGTGAGTTTAGAATGATGGAATATTTGTTACATTTGACTTGAAATTATTTAAGTATGAAATTAAAATCACACCCCCGGGTATAGAGGCATAGATTTGGATGCATAGGAAAGTATATAAATAATTCTTGGAAAAAACAAAACTGAAGGGAAATAAAAAGAATTTTAGATTTTTTTATTAAAAAAAAAAAAAATAGAAAAAAATTCAAAGGAACTCAATATTTGAAAGTTTTGCTAGAGATATGGATATCTTTCATTAAGCGATTCCTATCTTTAAATTTAAATAAAACAAAGTCTGGCCTATCGATGCCATTAAGTATGGAATATAACATCGTGAAATGTCCACCTCGGCTTTACTTAGTAGCGCGCACCTGAAATGACCAATTCTATATGGCTCTGGCGCATAAATCCGGATGAATTTGGCCGATTGCATGGATTATGTTAGCTTTGAGAGCATAGACCTACGCCTTAAGAAAATCCCTAGAAGAAGTAGTCTAACGCAGTCAAATACCACGATAGCGGAGGCCAGTTCACATCACCTTTACGTGAGATGAACATGCCCTCAAGTCTCTCGTGCAGAATGTCCAATGTGGCATGAGCTGTGCGACACGCCATTCTAATGAAACAACATGATGTTGGTATCCATATCATCGACTTCGGGCAAAAAGAAGTTGGTAATCATCGGCCAATATTGCTCGAAGTTGGCGGTGATGACCTGGCCAAAGTCGTTCTCAATGAAATATGAACCGATGACACCACCAGCAGGATTTATGTAGCCTCTGACGGCCGCTGTGGTTTGTGGCTTATTCGCATAGACTTACGACATAAGAAAACCCTACAATAATAAGTCTAATGGAGACAAATCTTACGATCTCGATGGCCAGTTCACATCACCTCCACGTGAGATGACCATGCCCACATGTCGTTGGTGTCTATATCATCCAATTCAGGCCAAAAGAAGTTGATAACCATCAACCTATAGCGCTTGCCATGAGAGTGATGGCCTAGCCAAAGTCGTTCTCAATGAAATATGAAGCGATGACACCGCCAGCAGGGGTTATGTTGGCATTGAAAGGGGCTGTGGTTTGTGGCTATACGAACCTGCGACTTAAGAAAACCCCACATAAAAAGTGTAACGGGGTCAAATCTCATAATAACGTTGGCTACTTCACGTCATCTCCAGGTGAGATGACCATGCCCTCATATCGCTGTGGAACGTTGCGCCGTCCTGTTGAAACCACATGTCGTTAGTGTCCATATCATCCAAATTAGCCCAAAATAAGTTCGTAATCAGCGACCTATAGTGCTTGCCATTGGCGGAGATGGACTGGCCTACGTCGTAGGTCCTTCTTTTTTAAATAAACACAAACTGCGAAGCTTTTTGCTTTTCTGCAGATACATCCAGAGCCTCTGGCGGGAATCGAACCCGCAACCCTCAGATTGATAGTCCAGCACACTATGTCTAGTCTATCGCGGCATCCAATCAGTGACTTCTTCGGGACGCATTGGACGCTCTTGGATCTCATGCGGATTGGTAACGTCCAAAATTCGACAATTTTGTTTGTTTACGTAGCCATTCATCCATAAATGAGTCTCATCGCATGAAATGGGCGAACGTTGACCGAACAGAACACCCATTTTGATAAAACAATTGTCATTTGCATTGTGTTGTTGAACGCTATATCCATCCATGATGATTTGGCACAACAAACAGAATAAATTACAGCCAATTCGGCAGATGTAGCATCAATAATATAGCCGCTAGCAACTGTCAAAGTTCGGAAGTCTCTATTGCAAGACCCTTTACCTGGGATCCCCATGAGAAATCAAAATCTGTACTGCTCCTTACATTCCGGAAGAATCTCTTACTTTCTACAAGTTCATTACTAGCTTTTCAGCCCTCGTATAATTACTACTTGCTACTACTAGTTAATGAAATTGTTAAATGAACCTTTTTCTTTAAATAATTTGTAACTTTAACTTAAAATTAAATATTTCTTTAGAAACACCCAAAAGGCCTTAAGTATTCACACTGTGTGCTCCTTTTCCATTTTGGTGGAAAATTGTAACAGAAATTAACGGATATTTCTTTACACAACAAAAAAAAATTAAGCTGTAACCCCGAAAAAAAAACCGACTACTATTTAGCATACAATTGCTATAACATTATCTCTACTGCAAACTTGTATTACCATGAACAATTTTAGCTTAAGGTGAAGATAAATCGTCTTGAATGTTCGCGTACTAATTGTGGCCTACACAAATTTCCAAATGTACTCAGAAGAGTAGCACAAGAAAAAAAAAAACAAGAATTTTCTTGCCAAAAAAAGCAGCATTTGCAGTAAAAGAAATATCTTTATATAAAGTGCATTTCCAGCCTAAAGCTAGAAAACTATTTGTCTCAGCTTTTTCCTCTTAAAAAAAAAAAGAAGAATACTACATTTCTTTCTCCATATCTTTTGGGTTATAATTTCTTTCTACTGCATTTTCTTTACATTTTTTTACCTCACTTCTTCTTTCCTTTAAAGTGTGATGAAAGGGCGAAATGTGGTAATTTTTCTTAAGCTTGTTAACCACCACCTTTAACTGGTTGGGAAATGTGAACAAAAAAAAAAAAGAAGAACAACAACAAATGATGGGGAAAACACCTAAAATATATTTAAGACCATAATA
This sequence comes from Calliphora vomitoria, assembly GCA_942486065.2. NCBI lineage: Eukaryota > Metazoa > Arthropoda > Insecta > Diptera > Calliphoridae > Calliphora > Calliphora vomitoria. Next base: position 121,785,493 of record OW818032.2, on the reverse strand, counting down.
TGGTGCTTTATGTTACTTTGCGCTGCAAACGGCACTAACAAAACTTTACACTTTATCATTCATTCATTCCCTCCAAAATAAAGAATAATAAAAAAACTGAAGAAAAAAATGAGCCAAGAACAAAGAAATGGTTGCAGTTTTTTTTTTTTTTTTTGTTTTCCAGCTTAACAAATGTTATTTAACGCATTTACTACAAAATGCTGTTAAACGCACTATAACTGGGCAGGTACAATAATGGGACCGATTGAAAATAAATGAAAAAAGCAAATAAATGTTAGAAAATATTATTTTTAATAATCTTGCAGCCCCATTCCTGTCAAATACTCCTCAGGAACTGACACAACGACAGCTACACTCTCAAATTCTCTTCAAAACAAGAGGTAGTATACAAGAGGTTTTTTGTGACAGTAGCTATACATCTGATATTGAAATATCTCCATTTCGTGCTTAAACGTCTGATAAAATACGCTTCATTCTCAAGATACGACCTTTGAAACAAAGATTTCTGTAGAAAATTAAATTTATAAAAATTTATTTACTTCATGGTCTTGGAACTGACATAACAGCAGTCCCCTTCTCACAAGTACGCTTTAAAACAATCTAATTATGTGGAGCTCCCATCCAAATCGAAATAGAAACAAGTTTTATAAGAGAGTGGTTATACATCTGAGATTGAATGTCTCCATTTTGTGCTAAAACATTTGAGAGTTTGGTAATAAATTACGCTTCATTCTCAAGCTCGGACTGCTGAATCAAATTTGTAAAGTTAAAGAATTACCTCTGCAAATAGTTTTTTTTCTTGGACCAGCACTCAGGGGATGACCCCTATTCATGCAAAGCATTGTGTTGGAACTAGGAAAATAGGTTATGGGAGGGATGAAAGAGGGAGTAGTGTTTGTGGACATTCGATTTGAACTTTCCCACATTGGAAATGGCAGGAAACACTTCGGCGGGAAGTTTGTTCCACATACGTACAGTCCGCCTAAAGAACGAATTTTCCCTGTAATCTGTTGTGCGGTCCACTGGCCAATCGACCACAAAGGAATGTGTTCTTGACGAAAAACGTGTATTACGTAAACATCTGCGGGTAGGAACAAGTTCCCTAATTTCATCAGAACACATTCCATTGTAGTACCGATACACCAGTGAAACGCAGCCCACATTGCGACGGTGCTCCAGCGAATCAATAGAGTTGGATACCCCACTGTCACCAATAATCACCTTCGCCCTGTCTAGTACGCGGTCGAGCAGCTCCAAAATAGACTTTGAAGCACCGGCCCATACATGGGAGTTGTATTCCATTTTTGGTCGGATATAGGTGGTGTAAATAGTGAGAAGATCAGATGGAGTGAAGTAATTCATACGCCGTTTCAGAAATCCGAGACACTTGAATGCTTCTTTCGACACTTGAAAAATGTGTTTAGACCAGCGGACATCACATTGTATTTTCATGCCCAGAACATCAAGAGTGTCTGATTCCACAATAAATACAGATGTAGCGACATGGTCTGTCGTTCGTTTATGTGTCAACATGCAACACTGAGTCTTGCTAGAGTTGAAAGCGACTCTGTTCGCACGACCTCATTCAGAGATTGCCAGAAGGTCCCGATTAAGGGAATCATTCATATTTTGCCTCATTGCCCCAATCTCCGACAGGCTTGGTCTGTAACTGAATGTATACGAATGGCAAATGTTGCTGTCATCTGCAAAAGAACCAATAGGGTTGGAAGTTTGACGTAGAAGGTCATTTAGAAAAATAAGGAATAGAGTAGGAGAAAGAACGGAGCCTTGCGGTACCCCTGAATTCAACTTGAACTCGTTTGGCTCTTTAATCTGCTGAAGAATAACATATTCAATCAAACCGTTCCATAATATGTCTTTTCGAGTTTAAATGGCATATATTTTGGATCTTCTCCTAAAAAGTATATAGTTTGAACCTGTTTATTTGCTGGGTACTTGGTTCAAACAAAAATCATTAAATGCAATAAAATTTTGTTCTCAATAAATGTAGTAAGCAACTATTTCCTGAGCTTTCTAGCAGACATCTGTCTATGGGGAAGAGTTTCATTTATTGGTAACTTGACTATTTTAAATGTAGTCTTCTCTACGATCTGGAGTGGATTTTCAGAGGATCATATTTAGTGTATCCTAATCTAAATTGACGATATGCTAAGTTAGTCGGGATAAAATTATCAATTAAACAAAATATTGATATCAAATATTCAAAATTAATGGACATGAGTCTCTTGATACCCCATTCACTCCTCTTCTACAGGCTCTTCAACATTGTATCGACTTCTCTGTGATCTCGAGCATATTTCTAAACATAAACTACTGCAGTTTTGTGCTAACGAAGCATGTGATCGTTTATATCTAGTTAAAGAGTATCTTGGACTTTGTTTACTTTCAAACGCATATCTAAAGCCTAGAGTCCAGGATTCTTTGTGCTGTTGTCCATTCCTATCGTGTTTTGATGAGCTATCAAGGATGAATCTAAGACGCATCCACTCCTTAATGAGAGAATCTGATTGGTTCTCCTTGGAAACAACGGATGTAATGTAAATATCCTGCTGTTTACTTCTTGGGTATCACAATGGGATCAGTTTTGAATGGACCCAAGTGAGCTGCTTAACGAATGCCTGCCCATGGAACCTAACCCAACCTTGTGCTGTTGTTATCCTCCTCGAGAATGTATAGATTTCACTTAATCCAACAGTCTCTTGGACTTTGTTTACTGTGAAACGTAGACCTTTGAGCAATAGTCTTGATTCTCTTCGATTCAAACACTCTTGGAATTTACTTACTTTAAAATGCAGATATGTATCCCAAAGCCTACGATTCTTTGAGCTGTTATTATCCTCTTCGACAGTGTATCGATTTCACTTAATTCAACATTCTCTAGGACAGTATTTACTGTGATACGTAGACCTTGGAGCCTTAATCCTCTTTGATTATGTAATGACGTTTCTGCGAGCTGGTTTGTTTTTAACGATGCGTATAGTCGTTCAGTTTTAATCCAAAAACCTTTTTTACTTAATAAACTGTTAGTCCCAGATATTTAAACAGTAGCCTCGATTCAATGAAGCTTAGAGCTTCTATGATCTACATTAGTTTCCCAACTAGTGTCGAACTCATTAAATAGATTGTCATGTAGCTGAAAATGTGAATTCTCTAGAATTTAAGTTCTATTTGGATTCAGTTGGCTATATATTCTCGATGTTTTGTATTCCAAATTCCCAACACTAGATGAATTCCTTAAATAAATTATCATCAAGCTGAAAATTAGCATTTACAGCCATGAATTCAAGATATTTTGTAGTAGAAATTAGTCACTCTTCCAAACTCTTAAATAGAGTATCAGGACTCGAAATTGTGATGCAGTTTTTGTTTCCAATCGAGGTATGTTTAGTCCATCCAGGTTTTCAAAGGTCAGCTTTGATTGGAATCTAACTTGAAATCAGTTGTTCATAAATTCAAGATGTTTTGTAAAAATTATTCACTGAAGCACTACACTCTTTTAAAACTTCAATACTCAAAATTGTGATACCATTTGGCAATAAATTCAAGATGTTTTGCAGTAGAAATTAGTCACTGATGCATTGCACTCTTCCAAAAATTCAGGACTCAAAATTGTGATCCAATTTCTGTTCGAGGTATGCTAGTCCGTTCAGGTTTTTCAAAGGTCAGCTTTCATTGTTATCTAACTTGGATCCAACAAGCTTTCAATGGATTATCAAGACTCATAATTGTGACGCAGTTTTTGTTTCCACTCGGGTTATCCTTAGTTCGTCTAGGTTCTTCGCCGGTACCTACTTCCTTTGAAATCTAGTTCAGTACATAGCTGCCTTGTGTCTTCGTAAAGCAATGAAACTTTTAGCTGATACCTTACTGGGGTTTGCTTCGATCGAGAACGATAAATGACTAGTCTAAATCCGACTAAACTGTCAAGATAAAAATAACACCATTACCAATATACATAGGATAGGGAGCTATTGAAGGAATAGTACCAGTTTGCTCTGGATACTTATAAAATGTTCTCCAAATTCTTTTAAAATGAGGATATCCTAAAAGTATCAAACTGCTTCATTCCTTCTCTCCATGACTATTTGAGGATGTAACAGCTCATGTAACACAACTCGCCAGTTTTAAGCGATAAGAAAATAATAGTGTATCATCAATTAAAAATAATTCTCGGCATTGTAATCTATTAATCCAGGATATTTGTGCAGCATGCAAGACCAAATGAAGCATTTCTCTTTGCGATCTCCTCAAACATCCAGCTTATTTGGTTTCAGTTAGTCGGTCGCCTTATTTTCCTCAAAAAGTGAGTTTAAAAACTTTGAATCTTCCTCAATGAAACTGTAATTCTTCGCACAAATATCTTCTACAGCATTTTGTGTTTAATCAAACTTTTCTTGTCACATTATTCACCTGCAAACGTAAGTACGCCCTCCATGTAAGTATGTATCCTTATTATCTTTACACATTAACCTTTCCCAGCAATCACATTTTGTGCTCAATAAAACTTAGTTGGTCACATTAATCTCCCACTAAAAGTGTGTTCACTGTGCAAAATGCATTGCAATTTTTACATTTTTGTACACATTTTTTTTTTTTTTGTTTTTCTTTTTTGAGTTTTTTTTTTCTTTCAACTTTAATGCAAAACGATGAGGTGTTTGTTCACACCTCACAGTAAAAACCATCATGAAGAAAATTTTGTTGTTGCGTTTGTTTTTTCGTGGCAGAAGTTTTGCTTAAAAACATTTTTGTTGACTCTAACAACTAACAGCTAAATCTTGTAGTTTTGTAGTTTTTTTGTTTTTTCCCTCATTTTTTTTCACCTGAAACATGCAAATATTCTAAGCCAAGTTAGTGCAAGGAAAGAATGTGTTTGTGTATATGGATGCACATTATTGAGGAAGTCAAATTTGTCTTCTTTCCGCCACAGGTCTAACGAGACATTTAACCGCTGCTGAGAGTTGTTTCTTAACGTTACGTTTGGTTACATCTTTAAATGTAGATTTTGTTGTTTAAGGTTTTTTCTTTAGTTTTTTCGGGGAGAAGGTGTCTGTTTGATGAATTGTTACTTGCATATTGTGGGTTTGCATTTTATTTTTTTGGCTTGTTGCTGTTGTAGTTGTTTAAAATACATCTTTACTGTTGCATAGAATTCATTAATTAAATAGTATTTAACATCAACACCTTATCATCATTAATATCAAGTTTAGAGTACTGCAAAAGTATGTGGCCAATAAGGTGGACTTGGCCAGATTGCCAGCAATAATTAAGCAAATTTCTTTGACATATTTTGTAGGCAAGAAATTTGGTATACAAAAGTGAATTTATGATTAGATTCAAATATTGACCTCAATTTCTTTAGCCCTTAAAGTATGCTATATAATTTGAAATATTTTGTGATCTTGCTTAACTGTCTAAGGTTCTAGTCTAGACTATTTTAATCAGCAATTAAAATAGCTTAAACTTTATAACTCTTTATTTGGCTTAAGTGCTTTTTTGTTTTTGGCTATGTTGTAATTTTGGACACTAAAACCTGTCATACCTTAGCAGAAGTTTGATCACTTCGATCGTGCAACTTATTTTAAAATACACCCCTAAAATATGCTACACAATTTCTTGCTTAAGTGTTTCTTTGTTTTCTGCCTGCATTTAAACAGTTTCATCTAGCTTACTCTTAACTTTACAATTTAATTCAGTAAAATCTAAAATATTTCCTAGCAATTACCAGTAGCATTTTTTTCTTTACAGCTTATTTTAAGCTTACGTCTCAACAAAACCCCAAATCCAGTAGCTTGATTTTGACCACAACATTTAACTGTACACTACTCCAGCTCTATGCTACAAAATTTAATTAACTGTATAAGTTTGACTGTTTTTCCAACACAAATCTAACACAATTTTCTCACTCTTTTATAATTTTATCAATCATTATTTAGTCGTTTTTTAGAAAAATCCCTAATAAAAAGTGTTTTAAATGCTTTCAGCTTAAAGTGAACAAAAAAAGTAAAAGAAAAACAAATAAATACACAAATTCTTTTTCATATTCATCAACCAAAAACGGACAGACGACACTCTTATGGACTCATACAGTAAAGATCTAACCGTAGAAATAAATGATTGACATAAAACATTTAACCAGCAAAAAAAAAATCATATGTATGTAAGTATGCTTAAAAGACAAGGCAACAGAACATAGTTGGTGATGGAGTAGTTGACTCAAATACAACTTTATGTATAGAGATTATGAAACTGTTGAAATTGATCAATTTCACATACAAAGTTTATGGGGAATTAATCTTTTAAGGGGGGAGGAACTATATCATAACATTAATATTTCAGTAATATATAGCACAAAGTTGTATGTTAGCAATATACCTAGCACTGAATCAGAAATAGCTATTTATACAGCTGATCTTTTTTTAAGAGTTTTAGAGAGATTTCTGTTGGACAACTGAATTTTAGCAGTGAGTTTTTTTATTGTTCAAGCCGAAATCCTTAAATAAATTTAAAAATTTTTATGTAGCGAAACATCATTTCCCCATAATCTTTATACAATGTCTTAACATAAAAACATCAGACAAAACTGGTCATAACAAATTTTATAATTGTATCCTATGTCAGTAAATATATTTTGCATTAAGGACACGAAAATAGTAACGAAACATAAACATAAATTTATCATCTCATGTCTTGACATCATGTTAATATGTCATAACAATTTGTTTTCAAATTTTGAATTTTCCACAATTTTTTAATAGAATTAGCTATTTTTAATTTTCTTATATTTATTAATGAAAATGTATGTCTTAACATTATGTTAATATGTCATGATATTTATCACGATGTCATGACATAAATATCATGACATGTCAACAGAAATTTTCGATTTTTCTGTATATTACTTAATAAATATATTCGTCTGTGACTTATATACCCCTTCACTAAAGCATACTTTAAGAAAAATATTATAAACAATTTTTGGTGAAAAAAATTTTTGGATAAAAAAAATTTTTGGTGAAAAGGTTTATGAAAAAATATTTTTGGAAACAATTTTTTTTAATTTGGTAAAAAAAAATTTGAGTGAAAAAAAAAAAAAAATTATAAAATTTTATGAAAAAAACTTAAAAAATTTTTTTTTTTTTAATTTGGTGAAAAATTAATTCGCGTGGAAAAAAATTTTTTTTCTTTTAATTTGGTGAAAAAAAAAAAATTAGGAAAAAAAAAAAATTTATAAAAAAAAATTGGGGAATATTTTTATTTTTTAAATTGTTTAAAAAAAATTGGAGGGAAAAAATAATTCGATGAAAACAATTTTTGTTGAAAAAAATGTTGGTGAAAAATCGAAAAAAATCGGGTTTTTGCCTATATCTCAGCCACTTGTCCTTTCGATATTAAATAGCAATCTAAGTTGGACTATAGCAGATATACTGATGTATCAATCATATATGTAAGTTATTAAGTGGCTCCAGAATGTTGATTTCAACATACAGATGGACAAACAGACATGGCTATATCGACTCGCTGTCTATGGCATGACATTATGTTACCAGACATAACATATTCTTAATTTAAATTGTTTTTTAATATTTTTTAGATGAAAATGTCTTATGCCATGTTATGAGATTTATAAGTATACCTAATTGTCTCATGTCTTAACATAATTTAAACATGTCATGACATTTACCAAACATTTTCTTAAATAAAAATTTATTGTTCTAATTTTGTCTTGCATTATTATTTCATACATTAATTTCACTTTTATATCAATATCTTAATGTCATGACATTAATAATTATGTCATGATAATATCTAAAATTCCTAATGAATTTTTGCAATTTTTATGGTGAATATCAGATTGAAGTACAAAAATTGTGTTTTAACATCACATGTCATAACATTATGTCATCATGTCTTAACATTTAACGACATAACATAACATTTTTTTTTCTTTTTTCAAAAAAAAAATATTTTTTTATTTTATGTTTTTTATGAAAAACTAATTATTTTATTATTTTACTTGTTCATGTGATAAACTTATGTTACCATGTCAGGACATTAATAAATATGTCATGACAAAACCTAAAATTTCTAATGAATTTTTGTGATTTTTATAGTCAATATCAAATCAAAGTAAAAAATTCGTATTTTAACATCACATCTCATAACATTATGTCATCATGTCTTAACATTTACCGACATAACAAAATTTTTTTTTTCAAAAAATATTATATTTTTATTTTGTTTTTTATGGAAAACATATTATTTTATTATTTTACTCTTTTATGTCATATATTTATGTTACCATGTCATGACATTAATAATTATGTCATGACAATATCTGAAATTTCTAATGTACTTTTGCGACTTTTATGGTGAATATCAAATTGAAGTACAAAAATTGTATTATAACATCACACGTCACAACATTATGTCATCATGTCTTAACATTTAGTGACATAACATAACTTTTTTATCACAAAAAATTATATTTTTATTTTATTATGTTTTTTATAGAAAAAAAATAATATTATTTTACTTTTTTTATGTCATATATTTATGTTACCATGTCATGACATTAATAATTATGTCATAACAATACCTGAAATTTCCATTGAATTTTGGTGATTTTTATAGTCAATATCAAATTAAAATACAAAAATCGTAATTTAGCATAACAGGCAATAACATCATGCCACCATGTCATGAAATTTATGTCATAACATTTTCTTCAAAATTATTATTTTTCACGTTTTATATTTAACGCCAAAAATCAAATGAAATTAAATTTAATTTAATTACAAAAATCGTTTTTTATCATATGTCATAACATTGTCACCATGTTTTCACAATAAATTTTATTTTTATTTTGTTATGTTTTTTATGAAAAACAAATTATTTTACTCTTTCATGTCATATATTTATGTTACCATGTCATGACATTAATAATTATGTCATGACAAAACCTAAAATTTCTAATGAATTTTTGTGATTTTTATAGTCAATATCAAATTTAAATAAAAAAAATCGTATTTTACCATCACATGTCATAACATTATGTCATGATGTCTTAACATAATGTCATCATGTCTTAACATTATGTCCCCATGTCTTCACATTTAGCTCCACAACACAACATTTTTTCAAATGAAAGGATATTTTGTTGTTATTTAATGGAAAATGAATTATTTTTTAGTTTTATGTTATACCATTTTGTTCTCATGTCATGACATTTATTAACATTTATAGAATAACAATAAAAATTAATATTTTTTTAGTTTTTTCAATGCAAAACCTTTTTATTCGATTTCATGTCATCATGTCATGAAATTTTGCCACCATGTCTTCACATTTACCTCCATTATTTTTCAAATAAAATTATATTTTGTTTTTTATGGAAAACAAATAATTTTTTATTTTTATGTAAAACCATTATGTTTTCATGTCATGACATTTATTAACATGTCATAACATTTATTGGAATAAAAATAAATATTATTACTTTTTTATGTTTTCCAATGAAAAATCTTATTATTCGATTTCATGTCATAACATTATGTCATGATGCCTTAACATAATGTCACCATGTCTTTAAATTTAGCTCCACAACATAACATTTTTTTTTTTTCAAATAAAATTATATTTTATTGTTTTTTATGGAAAATAATTTATTTTATTTTTATGTCATACCATATTGGTCTCATGTCATGACATTTAATAACATGTCATAACATTAATTGGAGTAACAATAAAAATTTTAATTTATTTTTACTTTTTCCATGCAAAACCTTATTATTCGATTTCATGTCATAATTTTATATCACCATGTCATAACATTATGTCAGCATGTTATGAAATTTATATCATAACATTTTCTTCAAAATTATAATTTTTCACGTTTTATGTATACATAGTAGATTACGCATACGAAATTCATTATTTTTATCTGTAATGTCATATCATTATGTTAGCATGTCATGACATTTACCAAAAATGTCATACCATTTACTGAATGAGAAGGAATTTTTTGGTTTTCTAAAAAATTCTATGAACAATGCTACAAAACTATTATTTAACATGTCATTACATTTGCCATCAAAGAAGACTATTGTTATACCCTACACCATGAGTGTCAAGGGTATATATAAGTTTGTCCGTCTCTTTGTATGTATTCTGGATTTGTTATAGATAGTGGAGTCGGTATGTTGAAATACCTTACATACATGATTAATACATCAATATATCAGCCAATTTTTTTTTTACCAAAAAATTATTTATCAAAAATTTAAAAAAAAATAAATTTTTAGAAAGAAGATTAAAAAATGTTTTGACATTAAAAAAATTAAAAATTTTTTTTTTAAATTTTCGGAACAGCCGAATTTTTTCCAATTTTTTTTTCACCATAATTTTTTTTTAACAAAAAATTATTTTTCAAAATTTAAAAAAAAAATTATTTTTCAAATATTTTTGTTTTAAAATTTTTTTTCACGAATTTTTTTTTTTTTTAATTTTCGGAACAGCCGAATATAGCTTTCTTTCTTCTTTCTTACTTTCTTTTTAATTTGTTTAACAATTTTCATATCATAACTTCTATATTTATATATATTCAAGGTTTTCGCTTTAATTTTTCTGTTTAACCCCTGCAGGGGTTAAAAATCTCTTCTCTCTAAAAGCCTTCATAAAATTTCTTTAATACCCAATACTTGTTTTCCTAAAGTCCTCAGTTAAATGCGTGTGTTTTTAATACAAACTCCTTAAATGAAATCCATTAGATTGTGTCTTGGCTATAAAATAAAAATTCTTACTTCAATTCCGTTTTTACAGCCCTCCTCTGTTCCTGCTCTTCTCCTGCCATTTCAATATCATCTTATATAATTTTGCAGTTAATGCAGTGGAAAAGCGCGTATAACTTATGATTGACATCTTTTGATTATAACACCCGAGTAAAAGAAATAACACATCCATAGTATTATTATATACCTCTGTGGGTTACTAGCGATTTTAATTTGATTTTTGACTTTGATCCTAAAGGTATTTTGTAGCTGCTTCGACTCTGTTTTATTTTTTTCAAGTTCCTTATACTCATTGATTTGTTAGTATTTTGGTGGGACTTACGGTGTGTGTGAGAATTTTTTTTAAAGCAATATTTTTCTTCCTTGTGTTGTACTAATTAATAGTTTGTCCATTAAGTTTGACAGTTGAACATGTTGATTTTGACATATTTCTGTTTAAAGTCAGCAAAAGAAATGGTTCGAATATTGAAGAGTTTTAAAGGAATATATGGAGTAAATTAGGGAAGAGCAAAGAAAATTGTTCAAACTTAATAAGAACATTTTGTGTTAGTTATTTAAGCTTAATGATTTTATAAAGCTTTTGTATTAACTGAAAACTTTTATTAGTTTAAGTTGTTTAAATCTAAATCTAATCTTCAAATCAGTGTTTTTTTAAAACATTTTTATGAATATTTCTGTTAAGACTTGACATATCGATGTCGGCAAGATCACACCTAAATTTGAAGCTCATAAAAATTTGTGTTCTTTTTTTATTTTTGATATTTAAGGAAATTCTGTGTATTTAGAAAATAAAGAAACCGACCGTATCCTGACATCTCATAAAAAAAAAAAGAATTTGTTAAAAAGCAAAAACAAAACCAAAGAAGAACCAGCAAACATCCTCTTAAGATTTGAAACAATAACAACAAAATATCTGATAATTTTTTATGGCCCTCCCATCTCGAACACGTTGCAATGAAATAAAAATAATGAAACATACTCTCATAAACTAAGCAAATAATCAACACGCGCTTATTTGAATTTAACAAAATTTCTTTGATTCGAAATTTTTTTTAAATATTTTGTTTTCAAGTAAACAATTCAGCAGGTTGTAGCGTTGTCTACAACAAGGTAAATACATAATTGTGTAAACAATGTAAACAATTGAAATGAAATCAGAACATTGATGTTTGGTTACCACAACAACAAATACAAAAAAATACGACAGCAACAAGAAAAGATAAATCACCGAAAATTTAAAAGAAATTATGTAGATCAGTTCAAGTCATAAAATATTGTTTAAAAATTTTGTAAATTTTAACAAACATCCTACAGCAAGCTTAAATATATGTTAGTTCTTTGTCTCAGTAGGTCAGAATAGAATAGAATTTGCCTGCAGTATTGTTTTTGGAAGGTTGCTTTCTAATTAAAAACAGTGATCGGTACAAACAGATCATGACAAATGTATTGTAATGTGGGATGAAATGCATATTCTGTTCCCACTTTAATAACTTTAACAATATTCGCTTACATCCTTCTGAATTGTCCGGCTGCTAGTGGCTATGAGTGCCGACCACTGACTTAGAATTAAGAATGATTGATCCCTTCTTTTGGCATGTTTACGAATTTCGCTCATATCTGTCTGAATGATTCGGCTCCTGGAAGCTATAAGTGCCGCCCACTGACTTAGAATTAAGAATGATTGATGCCTCTGTCATGTCCGACTTCTGGTGGCTGTGAGTGCCGACCACTGACATAGAATTAAGAATGATTGGTCATCTGAATGAATTTCGCTCATCTCCACCTGAATGGTCCCGTCCTCGGAGGCTATAAATGCCGCCCACTGACTTTGAATTAAGAATGATTGTTCCCTTTGTCATGTCCGACTCCTGGTGGCTGTGAGTTCCGACCACTGACATAGAATTAAGAATGATTGGTCCCTCTGTCATGTTTACGAATTCCGCTCACATTCTTCTGAATTGTCCTGCTCTTGGTGGCTATGAGTGTCGACCACTGGCTTAGAATTAAGGACGATTGATTCCTTTGTCATCTCCGACTCCTGGTGGCTACGAGTGCCGACCACTGGTTAAGAATTGAGGAAGGTTGTTCCCTCTTGTCATGTTAACGAGTTTCGCGCACATTCGTCTGAATGATTCGGCTTCTGGTAGCTATCAGTGTCCACCACTGAATTAGAATTAGGAATGATTGATCCCTCTGTCATGTCCGCTCCCTGGTGGCTATGATTGCCGACCACTTACTTAGAATAAAGAATGATTGATCCCTCTGTAAAGTTTGAGAGTTTCGCTGTCATTCGTCTGCATGATCCGGCTCATGGTGGCTATGAGTGCTGACCACTGCTTTAGAATAAATTATGATTCATCCCTCTGTAATGCTTAAGAGTTTCGCTATCATCAGTCTGCATGATCCGGACTCTTGTGGCTGATTTCGATTATGAAAGATTGATCGCTCTCATGTTTACGAAGTATGTGTGCCTTCCACTGACTTTTATTAAGAATGATTGATCCCTCTGTCATGTATACGAGTTTCGCCTACATCCATCTGAATGGTGCGGCTTCTGGTGAGTGCTGACCACTTATTTAGATATGATCCACCTGTTTTAGTATTGCAGAGATATCAGGATAAATGTCTCTACAGTGCGCCACTAACTCTTAAGATTCCGCTAAAGTAAATTTATCATGGTTTTAGAAACTGAAGATCAAACGATCTTCTGTCTATACAATTTTAGAGGTTTCAATGTAGGGTGTTTGGCTAAAGTCTAAAATGCTGATCTTTCTCATTATTTATTTAAATTTATTAAAGACTTTATTATCTTTTCTTTTCATTTCATTTATTTTCTTTGATTATCGTTTTTCTGTGTGTGTGTATGTGTGTTCGGTGGGGATTTTTGTAACGATTATCAATTTGTAAACAAGTGCTTAAACAAATAGCAACATTTTCATGTTTGCTGGGTAATATATGGTACAATCTATTACCACACAAACAAACAAACCAACAAACCAATACAGTGCAACTTATTGTATGTTTCATACATGCAAGCGAAGTCATTCATTCATTTAGCTATGAAATGCGGGCTCTTTTGCTGCAGTATTTATGTATGACATGCGTCCATCATTTTTATTTGATTATTTGATTTTGTATGTTCAACATGTTGTTACAACGTTGCCGTTTTATTACTGCTGCTGCTGCTTCATTTTGTTTACTTTTCTTAATGTTTTGTTGTATTTGTTCTGCTGGCCCAAAAAAAAAAATATAGTTTCTTTTGTGGGTTCTTCGTTTTTTTGGCTTTTGTTTATTTTGAAACTCTTGCTGTGTTAATTGTAGGCGTAGGGTGTTTATTTAAGAATTAAGATTATGATTCTTGTTGTTTTCGAGAAACAAAATATTAAAAAGATAAGCCTTAATCGAATGTGTTTTAGAGATTATTATAATGATAAAATTTAAATATCAAAATAAACTGAAAAGATAAGGAGATATAAATTTAAAGTTGATAAAAGTCATGAATTGGTTTTTTTCCAAAAAAACTAGCATCAAGTTGAAAAAATTTAAAAATGTGTTGCTTATTAAAATAGTATAAGCATTTTAGGACTTAGTATAAGATTTTAAAAGTCTTAGTATAAGACTTTGTAAGTCTTAGTATAAGACTTGTATGTCTTCGTATAAGACATGTAAGCTTTCGTATAAGACTTGGTTAGTCTTAGAATAAGAATTTGTAAGTCCTAGTATAAGATTTGGTAAGTCTAAGTATAAGGCCTCGTAAGTCTTAGTATAAGACTTTGTAAGTCTTAGTATAACACTTGGTAAGTCTTAGTGTTAGACTTGGAAAGTCTTAGTATAAGACTTGGAAAGTCTTAGTATAAGACTTGGTAAGTCTTAGTATAAGACCTGGTAAGTCTTAGTATAAGACTTTGTAAGCGTAGTATAAGACTTTGTAAGTCCTAGTATAAGACTTGGTAAGTCTTAGTATAAGACTTGGTAAGTCTTAGTATAAGACTTGGTAATTCTTAGTATAAGACTTTGTAATTCTTAGTATAAGACTTTGTAAGTCTTAGTATAAGACTTTGTAAGTTTTAGTATAAGACTTTGTAAGTCTTAGTATTAGACTTTCTAAGTCTTAGTATAAAACTTTGTAAGACTTAGCTTATGACTTTGTAAGTCTAACTATAATACTTTGTAAGTCTAACTATAATACTTTGTAAGTCTTAGTATTAGACTTGTAAGTCTTAGTATAAGACTTTGTAAGTCTTAGTATAAAACTTTGTAAGTCTTAGTATAAGACTTGGTAAGTCTTAGTATAACACTTGGTAAGTCTTAGTATAAGACTTTATAAGTCTTAGTATAAGACTTGGTATGTCTTAGTATAAGACTTGATAAGTCTTAGTATAAGACTTTGTAAGTCTTAGTATAAGACTTTGTAAGTCTTAGTATAAGACTTGTAAGTCTTAGTTTATTTCTCTCAGTGTTCTCTGCTTATTCATCATACACTTCCTTTAATATGATTTTTTTTTCTTTATTAACAAATTTATTATTCCTTAATGAAATTCAATATCTCTTTATATTTTCTGTGACGTTTTTTTTTTTTTTTTTTGTTTTACTGATTTTTGCATAAATTTCATTGTTTTTATAATAAATCAATAAATTTGCTTTTATTTTTATATTTTTGGTTTCTTGTTTTGATTTTTAAAATTTATTTTTATTCCTTTAACTTCAATATTCATTCAAAATCATATGAGCCACACAACAATTTAATCATATGTACGCCTGCGCTTTCAAGGATTGGCAATTTAGTTGTGTTTTTTTGTTTAATTCCCGTAGATGATTTTTTGTCAATAAATCTTATAAATATTTCTGCATAAATAAAAATACAGAAAGAAAGAAAAAAAAGAACAGATTTACTGAGAGATAAAGAAGGTGTATAAAATACGTTTAACGACTTTATTGTTTAAGGGGCATGATTGGGGTATGAACGTTCATTGATCGTGTTGCAAGAGCTGTTGCTGTCACATATTGACATGTTAGTCATTGTTATGTTAATATTAAATGTTAAAGCTCATGTTTGTATTTATTAAGGCACCACGATGAAAAACAAATGACAAACTATTGACATAAAACATGAGACAATTTGTCAAATGAAAAATTTGCTGAAATTTTTTTGTTTTTGAATAAATTTGAATGATGTTGGGTAAGAAATAAAAGGGGTTTGAAATGGATTTAATGTTAAATAACAAATAGCACTAAGTATTATATGTATGAGGCTTTCAAGTCTTATAATAACTATCCTAAGTTGTAGTATAAGACTTTTAAGACGTAGTATAAGTTATTTTAGGCATGACATAAGATTTTCAAGATTTTGTTTAAGACTTTTATGTCTTATTATAAGATTTGTAAGTCTTAGTATAAGACTTTTGATTTTATAAGACTTTTAAGTTCAGTATAAGACTGTTCAAATCTTAGTATAAGAATTTTCAATCTTAGTATAGGACTTTGATGTCTTGATAACACTAAGTCTTAGTATAAGACTTTTAGGCCCTGTAATGTGAATTTTGAAATATTTAAGTCTTAATATAAGACGTAGTAGAGCTAGTGTTGGACTTTCCTGAGCCAGCATAAGACGTTGTTTAAAATCCTCAAGACTGTCGTGTCTTATTTTGAGATTTGCTAGTTTTAGTATAAGACTTTTGATATTTTATGACTTTTAAGTTCAGTATAAGACTTTTCAAGCTTAGTATAAGACTTTAAAGTTTTGATATAAGACTTTGATGTCTTAGCATAAGATCTTTAAGACATATTATAACACAAAGTCTTAGTATAAGACTTTTATGCTCTGTAATGTCAGTTTTAAAATAGTTTTGTTGTTTAAGACAGATAAATTTGGATAGAATAATTATAGCCTTCACAAGGGGAACTATAAAGTTGTCATTCCGTTTCTACATTTTTAGTTTGTACCCCATCGTTATAAATATCGGATAGCTATGTCCGTCTCTCCGTCTGTATGTTGAAATCAACTTTCCGTAGCCCTCAAATAACTTATATACATGATTCATACATTAATATATCCGCTATAGTCCCGGTTCGGTTGCTATTTCAAATCGAGAAAATCGGCCCACAAATGGCTGATATATCAGGAAAAAACATGACTTCCTCGATGTTTTACCTAATTTTTAAATCTAATGTATATATATGGATAACTAAGTTATTAATATAGACAGTATGGATATCTAATGATAGATATTTCAAAGACCTTTGCAACGAGGTATATAACGACATAGTAAGTCGGACCTACAATGGGTCAAAATCGGGATAAATATTTTTTCACCCGAATTTTTTTTACAAAAAAAAAAATGTTTTGTTATAAAATTGTTTTAACTAATAAATTTAAACAAAAATTTGCCATAAAATTTTCTTCACTATTAAATTTAAAAAAAAATAAATTTAAATAAAAATTTAAACAAAAAATTTGGAAATAAAATTTTTAAAAAAAATTTGAAATAAAAATTTAAAAAAAATTTTCAAAATCAGGATAAATATTTTTTAACCCGATTTTTTTTTTCCAAAAAAATATTTGTCGTAAAATTATTTTAAACAAAAATTTGCCATAAAATTTTCTTCACTATTAAATTTAAAAAAAATAAATTTAAATAAAAATTTAAAAAAAAAAAAATTTGGAAATAAAATTTTTAAAA
Organism: Calliphora vomitoria; assembly: GCA_942486065.2. Classification (NCBI taxonomy): domain Eukaryota; kingdom Metazoa; phylum Arthropoda; class Insecta; order Diptera; family Calliphoridae; genus Calliphora; species Calliphora vomitoria. The sequence goes on along the minus strand of OW818032.2, from coordinate 121,768,005 downwards.
AAAATTTGAAATAAAAATTTAAAAAAAAAAAATTAAAAATCGGGATAAAGATTTTTTCACCCGAATTTTTTTTTTCCAAAATAAATATTTATCGTAAATTTGTTTTAACTAATAAATTTAAAAAAAATTAAAACAAAAATTTGCCATAAAATTTTCTTCACTATTAAATTTAAAAAAAAAAAAATTTAAATAAATATTTAAAAAAAAAATTTGGAAATAAAATTTTTAAAAAAAAAATTAGAAATAAAAATTAAAAAAAAAAAATTTGAAATAAAATTTTGAAAAAAAAAATTTAAATAAAATTTTGAAAAAAAAAATAAAATTTGTTTGCTAAAAATATTAAAAATTGTTTAAATAGAGCCACAATTGAAGCTAAAATTGGACTATAAACATAGCCACGATAAAATTAAAAAAAAAAATTGGAAATAAAATTAAAAAAAAAAAATTTAAATAAAAATTAAAAAAAAAAAATTTGGAAATAAAATTTTGAAAAAAAATTTTAAATAAAAATTTAAAAAAAAAAAATGGGAAATAAAAATTCAAAAAAAAAATGTTGAAAAAAATAAATAAATTTTGTTTGCTGAAAATATTAAAAATTTTTTAAATAGAGCCACGATTGAAGCTAAAATGGGACCATCATCTGAGCAACGATTGTAGCTAAAATTGGACTATAAACAGAACCACGATTAAATAAAAAAAAAAAAAAAATTGGAAATAAAATTTGAAATAAAAATTTAAAAAAGAAAAAAATTTTGAATAAAATTTTTAAAAAAAATTATAAATAAAAATTAAAAAAAAATAAATTTTAAATACAATTTTTAAAAAAATAAATAAAATTTTTAAAAAAATTTTAAATAAAAATTTTAAATAAAATTTTGAAAAAAAAAAATAAATAAATTTTGTTTGCTAAAAATATTAAAATTTGTTTAAATAGAGCCACGTTTGAAGCTAGAATTGGAGCAAAAACTATGCAACGATTGAAGCTAAAATTGGACTATAAATAGAGCCACGATTGAAGCTAAAATTGGACTATAAATAGAGCCACGATTAAAGCTAAAATTGGACCAAAAACTGAGCAACGATTGAAACTAAAATTGGACTATAAATAGAGCCACGATTAAAACTAAAATTGGACCAAAAACTGAGCAACGATTGAAACTAAAATTGGACTATAAATAGAGCCACGATTGAAGCTAAAATTGGACCAAAAACTGAGTCGCGATTGATGCTAAAATTGGACCAAAAACTAAGCAACGATTGAAGCTAAAATTGGACTATAAATAGAGCCACGATTGAAGATAAAATTGGACCATAAACTGAGCAACGATTGAAGCTAAAATTGGACAAAGAACTAAGCAACGATTGAAGTTAAAATTGGACTATAGAGCCACGTTTGAAGATAAAATTGGACCAACAATTGAGCCACGATTGAAGGTAAAATTGGACTATAAATAGATCCACGATTGAAGCTATAATTTAACTATAAATAGAACCACGATTGAAGCTAAAATTGGATTAAAAACTGAGCAACGATTAAAGCTATAATTGAACTATAAATAGAGCCACGTTTGAATCTATAATTGAACTATAAATAGCTGAAGGGTATATAAGACTCAGCACAGCCCAATATATTTCTCTTACTTGTATTTTTCATAATTCTTTTCTTTTTATAGACTGTTGTTGTAGAAGATTCCCGATCTTATTGGGGTGAGTTTCTTTTTTGGCATTTTTTTTTTATAAAAATTGTTACAATTTTGAAAGTTTTTGAATAAAGCTTGTTTTTATATTATAAACTCTATGACTTATTTAGTTGCTTTATAAATATTTGTTTTGTATTTAAAACAAAAAAAAACATTTAAACTTTCTCACCATTAAAATACTACTTATTACGAAATAATTAAATTATTTATATAGTCTTTCTTCTACTTTAGTTTGGCGGGTAATTAAACTTTGGTATAGTTTAACAATAATAATCATCATTTATTATCAAAATTGTAACTTTTTCGACAAAATTTTTCCTTAGAAATAAACTGAAATTATTACAATAAACTATAAAATAAAAGAAATAAAAATTCAAACAATTATAATTATTATTTTACAAAAAAAAAAAAAAAACAATTTTATGAGGTATACGCTCCGACGCCTAATAAAACCCCCCTCGAACACAAAAAAAAAAGACACAAAATCATTTGAAATAAATATAAAGATAGATTTTAAACTCAAACATATTCCCACCATAAATTACCGGGTTTCTACATAAGAAATAATAATTTTTCCTAACCAAACTTCAACACGGGAGTTTATGAAAAATCAAAAAAAAATATATATAAAAAAAGACTCATCATTAACAAGTGTTTTTTTTATATCATGGTTGTTGGAAATAGTACAAGTAGTAGTACTACTACAAGTCAACTTAAAGCAAATAAATAACAAACAACAAAAAAATGTATTCGTAACTAGTTGGTTAAAACTGCTACCGTGTACTACTACTACCAATACCTCACTTAGTTACCACTTCTTTAACATTAATAAGTCATTCACACATGTATGCAGTTGTGGATTTTCTACTAAATATTTCTGCTGTGGCTGTCTTTTATTGTTTAAAACTGTCATTAAATTTATTGTCATTACAATTATTATTTTCTCTGTGTGTTTGTTGCTTTAGTTGTTACCTTATTTTCAGTTTTAATGGGTTTGAAACCAACTTACCCAACTTACTTATTGCCTGCCTCTGCCCCTAACTCTCTGCTAGCTACTGTTGCCATTAATGCGTAAATATAGTTATGGGAATCAAATTTTGTTTGTTTTCATAAAAAAAAAACTATTATAAATTTATGATTTTTTTTTAATTTTATGTAATAAAATTTGTTATCAGTTGGTTTTGTTTAATAATAATTTTCTGTATTTTTTTTTTGTCTTTTGGTTTTTAATGAAATATATTTTTATTATTTTCATAGAAAAATATTACTGGTGGTCTTTAGACCAATTTATTTAAACCTCTAAAGATGTTCTTTTGAAATCATACTTAAACAATATAAAATATACAGTTAAAGAAATTAATGATATAAAAATAAATTTAAAAAATCGTAATGAAAAAGACTTGGTAAGTCTTAGTATAAGACTTGGTAAGTCTTAGTATAAGACTTCCTAAGTCTTAGTATAAGACTTCCTAAGTCCTAGTATAAGACTTCCTAAGTCTTAGTATAAGACTTGGAAAGTCTTATTATAACACTTAATAAGTCTTAGTATAAAAAAAAAGACTTGATAAGTCTTAGTATAAGACTTTCTAAGTCTAAGTATAAGACTTGATAAGTCTTAGTATAAGACTTTCTAAGTCTAAGTATAAGACTTGCTAAGTCTTTGTATAAGACTTGCTAAGTCTTAGTATAAGACTTGCTAAATCTTAGTATAAGACTTGGTAAGTCTTAGTATAAAACTTAATAAGTCTTAGTATAAGACCTGGTAAGAATTAGTATAAGACTTAATAAGTCTTAGTATAAGACTTAATAAGTCTTAGTATAAGACTTTTTAAGTCTTAGTATAAGACTTTTTAAGTCTTAGTATAAGACTTTCTAAGTCTTAGTATAAGACTTTGTAAGTCTTAGTATAAGACTTGGTAAATCTTAGTATAAGACGGTAAATCTTAGTATAAGACTTGGTAAATCTTAGTATAAGACTCGGAAAGTCTTAGTATAAGACTCAGAAAGTCTTAGTATAAGACTCGGTAAGTCTTAGTATAAGACTTGGTAAGTCTTAGTATAAGACTTGATAAGTCTTAGTATAAGACTTGATAAGTCTTAGTATAAGACTTGATAAGTCTTAGTATAAGACTTGCTAAGTCTTAGTATAAGACTTCCTAAGTCTTAGTATAAGACTTGCTAAGTCTTAGTATAAGACTTGCTTAGTCTTAGTATAAGACTTGCTAAGTCTTAGTATAAGACTTGCTAAGTCTTAACATAAGTAAGTTTTAGTATAAGACTAGGTAAGTCTTAGTATGTTTAGCCTTAGTTTTAGATTTTGAATTCCAATCCCTGCAGTTTCTTTCACTGTAAACCATAATTTTTTTCAAACACAATTTTTCTTTAACTTACACATATGTATGTTTTATTGCCCGGTTTATATGAATTAAACAATATGAGGCAAGTTAGTTTAAGTTACTTATTAACACTCAAAGTTAGTTTAATTCATAAATACTCATATACACTAGCTAGCTCGTCTTCAAATTACACTTTAAACTCTTGTTTAAATTGTATTCCCATGCTAATTATTTCTGTTTTTTTTAATCATCTCTTATGACCTAAACATAAGCATAAAGGAAAACTACTTGTATGTACACATGAATGTCTTTGCATATGGCTTGAATAAGTGTTATTCAAGTAAATGTTTTATATCATTATTTTATGATTTTCAGTTTCTCGAGTTCATTCATTCATAATTTTTTACAAATTTCTTTGAATTTCAACTTTATTTTGTTTGTTTTTTAATACATATTTTTGTGGTTGCTGTGTGTTATTTGTTTTTTTTTTTTATTGAAGTGATTTATTAAACCAAAAATATAGTTTTTTATGACTTTGATATTTCAGCTTTATGTTTTACAGAAAATATGTTTGTGTATGTATGCAGTATTTAGTAGAAAAATCTCGAAAATTGAAAGAAGTTTTGTTCAAAAAAAACTGGCTACTGGTTTTAATTTGTTGTTTGTCTGTGTATATGTTTAATTTTCATAAGAAATCATTTACACTTCCCGTATGAATGAACTTTAATAATTGTAAAAAAAAAAAAAAGAATTATTAAATTAAAGTATAAATGAAGTCTGACAAAAACCCCAGTAAATTAATTGTAACATATTAAAGACGAATCAAGGACACCCTTCAATAAAAAAGTATGATTGGGTGTCCAAGTGTTTTATTATTTAACGGCTCGTTACCAAAAATATTATAATTTAGTTTCAAGGCTTTCAGAAATATTAAAATGTTTAATAGTAAATCAGCTAGACTTGAACTATTAAGCAGTTCAAAGCTGATTTTTAATTAAATTTACATATTAAAGTTTTGTATAAGAATTGTAAGTCTTAGTATAAGACTTCGTAAGTCTTAGTATAAGACTTGGTAAGTCTTAGTATAAGACTTGTAAGTCTTAGTATAAGAGTTGTAAGTCTTAGTATAAGACTTGGTAAGTCTTAGTATAAGACTTTGAAAGTCTTAGTATGAGACTTGGAAAGTCTTAGTATAATACTTGGAAAGTCTTAGTATAAGACTTGGAAATCTTAGTATAAGACTTGGAAAGTCATAGTGTAAGACTGGGAAATCTTAGTATAAGACTTGGAAATTCCTAGTATGAGACTTGGAAAGTCTTAGTAGAAGACTTGGAAAGTCTTACTATAAGACTTGGAAAGTCTTAGTATAAAACTTGGAAAGTCTTAGTATAAGACTTGGAAAGTCTTAGTATAACACTTGGAAACTCTTAGTATAAGACTTGGAAATCTTAGTATAAGACTTGGAAATTCTAAGTATAAGACTTTAAGTCTTAGTATAACACTTGGAAAGTCTTAGTATGAGACTTGGAAAGTCTTACTATAAGACTTTCCAAGTCTTACTATAAGACTTTCCAAGTCTTACTATAAGACTTGGAAGTCTTACTATGAGACTTGGAGAGTCTTAGTATAAGACTTGGAAAGTCTTAGTATAAGACTTTCTATAAGACTTGTAAGTCTTAGTATAAGACTTGGTAGGCCTTAGTATAAGACTTGGAAAGTCTTAGTATAAGACTTGAAAATTCTTACTATAAGACTTGGAAAGTCTTACTATAACACTTGGAAAGTCTTAGTATGAGACTTGGAAAGTCTTACTATTAGACTTTCCAAGTCTTACTATAAGACTTGGAAGTCTTACTATGAGACTTGGAGAGTCTTAGTATAAGACTTGGAAAGTCTTACTATAAGACTTGTAAGTCTTAGTAAGAAGACTTAGCATTATATTTGTAAGAATTTATTATTACTTTTTACAACGTGTGAAAGTCTTTCCAAAAACTTTAGCTACGTATCATTTAGCTGCCTTGTATTAATATTCCTTGCCAATAACTGTGTAGGGCATGACAAAAGCTATGAATGAAATATTTGTTTGTTTTGTTTTTAAGAATTACAAAACCAGCTTAAAAGAATATATTACCTTTACTAGCATTATTTAAATTATTACGAAATTTTAATACAATCACTACTTAACAAGTGATGAGTAAATAGTAAATTATTTAGCAATCTTACTTTACAATATGAAAAATACTCCACAATTATTATTGCCAATAGAGCGGGAATTAACAACATTACAAAAGTTTTAGGTCATGTGAGAATTTAAACCCAAACTTAATATCAAGATAGAATTGGCTTAACTTAGTGACTATCTTCCCTGAACCTTAAATGTTGTCTGCTTAATCCTGATCTATACCAGTCTATGTATCCAACAAGAATGGTTGCGAAAGGCCAAAAATATAGCAGGCACATAGCTGTAATTTGTTTTCATTTACACGAGCCAATGCAAAGACTGGTACCCATTGATTTTACAAGGCCTTATTGCTCTAATCTCGAAAAGGTTCGGGCTACGCTTCTGCAAACGGAAATAATGGTTTTGATGTTCGACATAGCGAGTCATTTGGTGTTTTAGAGAAGTATTTAGGAAACCGTATTATGGTTACCGCAATCATATAAATAATTACAGTGACCATAATATTGTTAAACATTTAGTAAGCATGTTGAAATGATTACAGTTAACATGTACAACTCTATTTTTTCTCTGGCTTGTTTGCACACCCTTTCATGTTGGTCATAGAGATGCAAGGCTTTGTTTGTACATAGACACTCTTTTTTTGAGATTTTCCACGATCATTTTGCATAAGTATGGCTGAATTTCGTTGAGGCTGCGTTGAATTTCCTTCTACAAAATAAGTACGAGTGATTGAGGGCTGGTTGTCAGAGACCTTTCACTTCAAACAACCTAATCAAAAGCAATCCAATGGTGTTAAATCACAAGATCTAGGGGGCCAATTCCTATCACCAAATATCTCATGTTGTAATTGAATTGTTTCGCTGTCTGAATGGCATGTGAAATCACATGTGGTCAATATAAATATCACTCAATTTAGGCAGAAAAAAACTGTGTTATCATATCGCGGTATCGAGAAGTAGTAACAGTTACTGATTGACCACACAAATTTTCTCAGAAGTATGGTACAATGATGCCTTCAGCTTAAAATTCGCTCTCAACAGAGACACGTTATCACATGTGGATTCTCTAAACAGCAAATACTGCAATCAAAGTGAAAATAAAGAGCTATATAAAACGTTTTGATTATTTATAGTTGCCATCAATATTTTAAGCTATCTCTGAGGATGATCATCAAGAGTTGAAGGATCATTTTTAACGACATTAGTCAAAGTAAAGAAAATATCGCAGCCGTAAGTGCTTCCGTTTAAATTGAGCCTCATCTGTCGATTTTAGGCTGTTCAAACGAATTGGAAATATGTCAGTCCACATTAAGGCAACTTAATACGCATGAAGATCATGGCCTCACGATCAAAAACCTCTAGATTTTTTGAAGCACACAAACATATTCGCTTAAATTATAAAATACCTAGCAAAATGAGCCAAATCTGTCGATTTAAAGGAATTGAAAATATGGCAGTTCACATTATGGCAACTTAATACCTATAAAGATCATGGCCTCGCGATCGAAAAGATCGATAAAAACCCAGAATAAATTCGTGAATTTCATCAATTATTAGAAATCATTTTGAGAGTGGAATCTAAATTTTAGGTTAATGGCTTTCCCAATAAGCATTAAATCTACATGAGCTGCCAGAGACTCAAATTCCATTCACAAAAAGTGATCGTGTAATGTAATTTCGGATATGTCAATAAACAACAAACCTTAATAAGCTTCAAGAGACACCTACTGTATCCACAAAAAGTGATCGTGGAAAGTAATTTCTTAGTGGAGGTGTGATTGGCCATGTTTCTTTGTCGATTTAAATAATTGCCACGATCGAGTCGTCCCTAGACATATCTCTTGCGCAAAGGGATATTCACACTTCCTTGGTGATCGTATCGAAATTGATAAATGAATGGGCTTTGATTGAGATGGAACTCAGGTGGTTAAATATCATAACTTTTAGAATATCCAGATTGCTCTGGCCCACTCTGACAGAGAATAGGACTAAAACTCTTTTGACTCTTAGTAGGAATTCGATCAGGCTTCTGGGCACTCTATGATTGGACGCATGTCGGAACGTATGGGTTACCCACGTTATAGCTATTGTAGAAGTTGTTTGGATGAGGAGTAGGAGGAAGAATCGGTACAACACCATCTATGTGACTGTCCAGCCTTACAAGAGCATAGACTACTACATCTTGGTAGAGCTCTTTTCCATGATCTGAACTGTCTCAGAGATGTGCCACTAGTAAATACGATCAGATTTATTAGAAGTACTTGCTGGTTCTCACGGTGATCACAAGAAGCACATAGTCAACGAAATTAGGGTGGCAACTATTCTCTCTTTATGTATGAAATTTTATAATAAGGGAATGGTAATTCTAAGGGTGTCACAATGGGCCACAAGGTCTCCGAGTGAACTCGCTAACTTGCGAGCAACCCACGTAGCCTAACCTAACCTCAATAATTGCCATGTTGAAGAACTATTTTTTGTCATAATTGGATGTAGTTGAAGCAGTGATATTCCAACAAGATGATGCCACACATTTATATACACAATTGATCCATTTGATTGATCTATTGAAGATGATGGCCTCTCTCATGCAAATTAACGGGAAATTGTCAAAGTAGAAGCAACTTGTCAACATCCAGGATATGCAGTTAAAACAAGATGATGGCACGCAGTTATAAACACAAAATATTGATTGAGCTTTTGAAGAAATGGTCCGCAACTTGTCAACATCCAGGATATCCAGCTCCAAAAATATGATGGCATGCAGTTAAAGTGGTGGTTCACTCAAGTCAAGTTTAATTGGGCAAGTCTTGAGTTTGTAGAAGAGAGGTAGGAAGAAAAAGAGGAAACTCTTCCCAATCTCCATTCCTCTCTCATCTACAAACTCAAAACTTGCGCAAGTAAACTTGACATGTGTGAACCTGCACTTAAATAAACAATTAATCTATTGAAAGAGAAGTTCGATAATTATGCATTCAGCTTAAAAGATCCTTTGATCATGCTCACTTCCCTCTTGCGATATAATGCGAAATTGTCAATGATTCGACAGTTATATATGGAAGAGTGTTGGATAATTAGCTTCCTCGTGGTGCTCAAAAGAACCAGAAAGATATCCAGAATAAAATTTAACATGTTTTCAACACATGGAATAAATTTATGTTAGATATCTCCATTATTCTGCTCAAAATTGTTATGAAAAAGTGAAAGGTGTTTTGTTTACTCTTTAATGCTAACTTGAATTGCAGTTAGAATTAAGTTTATACAAAACAAGAGATTTAAAACTTTCATTTTCTATTTTGGGAGAACTAACCAAAGTTTAAACTATTGTTAATTGGATGAAGTTTAATCTCCAGTTAATATTTTCGAAGCTAGAGAGAGTATTTTTTGAAGAGAGTAGCAGTTTATAATATTTCTTAAAATTTTAATGATTTTTTTTTGTATTTTTATAGCAAAACCACTTAAATTTTTTAATGACAACTTTTGAATTTTTATAGATTTTTTGTGTTTTGTAAGAAAAAAAAAATAAAACCAATAAAAACATTAATTTGGTTACAATTTCAAATAATTAACAAACCCATGTGATAAGCATAATAATTATAACAAAAAAAAAAATTTAAATAATTTTCTTTCTATAACAAAAAAAAGCACTGCAATCATAAAAAACAATAATACTCGTACTTTCAATTTAATAAAACATTTTGTTAAACACTTTTGAATGTGTGTTTGTTTGTGTGTTTGTTTGTCATGTTAAAGAAATGAAATAAATTTATAAATGCGGTTTATTTTATATAAAAACTTGATTTAGTAATTGTTACTTTTAACTGTCAATTTGAAACTTAAAAAAAGTTTAAAGTTTGACAGCTCATTTTGCATAATTGTATGAAGTTACCAGCCACGCATAACAATTCATTTCAATTCAATTCAAGATATTGAAATTGAACATAGCCAGTTTGTTCAGTTCGTTTTTGTTCTGTTAAACATTGATTTATTGAATTTTTTTTTATTATTTCAGTATAGAAAATGTACGAGTTCATTTCATTTCATACTTGTATGTAAATTTAATTTATATATTTATTTTTATATATTTCTTGTTGTGTTGTGTGAGTGTAGTATTTTATTTTATTATTGAAACGAGTTTAAATGTTAATTGAATTGTTAAATTGTTGTTGTTGTTACTTTTTGAAAATCATATTGTAGCAATCATGGGAAGATTTAAAAATCCAAAACGATTTAAGCATATAATTTTAATTTTTATTGACAATTAGAATTGTGTCAATGATGGCTTATGCATACAAACGTTGGCTGGTTAGTTGATTGGTTGCTTTAGCCAGCCAGTGGGTGGAAAAGTATTGATTTTGAGTTGAGTCATTTTTAGTGAATGTTTATGGAAAGATTTGCTTAGTCAAACTGTCACAATCGCTCGACATAATCAATTAATTTAAAGTTTTATGACTAACATAAATAGAGAAGAAGACCATAATTTATTAACTAAAGTTTAAACTTAATTAATGGCTTAGAAAGCTACAGACTGTTAACTACAGTTTAAGATTACCTCAAATATATGCTGTAAAATCAGTTGGATATAAATGTTTTTAATAACTTAGGGCAAGAATTTGTTGAATTTCTAATAAACTTTTTAATTTTTAACTAGAGTTTAAACTAAGTTAATCAAATACCAGCTGGTTAAGCTCTCAGTTCTTAGAATTAATAACAAAATTCCCTAACCAATCAATTTGTTGTCATCCTCCTCTTGTCGCTTAACAACTCCAGATGTTTCGTCTATTTGTTAAAAAAAAAACTCTCTTTCTTAACACCCATACTCAGTTAACTACTACTACTGTTGACTACTGGTTTTTACAGCTGTTTGTGTCATTTAGTTTTTGAAATAATCCATTATTTTACACACTTGATTTTTTTGACATTTAAGCGAAAACTGAAAAGAGTTCTTACTTAAAACTCTATAAAAAAGAAAACACACACACTCATAATATTTAAGCTGTTCCTATGTGTGGCTAAATGCTTCAAAAGTTATAAGTCTTATGGCTGCAGTTAAATTCTTCAATTGCCGCCAACTTCAAGTGATACTTGTTGATACCAAAACAACTACAAAAAAAAAAAACAAAACAAAACGTTAACAACATTCACAGCTCATCCTAAAGTACAAGTAACAGGTTGAAAAATAAGGATTAATGTTTGTCTTCACCTCAAGTCTAAGACAACAGCAGCAGCCAGCCACACAATTGAGTCAAATAAGTAAAAAATGAAATAAAATAAACTAAAATACAAACAACAACCAGTTAACAAATTGGAATTATGAAAATTGTCAAGTCATCGGCATTATTTAATAAAATGACTACATAATAATAACAATAAACATATGGATATTACCAACATAAAGGAAGAGAGTTCAAAACGACTTAATAATGCTTTATATTTCCCGACAAATACGAACTCAAACACCTAACATTCCTTTGAAAGGAGTCTGTAAATGGTGCTTTAAACCTTCACAAGTTTGTGGTGGCATTTCACCTGATTGTCCAGCGAAATCTCATATTTGATTGTAATCATCATTTGGACTAAGTCTGACTACCAACCATCCCACCCGTAGCTCTAGTATAAATTCCTCGTTCCATAACTTCGATGAAAATATACTGCCATATTGAGAGGACTACTGAGAAGGAAGTCATACAGTAGTCTTACTGTTACTGTCGACTGCTGTTTAATCATTCAATCTAGATTCTGGAGAGTTGCTGTAGCACATGTTCTGACTTGGATCAATGATATTGCGATTTAGAGAATAATACAAGGAGACAGATTCACTCCATGAGAATGAGGTGGCTCGGTAAACTTTCTGTTACTCTCGAATCCTGTCATTTCTCTCACTATCAACCCTAGACGGACAGATCTTGTAGAGATCATCGGTTACACAAAGATGTGTAAGCTATACATTCGTGTAAATAGTAAGCTTTAACATAACAGGATAATAGATCCAATATTTCATCCTATTCCCAATAAAACTGATGATGCTGAAAGTGTAAATAATTTATGTACGTCCAGATAAATTAAGTTGTCTTCCAAAGCAAGACATCTCATAAATGCCAACTACATTTTTAAATTTTTCTTCGGCAGATTATTTAACCACTTTCCTTCTTCTAATTTTAGCAAAAAATGACTGAAAAATTATCCTGTTATTCCGGAGGAGATCCGTCTGTAATCGGAGAATAACAATCGTTTTCTAAGCAGCTTTAATGCTTTGTTGGTTACATTGAATTTCAACAGATCTTCAGTTTCATTTTTATTCTGAGTTTATTTCATTCTTTAAGGCAACTGAAGTCTGAAACTTAAAGAATTTGGAAGCCAACTAGTAGTTCTGTTTGAACTAGAACTGCTATATTACTGTCTCAATCGATTGCCATTTAAGCTTCTCAATTAATCAACTCTAAACATCATAAATCTAATTTATTTATATTGAATTCCAAAACCGTCTGGCTCCTCAAACCTGGACAGCATGATTTATGATTTTCTGACATTAATTTATGCGCAATTATATTTCTAGAGTTTTTACCCAAAATTTTAGTGGACATCCTTCCTAACCTTGCTAACGTTCCTTTCCTTCCTAACCATCCTTCCTCAATGGAACAGAACTCAACATGTAGAAGAAGATGGAGGTTAATAAAACTGTTCATAGCCTTGCAATTCATCTTAAAGTGCTAAGTCTTCAATTGAATCATTTTCAAACCAACTAACAGGAAGTATTTTGAAACGAAATCTGCCATTCTACTAGCTTAATCGGTAATCATCATAGCTTCCCAAGTAATCGATTAAAAACATCACTAATCAATACATCCCTGTCAAATAATGAGCACATATGCATATTAAAGCTTAGGCAAACATTTATTAAATTTTTGTTTCTTTATTTTCATTTCTTAAAGCGGCTGGCTTGTCAAACTTCTACAGCATGATTGATCGATTGTTTGTGTCTGAATTTATGAGACAGTAACGTTAATTTCCTTCCAAACCATCTTATCCTTTCTATCCTTCCTATCCTTCTTCCTATCCTTCTTCCTATCCTTCTTTCTATCCTTCTTTCTATCCTTCTTTCTATCCTTCTTCCTATCCTTCTTCCTATCGTTCTTCCTATCCTTCTTCCTATCCTTCTTCCTATACTTCTTCCTATCCTTCTTCCTATCCTTCTTCCTATCCTTCTTCCTATCCTTCTTCCTATCCTTCTTCCTATCCTTATTCCTATCCTTCTTATCCTTCTTCCTATCCTTCTTCCTATCCTTCTTCCTATCCTTCTTCCTATCCTTATTCCTATCCTTCTTCCTATCCTTCTTCCTATCGTTCTTCCTATCCATCTTCCTATCCTTCTTCCTATCCTTCTTCCTATCCTTCTTCCTATCCTTCTTCCTATCCTTCTTCCTATCCTTCATCCTATCCTTCTTCCTATCCTTCTTCCTATCCTTCTTCCTATCTTTCTTCCTATCCTTCTTCCTATCCTTCTTCCTATCCTTCTTCCTATCCTTCTTCCTATCCTTCTTCCTATCCTTCTTCCTATCCTTCTTCCTATCCTTCTTCCTATCCTTCTTCCTATCCTTCTTCCTATCCTTCTTCCTATCCTTCTTCCTATCCTTCTGCCTATCCTTCTTCCTATCCTTCTTCCTATCCTTCTTCCTATCCTTCTTCCTATCCTTCTTCCTATCCTTCTTCCTAACCTTATTCCTATCCTTATTCCTATATTTCTTCCTATCCTTCTTCCTATCCTTCTTCCTATCCTTATTCCTATCCTTATTCCTATATTTCTTCCTATCCTTCCTATCCTTCCTATCCTTCCTATCCTTCCTATCCTTCCTATCCTTCCTATCCTTCCTATCCTTCCTATCCTTCCTATCCTTCCTATCCTTCCTATCCTTCCTATCCTTCCTATCCTTCCTATCCTTCCTATCCTTCCTATCCTTCCTATCCTTCCTATCCTTCCTATCCTTCCTATCCTTCCTATCCTTCCTATCCTTCCTATCCTTCCTATCCTTCCTATCCTTCCTATCCTTCCTATCCTTCCTATCCTTCCTATCTTTCCTATCCTTCCTATCCTTCCTATCCTTCTTATCCTTCCTATCCTTCCTATCCTTCCTACCCTTCCTATCCTTCCTATCCTTCCTATCCTTCCTCGACATCTAATACATTATTTTTATCCTATATTTTATTTTCTTTCAACCCATGTTGTACATTATATACATTAAGTGGAATTCTAATATTTCACGACTCGGCGGCTCGGCTTATGCGGCTCTTAAACGATCGGCGCATATCTCTGCTGGTTGATTACGATAGCACAATAAATATAGCATGCAGAGTAGTATTATTTTAGGACATTTTTTATTTGAGAGGCAACAACATTTTGAACCGTTGTGAAATATAAGAACATAAAGCAATATACATTCTATTCTTCCTATTTAGCATATCCTTCTCCTCTTTCCTACCATTCATATTATTCATTTCATTTCTTTCAACCGAAATCTTCTACATATTTCTTCTTGTAGTTATAGCTTAGTGTAGGCTACAAATCCAATTCCTTCTCATCAACAAATTATTAGATTCCTAAAAAATTTGGATCCACAACCTTCAATCCTTTAAAAAAATCACATTACCAAGACCTTTTGAAAACTTTATTACACCTATATATTATTTAACTTCACTGTAGCGTGCACACCCGAGTCCTTTAATTCTCTTGACCAGCTCTGCCTCTAGAATTAGACAAAAAAAAAAAAAAAAACTGAAACAAATTACGTGGGTTTTTCTCAAGACTCAAGTAAATACTTTTCCTATGGCAGCAAGCCGAGAAGAACAAACTCTGTTGTTTTTTTTTTTCTTCTTATTGTTGTTTAATCATTTATATTTTTCAAATGTCAATTTGACAGACAATATGACGACCAGTGTCTTAACATGTTGCTACTGTATACTCAAACAAAAAAAAACCTTTCAAGTACTTTTTCTGTACAACTACGATTTTTTCTTATTCTCCTTATTTAAAGACAAGTGTTTATTTGTAGCTCGGTAAATATTAATAATTCGTTTTTGCGATGCTTATCTTTTTTATTGGGAATTAAACAACAAGGAAAAAATTGATGCATAATTGATTATAAAGTGTTTTTCAAAACGTTTTTTTTCTCTTTTGTTTTTGACTCTTTAAGGCTCCTGAGCTAAATCGCTGATGACAGTAGCTCTAAAGATGACTGAGTTTTCAACAGAAACTGAGGTTTTTTTTTTTGTTGTTGTTTGTGGTTGGTTTATATTTAAAGTCATAAAGTTTTTTGTTTGTTATCGATTAATCGCTTGACCAGCATCTTTGTTGGGTTCCTTTTTTAAATATCTTACATTGTTTGCTCTTAATAAAATACAAATATATGAAGATGAATGTATGTATGTATATGAAATTATGCTGTGTAATTGTTGTGAAGTAGCTAAAGACTATGACAGTGAAGATGACGACAACAACAACAAAACTCAAACAACAATTTATAACAACAACAACAAGACAAACAGCCAGACAAAAAATGATCAGAGAGTGTGCGAACTCATGTTGCTACCAATCAACCATTCGACCGTCAAACTTGGTTTATGTGTTTGTGCAGCAGCTAGAGATGTAATGATAAGCGAGTAATCATTAACGAATAACTGATATGATGGCAAGACTTGAGTGATGAAAGACTTTTGAGTGATTTAAATTCAATATAGAATTTATCTAGATCTTCTAAGTTTTGTAACGGATCTTTTTTCAGTTTTTAAGAAAAATCTTTAGTTGATCATAAGGAATTTTTGGTTTGTAAAGTGATCTTCAAACTCGATTACTTGGGAAACTCAGATGATTATCGATTAATATTTGAGTCTGGCAAATTCCGTTCCATAAAGTTTTCTGTAGGTGGACCTAAACTTGCTTTAAACTCCAAATTTAGAGATGAATGAATAATGGAATAGATATCGAATAAAGTGATCTTCGTACTCAATTACTTGGGAAACTCAGCTGATAATCGATTGATATTTGAGCCTGGCGAATTCTGTTCCAATAAGTTTTCTGTTGGTGGACCGAAACATGCTTTGAAATCCTCATTAAGGGATGAATAATGGAATATACATTGAAGAGTAAGGATTGTTTTATTTAATTTTCATGAATTTATGTCTCAGCGATATTCGGAACCGTCTACTTGAGGAACTCAGTTGATAATGGATTGGTATTTGAGCCTGACAAATTCCGTTCTACAAAGCGTTCTATTGGTTGTTACCGCCCCACAAAGGTGTCTTAAGATCTGATCTTCGGAACCGTCTACTTGAGAAACTCAGCTGATATTCGATTGGTATTTGAGCCTGGCAAATTTCGTTCCATAAAGCGTTCTATTTGTTGTTATCTCAGTGATCGTGGTCATCGACTAAATGAACAACTCAGATGATAAGTGATTGATTTTAGAGCGTAGCAAATCCTGTTCCTTAAGGCTTTCAGTTGGTTGAGCTCAAAATTCTTTGTACCTCATATTTAGCAAGGAATAAGGAAGGAAACCAAAGCTGTAGTGTTGCTCAATGGAACAGAACTCAACATGTAGAAGGAGAAGGAGGTTAATGAAACTGATCATAGCCAGAACTGCCTTGCTATTCTTCCTGAAGAGCAAAGTCTTCAATTGAATCATTTTCAAACCAACTAACAGGAAGTATTTTGAAACGGAATCCGGCATTCTACTACCTCAATCGGTAATCATCTTAGCTTCCCAAGTAATCGATTAAAAACATCACTAATCCATACATCCCTGTCAAATAATGAGCACATATGCATATTAAAGCTTAGGCAAACATTTATTCAATTTTTGTTTCTTTATTTTCATTTAATTTCTTAAAGCGGCTGGCTTGTCAAACTTCTACAGCATGATTGATCGATTGTTTGTGTCTGAATTTATGAGGCAGTAGCTTTTTTGTAAGTTTTTTCTTTTTTTTTTCTTTCTTTTACTCCAACTTCAAGCTGCCGTTGTTACGGGTGCTGGAACTCGCCAACTTGGTTGCTTGTCCAAATGGTTATTTGGGATTTTTAGTTGTTTGTTTGGCTGTGCTTTCATGTGAGGATTTATTGAAAGTTTTATTAATTCCAACAGATCGATTTAAAATTATTTGCAACTACTTAGTATTTCAAGACAATTTCATTAATAAGGGTAGAAAGCCACAACCGAAATACATGACTTGATAAAGAGTTTAAACTAAATACGAAATTAATTTGAAATTTATGCCACATTTATCTTTTATACAAGTTCAAGGTTTTTTTGTCTTTGCCAACGTTTAGTACAATATGTAAAGTAGTGCTCGCCTTTTGCTTGAAATTATAGTAAATTGTTTGACATTTTCCCATGCTTATATATTGCTTTGCGAATTCCCAACGTTTTAAATACATTTAATCGATTTTGTGTAAATTGTTTTTTTCTTCTTTTTTTAGGTTTTTTGTAGCTTGTTAAATTTGTTAATAATAATGTATTTAGTTGTCTTTTAAGCTCCCCATTTGTTGTAGTTTGTTCTTTATGTTTTTGTTTTTGACTGTGTTTTATTTGTTGTTTAATTTAACGCCGACAATTAAAAATTCTGCAAACGTTTTGGCTTGAACATAAAAAATCAACAAATAAATACTCAAAACAATCACAACAATCAACATTTAAACACTTTGTAAAAATGCCGCAAATAAGTATATAAGTATATTTCTTGTCTTGTTGCTGTTTTTGTTTATGTTTTTTTTTTCGTTCAGTTCAGTTCGTTTGTGTTTCACCAGGCCATAATTTAAATAAAATTTAGAATCGATAACAACAAACACACTCGCGTACTAGAGCAAGAACGCAAGGTACACTTAGAGAAGTGGTGGTGTTTGAGGAGAGTTGAAATAAATTGAAAGTGAAATCAACATTTTAAATAAAACTTATCAAGGAACAACTAATCCTAAGATACTAAACCAGTGAGAAGAAGTTGAATCTTAAGGGAAAACAAAGTTACTACGAATTTCCTTGCTGAATTCCTTCGACTTTCAAGAGCAAGCCAAAATAAACTAAAATTTGGGAATCAATTGGAGAGGGTTCTAATATCTGCCAAACGTAGCAAGACTTCAGAAGGTACAGCTCTCCCAAATCTTCACATTATTTATGGCCAACTTCAACAAGATCACTAGTTCCAAGATTAAATCCAAAAGATAAAAGACATGACCATGAGAGCCTGTGGAAAGTACATACCATTGGGATAACAATAAAGATCTAAATGCTAACTTCCCCAAGGATCAATATCCAGATCAAACTGCTTCGAATTCCCAGGATTTTTAAAGTTCCCAAAATCGATAGTTCCTAGATTAAACCAAAAGAACAAAGACATGAGCATGAGAGCGTAACTGTAGATCAAAAGTATGTGGAAACTACATACAATTGGGTTAACAATAAAGTTCTAAGTCCAAACTTCCCCAAGAATCATTAGCCTGATCAAACTGCTTTGAATTTCCAGGAATTTTAAAGTTCCGAAAAATATCAATATCTTTTCATCTAACCTGCGTTCCGTCCTGTTGTATGGCTGTGAATCCTGGAACACCACAACTAGCAACTTGCAATCCTTGCAGTTATTCATTAATCGCTCGTTAAGAAAACTGCTCAAGATATTTTGGACGAATGCTATCTTAAAAAGAGACCAGTGGGAAGGAGCAGTTGAAAGACTAATACGTAAACAGATCATTAATTGTAAATGGAGTTCGATTGACCAAGTTCTCAGAAGCACCAACGCCAACGTAGCCAAGATGACAATTGAATAGAACCCCCAAATGAGTAGAAGAAGAGGCAGATCCGCATACACCTGGAGGAGACAGATCGAAACTGAAACAAACTCAACTCGAAAGTCCTGGACTGAATGGAAGCAGATAGCACAGGATAGATCACAATGGAAGAGCTTTGTTGTGGCCCTTCGTTCCACCTTGGAACCATAGAAATCAAGAGATATCGAAAAAGCACTTTGAAAGTAAACAGAATTGCGAAAACAATGCGAAATTAATCTTGATTTGAATACTAACAAGTAGAGACCTCTCATAATAAGTCTCTTTAAACTTTCATGTGGTATTCAACTTTAATGATATTGCTCCAAACTTCAACGAGAAGAACCACAAGGAGAGTAGAGCCTAATCAAACTGCTTCGAATTCCCCGGATTTTTAAAGTTCCCAAAAATGTCTTTTCATCTAACGTGCGTTCCGTCCTTCTCTGTGGGAAAGAGCAGCTGAAACACCAATACATAAGCAGATCATTAATTGTAAATAAGTTGGGTTTGCGAAGTTCTCAGAAGCGCCAACGACAACGCAGAAAAATTTACCCGCTAATACCTGAAGGAGACAGATCGAAACTGAAACAAACTCAACTGGAAAGTCCTTATCCGAAGTGAAGCTTATAGCACAGGATCACAGTGGAAAAACTTTGTTGTGGTCCTTTGTTCCACCTTGGAACCATAGAAATCAAGAGGCAAGCACTTTCAAAGTAAACAGAATAGAGAAAACAATTTGAAATTGATACTGATTTGAATACTAACAAGTAGAGACCTCTCACAATAAGTCTCTTTAGGTTTTCATGTGGTATTCAACTTTCATGATATTGCTCCAAACTTCAACGATTTTGAAGTTTCAAAATTCTGCCAAATGTACGAAGATATACGAATAAGAGCATAATTGATCCCTAGATAAGAGAACAAGGGAAGTAGAACGACTTGAAAATGCAAAAAACAATTGATCTGTTTAGTTTACTACTTACAATTTCCATGATCCATGAAACAGTTTAATATCCTCACATGTGATTCGAGAACCTTCCTAAACATATAAGACTTCAAAAGAAACGCGTGGCGATTTAAAAATACAGTAGGAAATGTTAGGAGTGTACAGCTGTATGCAAACTTATCATTATTTATGAGTCACTTCAAACTTTCACTTGGTGTCTAAATGTTATACTATTCCCAGCTTCAATTAATGAGAAAGAAGCGAAGAGATTTCATCTAGTTAAATATCCTACTAAAATACTATATCTAAGACATGAGACTAAAGAAGGACTTCATATACACTTGAGTGTTGAGTAGGATAATTTGGAAAGAGATCAGTAGTTGTAGATCCAACATGAAACCTAGCCGTATTTTAGAAGAACTTATATTCTTAAAGTAGCTAAACTACCGTAAAGTTTTCTCAGTGTAAAATTCAGATCTCTAAACGAGAAGGAGATGTCTTTAATTGTTGTTTATTTTTCTGTTTTATGAAGGATGCCTTTGGGAAGAGCAAATATTCACTATTACTATGTAAAATTGATAAGTTTTCTATACGTAAGAGATCTACAGTTTCAATATCCCAGAAAAACAAAAGGATTTAATAGTAGAATGTTTAGTAAAGAGTTTAGTTCATCCGAACTTCCTCATATTTTAGATGAACTTAGATTCCTAAAGTGACAATACTTCCGTAAGGTTTTCTCAGTGTTATATTTAGATTCCTAAACGAGAAGCAGATGTCTTCAATTCTTGTTTATTTTTCTATTTTCTGAAGGATGAACAATGCTTTTGGCAAGATGTTATATTAAGATTCCTAAACGAGAAGGAGATTTTGTTACGTCACTGATTCGTAGACTACACATTTTTCATATTGGGTTCTAATCAGTGATGTACAATTTTTAAACTGAATATTTGGTCAAGCTTGATGTTAAAGCTTTATGCCATATCCCAACCTCTTTGTATTAAGATACACCATGATTATATTCTGGGCAAATTTTAAATATAATCCCTAAATAATATTTGTTAACCTGCTATAATTTTATTCCATCTATCTACTTTTACATCCACAACTCAATATAAAAATTTAATACACCATTTTAATTTCTTTTCTTTTAAATTAATACAATGGAATCATTTATTAAATCAAAATAGAATTAAATAATACAATATTTAAAATAATTAATTGTTCAAAGTTATTTCCATGCATTAAATTTATAATAACAATGAAACAAATAAAAATTTAAATTTTATAAAAACCAATAAAAGAAAATAACTTACATATACGAGTTCCAACGATGATATGTACATATCAGCATCATGTTCACAAAAATTATTCTTTAAAAATTTTACACAAGCAATTAATTAAAAATAATATAACTCAAAATTAATAAAACAAAAAAAAACTAATTAAAACTACACTTAAATATTATATTATTAATTCTGCCAGTTTAATTGACCCAAAGAAAACTTGCTAACTTTAATCGTGTTGATTTGTATTTTTTTATTTAAAGTTTATAAATTTCAGTATGTCTATTTATTTTAACATTCACTTGTTATAAATAAATTCATTTTCTATTTATGTTTTTATTTTTATAATTTTCAATTATAAAATTTTGAAAAATTAAGTTTAATTTCGTTTGTCATTCATCTTTCTTTTATTTATTATTTACACATTCAAAATGTTTATGTAATTTTTATTTAAAAAGAAGAAATGTTCAAAATTTCAAATTTTATTTAATTTTCTTATATAATTCACAATTCACGTTTTCAAGTTTTTATATTTTTAATTTCTTTAATATTGGATTTGTTTATTTTATATGTTTATGCTTTTGTTTTGTCTTATTTTCTTCATTAAAAGAAAAATTTCATATTTATTTAGATACAATATTTTAGCACTTTTTATTTAATTTCATTGACTATCCTTTGTTTTATTTTATTTTCTCCAACTTTCACTTGATAATTTCGTGCAATATCCTTTTTTTTATAATATCTTTGTCTATATTTTATTTGAATATACTTTTTTATAGTTTATTGGAATATCCTTTTTATATTTTATTTGGAATATCCTTTTATATTTTTTCTATATATCCTTTTTGATGTTACACAATTTATTTTAAAATATTCGTTTATTTAATAACAATTTTCTTTTTTTTAATATATTTTTTTATCAACCGCACATTTTAAATTTTCAAACCACAATCAATCTATGTGTGTGAAGTTAGCTCCGAAAGTTAGCTCCGTTTTTTCACATTACCTATGTTAATGTGTAAACTAACATACCTCGTACTCAAAGACTGTTAGGTTAACAGAGGAGCATTATTTTCAGCTCAGTTAACATTTTATGATTTAAAACCAAAAAAAAAAATGGTTTTACCGATCATTCAGTTTAAATATATAGTAACTAAAATTTTTTTACAAATTACTTAAATACATGAATAAAAAAAAATAGATATTTATTTATGAACTATCGTCGATATCTTTACTTTTAGCGTATTCTAAATTGTGGTAGAAATAGTCCTAACAGGGCGGAAAGCCTTGATTTCAGAAATGCATAGTTGATATTCTGAATTTATTTCATATTAATTTAAAAATAGTGAAATTTCATATTTTGTTAAAAGGCGCACATTAAAATTTCGAAAAAATTGATAAATTTTGGAATTGTGCTCGATCTTGTCCTAATGGAGTGGAAAGCCATTACTTCAGAGAGCTCAAAACTGTTTAGCTTATATTCAGAATTTATTTCAGATCGGAGTTATATAACTTTTAAAATAGTGAAATTTCAGATTTTGTTAAAAGGGTCATATGGAAATTTGGAAAAATCGGTTAAATTTTGGAATTGTGCTCGATCTTGTCCTAATGGAGTGGAAAGCCATTACTTCAGAGAGCTCAAAACTGTTTAGCTTATATTCAGAATTTATTTCAGATCGGAGTTATATAACTTTTAAAATAGTGAAATTTCAGATTTTGTTAAAAGGGTCATATGGAAATTTGGAAAAATCGGTTAAATTTTGGAATTGTGCTCGATCTTGTCCTAATGGAGTGGAAAGCCATTACTTCAGAGAGTTCAGAACAGTTTAGCTTATATTCAGAATTTATTTCAGATCGGAGTAATTTTCATTTTAAAATAGTAAAATTTCATATTTTGTTAAAAGGCGCACATTAAAATTTCGAAAAAATTGATAAATTTTGGAATTGTGCTCGATCTAGTCCTAATGGGGTGGAAAGCCATTACTTCAGAGAGTTCAGAACAGTTTAGGTTATATTCAGAATTTGTTTCAGATCGGAGTTATATAACTTCTAAAATAGTGAAATTTCAGATTTTGTTAAAAGGGTCATATGGAAATTTAGAAAAATCGGTTAAATTTTGGAATTGTGCTCGATCTAGTCCTAATGGGGTGTAAAGCCATTACTTTAGAGAGTTCAGAACTGCTTAGGTAATATTCAGAATTTATTTCAGATCGGAGTAATTTTCATTTTAAAATAGTGAAATTTCACATTTTGTTAAAAGGCGCATATTAAAATTTCGAAAAAATTGATAAATTTTGGAATTGTGCTCGATCTAGTCCTAATGGGGTGGAAAGCCATTACTTCAGAGAGTTCAGAACAGTTTAGCTTATATTCAGAATTTATTTCAGATCGGAGTTATATAACTTCTAAAATAGTGAAATTTCAGATTTTGTTAAAAGGGTCATATGGAAATTTGGAAAAATCGGTTAAATTTTGGAATTGTGCTCGATCTAGTCCTAATGGGGTGTAAAGCCATTACTTTAGAGAGTTCAGAACTGCTTAGGTAATATTCAGAATTTATTTCAGATCGGAGTAATTTTCATTTTAAAATAGTGAAATTTCACATTTTGTTAAAAGGCGCATATTAAAATTTCGAAAAAATTGATAAATTTTGGAATTGTGCTCGATCTAGTCCTAATGGGGTGGAAAGCCATTACTTCAGAGAGTTCAGAACAGTTTAGCTTATATTCAGAATTTATTTCAGATCGGAGTTATATAACTTCTAAAATAGTGAAATTTCAGATTTTGTTAAAAGGGTCATATGGAAATTTGGAAAAATCGGTTAAATTTTGGAATTGTGCTCGATCTTGTCCTAATGGAGTGGAAAGCCATTACTTCAGAGAGTTCAAAACTGTTTAGCTTATATTCAGAATTTATTTCAGATCGGAGTTATATAACTTTTAAAATAGTGAAATTTCATATTTTGTTAAAAGGGTCATATGGAAATTTGGAAAAATCGGTTAAATTTTGGAATTGTGCTCGATCTAGTCCTAATGGGGTGTAAAGCCATTACTTCAGAGAGTTCAGAACAGTTTAGCTTATATTCAGAATTTATTTCAGATCGGAGTTATATAACTTTTAAAATAGTGAAATTTCATATTTTGTTAAAAGGGTCATATGGAAATTTGGAAAAATCGGTTAAATTTTGGAATTGTGCTCGATCTAGTCCTAATGGGGTGTAAAGCCATTACTTCAGAGAGTTCAGAACAGTTTAGCTTATATTCAGAATTTATTTCAGATCGGAGTTATATAACTTTTAAAATAGTCAAATTTCATATTTTGTTAAAAGGGGCACATTAAAATTTCGAAAAAATTGATAAATTTTGGAATTGTGCTCGATCTAGTCCTAATGGGGTGGAAAGCCATTACTTCAGAGAGTTCAGAACAGTTTAGGTTATATTTAGAATTTGTTTCAGATCGGAGTTATATAACTTCTAAAATAGTGAAATTTCAGATTTTGTTAAAAGGGTCATATGGAAATTTAGAAAAATCGGTTAAATTTTGGAATTGTGCTCGATCTAGTCCTAATGGGGTGTAAAGCCATTACTTTAGAGAGTTCAGAACTGCTTAGGTAATATTCAGAATTTATTTCAGATCGGAGTAATTTTCATTTTAAAATAGTGAAATTTCACATTTTGTTAAAAGGCGCATATTAAAATTTCGAAAAAATTGATAAATTTTGGAATTGTGCTCGATCTAGTCCTAATGGGGTGTAAAGCAATTACTTCAGAGAGTTCAGAACAGTTTAGCTTATATTCAGAATTTATTTCAGATCGGAGTTATATAACTTTTAAAATAGTGAAATTTCATATTTTGTTAAAAGGGTCATATGGAAATTTGGAAAAATCGGTTAAATTTTGGAATTGTGCTCGATCTAGTCCTAATGGGGTGTAAAGCCATTACTTCAGAGAGTTCAGAACAGTTTAGCTTATATTCAGAATTTATTTCAGATCGGAGTTATATAACTTTTAAAATAGTCAAATTTCATATTTTGTTAAAAGGCGCACATTAAAATTTCGAAAAAATTGATAAATTTTGGAATTGTGCTCGATCTAGTCCTAATGGGGTGGAAAGCCATTACTTCAGAGAGTTCAGAACAGTTTAGGTTATATTCAGAATTTGTTTCAGATCGGAGTTATATAACTTCTAAAATAGTGAAATTTCAGATTTTGTTAAAAGGGTCATATGGAAATTTAGAAAAATCGGTTAAATTTTGGAATTGTGCTCGATCTAGTCCTAATGGGGTGTAAAGCCATTACTTTAGAGAGTTCAGAACTGCTTAGGTAATATTCAGAATTTATTTCAGATCGGAGTAATTTTCATTTTAAAATAGTGAAATTTCACATTTTGTTAAAAGGCGCATATTAAAATTTCGAAAAAATTGATAAATTTTGGAATTGTGCTCGATCTTGTTCTAATGGGGTGTAAAGCCATTACTTCAGAGAGTTCAGAACAGTTTAGCTTATATTCAGAATTTATTTCAGATCGGAGTTATATAACTTCTAAAATAGTGAAATTTCAGATTTTGTTAAAAGGGTCATATGGAAATTTGGAAAAATCGGTTAAATTTTGGAATTGTGCTCGATCTAGTCCTAATGGGGTGTAAAGCCATTACTTCAGAGAGTTCAGAACAGTTTAGCTTATATTCAGAATTTATTTCAGATCGGAGTTATATAACTTTTAAAATAGTCAAATTTCATATTTTGTTAAAAGGCGCACATTAAAATTTCGAAAAAATTGATAAATTTTGGAATTGTGCTCGATCTTGTTCTAATGGAGTGGAAAGCCATTACTTCAGAGAGTTCAGAACAGTTTAGCTTATATTCAGAATTTATTTCAGATCGGAGTAATTTTCATTTTAAAATAGTGAAATTTCATATTTTGTTAAAAGGCGCACATTAAAATTTCGATAAAATTTGTTTGTTTAGAACGAGATCATAGTTAAAATAAAGAAAGTTATTTTTTTGTCTGTATTTACATAGGAAATAAATTTAAAATATTCAATTTTAAAAATAAAAATTTTTAAGATTTTGTTGTTGAATTCAGATTTTGTTGTTTAAAACAAAATCATGGCTAAAATATAAAATTCAGATTTTGAGTATGTATTTACATAGATAAATAATACAAAATATTTTATTTAAAAATAAAATTTACATAACTCCGATCTGAAATAAATTCTGAATATATGCTAAACAGTTTTGAACTTAACGAAGTAATGGCTTTACACCCCATTAGGACAAGATCGAGCACAATTCCAAAATTTATCAATTTTTTCGAAATTTTAATATGCGCCTTTTAACAAAATGTGAAATTTCACTATTTTAAAATGAAAATTACTCCGATCTGAAATAAATTCTGAATATTACCTAAGCAGTTCTGAACTCTCTAAAGTAATGGCTTTACACCCCATTAGAACTAGATCGAGCACAATTCCAAAATTTAACCGATTTTTCTAAATTTCCATATGACCCTTTTAACAAAATATGAAATTTCACTATTTTAGAAGTTATATAACTCCGATCTGAAATAAATTCTGAATATAAGCTAAACTGTTCTGAACTCTCTGAAGTAATGGCTTTCCACCCCATTAGGACAAGATCGAGCACAATTCCAAAATTTATCAATTTTTTCGAAATTTTAATGTGCGCCTTTTAACAAAATATGAAATTTGACTATTTTAAAAGTTATATAACTCCGATCTGAAATAAATTCTGAATATAAGCTAAACAGTTCTGAACTCTCTGAGGTAGTGGCTTTACACCCCATTAGGACTAGGTCGAGCACAATTCCAAAATTTAACCGATTTTTCCAAATTTCCATATGACCCTTTTAACAAAATCTGAAATTTCACTATTTTAAAAGTTATATAACTCCGATCTGAAATAAATTCTGAATATAAGCTAAACTGTTCTGAACTCTCTGAAGTAATGGCTTTCCACCCCATTAGGACAAGATCGAGCACAATTCCAAAATTTATCAATTTTTTCGAAATTTTAATATGCGCCTTTTAACAAAATATGAAATTTCACTATTTTAAAAGTTATATAACTCCGATCTGAAATAAATTCTGAATATAAGCTAAACTGTTCTGAACTCTCTGAAGTAATGGCTTTCCACCCCATTAGGACAAGATCGAGCACAATTCCAAAATTTATAAATTTTTTCGAAATTTTAATGTGCGCCTTTTAACAAAATATGAAATTTCACTATTTTAAAAGTTATATAACTCCGATCTGAAATAAATTCTGAATATAAGCTAAACAGTTTTGAACTCTCTGAGGTAGTGGCTTTACACCCCATTAGGACTAGGTCGAGCACAATTCCAAAATTTAACCGATTTTTCCAAATTTCCATATGACCCTTTTAACAAAATCTGAAATTTCACTATTTTAGAAGTTATATAACTCCGATCTGAAATAAATTCTGAATATAAGCTAAACTGTTCTGAACTCTCTGAAGTAATGGCTTTCCACCCCATTAGGACAAGATCGAGCACAATTCCAAAATTTATAAATTTTTTCGAAATTTTAATGTGCGCCTTTTAACAAAATATGAAATTTCACTATTTTAAAAGTTATATAACTCCGATCTGAAATAAATTCTGAATATAAGCTAAACAGTTTTGAACTCTCTGAGGTAGTGGCTTTACACCCCATTAGGACTAGGTCGAGCACAATTCCAAAATTTAACCGATTTTTCCAAATTTCCATATGACCCTTTTAACAAAATCTGAAATTTCACTATTTTAGAAGTTATATAACTCCGATCTGAAATAAATTCTGAATATAAGCTAAACTGTTCTGAACTCTCTGAAGTAATGGCTTTCCACCCCATTAGGACAAGATCGAGCACAATTCCAAAATTTATCAATTTTTTCGAAATTTTAATATGCGCCTTTTAACAAAATATGAAATTTCACTATTTTAAAAGTTATATAACTCCGATCTGAAATAAATTCTGAATATAAGCTAAACTGTTCTGAACTCTCTGAAGTAATGGCTTTCCACCCCATTAGGACAAGATCGAGCACAATTCCAAAATTTATAAATTTTTTCGAAATTTTAATGTGCGCCTTTTAACAAAATATGAAATTTCACTATTTTAAAAGTTATATAACTCCGATCTGAAATAAATTCTGAATATAAGCTAAACAGTTTTGAACTCTCTGAGGTAGTGGCTTTACACCCCATTAGGACTAGGTCGAGCACAATTCCAAAATTTAACCGATTTTTCCAAATTTCTATATGACCCTTTTAACAAAATCTGAAATTTCACTATTTTAGAAGTTATATAACTCCGATCTGAAATAAATTCTGAATATAAGCTAAACTGTTCTGAACTCTCTGAAGTAATGGCTTTCCACCCCATTAGGACAAGATCGAGCACAATTCCAAAATTTATCAATTTTTTCGAAATTTTAATATGCGCCTTTTAACAAAATATGAAATTTCACTATTTTAAAAGTTATATAACTCCGATCTGAAATAAATTCTGAATATAAGCTAAACAGTTCTGAACTCTCTGAAGTAATGGCTTTACACCCCATTAGGACTAGATCGAGCACAATTCCAAAATTTAACCGATTTTTCCAAATTTCCATATGACCCTTTTAACAAAATCTGAAATTTCACTATTTTAGAAGTTATATAACTCCGATCTGAAATAAATTCTGAATATAAGCTAAACTGTTCTGAACTCTCTGAAGTAATGGCTTTCCACCCCATTAGGACTAGATCGAGCACAATTCCAAAATTTAACCGATTTTTCCAAATTTCCATATGACCCTTTTAACAAAATATGAAATTTCACTATTTTAAAAGTTATATAACTCCGATCTGAAATAAATTCTGAATATAAGCTAAACTGTTCTGAACTCTCTGAAGTAATGGCTTTCCACCCCATTAGGACAAGATCGAGCACAATTCCAAAATTTATCAATTTTTTCGAAATATTAATATGCGCCTTTTAACAAAATATGAAATTTCACTATTTTAAAAGTTATATAACTCCGATCTGAAATAAATTCTGAATATAAGCTAAACTGTTCTGAACTCTCTGAAGTAATGGCTTTCCACCCCATTAGGACAAGATCGAGCACAATTCCAAAATTTATCAATTTTTTCGAAATTTTAATGTGCGCCTTTTAACAAAATATGAAATTTCACTATTTTAAAAGTTATATAACTCCGATCTGAAATAAATTCTGAATATAAGCTAAACTGTTCTGAACTCTCTGAAGTAATTGCTTTACACCCCATTAGGACTAGATCGAGCACAATTCCAAAATTTAACCGATTTTTCCAAATTTCCATATGACCCTTTTAACAAAATCTGAAATTTCACTATTTTAGAAGTTATATAACTCCGATCTAAAATAAATTCTGAATATAAGCTAAACTGTTCTGAACTCTCTGAAGTAATGGCTTTCCACCCCATTAGGACAAGATCGAGCACAATTCCAAAATTTATCAATTTTTTCGAAATTTTAATATGCGCCTTTTAACAAAATATGAAATTTCACTATTTTAAAAGTTATATAACTCCGATCTGAAATAAATTCTGAATATAAGCTAAACAGTTTTGAACTCTCTGAGGTAATGGCTTTACACCCCATTAGGACTAGATCGAGCACAATTCCAAAATTTAACCGATTTTTCCAAATTTCCATATGACCCTTTTAACAAAATATGAAATTTCACTATTTTAAAAGTTATATAACTCCGATCTGAAATAAATTCTGAATATAAGCTAAACTGTTCTGAACTCTCTGAAGTAATGGCTTTCCACCCCATTAGGACAAGATCGAGCACAATTCCAAAATTTATCAATTTTTTCGAAATTTTAATATGCGCCTTTTAACAAAATATGAAATTTCACTATTTTAAAAGTTATATAACTCCGATCTGAAACAAATTCTGAATATAAGCTAAACAGTTTTGAACTCTCTGAGGTAATGGCTTTACACCCCATTAGGACTAGGTCGAGCACAATTCCAAAATTTAACCGATTTTTCCAAATTTCCATATGACCCTTTTAACAAAATATGAAATTTCACTATTTTAAAAGTTATATAACTCCGATCTGAAATAAATTCTGAATATAAGCTAAACTGTTCTGAACTCTCTGAAGTAATGGCTTTCCACCCCATTGGGACAAGATCGAGCACAATTCCAAAATTTATCAATTTTTTCGAAATTTTAATGTGCGCCTTTTAACAAAATATGAAATTTCACTATTTTAAAAGTTATATAACTCCGATCTGAAATAAATTCTGAATATAAGCTAAACTGTTCTGAACTCTCTGAAGTAATGGCTTTACACCCCATTAGGACAAGATCGAGCACAATTCCAAAATTTATCAATTTTTTCGAAATTTTAATGTGCGCCTTTTAACAAAATATGAAATTTCACTATTTTAAAAGTTATATAACTCCGATCTGAAATAAATTCTGAATATAAGCTAAACAGTTTTGAACTCTCTGAGGTAATGGCTTTACACCCCATTAGGACTAGGTCGAGCACAATTCCAAAATTTAACCGATTTTTCCAAATTTCCATATGACCCTTTTAACAAAATCTGAAATTTCACTATTTTAGAAGTTATATAACTCCGATCCGAAATAAATTCTGAATATAAGCTAAACTGTTCTGAACTCTCTGAAGTAATGGCTTTCCACCCCATTAGGACAAGATCGAGCACAATTCCAAAATTTATCAATTTTTTCGAAATTTTAATATGCGCCTTTTAACAAAATATGAAATTTCACTATTTTAAAAGTTATATAACTCCGATCTGAAATAAATTCTGAATATAAGCTAAACTGTTCTGAACTCTCTGAAGTAATGGCTTTCCACCCCATTAGGACAAGATCGAGCACAATTCCAAAATTTATCAATTTTTTCGAAATTTTAATGTGCGCCTTTTAACAAAATATGAAATTTCACTATTTTTAAATTAATATGAAATAAATTCAGAATATCAACTATGCATTTCTGAAATCAAGGCTTTCCGCCCTGTTAGGACTATTTCTACCACAATTTAGAATACGCTAAAAGTAAAGACATCGACGATAGTTCATAAATAAATATCTATTTTTTTTTATTCATGTATTTAAGTAATTTGTAAAAAAATTTTAGTTACTATATATTTAAACTGAATGATCGGTAAAACCATTTTTTTTTGGTTTTAAATCATAAAATGTTAACTGAGCTGAAAATAATGCTCCTCTGTTAACCTAACAGTCTTTGAGTACGAGGTATGTTAGTTTACACATTAACATAGGTAATGTGAAAAAACGGAGCTAACTTTCGGAGCTAACTTCACACACATAATCAATCTTCTAACAAAAATTCCAAACAAAATATCAAAATTTATTTCCAACAAAATTTGCCTACATGATCAAAAAATATTTTCTACAGCAAGTATACCTAATAATTTTCATATCTGAAAAATAAAAAGAACATGTTACCTAAAAAAAATTGACTTATATTAATTTCCCAAAAGCAAAGGCAACTCAATAAAATATTAAAATATTAAACAAGTTCGACATGAAATTTTAAAAATTAAAACAATTTACCTAAAATATAATTTTCCAAAACAAAAGCTAACTCAATTGAAAATAAAAATATTACTTAATATTACCTAAGTATTTTACAGTGAAAACAACCCCAACAATTTCTTTAATTGTTATTTATTTTTCTGGTTTCTGAAGCACGAACTATTCCTTTGGAAATATCTTCACTCTTACAATTTCAGTGTCCCACAAAATCAAAAACTAACACCTAAGAACAAAGAAAGGTTTAATATACACTCGATTTATGACCAGAATATTTGGTAATGAGCTCAGTAATTCGGAACTTCCATATGTTTTAGATAAACTCAGATTCTAAAAGGACTGAATTTTCCTTGTGTTTCCACAATGCTATATGTATTCCAGAGGAATAAAGCTCTAAACAGAAAGGTGATGTCTTCATATTAAGTTTATTTTCCGCAAAAACAAAAGCTAACACCTGAGAACAATAAAAAGTTTTAATATACATTTGATTTATAAGTAGAATGTTTTGTATAGAGATCAGTCCCGAACTTCATCGTATTTTTGATAAACTCAGATCGTAAAAGTGACTGAGCTTTTCTTGTGTTTCCTCAATGGCATATGAGTTCCAGAGGAATAAAGCTTACTAAAAAGAAGGGAGATGTCTTCCACAAAAAAAGCTAACATCTGAGAACAAATAAGAGAATAAATACTTGATATATGAGTATGTGTTGTTAAGAGCTCAGTACTTCCGAACTTCTTCGTATTTTAGATAAATTCAGATTCTAAAAGTGACTGAACTTCCCTTGTGTTTCCTCAACGCCAAAAGAGTTCCAGAGGAAAAAAGCTTACTAAAAAGCTTCAGCTTCTTTTCCTGTTATATGAAGAAGCAAATATTATTTCGAAAAGTGCAAGATTTGTGGAAAGATAAATGTTTCCCCTAAATTCCCAGAAATTTGTTATAGGGAAACCAGCCTCGTTCCTGATGCAAATATATAATATGGCATCAATATTTCACAATTCTTACACAGATAAAACAGATTCGTAGTGACAACCGAATTTGTTGCCCATCGAATGATTCGGTTGCACACAGTTCCAACAGAAAATCACTTAATAGAGAAGAATTTCTGTTGAAGCAACCAAACTGTTGATACCTCTTCTAAAATGTTGTAGCCACAACTATAAAAGTCGGTCACCAAGACAGAATCACTCGATTGGCAACAAATTCGGTTGTTATTTCGAATATGTTTCTCTGTGTAAATAACCAGCCTCTTTCCAAACTTTAACGATCCAATCAAGCATTCGAATCTGTTTTCTCTGTGTAAATAACCAGCCTCTTTCCAAACTTTGTTGATCCAATCAAGCGTTCACAATCAGCTGAAGAGGGTAAAATCTCATACGGAATCAAATACATCTCAATTCTATAAATTATCTTAAATTTTTTATATCTTTGACTTTCGAGATCAGTTGAGCTAGATTAAATCTCTCTAACATCAGTTTCTTGAAGTTTTTTTAGGAAAAACAAACTCGTTCTTTATTAAAATTTTCATATGATTTTATAGTTCCTAGGATAACTAGTTACAGTCCAACTGTTGATGTCCAATCTGGACATCTGAGATCAGTCAAGCTGCATGAAATGTCATAAAAAGTAAATCAAGGAAACTGTTCACGTTTCTTGTGAAATACTAAGAAAGTTGCATCGGTATTTTACAATACACTAGGATAACTAGTCATAGTCCTAGTGTTGATGTCCAAACTGGTCTTTCGACATCAGTCGAGCTGAGTTAAATGTCATATTGGAACAATTTTTAGGATAGCTGGTTACCTTCCTTGAGTAAATGTATAACTTGGTATCTCTATTCATAGTTCCTAGAACAGCTATACTTTCTATGCTTTTAATGTTCGATTTTGGCTTTTAAATCATCCGTTGCGGGTTAAATATCATACGATCTCTATTACGTTCTAACTTTTCTCTTCTTTAGACTTTCATAGGGAAATCAGTTTTGTTCCTTTTGATAATATACAATTTTGTATCCATATTTCTCACTTTCCAGGATTTCCAGAGCAGCTCCTATAGCTGGTGATAACTCTGGGCTTTCGAAATCATTTGAGCTGGGTTTAATGCCTTTCAGGAATAAGAAAACTAACCGCACTCCTTGTATTTAGATTCACCTATCGCTAGCCAATCAGTTGTTAATATGTCAATCATCCAAAGCCAGTGCTATCCTCCTCTAGATTCTTGGGTTTTGGTCTTAAAGAGAGCGACAATTTCTTTGAAATACTGCAATATTGATACATCCTCAAATTTTTAAAGTTCCTTTAAAAACTTGTAGTAATTCTTGTAACATCCACTTCCAATTTCTATAAAATTTTCCAAAGATCTTCCAAACAGCTGGTGATAACTCTGGGCTTTCGAAATCATTTCAGCTGGGTTTAATGCCTTTCAGGAATAAGAAAACTAACCACACTCCTTATATTTCGATTCAACTATCGCTAGCCAATCAGTTGTTAATATGTCAGTCAACCAAAGTCAGGGCTATCCTCCTCTTGTTTCTTGGGTTTTGGTCTTAAAGACAGCGACAATGAAAGACTGCAATATTGAAACATCCTCAAATCTATAAAGTTCCTTTCAAAACTTGTAGTAATTCTTGTAACATCCACTTTCAAATTCTCTAAAATTTTCCAAAGATCTTCCATATTACCACAGATTTTCCAACATTATCAAACTTTGAACATTTGAAGGCTATAGATCACAAAAAGCTTTATACAACTATTTACCTCCAGCTTTTCCAAATCCATTCACAATACCTGCCATTACATACCCTAATCTCTCAAGAAAAATATAGTCATTATTGAAAGCATTGAATATATTTTACCTTTGTTTCCATCTTCTTTGATTTCCATTTAAAGTTACACCCTTTCAAACTAACTCTACCAGCTTTTCAAGCTACAAAGTAGGCGTGTTTTTCTTCATTTGCTCTCGCTCTCCCTCCACACAAAATGTCAATCAACCAGTTAAACTTAAGTAAAATTGTATATTTAAAAAAAAAAAAAAAAATTATTGCAATACAAAAACCTAAACAAATCGAAGCTTAAAAATAAACTGTATAGTTTCCTTCCAGCTTAAGACTTTTTAAATGATACGAGTATGACCATTTGTTTGAAACCAAACTGAACTGAACTACATTGAAATACAAAGAAGAAAAAATAAACTTGTCTGGAAGCAAGTGATGTGAAAATCCAAAAGTAATGGCAACTGACAACTAAGACAGTACACGATCTGTTGTTTATGGATAGACAGATTGAAAGACAAGCCAGTAAACATTATTTTGTTGTTATTATTATTGCTGCTGTTACTGTTGTTGTTGCTGTTAGCTGTGCGCTCTTCAGCCATCGATCTCATGGCTGGGAGTTTGTGTTTGGAAAACCGAAAAAAAATTAAAGAAATAAACTGCAAAAAAATGGTTTAATAACTGCTTGCCAAACAGCAACCACCGAACTCCAAACCTAAAATGATACAAATTGAATTGGCTTGAAAACGTCATTCAAAACAATGTTTAAAAATAATTCAACGGAAAAAAGCAGAGGTTCACAAAGTAAGGAATTCGAATCAAACAGATCACAGCCTGATTAGTAGACTTGATCTGAAGATTTGACCAAAGATCGTATGCCACATAAGCTTTCTTATACATTTTTATAGCTTAAAGACACCAAGTCTAAACTCTCCTTTAGGAATATCCACCTTTTTTGAGAACCTCTGACACAAATCAAGCAATCAGTTTAAATACAACCGCCAATATATTTAATTTTGCAAATCTAAAGGAAATAAATATATTTAAATGACTCCAAAAAAAAAAAAAAAAAAATCGTTTGCATTTGTTGCACATATGCATAAATAAGTATTGCTCTCTCACAAAAGTGTGGCTTCAATTTCATTTAATTTGAACTTCCACTGCTGCAACGGCGGCGACAGCAGCAGAAGCTGTTGTTTTTATATGGCTGCTGTGGCAGAAGTTCTTTGAAGCAACACGCCAACTTAATGATCGTTTTATACGTCATACATTTCGTACTCTACGAATGAAACAGAAACTGAAATTGCTGTCTTGATGCTGGTACATATATATTTCGTATTGGTATTTAACCCCCAACATGTGTGTAGTAATTTATTTGAAGTTGTTGCCATGAATTGGAAGCCAATAATCAAATGTCAGTCATTCAAAGTGTTTAAGTTGTTGTTTTTTTCTTTGTTTTGTTTAAGTTTAGTTCTTTTTTGAGTTTCCAAGTTTTAAACATTTGCCAGCTTGTCAATCATGAGAGTGAACCACGAAACTGTCAGTTTTTTTTTTTTTTTTTTTGAAATGAAATTGGAATTTCAGTTTGATTTGTTAGTGTTTTGCAGAGTTAGGAGATGTTGATATTGGGACTAAAGCTGTGGGAATATGGTGCAGAGATCTTTAAGGGATTTGAAAAAGAAAGAGAATATATGCTAGATTAATATAGTTTTATGCTTTCAGGATAGTCTAGGGATAAATAAAGCTTTGGATGTTTCAAAATGACTACCCAATACAAATTTGGAATACTTTTCAATACAGCATGATTAAATGATACAGAGATTTCAGTCAACCTTACAAAGGCTTGAGACTAAAGCTGTAGGAATATGGTGTAAAGACCTTTGGTTTTGAAAAAGAAAGAGAAGATATACTAGAGTAACACAGTTTTATGCTTCCAGGAAAGCTTCAGATGACTACTAAATACAACAACTTTACAGAGATTTCAGTCAACTTTCCACTGCAGCGACTTTGGTTAAATGTTCAATATAGCAGCTTTGAACAACAACTTCACAGTGCTGTACAATACGGCGACTTCGATCGAATGTTCATTAGCTGTTGGACGTTTCAATAGATCAAGTTTGATAATACAACGAATTCGGTCGGCTGTTCCACTCAACGGCTTCGGAATTCTGGTCAATACTTCAATTTTGATCTATCAATCGCATAGTACAACGAATTCGATCGGCAGTTCCACTCAACCGCTTCAGACGTTGGACAATACCTCAGCTTTGATAGAGTGTTCAACACTATTTCTTAGATTAAATGATCAATCAAGTGTCCAATGAAGGGACTTCGAATGCATGCTATAGACTATTCAAATCAACACGACGACGATTCGATCAACTGTTCAATAGAGCGATTTTAATCAGCTTTGGACGACTGCTCAATACGAAAACTTTGGAATACTTTGAGTTCGGTGCCTGCGCAATATATTAGCATAGATTAGGTCCAACATGATGTGCCATCGAATATTGAAACACTTAGGTTCTTCACTTTGTGATACCTGGAAAAAGGAGCCTAGATAAGGAATACTGTTGTGAGACGTGGAACACTGCCCCTCGAGGCATGCAAAAGATACAGGTGTTTGTGAACTAGTGTCTTTGCAGGATCTTGCGAATATTCTGGACGTGTTTGATATCTAATATTATGCTCTGGGAACAATTCAATTAACAGCTCATAGCCTCAGAAATAAGAAGAAGTAAATGGCAATGGATTGGCCATACATTGAGAAGGACATGGAATGACATCACAAGAAATCCAATTGAGTAGAATCCACAAAGCAGCTGGGCGTCCTTTTCGCCCAGCTCATACACGGAGAAGGCAAATCGACGCAGAAATATCCGGAATGGATAAGTTCTGGAACGAACTGAGAGCGTTAGCACAAGACAGGAATATGTTCAAACATTTGATTGACGCCCTATGCTCCTTATATGCTCAGCAGGAACATATATAAGGAATACGATGTAGAGCCCGCGGAATATTTGTTAGAGTAATATATTGCCGACAATTCAGGTTGTATCGACCTTGCCGTTCATATTATAAACGCAGTACTCCGACAAATCGTTAAATTCCAGCTTCTAAGAGCAAAGTCTGCCTCCTTATCAGTTTATCCGTGATTTGATTTCGTAGTACACCTTGGTGACCTGATATAAAGAAGAGTCCAAGTAGAGAAGTGTCCCCATCTCCTTAAGAGGTACCCGCCATTCCAAGATAAAATTGAATGCGGCATAGACACCCATGAAGTTTTTAGGACTCTATGGCTATCGATCAGTGATTTATGTGTAAAGCTTTTATGAGCTTAATTTGGCTTCGAAGAGATGCTGTTCCAACATCCAACAAGATTTTGGATGTTTTATTACATAAAACTTAACGTTCGCAACAAGGTTCTCACAAGATGTTCCTTGTCTTAATACATCTTCCTTGTATACTTACTCTGCTGAGTTTTAAGACATCATTTGAGTACTCCAATGCTAGCAATTAGACTCAAAGTTAATGCTACCCAAACTGTTCCTACTTTTATGTAATCAGAAGGATAATCTAAAGCTTTATCAAGCTAAATTTCCTGCAAAAATAGTTGAAATAGCTTCCATATTCCAACTTGTTTGAAAGCAATAATGACTTTAGAAAGAACAGAAACTGATGCTTGTTTCGGGTTATTGACTAGGCTGTTTATACAACAGCATAACCGTTAACTTTAACTTAATATTAACCTGGTATTCCAAAAAGTGTTTGAGAGCTATATAACGCTCATCATTAAGGAATTCGATGACGGTTTTAAAGGCCGCCAAAGGGAAACAATTCAGATGCCTGCTTAACTGTTCCCACTTAAATGTTATTGGAAGGATTATATAATGCTTTACAAATCAGAACAAAATCCATTTCTTCCTCGCCTCATCTCCATATTCCAACTCAGAAGTAGGCAATGCTAAATAGATTTAATCGTCAAACAACCTTTGAAAGTTACAGGATTAAAAGATTTCTTCAGGAGTTGAAAATAAAAGCCAACTAACACAGAATTCTAGTACTGTTTTCTCAGATTAAAGAGCGAATTTAAGGTGCCAAGAAAGTGAAGCATGTGAATCAATAGATAAGGCATTAGTTGCACTAGGAGTACGTGCATTTTGGAAATCAGAAACTGATGTGGTTCAGTATTTTTATATCAATTATTGTGTTGTTCCGATAGTTCAGAGGATTTCTGAGGCATTTGGGTTTAACGGACTGTCTGCTTGACCTTTAAGATGAAGAACTATTGAAACTCCTCTTAATTTCAGATATTTTGTCAAGGGAACTTTTCACTAAAGCTTAATTGGAATTTACAATAATTTCTATAGACTGAAAATTTATGAATAGAAGTATATCAATGAAGTTCAAAAATTAGTGTTTCAAATTCCAGGAATTAAAGTCTTTTATATAACGAAATTGAGATAAAGGGATATTTCTAAAGACTTCATTACTAAATCCAAAAAACACTACACACTTCCATTCCCCCAATTGATATTATTAGTACTATCGCAATGCCATCTCTATTAATAACTCTGTAAAGCCGTCGGCATTTTCTTTCCAATCTATTGCACAGCCTGCTCAATGTGAACGCCCTTCAACCATTGCACACGCTTTCAAGTGACAACTCTTTTCAAATAATTTCTGTTTATTTATATTTCCAATTGTCGTATGTATCGCACGTTCAATGGCCACCACTGAAAACAACTACCCACTCGCTGTTGGATCAATTATTAAAACTATCTGGTAAAGTTAGCAATAATGAAAGAAAAACCATGATGTAATTACCACAATTAAAACAATTTTACCTCTTTATAATAATACAAAAAACAAAAAAAAAATAATAATAAGAAAAAGACAACTAGCAAACTGACTGAGTATGAAGCCAAAGAGGCGTGTATTAAAGGCGCTTTGACTAGTTTTATAAGGAAAGTGGTTGACACTGGCAATGAAATGAAGTTTATACTGGGAAAGATTGCAACTGATTTCGGAAAAAAATTGTATCAGAAAAGAAAGAGAATTTGGAATAGGTGAAATGAAGCAAGACTAACATGTAGAGAATGGAAATATTCAAAAGGAACACGTTGTATTTCTTAAGAAGGGTGCAGCAGCAGATAGAATTTAGGTAGTTTCTGGAAGAATGTAGCATCAGGAAGTATTTTAGTTGTTTATTTTCCTTCACATTATTTTTTACAATAATTAAGTAAGGAGTAGAATATTTCAAAAGCCGTCGGTGAATTTTACATCACCAGCTTTTAGTCTTCCTACCATTTAAAGTACGAATTGAGTCCCTGATTTCGTCACTAGTTTTTGCTCTTTTCCTTTTCCTATCATTTAGTGGTGGAATGGAGTCCCTGATTTCTTTGCTAGTGTAAACAGTTTTAAAGAAAATCCACCATAGATTGTCAACACTTCATATGTGAACATTAAGTACTCATGTATGTATGAAAAACCAATGATTAAACTGGCGTTGGAACAAAAAAAACTAAATAATAATAATAAAAACAACCTCTACAAGAGGAAGAAAATTACACGACAATAAACTTCAATAAAACTTCAGGAAAAAATCATTTAAAAAACGCAAGCATGCGCAAAGATTTGTCATAATTGATAATAAAAATACAAACAAAAACATAGGGAACAAATACGAATGATAAAGGAATGACAAAAAAAAACAGACAAAAGCAACAAAGTCATTTACCACTGATTTCCAGAAAACTGAACAAAAAAAAAAAACAAAGAAAAAAAACTCTCAAGTTTAATGGAAGTGGCTCAATTATTGACAAACCATTGTGAGAACCAATAATTACCCCCAAAGAGATTTAGCCATGAAGCTTCCTGGTAATGGCCAGGAATACATTTTATATACAATATAAAACTACGTGTCCATATCGAGGATCATTTATTTTTTGTATTTTTTTTGTTTCAGCTTATTTCTCATCTTTAATACTACATTTGACGACATTTTTTGCATTCTCCTTTAGCCACATTGGCAGTAGTATTAAATCTGTGCCACAAAACGCGCGCTTGCGCAACAAAGAAAAGCCTGAAAATCAGGAAAGAAAAAAAAACGCTTTAATTACATTGGCGATTTGAGTAAAGTGATTTTTAACATGTTGTGTTTGTGTTGCTGCTAGTGTTTAGGGCAACAATCAACAATTGCCGATAATAAAAGGGGGTTCAGTAGCAAATGGAAAAAGGGTCTAATTAAATAATGGTTAAATTTGTGAAAATTTTTTATAAAGGTACTAAATTTGGTACTTTTTTATAATCTGTTTTATTATGATTAAAAGAGGAATCAAACATTTACTTAATTCTTCAGATGAATTCCTATTTAAACCTAGTTTCTAATATCAAGCTGCTTGAGAATCAATTTTGATGCCATTTTTCCAGAAAAAAAATGTACTAAATTAGGTACCTTTTAAAACTTTATCATGGGAAATTGTACCAAAATGTGCAAATTTTATATAATTACTCATTTTTTTATTATTCTAGAGTTTTTTTCTTATTTTTCAGAAATATTCACTAAATTTTTAAGCTTTTTAAAAAATAGTAGTATTTTTAGTACTTTTTTTGTAAAATATTTTTTTTCGCATAACATTAAAATAATTTAAATAAAACCATAAGAAGACAAAAATCACATTTAATGCTTTTTCAAAAAATAGTACTATTTCTACTACTTTTTTAAATTAAATTACATATTCTTTTAAAAAGTAATCTTATTAATAATTTTAAAATATTTGCCTGTGCTAGGCACCTTTTTAGAATTTTAATAACATTTTACAAAATAGTAGTTGAAATAGTAGCATTTTTAGTACTCTTTTCTAATTTTTTTTTTCGCAAAACAATAAAATAATTTAAATATAACCGTAAGAAGACATAAAAACACATTTAATGCTTTTTAAAAAATAGTAGTATTTCTACTACTTTTTTCAAATTTTGCAAAAAACATTAAAATCTTCTTTTAAAAATCAATCTTATTAATTATTTTAAAATATTTGCCAGTGCTAGGCACCTTTTATACACTTTTAATAATATTTTCCAAAATAGTAGTTGAAATAGTATCATTTTTATTGCTCTTTTCGAAAATATTTTTTTCGCAAAACATTAAAATAATTTAAATATAACCATAAGACGACAAAAAACACATTTAATGCTTTTCAAAAAATAGTAGTATTTCTACTACTTTTTCAAATTTTGTAAAATTTGCAAAAAAAAAATTTTGTTTTAAAATGAATCTTATTAATTATTTTAAAATAGTTCCCAGTGGTAGTCACCCTTTAAACACTTTTAATAACATTTTCCAAAATAGCAGTTGAAACAGTAGCATTTCCAGTACTTTTTTCTAAAATATTTTTATCTCAAAACATTAAAATACTTTAAATATAACCATAAGAAGACAAAAAACCACATTTAATGCTTTTTAAAAAATAGTAGCATTTCTACTCCTTTTTTTAAATTTTATAAAATTTGCCAAAAAAAATTAAATTTTTTTTAAAAAATGAATCTTATTATTTATTTTAAAATATTTCCCAGTGCTAGGCACCTTTTTTAGACTTTTAATAACATTTTCTAAAATAGTAGTTGAAATAGTAGCATTTTTAGTACTTTTTTCTAAATTTTTTTTTCGCAAACATTAAAATAATTGCAATATAACTATAAGAAGACAAAAAAACACATTTAGTGCTCTTTACAAAAATAGTAGTATTTCTACTACTTTTTTAAAATATTGTAAAATTTGTCAAAAAAAAATAATTTTGTTTTAAAAAGAAATCTTATTAATCATTTAAAAATATTTCCCAGTCTTAGGCACCTTTTAATAACATTTTCTAAAATAGTAGTAGATTTAATTTTTTTTTTTTTTTTTTGCAATATTTATTTCTCAAACCGCTAAAAAATTTAATATTTGCCTACTAAGACCAAAACACACATTTAAAGCATATTTTAAAAATAGTAGTATTTCTACTACTTTTTTAAAATTTTACAAAATTTGCTTTTAAAAATGATTCTTATTAATTATTTAAAAATATTTACCCGAGCAACACTTTTGTACTTTTAATATTGTAATATTTTCTTTTTAAATAGTAGTAGATTTTTTCCCTTTTCGAAATTTTTTTCCTAAACCTATAAAAAATTTCAATATTGGCACAAAAGGCTAAAAAAACACATTTTATGCATTTTTAAAAATAGTAGTATTTCTACTACTTTTTTTAAATTCTATAAATTTTCCCTAAAACAATAAAAAATGTTAATATTGGCTCAAAAGCCTAAAAAAACACATTTTATGCATTTTTTAAAATAGTAATATTTCTACTACTTTTTTAAAATTCTATAAAATTTAAGAAAAAATTGTTAAATTTCCTTTAAAAATTAATGTAATTAATTAGTTTTAAAAATTTTAGCATGATACTCACTTTTATTAACATTTTGAAAAATAGTAGTAGATTTAGCACCTTTTCTGAAATATCTGAAATATAAAAAAAATAAACATTAGCATAAATGGACCAAAAAAAACATATCTAATACATTTTTAATAATAGTAGTATTTTTACTACTTTTTTTAAATTTTCCAAAATTTGCCAAAATATGATAAATTTTCTTCTTCTTAATCTTATTTATCATTTCAATAAATTTTGCATGATAGGTATCTATTACTCACTTTTAATAATATTTTCAAAATTAGTACTAGATTTAGTACACTTTTCTCAAAGATTTTTTATGATAAAATTCTTCCAAAAAAAATTAAGTATAAATATAAAATAAAATAAATATTTAATAATATTAAAAAAAAAATAGTAGTATTTTTAA
This sequence comes from Calliphora vomitoria, assembly GCA_942486065.2. NCBI lineage: Eukaryota > Metazoa > Arthropoda > Insecta > Diptera > Calliphoridae > Calliphora > Calliphora vomitoria. The sequence continues at coordinate 121,724,547 of OW818032.2, read as the reverse complement.
TACCTTTTTTAAATTAAACAAAATTTGTAAAATTTTCTTTAAATCAAGACATTTTCTATTATTTCTAAATATTTTCCAATACTATGAGACCTTTACATACTTTTTATAAAATTTTCAAATAAGTAATAGACTTAATACTTTTTTTAATAAAAAAATTCATATATATTAACATTGAAAACATTTTTTATTAACGACTTTTTTTGAATTTCACAAAACTTATCAAAATTGTAAAATTTTCTTTAAAGCTAGACATTTTCTATTAATATTTTCCAGAAATCTAAATTTTTTTAAAAAAAGTATTAGATTTTTTTAATTTTTTTTTTTAACAATTAAAAAATCATTTACATTGGAAAATATCTTACTTTCATAATTAAAGCAATTTTTGCAAATAGTAGTATTTTTACTACTTTTTTAAATTTCACTCAAACTTTGGCAATTTTTAAAATTATCTTAAGAGCATGAATATTTGGTTTATTTATGGCAATTTTTCAAGTTCCAGAAAGACTTAACAGGCATTTAAAAAAAGTAGTAGATTTATTACTTTTTTAAATCTAATTTTTTATGAAAAAAATCATTTTAAAAATCCATAAATATTGGCAAACAGCTGTATTATAAATTTAAAGCGATTTTAAAAATAGTAGTATTTCTACTACCTTTTTATTATTTAAGGTTTTCAAGGTATTTTTTTAATTTTTAGGTTTTTTTAAAATTTTTAAAAAGATGGCCTTTTTTGGCAGTGATTCCCCCTATTGCAAAATATTTTTGTGTAAAAATAAACGATGTAATTCCAATAATTTTATCACCAGTAGATTGTCTCTTACCGAGATTCGATTGGTGGCGGTTAAAGATCAAACCCCAACAACATTAAAGCAAATCCTTTTTTCAAGTATTGAAAGGACGGTAAAGATCAAATAAATACATTGCCAGCTCCTCTTAACATGATCACTTGTTTAAACAAAATATTTGTTGATGTTCGGCCTCTCTACATAAAGATTACTTACTACTATTTGTTTGTTTCGTTTGTTAGCTGTTCGTTTATTTTGGCCAAGTATTTTATGAACCAGATGTTAAAAGTGGCCAAAAGCTTTGATTTTTTTATATTCATTTGCCAATTATTTGTTGAAATGCAACGAAAACCGAAAAAAAATAACTTAAATTGTGTCTTTAATTCAGTCAAAAAAGGACAGCGAGAAAAAGATGTGATTGCTTTACTCATCCTGATTATATGGTATTGATTTGTTTGGTGTCAACCAATTGATTTTTAAGATTGAACATTATTATCCCACGGTTAGGTTTGTTATACAAAAATTTAGAACAATTCTTTGAATTGTTTTGGTAGGAAAACTATATTGTTAAAGGTCAGTTTTCTTCTTCTAATAACTAAAAGTTCAATAACCTTTCTGCTTTTGAAATGTTTTTTTCCTGATTGCTGGTGTATTGCTTTATTTTCCGACAAGTGTTAATGTTAAATATCAAGTTAATCGAGCAAAATAAACCAATTTCCTTCTGCTTGACTACATTTGCTGGAAAAAAAAAATTGTGTATTTATCCTGTAATTCCTTTGGTAAACCTTAATCTTGAGGGAATTTTTTTTCAGCTTCTTTTATGCCAATTTTTTGCTTAAATCTTCTTTGTGAGTGATTTTTTTTTTTTTTTTTGCATTTTCGCAACAATGTGACATTAAACGTTTGGCAGTTCATCACCAGCATCATCATCATCATCAGCCTTTTTGAATACATCTTTATACACACGGAGTTATTTAAAGAAGAGGGTTGAAAGATTTACTTTTTCTTTTTTGCTTTTCTATTGTCAAAGGATTATAATTATTATTTGGATGAAACTGGTCTTTGAATTTTATTGCACAAAATAAAACTCTCATACACCTTGCACAATGAAAGTAAAGATTTGTGTGAAAAAGGGCAAAAACGAACTAAAAGTTCGCTTTCCAAAAAATATAAAGATTTTTTAGTCAGTTTTGTAAAGATTTTTCAAAATTTTTTAACTTTTTTAAAAAGTACTAAATCTACTACTATTTTCAAATAGTAGTAAATTTTGTTTCTTTTAAGTTCCTATTTTACGTGCTTAAAATTATATAAATTATTTATAAAATTTTTACATTTTCAAATAGTACTAAACCTACAACTATTTTCAAAATGCAAAAAATTACCAAAAATTTTGATTATTTTTTAAATTTCTTTGTTTATTTTTCATAAATTATGCAAAATTTTTAAAATAGTTTAACTTTTTAAAATACTTAATCTACTACTATTTTCAAAAAGTATCAAATTTAAAAAAAAAATTAATTTTAAAATTTTCTTGTTTATTTTTCTTAAACTAATCAGTTTATTCAATAATCTTATCTTTTCAAATAGTACTAAATCTACTACTATTTTATAAAAATTGTCTACAACCAAAAATTTTATTTTTTTTTTAATTTTCTTGTTTACGTGCCTAAAGTTATATAAATTATTTACCAAAGCTTAAGATTTTCAAATAGTACTAAACCTACTACTATTTTCAAAAAGTAGAAAATTACAAAAATTTATAATATTTAAATATTTTTGTATATTTTTCATAAATTTTGCAAAATTTTTCAAATAATTTAAATTTTTCAAATATTACTAAATCTACTACTATTTACAAAAAGTAGCAAATTTACAAAAAAAAAATTTATTTTTCTTAAATTAATCAATTTATTCACTAATTTTAACATTTTTAGATACTACTAAATCTACTACTCTTTTCAAAAAGTATTAAATTAACAAAAAATAGGACTTTTTTTAAAATTTCCTTCTTTGCCTGTTTAAAATGATGTAAATTATTTATGAAAATTTAACATTTTAAAATAGTACTAAATCTACTACTATTTAAAAAAGTAGAAAATTACAAAAATTTATAATATTTAAATATATTTTTAATAAATTATGCAACATTTTTAAAATAGTTTTAGTTTTTCAAATGATACTAAGTCTACTACTATTTTCAAAAAGTAGCAAATTTACAAAAAAAAAAAAAAAAAAAAAATTTAATTTTCTTGTTTATTTTTCTAAAATTAATCAATTTATTCACTAATTTTAACTTTTTCAGATAGTACTAAATCTACTACTATTTTCAAAAAGTATTAAATAACCAAAAAATTAACTTTTTTTTAAATTTCCTTCTTTGCCTGTTTAAAATGATGTAAATTATTTATAAAATTATAACTTTTTCAAATAGTACTAAATCTACTACTATTTTCAAAAAGTAGAAATTTACCAAAATGTTTGAATATTTCAATATTCTTTTTTATTTTTCATAAATTTTTCACATTTTTCAAATAATTTACGTTTTTCAAATATTACTAAATCTACTACTATTTACAAAAAGTAGCAAAAAAACAAAAAAAAAAGTTATTTTAAAATTTTGTTGTTTATCTTAAATTAAAAAATCATTTAATATGTTTATCTTTTTCAAATAGTACTAAATCTACTACTATTTTCAAAAAGTAGTATATAACCAAAACAATTTAGATTTTTTTAAATTTCCTTCTCTTCGAACCTAAAATTATATAAATTATTTAAAAAATTTAAGATTTTCGAATGGTACTAAACCTACTACTCTTTTCAAAAAGTATTAAATTACCAAAAAGTGGATTTGTTTTAATTTTCCTTCTTTACGAGTTTAAAATTATGTAAATTATCTATAATATTTTAACTTTTTCAAATAGTACTATATCTACTACTATTTTCCAAAAGTAGCAAATTACCAAAAATGTTTATTTTTTTAAATTTCGTTGTTTATTTTTCATAAATTAATTAATTTATTTACTAATTTTAACTTTTTCAGATAGTACTAAATCTACTACTCTTTTCAAAAAGTATTAAATTACCAAAAAGTGGATTTTTTTCATTTTTTTCTTTACTTGTTTCAAATGATGTAAATTATTTATAAAATTTTAATTTTTTCAAAAAGTACTAAATCTACTACTATTTTCCAAAAGTAGCAAATTACCAAAAATGTTTATTTTTTAAATTCCGTTGTTTATTTTTCTTAAATTAGGCTGTTTTTAAAAATTTTAACTTTTTGAAATAGTACTAAATTTACTACTAATTTATGCAGCTTTTTAAAAAATCTTAAATCTTTTAAATAGTATTGAATATCTAAAAAAAAGTCTTAAATTTTTTTATAAACTGCTGCTTTGCCTAATTAATATTTTAATTAACTTTAGTTTATGAAAAAAAAAAACATATTTAATTGAAATCATAAATTGATGTATTGAAAAGCAAGTCGTTAAAAATAGAGCCAGGGGTTGCAAACTGATCTTAACATTAACATTTTACATGTGTTTAATTCTGTACAAAGTGATATGATACAAAAACAGAACAAAAAAACGCAACAGAAATCATTTTAATAAATTTCTAAGAAATTCAATTTAAGTTCGCGTATCATTCAATATCTGTGTATTATGATGCCCTTTTCATTTATTTATGTATATTTTTGTCTTTTTGTTTTTTGTTGTTGTTTTCATTTCCATTTAATATTTAACGAATTTATAACACGATACCAAAACTGAACTGCACTGCACTGAAAGTGAACTGAACATACATTCTGAAATTCAAAGAATGATGGCATTAACATTGGCATTCATTTTTTTATTTTTTTTTTCTTGGTTTTATTTTTAATATTTGTTTTTATTTTTCAAAAACTCTTCTTCTTATGGTTGCCGTCACTGGCAGAACATATTGAAATAATTATTATCTCCTGTTTAAAATCTGTAAGAGAACAAAACAACACAAACATTGAAGCGCAACATAATGTATATAGAGATATAAGGAAATTAAAAGAAGGGGAGTTATGGTGACTAAGAAAGGAGCTTTTTGTATAAGCAAGGAAATTAAATAAAAATAATAAAAATTTCTTTAATTTACTACTTTTTGAAAATAGTAGTAGATTTAATACTATTTCAAAAAATCAAAATTTTCTAAAAGTTTACAGAATTTAAGAACAATAATGGTAGTAGATTTAGTACTTTTTGAAAAGTTAAAATTATTAAAAAAATATACATAAATTTATGTAATTTAGGCAAGGAAATTTAAAAAAATCCAAAATTTTAGTAATTTACTTCTTTTTGAAAATAGTAGTAGATTTAGTAGTATTTAAAAATATTCAAATTATTATTTAAACTGCTAAATGTTAGTAACAAAACATTGAAATTGTAAAAAAAACATACTTTCTTTGTAGATAACTACCTTTTTAAAATAGTAGTAGATTAAGTACTATTTGGAAATGTTAAAATTATTAAAGAATCTACATGATTTTACGAACGATAAAGAAGGAAATTTTAACAAATCAAAATTTTTTTAAAATTTACTACTTTTTAAATTAGTAGCAGATTTAGTACTATTTGAAATAATACAATTTTGTTACAAATTTGCATAATTTAAGAAAGATAAGAAAGAAAATTTTGAATATTAAAGATTTTTGATAATTTACTACTTTTTGAAAATAGTAGTAGATTTAGTACTAATTTAAAAAGTTAAAAAATTTCATAAAATCTGCCTTATTTTAAGAATATTAAAAAAGAAGCTTTAAAAAAAATATATTTTTTAAATATAATACATTTTTAAATAAGTAGCAGATTTAGTACGATTTGAAATATTAAAATTTTGTTATAAATTTGCATAATTTAAGAAAGAAAATTTAGAATATTGAAGAATTTTTGTAATTTACTACTTTTTGAAAATAGTAGTAGATTTAGTACTAATTTAAAAATTTAAAAAATTTCATAAAATCTGCCTTATTTTAAGAATATTAAAAAAGAAGCTTTAAAAATATATATTTTTTTAATTTTACTACTTTTTGAAATTAGTAGCAGATTTATTATTATTTGAAATATTAAAATTTTGTTAAGAATTTGCATAATTTAAGAAAGATAAGAAAGAAAATTAATAATATTGAAGAATTTTGGTAATTAACTAGTTTTTGAAAATAGTAGTAGATTTAGTACTAATTTAAAAAGTGAAAAAATTTCATAAAATCTGCTTTATTTTAAGAATATTAAAAAAGAAGCTTTAAAAATATATTTTTTTAATTTTACTACTTTTTGAAATTAGTAGCAGATTTCGTGCTAATTGAAATATTAAAATTTTGTTACAAAATTTGCATAATTTAAGAAAGAAATTTAATAAATTGAAGAGTTTTGGTAATTTACCACTTTTTGAAAATAGTAGTAGATTTAGTTTTAATTTAAAAAGTTAAAAAATTTCATAAAATCTGCCTTATATTAAGAATATTAAAAAAGAAGCTTTAAAAATATATATATTTTTTTTTTATTTTACTACTTTTTGAAATTAGTAGCAGATTTAGTATTATTTGAAATATTAAAATTTTGTTTAAAAATTTGCATAATTTAAGAAAGATAAGAAAGAAAATTAGGAATATTTAAGATTTTTGGAAATTTACTACTTTTTTAAAATAGTAGTAGATTTAGCACTTATTTAAAAGGTTAAAAAATTTCACAAAATCTGCCTTATTTTAAGAATATTAAAAAAGAAGCTTTAAAAATATATATTTTTTTAAATTATACTAAGTACTTTCTGTAATTAGTAGCAGATTTACTATATGATATATTAAATTTTTTTTTAACAAATTAGCTAAATTTAAGAAAGAATTTTTGGAATATTCAAGATTTTTGTGTTTTTTCTAATTTTTTAAAATAGTAGTAGATTTAGTACTAATTTAAAAATTTCATAAAATCTGCATTATTTTAAGAATATTAAAAAAGAAGCTTTAAAAATATTTTTTTTTAACTTTACTCCTTTTTGAAATTAGTAGCAGATTTAGTATTATTTGATATATTAAAATTTTGTTAAGAATTTGCATAATTTAAGAAAGATAAGAAAGAAAAATAGGAATATTGAAGAATTATGGTAATTTACCACTTTTTGAAAATAGTAGTAGATTTAGTACTAATTTAAAAAGTTAAAAAATTTCATAAAATCTGCTTTATTTTAAGAATATTAAAAAATAAGCTTTACAAAAAAATATTTTTTTTTTATATAATACATTTTTAAATAAGTAGCAGATTTAGTACTATTTGAAATATTAAAATTTTGTTACAAATTTGTATAATTTAAGAAAGAAAATTAGGAATATTTAAGATTTTTGGTAATTTACTACTTTTTGAAAATAGTAGTAATTTTAGTACTTATTTAAAAGGTTCAAAAATTTCATTAAATCTGCTTTATTTTAAGAATATTAAAAAAGAAGTTTTAAAAATATATTTTTTTTATTTTACTACTTTTTGAACTTAGTAGCAGATTTACTACTATTTGATATATTAAATTTTTTTTACAAATCTGCATAATTTAAGAAAGAATATTTAGATTATATAATATTTTTGGGTTTTTATTACTTTTTAAAAATAGTAGTATTTAAAGTACTATTTGAAAAAATTAATAAAAATTTAAAAATCTGCCTTATTTGAAGATTGTAGTCTTACAAAAAACATTTGTTTTGTAATTTACTACCTTTTTGAAAATAGTAGTAGATTTAGTACTATTTTAAAAATTAAATTTTTTACAAATTTAAATGTGTTTATCTTTCAAAATTTCAAAATTATATATAAAATTTACCAACTTCTGCCTAAACCAAACATACCATCCATCATGTTGCCAAGTGTAGCTTATAAATAAGACTAAAACTTCAATTTGAAGGCCATAAAAAATCAACGCATATTGCACATTGTCAAAGGCTTCAAAAAACAACAGCAACAACAATGACAACAACTACAACAAAAACATAAAATATCAGACACCATTGACTGAACACTGTGCTAAGAACATCAGAGTTGTGGTAGACGAATGTTACAAAAAAAAAGTATTTTCACAGTCATTTTTAGCTTATTGCATTTTCATATGCAATTAATAATTTGTGTTTTTTTTTCAGTTTAATAAATTGTATTAAATAATGTTGTATATGTATAAAGCATGCGCTTATATACATTTTTTTGGTTTTCTTTTTATAAATTTTTCCCCTTTTCCTCCAGTAAAAGAATCTTAAAAAATGTATTGAAGTTAAGAAATTAAAATAGATATCAGTTTTAAACCATTGACAGTTATTTGCCGCCGACGCCATCTCTCTATAAAATCTATATGTTGTAAAGAAAATTTGAAATTATGAGACTTTTTTCCAACATCTTGTTTTATGGCGAAATGGCGTGTTAAGGAAATATGTGGAGAGTTAGGAGGTAATTTAGTACTTAATTTTAAAGAATAACAAAACTTTTAAAAGTTTCTTAACATCTTATTTATTTAACAAGGTATTTACTAAATTTGCTGCAATATTTGTATTAGAACTTTTCATAATTTTAAGAAATTTCAAAAAATTATTTAAATAAAAATATATATTTTTTTAACTTTTATTAAATGCTGTCATGTGTGTATCACCATGACAAATTTTTGTTACCTTTATAATGCGTATCAAATATCACACTTGATGTTTTTTTTTTGTATTTCATTCTTTCTCTTGATTTTTCTATGACATCTTCCACATGACTATTTCATCAATGCCTTTTGAAGCGAAATGTTTATTACGCCTCATACTAGCAGCTCCACATGACAGATACACACCAGCCAAACTTATAAGACAGTAAAATAGATAGATTCTATTACGCTGAACATTTAGTGAAGTATATAGTGAACGAATGAGCAGTGTTTTTTGTTGTTGTGCTGTTCATTTGTCTATTGTAAAAATCAACCATTCGTATAATTGTCGATGCGTTAAGGTAATTGTACACCTTGCCATAGACAAATAAATACCTTTATTCATACAAATATGGAGCTACAGATACATGAAACGCCCACCCCCCTCTAACAACCAACTCCTTCTGCTATTCATTCAACTATTATAAGCCTTCTTCTTTAAACATTTACCAGTTAAATTTTAAAGTCAACAACAGCACACAACCCTCTAGATACTGTATTTACTCCATAGATATTTAGCTACGAGTACAATCATTTACTATCTAATGTTAGCAATAGATACAATTGTTAATAATGATGTTGATGATCATTATCATCATCATCATCATCATCGTGATGATATTAATGCTGCTGACAATGATGTTTGTTGTTATGTTATTGAATAGTAAATATTAGTAATTGTATCACTTTAAGGTGTTTCTTTTTCTATAGTTTATAGTTTTAATTTTGTTGTAATTGAGTAGGAAGTTTAATACGGATTTTGTATTATTGTGGTTATGCGCTGATTTGCTAGATTTAATTTCAGTTTAGTTATTGTTAAACTATTGCTATTAATAGCTATTAACAGCTTTTGTTGCTTAAAGATTAGTAACGTTTCTTTCTTTTTTGAGCTCAATCGTTAGACATAAACCTTGAAAAGAAAAAAACAGATTAAAAGAAAAAGCCCTTAAAAGGTAATTTCTTTTTAAATAGCTACACAGGATGTGAGAAGATAAGGAAATCCAACATAAAAGAATATCATAAACGAAATTTTAAAAAGATTATTAAAAAAAACTTAGTCTAGAAGGTATTTAAAAAAAAGTAGTAGAAATAATACTTTTTTAAATGGTAGTAAAATTGTTAAATAATAAAACAAATTGCTTAATTTAAGAAAGATAAACCAGGAAATTTAAAAAAATCAAACATTTTTGATAGTTTTTATTTTTTGAAAATAGTAGTAGATTTAGTACTATTTCAAAATGTTAAAATTTTATAAATAATATACATAATTTTAACAACGTTAACAAGGAAATTAAAACAATCAAACTTTTTTAGTAAAATAGTACTTCTTTAAAATAGTAGTAGATTTAGTAGTATTTGAAAAAGTTACACATTTTCTAAAATCTGTTAATTTAAAGAATTTTAAACAAGAAAATTTAAAAAAATGTTGTAATTTACTACCTTTTTAAAATAGTAGTAGGAGTATTATTGAAAAAGTTAAACAAATTATAAAATTTGCGTAATATAATGAATATTAAACAAGAAAATTTTAAATTTTTGGTAATTTACTACCTTTTTAAAATAGTAGTAGATTTAATACAATTTGAAAAAGTTAAAAAACATTATAAAATCTACATTATTCAAACAATGTTTAACAAGTAGTTTAAAAAATATTTTTTTTTGGAAATTTACTACTTTTTGAAAATAGTAGTATATTTAGTACTATTTGATAAAGTTAAATATTCTCAAAAATCTATCTAATTTTAATAATTTTAAACCAAAAATTTAAAAAAAATTACAATTTTTGGTAATTTTCTACCTTTTGAAAATAGTAGTAGATTTAATACAATTTGAAAAAGTTAAAAAACATAAAATCTGTCTTATTTAAAGAATGTTAAACAAGTAGGTTAAAAAAATTAAAAATAAATCCAATTTTCAACTTTTTGAAAATAGTAGTAGATTTAGTACTATTTGAAAAAGTTTAAACATTTAAAAAACTTAATTATTTTAAGAACTAAGTAAATAAATAAGTAAAAAAATCAATATTTTGGTTAATTTAATACTTTTTTAAAATAGTAGTAGCTATACGCTACTATTTAAAAATGTTTAAACATTTGAAAAAATTTACCTTAATTGAAGTACTTTAAACAAGTGCATTTAAAAATATAAATTTTTGGCAATTTATTACTTTTTGAAAATAGTAGTAGATTTAGTACTATTTGAAATAATTACACATTTTCTAAAATCTGTTCAATTTAAAGAATTTTAAACAAGGAAATTAAAAAAATCAACATGTTTGGCAATTTACTACCTTTAGAAAATAGTAGTAGATTTAATACAATTTAAAAAAGTTAAAAGAACATCATAAAATCTGCCTTATTCAAACAATGTTTAACAAGTAGGTTAAAAAATATAATTTTTTGGAAATTTACTACTTTTTGAAAATAGTAGTATATTTAGTACTATTTGAAAAAGTTAAATATTCTCAAAAATCTGTTTTATTTTAAGAATATTAACAAGAAAATGAAAAAAAATTCAAAATTTTTGGAAACTTACTAGCTTTTTAAAATAGTAGTAGATTTAATACAATTTGAAAAAATTAAAAAACATCATGAAATCTGCATTATTTAAAGAATGTTTAATAAGTAGGTTAAAAATATAATTTTTGGGGAAGTTACTACTTTTTGAAAATAGTAGTATATTAAGTACTATTTGAAAAAGTTAAATATTCACAAAAATCTGTTTAATTTTAAGAATGTTAACAAGAAAATGAAAAAAAATTCAAAATTTTTGGAAATTTACTAGCTTTTTAAAATAGTAGTAGATTTAATACAATTTGAAAAAATTAAAAAACATCATGAAATCTGCATTATTTAAAGAATGTTTAATAAGTAGGTTAAAAAATATAATTTTTGGGGAAGTTACTACTTTTTGAAAATAGTAGTATATTAAGTACTATTTGAAAAAGTTAAATATTCACAAAAATCTGTTTTATTTTAAGAATGTTAACAAGAAAATGAAAAAAAATTCAAAATTTTTGGAAATTTACTAGCTTTTTAAAATAGTAGTAGATTCAGTACTATTTGAAAAAGTTAAAAAACTTTATAAAATCTGACTTATTCAAAGAACGTTTAACAAATAGGTTAAAAAAATCAATTTAGTACCTTTTGAAAATAGTAGTAGATTTAGTACTATTTCACAAAATCCGAGATTTTTTTTTTAAATCATTGAAATTTTATTTAATTTTTGAATTTTAAATGTTTAAATAGATCGTGTTTGTTATGTTAGTTCCTATGCTACTCCCCTTTACTAAAGTTTCTATGTTTTTCTGTGTATTTCCAGGCATGTAGTTGTTTTTGTAGTTGTTGTGACAAACTACAAGATTTCCATTTCATTTAGTCATTATTTTATTGGACACTTTAAACCACCTACGTACTACGTAACCCATCCACAGAACAAACTTTTATATGTGTGATCTATACTATAATATTTTAGTAAAAAAAAATAGAGCTGGGAACATGTTGTCATGGTCGATATTGTATGTGTCTGAGGGATCTAAAGACTGTAACTAAGAATTTGCATTAAAATGTAATTTTGCTAGATTGTTTTCTTTATTTTGTTTGTTTGTTTGTTTTCATTGCTTACGAAGCTGTTAAACATGATCACTTGAAACTAAGAGGGAAAATCTTATACAAGCTACAGAGTATAGAAAAAGTGGATATTGAAAGTAGCATTTAAGAGATGTCTGTCTGTCTGCTGTGTGTTTCCATTTGATTTCATTTCTTGGTTTGGTGTTAGCATTAACATAATTAGTCAAATACTTTTTAGTACAGAACTCATGTTGCAAGGGAGCAAGAAAACAGGCCCACCACTGGATGTTAACGAAATGTGCCATAAATATGGGGAGAGGGAAGTAGAAAATTGTGTTGAAAATGTTGGCGCGAAATTGTAGCAGACATAAAGAACACTTTGGCGTTTAACAATTTTTTATTTGTTTTCTTTTTATTTATAAGAAACATAGATCAGTACTTTGCTGGCTTTTTTTTTTGCAGGCTATGTGTTAAATACTGTCGTTACTACTTAGAGTTTCTTAAGGAATAGACATAAATTAACATAAAACAAGCAGGGAGTCTCAAACTTTAACATCAACAAATTTCTTTAAGATGGCTTTATATTAAACAAAAGCAGTTCCTTAAAAACAGCTGCAGACTTGCTTTTCTCATTTCATATCAAAATTTGTGGTCTACCACATACTTAATTTGAAATTTTAATCGCCCACACTGTGTCAAATCATGGCGTTTCTTTTTTCTTTCTATTTACTTTTTAGCATGAGCAGAGCCTTTAGATATAGAAGCCTTTTAAACGCCTACTTTTACAATTTGATTTGCCATAAATTTGTAACAGAACTTTGCAAGTAAAATGCATACTCTTCTTTTAGAGATCAAACCACAACACAAACATCATATTTTGTTTACAAGTTTTTTATTTTTTTTTTTTTCAAACACAAACAAGAAAATAAGTATTGCTAAAAATAATTTGATTTTAATTAATTTATTACATTTAAAATCTTGTTAACGCTGGCAGTTGGTTGTCAGTGATATTGTCAGTCAAATGTAGTAGAGACTAAAGAAGTATACAAAAATTATAAAATTTCAAACAAAAATAACTTTTTTCTGAAATTATAAAAAAATAATGTAAACAACTTCTAGCAAAATAGTTTTTTATTTGCAAAATCAAGTACCGTTTTTTATTAAAATTGCTAGTTTAGTGTTTAAAAATAATTTTAAGGTTTTTTTTGCATTTTGAAAAAAAGTAGTAGATTTCTACTACTATTTTAAAAAGTATTAAAATATCCATAATATTGATTTTTAGCATTTAAGAGCAATTTTTACTATTTTGAAACAGTAATATATTTTGACTACTTTTTTTAGTTATCATTAAAAGTAGTATATTTCAACTACTCTTTAAAATTGATTTTTCTACTTTTCACTAAAAAGTTAACGAGATTATTTATTCGTATAAAAATCAAAACATTTTAATTTTATAAAATAGTAGTAAAAAAATACGTTTTGCAAATAATCTAATTGGAAAAACAAAGGTGGATTTTTTTTATAAAAAATAACATTTCGCAATTGTAGCAATTTTTTTAGATATTAATTGCTTTTTAAAAAAAGTAGTAAATTTCTACTACTTTTTTCAAATCTTCTTAAAAGTATTAAAAAGACCATAACATTGATTTTTTTCAAAAATTAACAGTAAATTAATATTATTTGTATGCGTTTTTACCATTTTTAAACAGTAGTATATTTCCACTACTTTTTTCAAGTAATTTAAAGTAGTATATTTCCACTACTTTTATAAAATTTGATTTTCTACTTTTCATTAAAAAGTGCACGTTATTTGTATAAAAATCGAAAAATTTTAATTTTATAAAATAGTTGTAGAAAAAATACGTTTTGCAAATAGTTTAATAGGCAAACTAAAGTAGCATTTTTTTAAATTAAAATTGCTAATTTAATGTTTACCAGTAATTTTAGCCATTTTTTTAGTTTTTATTTGCTTTTTAAAAATAGTAGTAAATTTCTACTACTTTTTCAAAATCTTGTTTTAAAGTATTAAAATGTCCTTAATAATGATTTTTTCAAGACCTAACAGTAAATTAAAATAGTTTGTATGTCTTTTTTGTCATTTTAAAAAAGTAGTATATTTCTACTACTTTTTTCCAAATAATTAAAAGTAGTATATTTCTACTATTGTTTAAATAAATATATTTTTTAATTTAAATTTTAAAGTAAAATTGCATTTTATTATAAAAATCAAAAAATTTTGATTTTTAAAAATAGTAGTAAAAATAGTACTTTTTGGAAAAAACGTTGTATAGGGAAATTTGGTTGTATTTTTTATTGAAATTTCGAATTTAATGCTTAAAAGTATTTTAAGAGTGCATTTTTGGTTTTATTTGCTTTTTCAAAATAGTAGTAGATTTATAATACTTTTTTAAAATCTTGTTTTAAAGTATGAAACTCTCCAAATAATGATTTTTTCAAAACCTAACAGTAAATTAAAACAATTTGTATTCGTTTTTTGCCATTTTTAAACAGTAGTATATTTGTATTACTTTTTTCCAAATAGTATATTTCTACTACTGTTTAAAAAAATTATATTTTTCAATTGTAATTTAAAAGAAAAATTGCAATTTATTAAAAAAAATATAAAATTTTTGATTTTGGAAAATAGTAGTATAAATAGTACTTTTTGTAAAGAAATTATATTGGGAAATTATGGTTGTTTTTTATATTGAAATAAAAAATTTAATGCTTATCAGTAATGAAAGAGAGAATTTTTGGTTTTATTTGCTTTTTAAAAAATGGAGTAAATGTCTACTACTTTTTAAAAATCTTGTTTTAATGTATTAAAATGATTATAATAAAGATTTTTTCTAAACATAACAGTAAATTAAATTTATTTGCATGCACTTTTTACCATTTTTAAACAGTAGTATATTTCTACTACTATTTTACCAGTAATTAAAAGTAGTATATTTCCACTACTGTTTTAAAAATTATATTTTTTAATTGTAATTTGAAAGTAAAATTGCATTTTATTTCCAAAATCAAAAAATTTTGATTTTTAAAAATAGTAGTAAAAATAGTACTTTTTGGAAAAACGTTGTATAGGGAAATTGAGGTTGTATTTTTTATTGAAATTTAATGCTTATGAGTAATTTAAGATTGAAGTTTTAAGTTTTTTAAAATAGTAGTAGATTTTTAATACTTTTTTTAAAAACTTGTTTTTGTGTTAAAATTTCCATAATAATGACTTTTAGTACCTTGAAACAGTAATATATTATGGTGCCCAAGCTATACTAATGTTAGAGTGCTTGGCTATCAATCTGTGGGTTGCGGATTAGATTCCCTACATCAATGGTGCCCAAGCCCTATACTCTTGGTGCTCATTTGTTTTTGTAAATGCTCTTAGCTATACGCTGTGTGTTTCTATACTCAATGGGACACTCATCACTAGCAATATGAAATACACAAACAACTTTGTCTTGTTTGTTTTTTTGTCCATCTTCACTGTCTACACACAAATGCAAAAGCAACAACACTTTCGTATGTTTTGCTGGTAAACATTAACGACAGCGATCATCAATGTAGATTTTGTTTTTGTTTATCGTATGGTATTGTTTAAAAAAGTGTGTATTTTTTTCTTTATTCTTTGTATGTTTAGGTTTTTACAACAAAAAAATTGCATAAAAATTTGTTTTTCTTTAAATGTATTGGTGTTTGCTCTTCCATAAAAAACTTTTGGGCACCCATGCCCTACATAGACTCTGGATGTCTCTTTAGACAAGCAAAAAGCTTCGCAGTTTGTGTTTGTTTAAAAAAAAGGTATTATATTTCTACTACTTAAAAAAATATTTTTTCTAGAATTCATTTAAAAATAAGTCCTTATTTGTTTAAAAATCTAAAAATAAAATAGTATTAAAAATAGTGCTTTTTAAAAAATTGTTTTTTTTTTTTTTTTTTTTTTTAAATATATATTTTATTGCTAGTTTAATTCTAAAGACATTTTTTAGGTTTTGTTTGCTTTTTAAAAAAAAGTAGTAGAATTTTACTACTTTTTTAAAAACTTGATTTTTTGTATTAAAATTACCACAATAGCGATTTTTTAGTAGTAGTTTTTTGACTATTGTTCAACTGAAGAATATTTTTACTTCATTTGATTTTTTTAAAGTAGTAGGTTTTTACTACTTTTTTAAAAACAAGTTTTTTAAGTATTTATAAAAAATAAGTTTTTAAGTTTCATTTGAATGCAATTTATATATTTATCTAAAAACCTGAAAAAAAAATTTTAAATAATAGTAGTAAAAATACTACTTCTAAAAAATCGTTTAATTGGGAAATTAAGGTTATATTTTAAATAAAAATAGTTAGTTTAAAGCTTAATAGTAATTTTAACAATTTTTTCACCGTTTTTTTGTGTTTTTTAAAATAGTAGTAGATTTTTACTACTTTTTTAAAACCCCGTTTTTTTAGTATTAAATCATATTTTCTTTAAATTTACATACATTTACTAAAAAATTTATTTGTTTTACATTATTATAGCAACAATTAATTGGAATTTTAACTGTGTTTTTAATATTTGTCAAATTTTTTCCCCAGAATCTTTATTTCTTAGTTAGCTGGCCCAATTTCCACAAAATTGTTTAGCTTTTGAGAAACAATTTTTCAAACATTTCCCGGTAATAAAGCATTTTTTTTGTGTTAAATAAACTAATTTATAAAGAATTATGCTCCCATTT
Organism: Calliphora vomitoria; assembly: GCA_942486065.2. Taxonomy (NCBI): domain Eukaryota; kingdom Metazoa; phylum Arthropoda; class Insecta; order Diptera; family Calliphoridae; genus Calliphora; species Calliphora vomitoria. Next base: position 121,707,801 of record OW818032.2, on the reverse strand, counting down.
CTCCATAAGATTCCAAAAAATCAGTAGTTTTTTTCTAGGCTTCTTCAACAAAAAAAAAGATTTTTATCTTGAAAACAATAAAAATGCTTATTTTATATACAACATATTTTATTTTATAGATTGATAACTGGCTACCTTCCATGTCTAGTACACAACTCTACCACTTAACAAGACATATTTTCACGCTATAAATTTTCTCAATAAAAAGAAAAAAACTGAAAAAAAAAAACTAAACATAAAAATATAAAAAATTAGAACATCTTTCTACTTATTAAACAACAACAACAACAAATAAAAGAAGCCACCAAGAAGCTGAGACCCATGTTTTCATACTTGTATCATATTTTCCCTCACTTCTTTTAAATAACTTACTACTTAATATATGTAGCTACAGATACATGATGCATGTATCTTATTACCATCAGATAGTGTAAATGTCAACCTCCAAGCAAACCAACATAAGAACAGGCCATATTTAGTAAAAGGCGAAATATTGTATATGACCATGTTTAAGGGTTTATAAGGAAATTCATGGCTAATACGCCACCAATATTAATACTACGTCATACAGTACTAAACAATATACTACAACTATAACAATAATAGATAAAAATCTTAAGATATTAAACACTCAAATGGAAAAGTATTCATACATACTATCAAATTAAACAAAATCTGAAAAAAAGACTTACAAAAACTTCAATGAATTGAAGAGGTTTCTTAATGTGTTTTCAATTAAGTATTGTATAACTTGTAAGAATACTTTTTTAGCTGACTGTTTGCTATTCTAATATTTTATCTGTTCTCTTCATTTCACTTTGAATTTCCTACTTCTTCGTACTACTGTTTTCTTAACACAAGTGTTTTTTTTTTTCTTATTGTTTTTGTTATTTTAAGATTTCTATCTTTATTGCTTTTTCTATCTCCCTTTTTTCCTACCAATAGCTGCCTCAACGACTGTGTGCTGTGTGCGTTTGAGCCGCTTTTATAGATTTATGTTATAATTTTGTTGCAAGTGATTTTTATAGTTTTATGAGCTCATAAAATCACCAAAGGATTCAATTATCCTTTCATTGATGCCATAGCGACTTCCTCTATTTTTCAAATTTTACTAATTTTTATGGCCTTTTGAAAATGATATGACAGAGAAACAGTTTCTTTTTTATTGGCCAAATATGATTGTCTAGCGGTAATAAAAACCCAGCAGGTCTTCTCTCTAGACACACAAATTTCACCATTACTTCTGTTTTTCATTCTATATTGAGAGGAGTTTTAGGGAAGTGTGTGATATGATGATAGAGATGCTGCCAATGATGTCTTGTTTAGTTATTAAAATTAAAATCCATAAATGTCATAAACAATTTATCAAAAACAAATCTTTAAAATCAAATAAAAGCACCTGCATATGCAAGAGTATGACTTAATTTAATAGAGGCGTCTGTTTGGTACTAAACTCGCCTTAAGCTACTGGAAAACTGTTTTTAAAAGGCGTCTATTTGGTAGTAAAAGTCTGTTTCAGCTACTGGAATACACATAAATTATGTTTAAGAATTCATAACTCTCCTGTTCTGTAGATATATCAGTTCTACATATCTTTGAAATCAATTTTATTACAGTTTGAAATCATTTTGATATTAATTCCAGTTCAGTTTTACTTCTGTTCTAGTTCTGTTCTGTTCTAGTTCTAGTTCTGTTCTAGTTCTGTTCTAGTTCTGTTCTAGTTCTGTTCTAGTTCTGTTCTAGTTCTGTTCTAGTTCTGTTCTAGTTCTGTTCTAGTTATGTTCTAGTTCTGTTCTAGTTCTGTTCTAGTTCTGTTCTAGTTCTGTTCTAGTTCTGTTCTAGTTCTGTTCTAGTTCTGTTCTAGTTCTGTTCTAGTTCTGTTCTAGTTCTGTTCTAGTTCTGTTCTAGTTCTGTTCTAGTTCTGTTCTAGTTCTGTTCTAGTTCTGTTCTAGTTCTGTTCTAGTTCTGTTCTAGTTCAGTTCTAGTTCAGTTCTAGTTCAGTTCTAGTTCTGTTCTAGTTCTGTTCTAGTTCTGTTCTAGTTCTGTTCTAGTTCTGTTCTAGTTCTGTTCTAGTTCTGTTCTAGTTCTGTTCTAGTTCTGTTCTAGTTCTGTTCTAGTTCTGTTCTAGTTCTGTTCTAGTTCTGTTCTAGTTCTGTTCTAGTTCTGTTCTAGTTCTGTTCGAGTTCTGTTCTAGTTCTGTTCTAGTTCTGTTCTAGTTCTGTTCTAGTTCTGTTCTAGTTCTGTTCTAGTTCTAGTTCTGCTCTAGTTCTGTTCTAGTTCTGTTCTAGTTCTGTTCTAGTTCTGTTCTAGTTCTGTTCTAGTTCTGTTCTAGTTCTGTTCTAGTTCTGTTCTAGTTCTGTTCTAGTTCTGTTCTAGTTCAGTTCTAGTTCAGTTCTAGTTCAGTTCTAGTTCTGTTCTAGTTCTGTTCTAGTTCTGTTCTAGTTCTGTTCTAGTTCTGTTCTAGTTCTGTTCTAGTTCTGTTCTAGTTCTGTTCTAGTTCTGTTCTAGTTCTGTTCTAGTTCTGTTCTAGTTCTGTTCTAGTTCTGTTCTAGTTCTGTTCTAGTTCTGTTCTAGTTCTGTTCGAGTTCTGTTCTAGTTCTGTTCTAGTTCTGTTCTAGTTCTGTTCTAGTTCTGTTCTAGTTCTAGTTCTGCTCTAGTTCTGTTCTAGTTCTGTTCTAGTTCTGTTCTAGTTCTGTTCTAGTTCTGTTCGAGTTCTGTTCTAGTTCTGTTCTAGTTCTGTTCTAGTTCTGTTCTAGTTCTGTTCTAGTTCTGTTCTAGTTCTAGTTCTGCTCTAGTTCTGTTCTAGTTCTGTTCTAGTTCTGTTCTAGTTCTGTTCTAGTTCTGTTCTAGTTCTGTTCTAGTTCTGTTCTAGTTCTGTTCTAGTTCTGTTCTAGTTCTGTTCTAGTTCTGTTCTAGTTCTGTTCTAGTTCTGTTCTAGTTCTGTTCTAGTTCTGTTCTAGTTCTGTTCTAGTTCTGTTCTAGTTCTGTTCTAGTTCTGTTCTAGTTCTGTTCTAGTTCTGTTCTAGTTCTGTTCTAGTTCTGTTCTAGTTCTGTTCTAGTTCTCTTCTACTTCTGTTCTAGTTCTGTTCTAGTTCTGTTCTAGTTCTGTTCTAGTTCTGTTCTAGTTCAGTTCTAGTTCTGTTCTAGTTCTGTTCTAGTTCTGTTCTAGTTCTGTTCTAGTTCTGTTCTAGTTCTGTTCTAGTTCTGTTCTAGTTCTGTTCTAGTTCTGTTCTAGTTCTGTTGTAGTTCTGTTCTAGTTCTGTTCTCAATCATTTTTGGTTTTTTGAAATACACAATTTCACACCATTTCAATAAACAAAATACCAGTCTGAAAATAACAAATATGTACGACAAAAAAGCTCTGAAAAATCAAACAAAAAATAGCACGGTTGTTGGAAAAAATGTTGTAATTTTACGACAATATAAACAGAAAACAAACAAGCATTTAGTTGCCACACATGCTTTTGTAAACTGTCAGTTTATTTCATTTTGTTTTTGTTTGCAGCAAAAGCTGGTGGTAAATTGTACTCGCATGGTTCAGTGTGACTGTTTTAGCTGTTCAGTAGTTAAATAAACAAAAACAACACATCATTTGTAGTTCATTTTAACAGCAAAAGAACCTCTTAAGCTACAAAAAAAAGGGTACTAAAAATAGTAGTAGTAGTAGTTGTGTTACATTCGTACTTTGTATGTGTAAGAACTTTCCTTGTTTATATATTGAAACCTACGATTGTTTGTTGCAAGTATCTATGGCTAAAATTTGTTTGCTTGTCTGTTTTTATGCTGCCATCTATCTGTCCGTCCGACCGTCCGTCCTTCCGTCTGTTTTGTAACTTAAAAAATACCTTTATTCATAAGATGTACTAATACAAATTCGATACTTTTGTTAAAGCTAAACCTAAAAGAAAGGATATCCCATCACATTTATATACATTTTATAAACGAAATAATCTTTTTTTGGACAGTACCAAATACAACAACTACAACAAGACCAAAATAAACAAAAGAAGGTTTTAAATGGTTTCTTGGGTACTTGATTTGGTATTTTTGTTTCTTTTTTTGGAGTTTATTTGTTTTGGCTCCACAGTAGCCATGAATTTCCATGTACAACATAAAAACCGTGATCTGCAATTTGTACAAAACTCCAAAAAGCAACTGCAACAAATACAACAACAACAACTACAGCGACAGCAATAAGAGTAACAGCTTAAATAAGGAGGAGGTAAGTTTGTTTTTATTTTGTCATACGCTCAAGAAAATGTTTTAGTTCTTCAGAAAAATTCAAAGATATTTTGGCTTTTAAGATAAGTTTTAAGTAAAAGAGTAGTAAATTTTGTACTAAAAAGTTTTATATTTAGATATTTTATAAAACTAGACGAAATTTAAATTTTTAAAAATAGTAGTAAATTTAAAACAATAAAAGTAGTAGATTTAATACTATTTTTGTTTTAATATAATCGTTATTTTAATTTTAGATAAATTGTATTATAATTATAGACTGAATTTTTAACACAAAAAATAGTAGTAGATTGAGCAATTTTTTAAATATTAGTAGTTTTTTAACCAAATTCTTCTAAAAAGAAGGTTTAAAATAATAAAAATAGTTAAAAGGTTTAACAGCAACAGTTTAAGTGCATAAATAAGCTATAATTTATCATTTTAAAAATAGTAGTATATTTGGTACTATAAATAAAGTAGTAGATTTGGCACTAATTTTTATAATTTTGTTCATGTTTTAAATATGTGATAAGGTTTAATATAATTTAAGATAGAATATTTTATCAAAAAAAATAGTAGTAGATTAAAAACTTTTTCAAAAATTACTAAATTTACTCAAAAATTCTATACAAAATTATTTGCAAAATAGTTAAAAATTTTAACAGCATCAACAGCTATAATTAGAGTACTAAAATTAGTGATATTTTATTATTTTGAAAATAGTAGTAAATTTAGTACTAAATAATGTTAGTAATAATTTTAATAAGAATATTTATAATTCGAATATAAGAAAAGTTTTACAACAGTTTTAGTTGGAATTTTTAACATTAAAATTAGTAGTAAATTAAGTACTTTTTAAAAATGATTAAGTTTATATCAAAAATTCTTCAAAAAATAGTTAAAATTGTTAACAGGATTAACAACAACAGCTTAAAATCCAAAATTCTCCATAATTAAGAATTTTAAAAATAGTAGTAAATTAAGTATTCAAAAAAGTAGTAGATTTACTACTAATTTTCCTTAGTTTGATTATATTTAAAATATGAGAAATGTTTTAAGAGAATTAGCTTAAGAAATTTTATTACAAAAAATAGTAGTGGATTAAGTACTTTTTGGATATTGGTAGTTTTTCTCAAAAATTCTTCTAAAAAGAGAGTTAGAATTGTTAACAGAATTAACAGCAATAGTTTAACTAGAAAAATTAGCTAAAATTTATTGTTGTAAAAATAGTAGTAGACTTACTACAATTTTGACTGACTCTTTAAAAATATAGATTTTTTGAAAAAAAAATTGTATTTTTAATTTAAATATATAAATATCTTAGATTTTATTTAAATTATCTTAAAATTAGCCTTAATTTATTACTTTAAAAGAGTAGTAAATCTACTACTATTTATATTAATTCCCAAACATTAAAGAAAATCATTTATATTATTATTTTATTAAAGAAAATAACTTGTATGAACTAATATGAGATTTTTTGCTACTCTTTTTGGTAGAAGTAAATTTTACTACTTTTAGAAAAACTACTATTTTAGAGTTTTTCCAAAAAAAAAATCATTTTTCCATGTTAAATTATAAACTTTTGTTGTAAAAATTGTTTTTATTTTAATTTTTAAAAAGTAGCAATTCTACTACTATTTTCAAGTTTACCCAAAATGTATAAAAAGTTGGTTTATTGTGTTAAAAATGGTGTTATGTTACTAATATTATAATTTTTATTACCAAAAAAAATAGTAGTATATTAACTACTTTTTGAAAAAATTTGATATTTACAAAAATTTAGAATTTTTTAAAAAAAAAAAAAATATTTCTACACTAGAATACTGTTAAATTATTTTAGTGAAAATCGTTTTTATATGAATTTTTAAAAAGTAGTATTCTACTACTATTTTCAAAATTACCCAAAATTTTTTAAAAACTGCTTTATTGTGTTAAGAATTGAGTTTTGTTACTAATATTATAATTTTTTTTACCAAAAATGTTTACTACTTTTTTAAAAAATTTACTACTTTCGAAAAATTTGAATTTTTTCCAAAAAAAAAAAATTTTATTTCTGCACTAGAGTACTGTTAAATTATAAATTTTTCTAGTGAAAATCGTTTTTATATGAATTTTTAAAAAGTAGTATTTCTACTACTATTTTTAAAATTACCCAAAATTTATAAAAAATTGGTTTATTGTGTTAAAAATTGTGTTTTGTTACTAATATTATAATTTTTATTACCAAACATTTTTACTACTTTTTTAAAAAATTTACTACTTTCTAAAAATTTGAATTTTTTCCAAAAAAAAAATTTAATTTCTGCCCTAGAATACTGTTAAATTATAAATTTTAATAGTGAAACTTGGTTTTATATAATTTTTAAATAGTAGTTAAACTACTATTATTTTTTAAGACCCTGCAAAAATTATAAAAAATGTGTTTTATCACTTATTTTACTATATTCCATAACAAAAAACAAATAGTAGTAGATTTAGCTTTTTCCTCGAGTGTTTTATGACATAAAACTTATGGTTTAAGTCTAAGATGTTATAGCTATAAGTATGTTGTTGTTGCTAGTTGTCAGTTACTTACTTTACATACCTTCAAATACATTCATACCTATACATAGCAATAGTTGCTGGCAGCAACAGCAGCTAAACAAAATTTGCGATCAACATTACAATTGCGACAGGAAACAGCTTCTCTGAGATCCCAAAATCAAGCAAAAACAACAGAACTTTTAAACAAACAAATTGTGATGGTAGTAAAAACAACAATGCAAACACAAAATAAATTAAAAAATAAACTTCAGGAGAACAACAAAAAAAAAAAAAAAAGACACAAAACAAATAAAAATTTACCAAGTTCTTAAATTTCAATTTCACATACAGGCTAAAAACAACTTGCAACAAAACAAAAAAAAAAAAGAAACGCTGAAAAACCCAAACATTGCAACAACAAGCAACAGTGTTGCCAAAAAATTATGCATAATAAAAATTTGTCATGTTGTTAGTTGTCGTATGTTGCTGGCAAAGTTGTTGTATCGTTGACTTTATTGACCATATTGATGTATTGATCGCTTGCTGCTGATAAACTCCAAATGTGAACTTCCTTCTCTGACTGAGCGAGCAGCCTAGCCAAGCCAACCAACAACATGCAATTTTAAATTGCAATGATAGCTTTAAGTGGATATCGACTTTGGACAATTTATTTGGCAACAGTAAGAAGAGCAGAGCCAGCAGCAGCCTCATCTTGCTGCCGATCGTCAACCTCTACTCGATCGTTCAACAGAAGCCTCTCAGTGGTATTGAGGCTCATGACTCAGCTGGTGGTACCACCAGGTTTATGTCTGAGCGTGTGTGTATGTGTGTGTGTGTGGAGAATCGTTTTTGTGGCATTGTTTGCTGTTTGATGTTGTCGTGTTTGTTGCATTTGGCACTCATGCTGTTTGGTGTTGCAAATTTGTGAGGTGTTCACACTAAATGAAAACAGGCACATGTCAATGTTTCGCTGGTTACAATCTGTGTTTAAACTTTTTGCTGCATGTTTATTGAATTTTGCAAACGTTATAGATTTTATGAGTTGTGAAAGGAATTTTGACGACTAGGAATGAAAGGCAACAAAACTTGTTGAAAAAAAGAAGAGTTAAATAACTTAAACTGTTAAAGAATTGTTTCCAAAAGTCAGCTGAAGGTTTCAACAGTTAATTAAAATTCAGATATATTTTGTATTAGTGTGAGAATTAGACTAATTTCCACATTAATTATGTGAAATCATCTGGGCCAAATAAATTTACAGTCATTATTTTAAACGTAACCTCAGCACTCTTCTTAAGAAAGTGTAACGTGCAAATAAAAATCTGGTCAATCTCAATCATCAAAGGCGGCTTAAAGCGTTTGATCTTGTTTTAAACGATTTTATGGATTTAACGAATATTCAATGTATGAGCGATTGTAAAGCTGCTGCTGACATCTAGTAAACTCAACCAGCCATCAGTCATCAGCTAACAAAAACAACATAAATAAACAAATAAACAGAAATCATTCATTCACTCACCTTCCTTCATTTCATTTTTTTTTTTTCATCACTCTCCCGACTTTTAACACATCAAAACAATGAAATGCAATAAAAATTTTATATACGACACATGATCGAATAAACAGATAAATATACTAACAAAAATACAATCCATTCGCAACAAAATCTCAAAAACAGTCAACAGGTTAAGCCACCAATATCAGAAGACCGTAACCAAAATAAGAAAAATATAAAAAAAAACGGCAATAATCATTAAACAAAAATCTCAAATGATGTTTATAATGAGCATGATGATGAAGTTGATTGTAAAGTCTGATGTTTTCTGGATGATTATACGCTTTCTATACCCCTGTTTAATGAGTTAAAGACATTAAAAAAATGTCACTCTTTATTCGCTGTAAAAACGTTTTTTTTTTTAAATATTTTGTATCAGTTTTTTTTTACACAAAACACCTTAAACAGAAAAAAAAAATCAGAAATGAATTATCAGCAATTCGATGATGGAATTCATGATTAACAATAAAATTGTATTTATTTCCTGGGAAATGTTGAAAAAGTAAAACACAAAAGAAAGTTTGCTCTAAATTATATGTACAATTACATACATATAAACCAACAAAAAAATGTTTAAACAAAATTCGCAAAAAATTAGATTTTCCTATTAATTTAAATCAAAATTACTTTTTTGGGAAAAGTACCAAAATCACTTTTTTGGGAAAAGTACCAAAAAAAGTACTTTTTGAGTAAATGTACTAAAACAAATAAATTTCAAAGAAAAAAAATTACGAGAATTGGATATTTCCTCCAATTTAAGTAAAACTATTTTAACAAAATTCGCAAAAGATTAGCTTTTCCTATTAATTTAAATCAAAATTAAGTTTTTGGGAAAAGTACCAAAAATTTACTTTTTCAGTAAATTTACTAAAACAGATAAATTTCAAAAAGAAAAATTTACAAGAATTGGATTGGGAAAAGTACCAAAATTATTCTTTTCGGAAAACTGCCAAAAAGTACTTTTTCAGAGTATATATTTAAAAAATTAAAATCATAATTTTAAAGTAAACGAGAATTAGAAATTTCCTCAAATTTAAAAAAAAGAACACTTTTTTGAAAAAGTACCAAAATAGTACTTTTTCACAAAATAAACCAAAATAATAAGTATCTTGCTATAAAATCTTAAAATTAGCAAAAAAATAAAGTTTTAAATTTTTAATTGTTTAAAAATCAGCTATTAATTTTTATAATTAAGTACCAAAAAAGTACTTTAAAATTATGTTTTATAGAAAATATATTTCCAATTTGATATAACCCCTGGTTATTAAAAAGGAAACATGCTCAAATTTTGAAGCATATAGCCAGAAGATACATAAATTTAAGTAAAAAATATTTTTTTCAAAAAGCACCAAAAATTTACTTTTTCACTAAATATACAAAAACAAGTTTTTTAAGTTTAAAAATCATACCTTAATAGAAAATATGTTAATAATTAGATTTTGGCATTAAATTAAGTCAAAGGCTCTTTTCACAATAAAACTTAAGTTTTAAATCATAATTTAATAGAAAATTGTGTTTTTCTTTAAATTGAAGTAAATTTAAATTGTTTAAAAAGTACCAAAAAAAAGTACTTTTTCACAAAATATACCAAAACAAGTTTGTTTAGTTTTAAAATAATAATTTAATAGAAAATATGTTAAAAAATTGATTTTTGCTTTTAATTTAAGTAAAAAGTACTTTTTGGAAAAAGTACCAAAAAGTACTTTTATCAAAAACAGCAAAAATGATAATATTTTTCATTTAAAAATCATAATTTATTAGAAAATATGTTTAAAATTACAGTTTTCTTTAAATTGAAGTAAAAGGTACCTTTTGCAAAAAGTACCAAAAAAAAGTACTTTTTCATAAAATGTATAAAAAATAAGTATTTTTCGCTTAAAAATCACAAACTAACAATAAAACAAAAAGATCTATATTATTATTTAATAAAAAATAAAATAAAAAATTATTATTTACTCTTCTTTAATCAAAACCTACTTTTTAACAGACTTCATTCATATTATGAATTATACAATAGAAAATGTGATTCCAATTTTATAAACCTCTTTTAGTTTTCTATATAAAATATGTAAAAAGTACATACTATTTTTGAAAAGGTACCAAAAAAGGACTATTTCACCAAAAGCTGCAAAAATAAATTTTTTTCGTTTTAAAATCATAATTTAATAGAAAATATCATTAAAATTGGATTTTTGCTTTAAATTTAAGTAAAAAGCTCTTTTCTTTGAAAAAGTACCAAAAAGTTCTTTTCACCAAAAACAGCAAAAATTATAATATTGAAGTAAAAGATACCATTTTTTAAAAAGTACCAAAAAAGTACTTTTTCCCAAATGTATGAAAAAAAAATATTTTTCGCTTAAAAATCACAAACTAACAATAAAACAATGAAATCTTTTTATTTTATAAAAAATTTAAAAAAAATATTTTCTTTTCTTTAACGTTTTTAAAATTATGAATTATAGAATATATGGTTCTAATTAAATAAACCCCTTGGCGTTTTTAATAAAATATGGTTCGAATTGTATATAGGAATATTTAAGTAAAAAAGGACTATTTTTGAAAAGGTACCAAAAAAGTAGTTTTTTATCAAAAGTTGCAAAAATAAATTTTTTTTAATTTTAAAATCATAATTAAATAGAGAATATTTAAATTTAAGTACAAAGTACCATTCACCATATTTTTGGAAGCATAATTACAATCATATTTACATATATTAAATAAAGTTTCGAAAATTATATAATTAAGGTTAAAAAAATCATGTGCAAACATTTATAATTAGAAATGCTGAGGAAATTACATAATAGTGTTGTAATTATGCTTCCAAAAATACGGTGAATGAAGAAAGTGAGAACAGGAATAAACCTGAATAATTTTTAATCGCAAGTAACGATTCAGTGCAAAAGTGATTTTCTTTTATAGCGTTCAATCATAATTTAGGACATGCAAAATCGTCTTTCAAATAGTACAAAATTTCACTGCTGTTCCCAAACATTTTAAATTGCAGCTTGAGTAGCATTAGTACTTTTTTTTTTGCACGAACACTAATCTTACAAAATAAGCCAAATTTCATTGAAATTTATAACTTTTAATTAGATTTTTATCATTTAACCATAAAAGTATCATTTAACCATAAAAGTACTTTTTGCAAAAAAGTACCAAAAAAGCACTTTTTGTACAAAATTCGTATTTTTTACAATTAACCTCAAAACTCTGTGATACTAATAATTTTATATATATTTTTAACCATGAAAGTACTTTTTACAAAAAGTACTTTGTTGCACAACAACCAATTATGCAAAATTGAGCCAAATATTCGTTGAAACTAATTACTTTGAAGTTATTTTTTATCATTTATCCATAAATAAATAAGTACCAAGAAGGTACTTTTTGTACAAAAATAGTATTTTTTATAATTAACCCAAAATTCTTTGATACTAATAATTTTATAGATAGTTTTATCCATGAAAGTACTTTTTACGAAAAGTACTTTGTTGCACAAACACCAATTATACAAAATTGAGCCAAAATTCGTTGAAACTAATAACTTTAAAGTTATTTTTTATCATTTATCCCTAAAAGTACGTTTTTGCAAAAAAAGTACCAAAAAGGTACTTTTTGTACAAAAATCGTCTTTTTTATAATTAACCCAAAATTCTTTGATACTAATAAATTTATAGATATTTTTTACCCATAAAAGTACTTTTTACGAAAAGTACTCAAAAATTACTTTGTTGCTCAATCAACAATTTTACAAAATTAAGCCAAAATTCGTTGATATCAATAACTTTTAAGTTGTTTTTTTTTTATTTAACGATAAAAGTACTTTTTGCAAAAAAGTACCAAAATGGTACTTTTTACGCAAAAATCGTATTTTTTATAATTATCCCAAAATTCGTTGATATTAATAATTTTATAGATATTTTTACACATAATAAAACTTTTTACGAAAAGTACTCAAAAAGTACTTTGTTGCACAAACACAAATTTTACAAAATTAACCCAAGATTCATTGAAACTAAAACTTTTAATTTGCTTTTAAATCATTTAACCATAAAAGTACTTTTTGCAAAAAAGTACCAAAAAGGTACTTTTTGTACAAAAAACGTATTTTTTTATAATTAACCCAAAATTCTTTGATAATAATAATTTTATAGATATTTTTACCCATAAAAGTACTTTTTACGAAAAGTACTTAAAAAGTTCTTTGTTACACAAACACAAATTTTACAAAATTAGCAAAAATTCGTTGAAAATTACAACTTTTAAGTTGTTTTTTATCATTTAACCATGAAAGTACTTTTTGCAAAAAAGTACCAAAAAAGTACTTTAAACTAAATTATAATATTTTTTTTTTTTTTTTGCAATTGATACAAAATTTGTTGGTACTAATAACTTGAAGGTTATTTTTTAAGTTATTATAAAAGTACTTTTTTGAAATAGTACCAAAAAAGTACTTTAGTGATTTAGTTTCATTAAAATAAAATAAGTACTAAATTTTACCATATAAGTAATAATTTTCAGGGCTCCATTGATCTTAAAATTTTTAAAAATTAGTGGTTAACGAAGTATCTGGGGATTATTATAGAATTTGTAACAAATTGTAATATTTATTGAAATTTTGTCTCTATTCCAAGTTTATTAAAACTAAACATAAAAATCTTTAGCCAGATAATTTCATCATGAATGAAATAAAGCAAATTTTATGACTTTGCTTAAAGGAAATTAATATATATTTTTTTCTAGTTATACTAAAAGTAACAGCAAATGTATGTATTTTTCAACTCATTATAGAAATTTTTTGCCCAAAATAAAAGATAAACGAGAGAATGTGTCGAAGTAATTAAAATGCGAGTAAAGTGAGCAGCAGCCATCATTGGTGGTCCTACGAATGAAAATAAAATAGAATAGAATTTTTTTTTCTTTCACGCTACAAACTGGTGATGGTCGCTCGTTAAGATTAAGAAACTGGCGGGCGGCATATTCTCTTATGATTTGTATTTATACATATCTGTTTGTAGTATTTAAAGTATTTTAATGGTTTTATATACATACATAGGAACACTGCCAGCTGAAGAACACTGAAAGGGGTAAACGAAAATACACCTAACGCTACAGTAATCTGGTGGCTCTTAGAAAATAAAAAAAAACAACAACAACCAAAAAACGCCTCTGTAATACACCAAAAACATTATTAAACCATTAAACTGCCGATTTTTGTTTGTTTTTTTTTTCGTATTTTTCAATGTAGACATTTTGATGAGATGAGATCTATGAATGAATAAATGAGGAAAATGGCTGTTTAACTGCTGAAATTTAGATTTTTATGGCATACAAACATTGTGCTGCATTTAGAAATGCAGTGTTTGGTTTTTATTAGCCGTTGAAATACAGATTCTTTTTAGTGAGAAATTTTAATGACAATTCATAAAAATTATTTTTGAAAATTCATTTCAAATTTATGTGCTCAAATAAAAACTTATAAGTTTTTTTTGTGAACTTTGGTGGCCTTTTTTTTGAACAAACAAATAAAACCAAACATTGAATGTTGAATCATATAAATAAATCAGTAATAAATAGTGAAGACAAGCAGTTTTTCTTAATAAAAAAAAACTATTTAAAAAACTGAAAATTTTTCTTTTAAATTTTCGAAAGGATTTTCAAGATTTCAGTGTTTTATAAAAAGTGTTGTCTGAGATATAAGAAAAAAATCGGGACTACCTCGAAGGGTATAAAAGGCCATTGCAACGATCTATATAAGGCTTTAGTAATTTGGACCTACAATGGGTCAAAATCGGGAAAAATATTTTTTAACCCAATTTTTTTTTCAATTTTTTTGTCATACATTTTCTGTCATTAGTAAATTTAAAAAATTTAAAAAAAAATGTTTGGGAAAAATTTCTGAAAAAATTTCAAAAAAAAATTTTGAAAAATTTTTGAAAAAAAATTTCAAAACAATTTTGAAAAAAAATGTATTATTTTTTAAATTTTGAAAAACAGTTTTGAAAAAAATTTTTTTTTTTAAATTTTAAAAAAAAAATTAATTTTTCTTCCTCAACCGAATTTGAGTTTATTAATCTCCCTAAAGTAAGTTAATCTATTTTGCAATTGAGTTAGTTAATTAGACTTTTTCAATACTTTTAAAAATTTCTATAAATTTTATTTAAAAAATCATTTCGTTTAATTTTATCATTTTTTTATTTTTTAGTTGTTGTTGCTATTTAACACTTTTAACAGTGTCAAAACAATGTGACATCTTTATGTGGGTTAATGGCTCATAAAATATTTTGAAAAATATTTTAATTAATTTACAAAAGCAGCAACAACAACAACAGCAACAGCAAAACCTTAAACCCCAACTTATGATGTCTTTATTAAACCAATTAATTAACAAAAATATAAATTCAAATATGGTTTTGGAAAAGCTTACTCGAGGAACGTACGTACACACACTCGATTCCTACACAATAATTTTTAACACGTTGGTTGGTTTGTTTGTTTGATTTAACTGTGATTTTTAACAGCTTGTATTTTGTTGAAAAATATACCTTGTTTGCTGGTTTTTTTCTCCTTTTTTTTCTTGCTTTTGGTTGAAAAACTATTTATGTATTCAAAACACGCTAAAACTCTCAGCTTATACACATATTTTTAACTTACCTTACCCATCATACATACGTATGGATACGTATGAAAATTCATGCTTTGAGTTTACGTTTCGTTTTAGTTTAAGGTACAAACAACATTCGTACTCGTAATCGTAAGTAAGTAAGTAAGTAAGGTATGAAAGAAGTGTAGTTAAGTGTATGTATAAACTCAATTTAATACCTTAAAACGCCGCCTTTACAAAGTGCGACAACGCGTCAGCATCATAAAAATGTCATGAACGCATGCGCATCATACTTTACAAGCAGCAGCTCTGCACAGCCAACTGAACTGAGCCAGGCATGTTTACTAAATGCACCAGCACTCTGAGTGTGAGAGTTAAAAAGGAGTAGGTTCACATGGCCAGGGAAACAAAGGAATTAAGAAATTATAGTAGCTTTTCTAGAACTTTTGAGTAGCAAAATTTATACAAATCACGGACTAATTTACCTTTTCCAGTTCAAAGGGAGTTCAGAGGGTCTTCAACCAAACCATTTTTGATTCACGGAGTTTAACCTTTTGATATTTTTTACCTAGAGGATCTCTCAGGTCATGAAACGAGAAGTCATCTTGCGGTCCCAATATTCAACCAGGACTTGCTGGGGCTGAGAAGAGGTCTTTCTCTCTATTTCTCTCATTCACAATGACAACAGCTTCAGAAAAGATTTACTAACCTCCAATTAATCGTGTTGATGACGATAACTGTTGCCGATTGACGACAGTCATACCACCTTTGTTGTGCGATAACAAGCTGACCATTATTGTAGATGTTACTCTACCCAACATTTGCAATCATTCGACCTTAACAGACAACAGTTAGGCCTTCTTTTAACCGACTGAAAACGCAATACAGGTGCTCCTGGAACCTAGGTGTCGCACTACTCAATTCAGTTCTACTGTACAATATTTCGCCAACTCGTTAAAAGATGCTCGGCATTCCAGGACAACATTCGATATCTTTTAGACAACCATAAGAGATTTCAAGGCTCCCTAACAAAATGACTTATGTGTTTTGTAACATCTTTTCCGGATAACCAAAAACAATATATTTTTATATAGAAACCATGGAAACTTCCACAATAATCTTTGAAATAACTTCGAAATCAGAAGAATAAGGACTCAAAGAAAAGGTTGTCTGCAAATTAAACCTACACAGAGAAAACAGATTCGTGATAGCAACCGAATTTGTGGCCAATCGAATGATTCTAGCTTAGTGACCGAATTTTACAGTTGTGGCTACAAAATTTTGGAAGGGGTAACAAAAGTTTGGTTGCTTCAACTGACTTTCTGTTAATAGAACCGAAAAATTCTATGAATGCAATCGAATCATTCAATTGGCAACAAATTCGGTTGCTATCACGAATCTGTTTTCTCTGTGTAGGCTTCGTAACAGGCAAGATGACGTTAATTGAATATCATCAACGTATATTCGGCCTCAGTCAGTGTATAGTATGAAGAACACTACACTAATCACCTTCGACTTCGAGCCATCAGTGAAATTCCTGAATTGATTTAATTGGAAAGATTGTTCCCAATTGATTCATGCGTATTGAACACAGTAGAACATCTGTGCATGAAGAGTTTACGTGTGCCTGAACTTCCAAGAGCGAATACGTTTTTGAGCCAAGTGAAACCGCAATACAGTTTTCAGGAGCAACTTTGTGCCGCAGGATCCAATATAGATCTACACTGATGGCGAGACTGGAGGTTGGCTTCAACATTAAAAGGACTGTGATAAGATCTCCAAACTGGCTGAAGTTTGACCCAATAAATGGATAGGATTGTCAAATATATACCGGCAGTCAGGCAGCCTTAATAAGGCATCGCTAACCGAGATGGCACTGCATTTTATAGCTGAACAATATTGACTCCAAAGCTACTCCTGAAAACAGTTTTGCGGATTCATTCTGCTAAAAGAAGTTCTCGCTAGAGTAGAAAGTAAATTTAAGCCTGCCTGACTATCGGAATATATTCGGCTATCCTACAAACTTATTCGGTAAAACCTCAGCCAGTTTACAGGCTTTATCACAGCAGAAATCTTGTATGGTACGCATCTAAGTCCTTGCAATGTAAAAACTCCACTCTCAATATCAGGGAAGATCCTGAATTGTTTTCCTAAAAGAGATTGTTGCCTCTCATTTGATCAATGCACATTGGACACATTAAAGCCCTTGTGGAAGAAGGGTTTGGGTGGTCCTCAACATCCAAGAAAGAAAACTTCTTCGAACCGAGTAAATCCACAATACAGTTTTCAGGAGCAACTTTGTCTCTACATAGTTCAATTGTAGAATATTTCACCATTTCTTATAGAGATTCTCCACATTCCAGGACCATATTGGATGTGGTATAGATGACCAATTCAACTATCCCATCCATATATTTGTTAAAACCTCTGCCATTTTGTAGTTGTTTTCTCACAGTTTTAATCTGATTTGATAGTTTAAAAGAAACACGCATTCAAGTCCTTGCTATGTGAAAGCTCACTTACACATTCGAGATCGCGCCATCAGTGATGATCTCGAAGTGATTTGCTACTTGAGCCATGAGAAGTTCCTATGGAAGAAGTGTTTGAGAGTGTCTTAACATCCAAGAGCGAGACCTTCTTTTAGCCGAATGAATCCGCAAAATAGTTTTCATGAGTTGCTTCTTTTTAGCCAATATTGATCAACTATAAAATGTTTTGCCATCTCGTTTAGAGATGCCTGACATTCAAAGACACGATTGGATGATATCTGTAGACAACCATTAGAGAATTTAAGGCCGCCTGACTGTCGGTCATACCTCAGCCAGTTTGCAGATCTTATCACAGTTGATATCTGTCAACATCTAAGTCCTTGTAATGTAGAAGCCCACATCTAGTCTCACTTTCTACTTCGAGCCATCAGTGAAGATCTAGAATTGGTTTCCTTGGAAGGATAGTTCCGTCTTGGACACATTCAAGACTCTGTGGAAGAAGATTCTGGGATGTACCTTAATATCCAAGAGCGAAAACTTCTTTGAACCGTGTGAATCCGTAATACTGTTTCCAGGAGCTGCTTTGTAGTCAATATTGATCAACTGTTTTACCACCTCGTTTAGAGATTCCTGACATTCAAAGATACGATTGGATGTGGTGTAGAGAACCATTAGAGAATTTTGTCGGTATATATTTGACAATCCTATTCATTTATTGGGTCAAACTTCAGCCAGTTTGGAGCTCTTCTCACAGTTCTTTCAATGTAGAAACCAAGTCTCACTATCAACTTCAAGTCATAAGTGATGATCTTGAATTAGTTTCCTTTGAGAGATTGTTCCGCTTAAGTTAATTCATGTCCATTATACACATTAAAGACCCTGTGGAAGAAGATTATAGAATGAATCGCCACAATCCGCAATACAGTTTTCAGGAGCATCGTTTTATCTAATATAGTACAACTGTTGAATATTTCACCATCTCCTTTAGACACGCCAGACAATCCTTGATAGACAACCATAAAATAGTTTAAGGCTGTCTGATTCCTACTCTACAGCTGCACTACATAGAGCACAACGCAAACCACCCTCAGAAAGTTCCAAACATTTGTGAATCGTTGCCTTAGATTTTAAACGTCGAAAGTGGTCTTGGATTGGCCATATTCTACGTAGGCCATGTAATGAAATCAGCAGAGAGGCACTCGATTAGAATCCTCAGGGTCATCGCCTGCTTGGTCGCCCATGAAACATCTGGGTAATGATGGTAAGAAGAGAAATCGAAAGCTGCAACATGTCGTGGATCCAAGTCAAAGCTCTGACCAATGATCGTTCCAAATGGAGAGAATTTACGGACGCCCTATGTTCCACTTTTATATACTTAATCGATATGTATACTTAATATCAATTAATTTATATAAATAAAAGGAAATATAAATGTATATTGTCGGTTTGTATTCGGTAAAACCTCTGACAGTTTACAGATCTCTCCATAGTTGATATATCGTTCGGTAGTCTTAAAGACACACGAACCTAAGTCCGTGCAATGTAAAACACCACTTCTATCTTCGACTTAAAGCCACTATTGAAGATCTGGAATAGCTTTCCTTGTAGACAACATGATCAATGAACCACCTGTAGAAGAAAGAGGAGTCAATGATGTCCGGAAGTTCTCTTAAACAATCTACTATCGCACGCACCTGTAGAATGGAGTCTCATAACCTCCATGTCCTAAATTCAATGGGGAACCTGTTCAATATGACAAAAAGATTCAAAAGATTCTCATTATTCTTATTAGAATTTATATTGACACATTCTCTCCCAGATTGTGAAACAAATTCAGCTCAAAAATCTCAGAAAATATTAAAGAAAATTCCCTTTAATAGTGTAAACAGCTTATTGAAATTATAGAGAGAGCTTTTTGCAGTTTCATTTCTTGTATTTCAAGGAGTGTTGTAAGCCAAGTAATAATCTTGTCTTTAAAACAAACAAACCAACACAATGAACTGATCCTTGTTTAGTTGGTTAGTTGGGGGTTTATTAAAAATTATTAAAAGAAAAACAGAAAAAAAAAAAAACGAGAAAATGCATAAGCTAACAGCATAACCGAAGCTATTGAATCCTACGCTATAGAAACATTTGCAAAATAAACTTTTCTCAAACAAAAGTGTTTCAGAATACTTAAAATAACAAACTTGTAATGTTTAACAAAGTCTTCAAGTTAAAGTAGTCATGTATATTACAATTATTAAGCGATTAGGCTGAGTTTTAATAGGTTGCTATTTAAGATTATAAAGATTTCATAAATATAATTAAAAAGTCACAACAAAATGTAGTAAATGAGGAAGGATGATTTAAACATACTATTAAGGATTGATAGTTATACTTTATAAAGTATAACTTTTCTTAGTTTCCAGCTTCTAATAAAACTAAGTAGACTTTTGGATTATTGTAGCATTTAAAGCAGCGTCAAACTGAACGATTTGTGTGTTTGCGATTGAAATCTTAAACATTTTATAAACAGTTAAAAAACTACAAAACTCTTTTGGCTGTGGCTTTACATTTTTACCAATATTCATAATTTTTTCTTTCCAGTATTTACAACATGAATGTGCGCGAGAGTGCGAATAATCTCACAAGAACAGCAAAAACAAAAATACAGAGTCGGAATAAAAAAGATCGTTAATGTCAGATATTGTCACACACAAACCAAAAAAAAAAAAAAGAAGAAAAGTCTTTGGTCTTTTAGCCGACCGGGTAATAAAATTATTAAATATCTTGATCAACAAAATGATTTTTTGAAAGGTTTCGCTCGTTCGTTTAACAACGATTTTGAAGAAGTTATAATAATGATTATTATTAAGGTTTTGTTTGGTATCTGTTAAACTAAAAAGTATACAAATCTTATAAATATGAAACATTTTGTTAATGTAATTCTTTGGTTTGGTTTGGTTTTATTGATCATTTTGTTTTTGGTATAATTTTGGCTTGATTTGTTGACAACAACAACAAAATCTTAAACAATTCTTGTTAATTTGTTAACACTGTCTTGTTTTGATTCTGTTTTTTTGTTTTGTAAAATCATGTTTTCTGTTAAGCTTAAGCTTCTTTATCAGATTTTGTCAAATGAAATCTACATGAATTTAACACAAAGTTGTCATCTTTTCTTCATCGACATCAACATCACATTATGTCTTTTTTTTTTTTGTTGTTGTTGTGTGGATGTTTGATATCAAAAATTACCCAGAACTTGCTTTCAATTTCATTGGAAGTCTTTCAACAATGCTGGGGTAAGAGGGAGCAGATATGAAAGATTTTGAAAATATTAAATTTAATTTTACAAAAGCAGGGGAAGAAGTTTAAAAAGCTGTGGGAAATATTGAAAATTGTGTCTAAATATTAAAAAACTTTGCTGATTGCAAAAGCTCTTAAGTTAAATTTAAAAGCTAAATTAAAGCTTTCAATAAATATCCATTTAATTACGATTTAATTTATTAAAAAGATGCTTTAAGTTGAAAATTGTGTTTTTTTGCGAAAGCTCTTTTAATAAATTTAATTTGAAAAGCTTAGTTTTACAAAAGCCGGGAAAAAAATCCAAAAGCTGTGGGAAATATTGAAAATTGTGTCTAAATATTTAAAAACTGTGCTGATTGCAAAAGCTCTTAAGTTAAATTTAAAAGCTCAACAAAAGCTTTTCAATAAATATCCATTTCATTATGATTTAATTTAATAAAAAGGAACTTTAATTTGAAAATTGTGGCGAACTCATTAAAAGCTGTGTTTTTTGCAAAAGCTCTTTTGTTAAATTTAATTTTAAAAGCTTAGTTTTACAAAAGAAGTGAAGGAAGCTCCAAAAGCTTGGGGAAATATTAAAAATTTTGCCGAAATCTTTAAAAGCTGCGTTTATTGCAAAAGCTCTTTAGTTAAATTTAAAAGCTCAACTAAAGCTTCTTAATAAATATCCCTTTAATTATGATTTAATTTAATAAAAAGGTGCTTTAATTTGAAAATTGTGGCGTACTCATTAAAAGCTGTGTTTATTTCAAAAGCTCTTTCCTTAAATTCAATTTGAAAAGCTTAGTTTTACAAAAGCCGGGAAAAAAGTTCCAAAAGCTGTGGGAAATATTGAAAATTGTAACGAAATCTTTAAAAACTGTGCTGATTGCAAAAGCTCTTGAGTTAAATTTAAAATCTCAACAAAAGCTTTTCAATAAATATTCATTCATTATGATTTAATTTAATAAAAAGGTGCTTTAATTTGAAAATTGTGGCGAACTCATTAAAAGCTGTTTTTTTTTTGCAAAAGCTCTTTCGTTAAATTAAATTTGAAAAGCTTAGTTTTACAAAAGAAGTGTAAGAAGCTCCAAAAGCTTTGGGAAATATTAAAAATTATGCCGAAATCTTTAAAAGCTGCGATTATTGCAAAAGCTCTTTAGTTAAATTTAAAAGCTCAGTTAAAACTTTTCAATAAACATCCATTTTATTGCAATAAAAAAAATATTTTTCATTGAAGCTTTTTTTAATTTAATAAAAAGGAGCTTTTCTTTAAACGTTTATCTAAAAGTTTAAAAAAGCTTAAAATTACAACAAATTTTAAGCGTTTTTTAATATTTTTTTAAAGTTTGTTCAAAAGTTGCAAAAGTTAAAAGCTTGACCACTTAATCCATTAAAAGCTTTAATACAAATATTTCTCAAAAAAGTTAAATTAAAATAGCTTTTTCGTAAAATCGAATCTAAAGTGTTTTTTAATACTTTCGACTTGAGAAGCTTTTGTAAAATGTCTCTTTGATAGCTTCAATAAGTCAAACAGTTTTTTTTTAAATCAAATCTTATATTTTTATAATATGTTGGATTTAAGATGAGCAATATATAAAAGCTCCACGAATAGAACTTGAAAAGTTTAAATAAAAAAACTTTCATATTAAAGCTTAACTAAAATGCTCAAATATTCTGAAAACAACTCGTCAAATAAACAACATTTTAATGCTAGAAGCCTAAACCTTTAATCTATATATCTAAAAAATCTATTTTGTTACAGCCAACCTTCAAAGCTCTTTTGTAAAACCTTTTATTTTCAATTACCTAGCACTTTACATGATTTCAAATTAAAAGCTTGGTGAATACAACTTTAATAAAAGCTTTTTACTAATTCTAGATTTGTTATTATAAGGTATTATAAGTGAAATCTTGAAGAAAGCTTTTGATTTAACATATTTGGTGGGACTTAAAATGATCAGATTGTGAAAGCTCCAATACTAAAACGTAATAAGTTTAAATTAAAGCTTTAATAACAAGCTCATATTAAAGCTTTAATAAAAAGCTCATATTAAAGCTTTAATAAAAAGCTCATATTAAAGCTTTAATAAAAAGCTCATATTAAAGCTTTAATAAAAAGCTCATATTAAAGCTTTAATAAAAAGAACATCTATTAGATATAATTAAGCAATCATTTGTGTCAAAGATAATTTAGAAAGAGTAGATCTCACTGTAAGTAATATTTGAAAGCTTGATGATTTGGCCATTAAAAGCGTAAATAAGCCCGACTTCTTGGTCTTTAAAAGCTTAGATGAGGTCAGTTTAAAGATAACTACCGTGTTTTCTCTACTCGTTTAAGGATTATTAACAGATTATTAATGCCCCCTTATTTACCACGCTTTATACAATTTTCTATTGAAAACTTTAGTTACTCATATACTACATATTTAATTTGTGTGTTTGATTGTGGGGAGTGGAATTTAGGATTATGGCGCCTTGTAAAATGTCAATTCATTTTAATAATTTAATCAAACTCGCATAAAACACGGGTTTCGTGTTTATTCTTTATATTTTTAGTTTTTTCTTTATATTGTTCTTAATTCTTTTGTTTGTTTTTTAGTTGTCATTGTTGTTTTAGTTATTTTTTTTTTTATTTTATCTCTAAATTCAACAAATAATATTTCTTTAAGTTGTTGTTATTTAACTGCATTTATGACTCTTTAGAAGTTTGTTTTACTTTTTTTTTTTTATCAAAATAATTTAATTTTTTTTTTTGTTAATTTCATAAACTGCACGCGTTTATGTCATTATTTTTGTATAGAGTTTTTATTTGTTCGTTTTGAAAAAAGAACAAAAAAAAAAAAAAAAACAATATAATGACAATCATTTAAATGATTTGATGAACATTGAAAGTTGTTGACATTAAAACATTGACAGGCGGAGTCATAATTGATAAAGTAAATAAGTAAATAATCGATTAATGGAATTAAGCATCAACGGGGGTATTAATAAATGAATAATAAAGTTTACTAGGCAGATTTTCTATACAAAATTCATAATGTAAGCATTTAATCAGGCTTTTGTTAATGTTTTAAAAAAGCTTTACAATAAAATGGTCCTTCCAGGCGATAAACTTAGCTTAAGCTTTGGAAAAAGCTTTTGCACATATAAATAACATATTTCTACAAGGTTTTTAGTGTAAATTTTATAGAAAGGATTTAAGCAAACGATATTTTGTTTAATTGAGAATTTCAAATGAAGCTTTAAAGCTCTGCAAGCTTTCAATATGTAATTTCTTACATTTATAATAGTTTTTCGATTAATTTGTTTAAATGAGGATTTTAAATGAAGCTTTATTTTATTTTAAAGCAAAATTGTTAAAAAAAAAATTAAAATTTTTATTATAAAATTTGGGATATTAAAAAGCTTTTTAGAGAAAGCTTTAAATGTATTTCTAAACTTTTGAATTATTTTAAGCTTTAACTCAATTTGCTTATATAAGTTAAAATAAAACGTTTGAGATCAAAAGCTTTCAGCTGAATTATAGCTTTAAAGCTCTGCAACCTTTAAATAAGCAATTTCATACATTTATGATAGTTTTTCGATTATTTTGTTTAAATGAGAATTTCAAATGAAGCTTTATTTTATTTTAAAGCAAAATTGTTAAAAAAAAAATTAAAATTTTTATTATAAAATTTGGGATATTAAAAAGCTTTTTAGAGAAAGCTTTAAATGTTTTTCTAAACTTTTGAATTATTTTAAGATTTAATTAAATTTGTTAAAATAAAACGTTTGAGATCAAGGCAGAGCTTTAAAGCTCTGCCAACTTTCAATGAGTAATTTTAGTTTAATTTATAATTGTTTTTTAGTTTATTTTAAAATTAATGTTTAATTTCCGTTGTGATTTTTATACATTTTTCAAGTTATGTATATAAATTTTGTTTATCTCACTCACACACACACAAAAACACGAATTTTATTTTTGTATATTGAGAAATAAACATCAATTTTAAGAAATCTTTAGATAAGAATCCATTTTATTTTTATTTTTTTTTTTAAACAAATTTTTATGGTTTTAAATAAATGTTCGTTCACATTTATGGCTGGATTTCAGCGAAAAACAAATCAAATGCCATAAAAATACAAAACCAAACAATATAAATAAATATAAAATCGTACGTGCTGGATGATTTTAAACAAATACATCATCATCATCTTCTTGACTGTCGTTTAAATGTCTCTAAAAAAAAGCTGGTGTTATGAGTTTAACTGGGGCTTGAAACAACCACCAAACAAATAAACTGACTGACTACATTTAACTAAGGAATTCTAAGAAAATTTTGCCGATTTCTTGTCAAACCAAAAAAAAAAAAACACAAAAAAAGGTCTACATTATGGTTTAGTTTTCTTTGGTTGTTTTTTGGTTTTATAATTTTAGGAAATTAAACGACATGCGACACCTTGTTTTTTTTCTTAGTTTTAAATAGAAAATTAAAGTTGAAGACAGTAGTTAAGTTAAGTTTTGTTCCGCCAATTCCAATTTTCTTCAATTATTTTTGTTTTTTTGGTAATTCTGAAAGCGGCATTTTCTGTGAACTTGTTTTAATTTGTTAGATGTTATACTTTATTTGGTTGGGAATGAAATTAAAGGGCTATTTAATGACACTTTATTTGTGAACCTCAGACGAAAAGAAAAAATAGAGCGACAAAATTTTATGAGGTCATTTCCAAAATACCGCTTCAATTTATGATTACTAAGCCACCATGCCAGAGAGAGAGAGAGGAACAACGATTAAAACAAATTATTAAGAATTGTTAAATTATTAAAGTAATTTCTTGAAATTAACGAAAAATACACAATAACAAAAGGTTAAAATAAAAACAAACAGTTGTTTTTTTTCAGTACAGGTTTCTTTTTGATAAAATAACAAATACACAAACAGTTTGTTTAATTAAAAACGGAAATAGTTAATTATGACAAGCAAATGATGTCATCATTTTAACTTAAAAAGAAAAAAATTTATTTAAAATGCTAAATTTTAGTTAAGATCTTTAAAGAGATCAATAAATTTTTTCAAAATTTAAATCGCCAAATTTTGGTTAAGATCTTTTTTTTAAACTTTCCTAATTGCTTTGAAAATCAGTTAAGATCGTTTTTTTTCCAGAATTCTACCAGCAATATTATGAAAAATGTGTTAAACACAATATTTTAATGGGGGCCAATAAATCTTGGTTTAACAATGGCCAACCAACGATTAATTTTGTATGCAAACAACGTTTAAAATATATGTTAAGCCTAAAAAACAGCAATAAAATATAAACGAAATACATACATTCGATCACATTGATCTTATTTTTAGGTTCGTTTTTATTAAACAAAAAAAAACTCACGTTTAAAATTCAAAACTCACGATCGCACACAAAATTTTACCTGCCCAAAACAAACACTCTTTTCTCTCACTGACATTAAACTGTGTTTAATATTGAAACAATCGATTAAATCAAAATCACATATCTTAAATTGCCACGGGTCTCATTAGAATTAAGATTGACTTACTCATACTTATACACACATACATATACTAAAAGTTAGAAAGAAACAGCTAGTTATGTACACAGAGGGTATCGATATTTTTTTTAAATGTTTTCAGTGAGCATGTCCAATATTGACAAATACATGGTAATAACTCAAAATGTCCCGAATAACTCAACCCAATAATCAAAACAAAAGACAAAGCAACAAAACCTGTTTCAATCTTAACTGTTGTTTTCTTTCTCCAAACAAACAACAATAACAAGAGAAATGCCTGGCATGATCACAAGACCGTCTACCGACCGATCAATGTGCTCTTGCATTTCTTACTTTCACTTTCTTGGGAAATTGTTGCCAGCCATCGTTGTCTGCGGTTGTGATGTGTTGTTGCTTTTGTTTAGAGAAAGAGGCCAAAGAAAATGAATAATGAGGTCCTTAAACTCAAGGAGGTAGACAGGGGAGAATAAGTACACTAAAGAAAAAATGTGTTCAAAATTAAAAAAAAAAAAAAAGTAACAAATTAAGAAAAAGAAAATATTGGAAATTTAAATGAAACTTAAATGAAAAAGAACTGCTCATCTTTTGAGGTCAAGAAAGAATCAAGCCAAAGAGAAGAGAGCAGAACGCTCTCTCTAGGATACGACGGGGCTAGGTCTGGACTATAAGGCGTGTAAGGCAAATCCTCCCAGCCACTTCATTCTAAATCAGGGATGTCCAAAGCTAAAACTGTATTTGTGTTTGTGAGCGAAAGAGAGCTCCACGGAATGAAAATTTAAGTGAAATAAATAAAAGATTTTTAAGGCTTAATTTGTTAACAATAATCAAGTCAACAATCTTAATCAAATTGACTGCGACATATTACCATAGCTAATTAATTGAGAGTTCGATATTAATAATTTTCGACAAACCATTTTTTTGCTTTTTTGATTAAAATCATTTCAAATATGAAAAAAATTGTTCACTAAAGTAAATTGAGGGAAAAAACCAGACAACACTTCAATGATTTTTTTCGAAATATATTAAACAATCCAAATATTTATTTCAGTGATCATGAAAAATAAATTTCAAAAAATGAAAAAATAGCAATACATCCGCTTAGCGTGTGCATACGTCGCTGTCTCAGTGAGTACTAAACAAAAGAGAATAATAATATGTGTGTTGTGAAATGGATGGAATTTTGGACATGCAAAATCGTCGTTCAAGTTCTATCTTCTTCAATTCATTTGGTATCCAATTTTCCTGCTTTTAGATGAATCCTGCTAGCTCCTAGTAGCTCCCAATGATTTTGCAAACTCTTGTTGAGTTTGACAGCAATCTTCATGGAGTAGTACCTCCAATTCTTTCTCTTCAAACTTTTTTGGCTGACCTGGGCGATCTTTGTCTTCCGTGTCAAAGTCACCAATTCTGAACCGCGCAAACCATCTCTCGCACGTTGAAACCGATGGAAGGCATTCACCATAAGCTTTAGTGAGCAATCGGTGCGCTTCCATAAAGTATACAGAGGTGTCACGAGACAGAAGATAACCAAGTTATATGCTTCTCTCTTTCTCTCAGAACTGCCTTTTTTACTGCATGTACCTGCATAAGTTTCTTTCTCATTCCATTAGAACTGCCCTAGAAAGCTGAAATTGTCACCTCTGCACTTTTTCAAATTAAAGAAGTAAAGCAAAACTTCTCGCATATGATGCTTTGTTTTCAAATTGAAGAATTAAAGCAAAACTTCTCGCATATGATGCTTTGTTTTCAAATTGAAGAAGTAAAGCAAAACTTCCCGCATATGACGCTTGTCACACAATTCGACATTCTCGAACCAATAAAAATCTTTGTTGTTTACACTATAATGTACAATAACTAAGTGAGAATAAATGACAGATATCTACCCCTCAAAATGACGTATAAGTCATTAAAAACAAAAACCACGTTCACAAGTCAAGCCATCTATTTTAAATCCTCCAACCAATAGCTCATTTTATTAATAAACAGTATAATTGATGAACAAAACTTAGAGATTATTGAAAAATCTTTAATTTCAGCTTTATGGCCCGCCTGAGAAGTCTTGTTGAATGGTTTTTATGTCCCTAAAATTAACAAATTTAGAAAGTAAGTTTCAAGTTTTTGTTAATAATTTCTCTCTGTGTTAAATTTTGAGTTTAAATCATTACTAATACATTGATTAACATCAATTTAATATTAAACATTGAACAAATTTTTCTTGTTTTTTTTTTCTTTCTTCTTGGGTTTTTTGGTTAAAATAAACCACCAAAATACAATTTAAACTTATAAATCACAAAAGAACCTTTTAAATTATATGAAACACAACAACAAAAAAACTAAAGAGACAGACGGAAGGACAGACACTAATACATCAAACCGAAGCAAATACATACAATAAACCAATGATCAGGTCATATTTGGTAAATGTTACCAAAAAAAAAAAAAAAAAAAAGGAAAAACATAATAAAACCACATTTATTACAAAAGAAACAAATGTAGAAATTCACACGATTTCCATTGTTTTGTCAGGCTAGTGGTGAGGAGGATGTCGACATGGTGATACTCACTTGTATTGAGTGTTTAACTCACAAGACACACAACACATATATTTTTTTTCTTATTTATAAACTAAACTAAAGGTGCAGTATATTTAACACCAAATACGTAAGAAAACGCAGCAGGTTAGAAGATGTGACACGGTTTAAGTAGTTTTCCAAGTTTATTGGTATAAGACCTACATTATAATGAAATATTTGGTTAAAAATAAGGTTTATATCTTAAAAAATATAAATAAACCAGAAATTCTAAAAAAAAATTCAATTATTTTTTCACTTCTTTGGAATGTGTTTTTATGCTATATGCTGCATACTATTGATTTCTTTTAAATTTAAATACCTTTTCTTCATAGTGATCAATTGATGTTCTTTCAATGTTAATTTCTCTTTTTATTTCCTTAAATTATGATTATTTTCCTTAAATGTTTACTGCTGGCAACATGTTGCCAATGTCACACCTTTTATCAACAAAAATTTATCAAAAACAGCAAATTGTTTAATGTTGAATTTTATTTGTTAAGTTGTTTTTTTTTTTTTAAGCTGTAGTTGTTCCTACAGCAACAGTTGTTGTTATAAATGTGCTACATGATTTTCCTAGACATTCAGCACCTCTTTAAGTTTATTGTTTAACACCAAAATGCAATAATTGTACAATAAAGTGCTGGAGTTTTAATTTTTTTTTTTCGTTACCAGCTTAAACGTTTTGCTGTTTATTTTTTTGTAACATTTGCATACACCACATGCTTTTAAATATTGTATTATTCTGGTGATCTTATAGAACCAAAAAAAAGTAAAAACAAATCGATTTTAAGTTTTCTACCAGCAGGCTTTGCACAATAAACTGCAAATAGTGGCTAAAATGCTGCAAACTACTTTTTTCCTACAATTCAAATTTCGAAGCTTAAAAAAAAACCTACAAAATATTGACATCTAAACGTTAAACGATTTGCTTGTTTAATGTTTAAGATGTTTGTGATAAGAAAACAAGGCAGGATAATGCTTAAACTCTGGATATATAAACAAGTAAGAGAGCTATTATGCCGAATCTTATATACCCTTCACCAAATTAAACTTTAAAATAAAAATTTTAAATATTTTTAGGTAAACAAAATGAATTTTTTTTGTACAAAATTCAAAATTGTTTTTCAAAATTTTAAAAATAATTTATTTTAAAAATTTTTTCTTTGTTTAAATTTAAAATTTTTTTTTTATTCGAAATAGTTTTTTTTTAATTTTTTTAAAAAATTTTTTTTTTTTTTAAATTTTCTAGTGAAAATAGAATTTTTTTTGGTAAAAAAAAAAAATCGGGTTAAAAAATATTGGATATCCACATTGTCTAAGTATATTAATGACTTAGTAATCTAGATATAGATAAAAAATAGGCCGATATATTGATGTATGAAATTTTTTTTTTTTCAAAATTTAAAATTTTTTTTTTTTCAAAATTATTTTCAATTTTTTTTTCGAAATAGTTTTTTTTTATTTTTTTTTTAAATTTTTTTTTTTTTAAATTTACTAGTGAAAAAAGAAATTTCTTTTCAAAAAAAAAAAATTGGGGTTAAAAAAGATTTTCCCGATTTTGACCCATTGTAGGTCCAAATTACTATAGCCTTATATAAATCGATGCAATGAACTTTGAAATATCTATCAGTGGATATCCATATTGTCTAAGTATATTAATGACTTAGTAATCCAGATATAGATAAAAAATAGGCCAAACATCGAGGTTGGCCCGGTTTTTTTCCTTATATCTCAGCCATTTGTGGGCCGATTTTCTCGATTTTAAATAGCAACCGAGCCAGAAGAATTTCCGATATATTGATGTATGAAATTTTTTTTTTTGCAAAATTAAAAAAATTTTTTTTTTTTTTTCAAAATTATTTTCGAAATTTTTTTTTTTTCAAATTTTTTTTTTTAAATATACTAGTGAAAATAAAAAATTTTTTGTTAAAAAAAAAATTCGGATCAAAAAATATTTTTCCCGATTTTGACCCCTTGTAGGTCCAAGTTACTATAGCTTTATATAAATCGTTGCAATGCACTTTGAAATATCTATCATTAGATATCCATATTGTCTACATTAATGACATAATAATCCAGATATAGATAAAAAATAGGCGAAAAATCTAGGTTGGCCCGGTTTTTTCCTTATATATCAGCCATTTGTGGGCTGATTTTCTCGATTTTAAATAGCAACCGAGCCGGAAGAATTCCCGATAAGTGGATGTATGAATCAAGTTTGTAAGTTATTTGGGGTCTTCAGAAAATTTATTTCAACAGACAGACAGACGGACATGGCTTAATCGACTCCGCTGTCTATAAGGATCCAGAATATGTATGTATTTTATTGTGGAAATTACAAACGGCATGACAAACTTATATATACCCTTCTCACGAAGAATTTTTAAGAGAAATAAGCTTATAAAGCAAAGAGTTACAGTTTAGGTCAGATGGCCCGACTGAGAGATTTTAAGAGAGTGACTATTCAACACTTAAGTTGAGAAATTCAATGAATGTATTCAGTAAACTAACAAGAAACACCAAATTTCTTGATATATTAAGAAAATTTATAGTTTAAATCTGTATATGATTGCTACATGATTGTAACTTAGACATATTATGGTTACCGGAATCATATAGATAATTACAGTAACCATATTATTGTTAGAAAATGTTTCTCTTTTTGTCTAATTAGCCTCCAAAGAGCAAATTTTTCTTGTATTTCTCAGCAAATCAAAATTTTGCTAATACTAGTAAACTTTTTGCTTGAAATTTATCATTATAAATATAGCATGTCTCAAAACTAATTGAATTTGTATACAAAAATAATCACATAATGTTCAATATGTTGATTTTATAAAAACTAAATAAATCTCTTACATACCAGCACCCACTTAACTAATCACATGATTAATGATGGCTAAAATTTGAAGAAAAATATAAACGTTTCTATTAAACTAACACGATTGCTATTAAACACAAATCTTGCAACATATTGTGTTAGACAAACTAAATACAGCATAAGTATATTGAGCGTATAGAAAGAACATTTTCCTACTAGAGTTTGGTGAGTAGCTGACGCTGTCAATTTCATATGTGACGCTTGAATGACAGGTACTGACAGGTGATAGATTACATTTTTTTTGTTGTCTTTGTTACACTCTCAAATATATAAGTTCCTCACTCACTCACTTTCATCAAATGCTGTTGTAATGTGTTGTCATGTTTTGGATGATTTCTGGTCCAAAATCTTTTTTGTTTCTTTGAGTTCTTTTCATGTCTGGTCATTTTTATTGAATTATTTGAAGAATATCTTTATGAGTTTATTTCATGTGTTTTAATAATTGTTTTTCTTTTTTTCTTTATTGATTCAATTTTACTGGGTGATATTGTAATTATCTTGATAAGGGGGGCTTTAGAATATTATTCTTTCTTTACAATTTTCCCCAAATAATTAATCATTAGCTGGCTGTGATTTGTCGGTAATTTGTTAACAATTTTGTTAAAGAATATTTTTGTTAATCGAATTTTTAGATTTTTTTTTATTTTCTTTTCATTGCTAGAATATTTAAGATTTTAGATAATGAGATTAATGCCAGAAATTTTGAGGAAAAAAGAGTTTAAGTAATAACATCCGTTAAGGTTTTTAGGAAACCTTTATGCGGAAGTTGAAATATTGATCATACATGAAGAGTTCTGTTCTCAAAACAAAAATTATATTTTTACTAATAGCCCGCCAGAAATATTTTTTAGGAGATTTCATTTCACCATGAGTGGCAAGACAATATATAAGTTCGTTATTCCGTTTGTAATTTCAAAATTTTTCATTTGCGACCCCATAGAGTATAGTCAATATAGCCATGTCCGTCTGTATGTTGAAATCAACTCTCCGTAGCCCCCAAATAACTTACATACATGATTCATACATTAATATATCGGGAATTCTTCCGGCTCGGTTGCTATTTAAAATCGATAAAACCGGCCCACAAATGGCTGAGATATAAGGAAAAAACCGGGACAAGCTCTACTTTTGATCTATATCTCAAGTCATAAATATAGACAATATGTATATCTAATGATAGATATTTCAAAGTGGGTGCTGGTATGTAAGAGATGTATATAAGGCTGTAGTAAGTTGGACCTACAATGGTTCAAAATCGGGAAAAATATTTTTTAACCCGAATTTTTTTTAACAAAATTTTTTTTTAAATTTAAAGACAAATTTTTAAAAAAAAAATGTTAAAAAAAATTTGGAAAAAATTTCAAAAAAAAAATTAAAAAACTATTTCGAAAAAAAAAAAAAATTTTTGAAAAATTTAAAAATTTTTTTTTTTTTTAACTAATGAAAAATTGAAAAAAATTAAAAAACTATTCGAAAAAAAAAATTTTAATTTTTTAAAAAAAATTATATTTTAAAGTATAATTTGGTGAAGGATATATAAGATTCGTCACAGCCGAATATAGCTCTCTTACTTGTTTTTATCTATATCTGGATTACTAAGTCATAAATATAGACAATATGGATATCTAATGATTGATATTTCAAAGTCCATTGAGTTGGACTTACAATAAAAATATTTTTTAACCCGAATTTTTTTTACCCAAAAAATTTTCTGTCACTAATAAATTTAAAAAAAAAATTTTTTTGAAAAAATAAATATGAAAACAATTTTGAAAAAAAAAAAATTTTAAATTTGAAAAAGCAATTTTGAAATATTTTCCAACCCGATTTTTTTTTTTCACCAAAAAAATTTTTACGTCATACATTTTTTTCACAAAAAAATAAAAAAAAATTTTAAATTTAAAATAAAAATTGGAAACTTTTTAAAAAAATATTCAAAAATAATTTCGAAATAAAAAATTTATATTTTGCTTAAAGTATACTTTGGTGAAGGGTATATAAAATTCGGCAATGCTCTCATACATGATTGATTCATATGGCTGAGATATCAGCAATAAACCGCGACTACCTCGATTTTTCACAAAACAAGTTTTTTTCCCCAAATTTTTTTTTTCAACAAAAATTTTCACATTTCAAAAATTCTGAAATTTATTTGGAAACTTCTGAAATATAATTGTAACTTTCATATAAAATATCGATTTTGGTTTGAAATTTTAAGTGATCACAGATTATCGTCCTTTTTCGATAACTT
Source organism: Calliphora vomitoria (assembly GCA_942486065.2). Lineage (NCBI taxonomy): Eukaryota > Metazoa > Arthropoda > Insecta > Diptera > Calliphoridae > Calliphora > Calliphora vomitoria. The sequence continues at coordinate 121,673,928 of OW818032.2, read as the reverse complement.
ATAGCCACAATAATGTTTAAGTTCGTTTTCAAATAAAAAAACAATTTTGATTTGAAAATATAGCTGATGGCAGATTAAGGCCATTTTTCCTTTCGGACCATTTCTGTTCATTTTCATACAAAAAAACCGATTTTGGTTTGAAAATTTAAGTGATCACAGATGATCGCGCTTTTCCACCACTATTTTCCGACTGAAGGTCCTTGATGAGAGACTATTCAATAAAAAGGTGTCTTGATTAGACACTGTAGAAAAGTGTGTTGATTAGGCCGTATTTTTAGGAAAGTATCTTGATATTTTTAGCAAAAATTTTTTTATCAAAAATTTTTTTTCAAAATTTTTTTCCACCAAAATTTTAGGAAGACTTTTTTTTACCAAAAATGTTTTTCTTAAAATTTATAAATTTTCTTTAAATTTTATATGATTTATCCAAAAATTACACTTTTTTTTACATTTTAGCAACTATTTTAAATATAAATTTTATGGCCCGCCAGAAATTTTTTTACAACACTGTCTGGTTTCCTTTGAAATTGTTAAATTTTCATGATCTTTATATGATCTACCAAAATTTTGCACTTGAATATATTTGGGCAAAAAAAAAATAAAATTAATTTTTATGGCCCGCCTGAAAAATTATACAATATCGAATGATTTTCATTGAAGTTTTTCAATTTATATACAATTTTATATGATCTTTCAAAAATGTTCACATTTAATACATTTTAACAAAAATTTTATATTTTAACTTTATGGCCCGCCTGAAATATTTTAAGACTTTCAGAGGTTTTCATTGAAATTGTTAAATTTCCCTGAAATTTTACATAATCTATCCAAATTTGTTAATTACATATTTTTAATCTAGTTTAATTGTTTAATAATTCATAAGTTTTGGGAGAAATTTTTAAAAAAATTAGTTTAACACTAATTTAAACTTTCACAATATAACAAATTTAATTTAAATACTTAGAAATTACGTTAAACCGTTATTTAAGCATTATTTAAATAATTAATTTTCATATTTAAATATTAACATTTACCCTTTTAAAGTCGTCCAAAGCTAAAACAAATGAAAAGTAATCGCTAAAAAATAGGTCTGCTAACAAGTGTTTGTAGCGCAAAAAAAAACAGCAAAACCAAAAAAAAATTAATTATTTTAATACCAAAGTTTAAATAAACATGAATTTAATGTTAAAGTTTTTTCATAAACTTTTTTGTTTATATTAAAAAAAAAAACAGCTCAAAAAAATGGCGTTAAATTGCTATAATTATAATGAAATTTTTGTGTGGTTAAATAAAAAATAATAAAAAAAATAAAACTAAATATATAAAACAAAACTGCTACTGTTTGTGTTTTGGCACCCTAAATAAACACTTGAAGATTTCTGGAAAATAAATTACCAACCAAATACAAAGAAACCAAGAAATCCAGTCATATAACTATAATTTAAAAGCTACCTTAAGTGTATTTACCACAATGAACCTGTAACCCAACCGAATTATTTTGCAGAGACATTTCAAAATAACCCAGCAAACAAATTAATTTACTATACAGCACAAAATTTGTGATTAAACGGAAATTTTTCAAACGCAATAATTTTATGATCTCTTAATCCATTTAAGCTGATATCGTTTACTGATCAACTTAACTAGAACTGTTTCTAGAATGGAGGAAATGTAATGCATAGAATGGTTACTATGCGACTCGAAAATATACTATTAAAGAGTCTTTTATATCTTTAAATTTAAATAAAACAAGTAAGAGAGCTATATTCGGCTCTGCCGTATCTAATATACCATTCCCCAAATCAAAAAAAAAATTTTTTTTTTTAATTTTTAAAATTTTTTTTTTCTAAATTGTTTTTAAAAAGTTTTTTCCAATTTTTTTTTAAATTTTTTTTTTTAAATTTTTTTTTTTAATTAAAATTTTTTTTTAATTTTTTAATGAAACTAATTTTTAACAAAAAAATGTTTTTTGTGAAAAAAAATTCCGGTTAAAAAATATTTTTCCCGATTTTGACCCATTGTGGGTCCAACTTACTATATATAACCTTATATACATCATTGCAATGGACCTTGAAATATCTATCATTAGATATCCATATAGTGTATATTTATGATTTAGTAATCGAGATATAGATCAAAAATAGGTCAAAAATAGAGGTTGTCTCGGGTTTTTGCTCATCTCATCTCTCCATTATTTATGGACGGATTTTGCTAATTTTTAATAAGAAACTTCTCAAAAGCATGTCTGACAGAATTATTGAAGATTTGGATCCCGAAGATTTCTGGGGTCTTCAGAAAGTTCATATCAACAGACAGACAGACGGACATGGCTTAATCGACTCCGCTATCTATAAGGATTCAGAATATATATATACTTTATAGGGTCGGAAAATTATATTGGGGAAATTACAAACGGAATGACAAACATCTATATCCTTCTCACGAAGGTGAAGGGTATAACTAGGTGTAAGAGAGATATCATCGTAAGAGAGATATGTATGGAATACTTATAACATAGTCCAAAGGTTCGCACCTTCAAAATATCCAATTTCCCATGACTTTGGTGCATAAAACGGCCTGAATTTGATGGATACCATGGATTATGTTTGCCTTGAAGTCCGCTGAGGTTTGTGAGAAAGCCACAAACCTCAGCGTAAGAAAACCTCAAGAGAGAAAGTCTAATGGGGTCAAATCGCACGATCTCGGTGGCCAATTCATAGCACCTCCATGTGAGATGACCATGCCCTCATGATCCCATGACAATTTGATCTTCGGTCCAGAACGACATAAGTCTCACTCGGCCAAAGATTGTCAACTTAGCAATATCAACTGGAAGTTTTTTTCCCTAGGAAGAGCTTTCGATGACAGCAGAGCTGTTACAACAAGAACCATGCCCTTAAATCGCTCGTATCCAATGTGGCATGAGATGTGGGGCACGTAGCGCCGTCCTATTGAAACCTCAAGTCCAATTCAGGCAACACGAAGTTGCTAATCATCGATCTATAGCGATCGCCGTTGACGGTGATGGCCTGTCCAACGTTCCCACGACAATTGGATCTTCGCTCCGGAACAAGTCGAGTCTCACTCGGCTTGTTCCGGTTAAAATGGTTACAGTTAACATGTACAACGGTAGTTTTTCTCTGGGTGCATTCATCCAGAAATGGGCTTTACCGTAAAATTGGCGAAGGCATTTTGATAAAACAATTTTATCATTTGCACGTGTTGTTGAACGCTTTATTCGTCCAAGGTGATTTGGCAAAACAAATTGAATAAATGACAGCCAATTTACCAGATATAGCTTCAACAATATGGCCGCTATCAGCTGTCAAAGTTGGAAAGATTGGAAGACCCTTTATAAACAAATTGGTTGAAGAAATTATATTTCCAGATTTAGAAAAGGCTTGAAAAATGTGCTGAATTAAACAGTTATGAATTCCCCTAAAAATGTTAGCTGGTTTACTCATACATCTTCTAAATCTCCACAAAGAATACAAAAAGAAAAAAATAATAAGCCCAGAAAAAAAAACTACTTACATACAAACTAAAATTACTTGAACGTGCTACAATTATTATTAAGATGAATCTTTTTTTTTTCTCTCAACTCTTTGGCATCTTGTAATTTTGAAAGACATTTTTCGTATATAGCTTCTTTTTGCTTTGAACTTATTTCTGTGTTTTTTTTTTATCTCTCTCTGATTTCACATTTAAAAATTTATTTGCATTTATGTGGCTTTTATACAATTTATTTGCAATTTCGTTCAATTTTCAAATTCAAATTAACTTCTGAATGCATTAAATTTTGATTACTTTATTTGCCAAGACTTGGGCATAAGGAAGCCAGTCCAGTTCAGTTCAGTGCAGTGCAGTGCAGTCACTCAAACATTCAGCCAGCCTTTAGGGTCAAATGTGTGGTCTCTTTTATGTTTGTTTGATAATCGACAATACACAAATTGTATCTTTATTTGCATTAACTTATTATTTAGATCATTGTTTAAACTTTTAAATCGATCACGTTTCAATAGTTTGTGGTTCAGTAACAGAAATACACAGAAATATCACAATAAACTTGGGTGGTTTGTGGTAATAGGTCGCGGAATAAAAATTGATTGGTTATAGTAGTATTAAATCAGAAATTATGGCTGGATTATTGGGTGGTCTTGAAGAAAAATTTAGGAAATTTTTGTTAATAGCGATAAAATGTGTATGTTTTGGTTAGATCTTATAAAACTTCATGGAATTTCTGTAATTTAAACGAAAGACAATGTGTATCCTAATATATTTGAGGCGGGCCATAAAGTTCAGATTTAATATTGTTACGAATGTGCAATAGCGATTTGAATTTAACGGTCTGTAACGACTGCCTGCAACAGTCATCATGTTTATAAACACGTCCATCAGTAGCATTCAGTTATTAGCATTGTTTGTAAGTATGGCAACACTAAATGTTTAAGCTGCTAACATTAACATCGAAAGCTCTAGAATTCGAATGTACTAGTTTTTTTAAGATCATTGTAGAAGATTCACGAATGATGGCGTGTGTATAAATAGTGGCCGAGTTTATCATTGGCGCTGTTAAGTTTGTACATTATAAAGTGTGTGTGCATTTCTGTGAATTGATAAACGTGTAAAATGACACTCAGTGACTATTTGATCTGTTGTTGTTGTACATTTTAAATAAATAAAGAGTTGTTACAATTTTAAACTACTAAACAGCTTTTATTTGCAATCAAAAGTATCCGGTTTATTTGAAGGAAATAAACTAACGTTTTAAAAAGGTTAAAACGTCACAATATTTTCTGTTTATGATATAAAATGTGAAATTTTTTTTGGATTATATGAAATTTAATAAATTTTTTTAGAATTTCTATAACAGCTATGGTAAGTTAATGTTTAAGGAGGAGTTCACAGTAAACGGTGAATTTCACAACATCATTAACGCTGATCAATAGTGGCTCCTCACAGATTGCTTACATCCTTACTCTCAGCGGCTTATATAGGTACAGTTTTGTCAAAAGTTTTGCTCCATCCATGATCCATGACTTTTAGTTTGATCGATTTCCGATCGATTCCGCCCGATCGATTTCCAGTATTCTACCACATCGACAGCTTTATACCATCGAATTCCCTTAATAATCAAAGCCACAGCTTTCATAAATCAAATTTACAATCGCAAATCACAAGTTTCCCTTAAGTTTAGGGACCGTTTTGCAAAGATTAACAACAAGGCCACAACTGGTGATCCTCCAACTTAATTGTCTGACAACATATTCCATTACTCTTCTGATCGTGTCAATTTCTTAATGTCTTTTTTAGTTATCATTTCCAATTGCATGACATCATGATTTTAAACTAAAAATTTAATAACTTTATAATGAAAATGATCACATCACATCATGATCGACACTAACATCATCATTGGTACTTTATTATTCTTTTTTTGGTCACAAAAAAAGTACATAACCTTTTTTCAAGCATTAAAGAGACAAAAATTTGCGGTTTTTATTTTTTAAGTTTAGCCCCAAACAAAAACGAACACTTTAGATGACCATTATTGAATGACTGATGATGACCATGCCGTTCATGATCATCAACATCATAATAAACTGCAGTTTATTGGATTGTGACCACAACGAATTCATTTGTTGAAGCAACAAAATACAATAAAAAATTGCTTAAAAATTGTGTGTGTTTTGTTTCGTTTGGGTTTAAAATACAGAAATTTGTTAAGCCCAAAAGCTGTAACCATAATTTGCATTTCGATTCGATTGAAAATGACGACACCGACACCACAGCTAGACGCGTGTCCACCGACTCTTTTTTTTTAAGTTATAAATTCTAGGAAACATCATAGCAGTGACTGTTCAAAGAAGATCAAAATAAATAAAACAAAATCAAACTTCATCTAAAACACGTCTACATATTTTTCTAGTGAACACCTTTCTTAGCATCTATCACTAGTCAGTTATTTTGGTGGTGGTTCGTTTTCAGTATTGATTTTGAGTGTGCCAAATCTGTAAATGTAACACGATCGTGATCGTTTTGTGACAAATCAATTGTTAATGCCCTAAAGTTAAAAATATCTGTAAGATAAGGTAAAGAACATGTTGTAGACTACAACGAATTAAGGAAAACAAACTAAACAAATACCTATTGGAATGTCTTGCCATTTTTAAGAGATCAGCCAGTGAACAAGAAAGATCATTGCTTTCTAAGCTTATAAAGACTGTTATTTTGTTTAATGATTTGTTAGTATTGTGAATTGTTTTAATGTTTATTAATTCATCATAATTTCCATTATATTCTTAGCAGCTAATGTAAGCCGTTCATAATTTGCATTATTTATAAATAATGTTTTTCACACGCCCTCGTTTTATGGATTTTTTATGTATGTATCATCATGATCATTTCCAAATGTGATTAACACTTCGTTTCTTCATTTATTGAACAACAACAACAACAAAAAAAAAACATGTCAGTTTTAATTAAAATAAAAACTTCTTCTTTATTTATGGCATTTTGAGACCCACTGAAATATTATTGTACATTTAAATAACAACTCCACACCACAGCTAGTGAATGATCGAATATTGAGCTGCATGCAACACTTTAATGCAGCCAACAGTATGGTCATTCATTCAGTCATTCCATTACAAATGCTAATTGAAAACCAACAAAAATTCTTAAATACATAGTAAAACCGAGAAGAGACATTAACTTTTCCATCTACATATAGACAAACCAAAAAAAGGGATGACATCGTAAATATTCTTTTAAATATTGCATTTACAATGTCTATAATTGATGACTACGATTGTCAATGATCCATGCTAAATGAAAATATGATGATGGTGATCTGTGATCCCTCTTGTTTATAGTTTTATCATCATCATACATACATACATTCAACAACCATCCCATTCATTTAGTCTGTCTAAAAATATCCGCTTGCTTGTCTCTCTATATGTTTGTTGTTCATTTAATAACATTATTAATATTTCGTATTGTGTTTGAATTTAATAATAATAATAATAAGTACAACCAACACATTTATCAGATCATGGTTTAAAGTGTTTATAATCATCATCGATTCAATTAAATATGATCATATGTATGTTCGTTCCTTCATTTACTTAAACTTCTTCTTACACATTTAAATTACTCAAATGTCACAGAGTAGGTCTTCCGGCTGCAGCAAGCAAATTTATATGAGACAATTTCTTTTATAGACAACATTCAATTTATGAATTAAATGACAAAAAAACTGGATGCAAGACAATCGCCATGCAATTTATGACTAATCCAACAGTATTGTCATTGATCTGGGCAACAAATACAATGGAAAACTTTTAGCAATGAATAACATTTATTAAATTTATGGCCTTCCAGAAATATTTTACAAAACTGTGCGTTTTTTTCCTTGATATTGAAAAATTTTAATGAAAATTTATATGATCTAGCGATCAGTAATGGCGGAATACGGTAAAGAGTATAGTGGCTCTGAGTATTATGGAAGCTCAAAGGTATTCAGCTTGCAATACTCTAAATAAAATCCTCATATTGACCCAAACTCAATAGTAGGTCTTGACATTCAACTTTGATATGCAAATATCACTTAGAGGACATAAAAACTGAGGATCATTAGAACAAAGAGATCAGCCAAGAGATAATCATAAGTCTTTGAACCATAATACTGAGGCTATTGCAACAGTCAATGGTTGGATTAAGAAAAGAAACATCAAATCATTTTAGGCCTGACAGAAACAGATCTCAGAGCTCTTGACATTCAACTTTGATATGCAAACATCACTTAGAAGACACCACAACTGAGGATCGTTGGAACGAAGTCATCAGCACAATCAGTCCACCAAGAGAGATAATTGGATGTCTTTGAATCATAATATTGAAGCTATTAAAACAGTAGAAATAGAACACCCATTTTGATAAAACAATTTTATCAGTTGCACGTGTTTTTGAATGCTATATCCGTCCATGGTGCTTTGGCAAAACAAACTGAGCCATAAAGACTCTATGTTTAAAAAGATTTATAACATCTTAAAGCCTTTCTTAATAATCTTCATTAAAAGCTTATCAACTCAATTAGCTATTTCCTAAGTACCTTTAAAACCTAATAATGCAACCAACTACCCAATAAATATCCATAAATTTCCATTATTAACTACTAAATCACCTGTAGAGTCATTTTATGTAATCTCATACATATAAATTTGTAAGCAAACTCCTAAAACATTCAAATCTCTCTTAAATCTATAACTAGAAACCAAATAAATGACCACCAACATGGCTTAACAAAAAAACAAAAAAAGGTTAACAGCACCTACACCCCATAATAACAAAAACAACATTAACAAAACTACAACTTTGGCAAGAGTTGCTCTCAAACCTCAAAGAGATCATGTGATCAGGGCAGTAATGAATGTGTTTTTAATAACAGTGACAACGATCGCTACAAGCATTCCTAAGCACAACTCTGTTCAGAAACGTTCAACATACAGCCAACACTGCTGTGTTACTACATATACCGCCCAGTTAGACACAGGAAACTTTAGACTTATTTTCTTCTTCCCCATTCATGCCATTTAAAGACAAACGACAAAGATGAACAGCAGTCGAATTGCAATCGATGCAAAGTAGACGAAATGTAACGTGAAAAAAGACGGTCGGGCGGTAGTCCAGCAAGAAGATCAGTCAGACAGACCTACGCATTCATATGTTTGTGTTTTTTTTTTAGGTATTTTGAAATACTATATAAATGAGTTTGGCCAACATGAACATGTTGCATGTGAAACCAAATGAATTACCAGATTAATGGACAAAATAAATCACATTATCGCTTCCCCAAAAAATAAAAACCACTACACAAAGAGCTCAAGAACTAAATAATATACAAAAGAAAAGAAAGACTTTATAAACTAAAGCTTTAAAGTCATAAGAGAATCTCAACTGCTGTTGAGCAGGACCACAGGGGAGAGACAGTTGTAAGGACGGACAGGCAGGCAGACAGACAGACAGCCATACATCCACTATTATGCAAAGTAATGCGAGAATTTATTGAACCTTTAACAGGCCACTTCGCTACCACACAAAAAAATATATGTAGTACGTGTATATATTTGCCAAATCTCTGACCATCATCATCTTTAGACACTGAGAAAAAAAGCTAAAAATAATGATAGTTAACCAAATAAGGTTTTAAACAAGCTTAACACTTAGCAGTTTATCTCAGATGGATACAGTTTCCCAAGTTAATTATTCAAGTTTGTTTGTAAGGGTTACTTGTCACTTGAGTTTATAATCTGGATTTGCGATACTTGAAAAGGATCATGTTTCGGTTCCCTATTAGGATATCAACATGCCATTTGGCCAAACCGACGCGATGCTCAAATGAATGAATCTTTCGAATATCCACCTACGAAAGATCCTGGTGAAGAAACTGAGTTCCAGAAGGTGGTGAAGAAACTGAGTTCCATAGCCTCCTCCTCGTACTTAGGAGGTCCGCTTACGATTTGATGGCCAACCAACCTGATTCACAAATGAGGGAATCCATTTTCATCCCGATAGATACTTCGGGCCTTGAAGAAACGTTGTTCCATGGCCCCCTCCTGTTCCTCATCATGTCAACTTCCACAGAAATAGTTATGTGAAAATCATGAAATCATTGAAGAATACCCCGCCAATACATCTACCAGAAACCGTAGCCTATACCGTAAGAGCTCCATCAGAGCCAACGACTTACAGAAGTGATATAGAGGTATTAAAAGTCAAGTTTCGAGAATGCAAATAGAGTATTTGCTGTACAGACCGCTTATATCATAAACCATCATTAAAAGATTGATTCATTTTCTCACAACTAATTGTGTCCTGTCAAAACATCTACCAGATCCTGTAGCCAATAACGTGAAAGCCCCATCAAAGCCGAAGTCGTATGGCACTCATATAGGGGTCACGTAAGTCTAGATATAGAGCATGTATTCAAAGCACTCCAGCTGATTTGATCAGACCCATAAAGTTCCCGTACTTCAGGGTCACCATTCTTGGGTGAAACCAGCAATGCTATCAATGGAAGTTTAGTCTCTAGGTGTGATTTTCCAAGCTTCATTTGCGAAGCAGATGAATAGTATTACACCTCTGAGAATTACAGGAACTCGATAGTCTACAGCCTTTTAGGACTCAACTCTGATTGAGATAGAATGAAAAACTCAATACTAGAAGATCCGGATAGTCATCTCTCATATGCAAATATCACTTAAAGAACACAGAAACTGAATACAAAATGGGTCACACCAAGGAGATTACCACAAGCAAGGAGGTTACCACAAAAATTAGAATGTCTCGTCATCTCATGAAGAGTCACACCAATCAAGAACCAATCTAGATGTTGTGTAAACACCAGCAAGAGATTTCATCGCTGTACCGCAGCTAGTGTAGTGTCTGCTTTATGGCCGATATCTCAGTCAGTAAAAACCAGAATGAAACTAACCTTGCTTTCCGAAAGTTAAGAATTGCTCCACTTTAGAATGTCTCGTCATCTCATTAAGAGGCACGCGGTCGAGTTGATAGAGGTTTAATCACTGTGTTATTTCTGCTACTCTAACGCTCCTTTTATGGCCGAGATCTCAGCCTAGATAATGCTACATTGAACTTCCAGCTTGAAACTAAACCTGTCTTCCGAATGTGTCGAATTTCTCCAGGTTAGAATGTTTCGTCATCTCATTAAGAGACATTCGGTATTCCTGAACCAATCTAAATGTGGTTCAGCCGGAAGAAAGAGATTCAGTCTCCGTAGTACCTCAGCTAGTGTATAGACCTGGATAAAGCTTCATTGATCCTGAAACTAACACCATCCCTCTCCCTTCCAAAAGTGACGAATTACTCCAGATTATAATATCATTTGGTCTAATTTCTGGGCATTTATGAACCAATCTAGATGTCATATAGACATCACAAAGAGATTTAATCGTTGTATAATAGTACTTTAGCCAGTGTAACGGTCTCTTAATGACCGTGAGTGATCTCAGCCTGAATAACGCTGTATGTCTGCTAACTTTTCTCCCAGTGTCTTTCAATAGTAAGTGATCTTTGGTGGTAACGATTGGAATGATATTTTCTTGTTTTTTGTTGTTGTTGTTGTCGTATGCAAATGCTACAAAGACAAATCACACCTTTTGGATTTGTTGAACAAAATAAATCTCGTAATGAGTTACGATAAGCGTACAATTTCGACAGCCAAACAAATCACCTGCAATTGATCTTGCTAAACTAAACTAAGAAAAGAAAAAAAACCCCCACAAAAAAGAGTCAAAGAGAGAGTGAGAGCAAAATGTTGTTTGGCTTAGTTTTTTATTTGCAAAATACTATGTATTTAAATTTGAGTTTCCATGTGTGTGTAGGTATAAATAAGTTAAAGAGTGAGTGTATAAATGACCAACAAAAAAATCCATAAGATTAACTGACATTTATTGACTGTTTTTCAAAGGAATTTCTGTTTGTTGTTGTAGTACGCTGGCTGTTTAATCTTTAATAAAACGATAAATGAGATCAGTGATCACACAACAACCGGTTGTATTGGCTTAAGTTTTTTTTTTTTTTTTTTTTTTGTATTTTTCTTCCTTTATTTAACAAATAAATGTTGATCTTATAAATTCACTCATTACAACTATTAATTTCTTAAACTAACACCATGTTAATGTTGCACAGGGTCTCCCTTTACGTCAGACCTACCACAGAGTTTTAGATCCTTATAGATTTCAAGCTTAAATTGTATTTCGCCTGCTATTTCTGGCAAAAAAAAAAAACAAAAACAAAAAAATTCTTTAAAGCATACAAATAATCGCGCGATAATAATCATGACAGTCGTCTATAGTCAATGCTTACAAATGACATTTGTCTGGGGGAACAATCCTCTCTATATACATATTTGTTTTGTTTGGAACCCACAACCACAGCAAACACCAATTGTATACATATTCATAAGAATCTATATCTCTATATATTCCTTGAAAATAATAAAATCAAAACCAGTGGCTAAATTGCTATAATAAGCCTCTGGTTTTGTTTTGTATTTTTTTTTTTTATTATTATTCCTTCACCATAACTTCTTTCCACTTCATCTACTATGTACTCGTATGTATGTAAGCTAGCCAAAAGGAATTCTTCTTTTTCCTCTTAGTAGAAACAGTGATCATTTTCGTTTGTTGGGGCCACAGTTGGTGGGCGATCATGTTGTACGCTGTACATTTTTACATACATTTCGTATATACTCTCCTAGTTGAACAACATTCATAGGTGTTTTACCAGACATTATAAATTTTTGACAGTTTGGAAAAATTACTGGGTATTGTGTTGACCCCCCCATTGTGTAGTGGCAGGCTAGAGAGAACTGTTACCCATGATGAGCTTTAAAGCTGGTGTTTTTATGTTCATTTCTTCTTTTTTTTAAGAACTGGGCAATATTTTGTAACACGAGCCAAATAATGTTGATTTTGTTTATTTTGTATTTGTTTTTTCAGCTTACGAGTTGTGTGAAGAAAAGTTGTATGCCTTTTTTTCTCTATAAACAGTAGATATTGTTCAATAGAATTGTTTAAATTAAACAAGAATTATTTCTTTGCTATTGTATAAAGGTGAATTGTATGGAAAACGTTTTTAGACAATTGTAGAATTTATTTTTGTGGTTGAGGAATAAAACACAATAAGAAGCATCAATATTTCAAGCCAAGAACTTAATAGTATTCCTTAAATAATTGTATTTTTATTTAAGATATGAATTCGTCGCTTTTTGTGAAGTGATGCCAACCATGAATATAAAGAAACTGTTTGACAACTGACGGTTTAGTTTTGTAAAAATGGAGCACTAAGCCAGAAAACAATGTGTTTTCATTGTTGAACAATATTTCAAAAATAACAAAAGTTTTTCGTCTACAGTTCGGTTCAATATTGATCCAAAAAGTGAATAATTGAGAAATTCAAGTAAATTGGATCAATTAGAGATGCTAAACACACTGGACGACAAAAGACATGCTGTTCAAAGATCAATATTGAAGCAGTGCGTGAAAGTGCGGATGTCGTCCACAGTTCGGTTGCAATATTGATCCGAGTAAGGAGTATTTGAAAAATTCAGGTAAATTGGATCAATTAGAGATGCCAAGCACACTGGACGACAAAAGACATGCTGGTCAAAGATTAATATCGAAGCTGTGCGTGAAAGTGTTGAAGAAGGCTAGGATAGGTTGGGTTGAATTGGCAGCCTGAAGCATAGCTCAATTGGGTTGAAGCATATCACTATTTTCCTATGTTACATTGCCGTCATCATTCTTCAGCCAGCCAGTTTGTTAGTGAATGTTTGTTGAGCAAGAATTATATGTCTCTGGTTCCCAAATCTAGAACAGTTAAAGAGTAGGTGTTCAGTGGACTCCTCCTCTTCCTCGTCCTTACAGCATCTGCAGAAGTCGTTATAAGGGATTATCATCCTTTTACCTAAAGGCCAGAGTAGATGAATATTCAGGAACATTCATACGGAGTCGTGGACAAGAACTTCTCTACGGTTAAAACCTCACTGAAGATCTTGGTCTCCATGCATAAAAAGTTCCAATTACACTAGAACTAAAGCCTAATGATCATGTTCAGCGAAGAGGTTAGTTTGTTAATGAATGTTTGTTGACCAAGAATTATATGTCTCTGGTTCCCAAATCCAGGATAGTTAAATAGTAGGTGTTTCGATGACTCCTCGTCTTTACAGCTTCTGCAGAAGTCGTTATAAGGGATTATCATCCTTTTACCTAAAGGCCAGAGTCCAGTGTAGATGACTATTCAGGAACATTCATACGGAGTCGTGGACAAGAACTTCTCTAGGGTTAAAACCTCACTAAAGATCTGCGTGTCCATGCATACAAGGCTCCATTTACACAAGAACTAAAGCCTAATGATCATGTTCAGCGAAGAGATTAGGTTGAATGGATGATTGCACTATGATGAAGCATGTTTTTACCTTCATGGCTATGTTAATCGTTAAAACTGACACATTTTGGTTTCAGAGAACCCAAATGCAGCCACAACGTGTCACTGTTTGGTAAGGCTTTTAGGCTGAGACATATTGGACGATAATTCTTCCAAATAAGGCTGGTCGAGCTGTTATTGGTTCTTGGTGTTCTCACGACAATTTAATCCTCGTTCCGGAACGTTCCGAGTCTCACTCGATCAAATACTAAATACTGTCAACTCAGCGACAGCTGTATCAACCAGAAGTTTTCCCCAAGGAAAGAACTTTCGAGCTGTTACAACAATAACAACTGGTGCTCTATATCGCGACATGATAGCAGTGTTCTTTCTGCCTAAATTGGATGATAATCCTGATCGCGTACTTCCTCGCTTCGACTATCAGATTTTCATCCTAGATCATGTGATTTAACACCACTGAATTGCTTTTTATGGGGTTATTTGAATACCGAGTTATATGCCAACAAAACCACAACCGCTCTTACATTAAAGGAATAAATTCAATGCTGCATCCACGAAATTCAGTCACATTTCATGGACATTTTCGACAATAGAGTGCCTATGTGCTAGCCAAACCGAGTAGGATATGCCAGATGTGCTCTTCTATAATTAATCCAGCCAATGATTCAATAAAAAAAACTACAATTCAAAGAAAATTTTTTTTTTAAATTTCGGTTTCATTTGTGTACCGATTTTCTCAATTCTAAATAGCAACCGAGCCGGAAGAATTCCCGATATATTGATGTTTCAATCATGTTTGTAAGTTATTTGGGGGCTACGGAAAGTTGATTTCAACATACAGACGGACATGGCTATATCGCTATCTACAACAATCCTGAATTTGTATACTTTATGAGGTCTCAAATGAAAAATGTAGAAATTACAAACGAAATGGCACACTTTTATTTTTTCTTTTATCACTCATGGTGAAGGGTATAATTATTGGAATATAAAGTCAACATTACTATTCATACTCCAACTTTCAATTTGTTAAAAAAAAAGAAAAATTGTCATTTGTAAATTGTAATATTTAATTTCTTCCATACTCATTCACTCTCTTCCTCTCTCTCTCTCTTTATAGCAAAAACAACGCAATACTTATTGTTATTTTTATTATTGTATGTGTACAATTTTCTATGGAAAATATATTTATTTTTTTCGCATTTTCTTATTCCAAAATTTAAGCAAATATTTTAATTGCATTTTCTTATACCAGCAGCAGCATCAGCAGCCAAAATAAAAAAAAAATAATAATAAACGAAAAGACAGCATCAACCAGCAACATGTTAGTTATATGGCGAGGAAAAGGAATCAAACTAAATGATGTTCTTCTGCCGCATATTGGTGATAGTATTACTGCTCTGATGTACTGATGATGATGATGCTGCTGGTAGTAGTGATGTTTGCTGGCAGTTTTATAGAGTATTGGTAGTTAAAAAAAAACACACAGTGGGAGTTAAAATATTGTTACAAGAAATACCTCAACTTACACACAGACATTAATGCAAGACTTTATTTCTTGTAAGTATAAAATATAAATATTTCTAGTTGTTTGTATATATGTTTAAATGTGTATGTATGTGTATATTTGTACAATACATACATGTGTAATATAAAATTTTATCGTTTGGAAATTTTTCAATTTTCAAACGTTTGTTATGTTTGTTCGTATGTCTGTATGTTGCAAAATGTTTAACTGTTTACTGTTTTTTTTTTTTAAAACTTAAAATGTAATATTGAGTTCCTTGCTTTGCCTTTCCTTACGTTTGAATCCTTAAAACGCGGCTTTTATGTATTCCTTTTGTACAGCTCTTACGTTTTGTATTTTTTATTTTTTACCCCTCTATATGAGTTCTAAAGGGCTAAGCAGAGAGGTCGGGTATTTATTTATTAAAAAAGGAAGTGTAGAAAATAATTTTTTTTTATTTTCACTCACTTGCTATATTCAGCTAGCTGAATAAGAATTTTTCGCAAAATTCAAAAATTCGTACATTTTCCAACTTATTTATACGTTGTTATCCAAATTCAGCTGGCTGAATTAGCACATTTAAACGGATTATTATAAATTCTTACCCTAACTAACTTCTGCACAGGTTTTAAGCGATATTCAGCTAGCTGAATTAGCACTTTTCAACTAATTTTAAATAATTTTTACATTTAAGAAATCAGCTAAAAAAATTTAACACTGTTCAGCTAGCTGAATTGTTATTTTTATATCAATTTGTATAAATTTCAAACTATATTTATGCATCCATAAATTTCTAGTGATATTCAGCTGGCTGAATTAAAAATGATTTTTGAAATTTTTTAATATTTTTACATTTACAAGATCATTAATAAGTTTTAAACGATATTCAGCTAGCTGAATTAGAATTTTGAAAGAAAATTTTATAAATTCTTTCATTTACTAGCTTAACCACAAGTTTTATCATTATTCAGCTAGCTGAATTGCTACCTTTAAAACAATTTCTGAAAATTAGACCTTTATTAACTAAACCATATATGTATAACCCTATTCGGCTAGCTGAATTAGTGTTTTTTATTTGATTTTGAAATTTGTTTATATTCGAAAGATCTTTTACAAGATTTTGACTATATTCAGCTAGCTGAATTACTAGTTTTAAAACAATTTCGAAAAATTTTTTATTAGTCAACTCAACCACAACTGTAAAGCCCTATTCAGCTAGCTGAATTAGTGTTTTTAATTTGATTTTGAAAATAATTTACATTTGCAAGATTATTTACAAGTTTTTGACGATATTCAGCTAGCTGAATTACTCCCTTTAACATAATTTCGAAAAATTTTACCTTTATTTACTTAACCTCAATTGTATAGCCCTATTCAGCTAGCTGAATTACTTCTTTTAAAACAATTTAAACAAATTAGACCCTTATTAACTCAACCACAATTATATAGCCGTATTCAGCTAGCTGAATTAGTGTTTTTAATTTGATTTTGTTTTTTTACATTTGCAGGATCTTTTACGATTTTTTGACTATATTCAGCTAGCTGAATTTCTAGTTTTAAAACAATTTCGAAAAATTTTACCTTTATTTACTTAATTACAATTGTAAAGCCCTATTCAGCTAGCTGAATTAGTATTTTTACATTGATTTTGAACATTTGTTTTATTTACAATGACATTTATGGGTTTTTGACGATATTCAGCTAGCTGAATTACTCCCTTTAACATAATTTCGAAAAATTTTACCTTTATTTACTTAACCTCAATTGTATAGTCCTATTCAGCTAGCTAAATTCCTTTTTTTAAAACAATTTTAAAAAATTAGACACTTATTAACTCAACCGCAATTGTATAGCCCAATTCAGCTAGCTGAATTAGTATTTTTATATTGATTTTGAAAATAATTTACATTTGCAAGATTATTTACAAGTTTTTGACGATATTCAGCAAGCTGAATTACTAGTTTTAAAAGAATTTCGAAAAATTTTACCTTTATTTACATAAACAAAATTGTAAAGCCCTATTCAGCTAGCTGAATTAGTATTTTTACATTGATTTTGAACATTTGTTTTATTTACAATGTCATTTATGGGTTTTTGACGATATTCAGCTAACTGAATTACTCCCATTAACATAATTTCGAAAAATTTGACTTTTATTTACTTAACCTCAATTGTGTAGCCCTATTCAGCTAGCTGAATTGCTATCTTTAAAACAATTTAAAAAAATTAGACCCTTATTAACTAAACCACAATTCTATGTGTGTTAAATTTCACATTTATTAACCCAATAAGATATTATTAGCCCTATTCAGCTAGCTGAATAACAGTTTTATTTAAACAAACTTGCCTTATTCGCAAATTTTATTGTTGATATTTTATTAGCAGAATTAAGATTTTGCCCAAAAAATTTTGGAAAAACTTAAGTTCCCCTTTTATCACCACGCATTCGTTATTATTGTAACTGTGCTGTATATTTCTGGTTCTTTATTTTTTATTTTTTGCATATGAGTTGCAATTCATTTTGTGTTTATTTTTCTTCAATTTCGAAATGTTTTTCGTTCATTTTTGTGAATTTTTATTTTTATTTCCATTCATTGCCAGCAAGGAATTAAATGAGTCAAGGAGGTGATGGCGCTTTATATACTGTGGCACATACTACACATATACTACAAAACTGAACTCTCAACATTTATAGCGCACTTTTGAATTCAAATGGTTGTCGTTAATGCTTTTGTTGTCAGCAAATGAAATTGTCAACTTGGATATAACAATTCTTATGCTCTTAATACCAATTTCCATGTTAGTTGTATGTAGTAGATGCTGTTTTTTTATTTTTTTTTTTTCGTAATTCTTCTTTATTTTTTTTATATTTTTCACAAATGAATTTAGCTTTTCAGCAACAAAAGGTACAACAAAAGTAATTACATTAATACTGACTTTCGCAACAAATAACAACAACAAAAAATAATTAAAAATTTAAATTTAATAAAACTTTAAAACCAAACCTTAATAATAGTAAAAGAAACCCATTTGTTTGTTTATCTTTAGCAATATATTGTTTTTTTTTTGGTCCTTAAAGAAAATAACAATATCTATAATACATACTTATCCTTTTTGAAACGAACAATTGTTTAAAAAGTTGCTTTTGGTCATAAAATGTCTTTCAATTTGTTGGTAATAAAATGGCAAATCAAAAATCGTATTACAAAAGCTATTCATCCTCATACCCCTTAACTAACAAAAGGTCCTTATAAATGTCCTTTATTGTATATTATCCTTACAAGTTTAAGTATATTTTAAAATTTCTTTTAAATTTGTTTTTTTTTTTCCTTTTCTACCATAATATTGCTTTATAATTTCAATTTAGTTCTGGTTTGCTTACTGTTTTCCTCATATTTTTTTTCTTGTTAGTCCTTATAATTTAACAATAAATTCTGGTGTGTGTGTGTATAAGTTTAAGGACTTTTACATATTACTCTTAGGACACGTGACATATGGAGCGTAAAACAAGTGACTTTATTTGCTACCACCAGTATTACATTGTTTGGTATTTGTTGTTCTGGTCGGTATCATCAATAAAGCAGTAAAATTCAATGAATATTTAATGTTATTTAAAGTATGAAAAAAAAACCTATAACAATAATTTAAAGGATTTGTTAACATAAAAAGGACATTACAGGCAAGTCCTTGGAAATAAATCCCAAAAAAAATAACAAAACCAAACCAAAGTAAATAAAAAAAATGTAAAACAAACGTATTTTTTAAAGAAACTTAAATTTTAAACCAGAAAATATTTTAAATTTTTCAAAACGTTTAACTTAGTTTAAGTAAAATTGCAACAAAATTAAAGTTTAATAACATTTTCATTGAAATTTGTTAAAAAAATTGGATAATTTTACTAAATCCTTTCAAAAAGCTCACAAACCCTGCAATAAAAACAATACTAAGCTTGCAAATGCATGATAATGCATGCTTTTGTAAATAAACACTCCTAAACAATAGCAACAACAACTACACGAAATAATAAACATGTTATTACCTCACAGTAAAACAAAAACAAAATCAATACATCTCTTTAGTAATAGAGAGATGCACCACTCGTTATGCAAAATCAAGACAACAACAAAAATAAAAGAAATGCCCACCTACTTTCCTACAAGCATATTGATAAACAACAAACACACAATCATACACACAGAGATGCTCTCCTTATTAGAGAATCATTCAACTACTTTGTGAGTTATAATAAGTGACGTCATGACTCATAACGCGTGATTTAGTTTTAGCAACTGCGTATTAATATGCAGACATTATTGCTACTAAAAATTTCGTAAATAAATTTTAAATTAAATAATTAAAATAGTAAACGTCTATTGATCAACATAAAATTGGTATTGAATTAAAAGGTAGATAACGTACTTTAAGAATTTTATAAAATTAACCAACGAAATTAATAATTAAAAGATATATTTGCACGACAAATTTAAACTTGGGATAGCAAATGACATTTTAAAATTGTACCACTGAGCCTTTATAATTGTTATTTTTTGACCATAATTGTACCAAAAACACATATTTTACTTTTGATAGGAAAAGTTTATTATTGTGCTGGTATTCTACACAATATTATGCTTTCTTTAAACTCAATTTTGTTTATCTAAATTCAGGGATATATTGGTCAAGGAGGTTAAAAATAAACACTTTTTAGTTTCAAACTTATAAGTTTGAAATTTGGTAAAAGGGTCCAAAATTTGTTCATGATATACAATAAAAACATGGGATACGAAAAGTTGATTTCAACACACAGAGTGACAGACATGGACATGACTATATTGACTCCGCTATCTATAACGATCCAGAATATATATACTTTGTGTGGTCGAAAAAAAAAGGTTGAAATTACAAACTTATATTTACCCTTGCCCTTGGGTATAAAAAAAAAAAATATTGTTTTTAGGATGTAAAGTTCGGGGTATTATCTAAATGTTTCATTATATGTATTTTTAACTCATTTTTTCATTTTCATAATTAAAAATAGTTTCGGAATACATTCAACATTTTATTTTGAGGATAAAGCTAAGAGTCAAGTTTCAAATATCAACATTCTTGAAAGATCAAACAAATATTCCAAAACATCCACCAGAAATTATATACTCAAAACAAACATATATTTACGTAGACCACGTTCATGCCAAAACAAGTAAGAGAGACTGTGCCGAATCTTCACCAAATTATTATTTAAAATAAAAATGTTTAATTTTTATAGATAAACAAAAGTAAATTTTTTTTTTTATTAGTGAAAAAATTGTATTGCAAATTAGTTTTTCAAAATTTATTCTTTTTTTTTTTAATTTTTAAAAAAAAAAAAAAAATTATTAAATTTATTTATGAAAAAAAAATTTAAAAAAAAAAAATTCGCGTTGAAAAATATTTTTCCCGATTTTGACTCATTGTAGGTCCGACTTTGAAATATATATAATTAATAACTTAGTAATCCAGATATAGATAAAAAAAAATAGGTAAAAAATCGAGGTTGTTCTGTATTTTTCCTTATATGTCACATTCTATGCTGTATTATCCAAAATTTAGAAGAAAAATTCCAAAAATAGGGTATTTAATGTGAATATTAAAACCGCGATATTTCGAAAACACGAGCTGACTTGAAAAAAACAAAAGTACAAAACGTAGTTTAAATTTGGGGATCCAAATGTCTGTTCCAAAGCGATAATCGATTTGTTATAAATATTTGATCAAAGTTTTATTTAAATTAGTTAACACGAAAAACATTTTCAGCTAAAAATTTACCACCTTATTCATAATCAATTTTTAATTTTATAAAAAGTTTATAAAACACAATTTCATACAAAATTAGTTATATAAACCTTTAATAAATTTAAAAATTGATTATGAATAAGGCCTTTAAAATTTATATTTACAAAAGAAATATATACAAAAAATCACTTGTTGGAAAATTTAAATCTTAAGAAAATCTATTCAATTAATAAATGCATACAAATTATTATTTATAAATAATAAACTCACCTAAAAAAAACTGTATGTTCATTTCTTTACATATGCATATGTATTTATTATATTATTATCTCAAAATTAAATAACCGATTCCCGTTTCCCGCTTCATTAACACTATGTAGATTATTGGCAACTCTAGTTTGCTTCTTTATTCAATTAAAATAATAACAATGATTTTGTTAGTGTAAAAAACAATTCACACTTTTCTTCTTGCTCTGCTCTTTTTCTATTGAGATTTTGCTCTCATCTTCTCATTGATGCTTTTAATATATGTAAAAACAAAACACAAACAACAACAACACATATGCATAAGAACAGAATCACACGACTTACACGCAAAGACATGCCTAAAGGGCTTTTGTGTAAAACAACAACAAACACTAAACACTACTAACCACACAACAACAACAACGAAATTATTGCACACTCATTCGTATTGATACGAGTACTATTGCTTTTTCCATTGATTTCTTCTTTTAATAAAAACTTTAATTTAACAATGATTTTTTATAATTTTTAAAAGCTATTTCTATTAATTAAACTAAGATGTTTAATATTTTATGAATTTTGTAAATTACACTGCACTTTCACTATAATTAATGACGAACAACACGAGGACAAAATTTAAAGCGAACGATTTAAGAGGAGGCTGTCACAAAGTATATACTCTGTGAGGCTGTGTAAGAACTAAAATGTTTGGCAAACAGAGCAGAATTACCCGTACAATTCAGGGATGGGATTTATATTTAGTGCCAAATTGAAGTATAAATTGTGCCAAAATGGGTTAAAAACTACTTTTCAAAAACTAAACAGAATTTGGATCCCTTTTTGACATAAGATTTTATACAATTAAAAAAGTGGTAATTCAATTGATAAGAAGATTTTAAGTTTAATAAGATTAGGTTTAGTACGGGTGTTGTGTAGTTGTATTTGCTAGTTTAAGCGTCCAATATTGTGCTTTGTCATCCTCACAAGTGCACTGGTTCAAATGAAATTATATTTGGTAGGAGGATTTTGAAGGTACATACTTCAAAAAGATACCAAATGATATGTTTCAATCCTATAACAAATATCAAATATATAATAAAAGTTCAGTTTCAATTTCAGGGGGCCATAACTCGGAACAAATGGACCGCAATTTTTTAACAAAAAAAAAATGCAATACATATATTAAAAAACTTTAAAAATTTATATTTTAGTGAAATTAAATAGTTTTATACATTTCTCGGAATTAAAGAAAAAATATAATATTGTGATTTTCCATGAAGAAAAATTTAAATTTGATTTAATGTAAAATCTTAACGGTTCAAGATATGATAACAAAAATTGGTTCTGACATAGATCCACACGTCCTTAAATCAATGCCATTATAAGTTTTGCCATTTTTTATTTTCAAATAACGAAATTTCTAAAACCTGACAAATGTGTTCCTAAAACTGAGTTTTTTTTTATAAAAGTGCCCACTGTGACGTTATTTACTGTGTGCTAGTAAAAAAACGTTGCATGTATTTAGAAACATTAGGGTTATTTAAATGTGTAGCTTTTTCGACGATCGGTGCTTTGCGTTTTTAAAATTTTTTTCTCAAACATAAATTTTTTTCAAAATAGACCAATTTTGGATAGGTCTGGGAGTGACTATGTCTGCTTAAGTGCGCCAAATTTTATTTTACACACTTTTACTTTATGTTCTCTTTCCGTATCATATATAAATAATATGAAGTCCCAAAGAAAATTTTTCTCTGGAAAAGAAAACATATAAGGACTTTTTTGGGAAAATCGAGTTTTTTACATGTTTCAACTTTGAATGCATATAAGTTTTTATAGGAACGAGGTAACAGTTTGCAAGTTCCTTTATAATATTCAAATTTTTAACGTAAAAATAGCTGATATATTATAAAAAAATTTCGACCCTCCGTAAAAAACGAAAAAAGATCGAGCAAAGTTAAAAAACTAAATAAATAAAAGATATAACCTACTTATGTAAGCGTATTTTTTGTATTTTCTAGGACTATTTATATTTTAAGTTTCAACTCATTCAGAGTATGAATGGATTTTTGTCGATTATTTTCAAAAATGTGAGACACGAGGTGACCAACTTAGAGGGGCCTCTCACTGTCCCCCATTTCACCTATGACGTGGAACAACTCTAAATGAACTCGAAAACACCGCATCTCCAACCTTGTGAAATTTCGTTATGATATATCAAATAGTCCCCTAGATTCCGAATTATTTCCAAAACAAAGAAATAATACGTTTCCAAACAACTCTGCTGTGTTCCTATATGAACATCTTCTAATGGAATATGATTTTCCTTTAAATTTAAGTCAAAATTGAGTAAATTATATTTTGTATACAATTTTTTTTAAATTGTCATTTAGTTACCATTTAAAATCAATTATAATATAAATCTAATGATGAACATTAATTAAAATTGTACCAAAAGAAGTCATTGGTGTACCAATGTACTTTTCAGGTTCGAATTCTACTAAAAAAGTACAATTGCGCCAAATTTACCACCCCTGTCTAACAATAAAACAACTCTTTCATCGATACAACTCTTTAACAATAAAGAGATGCCCTCGTTTAAATCGAACTTTGACAGTTCAATCATCTCTTAAAAAAACAAAGCACCTGTTGTTTTTGTACATGTTGTAGTTATGTCGTCACCTTCTATAAATTCGCAATGCAATCGTTATGCAAAATCAAGACAACAACAAAAAACAAATAAAAGAAATGACCTCCTCCTTTCATACAAGCATATTGATAAACAACAAACACACAATCATACACACAGAGATGCTCTCATTATTAGAGAATCAATCAACTACTTAGAGAGTTATAATAAGTGACGTCATGACTAATATGGCGTGATTTAGTTTTAAAAATTTCATATTGATTGATATGCAGCTTAAAATTGCGTAAATTTTTAATTAAATAATTAAAATAGTGAGTCGATATAATTGTAAACTCGTCTATAGACTCGACTATAAATACTTGTATAAACTCGAATATAAACTAGTGTAGGTATAGACACGTCTACAAACTCATCTATAGACAGACTATAAACTCTTCTATAGATTCGTCTATAGACTCTGACACGTATGAAAGCTACGTTACAGTTTTAGAAGTAGAACCGATCCCTTCCTATAATCACGTCATATTTTTCTTCAATTTTATCAATACTTCATGGTTTAGGGACCTATGTGGTACATTACGCCGGACATAAGTTGCTTCACTTACTTCCACATGAAAATCTTTTTTAGCTACCTAAGCAGGTTTGTCAGCCATAACTGAGCAATTCTAATTACAAAACAGCTTCTAGGATTCTCTTTATTCTAAGCAACATTTCAAGTCATGTTTGTACATTAATTTTAAAGGAATATAGGTAGAGACATTTTATAAAACAAATCTTTATATACTTACAAACTGTCGTTGCTGGATGCTGTCTTGGCAAATAGATATTTGGTTTTATTTTTAGTTAAATATTAACCCCCATATCCATAAAAAATTTTTTAATTTATAAGAAGTTTATAAAACAAAATTTCCATACATAATCTGTTTTATAAAACTTTGGTAAATTTAAAAATTTATTATGCTTAATGGGTTATAATTTTTATTTAATTATTTTTGTAATTATTGAATTATTTAATATGATTTTGAAATTAATTATTGTATTTAACACGAGATTATAGGATTTAATTATTTAAAATTATCAATATTTCGGTATTTATTTATCCCCTTATTCAGAATCAATTTTGAGTTTTATAAAAGGTTTATAAAACAGAATTGTTTTATAAAAGGTTTATAAAACAGAATTGTTTTATAAACCTGTAATAAATTTAAAAATTTATTATGAAAAGTTTACATATATTTGAAACTTTTTAACACTTTTTAATTAATTTTTTTAAGATGCAAGATTTTTTTAAATAATTTTTCTATTATTAACAAATTTTTTTTACATTTTATATAATTTTCTATTTTTTTTACTATTTTTACACTTTTCTTTTTCATTTAATTTTGTAATATTTTCAAACGCTTACTCCCATTAACACAAAGTCTCGTTATGTGTTAACTAAAAGTTATACTAATAGTTTTCATATAAAAATACCTCTAACCGACAGTATAACCATTGGTTAACATATAACCAGACTTCGTGTTAACGTTATTAATTAGCATCATTTTTCTTCACCCATGATTTATTAATACATCTTCACATTGACTTTCATCACCATGTTGCCTTTACCCCAACCTCCACCATTTACAAAACACACAACACTTTTATTCTTATACACTTTTTTCCACAATAACTTTGTCGCGCAAATATATCTTTTATTTATTTATTTCATTGTTTAATTTTATAAAATTCATAAAGTATGTTTTCTTCCCTTTAATTTAATACCAATTTTATTTAAATCAATAGACTTTTACTATTTTAATTATTGAATTTAAAATCTATTTATGCAATTTTAAGCCACGAGAACGTCTGCATTTCAATATGCAGTTAATAAAACTAAATCACGCCATATTAGTCATGACGTCACTTATTATATCTCACTAAGTAGTTGATTGATTCTCTAATAAGGAGAGCATCTCTGTGTGTTTGTTGTTCTTCAATATGCTGATATGAAAGGAGGAGGTCATTTTATTTACTTGTTTTTGTTGTTGTCTTGATTTTGCATAACGATTGCATTGCGAATTTATAGAAGGTGTCGAAATAACTACAACATGTACTTTGTTCTTGTTAAAAGTTCATTGAACTGCCAAAGTTCGTCTTGAGCAACTCTTTATTGGTAGAGTTGTATTGATTTTGTCTTACAATGAAACAGGGATGGCAAATTTGGTACAATTGTATTTTTTTTATCACAATACAAATCTGAAAAGTACAGTGGTACACTTATGACTTATTTGGTACAATTTTAAAATTTTCATCATTAGGTTTATATTATAATTGATTTTAAATGATAACTCAATGGCAATTTAAAAAAAAAAACACTAAATAAATAAATTAACTTGAATTTAATCGAAAATCATCTTCCATTAAGAAGAAGTGGTTAATATAGGAACACAGCATAGTGGTTAAGAACCTTGTTTTTTTTTCTTGGAAATAATTCGGTATCTAGGAAACTATTTTATATATCATAACGAAATTTCACAAGGTTGAAGCTGATATGTTTTCAAATTGATTTAAAATTGTTCAGCATCGTAGGCGAAATGGGGGGCCATGAGTGGTCCCTCAAAATTGACCACCTAGTGTCTCACATTTTTAAAATAATCGCCAAAAATAAATTTGTTATCTGAATGAGTTGAAACTTAAAATATAAATAGTGCTTGAAAAGACGCTTACATGTGTAGGTTATCTCTTTTATTTATTTTGCTTTTTTAATATTGCTCGATCATTTTTCATTTTTTAAATATGGCGGGCCTACGGAGGGTCAAATTTTGTTTATAAGATATCAGTTATATTTACGATAAAATTCTGAATAAAATAAAAGAAACTTGCATATTCCAAATTTGAAATATTCAAAAAATTACATGTTATTGACGTTTTTTAATAAAAATGTACTTATATGTTTTCTTTTCTAGACAAACATTTTCTTCAGGATGACATATTATTTATATATGATTCGGAAAGTGCACTTAAAGCTAAAGTTTGAAAAGTATAATTTGGCTCACTAAGCATTCATAGTCACCCCCAGACCTGTCCAACATTGATAAATTTTAAAAAAAAATTAGGTTTGAGTAAAAAATTCAAAAAACGCAACGCACCGATCCTCGAAAAAGCTACACATTTAAATAACCCTATATGTTTCTGAAATACATACAAAGTTTTTTTACTATCACACAGTAAATAACGTCGCAGTGGACACTTTTATAAAAAAAATCAGTTTTGGGAACACATTTTCCCCGTTGCAGGAATTTCGTTATTTGGAAATTAAAATGGCAAAACTTATAGTGGTATTGATTTAAGGATGTGTGGATCTATATTAGTTCCAAATTTTGTTATGATATCTTTAACAGTTAAAATTTTACATCATTTAAAATTTTATATTTTTCTTCATTGAAAATCTCCATATTACTATTAAGCGAAATGGGGACCAGTGAGTGGACCCACATTCAGTCTACGACACGAAACAACTCGAAAACACATCAGGTTCAACTTTATCAATTTCGTTATGATATATCCACTAGTTTCTTAGGTACCGAATTATTTCCAAATAAAAATGCTGTGTTCCTATATCGACCACTTCAAATGAAAGATGATTTTCGATTAAATTCAAGTTAATAAATGTCTTTAATGTAAATTTTAATTACCATTGATTAATCATTTAAAATCCATTATAATATAAATATAATTTTGAAAATTTTAAAATTGTGCCAACTAAATCATTAGTGTACCACTGTTTTTTTTCAGATTCGAATTGTACTAAAAATATATAATTGTACCAAATTTGCCATCCCTGTTTCATAGTAAAACAAAATCAATACAACTCTTTACTAATAAAGAGTTGTTCAAGACGAACTTTGGCAGTTCAATGAACTTTTAACAAGAACAAAGCACCTGTTGTTTTTGTAAATGTTATAGTTATGTCGACACCTTCCATAAATTCGCAATGCAATCGTTATGCAAAATCAAGACAACAACAAAAACAAATAAAAGAAATGACCTCCTCCTTTCATACAAGCATATTGATAAACAACAAATACACAATCATACACACAGAGATGCTCTCCTTATTAGAGATCAATCAACTACTTAGTGAGTTATAATAAGTGACGTCATGATTCATAACGCGTGATTTAGTTTAATTAACTGCGTGTTGGAATGCAGACATTCTTTCTGATTAAAATTGCGTAAATAGATTTTAAATTAAATAATTAAAATAGTAAAAGTCTATTGATTTAAATAAAATTGGTATTAAATTAAAGAGAAGAAAACGTAGTTTATGAATTTTATAAAATTAAACAATGAAAACAATAATTAAAAGATATATTTACGCGACAAATTTATAGTGGAAAAAAGTGTATAAGAATCAAAGTGTTGTGTTGTGTGTTTTGTAAATGGTGGAGGTTGGGGTAAAAGCAATATGGTGATGAAAATAAAAGTAATAATGTATCAATAAATCATGGGTGAAGAAAAATTTTGCTAATTACTAACGTCTATTTTTAACCCCCATTAACACGAAGTCTGGTTATATGTTAACTAATGGTTATACTGTCGGTTAAAAGTATTTTTGTATGAAAATTGTTAGTATAACTTTTAGTTAACACATAACCAGACTTTGTGTTAATGGGGGTAAGCGTTTAAAAATATTAAAAAATTAAATGAAAAAGAAAAGTGTGAAAATAGTTAAAATTAGAAAATTATATAAAAAATGTAAAAAAATTGTTAATAATAAAAAATTATAAAAAAAAATCAGGCATCTTAAAACAATAAATTAAAAAGTGTTAAAAAGTTTCAGAAATATGGAAAATATACTTTAAAGGCCTTATTCATAATCAAATTTTATATTTATTACAGGTTTATAAAACAATTCTGTTTTATAAACCTTTTATAAAATTCAAAATTCATTATAAATAAGGGGATAAATAAATACCTAAATATTGATAATTTTAAATAAATAAATCCTATAATCTCGTGTTAAATACAATAATTAATTTCAAAATCATATTAAATAATTCAATTAATAAAAATAATTAAATAAAAATCATAACGCCTTATTCATAATAAATTTTTAAAATTATCAAAGTTTTATAAAACATATTATGAATGGAAATTTTGTTTTAAAAACTTCTTATAAATTAAAAATTCATTATGAATATGGGGGTTAATATTTAACTAGAAATAAAACCAAATACCTATTTACCAAGGCAGCATCCATCAACGACAGTTTGTAAGTATATCAAGATTTTTTTTATAAAATATCTCTACCTATATTCCTTTAAAATAAATGTACAAACATGACTTGAAATGTTTCTAAGGATAATGAGAATCTTAGAAGCTGTTTTGTAATTAGAATTGCTCAGTTATGGCAGACAAACCTGCTTAGACAGCTAAAAAAGATTTGCATGTGGAAGTAAATGATAAAACGTATGCCCGCCGTAATGTACCACATAGGTCCTTAAACCATGAATTATGAACAGTCAAACTTCGTCGAGGGTATCTCTTTATTGTTAAAGAGTATAGATTTTGTTTTACTGTGAGACAGGCATGGTAAATTTGGCACAATTGTATTTTTTTTAGTAGAATTCGAACTTGAAAAGTACAATGGTACACCAATGACTTATTTTGGTACAATTTTAAAATCTTCAACATTAGATTTATATTATAATTGATATTAAATGGTAACTCAATGACATTTAAAAACAAAAATATAATTTAATCAATTTTGACTTAAATTTAATACAAAATCATCTTCCATTAGAAGATGTTGATATAAGAACACCACAGAGTTGTATGGATACGTTTTAATTTTTTTTTTTTTTTTAAAAAATTCGCTATCTAGGGAACTATTTGATATATCTCAACGAAATTTCACAAGGTTAGAGCTGGTGTGTTTTCGAGTTCATTTATAGTTGTTCCGCGTCATAGGTGAAATGAGGGCCAGTGAGAGGCCCCTCAAATTTGGTCACCTCGTGTCTCACATTTATTTTTAATAATCGCCAACAATCCATTTATGATCTGAATGAGTTGAAACTTAAAATATAAATAGTGCTTGAAAAGGCTAAAAATACGATTACATGCGTAAGTTATCTCTTTTAGTTCAATAGATATTGTTTCTTTTTTTAATTTTGCTCGATCTTTTTTTCGTATGTTAGATATGGCGGGTTTCGATATTTGTTTATAAAAATCAACTATTTTTACGATAAAATTCTGAATAATGTAAAAGAATTTGCTAACTGTTATCTCGACCTTGTAAAAAGTTACAAGCATCCAAATTTAAAACATGTAAAAAGCCATATTTTTTACGTTTTTTCCTAAAAAAAAGTCCCTTTAAGTTTTCTTTTCTAGACAAACATTTTCTTCTAGACTACATATTATTTATATATGATACGGAAAGAGAACTTAAAGCAAAAGAGTGTAAAATAAAATTTAGCTCACTTAAGCAGACATAGTCACCCCAAGACCTATCCAAACTTGGTATATTTCGAAAAAATATTTAGGTTTGAGAAAAAAATTCTAAAAACGCAAAGAACCGATCCTCGAAAAAGCTACACATTTAAATAACCCCATATGTTTCTAACTACATGCAAAGTTTTTTTACTATCACACAGTAAATAACGTTGCAATGGGCACTTTTATAATAAAAACTCAGTTTTAGGAACACATTTGCGCCGTTTTAGGAATTTCGTTATTTGAAAATAAAAAATGGCAAAACTTATAATGGTATTGATTTAAGCACGTGTGGATCTATGTCAGTACCAAATTTTGTTATGGCATCATGAACCGTTAAGATTTTACATTAATTCAAATTTTAAATTTTTCTTCATGGAAAATCACCGAGAAACGTATAAAACTATTTAATTTCACTAAAATATAAAATTTTAAAGTTTTTTCATATATTGCATGTTTTTTTTATATAATGCGGTCCATTTTTTACGAGTTATGGTCCCCTGAAATTTAACTTTTATTATGTCTTTGATATTTGTTATAGGATTGAAACATATCATTATAATCCTCCTATCAAATATAATTTCATTTTAACCAGTGCACTGGTGTGGCTGACAAAGCACAATATTGGACTTTTAAACTAGCAAATAAAACAAAACAGCATCCGTATATTAAACTTAAAATCTTCTAATCAATTGAATTACCACTTCTTTAACAAATTCTATAAATAATTATGTCAAAAAGGGATCCAAATTCTGTTTATTTTTTGAAAAGTAGTTTTTAACCTATTTTGCCACAATTTATACATCAATTTGGCACTAAATATAAATCCCATCCCTGATTTGTACGGGTAACTCTGCTCTGTTTGCCAAACATTTTAGTTCTTACACGGCCTCTTCTTAAATCGTTCGCTTTAAATATGTCCTCGTTTTGTTCGTCATTAATTATAGTGAAAGATTAGTGTAATTTACAAAATTAATAAAATATTAAACGTCTTAGTTTAAATAATGGAAATAGCTTATAAAAATTATAAAAAATCATTGTTAAATTAAAGTTTTTATTAAAAAAAATAAATCAATGGAAAAAAGCAAAAGTAATCGTATCAATACGAATGTGTGTGCAATAATTTCTTTGTTGTTGTTGTGGTTAGTAGTGTTTAGTGTTAGTTGTTGTTTTACACAAAAGCCCGTTAGGCATGTCTTTGCGTGTAAGCAGTGGTGTTAGATGTGACGATTTTACGTCATTTTGACGATTTTTTAGAGTAAATTCAGTTTTTTGACGTTTGACGATTTCTTTTGTAAATTCGCTAATATGCCGACGATTTTTTCACTTAAATTTTATTGTATTGTAGAAATTAAAATAAATATATATAGAAAAGAGAGAAAGTTTTTCTTGAAATTTATGTGAAATACAAAATTTTTCAATGTATCAATTTGTTGTATATAAAATACAGTGATACAAATAAGAATGAAGTAGAAATACACCTACCTTTCCTGGTAGGTGTTTTCGAGTACAATAAAAAAAATGTGTTTGCTTGAGAAATACACCCAGATTTCTCAAGGTTACTTATATAGCAT
Source organism: Calliphora vomitoria (assembly GCA_942486065.2). NCBI lineage: Eukaryota > Metazoa > Arthropoda > Insecta > Diptera > Calliphoridae > Calliphora > Calliphora vomitoria. Next base: position 121,641,731 of record OW818032.2, on the reverse strand, counting down.
ACATTCATATATACCATTTGATATGTCTAAGTTTCTTCTTTCAAAATCTGCTGAGAAACTAAAAATCAGTTGATATTCAACTAAGCTACTGGCTTATAAGCACAGCTTCGTATTAATTCAATGTTTGCTTAATTCACTAATATTTTAATTCGAAATTAAAAATAGCCAGCCATTCATTGCATTAAGCTTTATCTAAAGGCTTTAATTAAAAATAATTCATTAATCGTTGCTTATATTTAGCTAGCTTAAAGTTAGTTATTTAAAAGTTAACTTAAAGTTAGTTATTTAAAAGTTAACTTAAAGTTGGCTTAATTTTAGCTAACTTAAAGTTAGTTATTTAAAAGTTAACTTAAAGTTAGTTATTTAAAAGTTAACTTTAAGTTGACTTATTTTTAGCTAACTTAAAGTTAGTTATTTAAAAGTTAACTTAAAGTTGACTTATTTTTAGCTAACTTAAAGTTAGTTATTTAAAAGTTAACTTAAAGTTAGTTATTTAAAAGTCAACTTAAAGTTGACTTATTTTTAGCTAACTTAAAGTTAGTTATTTAAAAGTTAACTTTAAGTTGACTTATTTTAAGCTAACTTAAAGTTAGTTATTTAAAAGTTAACTTAAAGTTAGTTATTTAAAAGTTAACTTTAAGTTGACTTATTTTTAGCTAACTTAAAGTTAGTTATTTAAAAGTATACTTAAAGTTGACTTATTTTTAGCTAACTTAAAGTTAGTTATTTAAAAGTTAACTTTAAGTTGACTTATTTTAAGCTAACTTAAAGTTAGTTATTTAAAAGTTAACTTAAAGTTAGTTATTTGAAAGTTAACTTTAAGTTGACTTATTTTTAGCTAACTTAAAGTTAGTTATTTAAAAGTTAACTTAAAGTTAGCTTATTTTTATGTAACTTAAAGTTAGTTATTTAAAAGTTAACTTTAAGTTGACTTATTTTTAGCTAACTTAAAGTTAGTTATTTAAAAGTTAACTTTAAGTTGACTTATTTTAAGCTAACTTAAAGTTAGTTATTTAAAAGTTAACTTTAAGTTGACTTATTTTAAGCTAACTTAAAGTTAGTTATTTAAAAGTTAACTTTAAGTTGACTTATTTTTAGCTAACTTAAAGTTAGTTATTTAAAAGTTAACTTAAAGTTAGTTATTAAAAAGTTAACTTTAAGTTGACTTATTTTTAGCTAACTTAAAGTTAGTTATTTAAAAGTTAACTTTAAGTTGACTTATTTTAAGCTAACTTAAAGTTAGTTATTTAAAAGTTAACTTAAAGTTAGTTATTTAAAAGTTAACTTTAAGTTGACTTATTTTAAGCTAACTTAAAGTTAGTTATTTAAAAGTTAACTTTAAGTTGACTTATTTTTAGCTAACTTAAAGTTAGTTATTTAAAAATTAACTTTAAGTTGACTTATTTTAAGCTAACTTAAAGTTAGTTATTTAAAAGTTAACTTTAAGTTGACTTATTTTAAGCTAACTTAAAGTTAGTTATTTAAAAGTTAACTTTAAGTTGACTTATTTTAAGCTAACTTAAAGTTAGTTATTTAAAAGTTAACTTAAAGTTAGTTATTAAAAAGTTAACTTTAAGTTGACTTATTTTTAGCTAACTTAAAGTTAGTTATTTAAAAGTTAACTTTAAGTTGACTTATTTTAAGCTAACTTAAAGTTAGTTATTTAAAAGTTAACTTAAAGTTAGTTATTAAAAAGTTAACTTTAAGTTGACTTATTTTTAGCTAACTTAAAGTTAGTTATTTAAAAGTTAACTTTAAGTTGACTTATTTTAAGCTAACTTAAAGTTAGTTATTTAAAAGTTAACTTTAAGTTGACTTATTTTAAGCTAACTTAAAGTTAGTTATTTAAAAGTTAACTTTAAGTTGGCTTATTTTTATGTAACTTAAATTGAACGTGTTTTTAGCCAAATATATATAAATGAAGCTAAGAAAAGAAATTCTTTGAGACAAAACCCCTTGAAGAAGTTATATTTGCAAGACTTTTTCAAAAATAATTCTTCAGATTGCTTTAATGTGAATAATATTAAAAGTTTCGTACAGAAACACTTTATTAACTTATACTAATGTACTTACACAAATACTGTTAGTGTTTTATTGATTAAAGGCTGCTGAGTTGTTTATTTCCCACTTAATACATGATTTTTAGTCGTGACGATTTCATGACGATTTTTTAAAATTTTTATTATGAATTTGACGATTTATTTTCTTAATTTTGACGATTTTTTCCAAAAAAAAGCCTAACAGCGCTGCGTGTAAGTCGCGTGATTCTGTTCTTTTGCAGATGTGTTGTTGTTGTTTGTGTTTTGTTTTTACTTATAGTAAAAGTGTTAATGAGAAGATGAGAGCAAAATCTCAATAGAAAAAGAGCAGAGCAAGAAGAAAAGTGGAAAGTGTTTTTTACACTAACAAAATCATTGTTTTTAATTGATTAAAGAAGCAAACTAGAGTTGCCAATAATCTACATAGTGTTAATGAAACATAATATAATAAATACATAGATATATAAAGAAATGAACATAAATAGTATTTCAGGTGAGTTTACTATTTAGAAAATATTATTTTTATGTTTTTATTGTTTACTAAATAGATTTTCTCAAGATTTAAATAATTTTTCTATACATCTTCAAAATAAATATATGTAGGTATTTTCAATGTTTAGCTGAAAATGAAATTCGTTTTATCTAAATTAAATATACCTATGTTTTTGTGATCAACTTACATATTATACAAAGGTTTAGACTCTAAACTTTAGAGGTATAAAACTGACCACAGTGACGTTATTTACTGTGTGATTGTAAAAAAAAAACATTGCATGTATATCAGAAACATATAGGGATGTGCTAATGTGGAGATTTTTCGAGGAACGGTGATTTGCGTTTATAGATTTTTTTACTCAAACCTAATTTTTTTTTTTCATAAATTGGTCAAGTTGGAATAGGTCTAGGGGGACTATGTCTGCATAAGTGAGCCAAAGTTTACTTTCAGTATCCGCATCAAGAAAATGTTAGTCTACAAAAGCATTCAGATCATAAATGCATTTTTGGGGAATTTTTTTTAAATGTGAGACACGAGGTGACCAACTTTGAGGGGCCACTCATTGGCCCCCATTTCCCCTACTACAGTGAATCAACTCCAAAACAGCTCAGCTCCAATCTTTTGAAATTTCGTTATGATATATCCATAGTTGCATAGATACCAAATTATTTCCAAGAAATCGTTTCTAAACCACTCTGTTGTGTTTCTATATCAACATCTTCAAATTGAAGATGATTTTCCATTAAATTTAAGTCAAAATTGATTAAATTATATTTTTTATACAATTTTTTTTTAAATTGTCATTTAGTTACCATTTAAAATCAATTATAATATAAATATAATGATGAAAATTTTAAAATTGTACCAAATAATTCATTGATGTACTATTATACTTATCAGGTTCAAATTGTACTAAAAAATACAATTGGACCAAATTTGCTATCCCTGTCTCACAAAATCATTACAACTCTTTAGTAATAAAGAGAAGCTCTCGTTTAAGGCGAACTTTGACAGTTCAATTATTTTTTAACAAAAACAAAGTACCTGTTGTTTTTGAACATATTATTGTTATGTCGTCACCTTCTACAAATTCGCCATGCAATCGTTATGCAAAATCATGTTTCATGCTTAAAACAACAAAAACAAATAAAAGAAACGACCACCTCCATTCATACGAGCATATTGATAAACAACAAACACACAATCATACACACAGAGATGCTCTCCTTATTAGAGAATCAATCAACTACTTAGTGAGTTATAATAAATGACGTCATGATTCATAACGCCTGATTTAGTTTTATTAATTGCATGTTGGAATGCAGACATTCTTTCTGCTTGAAATTGCGTAAATAGATTTTAAATTAAATAATTAAAATAGTAAAAGTCTATTGATTTAAATAAAATTGGTATTAAATTAAAGGGGAGAAAACGTAGTTTATTAATTTTATAAAATTAAACAATGAAATCAATAAATAAAATATATATTTGAGCGCCAAAGTTATAGTGGAAAAATGTGTATAAGAATCAAAGTGTTGTGTGTTTCGAAAATGTTGGTGGTTGGGGTAAAAGCATCTTGGGTGAAGAAAAATGTTGCTAATTACCAAGGCAAGGATTTTCATGCACTAAAAAATTAAAAATATGCGCTTATAATATGCACTATAAAGAGAGAAAATATGCACTAAAAATGACAAAAATATGCAATAAAAACAAATTTTATATTTGAAATATATTTATTAATAAAAGACAGATATAAATTGCAGGTCACATTTTCAATATATATGTACATATAAAGGAACATAAAAGGTTTTAAACAAAGTATACCAAGTAGTCCGACTCTCATTTTTTTAAAATTACTCTCTCACATATACGGGTACCGTGTGAGTTTAGAGAAATGTAAACCAATGAAATGTCTTGAAATTTTAACTTTTAATTTTTGATAAAAATAACGTTTTTTACACAATATTACAATATTACACATATAATTCTTTATTTTCTTAAAACACTTTTTGCACACTTTCATTGTTAAAACGCTTCTATTTTGCACAAATCAAGAAAAAATATTTTCGGAATTTCTAACATGTAATTTTTTGTTATTGTAGAATATAAATAATAGGACAGAGTTCTAATTTTTGGTATTGAAAATTCATAAAAATTAAAATTTAAAACATTTTTATAGAACTCTGTTGCCTGGAGAAAATTTAAAAGTTACCAACACATGTGTAATTTTGTTACTAACGCATGCATAGAGTTAGGTACTGTTGTCAAAGTGTCGGACTACTGGTTATACTTTGGTTTTAAATATATTTTTTTCAAAGTAAAAATAAGAAAATTCGTGTATGTATGTAAATTATACAATATTTATATTAAAAAAAAATCAGTCAGTTATTTATTTTCATGTTACAAAATTACTTAATTTAGATTTCTATTTGTATAAATAAAATTTTTTTTTAAATTTCCAAAAATAAAACTTTGTCTGTTTGGATGAAAACAGCTTTAATACATTGAAAATGTACGCTCAACGTCAACAGAAGTTAAAGGTGCATATTTAAATGAAGCCAGTTCAATTGGAGAATATTAATTTTCAATTTGATTTTCTTCATTAAAATTGCTATCTAATTGTCAAAAATTTTGTTTATTATATGAAATCCAGTATTTTTCTGTAATATATTCTTTAGTTTTGTTTTAATTTGGTAAGAAATTTCTCCGTTTACATTATTAATTTTATTGGCAGCATCATCAATTAATTTTACTTGTGCATTCAGTATAATTGAATCCCTGTAGTTTAGTAATATTTTCAGAAATAAAGATGTAATTTGAGCACAGAAATGCTAATTGGCTTTAATATTATGTGTCACAAAGAGAACAAAGTCGATATAAAAAAATTTTCAAAAAGTCGACAATTTCAAAAACCTAAAAAATCGATTCATAAATTGAAAAGTTGACTTTTCTTTCAACAATATAATTCTAGTGTCAATATATTTACTATTTTTACAACACTATATAGAGTTGCCAAATATATGTATGTACAGTGTACACTGATATAAAAATATGTCCAAAAATTAAATATGCAATAAAATGGAAAAATATGCTAAATATATGCATTTAAAAGAAAAATATGCAAAATATGCATTTATAACAAAATATGCAAAAATATGCAACAACAAATCGATGCCATTTTGTTGCAAATTCTTCGATTCGGAAAGATAAATTGTCAAAAGTGATTTTGAGTTACTGACTACAAACATGCATTTGCATAGAAATCCTTGCCCTGCTAATTACTAAGGTCTATTTTTAAACACCATTAACACGAAGTCTGGTTATATGTTAACTAATGGTTGTACTGTCGGTTAAAAGTATTTTTGTATGACAACTGTTAGTATAACTATTAACACATAACCAGACTTTGTGTTAAGCGTTTGAAAATATTAAAAAATTAAATGAAAAAGAAAAGTGTGAAAATAGTAAGAATTAGAAAATTATATAAAATATATAAAAAATTTGTTAATAATAGAAAAATTATTTTAAATAATAATGCATCTAAAAAAAATTAATTAAAATGTATTAAAAAGATTCAGAAATATGAAAAATATATATTTTAAAGGCCTTATTCATAATCAATTTGTAAATTTGTTACAGGATTATAAAACAAATTTTGTATGGAAATTCTGTTTTATAAAACTTTTATACAATTTAAAATTGATAAATAAATAAATAAATAAATAAATCCTATAATCTCATGTTAAATATAACTAATTTTAAAATCATATCAAATAATTCAATTAATAAAAATAATTAAATAAAAATTATAACGTCTTATTTATAATAAATTTTTAAATTTATCAAAGTTTTATAAAACAGATTATGTATGGAAATTTTGTTTTATAAACTTCTTATAAATTAACAAATTGATTATGAATATGGGGTTTAATGTTTAAATAAAAATAAAACCAAATACTTATATGCCAAGACATCAACCAGAAATGACAGTTTGTAAGTAAATAAATATTTTTTTTATAAAATGTCTCTACCAATATTCCTTTAAAATGAATGTACAAACATGACTTGAAATGTTGCTAAGGATAAAGAGAATCCTAGAAGCTGTTTTGTAATTAGAATTACTCAGTTATGGCTGACAAACTTGCTTAGTCAGCTAAAAAAGGTTTTCATGTGAAACTCACCATTATATGTAGGTCCCTAGCCATGAATTGATGTATTGATAAAGTCGAAGAAAAATATGCAGTGATTCTCGGTGGGAGAAATCTGCTCTACTTCTTAAAATGTATATGAAAGTTACATGTAAGTGTCTATAGTCGAGTCTCTAGACGAGTTTATAGTACAGTTAATAGACGAGTTTATAGTCTAGTCCACAGACGAGTTTAAACTCGAGTCTATTGATGAGTTTAAAGTCGAGTCTATAGACGAGTTTATATTCGAGTCTATATTCGAGTTTAAAGTCGAATCTATATACGAGTTAATCTATCGGTGCGTCTATATAGTCGAGTCTTTAGTCGAGTATGTAGTTGGGTCTGTAGTCGAGTGTGTCGTTGAGTCTACAGACGATTGTATAGTCGAGTTTATAGTCGAGTATATAGACGAGTTTATAGTCGAGTCCCAAGACGAGTTTATAGTCGAATCTATAGACGAGTTTATAGTCGAGTCTATAGACGAGTTTATAGTCGATTCTATAGACGAGTTTATAGTCGAGTCTATAGACGAGTTTATTGTCGAGTCGATAGACGAGTTTATAGTCGAGTCTACAGATGAGTTTATAGTCGAGTCTATAGATGAGTTTATAGTGGATTATATAGACAAATTTAAAGTCAAGTCTATAGATTAGTTTATAGACTAGTGTATAGACGAGTTTATATTCGAGGCTATAGACTAGTTTATAATTGAGTCTATAGATTAGTTTTTAGTCGAGTCTACAAACGAGTCTGATCTCTAGTCTGTAAATTGGTCTGTTGTCGAGTCTATAGACAAGTCTGTAGTCGAGATTTTTCCGCAGCGATTTCTAAAGTTTTCATTAATTAATGAATTAATCACAGCCAGCATGCTTGGCTGATCATGTCTGATATTTTCTTTCCTTAATTGATAGCTTATTTTTGTACTTTATAACCTTACTTAGCCATTTTTAATGTTTCGTACTGAAAATCCAAAATAAATAAGTTGTAATTTATTGATCAATTACATTTATCTTAACTTTTTCTTAAACTAAACATATTATTTTACAATTTACTAACTCCATTAATGAGTTTAATGCATAAAACATTATGTTAATACATTTTATTGAGTACTACTGGTATTTTCTTTAACAAATCTCTTGCAAAATATTATAAGTTGTAGATTAAACTATTTAAAGCAGCAGCTAAATAATTAAAATCTCTAGCTAAGGCATAAGGTGAATTTGAATTGATGTTTACGCCATAGGAAATATAAAAATAACTGTAATTGTATTTGTCTATAGTTGTGGTATTATTTCGATATCACTATAAATCAACCGGTGTAATCATTAATTAAACTTTATAAAACCCAGCAAATGGGAGGAATTTTGTTTTCGTAGAAACAAAAAACCAGCTAAAATGTAATTAAAATTTAATTCATTACGCTGATTTAAAAAAAAAAACCACAGACATATGTACATACCACTATGGTGAACTGCAATAACCACTATTGTTTAAAATTATTTGAATTTGAATTTTATTGTTTTTAATGTATTTAAAACATACAGTTGAACAAGTACGAAATATTTTGCATAATTTAACCATTTATTACAAACCCAAGATGCTTCACATATAATTTAAATTGTAAGAAATTGTACATTATCAAACCTGCAACATAATGAGCACCCTTTATGTCTATGTCTTCAGCAAATGAATGAAGAAACATACAAAAAAGAGTGAAAAACAAAAACTATTGTACAAATAAAACTGAAACTAAAAATCATTAAAAACAAATCGTACTTTAAGACTGATTAGAAAATGTACTAAATTAAAAATAAGCAACAACTACCAGAAGAAATAAACAAAGAGGGGAAATGATCGAATTTGTTATAAACATAATACAGTCAGTCTGAGGAGCTAAACAATCAGTCAGTCAGTTTTACTAAACAGACCTCGTACATTTACACCCAAAATGAAGTGAAGTGCAAAAGACAAACAATGACTTGTAAGAGTTCAAAACACCTGCTACTATTTTTTCAATGATCTCAGACAGTTTGTTTTTAGTTTTTTATACGTCTATGCTAAAATGTTACAACAACCAAAAAAAAAAATAACTTTAAATTAAATTATAATAAGAAATAAAAGCAACAAAAAAATAAAAAGAAAAAATTAAGACGACTTTAAAATAAACCAATGTGTGAACCCAAAAACCGATGAATTTGAGTTAAAAGTCGGTTTTATAGGAGCAACACTGTGCTACCAAAGTGATGTACGAAAAACCCCAAAGTTAACCAGCATTAACATTTAATCGAACCTCATGTTCAGTAGAGCATGTCTCCTGTTTTAGACTTGTACATACATTTTCATTTATACTCTGAGCCACCGCCACCACCACCACTATCACCGGAGGCTTTGGTTAAGGTACTGTAGCTGTATTGTAGTAGAAGCTACTACTACCACTGGCACCTTAAACAATAGCGGAGAGCTATCAACATCAAGCTGAAACCACCAATGTGTATTTTGTTTTTCCTCTTTTGCTATGAACAAGTACTTTTTTTGTTGCTGCTAAAGAGCTGCAACAGCAACTAGTGAACCTCTACAAAGACGTTTTGGATGGAAAGCAGTAACAGCTAGTAAGGAAAAATGCTCATAATGGGTTATCATACAGCCGGGGAAAAATAGTTGGTAGGGAAGTATTAAAAGTCATCAATAGACGAGTTTGTAGTCAAGTACAAAGACAAGACTGTAGCCAAGTCTATTTATGGTATTGTACTCGACTCTAGTCAACAACGAGTCTGTTGTGAAGTCAACAAACGAGTCTGTTGTGAAGTCTATAGATAAGTCTTTTGCCGAGTCGATTCTATGCACACGTCTGATAAACCCTGAGTCTTTCTCGGGAATCGAACCAGCTAACCTCCGATTACTTATCCAGCACGCTATCGACTAGTCCATCGGTGCGTCTATAGTCGAGTATGTAGCTGAGTGTGTTGTTGAATCTACAGACGATTTTATAGTCGAGTTTATAGACGAGTTCATAGTCGAATATAAAGTCGAATCTATAAAAGAGTTTAAAGTCAAGTCTATAGAAGAGTTTATAGTCGAGTCTAAAGACGAGTCTATAGACGAGTTTATAGTCGAGTTTATAGACGAGTTTATAGACCAGTTTATAGTCGAGTCTATAGACGAGTTTGTAGTCGAGTCTATAGACGAGTTTATAGTAAAGTCTATAGACGAGTTTATAGTCGAATCTGCAGACGAGTTTATAGTCGAATCTACAGACGAGTTTATAGTCGAATCTACAGACGAGTTTATAGTCGAATCTACAGACGAGTTTATATTCGAGCCTATAGACGTGTTTATAGTCTAGTCTATAGACTAGTTTATAGTCGAGTCTATAGACGAGTTTATAGTCGAGTTTATAGACGAGTTTATAGACGAGTTTATAGTCGAGTCTATAGACGAGTTTACAGTCGAGTCTATAGACGAGTTTATAGTCGAGTCTATAGACGAGTTTATAGTCGAGTCTATAGACGAGTTTATAGTCGAGTCTATAGACGAGTTTATAGTCGAGTCTATAGACGAGTTTATAGTCGAGTCTATAGACGAGTTTATAGTCGAGTCTATAGACGAGTTTATAGACGTGTTTATAGTCGAGTTTATAGTCGAGTCTATAGACGAGTTTATAGTCGAGTCTATAAACGAGTTTATAGTCGATTCTATAGACGAGTTTATAGTCGATTCTATAGACGAATTTATAGTCGAGTCTATAGACGAGTTTATAGTCGAGTCCATAGACGAGTTTATAGTCGAGTCTATAGACGAGTTTATAGTCGAGTCTATAGACGAGTTTATAGTCGAGTCTATAGACGAGTTTATAGTCGAGTCTATAGACAAGTCTGTAGTCTATTGTGGAGTATAGTGGAGTCTGTACTCAAGTCTGTAGATGAGAAAGTAGAGTCTGTAAACGAGTCTAGCCTATAGTCGATTCTACTGACGAGTCTGTAGTCGAATCTTTAGTCCAATATGTAGTCAAGTCTTTAGACGAGTCTGCAGTTGACTTTGTAGTCTAGTATGTAGACTAATGTCTTATTGTGTGGACAGTCGAGTCAGTGGTCGTTTCTATAGAGGACTCTATAGCCGGTTGTATAGAGAAAGTAATAGTCGATTCTAAACGAGTCTAGCCTATAGTCGATTCTATTGACGATTCTGTAGTCGAATCTTTAGTCCAATATGTAGTCAAGTCTTTAGACGAGTCTGCAGTTGAGTTTGTAGTCGAGTATATAGACTAATGTTTTGTCGTGTGGGCAGTCGAGTCAGTGGTCGTTTCTATAGAGCACTCTATTATCGGTTGTATAGAGAAATTAATAGTCGATTCTAAAGTCATGTCTATAGTTTTTCCTCTAAATTAGTCTATACTCTAGTGTATAATCAATTACAGTTAAATCTTTAGTCTAGTTTATTCTTAAAATTGTGGTGACAACATGTTTTTTACCAACTTTTTCATTTGAGTGTGTTTAAAACAAACACTTGCTTTAACTAGACGTCTTTCATGCGTTTTTGTTCCTACAAAAACAAAAAAAAAAAAAAAAAGTATAGAAAAGCTAACATACATAATTACCATCTCGATACATTTATAACAAATAAAAAAAACGACCCCTCGACAAAAACTAAAATTCACATGAAAAGCAAAAAAAATGTTGTGCAAAAAATCACATAAAAATTGCTTTTCATAGCACCTTTTTTCAACAAATCAAACGATTTCTTGGCTAAAACAAGATGGCTAAAGTTTGATAAAGCCAAAAACAAACACAATGGAAAACTAATCATATTTAAATTAAAATTCATATTAAAAGCATAGAAGTAGAAATAGGAATATACATACACAAATAAAATGTCTTTGACCTGAACATTAGTTTCTAAAACCAAAAAAATAAAATTTTGTTTAAAGAAAAACTCACTGAAGCTTAAATAAAATGGCTCTCCGCTTTGGCATATGATAAAGACCAATCATAATTTGAATTTGAAAAAAAAAAAAATCTTTAAAAAGTTCAGAGTTATGAATAACTATTTAACTGCTCTTGGTCTACTCCCCTCTCTGACACCTTAAGTTTTAAAATTTTGTAAACGCTACAATAGGTTTTCTTTAAATTGTGTTTTTACCCCTGTGTTTTTTTTTGTTAAAAAATGTATTAAATATGTATATTTTTTTACATTTTTTTGATGATCTATAATTCATCATTGTGTTTTTTGTAGTTTTCCATTGAAAGTCTAAATAATTTTTTGATTATTTGAAGCGTAACCACATACAACAAATATTTCTTTTAAGATTGACTTGTAAAGTTTATTTTGTGTGTATTTTGGTAATTAACTTAAGTCAAAATTTGTTTATTGTTATTGTTTGGTCTTCTTTTTTAGTTCAAGTAACTACGTTCTCATGATGATTTATCAAAAAAAAACAAAAAGATAAAATCAATGATTGAAATAATTGGTTTTGTAATGAATTTCTAGGGAAGTTACTTGTAAAATGAGAAATATACATGTTTTATAGAGCAAACCAACTAATAGCTTTTAACTTTCCAAACTAAATTAGTTTCCAAAAAAACTATAAAATGTTTAGTTTAATTCCTTCAGGTAAATAGAAAGTAAGCAGTACATATTACCTGGTAATCTAAGCAGTATGCTTATAGGAATACAGCAGTTGCTCTTTAGCTTTTATTTACTCTCTTTAACCTTTATTCTCCTTGCCTTAGAACTCCATACTTTCCAAAGACTCTAGCTAATATTGTTTAGTATTTTTTTAAATTGCCCTGATATATTTAGTTTATTTGCCAAAGTTTAATGACTTCTAGTCATTAAACTTATTATTTCCTAATTAATAGTACTAAAATAAACCAAATAATGATTTTCTTCTTTTCTCTTCATATCGTTAGTTAATATTATTACCATCATATACTTACTAGTTTAATAAAAATATTTTCCCTTTATATATTCTATATATTTTATGTTCAACTCTATTCATAATTTACAATCACACTAGTAATCATCATAATTTCAACATTATTCTATCACGCGAATCTGTTTTATTCCTACATTTTGCCGCAAATTTTTTTTTTATATTTAACAATAAAAGTACTTCGATTTCTTGTAGTTTTTGTTGTTAGTTTTTGTGTATTGTTTTTATTAAATTACCTAATGGCTAAAAGGCTTTATTTTTTGTTCTCTCTCTTCATATTTCTGCTGCTGTCTCTCTATCTTTAGTATTTTATTTAGCCAAAAACAAATGAAAAAAAATGGTTGAAAAAATACTTGTAAGTAACACGCCAATAGAATAAAACAACGATACGATAATAATAATTTTTCTTTTTGAACATAAATCAGTGTAAATTACCAGTAACCCATTGAGGTCGATAAATGAAATTATAGACGAGACTATAGATGAGACTCTAGATGTACTCGACTAAAGACTGTAATCCAAAATAGACTCAACCTTAGACTCGAATAATACGCAACTCAAGACTATAGACGAGAATATATACTCCAACATATACTGGACTATAGACTCTTAAATAGACTCGACTGTTAAATAGTCCATAAAAACGTCTATAGACTCGTATATAAACTATAAAATCGTCCATAGATTCGACTATAAGCTCGTCCGTAGACAAGGCTATAAATTCATCTATAGACTCGTTTATAACTAGTCTATAGACTCGACTATAAACTCGTTAATGGACTTGACTAGAAACTCGACTATATAATCGACACAAATATAAATTCGCCTACAGCATCGACTATAAACTCGTCCATAGACCCGACTATAAACTTGTCCATAGACTCGACTATAAACTCGACTATAAACTCGTCCATAGACTCGACTATAAAGTCGTCTATAAACTAGTCTAAAGACTTGACTATAAACACGTCCATAAGCTCGTCTATAAACTCGTCTATAAACTCGACTATAAAATTGTTAATAGACACGACTATTTACTTGAATAGACTCCACTTTAGGCTCGGTTATAGACTGAAGTCTAAACTCGGCCAATGACTCAACCCTAAACTCGACTCTATACTTGATTCTAGATTATAGACTCAGCTATAGACTCGACTATAGACTCGACTATACACTCGACTATAGACTCGACTATAGACTTGACTATAGACTCGACTATAGACTCGACTATAGACTCGACCATAGACTCGACTATAGACTCTACTATAGACTTAACTCCAGACTGGACTCAGCTATAGATTCGACTATAGACTCGACTACAGACTCGACTATAGACTCTACTATATACTCGACTATAGACTCGACTATAGACTCGGCTATAGACTCGACTATAGACTCGCCTATAGACTCGACTATAGACTCGACTATAGACTCGACTATAGACTCGACTATAGACTCGACTATAGACTCGACTATAGACTCGACTATAGACTCGACTATAGACTCGAATAAAAACTCATTTAAAGTCTCGACTCTAAACTCGACTTTAGACTTAACTCCAGACTGGACTATAGACTCAGCTATAGATTCGACTATAGACTAGACTTTAGACTCAACTATAGACTCGACTATAGGTACAACTCGGCTATAGACTTGAATATAGATTCAGCTATAGACTCGACTGTAGACCCGGCTATAAAATCGAATATAGACTCGACCATAGACTCGACTATAAACTCGTCCATAGACTCGACTATAAACTCGCCTATAGACTCTACTATAAACTCGTCTATTAACTAGTCTTTATACTTGACTATAAACACGTCCATAAGCTCGTCTATGAACTCGTCTATAAACTCGAGTATAAAATTGTTAATAGACATAACTATTTACTTGAATATAAATTCGTCTAAAGACTGGGCTATAATCTCGTCTATAAACTCATCTATAGACTCGACTATAAACTCGTCTAAAACTAGTCTATAGACTCGACAATAAACTCGTCCAAAGACTAGTCTATAGACTCCACTTTAGGGTCGATTATAGACTGAAGTCTAGACTCGGCCAGTGACTCAACCCTAATCTAGATTCGAATTTAGGCTCGATTATGGACTCAGCTATAGACTCGACTATAGAGTTGACTATAGACTCGACTATACTCGACTATAGACTCGACTATAGACTCGGCTATAGACTTGACTATAGACTCGACTATAGACTCGGCTATAGACTTGACTATAGACTCGACTATAGACTCGACTATAGACTCGACTATAGACTCGACTATAGACTCGACTATATACTCGACTATAGACTCGACTATAGACTATGGACTCGAATATAGACTCGACTATAGACTCGACTATAGACTCGACTATAGACTCGACTGTAGACTCGACTATATACTCGACTATAGACTCGACTATAGACTCGACTAGAGACTCGACTATAGCCTCAGCTATAGACTCGACTATAGACTCGACTATAGACTCGACTATAGACTCAGCTATAGACTCGACTATAGACTCGACTATAGACTCGACTATAGACTCGACTATAGACTCAGCTATAGACTCGACTATAGACTCGACTATAGACTCGACTATAGACTAGAATATAGACTCAACTCTTTAGTCGATAAACTCGAATTTTGGCCCGACTATAGACTCGAATAAAGACTCAGCTATAGACTCGACTCTAAACACGACTTTAGACTCAACTCTAGACTGAGCTATAGACTCGACTCCAGACTTGACTCTAGACTGGACTAAAGACTCGTTTATATACTCAACTATAGGTTCGTATTGTTATACACTAAAGTTGAAGACCGTTTCAGAATCGTATGTGGCCGCAGTAGTATATACTAGTCTACAGCTTTACAGTAAATTTTTGTCGCTTCTGGGGTTAATTTACCAAATAATAATAATAATACTACCACAATAACTACGGTAGAACTTTTTATTGCAACCTGTTTAGATTTCTCACATACGAGTCATAGTCTTAAGTTCTTGGGAGTTTGAGTATTGCTAGATTTTCTGTTTATTTTTTTTTACGAAATTTCTTTTGTGGCAACGATACCTGGCAGCGATTATTTGTATCATCAACAAAACAACAGCAATAACAAGAAAAACATTATTAAACAACGACTATGATGACGATGTTTTCGAATATACTTTGTTTGACTTTCTTTTGTCATGCGGAAAACGCCATAACCAATGCTCTGAAACCGAGCATGTATGGCCATGGTTTAAGTCATCATACGAGTAATAGCAAACGATGAAAATATTTATATAAAATATATACAAAGATTTTCATAATTCAAACAAAATACAAAATTCGTATAGAAAAAAAAAAAAAAAAATAAAAAATATGGCAAAAATGTTGATCGTTAAAGATATGAATGACTGACTATCTATTGTATACAAGTTTAACTTCTTGTTTGATTTCTTGGGTTCTTGCTCTATGTACGAGTACTTATGTATGTTGAAAAAGCTGGGAAGTCTGAGACTAAATTGTTTACCAGGTATTTTCTATACATATGTATGTATATGTATATAAGTAGAGGAGAAAGAATTGAACTTTTTAGATTTTCCCATTACTTTTTTTTTCTTTTAAGCCAACATTATGTTGGTACGGCTGAATGATTATTAAACAGCCATGCAATGAAAAAAGAAATAAAGAATACATTTTCCCCTTCATTTCAATAAAGATTTGATACCTTTTGTTGTTTAAAAGAGGAGTAAATGAACTAGCTGCTTGTGTCTGATTGTTGGGTATTGTAGAATTGGTTGGCAGAGAATAAAATTTCAATTTGTGTGTTGCAATTATTTCTTTAAATATTGTTTATTACATTATTTTTTAACAGTTTTGCAAAAGCCACATACTGATACAGAGAAAATATGAAAAGCAACATAAGACGACTTGGTAACACACTTAAAATGAAATTGTAAAGTTTTCCAAACATATGGTCTAGCAAAGAAATAAGAAATTTCGTTCAACGTCAGAAAGACCACATTGCTATGCTGCTGATTTTCGCATAGAACTTACCTACTGTAGGGCATTTAGTTGAACAATCATAGTCCGCAAAAATGGCTCCTCTTAGAAACACTTGGGTTGTCTATGTATTTACAAGTATTTATTATTAATTATGATGATTGTTCTTGGCTTGAATGGGTTTGTGTTGCCAACATATTCAACCATGGATTTTTCCATCATACTTTGCTGTTGCTGTTGCTATTGCTTTTTTTTTGTTACTATTTTACAACAATTTTATATTATTACTATTACTGAATTGATAATGAGTTCGAGTGTTATGTTGCTGATACAAAAATGGCAGCGGGTCTTTTTCTACTCAAGTTTTCCTTACCACCATACGCCTCAAACTGCTCCACATTTTCTACTAAATTATGGAATAAAGAACACAGCCATAAGCCCCCCTCAAACAAAATGGACAGGAATTCTATTCTTTCTTCATTTTAAACATTTTATATTGTAATTATTCTGTGCAATGAAATTGCAAATATTTTCTATTAAATATTCTGCAGCAACAACAACAACACAAAAAATAATATAATAACAGATAGAATTTATGTATGTATCATAAAATAATTATATTAAGCATAAATAGAATTTTGCAATAGTATAAAAGAAAAACACAGATGCCCCGGCATGTTGTAGATATGGTTTTCAGACAAAACAATATCATGTTAGTTACTAAGTCAAGCGCAAAATAAAAGGTTTTTTTTTTTGTTGCCAATTGTATTAATGGGAATATTTAATGAAGAGCATAATTTTTTTTTTTTTTTGAAAGGGGTTTTTCTTTTATAGGAAATATTTTTTGTGATACTTAAACTAGTTGAGCATGAAATCATGGAGTATGAAATAATGAAATGATAGATTTAAAGAAATTCATAAGTTGGTTTCAAAATCAAGGATTATTGGAACAGTTACCACGGCAATTGGATATACGTTCCGGAACGATCGGAGTTATAATGCTTCCACTTCCTTCTCTTCTTCTTTCCACTTCTTTCCTGTAGAAAAACCATTTGTTTGCAACAGCTGAATGGATCTTCCTATAAGCTGCCACCTAAGCCATATAAACATTATGTTAGATCTAAGAAATACCGAATTTGAAAGGTGTTGACAATTTTTTTCCGGGTCGTTCCGGAACGTTGATCCAATTACCGTGGTCCTAGATGTTACTTTTGCATTAGATTTGGGAACTAAATGGAACTGACCACAAGCTGTCGTTTAAGTAGTGACATTAGATCTTAAAGTGACATAGATCTAAGTAATACCCAATTAAAAGACGTTTCTGTTTGAACATAGACGAGACTTTGAAAACTACTAGTTATCCATGTACTTTGGTATCATTAAGAGACTCCTAATGATACATCATCTATTCCTAGTCACTGATCCTAATTGACACTTATTTAGTTTTGGTTTTTCACACATGAAAAGTTAGTTATCGAATCGGAATTTCATTGGAAAGGTTAATTAGATGTCCTGAGGACATATTAGTAATATATCAACAGAACATCATACTGTAGCTCTATTTCCTTCTCCCTAACTTTTGAGGATTCACACGTAATGTCAAAAGACTACTGCTGCGTTAAAGAATACGGGGTATTTTCAAGCCAAAAGTGGAAAAAGCTTTCATATAATTTTGAAGGATTTTAGAATGAGTCTCTATGAATCGATATAGACTCATTGACTCAAAGAGACTCAGTTTCTTCTGAACATACACGAGGGAGAACTATCACGAGTATCTGTGTAGGGCGATTGATTCAAACCTGTTCTTGCAGTATCATACATATAACAGAAGAAGATTAACTAATATGCTTCTATATAAGAATTTATTTTGTAAACATCTCTATATTGATGAATAATCAATCGAAGCTCGGACATCAAGCGGGCTTTCAATTATTCTGAATGCGATCCTTTCGATGTTATCAAGTCTGGGTGCCAATCAGAAAGAGAATGAATGAACAAAAATACAAAATTGGATGGTAAACAGGCTGACCATCTAAGCTTTGAAGTCTTCGAGTGTTACACACTTTGCCAACAAAGAAACATCAATGAAAGGTGTTCTCGTAAACTCAATAGTCTTGAAGACTATAAAGGAGTCGCTTATACAAAAGATTTCGCAATTGCAGTCAGTTTCAGTTTCCTTCCACTTTAGAAATAATATTAATAATCTGTCTATATGTATACTTGTTTTCTAAACTTGTCGTAAATCCTAGAAAACGTAACTCGTTCTTTTTACAAGGCAAGGATAACTGACTGATGATCCCTTGAGGAAATCTTCTCTAACAGAGCTTACATAATGTTGTGGTATCATTCTAATTAGTAAGATAATGTTCGAAATATCACTGAACTGTTGAAGATGGAGCCATTACTTCCGTAAATGATCTATTAGAAAGAGTTGGGAGTTGGCCACTATGTCTCTGTTTTACTAGTACTTAATAAGATGGCTATTATTTCGGTAATTTGTCTTTTATGTGCTTCACAATACACCAGAACACCTTGAAGATTAGTTCCCACCACTACTGGATCTTAGATCTGGAATAACCGAAGATACAACAACGGCCAAAAGATTGTGAACTCAGCGACAATTGTGTTTACAAGAAGCGTTTTTCACGGATTATACTTTATACAACAAGAACAACATGGAAGCTTTGTCTTAAGTGATACCATAGTTTTCTTAACCTTATGTATGACCGTCTCTCTTTCGCGATACTTTACAAACTCTGCAGTCATAAACAAAGTATTTATATCTAGTTTAATTGAGCGAAGAGTACAAATAGCTGTTGACTTTGAGAGTCTTGCATTTATAGCTTGTTCTATTAGGCTAAGTGTACAAGTGAGAGACTTTCATGAGTGGCTTCTGGAATCAAGTAAAAAGCTTCAAAAATTTCTTCTAAATTAGGTATCTGTAAAAGGTCTTGCGGAAAATCCCAGCTGTTCTTGGTTACATCCTTAGGCAGAATGGTAGTTAGTCCCTTGAGATATTTAAGACTCTTTGGTTAATTAAAATTGACTCTACCTTTCTAGTTAAGTTATAGATTCCCGATGGAAAGATGCATAGTAATATCTATTCTTTCAATTCAATCTCAGTTGTTTTTGGTAACATCCAATAACAGGATGGTAGTTGGACCATTAGAGAATTTGAAATATTAAATCTGAGTTCTCCTAATCATATTTTTTGGACCCTTTCTATATTGTGAGACTTGACAAACTCAAATCTTAATTAAATAGTTGTATGATCAAAAATAGGATAATTTCAGATCTTAGGATCAGACTACAGAATGTTTGGACAATGATCTTTGAAGCCAGGGTACATACGTAAAGGTGTACTACTAGTAAGCCAATGGATATTCCATGTAAAATATCCTGGGAATTATAGCCATATCATGGGGCTAAACTTACTACATCACTTCTTTCGATGACCAGAAGAGTCAGCACGTTTGTAGTAATGTATTAACTGGACATAGGAAATTTACCATTCTCTCATCATTATACTTACTTCCATATCTCCTGGAGAAGTTTTAAAGCCCATCAGATACTGATTGTAACTTAAAAACTTCTCCAGAAGATATGGAGCTAAGCATAAAGAGGAGAACATGGAACATTTCCTAAGCTTAAGGACAATGAGCTTCATGCAAACATTAACACATTTTCTTAACTATTATATATTGAGTTAAACCTCTTTATTGACTATATTAGAATCTCGGTTCCAGTTATACAGTCTAAGTGTGTTGAACATAGCGCTAACTAGCTCCCCCAAAACCTTAACAGAATTACATATTTTAATCTAAATCGCTTGTCTTTATCCTTATGCCAGACATATGTGTATAAATGTTATGAAATAAGCTTAACGCTATTTCTACGCCCATTTAACTAGCTAAATTTAAGCAGTTTTTATCTTATTTGCTTAGATGCTTACCATTTCAACACGTTTATAGCCCCACTGGATTGAGTTATTAATTATTTCAACCCTTTAGTTTTTTTATAGTTTTTGCATTTCATACTACAACTGATTAATATTTTTTCTTTCTAACTCATTAATTTCTGTGTTCCTTGTTCATCATCTTCATCATCATCTTCTGTGTGTGTCTTCTTGACTTTATGCTCAAAATCACCGGTGTAGGTTTTCGTTGTTTGTATGTTTCTTTTAGATTTTTGTTTTGTTTTTTTTTTCTTTGAAAGCTTCAATGCTAATCTTATTTCAAACATCAAAGTCACGTTGTTAGTTTGTTCAGTCATTTTGAACAGCAGACAGACACATACACAAAATAAAGCTTATGCTGCTGCTTATAACTTTGTCATATGAATTAAAAATCATACATAATAATAATAATAAAAAACAACAAATGCCGCCTTAAAATCACACATACATAAACATACTTAACACTTACACAGACTCACACTTTTTTCTTTGGTTTTTTTTTTTTTTGCTTCGAACTAAATCAAATTCAAATACCTTAACCACTCGAGTGTTAAAGTTTAGTTGCTGTAGAGGTTTTTTCTCTTCTTGTTCTTCTATTTAATGGTATGGGTATGTGTTTGTGTGCTGTAGTTGTTTAAATTTTTCTACGTTTTTATTCATAATTTTTGTGTTTCTGTTGCTGTTTAAACACTCATACATATAGTGTCTTTTTTTCAGAAATTTGTTATTATTTATTTTAGTCTCTATTTCACGACTCCTCCTAAAATTAAAACATGTATAATAATTATAATGATGATGGGTCAAAGAAGACATTTGAAAGCCCTACCATTGCTACATTCGTTAGATTGATGACAGTAAATAACCATGCCACCTTATCTAGGAAGCTAGGATACCAGCATAAGCATTGAGTTCCTAGTGGACTTCTTAATAGAGAATATCTTACTATGTATCCTATCTGCATAGTTGAGAATAGGAAGGAGGTTCCATTTAGTTTGTTAGTTGAAACTTGTCTTCCATTACATTTGTTAGTTCAAACTTTTTGGATCTGACCAAAATATAACAAGAAGGCTCTTCCTTATAGGCTCAGCGAAAAAGTAAGCAGGAATACTCTCTGAATTGATTCCTCCGCTAGGGAATATGGAAGCTCTGATACCAGCATAAGCTTTGAGTTCCTGGCGGACTTCTTACTAGAGAATAGTTTACTATGTATCCTATCTGTGTAGTTGAGTTCCTAGTGGACTTCTTAATAGAGAATATCTTACTATGTATCCTATCTGCATAGTTGAGAATAGGAAGGAGGTTCCATTTAGTTTGTTAGTTGAAACTTGTTGGGTCTTCCATTACATTTGTTAGTTCAAACTTTTTGGATCTGACCAAAATATAACAAGAAGGCTCTTCCTTATAGGCTCAGCGAAGAAGTAAGCAGGAATACTCTCTGAATTGATTCCTCCGCTAGGGAATATGGAAGCTCTGATACCAGCATAAGCTTTGAGTTCCTGGCGGACTTCTTACTAGAGAATAGTTTACTATGTATCCTATCTGTGTAGTTGAGTTCCTAGTGGACTTCTTAATAGAGAATATCTTACTATGTATCCTATCTGCATAGTTGAGAATAGGAAGGAGGTTCCATTTAGTTTGTTAGTTGAAACTTGTTGGGTCTTCCATTACATTTGTTAGTTCAAACTTTTTGGATCTGACCAAAATATAACAAGAAGGCTCTTCCTTATAGGCTCAGCGAAGAAGTAAGCAGGAATACTCTCTGAATTGATTCCTCCGCTAGGGAATATGGAAGCTCTGATACCAGCATAAGCTTTGAGTTCCTGGCGGACTTCTTACTAGAGAATAGTTTACTATGTATCCTATCTGTGTAGTTGAGTTCCTAGTGGACTTCTTAATAGAGAATATCTTACTATGTATCCTATCTGCATAGTTGAGAATAGGAAGGAGGTTCCATTTAGTTTGTTAGTTGAAACTTGTTGGGTCTTCCATTACATTTGTTAGTTCAAACTTTTTGGATCTGACCAAAATATAACAAGAAGGCTCTTCCTTATAGGCTCAGCGATGAAGTAAGCAGGAATACTCTCTGAATTGATTCCTCCGCTAGGGAATATGGAAGCTCTGATGCCAGCATAAGCTTTGAGTTCCTGGCGGACTTCTTACTAGAGAATAGTTTACTATGTATCCTATCTGTGTAGTTGAGAAAAGGAAGAAGGTTCCATTACATTTTTTAGTTCAAACTTTTTGGATCTAACCAATATAGAATAAGTATGCTCTTCCTCATAAGCTCAGCGAATAAGTAAGCAGGAGATACTCTCTGAATTGCTTCCCCCACTAGGGAATATGGAATATATTTAGCAGTAGGTGAATAGCAAGCCACTTGAATATTTCAGGCAACTGCAGAAGAATTTATTGCTTGCTTAGTTAGGTGAAGTAGACAAGTAGCTGCTCATTGCATGAGCTTTTTAAGAAGAGCTTTAGGAATGAAGTGAGAAACGTAAGATCCGCCAAAAATCTTAGCTTATGTTTGATTATTGTAATATTAAGGATGCTAATGTATACTCATTTCTCATGCCGTATTTCGTTCTCGAACAATGAAGCATGCACTGGGTTGTACAATCGAGTAGATGTCCTGGTTCCATTAAAAGATAATATTGAGCCTTAATAGCAAAATGATCTTAACCAACAATGCAAATCTATAATAAGTACACCAAGATCTTTGCGATATTCACCCTTATCGTGGTTGGCGTAAACGTCTTAGCCTACGACTGTTTCGTACTAGATTAAAGATAAAATGCAAACTGTTTCTTTAATCTAGTAGGAAACTGTCGTAGGCGTATGACTTTTACGCGAACCACGATAAGGGTGAATATCGCAAAGATCTTGGTGTACTTATTATAGATTTGCATTGTTGTTTAAGATCATTTTGCTATTAAGGCTCAATATTATCTTTTAATGGAACCAGGATATCTACTCGATCGTACAGCCCAGTGCATGCTTCATTGTTCGAGAATGAAATACGGCATGAGAAATGAGTATACATTATCTCGTACTGTCGAATTTCTTCATCGAAGGTCTGGTTGGAGTGGAGCTTTATCGGCTCTTATACTAGATAATTTTATCTACAAGGGCTAGTACTTTATCCCCTGCTTCAAAAGCTATTCTTTAAAGCATAGGAACGTTAGTTTACTTTATAGGGCGGTTAAAAAACCCTTACTAATGTCGGGACTCTATGCTGACTAGCAGATACTGGAGAAGCCAACTAAACGCTTTGGTGGGTGTTGCAATAGGGTCAATACAGCTTTTATTATTCAAGTACTGTTTAAATTCGATCATCGTCGATCGATGGTTGCCATCACGTAGGGACTATTGAATCAAAGCTATTATTAGTGAAGTGTCTGTTGATTTGAAATATTAACAATCGATTGCTATTAGTTATATAGAGAACTTTCTCCCATACAACATAACTTTATTTAAAAGTCATGAATGTTTGGAATTTAAGTGGGAGTAATCCCTACTGCGGAAGCTGTTTTTCAGTTATCAAACTCATACCACTGTAGGAAGTCTATGTCTTGTGGCAGATGCCGTAAAAGCCAAATACAGGTTATTACATTTGAAATGTCTAGAGAACAACTGCAATTCTAATTAAGTACATCATGTAAAACAAAGTATATACTCAGGTATCAAACGAGTTTACTCAGCAATCGAACAAGGGTTAAACCAATGCTTCTGGAAGCTTTCTCGCAATGTTACGATTATTACTGAATCCTTTTTTACTTGGATCTCAAACTCAGTTGTATCGATGAGCGTTCACGTGCTTCGATATTCTCAACGGTTTGGCTCGTGAGATTGAAGAAGATAATTGCATTGCGTAGGGCTTAGTAATAAAGATGCGATGCGATTAGCCATCCACAACTTTTGAAGAGAAGATAGATGCATATCATCGTCCATTTCTATTATGTAACCGTCGAGTCTCCTTGAATTAACCTACATCTAAGTCAGAAGAATCTGTTTTAGGGAGAAGAGATAACTTATCTTCAATTTCTATTCAGTTGCTGTTGTATACAGCGCTATATAGGTGTTTCTGTTTTATATTGAAGTTTGTATGCCCTAAAGTTTGTAGTGTAGGGTTTAAAAATTATGATTTTTATTGTTTGTTAAGTTTGAAGAGCTTGTTAATAAATTTAATTGTCTTTGTTAAGCCAGTTTTTATCTTAGACTGTGAGTGTTTAAATATAAGTAAACAACGAGGGTGGTAAGAGAATTTTAAAGCAAGTAAATGTTAGTAAAAATAGTTAAGGAAATTAAAAACTAAAGTTTGTATAAGTTCTAGTTCACACATGTCAAGTTTACTGGAGCAAGTCTTGTGATTATAGAAGAGAGAGGAAGAAACTTGACGTGTGTGAGGCAGCACTTACAGAAAACTTATTATTTCCTTGCTTAGTATTAAACCATCTTAAAAACTTCTCACACCTCTTTCGTTAGTTTTAACTATACGCAAATATTTTTCTTTTAAGGTGAGTTATTAAAATGAGCTAAAAGTAGTCAGTTGGCTAGAGACTCTCATATTTATTTTAGCAAAAACAAACAAAATCTAATGATCGTCGTCAACATCATTGTGATCATCATCATTATCATGATGGTGATTGTCATTATTATGTTAATAATAATGATTATTATTTCAATTTTTTTTTTCTTTTGTGTATTATAGAAAACTTATTAGTGTATTTCAAAGTGTCTGTATTTGTTGGATTTGAAGTGTTTGTTTGTATGTACGAGTACGTTAGTTTTATAATAAAAAAAAAAAACAAATATCTCAAACAACCAATCACATTTGATTTTAGATTTTCTTTAAACCACAAGACAAAAAGAGACAACCTATGGACTTGAAAGGTGTATAATAATTTTGTTTATTAATAAAAAAAATAACAAAATAAAGCTGTTGGCTGGCTGTATTAAAGTGAAGATATCAAGTTAAAATTTTTGGATTTTTCATATTAAAGTTTAAAGTTAATTGCAATGATTTATTTCAATTAAAATTATGTATTTTTTAACATTTTTTTTTTTTATTTATTTAAAATGTTATTAAGAAGATATTAAGTAGATATTAAGCAATAAATTGTTTTTATAGGTTTTAATTACACGTGTAGTTAATTTAAATTTTTTATACTAAAACGGGTTTCTTTTTTTTTATAAAATTAATTAAAATTCTGGCTAAATATAGAAATTTAGGGAAATATAAATTTAAAATTTCAACAAACTTAAGTTAAATTAAGTTAAATTATTATACAAATTATATTGAATTTAAATTATTCAACAATTATTTATTAGTTTCCATTCCCCTACTGATAATTATTTTTAATGAAATAATTTTTATGTAAATTAGAAAATTTCACTTTACAAGCAATTAACATGTTCAATGTTATGGAAAGATCAACAGACAAGATCAGTTCAACAAATGTAATAAAATGAAGTGAAATAAAACTAAATGCCACCAAATACTATGTGATACAACATAAATACAAAAATTGACAGTTTACCCCCAGAAAAGCCGTTGAATTTTTACACGCAGACAGGTGTAAACTAAGAAAAAAAATAAGCAAGAAATTCCCTTACAAACCAACAATACTCAAATTACTTGCCATAAAAACATGCTGCACAGAGTATTAAGAAATAAAACCTACTAACAAAGCCACCTGAGGATTTGAATTTCAGAGCAACAACTACTGAGCGCGCGCGCGCTACGAAACACAAATATTCCCACTTTAATGTCCTGGTCTAGTAAATCAATCAACCAAGTTCACACACTAACCACCAAAATAAAAGAAACTGAACAAAGAAAAAAAACACGCCACAATAAGAAAAATACCAGTTCAATTAAAATGCCTTAACACAAACAGCAAACATTTGATTAAAACAGATCATCATCATGATGATCGTGTTAATAATGATGGTGGTTGGTGGTGGTAGCAGTTTAGAAAAACAACAAGTAGTGATGTTTTGAGTCACTAATGATGAGGGTGCTTTAAAACTGTATTTACATGGGGGTTCTTAAGGAAAATTTCAACAAACAGCCGCATTTTTAAAAGTCATTTTATGTTAAATAGTCCATCCAGATAGAGAGACAGAGGTCATCGGACATAAATTAATGATCATAAACATCTTTCTATCAACTACAGGTGTATACTTACTTCTCTTGTCTTTAGCTCGTGTTTCTTGTATTTGTAATATTGACAGCTAGCTAGCTACAGTCTGCTTAAGGCGGTAAAAGTAATTAAGAAATTTTCCTATTCCTAGCTAAGAAACAAAGAAAACAAAGAAAAGCAAAGAAATGCCAGCTACATAGTTAAGGAAGTGAAAGGTGAAATGTTTTTTAGTACTTGAAAACATATAAAATGACAAATATTGTTGAGTTAACATGACATTCGATTATTGAGTAATAGAAGCAAAAGAATCAACAGACATTGACAGCTGTCTTAAGATAAACATTAACAAAAACTAACAAGTTATTAAAAAAAAAAATGCTGAGCAACACTTTGCATAACATTTCAATAAGATTGAACAATTTTAAAGTAATAGAAATTGAAAAAACAAATACATTTTAAAGGATTAACTTGGTTACATACGACCAAATTCAAGGATCGCCATCCACCTTATGTAACCAACCTGTCGAGTCAATAAAGATGTGGATCATACGCAATACGTTAGTGAAGCCACATTAGTGGAGACACCAGCAAGAGTTTAAATTGTATGTCACCAAGGGTTGAACAGTGGCAGTTATCTCCTGCTCCTTGTTGTTACAGCCTCTGGAAAAGTCGTTGTACGAAAGAGTCAGAGTCCATATTCAAGACTCGCCATCCTGCTTGTTTAATCAAACTATCGAATCAATAATGATGAGGATCGTTCCCGAATTCCCACATTCTGAGCAGAGACGAGGTTCCGTTGTCTCCTCCTCCTTGTTGTTTTAACCTTTTTCGAAAGTCTTTATAGGGACCAGTGATAATTTAACATCGCTATTAAGTCCCGCTAATGGAATCTCGACAGATTAATCGCATTTCGTGTTTTCAGTCAAGTTTTCCCGAATTCTTGCATATTTTATTGGCAATGATATTTATTTTTTTGTATTTTCTATTGTAATCATATAAAATGTGTGACTTGATTCCAGTATTAAGTTCCAGCATTAAGTCATCTTCTATTTCTGTTCTGTTGCAGTCGTATACAGTGTCGTATAGGTTCGAAACTCATACAAGAGTCCTTGGACTACTTCACAAGAATCTGAGTAGTTAAAACTGTATTCCATCTTATATTTATGTTATGATAAGTCGTCCACAGCGCCCTGTAGGTTCGGAACTCATGCGAGACTCCTTTAAGAAGGAAACTGTATCTTATGTAACC
This sequence comes from Calliphora vomitoria, assembly GCA_942486065.2. Classification (NCBI taxonomy): domain Eukaryota; kingdom Metazoa; phylum Arthropoda; class Insecta; order Diptera; family Calliphoridae; genus Calliphora; species Calliphora vomitoria. The sequence continues at coordinate 121,613,740 of OW818032.2, read as the reverse complement.
AACCTGTTGAGTCAATAAAGATGTAGATCATACCCAGTTCATAAGTGGAGACACAAGTCCAATCAGCAAGCGTTTAATGACTGAAGAGTTGCTATTTTATGTCACCAAGGGCTGAACAGTGGCAGTTGCCTCCTGCTCCTTGTTGTTACAGCTTCTGCAATAATCGTTGTGTGTAGAGTCTAAATTCAAGGTTCGGCAATCAAACTCTCGAATCAATAATTATGTGGATCATCTCCAATTCATTAGTGGAGACACATTTCTAATCAGCAAGCGTTTAGTGATCGAAGAGTTTCAATTTTATGTCACCAAGGGCTGAACAGTGGCAGTTGTTTCCTGCTCCTAGTTGCTACAGCTTCTGCAAAAGTCGTTGTACGAAAGGTGTAGTCAGAGTACGAATTCAAGGCTGGGCAACCCAATTGTCGAGTCAATAATGATGTGGATCATCCTCAATTCATTAGTGGAGACACATATCTAATCAGCAAGCATCAAATTGAAACTCTTCGGTCACTAAGAGTTTCAAATTGATGTCACCAAGGGCTGAACAGTGGCAGTTGTCTCTTGCTAAAGTCGTTGTACGGAATATGTAGAGAAAGCCCAATAAAGATATGGATCGTTCCCGAATTCCCACATTCTGAGCAGAGAAGATGTTCCGTTGTCTGCTCATCCTCCTCGTAGTTACAACCTTTGCGAAAGTCGTTATAGGGAAGTTGTAGACTACAAGCATTTGTACCAAGAGACCAGTGACCAGAGAAGATGTTCCGTTGTCTTCTCCTCCTCGTAGTTACAACCTTTACGAAAGTCTTTATAGGGCAGTTTTAGACTACGAGCATTTGTAGCAAGATATCAGTGACCAGAAAAGATAGTCGTTATAGGAAAGTTGTAGAATACGAGCATTTGTACCAAAAGACCAGCGACCATTTGACAGCCCTATTAAGTTCCGCAAATACAGTATCGATAGACTAAACACATTCAGATAAACATTTCTGAGGCTAAAATTTAATGTTTTTCAATTTTAAGTGAAATGTGTTCATTAGAATAGTTGATATTATATAAACAATTTTGTTATGTTTCGAAAAAAGAAAAATTTATTTTAAAATAATTTTCTTTAATAAAAATATTTTATTAATGGAAAAAAATCATCATCCTTGCTGCACCTGTAACTATTAATATTCTGGCACCATTGACTGCATCTTTTCTTTAATAATTCATTAACTTCTTCACCTGCCAAAGGTGTACAAGCTAAAGGTTACTAAAGCGAATGCTAAGAGTTCAAGGCAGCTGCATTGACATAAACATTTCATCATTTTTTTTTTTTTTTTGGAGGCTAGAGCTGTTATTATCTTTTCATTATAGACAAACAATTGACCAGCGATTTAAACTCACTAGATGAGAGAAATTAATCAGCACGTGCTGCAGCAGCTACCATAGTTCAGTTTGAAGTATTTTTTTTTTAGGTTAAAACACCCTAAACGATTTTTAATGATCACAACCAGCATAAACACCTGTAGAGAGGAAGGAACAGTAGAAAACTTCTTTTACTTTTAAGAAGTTGCTTTACCAAAGTTTTGCATAAGTGTGCTAGAGAAGTTTTGGTTTAAATTTGCGCTCCACTGGAGTCCCCTGCAAGAGTTAAAAAGCTGTTGAAATTAAAATTGAAATCATTTAAGCTTGACGGTGTGAAATTTCACACCAAATAACCAGACATTTAATTGTTAACAAAACAAATCAATCATTCATTGTTACCATTTACAAAAAAATAAGAGAATTTGTTAAAAACAAAATAAAATAAATAAAGTTCCACAAATGATCAGTTCAGTTCATGAAGCATACAGACAAAAAAAAAAAAAAAAGAGACCGGATGTAAAAGTCATGTTTATGTGGTGGTTTAAAACTTTACTCTCACTACTTTACTACAACTATGTCTGTATAAGTAAGCATTCAGCCGTATATTTAAATAATAAAATTCATACTTAAATACAAATGATCATAAAAAGTCAATCAACAATGGTCTTCCGCTTCTTTTACGTTCAAATAATCATCGAATGGAACCAATACTAACTAAATAACACCACTGTGGTGGTGGTGACTCAATTGAATTCAATTAAACTAAATTTGCATTTTCAACAGAATTATTTTTATTGTTGTTATTTTTAAAAAATTTGTGTTGTTTTTTTTTTGGGTGAAAACAGCAAGACAAGTAGTTTTAACATTTAGCCATTAAATAATATGTTAAAACAAATACATAATAAAAAAAACCAAGTCAAAACAATTCAATTGATGTTATTTTTATTTTATTTTTTTTTTTCAACATTTTCTGTCTGTCTGTTCATGGTACATTGAATATCACACATTTGGTTAACAATATAAAGACATGATGTTGTTGATGATCGCAGTGTCAAAATAAAACTTGTATAGAAATTTATTTGTTTCCATAACAATTAAAACACCAAAAGTGTTGTTATAAAAAAAAATTAATTGTACTAAATAATGATTATTTAGAAGAGTTTAAATTTAAAGCAAATTTAATCATAAATTTCCACAGAAATTGAAAGTTTTTTTTATAACAAATTTAAATAAAAACAAGTAAGAGAGCTTTATTCGGCTGTGCCGAATCTTATATATCCTTCACCAAATTATACTTTAAAATAAAAATTTTAAATATTTTTAGGTAAACAAAATTAAATTTTATTTTTTTCAAAATTTAAAAAAAAAATTTTTGTTTTCAAATTGTTTTTCAAAATTTAAAAAAAAATTATTTTTTTTCAATATTGTTTTCAATATTGTTTTCTATTTTTTTTTTTTAATTTTTTTTCCAAATTTTTTTTTAAATTTTTTATTGAAAAAAAATTTTTTTGGTAAAAAAAAATATTCGGGTTAAAAAATATTTTTCCCGATTTTGACCCATTGTGGGTCCAAATTACTATAGCCTTATATAAATCGTTACAATGGACTTTGAAATATCTATCATTAGATATCCATATTGTCTATATTAATGACTTAGTAATCCAGATATAGATAAAAGATAGGCCAAAAATCGAGGTTGGCCCGGTTTTTTCCTTATCTCAGCCATTTGTGGGCTGATTCTCCATTTTAAATAGTAACAGAGCCGGAAGAATTCCCGATATATTAATGTATGAATTAAGTATGTAAGTTATTTGGGGGCTGCTAAAAGTTGATTTCAACATACAGACGGACATGGCTATATCGACATTACAAACGGATTGACAAACTTATATACACCCTTGCCACTCATGGTGAAGGGTATAAAAATATATAATTCAGCTGAAACAAGAAAGTGTGTTATATTTGGTTGTACCGAATCTTGTATACCCACCATCAATATGTGACAATAAAATATGTTTCGGATATAGGGGTTATACGAGGGGGCGGTGTCAATTATGGGCCGATCCTCACAAAAGTTTGTAGAAAGATTTGGTTTCAATTTCATCACTATATTAATTATTATAAAACAATTATGAATGTTCAAGTAATTTTCTTAGGGGGACCTTGTATGGGGACTAGGAACAAATGTTGCTCGATTTTCGCCATACTTTACAGTTTAATTTCTGAGTTCTCACAACTAATTTGTGCAAAATTTTATCAGGATTGTCGCATTATCAACATATTTATGACTGTTTAAACAGTATTCCGAGGGGAAATTTTTATGGGGGCTAGGTGAAATCATGGATCAATATTTCCAAAAATTCAAACTATGTTTTCAATAGATAAAATAAAAGTACCTTTTTGAAATAAAAGTATTTTTTTGAAATAAAAGTATTTTTTTGATATAAAAGTACCTTTTTGAAATAAAAGTACCGTTTTGAAATAAAAGTACCTTTTTGAAATAAAAGTACCTTTTTGAAATAAAAGTACCTTTTTGAAATAAAAGTACCTTTTTGAAATAAAAGTACCTTTTATAAATAAAAGTACCTTTTTGAAATGAAAGTACCTTTTTGAAATAAAAGTACCTCTTTGAAATAAAAGTACCTTTTTCAAATATAAGTACCGTTTTGAAATAAAAGTACCTTTTTGAAATAAAACTACCTTTTAAAAAATAAAAGTACCTTTTATAAATAAAAGTACCTTTTTGAAATAAAAGTACCTTTTTGAAATAAAAGTATCTTTTTGAAATAAAAGTACCTTTTTGAAATCAAAGTACCTTTTTGAAATAAAACTACCTTTTAAAAAATAAAAGTACCTTTTTGAAATAAAAGTACGTTTATGAAATAAAAGTACCTTTTTTGAAATAAAAGTACGCTTATGAAATAAAAGTACGCTTATGAAATAAAAGTATCTTTTTGAAATAAAAGTACCTTTTGGAAATAAAAGTACCTTTTTGAAATTAAAGTACCTTTTATAAATAAAAGTACCCTTTTTAAATAAAAGTACCTTTTTGAAATAAAAGTACATTTTTAAAAATAAAAGTACCTTTTTGAAATAAAAGTACCTTTTTGAAATAAAAGTACCTTTTATACCTTTTTAAAATAAAAGTAACTTTTTGAAATTAAAGTACCTTTTTGAAATAAAAGTACCTTTTTGAAATAGAACTACCTTTTTGAAATAGAACTACCTTTTTGAAATAAAAGTACCTTTATGATATAAAAGTACATTTTTGAATTAAAAGTACCTTTTTGAAATAAAAGTACCTTTTTGAAATAAAAGTACCTATTTGAAATAAAAGTACCTTTTTGAGATAAAAGTACCTTTTTGAAATCAAAGTACCGTTTTGAAATAAAAGTACCTTTTTGAAATAAAAGTACCTTTTTGAAATAAAAGTACCTTTTTGAAATAAAAGTGCCTTTTTGAAATAAAAGTTCCTTTTTGAAATAAAAGTACCTTTTTCAAATATAAGTACCGTTTTGAAATAAAAGTACCTTTTTGAAATAAAACTACCTTTTAAAAAATAAAAGTACCTTTTATAAATAAAAGTACCTTTTTGAAATAAAAGTACCTTTTTGAAATAAAAGTATCTTTTTGAAATAAAAGTACCTTTTTGAAATCAAAGTACCTTTTTGAAATAAAACTACCTTTTAAAAAATAAAAGTACCTTTTATAAATAAAAGTACCTTTTTGAAATAAAAGTACGTTTATGAAATAAAAGTACCTTTTTTGAAATAAAAGTACGCTTATGAAATAAAAGTATCTTTTTGAAATAAAAGTACCTTTTGGAAATAAAAGTACCTTTTTGAAATTAAAGTACCTTTTATAAATAAAAGTACCCTTTTTAAATAAAAGTACCTTTTTGAAATAAAAGTACATTTTTAAAAATAAAAGTACCTTTTTGAAATAAAAGTACCTTTTTGAAATAAAAGTACCTTTTATACCTTTTTAAAATAAAAGTAACTTTTTGAAATTAAAGTACCTTTTTGAAATAAAAGTACCTTTTTGAAATAGAACTACCTTTTTGAAATAGAACTACCTTTTTGAAATAAAAGTACCTTTTTGATATAAAAGTACATTTTTGAATTAAAAGTACCTTTTTGAAATAAAAGTACCTTTTTGAAATAAAAGTACATATTTGAAATAAAAGTACCTTTTTGAGATAAAAGTACCTTTTTGAAATCAAAGTACCTTTATGAAATAAAAGTGCCTTTTTGAAATAAAAGTTCCTTTTTGAAATAAAAGTACCTTTTTGAAATAAAAGTACCTTTTTGAAATAAAAGTACCTTTTTGAAATAAAAGTACATTTTTTAAATAAAAGTACCCAGCAAGATCGCCTTAGAATCTCATGAGGATCCAGAAAAAAACTAATGTGGGTCTCCAACAAATATTTCAAATCCCAAATTTTCAACAATTCAGCTAGCTGTTTAAACCATTTTCTATTAATGATAGCAAAATACTTGCCATATATTTTCAACTTAAATAAAATTCCTTAATAAATTGTCCTCTATTTACCTCACGCACTAAATATTGTGGTATTTATGCTATATGTTGTTGTTCTCCGCGTTCCCAAGTTTATATGGTTGAAGTAAAGTAACAATGATGCTGTAACCTATAAAGAAAAATCGTTAAAAATCCATCATCATCAATTTTTTGTTATAAAAATTTTCATTATTTTTTTCTCTTTTTTTTGTCTCTGGTCAGTCAGTCTTTTTTAGTTGTGTCATTGTCATGTGCTGATTTTTGTTGTTTGTGTTTATAATGTTTGATGATGCATTTATTTTTACGTTGTTTTTCCATGATCATAAAAATTGATTTAATACAGACAATAAGATAAAACAAATTGAATCATTGACGACTGTCTTTACTTGACTTTACTTGTGGTCATAGGTTTTTGGTTGCTAAATACACAACAACAACTTCGATTGCAATTTAATGGCGCTAATGACAGGACAAGAATTTTAATGAAAGAGAGGTGTTTAAAGAGCTTGGGATTAGGGAGAGTTAGGGCTAAGAAATTTTAATGTAAGAATAAATGGATTAAGAACATTAAATTGAAAGTACTTTTATAACTTTTGCTGGGTTAGTTTCTTTTTATCAATATATAAATTCACTTTTAGCTACATAAATATTTAACAGACCCCCTTTTTTATTATAATATTAAATGAATTTTATGTTGATCAATACAAAAATACTATCGTGCTTAAAAGACGTAAGTGTGAGTAGTGTGTTATGTTGTTGTTATGTTGCAAATTGAATGCAACGACGCGACTTTATGCTTCGTTGATCAATTTAGCAGTCATACGTGTGTTGTCGTTTTTTTTCTTTTTTTGCATTCTCTCTGTATTTATTTTAAATATTGAACTACTCTACAAATTCAAACATAAAATACATTCATTATATTTATAGAATTTTATACCAAAGATTATTTAGCTGTGATAACATTGCTCTAAAATACCACTGCCACCACCATCACCAGCCATCACTACTTAAACCATCATTTCAGCTAAAAAAAAATCTCCCCTCCTGTCAGGCATTTGCTGCAATTCTTTTCTTGTTATAGTTTTTTTTATCATTCAATTCGGTTTTTTCTGCTGTTGCTGATGGTCAAATGGTGGTTTGTTTAGCTGCATATTGCATGCCAAAAGTTGTTGTGGTCAATTTGTTTAATTCGAGCATGACTCAAAATGTAAAACCGAATACAATTCGCGTATTTATTACAGCAAATGATCATTAATTATATTGAATATGATTAAATTCTAAAAGCAACTAGACTGGTACTAAGGGTTAGTTAAATGAAATTATAATTAAATTTACATATTAAAAATTATTAAGAAACATAAAATATTTTCAACAAAATTAATGTTTATGACTTCAAGGAAAACGATTATGTGGAAATTAAGAGAATTCTTCAAAGTAGATGTTTCGATAATGATCTCTTTTCATAAAAGTAACTTTTTCTAAAAGTACTTTTTTAGAAAAGGACTATTTCCATGAAATTTTACAATAAAAGTACTATTTTTGAATAAAAGTACTTTTTTTAAATAAAAGTACCTTTTTGAAATAAAAGTACCTTTTTGAAATAAAAGTACCTTTTTGAAATAAAAGTACATTTTTGAAATAAAAGTACCTTTTTGAAATAAAAGTACCTTTTTGAAATTAAAGTACCTTTTTGAAATAAAAGTACCTCTTTTAAATAAAAGTACCTCTTTTAAATAAAAGTAACTTTTTTCTAAAAAAAGTACCTACACGAAGGACGATAAACGAAACTATAGACTATAAACCAGATCATAGACGAGACTTTAGACGAGAGGTTATAGAACAGAAGCTATAAGCAAGAGACTATAGCCCAGAGACTATAAATGAGAGACGAGAGACTATAGACAAGACGATAGAGAGATGAGTTTATAGACGAGACTATAGAAGAAGACCAGCAACTATAAACGAGATACTATACTCTATAGTCTCGAGACGATAGGCCAAGACTATATATGTACGAGAGACTATAGACAATACTATAGACAAAACTATAAAAAGTACCTTTTTGAAATAAAAGTAGCTTTTATAAATAAAAGTACCTTTTATAAATAAAAGTACCTTTTATAAATAAAAGTACCTTTTATAAATAAAAGTACCTTTTTCATAAAAAAGCACCTTTTTCATAAAAAAGTACCTTTTTCATAAAAAAATACCTTTTTCATAAAAAAGTACCTTATTCATAAAAAAGTACCTTTTTCATAAAAAAGTACCTTTTTCATAAAAAAGTACCTTTTTATATAAAATTAGTTTTACATTATTTTCTCTGACTGTAAATCATGTTTGTTTGTGTAAAAAAAAATCACTCAACTATAACTAAAGTTTGTCATTATTTAATTTTATTTTACATTATTTTTTTCTGTTTTCCTACTTATTCCTGCTGTCTGTCTACTTCAAGCTCAACAACGAAGCGTCAAAAAAGTCGTTGGTTGTAACAACAATAATCAAAAAAACAAACTCACATTTTCTTTGTATGGATTTCGAATACTAGAAAGACGAACAATTAAATTCAATACAATTTGTCTACAAAACAAAAAAAAAAAAACAACTAAAAATAATTGGTTCACTGTGAGTGAGACACCAGTAATATTTTCACATACTCGTAGATAGTATAAATATGTATTGTAGTATTTTACGCACCTCACATGCGATCGAAAAAATTGGTAAAAAGAAAACGGAAGAATTCTTAAAGACATCAAACCAAACATCAAGTACAATGGCATTTTATTACAGACAGGCATATATTTCTGTTTACTATAATCTGTCACGAATGAGTTCACCTCACCTGCCGCAATTAATGATTGTTTGTTGTTGCAAGTATTTCTTGGGTTTCTTTTAACGTTTTTCAAAAAAATATTGGGGAAGAATTCGCGTTTTTTCGCGCCACTTTAATGGTGTCTTTATTTAGCATTCACAAAACCTTTTGTCTATAACATTTTCAGTTCGAATGTTAATTTCTGTTGAAATTTCAATATTAAGTACAAGTTGGTAGTCAGTCTGTCTGTAATTGTGGCAATATACAAATATTTAAAGTTCTTGAACTTATTTTTTTTTTTACCTTACGGCTTTTGAAAACATAGATAATTGTAATGAATGCATAAATTAGTTGTATAATTTTGTTGTTTTCAATTAAAAAACATAGTAAAAACGGAATAAAAAAATAGAGAGAAACGAAAACTGAACTGAACATGAAAATTACATTAAATTAGAAGAAAAATGTATTTAGAGTGGAACAGGTCATTGAATCGTAAGGAAAAGGATGGCAATAGAAGTGATGGCAAAGGAAAGGATATGAAATATTTATAGAAATTGGAAATTTAGGAAAGTTTGTAATTCTAAATGAATTTAAAGCATTATAGTATAGATTATACTGTAGTCTATAGTATATGGCCTTTAGTATCTCTGCTATAGTTTATCGTATATAGTCTATCATCTATAGTCTCGTCTATAAACTCATCTATGGTCTCGTCTATCGTATCGTCTATAGTTTTGTCTATAGTCTCGTCTTAGTCTATCATCTTTCGTTTATAGCCTCTCGTCTATAGTATCGTGTATAGTATAGTCAATAATCTCGTCTATAGTCTCGTCTATCGTGTATAGTCTCGTCTTTCGTTTATAGTCTATATTTATAGTCTTGTCTATAGTCTCGTCTATAGTCTCTTGTGTATAGTCTCGTGTATAGTATCTCGTCTTTCGTTTGTAGTCTCGTCTATTGTCTAGTTTATAGTCTCGTCTATAGTATTGTGTATAGTCTTGTCTATAGTCTATCGTCTTCCGTTTATAGTCTTCCTTTTGTATAGCCTTCGTTCATAGTCTCTGGTCTATAGTTTCGTCCATAGTCTCGTCTATAGTCTCGTCTATCGTCTCGTCTATTGTCTAGTCTATAGTCTCGTCTATCGTCTCGTCTATTGTCTAGTCTATAGTCTCGTCTATAGTCTCGTCTATAGTCTCGTCTATAGTCTCGTCTATAGTCTCGTCTATAGTCTCATTCAAAGTCTCGTCTCATCTATAGTCGTCCATAGTATCATCTATATCTATCTCGTTTATATATGTAGTCTCCTCCAAAGTCTCGTCTATAGTCTCGTCTATTGTTTAGTCTATTGTCTAGTCTATAGTCTCTTGTGTATAGTCTCTCGTCTTTCGTTTATAGTCTCGTCTATAGTCTTGTGTATAGTCTTGTCTATAGTCTATCGTCTTCCGTTTGTAGTCTTCCGTTTATATAGCCTTCGTTTATAGTCTCTGGTCTATAGTCTCGTCTATAGTCTCTGGTCTATAGTCTCGTCCATAGTCTCATCTATAGTCTCGTCTAATGACTAGTCTATAGTCTCGTCTATAGTCTCGTTTATAGTCTCGTCTATAGTCTCGTCTATAGTCTCGTCTATAGTCTCGTCTATAGTCTCGTCTATTCTCTAGTCTATAGTCTCTTGTGTATAGTCTCTCGTCTTTCGTTTATAGTCTCGTCTATAGTCTTGTGTATAGTCTTGTCTATAGTCTATCGTCTTCCGTTTATAGTCTTCCGTTTATATAGCCTTCGTTTATAGCATCTGGTCTATAGTCTCGTCTATAGTCTCGTCCATAGTCTCATCTATAGTCTCGTCTATTGACTAGTCTATTGTCTCGTCTATAGTCTCGTTTATAGTCTCGTCTATAGTCTCGTCTATAGTCTCGTCTATAGTCTCGTCTATAGTCTCGTCTATAGTCTCACCCATAGTCTCCTCCAAAGTCTCGTATATAGTCTCGTCCAAAGTTTCGTCCATTGTCATGTCTATAGTCTCATCCAAAGTCTCGTCTCATCTATAGTCGTCCATAGTCTCGTCTATATCTATCTCGTTTATATATGTAGTCTCCTCCAAAGTCTCGTCTATAGTCTCGTCTATAGTCTCGTCTATTGTCTAGTCTATTGTCTAGTCTATTGTCTAGTCTATAGTCTCTTGTGTATAGTCTCGTGTAATGTCTCTCGTCTTTCGTTTATAGTCTTGTGTATAGTCTTTCGTTTATAGTATCTGGTCTATAGTATCGTCTATAGTATCTGCTCTATAGACGCGTCTATAGTCTCGTCTATAGTATCGTCTATAGTATCGCCTATAGTATCGTCTATAGTCTCCTCTATAGTCTCGTCTATAGTATCGTCTATAGTATCGCCTATAGTATCGTCTATAGTCTCCTCTATAGTCTCGTCTATAGTCTCATCTATAGCCTTGTCTGTAGTCTCGTCTATAGTCTCGTCTATAGTCTCGTGTATAGTCTCTCGTCTTTCGTTTATATTCTCTTTTTTATAGTCTGGTGTATAGTCTCTCGTCGATAGTCTCCTCTATCGTCTCGTGAGTATAGTCTTAAATTAATAGTTACACAGACTGTTATACATTTGTATTAAACTTATTATTTGGCAATCATTTAGCTCGTTTGGCTGTATTAGTCATAGAATTGCCTGAACTTTCATTCTGCTTTATATAATTAATAATTTGTATTCCTTTTGCTGTTTGCCATTCCTGTTTTGTACCCAAAAAAAAAACACAAAATTTATCCTTTTTTTCAATTAATTTTTCAATACATTTTTTATGATTTTTCTTTTTTTCTCGCTGCAATATTAATGTCGTGGTTGTTTGTATTCCTTTAAGCATTAATAATTTCTTGGCAATATTTAATTTAATTTTTTTCTCTTTAAGCTAAATGTGTTTCTTTGTAATAAAATAAATACAATTTTTTGTTTTGCTGGCAAAAGTTACAAGAAAATTTCGCCCCCATAATTTTTAATCATAATTTTTCATTGTTGCAAGTCCATGTTTTATTCTTATATACAATGTTATTTTTTCATTATTATTAACAAAAAATAATAAAAAAAAAAATATATTGTAAACACAGTTTGCTAGCTTAAAAAGAATTAAACCCCCTGCTTCTCCAAACTTTCAGCAAATGCCTCAGAAAAATTATAACAATCGATCTAAAGGGTTTTTATATATTTTATTTTATTTTCTTCAATCTGGTCCATTTTTTCACCCTTTTTTTGTTGCTGCTGTTGTTTGCAGTCATCACGAAGAAAAAGTTACATTTGTTTTGGTAATTTTTTATTAATTTTTGTTTGGCTTTTATAATAATTTTCTATGACGGTTTTGGTTTTTTTTTGTTTCCTTTCTTTTCGGCTGGTTGATATTTAATCGCCTTCGATACGCTTCGTTTTATATGAAATTTTCTTTGTGAACAGGAAATGTTTTGAGTGAAAAAAGTGAAACAGTTTTAGTTTCTTTTTTTTTTACGTGAAATTGTGGAAAAAAAGGAAATTAAATTTATATTTATTTTGTTTTGGCAAAACTGACGGCCGTGTGTCTTACTAAGTTAAGGGTGTTTGGAAAAAAGGAGTATTTACCAATATTTTTTCTTTGTTATACAAGAAAATTATAACAAGATGTTGTTATTGTAAGCCTTATGGAGTCATTAATAAAAAATCAAAGGTTTTGCGTTCAAACAACAATAGGGTTTTCTTATAAAACTTGTAAAATAAAATTAAGATAAAAAGTAAACAAGTTTTATGCGATTTTTTAGTTTAATTTGAGAGTCCATCACAGCACACTTTTGAAACGAAACCTCATCTGAAGCAAAACCTTATTTTTTGTTGAATAAAACTAAAAATTTTACAAACATTTTATACGTATTTATTAACATTTTTATTTCCTGCTAGAATAAACACAGAAATCTACCAGTCTATCAATCATCAGTCAGTTTTAAACACTCATACTCCCATACATTTGAAATAATAAAAAAACAACACATTTTTCCTTTTACACATGTTTGAGTTTGAGTGTAATCACTCAACGTAAAATTCAAATCAATCAAACAAAAAAATGTTGGTAAAAATACAATTTTTTTTTTCAGTCATACGTTACTTTTGGATTATTTGAATTATTGTATTAATGTGTGTATTATTCTTTGTTTTCAAGTTTACGGAAATAAGATTAAGTTTTTTTTTTCTCTCTCTAACATAATCAAATATTCTGATATGTATTTGTTAGTTTTTTGATTTTTCTTAGATCGCGTGTTGGATTATTACAAATTGTATTAGAAAAAATTCATTTTAGTTGGAAAGGAAGTAAATTTTTTTATATGAATTTATTTCCGTTTTCTGTTGAAGTTTGATTAGGGATTATAAGTAGTTAATAATTGTAAGATTACGGGAAAAGAAGCAAGAGAGAGAGAGAGAGGTTGGAGAAAGGAAAGTTGTTAGGAAAAGTAGTAAAATTTTAGGCAAAACAATACAAACTTTAGAAGAACTGGTTAAAATACAAATAAAATATAGACTAGACGATAGACCAGACGATAGACAAGACGACTGAGGAGACTATAGACGGGCAAATATAGACGAAAGACTATAGACGAGACTATAGATGAGACTATTGGTGAGACTAGGCGATAGAGAGACGATAGGCAAGACGAGAAATGATAATATAGACGAGACTATCGAATATAAACTATAGACGAGAGACTATAGGCTAGATACTATATACGATAGACTATACACGAAACAATAAACGCGACTACAGCGAAAAGACTATACACGATAATATATACGAGAGACGATAGACTATAAACAGGAGAGCAGAGACTATAGATGAGAAGATAACGAGACTATTGACGATGCGATAAAGGACACGATAGACAAGGCGAGAGATTACAGACGAGACTATAAATGATAAGCTATACACTATAGACCTTAGACGAGAGACTATAGACGAGAGACTATATACGAGACTATACACTACAAACTTTAGATGAGAGATTATGGACGAGAGAATATATACAAGTGTATAGACGAGACTATAGTCAAAGCTATAGGCGAGATTATAGTCAAGACAGTAGACGAGATAATAGACGAGAGACTATAGGCGATAATATATACGAGAGACGATAGACTATAACAAGAATAGGAGAGTTTATAGACGAGATGATAGATGAGACGATAACGAAACTATTGACGAGGCGATAAAGAAGACAATGGACAAGACGAGAGATGAGATTATAGACGAGACTATAGATGATAAACTATACACGAGAGACTTTAGACGAGAGACTATAGACGAGATACAATAGACGAGATACTTTACATGAGAGATTATAGACAAGAGAATATATACAAGTCTATAGACGACACTATAGTCAAGGCTATAGACGAGACTATAGTCAAAGCTATAAGCGAGATTATAGTCAAGGCAGTAGACGAGATAATAGACGAGACTCTAGTACAGACTATAGACAAGGCGATAGAGAAGACGAACGATGGACGATATAAAATACGATAGATAATAAACTATAGACAAGAGACTATAGACGAGACTATATACGACACTATAAACGAGAGACAATAGACGAGATACTTTAGACAAAAGAATATAGACGAGAGACTAGACTAAAGACGAGCTTGTATATAAGTCTATAGACAAGACTGTATTCAAGGCTATAGACGATACTATAGTCAAGGCTATAGTCTAGGGTATAGGCGAGATTATAGACGAAACTATAGTACTGACTATAGACTACGCGATAGAGTAGACGAAAGATGAGACGATATACAAGACGAGAGATAATAAACTATAGACGAAAGCCTATAGACGTAAATGCAGACGAGATTATAGACAAGAATATAGTCAAGATTACAGACGATACTATAGTCAAGACTGCACGACATTATAGTCAAGACTACAGATAGGACTATAGACGAGACTGTAGTCAAGGCTATGGATGAAACTATAGTCAACACTAAATACGAGGGTATAAATGGATCTATAGAGTAGACTATATACGATACTATAGTAAAGACTAAAGACGAGACTTTAGGAACTATAGACGAGACTATAGTCGAGACCATAAATTATTGCAAAGCTGTCTAGCAGTTCCATTTTGTTTGTAAACAAATAAAACAATTGAAAATTTCTATTGTTAAAATGATTAGTGATAAATCTCCATAAATCTTAACTCTAAACTTTATAACAGTTTTTTTTATTTAAAACTGTTCTAAAAAAAATGTATAATGCAAAATAACAACTGAGAAATAAAACTAAAATTTAACAATCTATAAATCTTTTTTAAACTAATTCTTAGACTCTATATACAAGTAAATTCACACCGGATGTAAGTGATTCTTAGTATTAGTGTTTTTATACAAGTATAAGGGCATTTGTATGTACATTTGAATGAATTTCTGTTTTTTTTTTTCTTCAGTTTCATCGTGTACCACCATTATTAATCTAGTTTTTCAAAAAAAAAAAAAAAATTTAACCACAATTCAAGTGTGAATTTTGTACACATTTAGTTATTTACTACTGGTGTTTTTTTTTTTTTTGGTTTCTTTTTTTTCTTAATTTTTTATTACAGAAATAACAAATTTTATTTACTTTCTTTTTGAAATTTGTGTGTGTTTTACTGCTGCTCAATTTGATTTTCTAAGGTAAACTTCCGTTTAAAAGATGTTTTAGAGAAAAAAAGAAAAACAACAAACCCAACCCATATGGCCTGGCCCGGCTTGGCCTCTCTATGATTTTTTTTTGTTGTTGTTTAGTATTAAGTAAGTAAGTACTACTACCAACTGTTATTATTAAATTAAACAGTAACTTTAAATTGGTCTGTGGGAATCAGTCAGCTTTTCAAGACTCATAGGGAGTCTATTGTTTTTTGAGTTTTTTTTCTTGTTGTGGCTGCATGTATTTGGTTACATATTTTGTAGAAAGTACCAATTTACTTTGTTAAATACATTATTGTTGTGTATTGTCTCAAAGTGCTTAAGTTTGAGGTAAAGTGGGGACACGAATAAAAATTAACGAATTATTGCTACAGTGATCGGTACTCATAGCCTCTAGAAAACGAACTTGATCTATAATTTACTTGTACACAACGAAACTTTAACGAAACATATTAAAATGATAAAATAAGAAACACAAATCACAATTAAATAACTGGTCAGATTACAATAGAAAAAGTACAACTTGTTATGCTCTTTATGCCGACCACTGTTTTTAAGTTTTCTCTATTTGAATTTCTATACCAAACCTCTAGGTTAACATTTTTCTTATCTTTCTTTGTAAACTTTTCTCCGTTTACTGACTTTTCCTGATCACTGTCTTATTTGAAATCTATCATGCAATTTAAATTGTGCTTCGTTTGTCTTCATCACATTATTTCATAATTAATTGTAAATACTGAGAACTTTTCTCATTTATTTCAGTTTTATATGTATTTTTTTTTTATAGTATTTATACATGTATTAACATGGTTTTCTTTATATATCTTCTTAATATCCATAAATTGATTGATAATTCCCATAAAAAACTAACTATAATTATTTATTTTACGGAAGTTTTTAGTTAAACTTCTTGTTCTTAGTAGCCGCATTAATAAGGGAAGTATGTATGTAACTACAAGTAGAATTCTAAGATGCGGGTCATTTTTATCGTGATCACTCTAATGTTCATGATCATAAACATGAGATAACAAGAATGTTTTTTATACAGCAAATATAAATATATAAGAATTTAACGTGTTTTTTTAACGTATTTTTCTTAATTTAAATTAATAAAAACATAGTTAAATGATTAATAAGAAAAAGTGGGAAATTAAGGAAGTTTTTGAGTAAAAAAGACAGCTGTTGTTCAATTAAACAAGCTCTTGAAAATTTAGGTGAATGATTATAAGAACTTTTAATTAAATAAGAAATGTGTTAAAATGAATTTTATTTATATGAAAACGATCTCATTTTATGCGATCTCAAATTTATGAACTTTAGTACTTTTTATGTACTATTTTTGGTACTTAAATTAAGTACTATTTTAGTACTAAAATAAAGTACTATTTCAGAACAATTTTAGTACTAAAATTAAATACAATTTTAGTAATGAAATTATGTACTATTTTAGTGCTAAAATTATATACTATTTTGGTACCAAACTTAAGTACTTAATGACAATTTAGTACCAAAATTAAATACTATTTTGGTACTAAAATTAAGTAAAATTTTAGAACTAAAATTAAGTAATATTTTAATACTAAGATTTAGTACTAAATGACAATTTAGTACAAAAATTTAGTACTTTTTTAGTACAAAAATTTAGTACTAAATGACAATTTAGTCAAAAATTAAGTACTATTTTAGTACGAAAATTTAGTACAAAAATTAAGTACTTTTTTAGTACGAAAATTTAGTACTAAATGACTATTTACCAAACTATTTACCAAAAATTAAGTACTTTTTTAGTACGAAAATTTAGTACTAAATGACAATTTAGTACACAAATTATGTACTATTTTAGTACAAAAATAATTTAATTTTGATTACTTAGTACCAAACTTAAGAACTATTTTAGTACTAAAATTAAGTACTAGATGAGAATTTAGTACCAAAAATAAGTACTATTTTAGAACTAAAATTAAGTACTACTTTAGAACTATAATTAAGTACTATTTTAGAACTAAAATTAAGTAATATTTTAGTACTTAAATGAACAAATATTTTAGTACTAAAATTAAGTACTATTTTAGTAATATTTTAGTTTAAAAATTTAGTACTAAATTTTAGTACTTTTTTAGTACTATTTTCGAACTTAAATTAAACTATTTATAGTAATAATATTATAGGAAAGTTGATTTACCGATTTCCCTCCTTCCCTATGTTCGTAGAAATCAACTTCCCAAAGACCTCAGATAACTTGGAGACCCCAAACCTAGATCAATATATAAAAAATATGTTAGAAAATTTTGCTATTTAAAATCATGAGCTGAGCTATGAGCAAAACAATACGACTACCTCGATTTTTAGTATTAAACCTATATCTCGCTAACTGTGACCGGTACATAGACAATATATACATCAAATGAAAGGTATTTCAAGAACTATTTAGCTCTTTTACTTGTTATTTTAAATAATTTATTTTTCTCACAAAAATTTTTTTTTTACAAAATTTCGTTTCTCTTTATTTTCAGGTTTCGCCGAGTTTTACCAGGTGAGTATTTACTATTTTTCCACATTTTAATACCTTTCTTTAAAAATCCTTTAAATATTTCAACCCCCCCAAAATGATAATTTATAACGAATTTATTATTAATTACCATTATTATTAATTATCATAGACTTTAAGCCATTAACATATCAGCTGATAACTCCGGTCTTTTACTTTCCCCCCCCCCCCCCCTCACTTTTTGATTCCACGTTAATTCGTTAACTACACGCAAATATAAATTGACATGCATACTCATTCATTTCTAATCAAAATAGATAGATTACAAAGTTCATATCACAAAATAAAAAACATACTTACACATGCTCATATTCATATTCAAATGTCAAAAACTTAATGCAACTTAGACTAGACTTCTATAAAGATAGACATACTCACAATATGTAAGAACATGTCATCTGTCAAAGTTATTGAAAATTGTTTAACATTTTTCACCTTAATATGAATATAAATTTTGTTGGAAAAAAAAAAGAAAAACTCAACAACACCCCTGTACCACCACCCTTGAACATTGCATATTAATATTTTATTTTATAAACATTGCTGTTGTTTTTTCTGTACAAGTTAATAAAAAATGTATGACAATATGTTGTTTTTTGTTGCTGCCTGTTTATTATTATTATTATTATTGAATGTTGATGAACTGTCTGCTGAAAAATCATTTATAAGTCATACTTTCTACGCAAGTGACATATGAATATGAAATTATTTATTAATAAAGGTATTGCATGTTTAGTTGGGAGGATATATTAGTCGATAGAGAGGAAAGTTTTTTCAGAAAAATATTGTAGGAGGAGAGGAAATACTGTAGTTTTTGAATGTGGAGAAATGTACTTGTGAACTGAGAGTACTATATGTACTATGTATAGTACTTATACTATGTTTACTATAGAAGAGTCTCAACTATAGTCTCGTCCTTAGTTTAAGCTATAAAATGGTCTGTAGTTCCGTCTGTACTCCCGCCTATGGTATCGTCTATATTCTTGTTTATAGTCTCGTCTATAGTCTCGTCCATAGTCTCAACAATAGTCTCGTGGACACTTTCGTCTAAAGTGTCATCCATAGTGTCGTATATAGTCTCGTGACAGTGTCGTCAGTATCAATCATAGACTCATCCTTAGTCTCGTCAATAGTCTCCTCTATAGGATCATCCGTAGTCTCTTCCATAACCTCGTCCACAGTCTAGTCTATAGTCTCGTCTATAGTCACATCGTCCATAGTCTCGTCTATAGTCTCAACAAGAGTCTCGTTTATAGTCTCATCTACAGTCTCGTCTATAGTCTCGTGGACACTTTCGTGTATAGTAGCATCCACAGTGTCGTATATAGTCTCGTGACAGTGTCGTCAGTATCATCCACATATTCATTCTTAGTCTCATCACTAGTCTCGTGTGATCAAAAGTCTCGTCTATAGAGTCTTTCATTGTCTCGTACATGGTCTAGTCTATAACATCGTCCATAGGCTCGACAATAGTCTCGTCAAGAGTCTCGTCCATAGTCTTGTCTTTAGTCTCCACTATAGGATCATCCGTAGTCTCTTCCATAACCTCGTTCATAGTCTAGTCTTTAACGTCGTCCATAGGCTCGACCGTAGTCTCATCTACAGTCTCATCGAGAGTCTCGTCTATAGTCTCGTCTATAGTCTCATCTACAGTCTCGTCTTTAGTCTTGTCTATAGTCTCGTCTATAGTCTCGTCTATAGTCTCTTCTATAGTCTCGTCTATAGTCTTATCTATAGTCTCGTCTATATTCTCGTCTATAGTCTCGCCTATAGTCTCGTCTATAGTCTCGTCTTTAGTCTTGTCTATAGTCTCGTCTATAGTCTCGTCTATAGTCTCTTCTATAGTTTCGTCTATAGTCTTATCTATAGTCTCGTCTATATTCTCGTCTATAGTCTCGCCTATAGTCTCGTCTATAGTCTCGTCTTTAGTCTTGTCTATAGTCTCGTCTATAGTCTCGTCTATAGTCTCTTCTATAGTCTCGTCTATAGTCTTATCTATAGTCTCGTCTATAGTCTCGCCTATAGTCTCGTCTATAGTCTCGTCTATGGTCTCGTCTATAGTCTCGTCTATGGTCTCGTCCATGGTCTCGTCTATAGTCTCGTCTATAGTCTCGTCTATGGTCTCGCCTATAGTCTCGTCTATAGTCTCGTCTATAGTCTCGTCTATAGTCTCGTCTATAGTCTCGTCTATAGTCTCGTCTATAGTCTCGTCTATAGTCTCGTCTATAGTATCATCTATAGTCTCTTCTATAGTCTCTCTATAGTCCCGTCTATAGTCTCGTCTATACTCTCATCTATAGTCTCTTCTATAGTCTCTTCTATAGTCTCTATAATCTCCCTATAGTCTCATCTATACTCTCATCCATAGTATCGTCTATAATCTCGTCTATAGTCTCGTCTATAGTCTCGTCTATAGTCTCGTCTATAGTCTCGTCTATAGTCTTGTCTATAGTCTAGACTAAATTCTCGTCTATAGTCTCGTTCATAGTCTCGTCCATAGTCTCGTCTATAGTCACATCTATAGTCACATCTATAGTTTCGTCCATAGTCTCGTCTATAGTCACGTTTATAGTTTCATCTACAGTCTCGTCTATAGTCTCATCCATAGTCTCGTCCTTAGTCTCCTCTATAGGATCATCCATAGTCTCTTCCATAACCTCGTTCATGGTCTAGTCTATAGTCTTGTCAATAGTCACATCTATAGTTTCGTCCATAATCTCAACAAGAGTCTCGTTTATAGTCTCATATACAGTCTCGTCTATAGTCTCGTGGACAGTTTCGTTTATAGTATCATCCATAGTGTCGTATATAGTCTCGAGACAGTGTCGTCAGTATCATCCATAGACTCATCCTTAGTCTCGTCTATAGTCTAGTGTACATTGTCTTTAGGAGTCTCGTCTATTGTCTCTTTCATAGTCAAGTCTATACTATCATCCATAGGCTCTACCATAGTCTCATCTACAGTCTGGTCTATAGTCTCGTCTATAGTATCGTTGACAGTGTCGTGTCTCGTATCGTGTCCTCAAGAGTCTCGTCTATAGTGTCTTTCATTGTCTCGTACATAGTGTAGTCTATAACATCGTCCATAGGCTCGACCGTAGTCTCATCAAGAGTCTCGCTATAGTCTTGTCCATAGTGTTGTCTTTAGTCTCCTCTATAGGATCATCCGTAGTCTCTTCCTTAGTCTCGCCGATAGTCTCGTCGACAGTGTCGTCTATAGTATCATCCTTAGCCTCGTCTACAATCTCGACCATAGTCTCATCAAGAGTCTCGTCTTTAGCCTGGTCTATAGTCTCGTCCTTAGTCTCATCTACAGTTTCGTCTATAGTCTCGTCGACAGTGTCGTCTATAGTGTCGTCCGTAGTCGCGTCCTTAGTCTCGCCTATAGTCTCATCTATAGTTTCGTCCATAGTCTCAACAAGAGTCTCGTTTATAGAGTCATCTACAGTGTCGTCTATAGTCTCGTCCTTAGAGTCCACCATAGTCTGCAGGGTCTTCTGTAGTGTGGTTATAGTCTGAACTCCTCTATAGTTTCTTATACTTACAAAACTTTTCAAACTTTTGTTCAAACCACTTACTTGTCTAATTGTATAACATTAAAAAAGGCCCAAACTCCATTGACTTTTATACATTTTAACCAATAGTATTAGTTCTCTAATAACCTTCAACCCCTCCAGCTCTTTTTTTTATCGGCTTTCAAAATAAAACGTATGACTAACAATCCCTTATTGACCTCATATGTTAATTTTTTGTTGTTGTTAAGTTTAACAGAAAAACCCTAAAAAATTACCGCCTTAAAACACCTTTTTAATACCAATAACAGCAATAAGAACCACATACAATATTCACACATTCTTAACGTCCATTAATTACTCCCTGTTGTTATAAGTTGAAACCTATAAAAACCATAAATTAAATTCCCTTAAAATAGTTATAGAACCAAACGAACAAAAAAAAAAAAAAAATACACTCAAAAACGCTTTTACTCATACTTTGGTTTTGGGTGTAATAAATAGTGGTCAAACATTTTCATTACGTATTTGCTATTAAACCTAATAATGTAATAAATATTCAAATTACAGTCATTTTTCGTTCTTTATATTTTTTTTTGGTTAACGAAATATAGTAGTAGTATTTATTTGTTGAAAATACATTCATTTATTATGGCCAGGTGGAAATAAAATATTGTTAATATTTGTAACATACACTCAAAGGAGGAAAATTAGTAAAATCCTTAAGGAATTTTCAAAATACTTGATTAGTTAAAAAGGCTAAATAGGTACTTAAGTATACTACAGTCATACAGACCCCATTACATCAAGAAAAATGCAACATTTGGTGCTGTTTATACGCTGGTGCCATCGCCGGAGATCGCCTTACGGTCAATGGAGATCGTTACCGCACCATGATCAATGATTTTTTTTTGAAAATATGGATGGCGCTTTGTGCCATATGGCGACGCAACCATTGATTTATTGAAATCAAAATTTGGAGATAAATTTATTTCGAGTAATAGACCTGTCAATTGGCCTTCAAGATCGTGCGATTTGACAGCTCTCGGTTATTTTTTGGGTGGCCACGGTTTTTGCTGATAAACCATGAACAATTGACGCCTTAGAGGCCAATATTTATGTACTTTCTACTAACTATACTACTACTTTCATTTAGTAGTAGATTTTTACTACTTTTTTTCCCTGAGTGTCCTTAGCTAAACTTGACATTTTCACAGTTGTTGATGTATTGACTATTACGTTGTGCTAATATGTCGAAGCAAACAGAAAAACGCGTGCATTAACACTAATAAAATTCATTTATACCAAAAAAGGTATAAATTGACTCTAAAAAGGTAACAAGTCAACACTGTACAATTGAATACTAACTATGGCTAGCAGCCGAAAAAAAACTCTACTCAAACTGTTTATTCTTAATGGAAAAACTGAAATTCATTTCATTCAAATACCATTTTCAAAGTAATTTTTATTCAGTGGATTTTTTTGTTTTGGTTGTTTCAAGTTTGTTTAATATATTTATGCTAATCAAATGACACCCAATGGTATTGTTAAATAAAATTTTGTAGTTTTTTTTATTTATATAGAGAATGAAATTTATAACATTGACTTTTTGGTTTCCACTTATAAATAGGACCTTTTGGCTTGACTGATTGTCAAACTTTCAAGGTTTTGTTTTTTTTTTTTTGTTTTTGTTTAATACCACATTCGATTTTTCGTTTGTTAAATTCATTGGAAATGGAGTTTTTAGGGTGGTTTTAATATTAAACGTTGGTATTTATGGCTTTTTATAGTATTATGACTTTGTTTGCTATATGTATACGAAATATTTAGTAACCTTTGATTATTGGTCAATAGTTTGGATGGTAGAGTGTTGTTAACTATATTGTATAGGTGGTGTAATGTTTGGCTTTTGTCCATTTGTTATACAAAATTCATTAGCATATTGATATTTAAACAAAAATAGTAGGGAAACAATGAACGTAATGGAAAATTTATTGGCTTTACTAAGGAATTAGCTATTATTTTTAATAGTAGGGGTAGTTCTTCGTCTACTGAAGACATTTGTATTTCAGTAGGTTAGGTTAGATTATCAGGCAGCCGTCTAAAACTTTCGTTGGTACAGCTCACTTGGGTCCAATAATTGTTCCCTTTGTGATACCTGAAAAGAGAATGAAAACAGAGAGAGTAGAGAAATAGAAGTAGAAGAAAGGAATTTTATAGATTTAGTAGGCAAGAGGAGAATATTGAAAGAAATGGGAGGAGTTAGAGGAGAAGATGTTGAGAGTCAGATAATGCAGACCATCATGGGACAGTTGCCGAGTCACCATGAGGTGCAATTTGCAAGTGCTTTCCTTAATAAAGGCGTCTATGCACCTTAGTCCGCTCACCTAAAAGTCTGGCCCGTAGATCGTCCAGTGCCGGACAGTTACAAAAGAAGTGTAGAATAGTTTCTTGCTCTTCCTCATTCTGACAACTTCTGCAGAAGTCGTTATAAGGTAACCCAAGTCTTGCAGCATGGGGACCGAAAGTGCAATGTCCGGTGATCATCACCACCATATTGCTGAGTCGTATTCCTTGTATTCGAAGTAGATATGACGTGCGTCTACAGTCCAACGCAGGCCACATCATCCTCGTAATAGCACAGGTGGATTCATTACACCACCTCGTTTGGGCAAGTTCATAATATGCGCCATGCATTCGTTTCTTGCAGCTTGACAGCGGAATACCGCGGAGGAAGTCTATCTCGTCTTCCGACAACAAGGCTCCTAATCCTGCCAAGTAATCATCAATACAATTGCCTTCATTGTGGCTGTGTCTACATACCCATGTGAGTACAACTGTCGAATGTCTCGCCATCTCATTTAAAAGGTCGATTATGGATTGCAACCGAACTTCAGTTGCGTTGCCAGAGGGCAACCACAAATTTCTGGTTGCCAGTTTTTCAACAGAAATGATAGCTGGCAGTTGCCATCTGTAATATCATTTAGGCAACTGACAACGCAACTGAAGTTCGGTTGTCATCCATAATCGACCCATAAGTATGCCCGGCATTCCTAGACCATATTCGATGTTGTATAAACACCTATCAGGGACTTAATTGCGACTTTACTGTCAGTATATATACGTATATCCCTACCAGATACACTGTAATATCTGAGCCAGTTGGCAGCTCTTTTGATAGCCGATACTTCGGCCTAAAGAATGCTACATCCATTTGGAAGTCTAAAAGACATTCTTATTCCAAATTCAGGGATGTATACACCACCGCCCACTCTGCCCCTTTTTAGACCCATCCGTATAGATGGATAGCCTCATTTCATCAACAGCGAGACCATCGACAGATTCCATATTGGATGGGATTGAGAAACCGAACTTCCTCAGGAAGAAGGGTTTGGGAGTACAGTAATCAATATGATCAAGAAGATTTTGTATACTTTCTATTATGCAAGCATGTCCATAGGATCTGTAATTCCATGCATTGCAGGCGTTAAGCCTGAAGGCCGTGTTCAATGCCAGTTTTCTGGCCATTAGATCTACTGGTATCCAGTTGAGAAGAATGAAGAGCGACTTCGTCGCGGTAGTTCGCAATGGCTCTGTTATCAGGATTGCCATGCTTCTTAATACCCTATCAAAGAGTATACGATTTGAGGCTCTATACATTGCCCTTAAAATAATATAGGTTTAGTACCCCATCTCGTGCCTATGGCGTTTCTGCAGACATACATAGCCGTCATGGCCTTAGCCGCTCTTGCCTCTGTATTAAGTTTCCAGGATAATTTCCTGTCGAGTATGATACCCAGGTACCTTGCATTGTCCGAGAGCGACAATTCGGTTCCGTTTAGTCGGGGTAACTTGAAATTCGATTTAATGTTTCTAGTGCCATTTCCAGTCTTTGCGATATCGTGCCCAGATGAATCCCTGAAACTGCCACCGCAACGTCATAGCTCTGGGAATCTAGTTTCATAAGCAGACAATTTAAGGCCAGGTTCCACAGAAGTGAAAAAAAAGACACTCCCTTAAACTATTTTTGTATCAGTAGTATCATTTATAGTGTAATCTTTATTTACGTCTATAATCTCGTTTATAGGTTTGTCTAAAGTTTCGTCTATAGTTCCATCTATATTCTGGATTATTGTATCGTCTCATTTATAGTTCGTTTAGAGCCTCACTTATAGTCTCGCATCGTTTATAGTCTGATCTCTAGTCTCGTACATAGTTACGTTCATTGTATCAACAACAGGCTCGTCCATTGTCATGTATATAGAATCGTTCATAGTCTCGTCCATAGTTGCGTCAATAGACTCGTTCATAGTCACGTCTATAGACCCGTTCATAGTCTCATCCATAGTCTCTCCTACAGTCCGTCTTGAGCCTCGTCCACAATCTCGTCTATGTTTCGTCTACAATCCCGTCCATATTCTTCTCAATAGTCTCTTTCATAGTCTTGTCTACTGTCTCGCCCATAGTCTCTTCAACATAGAATCAACCGTAGTCTGGTGTACTGTCTCATCCATAGTTTTCTTCACAATCTCGTATATAGGTTCGTCTACAATCTCGTCTTTAGTCCCGTCCATAGTCTCTTCAATAGTCTAATCTATATTCCCGTCCATAGACTCGTCCATAGTCACGTCTATAGACATTTTTACAGTCTCGTCCAAAGTCTCGGCTACTGTCTCGTCTATGGTCTCGTTCATAGCCATCATCTATGATCTCGTTTATGTCTATTATTTTGCATATAGTCTCGTCTGTAATCTCATCTACAGTCTCGTCCATAGTCTCATCCATAGTCTCCTCCATAGTTGCGTTCATAGTCTTATCCATAGTTTCGTCCATATTCTCGTTTAAAGTCTCGTCCATAATCTCGTATAAAGTCTCGTCAACAGTATCGTCTATAGTCTCGCATATTGCCTCGTATGTAGTCTTGTCTACAATCTCGTTTGTAGTGCTCGTCTACAGTCTCGTCTGGAGTCTCGTCTGGAGTCTTGTCTATAGTATCGTCTATAGCCTCGTCTATAGTCTCGTCTATAGTCTCGTCTATAGTCTCGTCTATAGTCTCGTCTATAGTCTCGTCTATAGTCTCGTCTATAGTCTTGCCTATAGTATCGTCTATAGTCTGGTGTACAATCTCCTCTATAGTCTCGTCTTGTCTATAGTATCGTCTATAGTCTGGTGTATAGTCTCGTCTATAGTCTGGTGTACAATCTCCTCTATAGTCTCGTCTTGTCCGTAGTCTCCTCCATAGTCTAGTCTATAGTCTCCTCTGGAGTCTGGTCTATAGTCTCGTCTATTGTCTCGTCCATAGTCTCTTCAACAGTCTGTAGTGGTCGTCTATAGTCTCGTCCATAGTCTAGTCTATAGTCTCGTCTGGAGTCTGGTCTATAGTCTCGTCTATAGTCTCGTCCATGGTCTCTTCAACAGTCTGTAGTGGTCGTCTATAGTCTCGTCCATAGTCTAGTCTATAGTCTCGTCTGGAGTCTGGTCTATAGTCTCGTCTATAGTCTAGTCTATAGTCTCCTCTGGTGTCTGGTCTATAGTCTCGTCTATTGTCTCATCCATAGTATGGTCTATAGTCTCGTCTACAATCTCGTCCATGGTCTCTTCAACAGTCTGTAGTGGTCGTCTATAGTCTCGTCCATAGTCTGGTCTACAGTCTCGTCTGGAGTCTCGTCTACAGCCTCGTCTATAGTCTCGTCTAGAGTATCGTGTATAATCTCGTCTATTGTCTCGTCCATAGTTTGGTCTAAAGTCTCGTCTATAATATCGTCTATAGTATCGTCTATAGTATCATCTATAGTCTCGTCTATAGTCTCGTGCATAACCTCGTCTATAGTCTCATCTATGATCTCGTCTTGTCTATAATTTTGCCTATAGTCTCGTCTGTAATCTCATCTATAGTCTCGTCTATAGTCTCGTCCATTATCTCATCCATAGTCTCCTCCATAGTTGCGTCCATAGTGCATACTCTAGTCTATAGTTTCGTCATTGACTCGTTAAAAGTATCGTCCATGATCTCGTCTATAGTCTCGTCTACAGTCTAGTCTGGTACTACTAAGTATACTACTAATACATCTGATACTGTTTATTCTTCTTATATATCATTTCCAACTTAACCTTCTTATTCTTTATTAATTTAAAGAAATTTAAATAAATTGCCCCCTTTCACTCCTTTCTCGCTACGTTTTTGTTAAATATTCCATTGAATACCAATAAATAACTCTTTCTTTTTTGACTGTTTTCAAAACTAAATTGACTCATATTGTTACAAATATAATGACATGTTTATTTCCACATAAAAACACCAAAAAAAAGTTTACAGTCAAACACACAGCTACCTACCTCTTTAATAAATTTACTAAACAACTGTCAACATAATATTACAAAATGACAATAACAATGTCAGCGTACAAAACAATTGTTACATATTAAAATAAAAAACGAAAAAGTATTGAAAACTCCCCCCCTTTCAATAAAAAAATAACAAAAAAATTCCTTGTCTTACTACAAACAAAAAAAAGTTCTATCGAAATTTATAACATTATTGTCACTAAATAAACGATCAAATGACAATTTAAACAACTTTCAAAATACAATAACAATACATTAGTAAATCTCTCTCTCGCTTTCACCCGCTAAAAATATTTTTAAACACATTTTTCAATACTTTTTATAAAGTTTTTATTTCTTTGCCAAAGCACCCCTTTTTTGTTTAACAAAAAAGATAAACGAACCCTTTCTTTTGGAGTTTCCCTAACAGTTTAGTTTAGCTTTTCAATATGTTGTCTTTAGTTATTTAATGTTGGCAACAGGAGCCAAAATTTGAAAAAAAGGATAAAAGGAAGCCTTGTTTGGTATTTGTATTTATATGATAAAATAAAATTTGGCGTCTTAAATTATGAGTTTTTTTTTTTCTGTTTCTTTCATGCTTTTCATGGGCTGTTTAAATTCCCCCGGGAATTCATGTAAAAAAAATGTTTAGAAAAGTTTGCGACAAGTGTAAAGTTTTTGGTATTATTTTGGTTGTTGTTGCTGATTCTTTGTTGGAATTGAAATTTATATTTGTTAATAATAAGGTTGACATTGTTGACAGTTAAATAGATGTTTGACAGTTGATTTGAAAATTGTTACAATTTTTATTTACTTTGTTTGATTTTCTAATAAATAAAGAAAAAATTCTTAAAGAAATTAGGCAGCAACAACTAAATAATATATTTCGAGCAGCAACAATATAAGGTTTTGAAGTGAAACTTCATTTTATGCAATTGATAGATTCAATTGCAGCAACAGAAATCTGTTGAGAGAAGTTGGAATTTGGTTCCCAGAACTATTTATTTGACTGAACAATTTTAGTTGTTTTAGCTTCCAATATTATAAAATTTCTTTTGTTTTTTTTATAAAATTTTTTATTTTTATTTCGAATTTATTTTTTTTATATTTTCAAAATTTCCATTTCATTTCTTTGTTTTGCAAATTATATTTGAAATTTAGTGTCATTTGGTATTAGTTTTAATTTTTTTGGATTTTATTTGTTGCATCTACTCTCTGCTCTACTCTGCTGCTGCAATTGTTGTGGTATGAAGCATGTTCTATGTCACTTATCACTTGACACTTGTTATTGTAAAGAATTATTTGTGGTGGCTCAGTTTTATATTTATACATATAAATATATATATTTTTTTTTGTTATTAATTTTTTGTGTTCATCATCTTGTTTTCAAACAATATTTTTTTGCGTCACTTGCAAATATTTTTCTATTCTTGTTTTTATTTTTTATTTTTGCTTCATATAAATAAATTTAGCGAAGCCAATGAACGAAGTAGTAAATTTTAGAATTGACGGTAAAGTCGACTATGGTATGATTTATAGACTTTAATGTAGTCTTTGCTATAATCTTGACTATAGTCTTCACTATAGAGTAGTATACAGTCTCGTCTATAATCTTGTCTAAAGTCTCGTATATACTCTCATCTATAGTCTCGTCTATAGTTTCATCTATAATCTCGTCTATAGTCTCTCTATAGTCTTGTATAAAGTCTCCATAGTCTCGTCTACAGCGTCGTACACAATTTCGTCTATAGTCTCATCTATAATATCGTCTATAACCTCGTCTATAGTCTCATCTATAGTCTTGTCTATAGTCTCGACTATAGTCTCGTCTATAGTCTCGTCTATAGTCTCGTCTATAATGTCATCTATAGTCTCGTCTATAGTCTTGTAAGTAGTCTCGCCTATAGTCTTGTATATACTCTCGTCTATAGTCTCTCTATATTCTAGTCTATAATCTGGTCTATAGTCTCGTATAAAATCTCCATAGTCTCGTATATAGCGTCGTATACAATTTCGTCTATAGTCTCATCTATAATCTCGTCTATAGTCTAGCAAATAGTCTCGTCTACATTCTCGTCTATAGTCTCATCTATAGGTTCTCTAAAGTCTCATCTATAGTCTCTCTATAGTCTCATCTATAGTCTCTCTATAGCCTCTCTATAGTCTCGTCTATAGTCTCGTCTATAGTATCGAGTATAGTCTCGTCTATAGTCTCCTTTATAGTCTCGTCTAAAGTTTCGTCTATAGTCTCCTCTATAGTCTCGTCTTTACTCTCTCTATAGTCTCGTCTAAAGTCTCGTCTATAGTCTCGTCTTTACTCTCTCTATAGTCTCTCTATAGTATCGTCTATAGTCTCGTCTATAGTCTCCTCTATAGTCTCGTCTAAAGTCTCGTCTATAGTCTCGTCTACAGTCTCGTCTAAAGTCTCGTCTATAGTCTCGTCTATAGTCTCCTCTATCGTCTCGTCTTAAGTCTCATCTATAGTCTCGTCTATAGTCTCGTCTATAGTCTCGTCTAAAGTCTCGTCTATAGTCTCCTCTATCGTCTCGTCTTAAGTCTCCTCTATAGTCTCGTCTATAGTCTCGTCTATAGTCTCGTCTAAAGTCTCGTCTATAGTCTCGTATATAGTCTCCTCTATAGTCTCGTCTTAAGTCTCATCTATAGTCTCGTCTATAGTCTCCTCTATAGTCTCGTCTATAGTCTCGTCTAAAGTCTTGTCTATAGTCTCGTCTATAGTCTCCTCTATAGTCTCGTCTAAAGTCTCGTCTATAGTCTCGTCTACAGTCTCGTCTATAGTCTCGTTTATAGTCTCGTCTATTGTCTCGTCTATAGTCTCGTCTATAGTCTCGTCTATAGTCTTGTCTATAGTATCGCCTATAGTCTCGTCTATAGTTTCATCTATAGTCTCGTCTATAGTGTCGTCTATAGTCTCGTCTATAATCCCATCTATAGTCTCGTCTATAGTCTCCTCTATAGTCTCTCTATAGTCTTGTCTATAGTCTTGTCTATAGTCTCATCTATACTCTCGTCTTAAGTCTCGTCTACAGTCTCGTCTATAGTCTCGTCTATAGTCTCGTCTATAGTCTCGTCTATAGTCTCGTCTATAGTCTCGTCTATAGTCTTGTCTATAGTATCGTCTATAGTCTCGTCTATAGTTTCATCTATAGTCTCGTCTATAGTGTCGTCTATAGTCTCGTCTATAATCCCATCTATAGTCTCGTCTATAGTCTCCTCTATAGTCTCTCTATAGTCTTGTCTATAGTCTCATCTATACTCTCGTCTTAAGTCTCGTCTATAGTCTCGTCTATAGTCTCCTCTATAGTCTCGTCTATAGTCTCCTCTATAGTCTCGTCTTTACTCTCTCTATAGTCTCGTCTAAAGTCTCGTCTATAGTCTCGTCTATAGTCTCGTCTATAGTATCGTCTAAAGTCTCGTCTATAGTCTCGTCTATAGTCTCCTCTATAGTCTCGTCTAATACTCGTCTATAGTCTCGTCTAATACTCGTCTATAGTCTCGTCTATAGTCTCCTCTATAGTCTCGTCTATAGTCTCGTCTATAGTCTCCTCTATAGTCTCGTCTAAAGTCTCGTCTATAGTCTCGTCTACAGTCTCGTCTATAGTCTCGTCTATAGTCTCGTCTATAGTCTCGTCTATAGGCTCGTCTATAGTCTCGTCTATAGGCTCGTCTATAGGCTCGTCTATAGTCTCGTCTATAGGCTCGTCTATAGTCTCGTCTGTAGTCTCGTCTATAGTCTCGTCTATAGTCTCGTCTATAGTCTCGTCTATAGTCTCGACTATTGTCTCGTCTATAGTCTCGTCTATATTCTCGTCTATAGTCTTGTCTTGGTATCGTCTATAGTCTCGTCTATAGTTTCATCTATAGTCTCGTCTATAGTGTCGTCTATAGTCTCGTCTATAATCCCATCTATAGTCTCGTCTATAGTCTCCTCTATAGTCTCGTCTATAGTCTCGTCTATAGTGTCGTCTATAGTCTAGTCTATAGTCTCATCTATAGTCTGCTTTAGTCTCCTCTATAGTCTCGTCTATAATCTCGTCTTTAGTCTCGTCTATAATCTCGTCTATAGTAGTCCCGTCTATAATCTCGAATATATTCTTCTCCAAAGTCTCCTCAATAGTACAGTAGTATCGACACGTCTATGGCCCCATCTACAGTCTATAGCCCTATCTATAGTCTCCACAATAGCCTCGTCTATAGTCTCGTATATCGTCTCGTCTATCATCTTGTCTATCGTTTCTTCTACAGTCCTGACTATTGTATCTCCTTTAGTCTTGATTGTAGTATTTGCTGATTTGTTTTTCCAAACCCTAAGAAATTTCTTCTCAACTCTTTAGCCAGACCCATAACAACTGTAGGGTACTTGAGCGTAAAAAGTGTCATTTAAAATGTGCTGTTTTAATGTGCCATCATCAGAAGACCACAATAATAGTCAATGTGTGCGCGAGGTTTGTTGTGCCACTGTACGTAGGTGTTAAAAAGAATTTATGAATTATATTTTTATAACATGGTATTATCGCATTTATTTTAAATGTATGTAACAGAGTGTTACTGTATTATAAAGTATTGTGTTGAAGAATATTGTTTTATTTATTTAGATTTAGGTTTTTTTTGTTTTTTTTGTTTGTTTCTGGCTTTGGATTCTATCACAACAAGTAAATATGTAGAGAGATGTCACCGCAATTACAAGATGATCTTTTTCTTCTTACAAATGTTTCTATATTTTTTCTTAGTTTTTTTTTTTCTATTTTGTCTCAAATGCTATTTTAAATTATTAGCTGCATTTAGATTTTATTTCATCTATAGAGTTGAAGATTTGTTAAAATGTAATAAAAAAAAAATAAGAATGAAAAAAACTCAATCTCAATCTCAATCATGTTACTGAGCAGATGATGATGATAATGATGACGTCTTTCCATGTTTATTTGGCGATTATTGAAGACATCCTGTATGCGTCTTTGTATTTACTTGATGTCTACTACTTGTTTTAAATTTTTTTTTCTTACTACTAAATACTTTTACTACTCATAATTCATTATTATTAATGTGTTTTATTACTTTGTTCAGAGTTTTATTTATTATTAGTATTTGTATCTAGTTTTTTTTTTTTATGCTCTATTGTATTTTATTTTATTTGATGATGATGTCTGAGTTTAGGAATGTGCTAGATTTACTCAAATATATTTTAATCATTTGAATACTTAGATTTGAAAGCAACAAATTAAAGACGCCAGTGTCAATTAATTATCATTCAAACGGGTCAAAAGTTTATTGGAAATTTATGGAAATTGATATAAGCTTTAAATAAGGAAATAAAAATTGGGGTTTAAAATAAATTGGGGTATAGGATGATATTGACACCAAGCACATGTGGCTTCAACCGAAAGGCGCTTCGTGCCACATTGGACATTATGCACGATCGGGTTCAAGGCATGGTCATCCCACTTGGAATGATGTGAACTGTCCACCGAGATCGTGCGATTTGACCCCGTTGGACTTTTTCTTGTGGGATTTTCTTAAGTCGCAGGTCTATGCGAATAATCCAACATGCCATCGGTTAAATTCAGCCTGATTTAAGCGCCAGAGTCATGGAAATTTGGACATTTGCACGATATTACTAAATTGTAGACATTATACTGCTTTTTGCTCTCTAATTTAAACATTTTAGGGGATTTTCTTCTAGAAATTACCAAATTTCAAGCTGATGTTTTTTTGGTTTTTAATTTATATCTTTTAAAATGTATTAATTTTAAACTTCCAACAAAAAAATATTCCATTAACCTTATAAAAATGAAGTAATAATTAAAATTTATAAATAATTCATAATAATTTTATTTTATGGCACAATTATTATGAATTTTGTTATTTTAATTTTTGAAAAACATTTAAGCAATTTTATTTTTATTACAAAATCTGTATATGAACTTTAGTATTCAGTTTAAAATACAATACAAACCAAAAAGTAGTAAAATAGCCAACAATTTATAAGCAAAATTTTAAATACTAATTAAATATCTTTATAAACTTTATTACTAAATGCTAGACAGGTTAAATGTTAAAATAATCAAACCGATAAACAAAATATTAAGAAATAATGATATCTTGTTAAAACCTTAGCCTTTAAAGGGTTAAATTCCATAGCCATTTTTCTTTTTTTCAACAAATGACAAATTTTTGTTTGTATGGCTTGTTTTTCCATATTTCTATACAATTTAAGTTACTGACGTGTTAGTAATAGTTTAATTTAATGATTAAATTAACTCCTTTTAAATAAATTACCTGTAATTTCTCATTATATTATATTGTCTACTCACAAAAGCCTTCCACATACAATTTCTTTAACACCCTTTGCTTAAATAATGAAACTCTGTTACTCAAACTAGAGTCTTGTGTAACAAAAGTTAAAATGTTGACATGACCCTACAAATACTTGGTCAGTTTTTCAATTTTTCTTTTGCCGGCCTATACACCCCAGCACTCTTTTACATATTAACCCCATTTACTATGGTATTGACCACATACTAAACACTTTGCTAAAAAGGGTGTTATCACCTTTTTTTTATACCATAAAATAAAACGGAGTACAGCTAAAGTGTTTGGTTGGCTTATTTTTTTTTTCCTCCATAAAAGACCTTTAATAGAATTTGTATTTAACGCTGGTTTGTTTGCTTTTTTATTTGTTTGATGTTAAGTGAATATAAAAAAAAATGCGTAGGAAATTTCTTTTGGTTCAAACAAAAAACATACACAAATCTAACATTTAACAATAACACGCATGTTCTTTTTTTTCTCTAGTTGTTGTTACTTCATTCATAACCCTGTTACAAAAAAGTGTTATACAAAGGTTAAGTTAACAATTGCAAAGAATGAAAGGGGGCTGTAAATGGTGTTTTCTTTATCCTGTTTTCAAGGGCCGTGTACAAGTGGCTCTTTGGTTAGACGGTAAAAGTCCTAAAAGGAAACTATGAAGATAGGAAATAATATGTTTCAAATATTTAATATATAACCCAGAAGTTGTAACTTCTTAAAGTAGGAAAGCATCATATAGTAAAGCAGTCATAATATATGTTCAATCGCAGCTTTAACAGACCCTAAGGCTAATAATCTACAGCAGCAGTAGTCTCACATATAGCCTCGCCTATAGTCTCATATAAAGTTTAGTCTATACTCCATCGATAGTCTCGTCTCAAGTCGCGTCTCTAGTCACGTCTCTAGACTCGTCTCTAGTCTGGTTCCTAGTCTTGCCTCCAGTCTTGTATCTAGTTTCGTCTCTAGTATCGTTTCTAGTCTCGTCTCTAGTATCGTTTCTAGTCTCGTTCCTAGTCTTGCCTCCAGTATTGTATCTAGTCTCTAGTCTCATCTCAAGTCTCGTCTCTAGTCTCGCCTGTATTCTTATCTCTAGTCACGTCTTTAGTCTCGTCTCTAGTCACGTCTCTACTCTCATCTCTAGTCTCGTCTCTAGTCTCGCCTCTAGTCTCGTCTCTAAACTCGTCTCTAGTCTCGTATCTAGTCTCGTTTCTAGTCTTGTCTCTAGTCTCGTTTCTAGTCTCGTTCCAAGTCTTGCCTCCAGTCTTGTATCTAGCCTCAAGTCTTGTATCTAGTCTCGTTCCTAGTCTTGCCTCCAGTCTTGTATCTAGTCTCGTCTCTAGTCTTGTCCCTAGTCTCGTCCCTAGTCTCGTCTCTAGTCTCGTTTCTATTCTCGTCTTTAGTTTCGTTCCTAGTCTTGCCTCTAGTCTCGTCTCTAGTCTCGTCTCTAGTCTCATCTCAAGTCTCGTCTCTAGTCTCGCCTCTATTCTTGTCTCTAGTCTCGTCTCTATTCTCGTTTCTAATCTCGTTCCTAGTCTTGCCTCCAGTCTTGTATCTAGTCTCGTCTCTAGTCTCGTTTCTAGTCTCATCTCTAGTCTCGTTCCTAGTCTTGCCTCTAGTCTCGTCTCTAGTCTCATCTCTAGTCTCATCTCTAGTATCGTCTCTAGTCTCGTCTCTAGTCTTGTATCTAGTCTCGTCTCTAGTCTCGTTTCTAGTCTTGCATCTAGTTTCGGCTGTCTTGTTTCTAATCTGTCTAGACTCTAGTCTCGTCTCCAGTATCGTTTATAGTCTCCTCTAAAATTTAGTTGCTGCCTTATCTATATTCTTGAATACAGTCTCATCTACAGTATCTTTAGAGTCTCATCTATAGTCTCTTTTATTTCTCTTTTCTGTCAAAGGCTTTTGGGTAGGATATGAGGTGAAAATCCAAGAATGATCTACTGGCCATTTGACTTACGCCGCCATGATATGGTGGCAAAAGCTGAAACATGTCAATGCTAGATCTTCACTGCATAACCTCAATTGCCTCATTTGCATATACATCAAACCCGTGAGATCTTGTCTTACATATGCCTTGGGTGTTATTTTGCACTTTTCACCTTCGCACATCTCTGTAAAGAATGAGGCTTGTGAATGCGTAATCAGCTTTGAGTTGGTCGGTGTTTGTTCGCCATTGGGGAGCTATAAATGTGCTCAGAAAAACTGGGTATCCAAGAGCAAATCCAGAAGTTGCTATTGCTCGATTTGTAGCAATCAGCCTGGTTTATATTCTAGTCCACATGCTCAAACGATTAATAATATCGTTTCTTTCCTCATCTAAAGTATCGCCTACAATCAAGTCTATAATCTTGTCTATAGTCTTATCTAAAGTCTCTTCTATAATTTCATCTATAATCTAGTCATTATCACGTATTTTTTCTAGTCTCATCTTACGTCAAAAGTCTCATCTATAGCGTCGTCTCTAGTATCGTCTCTAGTCTCTTCTATAGGCTCATATCTGGTATCTGGTCATATATATAGACACGTTAATTGTCTTATCTATACACACGTCAATATGTTCGTCTATAGTGTCGTCTCTAGTCTCATATGTAGGCTTACATATCACCTCGGCTCTAGTCACATCTATAAACACGTCAATAGTTTCGTCTCTAGTCTCCTCTATAATCTCTTATCTAGCCTCGTCTCTAGTCTCCTCTATAATCTCGTCTCTAATCTCGTCTCTAGTCTCGTCTCTAGTCTCATCTCTAGTCTCGTGTCTAGTCTCGTCTCTAGTCTCATGTACAGTCTCTACTCTCATCTCCAGTCTCTGCTCTAGTCTGTTCCATAGCCTCGTCTATGGTCACATCTATAAACACGTCCATTGTTTCATATATAGGTACGTAAATATTTTAGTCTATAGTCTCGTCTATAGAGTAGTCTATTCTGTAGTCTCCTCTAAACTCTTGTATCTAGTCTCTAGGTTTGTCTCTAGTCTCGCCTCTAGTATCTTCTCTAGGTTTGTCTTTAGTCTCTTCTCTAGTTTCGTCTCTAGTCTCTTCTCTAGTTTCGTCTCTAGTCTCGTCTCGTTTCTAGTCTCGTTTCTAGTTTCGTCTCTAGTCTCGTCTCTAGTCTCGTCTATAGTCTCGTATCTAGTCTCGTCTCTAGTCTCGTCTCTAGTCTCGTCTCTAGTCTTCTCTCTAGCCTCGTGTCTAGTCTCTAGTCTCGTCTCTAGTCTCGTCTCTAGTCTCGTCTCTAGTCTCGTCTCTAGTCTAGTCTCTAGTCTAGTCTCTAGTCTCGTCTCTAGTCTCGTCTCTAGTCTCGTCTCTAGTCTCGTCTCTAGTCTCGTCTCTAGTCTCGTCTCTAGTCTCGTCTCTAGTCTCGTCTCTAGTCTCGTCTCTAGTCTCGTCTGTAGTCTCGTATCTAGTCTCGTCTCTAGTCTCGTCTCTAGTCTCGTCTCTAGTCTCGTCTGTAGTCTCATTTAGCTTTAATAGGGTTTACTGTTCAACTTTAAGCTTCTACTTGTTACATGTTTAAAATATTCTTTCATACAGTTCTGCATATAGTATGTATAGCCGCACTGACTTTCTCATATGATATCCATATATTTATTTTAGTAAAATTTGTGCAAAAAAATCAGCAGCAACAACAACAACAATATTAAACCACCCACATACTTATGGCTAAAAATTTTCTTTATATTACACGTCCATTTGACTTTCATGAAAATAAAGAGCCAAGGGCGTTGCAGTTTTTTTTCTCTCTCTAGTTGGTACTACTAGTAGTAATACCAAAAAAAATGTAGTGCATATATAGAGAAAACAAGCTAGACAACTAGGTATGTCTACTGTCCTTAGACGCAAGAATAATGTTGGTCAAAAGTTAAAGTCTAGCTAAAGGTTGTTGGGAGAAAGTTGCTTAAATGAGTTTAAATTATGGAATAAAAAGGAGAAAAGTTTTAATTAAATTAAGCAATAATTACTTAAGGGTTTATAGATAAATTTGAGGAAGTAAAACATAATTAAAGGAGGGTGTTTTAAAATTGGCTATAGTTAAGTTAAACTATATTTGAGTTTAAACCCGGTTTAAACTCTTTCATTAACAGTTTAGTATTTAAATGTTGTTATGTTTATGGTTTTCAATTTCTTTTCTTTAAATTTAATCCCCTTTAAACAAAGGTTTGTTTACTTACAACTATTAATTCTTTAATAACATTAACTAGATATTAGGCAAAATCTTACACTTTCTTCCTTTTATTTTGAATGAGTATTTTCTTACCTACCTGCTCTTGTTTTTCAGCACTTGTTTAGTTGTTTGTTTAACCAACCGCCCTTAATTATCAATTACCTTACAATTGTTTTTCTTTGTTGTTGTTAGAGAGACAGAGAGAGAGAAACCACAACAAAGTAATGAGCCGATCCTTCCAGGAATTCACAACTTTTACTCGGATTTCCTGTTAAATAACCGACAAACAAATTTAAATTGTTTGCGCGATCGTTAGTTGGTTTCTATTTGCTTGTGAATTTAAGTATTTTCTTGTTAAATTTTCCATCAATTTTATTGCTCCATAAAAAGTGCAACAAAGTACTATTTATTTACACTGGACCTCATTAAATTGTGTGTTACCGCAGGTTGGTGTTGAAATTCGTTACCAATTCAAAGTTTACTTAAGAAGATTTTCATGGGTAAGTGAGGGGAACCTTGTTAAGGTAACAAGGCGTTTGCCGACAAAGCAGGCAAGAATTGGAAAGGAAGGAAAACAGTTTGAAGGTTGTTTTATTGATAAATTTATCAAAAATATTCAGCAAAAATTGAAAATTTTTATTTTAATTAAAATTGCCTTGTTTAAGCCTCCAAATTATCTATCAGTCTTTTTTTGTAGCCCCCTCCATTCAAATAAATTTTCTCATAAACAATTAAAACAAATACCAGAAATTTATCATAATGAAACAGAGACAGCAAAAATTATAATTTTTTAAACCGTAATATTTATAAAATGTTTAAAACTAAACGATAACGCTAATTAGCCAAAAACAACAAAAAAAAAAAAAAAAAAAAAACGTAAAAATGTCTAAAACTATGTATCATTGTTTTTTTGATGGTATTTATTATTTAAACAACCACTACTTGAAAATATACGACGAATTAAACTAAAAACAATTCGTAAATGAAATTTTTCTTGTTGAGTCATTAGGAGGAGGAAAAGAAGTCATTCGTCCATAACAACTAAAACACAAATGTGTGGAGAGAAAAAACCAACAAGATGACGTTATAAAGCCATAGAGATAAGCTTAAAACCAAACACACAGAAAGACAGACATGTAGAAAGACAGACGGCCCAACAGATAAATATATACTTAACAGCCAACATAGTTTAAGCCATACCTTAAGCCACAAAAGTCATATTGTTGATGAATTTCCAACTGATACATATTTTACTTAAACTCACTCATACATTTGCATGTGTAACTCACACATACACCTGCCTTTTAGTCACACACAAACACACACACATTATCATACTTAAATTTTAATAAGTTTGTACACTTGATCCATTTCATTTGTGGAAATTGTTTGTTTTTGTTTTATTTTTTTTTTTTAATTCAAAAGAGATCATCTTTACGCATTTTCTTGTTGTATTTAAAACAACCATGACTTTTTAAAAAACAACAACAGCAACAACATTAGATAAGCGTTGATCCATAACAATGCAGATCATAACTGACATGTGAGAAGAAAAATTACTAAAAAGAAAACTTTGTTTTTACAATAGTTACTTGTATTTGTATTCATACGAGAGCGTGCGAGAAATTACCTTTAGTCATAGAATTTTCTCTAGTCTGTACTAAAGACTTGTCTCTAGTCTTTACTAAAGACTTGTCTCTAGTCTTTACTAAAGACTTGTCTCTAGTCTGAACTATAGACTTGTCTCTAGTCTGAACTATAGAATTGTCTCTAGTATGAACTATAGACTTGTCTCTAGTCTGATCTATAGACATGTCTCTAGTCTCGTCTATAGACTGATCTCTAGTCTGAACAATAGACTTGTCTCTAGTCTGAACTGTAAACTTGTCTCTAGTCTGAACTATAGACTTGTCTCAAGTCTGAACTATAGACTTGTCTCTAGTCTCATCTATAGACTGACCTCTAGTCTCGTCTATAGACTGACCTCTAGTCTCGTCTATAGACTGACCTCTAGTCTCGTCTATAGGCTGATCTCTAGTCTCGTCTATAGGCTGATCTCTAGTCTCTTCTATAGACTGATCCCTTGTATTGCCTATAGAATGATCTCTAGTCTTGTTTATAGAGTGATATCTAGTCTCGTCTATACACTGATCTCCAGTCTCGTCTATATACTTATATATAGTCTCGTCTATACTGCTCTTTAGTCTGGTCTGTACTGATTTCTAGTCTCATCTATAGACTGATCTCTAGTCTCCTCTATAGACTAATCTCTTGTCTTGTATATAGACTGATCTCTAGTTTCGTCTATAAACTGATCTCTAGTCTATAGACTGATCCCTAGTCTATAGACTGATCTCTAGTCTATAGATTTAACTCTAGTCTATAGACTGATCTCTAGTCTCGTCTGTAGACTGATCTCTAGTCTCGTCTATAGACTGATATCTTGTCTTCTCTATAGACTGATCTATAGATTATTCTCAAGTCTCGTCTATAGACTGATCTCTTGTCTTGTCTATAGACTGATCTCTTGTCTTGTATATAGACTGATCTCTAGTTTCGTCTATAAACTGATCTCTAGTCTATAGACTGATCCCTAGTCTATAGACTGATCTCTAGTCTATAGATTTAACTCTAGTCTCGTCTATAAACTGATCTCTAGTCTTTAGACTGATCCCTAATCTATACACTGATCTCTAGTCTATAGACTGATCTCTAGTCTCATCTATAGACTGATCTCTAGTCTATAGACTGATCCCTAGTCTATAGACTGATCTCTAGTCTATAGACTGATCTCTAGTCTCGTCTATAAACTGATCTCTAGTCTCGACTATAGTACCGTTTACAGATACTAGAGAGCTGATATTTAGTCTCGTTTACAGATACTAGAGAGCTGATATTAAGTCTCGTCTATAGACTGATATCTAGTCGCGTCTATAGACTGATCTCTAGTCTCGTCTGTAGACTGATCTCTAGTCTCGTCTATAGACTGATATCTTGTATTCTCTATAGACTGATCTATAGATTAATCTCAAGTCTCGTCTATAGACTGATCTCTTGTCTTGTATATAGACTGATCTCTAGTTTCGTCTATAAACTGATCTCTAGTCTTTAGACTGATCTCTAGTCTATAGACTGATCCCTAGTCTATAGACTGATCTCTAGTCTCGTCTATAAACTGATCTCTAGTCTCGACTATAGTACCGTTTACAGATACTAGAGAGCTGATATTTAGTCTCGTTTACAGATACTAGAGAGCTGATATTAAGTCTCGTCTATAGACTGATATCTAGTCGCGTCTATAGACTGATCTCTAGTCTCGTCTGTAGACTGATCTCTAGTCTCGTCTATAGACTGATATCTTGTCTTCTCTATAGACTGATCTATAGATTAATCTCAAGTCTCGTCTATAGACTGATCTCTTGTCTTGTATATAGACTGATCTCTAGTCTCGTCTATAAACTGATCTCTAGTCTATTGATCTTTAGTCTAGTCTATAGACTGATCTTTAGTCTCGTCTATAGTCTAGTCTTCTTCTATAGTCTAGTCTCCTCTTTAGATTATCAAAATTGATCATATGTCAAATGTTTTCTAAGCACTTTTCCGTTGATCTTCCTATGATTTTTCCTTTCTAGCTGATTTTTGCTCTCTTTTGAAGCATATTTGCCATGTATGTTTGAGCAAGTGTATGTGTTTGAGAGTGTATTTTAACCAGGTCTTTGTTAGCCATTTTGTTTATTGTTTTTTTTATGGACTTTCTAATGTTAATATTAATTTTTTTTTTCTGTAGTTTTTTTTCGGAGTTTTATTATGGTTTAATTATGACTTTTTGGGGTTATTTGTAATTTGCATAAATTTTACATTTGACTGACACTTTATTATAATTTTTCAAGTATTAAAAATAGATATAGACCCATTATACAAATAACAGCAATAAAACAAAAAACAAATAAGTAAGAAAAAATAAAAATAAAAGAGAAATTTGTTGGCTTGGAAAATAACTAAAGCAAATGAAAACATTATAGGTACAGTACCGTAACAAAACTATTAAATTAGAATCTTTAGAAGCTCACAGTTCTTTACTTAAATCAAATTATGTAACAAGATCGTAGGATTTCATTTATATTTTTTTTCTTTTTAATACATTGAACTTGTTTTAATCTCTCTATAAAACTCAGCATCATCAAAATGTTTATTTAAGCAAGATCTGTAGCGCTATTTAATAGATGAAAAAAACAATCCCTAATGCAACATGCCACTGCATAATTATGCTTGCAAATGAAATTGATACACAGCCAAACGATCGCTCTCATACACTCACCCATACATACAAAAGTTAAAAAATGATCTAAAATTCAAGGACACGCAATTCTAGAACACATTTGTTTAACTGAAAATTAAAAAAAAAAATCTATTGAATTGAATGTGTGTGAGAATTATGCAAATGATCAAAACATGATCTTTATTTCCTTGAAATTTATTATTGGAAAAAATATCATGGTTCCGATTAATTTGCATAAATTTAGGTTTTTTATTAAAACAATTTTTTTTTTTGTCTTGTTAATGTGTGTGAAATCAAATTCATTGAATTTGATTTTTCTTACAAAATCTTTCAAGGTTGTGATCAGAAAATAGTTTTACGCTAAACTACAAGATAGAAATTCCCACCATTCGTTTTTAAGGTTTGAAATCTGAAACAAAGAAATAATTTTACATTGATTTTTTGTCAAGGAATTTCTAGTTAAACGTGTTGCTTTGGCAATTTTCCTGATTATCAAAAATAGACACTTGTTTTTTGTTGGTGGCAGATTTTGTTTTTAAAACATTTTCATGTGGGAATGTTGATTTTCTTTCTCAAGGGT
The DNA here is from genome assembly GCA_942486065.2 of Calliphora vomitoria. Taxonomy (NCBI): domain Eukaryota; kingdom Metazoa; phylum Arthropoda; class Insecta; order Diptera; family Calliphoridae; genus Calliphora; species Calliphora vomitoria. Next base: position 121,570,651 of record OW818032.2, on the reverse strand, counting down.
TTTTGTATTTTTTTTGGAGTATGTCAACTTAACACATCATAAATCATGTGAAATAGATCTCTAAAATTCTAATCTAATGTCTTGCTTAATTTTTTTTCCGTTTGTGCAAAAACGAGCTAATTTTAGGTTTTTTGTAAGAAAATTGGGTTACAATTTGAGCAGAGTTGTAAAGCTATGAAATTTGTAGTAATTTTTAATATAAGCTGATTAAGAGATTATATTGGATACGCCAGACAGGACTATAGCAGGGACTACAAACGAGCTTATAGGCAAGGCTCGATAAGAGACTGAGGACCGCAGAAGAGACTAGAGACGAAACAAGAGACTGGACGACAGACGAGTCTATAAACTAGACTATAGAAGAGACTTGCGATACTAAAGACGAGAATAGAGACTTACGAGACTACAGACGAAACTGTAGATGAGAGAAGACACTTGAAACGAGGCTAGGTACGATACTAAAGACGCGACAAGAGACGAGACTTGAGACGTGAATAGAGACGTGACTAGAGACGAAACTAGAGACGAGACTAGAGAAGAGACTAGAGATGTGTCTATAGATGAGGCAATTGATGTGTCTATAGAGATGACCATAACCGATACTAAATACGAAACTAGATACGAGTTTATATGAGGCTATATAAGAGACCAGAGACAATACTATAGACGAGACTAGAGATGAGACTAAAGACGATACTAGACAAGCGACAAGTCTAGATACGAGACTAGAGACCACAGTAGAGACGAGACTAGGACCGAAACCAGTGAAAATACTAGAGACGAGACTAGAGAAGAAATTAGAGACGAGACGATACTAGTGTACGACCAGTGACAAGACTAGAGACTAGACTGGTGACAAGACTAGAGACTAGAGACTAGACTAGTGATGAGACTAAAGTCGTGACTATAGACGAGACTAGAGACGACAGTAGATACGAGACTAGGGATAAGACTAGAGACGAGACTAGAGACGACAGTAGATACGAGACTAGGGATAAGACTAGAGACGAGAATAGAGACGAGACTAGTGATAAGACCATTGATAACACTAGAGACTAGACTAGTGACAAGACTAGAGACTAGACTAGTGATGAGATTAAAGACGAGACTATAGACGGGACTATAGACGACAGTAGATACGAGACTAGGGACAAGACTAGAGACGAGACTAGAGACGACAGTAGATACGAGACTATAGACAAGACTAGTGAAACAAATAGAGACGACACTAGCGATTACACTAGAGACCAGACTAGAGAAGAGACTAGAGACGAGACAAGATAAGAGACGAGACTAGAGACGAGACTAGAGCCAGACTAGAGATGAGACTAGAGACCAGACTAGAGACCAGACTAGAGACCAGACTAGAGACCAGACTAGAGACCAGACTAGAGAGCAGACTAGAGAAGAGACTAGAGACGAGGCAAGAGACGAGTTTAGTGATAAGACCAGTGACAAGACTAGATACTAGACTAGTGATGAGACTATACACGAGACTAGAGACGACAGTAGATACGAGACTAGGGACAAGACTAGTGAAACAACTAGAGACTGGAGACGGGACTGGAGACGTGACTAGAGACGAGACTAGAGATGAGACTACATACTAAATATGCGACTTCAGACGAGACTAAAGGCAAGACGAGAATGGAGACCAGACTTGAGACGAAACTAGAGACGAGACAAGAGATGAGACTAGAGACGAGACTAGATACGCGAATACAGACGAAATTAGCGACTAGACTAGGGACTAGACTAGCGATGAGACTAGAGTAGGGACTAGACTAGAGACAAGAAAAGATACTTGAATCGAGGCTAGAATCAGGACTAGAGACCAGACTGAAGACAAGACTATTGATGAGACTAGAAGCGAGACTAAAGATGAGACTAGATACGATACGTGAGACACGAGAAAAGAGACGAGACTAGAGAACAAGCCGATACTATAGATGAGACTACAGATCAGACTATAGACTCGTCTAAATACTCTCTATAAACTCGTCTATAGACTCGTCTATAAACTCTTCTATAGACTCGAATATAAATGCGACACGCAAGACTAGAGAACAAGCCTATACTATAGATGAGACTACAGATCAGACTATAGACTCGTCTAAATACTCTTTATAAACTCGTCTATAGACCAACTATAGACTCGTCTATTAACTCTTCTATAGACTCGACTATAAATGCGACTATTGGCTCGTGTATAGACTAGTTTATAAGCTCGACAATAGACTCGACGATAGGCTCGACAATAGACTCGTCTATAGACTATAAACTCGACTATAAACTCGTCTACAAACTCGATTATAAACTCGTCTATAGACAACAAATCTGTAGACGAGTTTATGTTTACAGATTTGTCTATAAACTCGTCTATAGATTCGAATGTAAACTCGTCTACAAACTCGACTATAGACTCGTCTATAGACTCTACTGTAAACTCGTCTATGGACTCGACAATAAACTCGTCTATAGGCTCTACTATAATCTCGTCTAGGGACTCGACTATTGGCTCGTCACTGTAAACTCGTCTATAAACTCGTCTACAAACTCGACTTTAAACTCGTCTATAGACGACTTTAAACTCGTATATAGATTCGACTATAAACTCGTCTAGGAACTCGTCTATCAACTCTTCTGTTAACTCGCCTATAGTTTATACTATTATCTCGTTTTACACTTTTACGATTACAGCCTTTCAAAGTCTGCTTCTCTTACTGCTAGACCTGTCATTACCATCATTAATATTCTCAGCTTTGAATCCTTTCAAATTAAAATTCGATTTTTTTTGTTGCTCGTTTTTCCAACAAAAAAAATGTCTTTAACATAAAGAAAATGTTTTACATACGACCAACAACATACAACTATTAGCAACTTGAACATCCTTTATGATCATTCTCATCCTCATACCAATTTTTGCTCTCATGTTGAAATGCGTGTGTGTAAAAACTACACATGTTGGTTTTTTATCATTTTCTTGATTGTTGCTGATTCGGTTTGTTGGGCCTGTAAAAACATCATTAACTTGGTTACACTAACAGTATTTGCAACTAATTCTTTTTGCTTTCGTATTCCAGTGTTTTTTTACAATTCATTTATTTTTGCTCCTTTTTGGAGAAAATAAAACTAACTGAGACATGTTTGTATTACAGATTATGTCAAAATCATGCAACATCCTTGTTTGGCGTATGTGTGTGTGTGTGTTAGTGTTACAAAAAAAAAAAAGGTAAATGATGCAAATAAAGAAACGTCATATTTTCATGTGGAAAAGCACCCCTTTTTGAACAGAAATAAGAGTTAAATCAGTTCATCTATACACAATCAGCTCAACCTCAAAATGTCATTAGGCACATTTGGATTTAACATTTCTTTGGCGCTTTCAAACACACATGTGTTCAACGAATTTTTATTCAAATCGTATATGAGTTAATGTGTGTGTGTGTGTGTTTGTGTTGAGAGATTGTATTTCCGTTCATTTAAATCCTTTCTTTTGATAGAAATATCATTTATATATTTTTTTAGGTTGTTTTTTTTACATTTTCCCAACCATTTATAGAAAATATTACTTGATTTGGAATTAATGCATATTAATGATGTTGTTTTGTAATTGTGTGGCAGCAAAATAATATCATTTTGAAATAACAATAAGCAAATAGGGAAGGGATTTAGATATTTAAACAAAAAAACTCTTAATACTATTGAAAATTGTTTGAACATAAACAGGAAATAGAAAAATTAAGTTTGAAAATGTATATCAAACATACGCAATTTAAATTGAGAGACAGACTCTCATAGAGACGGCTGGCTACATAACATTGTCATGCTATAACATTTCAAGTCTTATTTGACTGTTTCTCAAAAGAACTGTTGTAAAACAGTAGCTTGTTTTACAAAAATCTATAAAAATGTTGCTGATGATTAACACAGCCAGCAAATTGAGTTCAACGCAATAAAAACCATATAAATCTGTAATTCAAAAAAAAACAAACTACATATATATCTACATATTCATAATAATAAAACTAAATAAATATAAATTCAAAACTGTTATAGTTAATTCTACGAATAAAGATTTCATCTTGTCATATATAGGCTGGAAGACCGAAAGCCACAAAAGACACAACAACATTTTTCATTTCATTTTTAGTTCAGTTCATACAATATACTCGTAATTCATATTGTAAGCTAAAGCTAAAACAAAAAATAACAAAAATAAAAGAATATTGTATGTAGATTTTGGTTTTTATTGTCATCATTTTGTTGGGTTTTGTTTTCTGTTTTAATATACATATGAAGAAAATACTGCAGCAGAAATGGAAAAACTTTAATAAAAATTATTACACCTTGATGGGTGATCACGTAGCGGCGTGACAAACACACATAACACGCATTCAATAAATTTCAAAAGAAAGACACTATTTTTTTTAGTCTGTCTGTGTATGTGTGTGTAAAAGATCTTTGAGTGATCATAATAATAAAAAATCATGGAAAAAAAATGAGAAGCACAACAGAACGAGAAGACTGACAAGGAAGGCATCAGAATCTTGTAAAACAAACAAATAAATTATACACTAAAACAAAAGTTGAGAAATTCAAAATAAATGCAAGATCAATAGTTTGGGCTCACGATCGTGTAATTATAATTGGAATGCAAAAAAATTCTTTGGCTAACTAACAATTTCTTTAACATTTTGTGTTTAAATAACAAAAAATCAATATTTTCCTTTAAAATATCTTAATTGTCGTGTCACTATTGGTTTCCTAAACACAATATTGTCTTTATAGAACATATGTGAGATAATTTTGATGATAAACTCATCTATAGACTCGACTATAATGTCGTCTATAAACTCGACTATAAACTCGTCTATAGACTCGACTATAAACTCGTCTATAGACTCGACTATAAACTCGTCTATAAACTCGACTATAAACTCGTCTATAGACTGGACTATGAACTCGTCTATATACTCGTCTATAGACTCGACTATGAACTCGTCTATAGACTCGACTATGAACTCGTCTATAGACTCGACTATAAACTCGTCTATAGACTCGACTATTAACTCGTCTATAGACTCGACTATGAACTCGTCTGTAGACTTGACTATGAACTCGTCTATAGACTCGACTATGAACTCGTCTATAGACTCAACTATGAAATCGTCTATAGACTTGACTATGAAATCGCCTATAGACTCGACTACAAAATCGTCTATATACTCGACTGTAAACTCGTCTATAGACTCGACTATAAAGTCATCTGTAAACTCGTCTATAAACTCGGCCATAAACTCGACTGTAAACTTGTCTATCAAATCGTCTATAGATTTAACTATAAACTCGTGAGAAGGGTGTATATAAGTTTGTCATTCCGTTTGTAATTTTCACAATATAATTTTGCGACCCTATAAAGTATACATATTCTGGATCCGTATAGATATATCGGGAATTCTTCCGGTTAAGTTGCCAACCTCGATTTTTGGCCTATTTTTGATCTATATCTGGATTACTAAGCCATTAATGTAGACTATATGGATATCTAATGATAGGTATTTCAAAGTGCATTCCAACGATCTATGTAAAGCTATAGTAATTTCGACCTAGAATGGGTCAAAATCGGGAAAATATTTTTTAACCCGATTTTTTTTTTTTTACATAAAAAAATTTTTTGTCCTAAATTTTTTTTCACTAGTAAATTTAAAAAAAAAAATTTTAAAAATTGTAAAAAAAAAATTTAAAAAAAAACAATTTTGAAAAAAAAAATATTTTTTAAATTTTGAAAAAAAAAAAAAAATTTTAAATTTTGAAAAAAAAAATGAATTTTGTTTACCTAAAAATATTTAAAATTTTTATTTTTAAGAATAATTTGGTGAAGGGTTGTTTTTGTTAATTTTTGCCTTTAAACAACATAAATGTGGTAATTTTGATCAAAATTGGCAATAACGTCATGTCATTATTTTGTCATAGTTTTCTATTTAAGGTAATTTAAGTAGTTTGGTTTCTTAAACAGAAAAATGTTTGTAAAATTTTTTACAATATTTTTGTTAAATAAGAAAAATTTTATAACTTTTTTAAAAAACTAAAAATTTTGTCATGTCATTGTTTTGTCACATTTTTGTTTTTAACTGAAAGTTAAGGAGTTTTGTGATTTACAATTGATTTTGAATGCATTAGTTATTAAAGTGGGTAAGATTTAATGATTTTGATTAATATTGACAACTTTGTCATGTCACGATTTGTCACTTTTTTTTTTTGTTTCTAAAGGAAATTTCGAAATTTACATGTTTTACATTTAGTTTTATATTGACATGGTTTTAATTTTTTTTTTTTTGCGAAAATTAAAAGTTTTAGAATTGTAAAATTTATTTTCCGTTGCATTTTTTATTTCAATTTGGAAAATATAAAAATTTAGTTTAAATCTGAAAATTTTGTCATGTCAATGTTTTGTCACTTTTTGGTTTTGAAAGGAAATTTAAAGCTTTTTGTGTTTTAGAATCAATTTTTAAAAGTATTTATTATAAAAGCTTGAAAAATTCCATGATTTTGTTTAATATTAAAAATGTTGTCATGTCACGATTATGTCACTTTTTTGTTTCTTTGAGGAAGTTTTAATATTTATGTTTAAAAATCAATTTTCGAAAGGATTTATTATAGAAATTGGAAATATTTAATAATTTTTATTAATATTGAAAATTTTGTCACTTACACTCAATTTCGAAAGCATTTATTGTATAGATTGGAAAAATTCAATAATTTTGTTTAAAATTGACAATTTTGTTTTTTCATGATTTTGTCACTTTTTTGTTTTTTTTTAGAAATTTTTACAATTTTTATGTTTAAAAATCAAATTTCGAAAGCATTTGTTTTATATATTGGAAAAATTCAATGATTTTGTTTAATAGTAAGAGTTTTATCATGTCACGATTTTGTCACTTTTTTGGTTTTTTATGAAATTTTTTGGTTTTAAAATAAATTTTCGAAAGGATTTATTATATAAATTGGAAAAATTCAACGATTTTGTTTAATAGTGAGAGTTTTGTCATGTCACAATTTTGTCACTTTTTTAGAATTTTTTGGTTTTAAAATCAATTTTTTAATACATTTATTACAAAAATTGGAAAAATTCAAAGATTTTGTTTAATATAGACCATTTTGTCATGTCATTGTTTTGTCACTTTTTTTGGTTTTTAAAGGAAATTTAAATATTTTCATGTTTTGAAATCAATTTTCGAAAGGAATTTAAAAAAATCAATAATTTTTATTAATATTGACAACTTTGTCATGTCACAATTTTGTCATCTTCTAAATTTTTAACGAAATTTAAGGATTTTTGGGAAAATTTTTAATAATTTTGTTGATAAATTAAAAATTTTGTCATGTCAATATTTTGTCATCTTTTTTGCTTTATTAAGAAATTAAGGGATTTATTTGTTAAAAAATGAATTGCCAAAAGTTTTGTTATAATTTAAGATTTTCTTTGACAGTTTCTTTAAGTGCACCTTATTAACTTTACAACTTTTTAACTTTATATATAAATAATACAGATGATCTGCAACAACCATACACTACTTTTGTTTTGTCTCTCCTGTATTTAAAGCACAAGAAGTTGAAATTTGTCAAAAAAAAAAGAAGAACACTTTTATAGAAAACTTAATTAAAGCCTAGAGCACGCACTAGTTCCAGTAACAAAAACAAAAATAGAAAGATCTCAAGAGTATGGGCTTAAAAGTTAAAGGCGGCTTTATAACTACTACAGCTACAGCAAAATTATAATAATAAAATATAAAATACTTAAAGAAGAGCAAAAAAAAAGAGAGATCTCTTTAACCAGATAAATCACTCACTCAATGTCATCAAACTGCTGCAAAAAAAAAAAATTAAAAACAAAGAAGCATCACAAGAATCTCTAACAATGCCTAAAGATCTGTGTTGAAATGCGGCAATATATTTGCAAACCTAGAGCATTGTTTTCTTTCTGCTAAGTAATTGTTGGCAAAACCCTTTTTAATTGTAATCCCTGTCAAAGCAATAAATATTCGCCAAAATACTTTATGCTCTTACAATAGCAAGACAAAAGGATATTTTCACCACACTTTCTTTCATAAATGGCAAATTGTAGAAGAACAATAGGAAAAGAAAGAAAGGATTTTGGCAAATCAATGAAAAATTGCATTATCGCCAATTGATAGGAGTATCAATAACTTTCGTTTATAATAACAAAAAAAAGAAAACCAAAACTCAAAATGATCATCTTAAATGTATTAGTTTGCTGAACGAAAGGGGTGGTTTGCTTTAATTTTACCTGATTTCTACTGCTACTTCTTTCTAGCTGATCAAACTGCCCTCAATATTTTATGATTAAATTTCATTTCAACAAAAATTTGCATATCAATAGTAAATTATATTTCTTAAACACAAGCTGCAGTTTTTTTTTTTTTTAATATAAAATTTTTTGTAACACAGATGCCTGCTTGTGTCTTAAAGTAGATTCCACTTCCTTTTCAAAATTTGTCCTTCAATAAAACTAATTTGCATATTGGGTTTTTTAGTTTCTCATAATTACATATGCACTGGAACTGAATTCCTGTGATAGATAGAATTTGAGAATTCGCGTCCTGCCTAGCTATTGATTGACTGTTTGTGTGTTGTTTTTTTCAGATTCATTGTTTTTCGTTATTGTAGCCGTGTCCATATATTTTCATCATATTCAATTCATATGATAATCTGTTAAATACATATTTCTGATACATTTGCATATATATTATAAGAGATTTCTTGTTTTATATTAATGATAGCAGGGTGTAAGAAATATTTGCTTTTTTGTAACCATTTCGCCTGAATGATTTGTGAAGAGTATGAGTGTCTTCAGAAAATTAATTTATTTTTGGAGAAATCTATTTTTTTCATATCTTGATTTATTGATGACAATATTTGGTGCTTTGGGAAAAAGGAAGCAGATGTTAACAAATAAAGAGTTCTTATCAAATCTATGATGATATAAAGACCTTGAAAAACCATTGAAAAGTTAAGACAAAATCCATATAGATGACAAACTAGAGTTATGAAAAAGTTGTCAATTTCAAACAAAACTTATAAAATTTTGCAATTAAAATACTTAAAACGTGAATTTAGACTACAAAAATCCTTTGATTTCCTTAAAAATAAAAACTATGACAAAAAAGTGACATGACAAAGTTTTCAAAATTTTACAAAAATATAGAATTTTAAATATGAAACTCAAGAACCGAGACCATTTTTATGTTTAAATACAAAAATTCTTTACAAATCGAAAATATGACAAAATAGTGACAAAATTTTTAGTTTTAATCAAAATCACAGCATTTTTCTAATTTATATACAAAATGCATTAAAAATATTAATTCAAACCAAAAAAATCTCCAAATTCATTTGAAAATCCGGAATATGACAAAATTGTCTTAATTAAACAAAATTATTAGATTTTTGTAATCAAAATATCAAAAAGCTTGTTAAATTAATTTTAAAACTGGAAAATTCCTACATTTACTGAAAAATCACAAAGATGACAAAATAGTGACATGACAAAATTAATACATATTTCTAACTTAAATACAAAATACATTAAAAATATGAATTAAAAATAAAAAACTATTAAAATTTTCGAAAAAATCGATAATGTGACAAAATAATGACATGACAAAATGTTTAGTTTTTAACAAAGTTATGAAATATTTTTATTTAAAATACAAAAAATATACAAATAAATTTTAAAACACAAAAATCTTAAAATTTTCTGAAAAATCCAAAATATGACAAAAAAGTGACATGACTAAATTTTAAGTTATAGTTAAAATTAATACTTTTTTCTAATTTAGAAACAAACTGCATAAAAAATATGAATTAAAAATAATAAAAAATCTTTAAATTCCTGTAAAAATCACAAAGATGACAAAATAGTGACATGACAAAATTTTGAGTTTTTATGAAAATTAATACATTTTTCTATTTGAAATACAAAATACATTAAAAATATGAATTAAAAATAAAAAAAATCTTTTAATTTCTGTAAAAATCGATATTGTGACAAAATAGTGACATGACAAAATGTTCAGTTTTTAACAAAGTTATGAAATATTTTTATTTAAAATACAAAAAATATGAACAAATAAATTTTAAAACACAAAATTCTTAAAATTTTCTGAAAAATTCAAAATATGACAAAAAAGTGACATGACAAAATTTTCAGTTTTATTAAAAATAAATACATTTCTCTTATCTAAATTCAAAATGTAATAAGAAAATAGTTATGGAAGCTAAATTTTCTTCAAAAATAAAAAGATGACAAAAAGGTGACATGACAAAATTTTAATTTTTTAACAAAATTAATACATTTTTATACTTAAAATACAAAATACATTAAAAATATGAATTAAAAATAAAAAATCTTTGAATTCCTTGAAAAATCTCAATTATGACAAATTAGTAACATGACAAAATTTTAAGTTTTTAAAAAAATTAATAAATTCTTCGAATCATTTACAAAATACATTAACAAATTAATTTTAAAACACAAAAATCTTAACATTTTCTGAAAAATCCAAAATATGACAAAAAAGTGACATGACTAAATTTTCAGTTTTATTAAAAATAAATACATTTCTCTTACCTAATTAAAAATGTAACAAAAAAATAGTTATAAAAGGTAAAAGTCTTCTAGTTTTTTTTTTTTCAAAAATAAAAAGATGACAAAAAGGTGACATGACAAAATTTTTAAGTTTTGATGAAAATTAATAAATTTTTCTATTTGAAATACAAAATACATTAAAAATATTAATCCAAATTAAAAAAAATCTCAAAAATTTCGGAAAAATCAAAAATATGACAAAAAAAGTGACATGACAAAATGTTTAGTTTTTAATAAAGTTATGAAATATTTGTATTTCAAATACAACAAATATGATGAAACTAATTTTAAAACACAAAAATCTTATCTGAAAAATCCAAAATATGACAAAAAAGTGACATGACAAAATTTTCAAGTTTTGATGAAAATTAATAAATTTTTCTAATTTAATAACAAACTACATTAAAAATATGAATTAAAAATAAAAAAAATCTTTAAATTCCTTGAAAAATCTAAATTATGACAAAATAGTGACATGACAAAATTTTAAGTTTTAATCAAAATTAATACATTTTTCTAATTTAAATACAAAATATTTTAAAAATATGAATTAAAATATAAAAAAAAACTTTAAATTCCTTGAAAAATCTAAATTATGACAATATAGTGACATGACAAAATTTTAAGTTTTTAACAAAAACTTAAAATTTTTAACAAAACACATTAAAAATATGAATTAAAAATAAAAAAAATCTTAAAATTCTTGTAAAAATTGAAAATATGACAAAATAGTGACATGACAAAATATGCAAAAACCATGATAAAATTAATGTGTAATCTCAAAAATTCTTAAATTTTCTTAAAAATCAAAAAAAAAAAAAAATGACAAAATTGTGACATGACAAAGTTGTCAATTTCCAAAAAAATTTTGAAATTTTTATATTTAAAAAACAAAAAGCTTGATCAAATTATATTTAGAACAAGAAAACCTTGAATTTTCTTTAAAAAATAAAAACAAGAGAGTGACAAAATAGTGACATGACATAATAGTTACTAAATAATTTATTTGTAACTCTTAGTATTGATTTATATCAAAAGTAAGAAAACTTTATGCCAGTCCAGTCCTGTCATCCTATTTGCCATATATGACTTATAAAACATTAACATTAGTTAAACTAATTCAGAACTCTTTAAAATAGTTTAGCATACCACATTTGAAATATGTATGCATTTCTTACCAAGTAAAGTATAACATCAGGTATGTATTTGTATTTGTATCCGTATGTATCTTAAAGATACAATTGTATTTAAATGCACGTAGACCATATAACGGTGCATTTTATTTTACCAGCAATGGCAAATGTTTTATGCATAAAACGTGTAAAGTATCTAGACAACCACTAGATATAGATGTAAATGCTAAAATAAACTAGCAAGTATGCTAAAGTATGCCATAGATTTATCAATTCAAGATAAACGTTTCTATTAGATTTTATATTTTTAAGAGTTGTTGTTACAAATAAGTACTTGTTTATATGTTATCAACTTTATGTTTAATTAATCTTCATACCCTAATTTAAAAAAAATATTTAAAATGTTAACTTTGAATTTAATATCAAATAATTTGTTTAAAACTTCAGTTGGAAAATAATTCTGATTGAGAAAACTATTAATTTTGAAGTTAATTGCTAACTTAAATAAAATAATTAATTTGTATTTTAAATTGAAAATTTACTTTCAAAAAATAGTTTTATTTCCAACATTCTTCAAAATTAATAAATTCGATAATGTTTCATACACCACCAAATGATGCTAGTAAACCAAGCGAACATAATGGTGAACCTAATGAGAAAAAATATCCTGGTAATAGTTGCGGCCAATGCAACGTGGAAGATACTAATGAAATGGTCCAATGCGATAAATGTGATGTGTGGTATCACTTCACATGCGCCGGTGTAACCGACTCAGTAGAAAACCACGACTGGATATGTTCCAAATGCACAGGAAAAGTAACTGATAGACCAGTAAGTGAACGTTCTGTAAATAAAACAAAAGCTTTGTCAATATGCTCCACCACGTCTTCAAGAAAACGCTTAGTTAATTTAGAACTTCAACGCCTAGAGGAGGAAAAAGCTATAGAAACTCGATTTCTTAAAAGAAAATTTGAAATTCTAGCAATTTCAGAAGATGTTGAGGAAAGCATACGTAGTGAATCCATCTCACGTACTAAGGAATGGGTTTCGAATTTGCAAACCAATCCTCAGCCCCAATATAGTAATTCATTGCATAATTCGCCCAATCGATCCGAAAACAATAGTGAACAAATTAACCAAGATAAAGGGGCGATACCGAAGATATATTCACAGGGAGATGCATTCAATTTGTCGAAAAGTCAACTTTCAGCGCGCAAGGCCCTATCTACCGATTTACCTGTATTTAATGGAAAGCCCGAAGAATGGCCATTATTTATCAGCTCATTTATAGAAAGCACAAGGCTGTGTGGATACTCCAATTCCGAAAACCTTTTACGCTTACAAAAATGCTTAAAAGGTAAAGCTTTCGAAGCTGTAAGTTGTCATCTCTTGTTGCCAAAAAATGTACCAGAAGTGATTCGAACGCTTAAGATGATGTTTGGTCGCCCAGAAATAATAATTAATACGCTTTTAGAAAAAATTAGATCAGAAGCAGCTCCAAAATCGGATAAACTTGATGCTCTTGTAAGCTACGCTATTTCAGTTCGAAATCTTTGTTCTACCCTGGAAGCATCTGGTTTAGAAGCTCATATGAACAATCCCTTGCTTCTTCAAGAACTCGTAGACAAGTTACCAGCTCAGACAAAACTCAATTGGGCCATGTATATTGCATTGAAAGATGCCGACATATCAGTTTTTTCCAAATGGTTGTTTGATATTGCAGAGGCAGTAGCTAAAGTCAGTCCATCAATTATTTCATACAAAACAACTGGTAATGTACATGAACATGAGATGGAGAAACCAATAGAAAGTCAAAAATGTGTTATTTGTAACAAAAATCATTTGGCCGACGTATGCGAAAAGTTTTCCCAAATGAAACTGTCCGATCGTTGGGATAAAGTTCATCAGTTTAAACTATGTCGGTTGTGCCTCCAGAAGCATGGTTATTATCGTTGTTCCGATGCAAAGTGTCCTGTTGAAAACTGCGAAGCTAGACATCATAAGTTACTGCACAAATTTAAAACGAATAACATTATGACAACTCATTCAAATTTAGATGTCTCAAAAACCTTCTTTAAAATTTTACCAGTTACTTTGTATAACAAGGGAGTTTCCGTAGAAATTTTTGCTTTTTTGGATGATGGTTCAAATGTTACCCTTATACAAAATGATATTTGTGAGCAGCTTGGATTAGAAGGTAATGTTAATAGCCTGTGTCTAAAATGGACTTCAGAAACTCGTCGCACAGAAGAAGAATCTATGCAAGTTAATGTTTGTATTTCGGGTTGTAATGAAAATTCTAAAAGATATGAACTTTTTAATGTACGAAGTGTTAAAAATCTTTCTTTGCCAGTACAAAGTGTATCCAAGTGTGATTTAGAAGCATATCGCCATTTAAAAAATATTCCATTATCAACATATAACAATGTTTGCCCAAAAATTCTTATTGGATTAAACAATGGTTACGTGTGCAATTCATTAAAGATCATTGAAGGGGCTATAAGTGAACCCTGCGCATCCAAAACGAGGTTGGGATGGGTTATTCATGGCGGATGTGATTCGAATATTGAGAAAACTCTGGGATATCACAAAATTGAACACTGTAACTGTGATTATGAAATGGAAAAATTAAATATGATAGTATCTGAATACATGTCTTTAGAAAACGTTGGACGGAAGTACGAATTATCCTCACCAGAAGAAAAACGTGCCAAATTCTTACTTCAAACATCCACTAAACGTGCCGGCGAGAGATTTGAAACTGGACTCCTTTGGAAAGAAGACATAACAGAAGTACCAAACACTTTTCCAATGGCAATGAAACGTCTTCAATGCCTCGAGAAAAAAACAAATCCCGAACATATTCCACTTATTACACAACAAATAGATGAGTTGGTAAAAAAAGGTTATGCTCGAAAATTATCAGAAAGTGAAGTTAATAAAACAAATGGCGTTACTTGGTATCTTCCCATATTTACGGTCACAAATCCGAATAAGCCAAATAAAGTTCGATTGGTTTGGGATGCAGCAGCCAAAGTGAATGGAGTTTCATTAAACTCTATGTTATTAAAAGGTCCTGATTTGATGGCACCACTACTTTCTGTTCTGTATGGTTTTCGTTTGAAAAAATTTGCGATTTGTGGAGACATCAAGGAAATGTTTCATCAGGTGCTAATTCGAAAAGAAGATCAAAATGCACAGCGATTCATCTGGCGAAATGGCGAAAATTTTAGAATTCCTGATGTCTATATAATGCAAGTGATGACTTTTGGTGCTGCATGCTCTCCAAGCTCAGCACAATATGTTAAAAATACAAATGCGTTAGAATACAAGGATCAATTTCCAAGAGCCGTAGATTCAATCGTAAACCATCATTACGTAGACGACCTATTAGACTGTGCAAATACTGAAGAAGAAGCTATTGATTTGGCAAAACAAGTGGCCTTTATTCATAGTAAAGGCGGATTTTTCATTCGAAATTGGAAATCAAATTCAAAAATCGTAATTGAGAGTCTTGGTGAATTGGAAGAGCCAAATAAAGTGTCAATTGGATCCAAAATGATTGAGATGACTACAGAAAAAGTACTTGGCATGTGGTGGTCAACAGCTGATGATAATTTCACATACTCTTTAAAATTAAATCGCGTTAATAAAGATGTTTTATCTGGTTTAAAAAGACCAACAAAAACCGATATATTGAGAACATTAATGTCCATTTTCGACCCTTTCGGTTTCCTGTCGACATATGTTGTTTACTTAAAGATATTGTTACAAGAGGTTTGGAGAACCACTGAAGGATGGACCGATGAAGTTAATGATGATATCTTTAATAAATGGCTAATCTGGATTAAACTTCTACCTAATATTGAAAGTGTAAAAATTCCTCGATGGTACTCAATCAAACCAGGGTCTTCAGTTCAATTACACATATTTGTTGACGCTAGTGAATTGGCTTATGCTGCTGTTGCGTATTTAAGAGTGTCATCTCCAGATGGAATTCAAGTTTCCTTAGTAAGTGCAAAAGTAAAAGTTGCTCCGAAGCAACCTTTGTCAATACCACGTATGGAATTGATGGCTGCAGTGCTGGGAGTTCGTTTAGCTAATTCAATATGTAATGTTCCCAAGCTACAATTAGAAAAGCGTTATTTTTGGTCTGACTCTAATACCGTCCTATCATGGATAAACGCAGATCCTCGAAATTACAAGCAATTCGTTATGTATCGGATTGGAGAAGTCCTTGATTGCAGCAAACCGTCAGAGTGGAGATATATACCTACAAAATACAACGTTGCTGATGATGCAACAAAGTGGAAGACAGAATATAAATTTGACATGAAAAATCGTTGGTTCGATGGCCCACCTTTCTTAAAAAAAGATGATTCCGATTGGCCACCAAATAAATCAGAGATTTCAAAAGTTTCAGAAGAACTTAAAACTCATATTGCTATGGTGCACCTAGAGGTAATTGATGCTAACTTAATTGATTTTCATAGATTTTCATCATGGAAAAGACTTCTTCAAACTGTTGTCAAAGTTTATACATTCATTCACAAGTTGAAGATGAAATTCCATATATCAAGAAATCAACCATATTTATTCCCAAAAGCATCTAAGCTGAATGCTATGGCTGAAAACATCATTTACCGAAAAATACAGTACGATGGTTTTAAAGATGAATTTGCTGTCTTATCAAACAAGAGCGGACAAATTTCAAAATCAAGTGTTTTATACAAATGTTCCCCCTATATAGATGAAAATTTGGTAATTCGAATGAACGGAAGAATTGGTTTGGCTCGTGCTATACATGAAAATGCAAAACATCCAATAATATTACCAAGAAATCACTATTGCACTGGGTTGCTGATACAACACTTTCATACAAAATTTTACCATATTCACCATGACACGTGCCTCAATGAATTGCGTCAGTATTTTTACATTCCAAGATTAAGAGTTGAGTTAAAAAAGGTACGTAGGAATTGTCAACTTTGTAAGAATTTAAATTCAACACCTATAGTTCCTGAAATGTCCATGCTACCAAGAGCCCGACTATCACCATTTACACGTCCATTTTCGTATGTCGGTATTGACTATTTTGGACCGTTATATGTTAAAGTTGCGCGACATACAGAGAAACGTTGGGGTGTACTTTTTACATGTCTAACTATAAGGGCAATACACCTGGAAGTTGCATATGATATGACAACTGACAGTTGTATTATAGCAATTCAAAATTTTGTTGCTCGGAGAGGTACACCTATTGAGATATATTGCGATAATGGCACAAACTTCAAAGGAGCTGAAACGGAGCTAAAAAATGCTCTTAAATATGTTGATTTCCAAAAAATTACTGTTAAATTCACGTCATCATCAACAACCTGGCACTTCAATCCACCGGCGGCACCACATATGGGAGGCAGTTGGGAACGTTTAGTTCAATCGGTAAAGAAAGTACTGAAACAAATAATGCCCATGTTCGTATTTAAGGACAACACGCTGTACAATGGATTACTAGAATGTGAGCGCATTATTAACTCTAGACCCCTAACTTATGTTGATCTAGAATCAACAACTGATGAAGCCTTAACTCCAAACCATTTTCTCTTGGGATCTTCAAATGGTGACAAGCCCTTGGGCGAATTTTCTGTGGACGACTGTGTGTTACGAAAACATTGGAGAAAAATGCAGCATTTTGCTGATCTATTTTGGAAACGGTGGATACAAGAATATCTTCCGACATTAACGAAACGTACGAAGTGGTTTAAGAAATGTAGTCCCCTTCAAGTTGGTGATATTGTCGTCATAGTTGATCAAAATCTACCAAGAAACAATTGGCCTAAGGGAGTAGTTCAATCAGTCTGTAAATCACACGATGGTAATGTTAGAAGTGCCGAAGTTGTTACCAAAAATGGTGTCTTCAAAAGACCAGTAGCAAAGCTAGCTGTATTGGATGTTAGGCGAACGACAGATTCTCAAAATTGTGATGGTTAAAACGAGGTTTTAACGAGGGGGAGAAATGTTACAAATAAGTACTTGTTTATATGTTATCAACTTTATGTTTAATTAATCTTCATACCCTAATTTAAAAAAAATATTTAAAATGTTAACTTTGAATTTAATATCAAATAATTTGTTTAAAACTTCAGTTGGAAAATAATTCTGATTGAGAAAACTATTAATTTTGAAGTTAATTGCTAACTTAAATAAAATAATTAATTTGTATTTTAAATTGAAAATTTACTTTCAAAAAATAGTTTTATTTCCAACAGTTGTTGTGCTTTTATTCATTCTATACACAAAGTACCAATAAACAATTATGATGATTATTTTCCAAGTTTTAAGCAGAGATGAAACATAAAATTTGCATATTTAGCAAGTAAATCAAAAGCAATTTAATAAAACATTGATGTTTGAGATTTATGAGCGTTACATATGCCGGTGTTTTTGTTTTTAAATCATTTTAAATTTTGAAATACAAAAAAAATATTGAGTGGTAATTAATGTGGCTGTTTGTTTGTTATTTTTTTCAAAAACTTGTCTAACACCCCATCATTATATTTATGTACTCGTACAATAGATAGCAAAAATGCTGCATTATCAGTAGCTGAGCAAAGGATAAATGTTAGACTCATATCAATTGCATCCTTAGGGGATATTGCTGCTCGTTTACCACCTATAAATGCCAAATGTTTAATTTTTGTTTCAGCTCTTTGCAACCTTTATACAAACAAGAGGTCATATTATAAAAATCCTTGTACGGTTTCCATCTTTCTCTCTCTTTATGTTTGTTTGTCTAATGCAAATGATTGCTATTTCGATTTATATGACCTTTTCCAAAAAAAAAAAAAAAAAAAAGCTAGAAACAACCACCCTTGACATACAGCAGCACTATTTTAACACAGAAATCTTGTTAATTTGCTTTTAGCTGCTCATCTTCTTTATCAAATTGAAATTTTTAAAATAAAATATGCAAATTACTTTTGCATAAAAATAATTGTAAGTAATTTTTCAAATGCCAACGAGTGCAATTTCCAAACAACTTAGGAAACCCAATTGATAGGCTTTTTCCGCTGCCAACCATCAAAATAATAAATAAAATGAAAATTATTCATTTATAAAATATTAAATAAATTTTTATGACATTTGAATGAGGAAACAGGTTGAACAGAAACCTTAAAAAAAAATCGTTAAAACCATTTTAAGCTAATTGGATTTTTCAAGAAATTAATACCTACGAAATGAATGCTGTATGCTTAGCTTATTCCGCTCTAAAACTTAGTGAAATAAAGGGCATTGTACATTGATATTTGCTTGTCTTTTTTTAAAAAAAAATCGCTATACGAAATAGATACAACCAAATAAAGGTTGTATGCTTAGCTTATTTCGTTCTAAATCTAAGAATTTATTCCAATTGAAAAAAGGACATTTTACCCTGAGATTTGATTTTGCTCCTCTCTGTTCAAAATAGATACAACCAAATAAATGTTGTATGATTAGTTAATTTCGCTATTAATCTAAGAATTTGTACTAATTTAAATGAAGAAGACTTTATATTGTGATTTGATTGTGCTCCACATTACAAAAAATCTCTGCACAAACTATAAACAACCAAATAATTTCGTTCTAAACCTAAAAATTTATCGCAATTGAACAAAATTACATTTTACCTTGAGATTTGATCTGTATGCTTTGTTAATTTCGCTATTAATCTAAGAATTTGTACTAATTTAAATGAAGAACATTTTACATTGTGATTTGATTGTGCTCCTCTTTACAAAACATCTCTGCACAAAATATTAACAACCAAATAAAGGTTGTATGCTTAGCTAATTTCGTTCTAAATCTAACTTATATGCAGGACATTTTACATAATGATTTTATTGTGCTCCTGTATTTAAAGAAAATCTCTGTACAAAATAGTTACAACCATATACATATTGTATGCTTAGCTAATTTCGTTATAAATCTAAGAATTTATTCCAATTGAAATAAAGGACATTTTTCATTGAATTTCATTAACCTTCTCTTTTTATCAACAAATTTCAATTAGTTCTCGTATTATTACATTTATCTTAATCATTTATTTTCCAATTACAACTAGTTTAATATAAATAAAATTTTCCCTAATTACAAAAATATTTTATCTGCTAAATAAACATTCTCCCACACAATTTATGACACCACAAAAAAAAAAAAAAAACTATCCAAATGTTTTTCAAAAGCTTGTGCTATCAAATTCTAACATATGATAGGAATTTAATCTTTAAACAAAAATCTAAAAATACCCTACACTAGGTAGCCAATATAAACCCATATATTGTTTATATCTAAGAACTTAACTTCATACAATATTAAGTCTAGGCGTTCTAATTACGTCTCCATTATTCAAATAACATTGTACATTTCAACACATAAAAAAAAAAAAAATAATATAATAATAAATAATCTTACTGTTTTCAACAGAGAGACATGTGATATGAAGATGATGATTGGAGATGTGTTGAAATGGCAAAAAATTTTAAATAAAATCACTGAAATTATTTATATGGATTTCAATGATGACAACTACAACAACATCTAGCAGCTATTTAAATAAAATAAACAATTAGCTAACATTAAATACAATTTTTTTTTTCTCTGACGACAACAAAATATATTTTAACTGTTAGTGATACAGCAAGATTTGCTGGTTGTTGGAAGGGGGGGGGGGGGGTGGGATTTTCTACAAATTGAGGTTGAAGTCATTGGATATCGTTTGGTTATTATTGTTTTAAACAAATATAAAACAATATTTTGTTACTAAATACTCTTTTAAAACAAATAGCAAACAATAACAAATTTGATGATAATAATAGGATTTGCAAAACAAGAAACATAAATAACTGATATAGAAAATTAACCCTTTAAAGAGCTAAAAAATAATAGCGATCAGATTAGAATATCGTGGAGACTGCACTGTAGTCGTCTAGAGACGATACTAGAGACGAGACCAGAGGCAAGACTAAAGACGATCCAAAAGACGAGATTATAGACGAGACTAGATACGAGACTAGAGACTGGACTATAGACGGTATAGGAGACTATAGAAGATATTAGAGATACTATAATCGATAATAGAGACCAGGCTAGAGGAGAGACTAGAGACGAGACTAGACTACAATCGAGACTATAGACGGCATACGAGACGAGATTATAGACAAGGCTAGAGACGAGACTAGAGATGACATTAGAGATGACACTAGAGAAGAGACTAAAGACTAGAGACAAGACTATAGACGAGACGAGACTGGAGACGAGACTAGAGACGATATTATAGAAAATATTATAAATGAGACTCGAGGTGATACTAGTGACTAGATACAATATATTGACGCGACTAGAGACGAGACTAAAGACGAGACAAAAGATGAGACTAGAAACAAGACTATAGTCGAGACTAGAGAAAATACTAGATACGAGACTACAATCAAGACTAGAGACAAGACTAGAGACGAGGTTATACATAAGACTAGAGACGATGCTATAGACGAGATGAGACTAGAAACGGGAGACGAGATTATAGATAAGACTATAAACCATAGTTGAGACGGAAGACGAGACTAGAGACAAGATTATAGATAAGGCTACAGACGAGACTAGATACGATAGTATAGACGATACTAGAGACGAGACTGGAGACGAGACTAGAGACGATATTATGGATAAGACTATAGACGAGACTAGGGACTCGAGATCCGACTAGAGACGAGACTGGAGTCGAGACTAGAGACAAGATATTGACGAGATTATAGATAAGACTACTGACGAGACTAGACTATTGACGAGACTAGAAACGAGACTATAGACTAAAAACGATATTATATATGAGATTATAGATGGGAGACGACACTAGAGACTATAATCGAGACTTGAGACTAAACTATACCCGAGACTAGATAATAAGTAGACTGTAGTCTAGACTTTGACGACACTGTAATCTAGACTATGACTAGACTATAGTCTAGATAATGACTAGACTATAGTCAAGATAATGACTAGAGTACAGTCGAAAGTATTACTAGATTATAGTCGAGAGTTTGACTAGACTATAGTCGAGACTTTGACTAGATTATAGTCGTGATAACAACTAAACTATAGACTATGACTAGACTATAGTCTAGACTATGACTAGACTATAGTCTAAACTATGACTAGACTATAGTCTAGACTATGACTAGACTATAGTCTAAACTATGACTAGACTATAGTCTAGACTATGACTAAACTATAGTCTAGACTATGACTAAACTATATTCTAGACTATGACTTAACTATAGTCATAAAATGACTAGATTATAGTCGAGACTTTGACTAGACTATAGTCTCGACTATGACTAAACTATAGTCTAGACTATGACTAAACTATATTCTAGACTATGACTTAACTATAGTCATAAAATGACTAGATTATAGTCGAGACTTTGACTAGACTATAGGTAAGACTATGACTAAACTGTGGTAAAGGTAATAACTAGACTATATTCAAGATAATGACTAGACCATAGTCGAGAATTTGACTAGACTACAGTCGAGACTTTGACTAGACATTAGTCGAGACTGGCAAGAATATAGTCGAGACTATTACTGGACTATTAGTAGACTTTAGTACAGACTATTACTAGACTATAGTAGAAACTATGACTATACTATAGTGGAGACTATAACTACACTATAGTCGAGACTATGACTAGAATATAGCCTTCAATGTCATATGACTATAGTCGAGACTATAAGTGCTACTTATTCTATACTTTCTTCTCTATAAATAAATCTTTGTTGTTAAAGCTCTTATTAAACCTCTCTTGCCTCTTAAAGTGTTAAATTTTGTACAGTAGTATCTGGTAGTTGTATCTTATTATATTTTTTTTTTTATCTATTAGACAAAAAAAAAGTGTTGTCAGTTTTTTTTTTTCAAAAACAAACTAGCAACAACAAAACACAATGATCTTTTATTTATTTTACATTTCATATACATTTTATAAACTACTATTTAAAGTCTATACGTTTTCTTGATTTGATTTCAAACTCCAACTTCAAGGGTTTAAATTACCTTTTGTTCCAGACTAAAGCAATATACACAACTGATCTCATATTTTTTTTATGTATATATAAACAAATAAATAGAAAAAAAAACATTAGTTAAATGTAATTTAAACAAGCGTGATTATGTTTTCAAAAGCTTTCTTACAATTTGCATTTCAATTGAAATTTTCCATCCAAGCATCTCCTGACTGTTATTCACTACTACGTACGTACGTTTGCTTGTTTCCCTTCGAATTTCAAATAGTAAAATGATTTAGTTTCAGTGCCTCTATAAACATGTTCAATGGTCAATGTGCTGGGTGAAAGAAAAATAATACATTCTGTTTGGATTTCTGTAACATTATCATTGCTGAAAAATCAAAAAGCTCAATCTTTTGTGTAAAGGTTGGCTTTTTCTATGATTTTTTATAGGAAATCTTTTATTAGTTTCTAGAGCAATCGGAATACGTGTTTAGACAACATGTATTTGAGATTATGGCCACGTTTGGACATTTTTCAAACGTAGAATTTCAATTGAAAGAAAATGATGAATATAAAATGAAGATCAATTTCAAAGCAAAAATAGGAAAGGTATTTTACAGGAACTATATGTAAATCTCTTAACTTTATTGGAAATGCTTGATTTTGATAATAGCTTAAAGCTTTTCTTACAGCTTTCCGGTATTTTTTTTTATCAAGGTCTGTAGTAATCGATCTTTAGACCTTGCTTAATTCACTCTACCTCAAATTTTTCCTAAATATTTGTATTAAAAATCAAACAATAATAATAATTATAAAATTATGGTCTTTCGCAATTGACAAAAGCATATAATTTGAGACATAAAGTGTGGGTAAAAAATTTAAATTTAAACTGGTAAAAAAAACACACATAATTATGTTAAATTTAAATTGAAAATCTTTGTTTCTGTTTCTATATGAATAAACAATTGAACTCTAAAACAAAAAGTACTAAATTACGTTACAATAATGAAATAAATTCCCATGACGTATTAAAACAATATTTCGTAATTCTTTTTTTCAAATTTTTCTTACACAGTTTCTTACAATTGCGGTAAAGTAAGTCGGCAATTTAAGCTTTAAATTGTTAATTATTAGTTAAGAAAAATACAACTTTTAACACAGAAACCCCCACCATCACAACCACAGTAAACAAAACATTTTTGTCAAGATTTTTTTCCAAAGATTATTTTATGAGACAATTATGGTCTTGTAACAAACCTCATATACTTGTAATAATAAAAACTATGTACTAGAGAGAAACTGAAAACTAAAACTTAACTTAATTAATAGACCAGAACCAGAGGTTCTTTAAGAAAATTCTATAGAAACTTA
Organism: Calliphora vomitoria; assembly: GCA_942486065.2. NCBI lineage: Eukaryota > Metazoa > Arthropoda > Insecta > Diptera > Calliphoridae > Calliphora > Calliphora vomitoria. The sequence continues at coordinate 121,546,432 of OW818032.2, read as the reverse complement.
GGAAAATCATTGTCGTCTCTACATATAGAACGCATTTTATCTAAAGGGTTTGTCTAGTTAGTAGTTGTAAGTTGCTTGTATATTTAAGTCTAAGTTTAATGACGAAAATCTAATACAATTCATTGACTTTGCCATCAAAGTTTCCCAGCGTTTATAACAAACATCATGCGGTGTTTTGAGACACAAATGCGTGATTTTCTCAAGTAATTTTTATGGATTTAAAAAAATATGAAAACTAGGGAAAAAAAAACTATGTAATAAAAATGTTTAATCATTAATTTAAGATACTGGTTAGTGGGTACACTGATGGAAAAGTCATTAAAAGTAAATATTTTCACAAATAAAGTTATTACAAAAGACTATTGACGAGACAATGGACGATATTATAGACGAGACTATAAAGAGAAGCTATAAACGCTACTATAAAGATAAACTATAGATGAGACTATAGGCGAAACTATAACGATAAACTATAGACAAGAGACTATTGACAAGACTATGGACATGAATATAAAGAGAAAATATAGGCGAGAGCCTATAGACAAATCTATAGACGAGATTATAAACGATAATAAAGACCAGACTATATAAGAGACTAAAGCCGAGACTTTAGACAAGACCTTATAGGAGACTATTAAGAGAAACTATACATGAGACATGAGAGACTATATACGAGACTTTAGACGAGACTATATACGGGACAATAGACGAGACTATAGACAAGCCTATAGACAAGACTATAGACGAGAATATAACGAGAAACTTTTGATGAGACTTTAAAGAGATACTATTGATGAGACTATAGACGAGACTATAGACAACATACTATATACGAAACTATAGACGAGATTATAGACGAGACTATATACAAGAATATAGACCAGACTATATACGAGACTAAAGCTGAGACTTTAGGCGAGACTATAGACAAGACGTTAGAGGAGACTATAAAGATACACTATAGATGAGACTATAGACGAGACTATAACGAGAAACTATAGACGAGAGACTATAGACGAGACTGCAAAGAGAAACTATAGACGAGATTATATACAAGATATAGACTAGACTATATACCAGACTAAAGCCGCGATTTTAGACGAGACTATAGACAAGACCTTAGAGGAGACTATAAAGAAAAACTATAGATGAGACTATAGGCGAGACTATACCGAGAAACTATAGACAAGAGACTATAGACGAGATTGTAGACGAGACTATAGATGAGGCAATGGACGAGATTACATACGAGACTATTGACAAGACTATGGACGAGACTATAACGAGAAACTACAGACGAGAGACTATATACGAGACTTTAGACGAGACTATATACGAGACAATAGACGAGACTATAGACAAGCCTATAGACAAGACTATAGACGAGAATATAACGAGAAACTTTTGATGAGACTTTAAAGAGATACTATATACGAAACTATAGACGAGATTATAGACGAGACTATATACAAGAATATAGACCAGACTATATACGAGACTAAAGCTGAGACTTTAGGCGAGACTATAGACAAGACGTTAGAGGAGACTATAAAGATAAACTATAGATGAGACAATAGACAATACTACAAACGAGATTATAGACGAGACTATATACAAGATATAGACTAGACTATATACGAGACTAAAGCCGCGAGGAGCCTATAAATAGAAACTATAGATGAAACTATAGGCGAAACTATAACGAGAAACTATAGACGAGAGACTATAGACGAGACTTTAGACGAGACTATAAACGAGACTATAGACAAGCCTATAGACAAGACTAAAGACGAGACTCTAGACGCGACTATAAAGAGATACTATAGATGTAACTATAGACGAGACTATAACGAGAAACTATAGACAACATACTATAGACGAGATTAGTGTCGTATCCAGTCTAGTCACTAGCCTAGTATCTAGCCTAGTATTTAGTGTAGTATCTAGTCTAGTCTCTAGTCTATTCCCTAGTCTAGTATCTTGTCTAGTATCTAGTCTTGTATCTAGTCTAGTCTCTAGTCTAGTATCTAGTCTAGTATCTAGTCTAGTATCTAGTCTAGTCTTTAGTCTAGTATCTAGTTTGGTATCTAGTCTAGTATCTAGTCTAGTCTTTAGTCTAGTATCTAGTTTGGTATCTAGTCTAGTATCTAGTCTATTATCTATTCTAATATCCAGTCTAGTCTTGTATCTAGTCTAGTATCTAGTCTAGTATCTAGTCTAGTATCTAGTCTAGTATCTAGTCTAGTATCTAGTCTAGTATCTAGTCTATTATCTATTCTAGTATCTAGTCTAGTCTAGTATTTAGTTTAGTATCTAGTTTGGTATCTAGTCTAGTATCTAGTCTAGTCTAGTATCTAGTCTAGTATCTAGTTTGGTATCTAGTCTAGTATCTAGTCTAGTATCTAGTTTGGTATCTAGTCTAGTATCTTTTCTAGTATCTAGTCTAGTATCTAGTCTAGTATCTAGTCTAGTCTCTACACTAGTATCTAGTCTAGTATCTAGTTTGGTATCTAGTCTAGTATCTAGTCTAGTATCTAGTCTAATATCTAGTCTAGTATCTAGTCTAGTATCTAGTCTAGTCTCTAGTCTAGTCTCTAGTCTAGTATCTAGTCTAGTCTCTGGTCTAGTATCTAGTCTAGTATCTAGTCTAGTATCTAGTCTAGTCTCTAGTTTAGTATCTAGTCTAGTCTCTAGTCTAGTATCTAGTCTAGTATCTAGTCTAGTATCTAGTCTAGTATCTAGTCTAGTATCTAGTCTAGTATCTAGTCTAGTATCTAGTCTAGTATCTAGTCTAGTATCTAGTCTAGTATCTAGTCTAGTATCTAGTCTAGTATCTAGTCTAGTATCTAGTCTAGTATCTAGTCTAGTATCTAGTCTAGTATCTAGTCTAGTATCTAGTTTTGTATCTAGTCTAGTATCTTGTCTAGTATCTAGTCTAGTATCTAGTCTAGTATCTAGTCTAGTATCTAGTCTAGTATCTAGTCTAGTATCTAGTCTAGTATCTAGTCTAGTATCTAGTCTAGCATCTAGTCTAGTATCTTGTCTAGTATCTAGTCTAGTCTCTAGTCTAGTATCTAGTCTAGTATCTAGTCTAGTGTCTAGTAAATAGTCTAGTATCTAGTCTAGTATCTAGTCTAATATATAGTCTAGTATCTAGTCTAGTATCTAGTCTAGTCTCTAGTCTAGTCTCTAGTCTAGTATCTAGTCTAGTCTCTGGTCTAGTATCTAGTCTAGTATCTAGTCTAGTGTCTAGTCTAGTGTCTAGTCTAGTATCTAGTCTAGTATCTAGTCTAGTATCTAGTCTAGTATCTAGTCTAGTCTCTAGTTTAGTATCTAGTCTAGTCTCTAGTCTAGTATCTAGTCTAGTATCTAGTCTAGTATCTAGTCTAGTATCTAGTCTAGTATCTAGTCTAGTATCTAGTCTAGTATCCAGTCTAGTATCTAGTCTAGTATCAAGTCTAGTCTCTAGTCTAGTATCTAGTCTAGTCTCTACACTAGTATCTAGTGTAGTATCTAGTCTAGTATCTAGTCTAGTCTAGTATTTAGTCTAGTATCTTGTCTAGTATCTAGTCTAGTATCTAGTCTAGTATCTAGTCTAGTATGTAGTCTAGTATCTAGTCTAGTATCTAGTCTAGTATCTAGTCTAGTCTAGTATTTAGTCTAGTATCTAGTCTAGTATCTAGTCTAGTATCTAGTCTAGTATCTAGTCTAGTATCTAGTCTAGTATCTAGTCTAGTATCTAGTCTAGTCTCTACTCTAGTATCAAGTCTAGTATCTAGTCTAGTATCTAGTCTAGTATCTAGTCTAGTATCTAGTCTAGTATCTAGTCTAGTATCTAGTCTAGTATCTAGTCTAGTATCTAGTCTAGTATCTAGTCTAGTATCTAGTCTAGTATCTAGTCTATTATCTAGTCTAGTATCTAGTCTAGTATCTAGTCTAATCTCTAGTCTAGTATCTAGTCTAGTATCTAGTGTATTATCTAGTCTAGTCTAGTATCTAGTCTAGTATCTAGTCTAGTATCTAGTCTAGTCTCTAGTCTAGTATCTAGTCTATTATCTAGTCTAGTATCTAGTCTAGTATCTAGTCTAGTATCTAGTCTAGTATCTAGTCTAGTATCTAGTCTAGTATCTAGTCTAGTATCTAGTCTAGTATCTAGTCTAGTATCTAGTCTAGTATCTAGTCTAGTATCTAGTCTAGTATCTAGTCTAGTATCTAGTCTAGTACTTAGTCTAGTATCTAGTCTAGTATCTAGTCTAGTATCTAGTCTATTATCTAGTCTAGTATCTAGTCTAGTCTCTAGTCTAGTATCTAGTCTAGTATCTAGTCTAGTATCTAGTCTAATCTCTAGTCTAGTATCTAGTCTAGTATCTAGTCTAGTATCTAGTCTAGTATCTAGTCTATTATCTAGTCTAGTATCTAGTCTATTATCTAGTCTAGTATCTAGTCTATAATCTAGTCTAGTATCTAGTCTAGTATCTAGTCTAATATCTAGTCTAGTATCTAGTCTAGTCTCTAGTCTAGTATCTAGTGTATTATCTAGTCTAGTATCTAGTCTAGTATCTAGTCTAGTCTCTAGTCTAGTATCTAGTGTATTATCTAGTCTAGTATCTAGTCTAGTATCTAGTCTAGTCTCTACTCTAGTATCTAGTCTAGTATCTAGTCTAGTATCTAGTCCAGTATCTAGTATCTAGTCTAGTATCTAGTTTGGTATCTAGTCTAGTATCTAGTCTAGTATCTAGTCTAGTATCTACTCTAGTCTCTAGTCTAGTATCTAGTCTAGTATCTTGTCTAGTATCTAGTCTAGTATCTAGTCTAGTCTCTACTCTAGTATCTAGTCTAGTATCTAGTCTAGTATCTAGTCTAGTATCTAGTCTAGTATCTAGTCTAGTATCTACTCTAGTATCTACTCTAGTCTCTAGTCTAGTGTCTACACTAGTATCTAGTCTAGTATCTAGTATAGTCTCTACTCTAGTTTCTAGTCTAGTATCTAGTCTAGTATCTAGTCTAGTCTCTACTCTAGTATCTAGTCTAGTATCTAGTCTAGTATCTAGTCTAGTATCTACTCTAGTCTCTAGTCTAGTATCTAGTCTAGTCTCTACACTAGTATCTAGTCTAGTATCTAGTCTAGTATCTAGTCTAGTATCTAGTCTAGTATCTAGACTAGTATCTAGTCTAGTATCTAGTCTAGTATCTAGTCTAGTATCTAGTCTAGTATCTAGTCTAGTATCTAGTCTAGTCTAGTATCTAGTCTAGTCTAGTATCTAGTCTAGTATCTAGTCTAGTATCTAGTCTAGTATCTAGTCTAGTATCTAGTCTAGTATCTAGTCTAGTATCTAGTCTAGTATCTAGTCTAGTATCTAGTCTAGTATCTAGTCTAGTATCTAGTCTAGTATCTAGTCTAGTATCTAGTCTAGTATCTATTCCAGTATCTAGTCTAGTCTAGTATCTAGTCTAGTATCTAGTCTAGTATCTAGTCTAGTATCTAGTCTAGTATCTAGTCTAGTATCTAGTCTAGTCTCTAGTCTAGTATCTAGTCTAGTATCTAGTCTAGCATTTAGTCTAGTATCTAGTCTAGTATCTAGTCTAGTATCTAGTCTAGTATCTAGTCTAGTATCTAGTCTAGTATCTAGTCTAGCATCTAGTCTAGTATCTAGTCTAGTATCTTGTCTAGTATCTAGTCTAGTATCTTGTATAGTATCTAGTCTAGCCTCTAGTCTAGTATCTAGTCTAGTATCTAGTCTAGTATATAGTCTAGTATCTAGTCTAGTATCTAGTCTAGTATCTAGTCTAGTATCTAGTCTAGTATCTAGTAAAGTATCTAGTCTAGTATCTAGTCTAGTATCTAGTCTAGTATCTAGTCTAGTATCTAGTCTTATATCTAGTCTAATATCTAGTATATAGTCTAGTATCTAGTCTAGTATCTAGTTTGGTATCTAGTTTAGTATCTAGTCTAGTATCTAGTCTAGTATCTAGTCTAATATCTAGTCTTATCTCTAGTCTAGCATCTAGTCTAGTATCTAGTCTAGTATCTAGTCTAGTATCTAGTCTAGTATCTAGTCTAGTATCTAGTTTGGTATCTAGTTTAGTATCTTGTCTAGTATCTAGTCTAGCCTCTAGTCTAGTATCTAGTCTAGTATCTAGTCTAGTCTAGTATCTAGTCTAGTATCTAGTCTAGTATCTAGTCTAGTATCTAGTCTAGTATCTAGTCTAGTATCTAGTCTAGTATCTAGTCTAGTATCTAGTCTAGTATCTAGTCTAGTGTCTAGTCTAGTCTCTAGTCTAGTATCTAGTCTAGTATCTAGTCTAGTATCTAGTCTAGTATCTAGTCTAGTATCTAGTCTAGTGTCTAGTCTAGTCTCTAGTCTAGTATCTAGTCTAGTATCTAGTCTAGTATCTAGTCTAGTATCTAGTCTAGTATCTTGTCTAGTATCTAGTCTAGCCTCTAGTCTAGTATCTAGTATAGTATCTAGTATATAGTCTAGTATCTAGTCAAGTATCTAGTCTAGTATCTATTCTAGTATCTAGTCTAGTATCTAGTCTAGTATCTAGTCTAGTCTAGTATCTAGTCTAGCATCTAGTCTAGTATCTAGTCTAGTATCTAGTCTAGTATCTAGTCTAGTATCTAGTCTAGTATCTAGTCTAGTATCTAGTCTAGTATCTATTCTAGTATCTAGTCTAGTATCTAGTCTAGTATCTAGTATCTAGTCTAGTATCTAGTCTAGTATCTAGTCTAGTATCTAGTCTAGTATCTAGTCTAGTATCTAGTCTAGTATCTAGTCTAGTATCTAGTCTAGTATCTAGTCTAGTATCTAGTCTAGTATCTAGTCTAGTATCTAGTCTAGTATCTAGTCTAGTATCTTGTCTAGTATCTAGTCTAGCCTCTAGTCTAGTATCTAGTATAGTATCTAGTATATAGTCTAGTATCTAGTCTAGTATCTAGTCTAGTATCTAGTCTAGTATCTAGTCTAGTATCTAGTCTAGTATCTAGTCTAGTATAGTATCTAGTATATAGTCTAGTATCTAGTCTAGTATCTAGTCTAGTATCTAGTCTAGTTTCTAGTCTAGTATCTAGTCCAGTATCTAGTCGAGTATCTAGTCTAGTATCTAGTCTAGTATCTAGTCTAGTATCTAGTCTAGTATCTAGTCGAGTATCTAGTATCTAGTCTAATATATAGTCTAATCTCTAGTCTAGTATCTAGTCTAGTATCTAGTCTAGTATCTAGTCTAGTATCTAGTCTAGTATCTAGTCTAGTATCTAGTTTGGTATCTAGGTTAGTATCTTGTCTAGTATCTAGTCTAGTCTCTAGTCTAGTATCTAGTCTAGTCTCTAGTCTAGTATCTAGTCTAGTATCTAGTCTAGTATTTAGTCTAGTATCTAGTCTAGTATCTAGTCTAGTATCTAGTCTAGTATATAGTCTAGTATATAGTCTAGTATCTAGTCTAGTATCTAGTCTAGTATCTAGTCTAGTATCTAGTCTAGTATCTACTCTAGTATATAGTCTAGTATCTAGTCTAATCTCTAGTATCTAGTCTAGTCTCTAGTCTAGTATCTAGTCTAATCTCTAGTCTAGTATCTAGTCTAGTCTCTAGTCTAGTATCTAGTCGAATCTCTAGTCTATTATCTAGTCTAGTATCTAATCAAGTATCTAGTCTAGTTTCTAGTCTAGTATCTAGTCTAGTCTCTACTCTAGTATCTAGTCTAGTATCTAGTCTAGTATCTAGTCTAATATCTAGTCTAGTATCTAGTCTAGTATCTAGTCCAGTATCTAGTCTATTATCTAGTCTAGTCTCTCGTCTAGTATCTAGTCTATTATCTAGTCTAGTATCTAGTCTAGTATCTAGTCTAGTCTCTACTCTAGTATCTAGTCTAGTATCTAGTCCAGTATCTAGTATCTAGTCTAGTATCTAGTCTAGTATCTAGTCTAGTATCTAGTCTAGTATCTAGTCTAGTATCTAGTCTAGTATCTAGTCTAGCCTCTAGTCTAGTATCTAGTCTAGTATCTAGTCTAGTATCTTGTCTAGTATCTAGTCTAGTATGTAGTCTAGTATCTAGTCTAGTATCTAGTCTAGTATCTAGTCCAGTATCTAGTCTAGTATCTAGTCTAGTATCTAGTCTAGTATCTAGTCTAGTATCTAGTCTAGTATCTAGTCTAGTATCTAGTCTAATATCTAGTCTAGTATCTAGTCTAGTATCTAGTCTAGTATCTAGTCTAGTATATAGTCTAGTATCTAGTCTAGTATCTAGTCTAGTATCTAGTCTAGTATCTAGTCTAGTATCTAGTCTAGTATCTACTCTAGTATCTAGTCTAGTATCTAGTCTAGTATCTAGTCTATTATCTAGTCTAGTCTCTCGTCTAGTATCTAGTCTATTATCTAGTCTAGTATCTAGTCTAGTATCTAGTCTAGTCTCTACTCTAGTACCTAGTCTAGTATCTAGTCCAGTATCTAGTATCTAGTCTAGTATCTAGTCTAGTATCTAGTCTAGTATCTAGTCTAGTATCTAGTCTAGTATCTAGTCTAGTATCTAGTCTAGTATCTAGTCTAGTATCTAGTCTAGTATCTAGTCTAGTATCTAGTCTAGTATCTAGTCTAGTATCTAGTCTAGTATCTAGTCTAGTATCTAGTCTAGTATCTAGTCTAGTATCTAGTCTAGTATCTAGTCTAGTATCTAGTCTAGTATCTAGTCTAGTATCTAGTCTATTATCTATTCTAGTATCTAGTCTAGTCTCTAGTCTAGTATCTAGTCTAGTATCTAGTCTAGTATCTTGTCTAGTATCTAGTCTAGTATCTAGTCTAGTCTAGTATCTAGTCTATTATCTAGTCTAGTATCTAGTCTAGTATCTAGTCTAGTCTAGTATCTAGTCTAGTATCTAGTCTAGTCTAGTATCTAGTCTAGTATCTAGTCTAGTATCTAGTCTAGTATCTAGTCTATTATCTATTCTAGTATCTAGTCTAGTCTCTAGTCTAGTATCTAGTCTAGTATCTAGTCTAGTATCTAGTCTAGTATCTTGTCTAGTATCTAGTCTAGTATCTAGTCTAGTATCTAGTCTAGTATCTAGTTTGGTATCTAGTCTAGTATCTAGTCCAGTATCTAGTCTAGTATCGAGTCTAGTATCTAGTCTAGTATCTAGTTTGGTATCTAGTTTAGTATCTTGTCTAGTATCTAGTCTAGGCTCTAGTCTAGTATCTAGTCTAGTATCTAGTCTAGTCTTTAGTCTAGTATCTAGTCTAGTATCTAGTCTAGTATCTAGTCTAGTATCTAGTCTAGTATCTAGTCTAGTATCTAGTCTAGTATCTAGTCTCTAGTCTAGTAAATAGTCTAGTATCTAGTCTCTAGTCTAGTCTCTAGTCTAGTATCTAGTCTAGTATCTAGTTTGGTATCTAGTCTAGTATCTAGTTTGGTATCTAGTCTAGTATCTAGTCTAGTATCTAGTTAAGTATCTAGTCTAGTATCTAGTCCAGTATCTAGTCTAGTATCTAGTCTAGTATCTAGTCTAGTATCTAGTCTAGTATCTAGTCTAGTATCTAGTTTGGTATCTAGTTTAGTATCTAGTCTAGTATCTAGTCTAGTATCTAGTCTAATATCTAGTCTTATCTCTAGTCTAGTATCTAGTCTAGTATCTAGTCTAGTATCTAGTCTAGTATCTAGTCTAGTATCTAGTCTAGTATCTAGTCTAGTATCTAGTCTAGTATCTAGTCCAGTATCTAGTCTAGTATCTAGTCTAGTATCTAGTCTAGTATCTAGTCTAGTATCTAGTCTAGTATCTAGTCTAGTATCTAGTCTAATATCTAGTCTAGTATCTAGTCTAGTATCTAGTCTAGTATCTAGTCTAGTATATAGTCTAGTATCTAGTCTAGTATCTAGTCTAGTATCTAGTCTAGTATCTAGTCTAGTATCTACTCTAGTATCTAGTCTAGTATCTAGTCTAGTATCTAGTCTATTATCTAGTCTAGTCTCTCGTCTAGTATCTAGTCTATTATCTAGTCTAGTATCTAGTCTAGTATCTAGTCTAGTCTCTACTCTAGTACCTAGTCTAGTATCTAGTCCAGTATCTAGTATCTAGTCTAGTATCTAGTCTAGTATCTAGTCTAGTATCTAGTCTAGTATCTAGTCTAGTATCTAGTCTAGTATCTAGTCTAGTATCTAGTCTAGTATCTAGTCTAGTATCTAATACTAGAGAGACTAGACTAGATACTAGACTAGATACTAGACTAGATACTAGACTAGATACTAGACTAGATACTAGACTAGAGACTAGACTAGAGACTAGACTGGATACTAGACTAGATACTAGACTAGATACTAGACTAGATACTAGACTAGAGACTAGACTAGATACTAGACTAGAGACTAGACTAGATACTAGACTAGATACTAGACTAGATACTAGACTAGAGACTAGACTGGATACTAGACTAGATACTAGACTAGATACTAGACTAGATACTAGACTAGAGACTAGACTAGATACTAGACTAGATACTAGACTAGATACTAGACTAGATACTAGACTAGATACTAGTCTAGATACTAGACTAGATACCAGACTAGATACTAGACTAGAGACTAGACTGGATACTAGACTAGATACTAGACTAGATACTAGACTAGATACTAGACTAGAGACTAGACTAGATACTAGACTAGAGACTAGACTAGATACTAGACTAGATACTAGACTAGATACTAGACAAGATACTAGTCTAGATACTAGACTAGATACCAGACTAGATACTAAACTAGAGACTAGACTAGATACTAGACTAGATACTAGACTAGATACTAGACTAGATACCAGACTAGATACCAGACTAGATACTAGACTGGAGACTAGACTAGATACTAGACTAGATACTAGACTAGATACTAGACTAGATACTAGACTAGATACTAGACTAGATACTAGACTAGATACAAGACTAGATACTGGACTTGATACTAGACTAGAGACTAGACTAGAAACTAGACTAGATACTAGACTAGATACTAGACTAGAGACTAGACTAGAGACTAGACTAGATACTAGACTAGATACTAGACTAGATACTAGACTAGATGATAGACTAGATACAAGACTAGATACTAGACTAGATACCAGACTAGATACTAGACTAGATACCAGACTAGATACTAGACTAGATACTAGTCTAGATACTAGACTAGATACTAGTCTAGATACTAGACTAGATACTAGACTAGATACCAGACTGGATACTAGACTAGATACTTGACTGGAGACTAGACTAGATACTAGACTAGATACTAGACTAGATACTAGACTAGATACTAGACTAGATACTAGACTAGATACCAGACCAGATACTAGACTAGATACTAGACTAGATACTAGACTAGATACTAGACTAGATACTAGACTAGATACTAGACTAGATACTAGACTAGATACTGGACTTGATACTAGACTAGAGACTAGACTAGAAACTAGACTAGATACTAGACTAGATACTAGACAAGATGCTAGACTAGATACTAGACTAGATACTAGACTAGATACTAGACTAGATACTAGACTGGAGACTAGACTAGATACTAGACTAGATACTAGACTAGATACTAGACTAGAAACTAGACTAGATACCAGACTAGATACTAGACTAGATACTAGACTAGATACTAGACTAGATACTAGACTAGATACTAAACTAGATACTAGACTAGATACTGGACTTGATACTAGACTAGAGACTAGACTAGAAACTAGACTAGATACTAGACTAGATACTAGACTAGAGACAAGACTAGAGACTAGACTAGATACTAGACTAGAACTAGTCTAGATACTAGACTAGATACTAGACTGGAGACTAGACTAGATACTAGACTAGATACTAGACTAGATAATAGACTAGATACTAGACTAGATACTAGACTAGATACTAGACTGGAGACTAGACTAGATACTAGACTGGAGACTAGACTAGATACTAGACTAGATACTAGACTAGATACTAGACTGGAGACTAAACTAGATACTAGACTAGAGACTAGACTAGATACTAGACTAGAGACTAGACTAGAGACTAGACTAGATACTAGACTAGATACTAGACTAGATACTAGACTAGATACTAGATACTAGACTAGAGACTAGACTAGATACTAGACTAGATACTAGACTAGAGACTAGACTAGAGACTAGATACTAGACTAGATACTAGACTAGATAATAGACTAGAGACTAGACTAGAGACTAGACTAGATACTAGACTAGATACTAGACTAGATACTAGACTAGAGACTAGACTAGATACTAGACTAGATACTAGACTAGATACTAGACTAGATACTAGACTAGATACTAGACTAGATACTAGACTAGATACTAGACTAGATACTAGACTAGATACTAGATACTAGACTAGATACTAGACTAGATACTAGACAAGAGACTAGACTAGATACTAGACTAGATACTAGACTAGATACTAGACTAGAGACTAGACTAGATACTAGACTAGATACTAGACTAGATACTAGACTAGAGACTAGACTAGATTCTAGACTAGATACTAGACTAGAGACTAGACTAGATACTAGACTAGATACTAGACTAGAGACTAGACTAGATACTTGACTAGATACTAGACTAGATACTAGACAAGATACTAGTCTAGATACTAGACTAGATACTAGACTAGAGACTAGACTAGATACTAGACTAGATACTAGACTAGATACTAGACTAGATACTAGACTAGAGACTAGACTAGATACTAGACTAGATACTAGACTAGATACTAGACTAGATACTAGACTAGATACTAGACTAGAGACTAGACTAGAGACTAGACTAGATACTAGACTAGATACTAGACTAGATACTAGACTAGAGACTAGACTAGAGACTAGACTAGATACTAGACTAGATACTAGACTAGATACTAGACTAGATACTAGACTAGAGACTAGACTAGATACTAGACTAGATACTAGACTAGATACTAGACTAGATACTAGACTAGATACTAGACTAGATACTAGACTAGAGACTAGACTAGAGACTAGACTAGATACTAGACTAGATACTAGACTAGAGACTAGATACTAGACTAGATACTAGACTAGATACTAGACTAGATACTAGACTAGAGACTAGACTAGATACTAGACTAGATACTATACTAGATACTAGACTAGATACTAGACTAGATACTAGACTAGATACTAGACTAGATACTAGACTAGAGACTAGACTAGAGACTAGACTAGAGACTAGACTAGATACTAGACTAGATACTAGACTAGATACTAGACTAGATACTAGACTAGATACTAGACTAGATACTAGACTAGATACTAGACTAGATACTAGACTAGAGACTAGACTAGATACTAGACTAGATACTAGACTAGATACTAGACTAGATACTAGACTAGATACTAGATACTAGACTAGATACTAGATACTAGACTAGATACTAGACTAGATACTAGATACTAGACTAGATACTTGACTAGATACTAGACTAGATACTAGACTAGATACTAGACTAGAGACTAGACTAGATACTAGACTAGATACTAGACTAGATACTAGACTAGATACTAGACTAGATACTAGACTAGATACTAGACTAGATACTAGATACTAGACTAGATACTAGACTAGATACTAGACAAGAGACTAGACTAGATACTAGACTAGATACTAGACTAGATACTAGACTAGAGACTAGACTAGATACTAGACTAGATACTAGACTAGATACTAGACTAGAGACTAGACTAGATACTAGACTAGATACTAGACTAGATACTAGACTAGATACTAGACTAGATACTAGACTAGATACTAGACTAGATACTAGATACTAGACTAGATACTAGACTAGATACTAGACTAGATACTAGACTAGAGACTAGACTAGATACTAGACTAGATACTAGACTAGATACTAGACTAGATACTAGACTAGATACTAGACTAGATACTAGACTAGATACTAGACTAGATACTAGACTAGATACTAGACTAGATACTAGACAAGAGACTAGACTAGATACTAGACTAGATACTAGACTAGATACTAGACTAGAGACTAGACTAGATACTAGACTAGATACTAGACTAGATACTAGACTAGAGACTAGACTAGATACTAGACTAGATACTAGACTAGAGACTAGACTAGATACTAGACTAGATACTAGACTAGAGACTAGACTAGATACTAGACTAGAGACTAGACTAGATACTAGACTAGATACTATACTAGATACTAGACTAGATACTAGACTAGATACTAGACTAGATACTAGACTAGATACTAGACTAGAGACTAGACTAGAGACTAGACTAGAGACTAGACTAGATACTAGACTAGATACTAGACTAGATACTAGACTAGATACTAGACTAGATACTAGACTAGATACTAGACTAGATACTAGACTAGATACTAGACTAGATACTAGACTAGATACTAGACTAGATACTAGACTAGATACTAGACTAGATACTAGACTAGAGACTAGACTAGATACTAGACTAGATACTAGACTAGATACTAGACTAGATACTAGATACTAGACTAGATACTAGACTAGATACTAGACTAGATACTAGACTAGATACTAGACTAGAGACTAGACTAGATACTAGACTAGATACTAGACTAGATACTAGACTAGAGACTAGACTAGATACTAGACTAGATACTAGACAAGATACTAGTCTAGATACTAGACTAGATACCAGACTAGATACTAGACTAGATACTAGACTAGATACTAGACTAGATACTAGACTAGATACTAGACTAGATACAAGACTAGATACTAGACTAGATACTAGACTAGATACCAGACTAGATGCTAGACTAGATACTAGACTAGATACCAGACTAGATACTAGACTAGATACTAGACTAGATACTAGACCAGATACTAGACTAGATACTAGACTAGAGACTAGACTAGATACTAGACTAGATACTAGACCAGATACTAGACTAGATACTAGACTAGATACCAGACTAGATACTAGACTAGATACTAGACTAGATACTACTCTAGATGCTAGACTAGATACAAGACTAGATACTAGAATAGATACTAGACTAGATACCAGACTAGATGCTAGACTAGATACTAGACTAGATACCAGACTAGATACTAGACTAGAGACTAGACTAGATACTAGACTAGAGACTAGACTAGATACTAGACCAGATACTAGACTAGATACTAGACAAGATACTAGTCTAGATACTAGACTAGATACCAGACTAGATACTAGACTAGAGACTAGACTAGATACTAGACTAGATACTAGACTAGATACTAGACTAGATACTAGACTAGATACCAGACTAGATACTAGACTAGATACAAGACTAGATACTAGACTAGATACTAGACTAGATACTAGACTAGATACCAGACTAGATACTAGACTAGATGCTAGACTAGATACAAGACTAGATACTAGACCAGATACTAGACTAGATACTAGACTAAAGACTAGACTAGATACTAGACTAGAGACTAGACTAGATACTAGACTAGATACTAGACAAGATACTAGACTAGAGACTAGACTAGAGACTAGACTAGATACTAGACTAGATACTAGACTAGATACTACACTAGATGCTAGACTAGATACAAGACTAGATACTAGACTAGATACTAGACTAGATACCAGACTAGATGCTAGACTAGATACTAGTCTAGATACTAGACTAGATACTAGACTAGATACTAGACTAGATACTAGACTAGATACTAGACTAGATACTAGACTAGATACTAGACTAGATACTAGACTAGAGACTAGACTAGATACTAGACTAGATACTAGTCTAGATACTAGACTAGATACTAGACTAGATACTAGACTATAGACTAGACTAGATACTAGACTATAGACTAGACTAGATACTAGACTAGATACTAGTCTAGATACTAGACTAGATACTAGACTAGATACTAGACTAGATACCAGACTAGATGCTAGACTAGATACTAGTCTAGATACTAGACTAGATACTAGACTAGATACTAGACTAGATACTAGACTAGATACTAGACTAGATACTAGACTAGATACTAGACTAGATACTAGACTAGAGACTAGACTAGATACTAGACTAGATACTAGTCTAGATACTAGACTAGATACTAGACTAGATACTAGACTATAGACTAGACTAGATACTAGACTATAGACTAGACTAGATACTAGACTAGATACTAGTCTAGATACTAGACTAGATACCAGACTAGATACTAGACTAGATACTAGACTAGATACTAGACTAGATACTAGACTATAGACTAGACTAGATACTAGACTATAGACTAGACTAGATACTAGACTATATACTAGACTAGATACTAGACTAGATACTAGACTAGATACTAGACTAGATACTAGACTAGAGACTAGACTAGATACTAGACTAGATACTAGACTAGATACTAGACTAGATACTAGACTAGAGACTAGACTAGATACTAGACTAGATACTAGACAAGATACTAGTCTAGATACTAGACTAGATACTAGACTAGAGACTAGACTAGATACTAGACTAGATACTAGACTAGATACTAGACTAGATACTAGACTAGATACTAGTCTAGATACTAGACTAGATACCAGACTAGATACTAGACTAGATACTAGACTAGATACTAGACTAGATACTACACTAGATGCTAGACTAGATACAAGACTAGATACTAGACTAGATACTAGACTAGATACCAGACTAGATGCTAGACTAGATACTAGTCTAGATACTAGACTAGATACTAGACTAGATACTAGACTAGATACTAGACTAGATACTAGTCTAGATACTAGACTAGATACCAGACTAGATACTAGACTAGAGACTAGACTAGATACTAGACTAGATACTAGACCAGATACTAGACTAGATACTAGACTAGAGACTAGACTAGATACTAGACTAGAGACTAGACTAGATACTAGACTAGATACTAGACAAGATACTAGTCTAGATACTAGACTAGATACCAGACTAGATACTAGACTAGAGACTAGACTAGATACTAGACTAGATACTAGACTAGATACTAGACTAGATACTAGACTAGATACCAGACTAGATACTAGACTAGATGCTAGACTAGATACAAGACTAGATACTAGACTAGATACTAGACTAGATACTAGACTAGATACCAGACTAGATACTAGTCTAGATACTAGACTAGATACTAGTCTAGATACTAGACTAGATACTAGACTAGAGACTAGACTAGAGACTAGACTAGATACTAGACTAGATACTAGACTAGATACTACACTAGATGCTAGACTAGATACAAGACTAGATACTAGACTAGATACTAGACTAGATACCAGACTAGATGCTAGACTAGATACTAGTCTAGATACTAGACTAGATACTAGACTAGATACTAGACTAGAGACTAGACTAGATACTAGACTAGATACTAGACTAGATACTAGACTAGAGACTAGACTAGATACTAGACTAGATACTAGACTAGATACTAGACTATATACTAGACTAGATACTAGACTAGATACTAGACTATATACTAGACTAGATACTAGACTAGATACTAGACTAGATACTACATACTAGACTAGAGACTAGACTAGATACTAGACTAGATACTAGACTAGAGACTAGACTAGATACTAGACTAGATACTAGACTAGATACTAGACTAGACTAGATACTAGACTATATACTAGACTATATACTAGACTAGATACTAGACTAGACTAGATACTAGACTAGATACTAGACTAGATACTACATACTAGACTAGAGACTAGACTAGATACTAGACTAGATACTAGTCTAGATACTAGACTAGATACTAGACTAGATACTAGACTAGATACTAGTCTAGATACTAGACTAGATGCCAGACTAGATACTAGACTAGAGACTAGACTAGATACTAGACTAGATACTAGACTAGATACTAGACTAGATACTAGACTAGATACTAGACTAGATACTAGACTAGAGACTAGACTAGATACTAGACTAGATACTAGTCTAGATACTAGACTAGATACCAGACTAGATACGAGACTAGAAACTAGACTAGATACTAGACTAGATACTAGACTAGAGACAAGACTAGATACTAGACTAGATACTAGACTAGATACTAGACTAGATACTAGACTAGATACTAGACTAGATACTGGACTAGATACTACACTAGATACCAGACTAGATACTAGACTAGATACTAGACTAGTGACTAGACTAGATACTAGACTATATACTAGACTAGATACTAGACTAGATACTAGACTAGACTAGATACTAGGCTAGATACTACATACTAGACTAGAGACTAGACTAGATACCAGACTAGATACTAGACTAGATACTAGACTAGATACTAGACTAGATACTAGTCTAGATACTAGACTAGATACTAGACTAGATACTAGACTAGATACTAGACTAGACTAGATACTAGACTAGATACTAGACTAGAGACTAGACTAGATACGAGACTAGAAACTAGACTAGATACTAGACTAGATACTAGACTAGATACTAGACTAGATACTAGACTAGATACTAGACTAGAGACAAGACTAGATACTAGACTAGATACTAGTCTAGATACTAGACTAGATACCAGACTAGATACTAGACTAGATACTAGACTAGATACTAGACTAGATACTAGACTAGACTAGATACTAGGCTAGATACTACATACTAGACTAGAGACTAGACTAGATACCAGACTAGATACTAGACTAGATACTAGACTAGAGACTAGACTAGATACTAGACTTGATACTAGACTAGAGACTAGACAAGAGACTAGACTAGATACTAGACTAGATACTAGACTAGATACTAGACTAGATACTAGACTAGATACCAGACTAGATACTAGACTAGATACTAGTCTAGATACTAGACTAGATACCAGACTAGATACTAGACTAGATACTAGACTAGATACTAGACTAGATACTAGACTTGATACTAGACTAGAGACTAGACTAGATACTAGACTAGATACTAGACTAGATACTAGACTAGATACTAGACTAGATACTAGACTAGAGACTAGACTAGAGACTAGACTAGATACTAGACTAGATACCAGACTAGATACTAGACTAGAGACTAGACTAGATACTAGACTAGATACTAGACTAGATACTAGACTAGATACTAGACTAGATACTAGACTAGATACTAGACTAGAGACTAGACTAGATACTAGACTAGATACTAGTCTAGATACTAGACTAGATACCAGACTAGATACGAGACTAGAAACTAGACTAGATACTAGACTAGATACTAGACTAGAGACAAGACTAGATACTAGACTAGATACTAGACTAGATACTAGACTAGATACTAGACTAGATACTAGACTAGATACTGGACTAGATACTAGACTAGATACCAGACTAGATACTAGACTAGATACTAGACTAGATACTAGACTAGATACCAGACTAGATACTAGACTAGATGCTAGACTAGATACAAGACTAGATACTAGACTAGATACTAGACTAGATACTAGACTAGATACCAGACTAGATACTAGTCTAGATACTAGACTAGATACTAGTCTAGATACTAGACTAGATACTAGACTAGAGACTAGACTAGAGACTAGACTAGATACTAGACTAGATACTAGACTAGATACTACACTAGATGCTAGACTAGATACAAGACTAGATACTAGACTAGATACTAGACTAGATACCAGACTAGATGCTAGACTAGATACTAGTCTAGATACTAGACTAGATACTAGACTAGATACTAGACTAGAGACTAGACTAGATACTAGACTAGATACTAGACTAGATACTAGACTAGAGACTAGACTAGATACTAGACTAGATACTAGACTAGATACTAGACTATATACTAGACTAGATACTAGACTAGACTAGATACTAGACTATATACTAGACTAGATACTAGACTAGATACTAGACTAGATACTAGACTAGATACTACATACTAGACTAGAGACTAGACTAGATACTAGACTAGATACTAGACTAGAGACTAGACTAGATACTAGACTAGATACTAGACTAGAAACTAGACTAGACTAGATACTAGACTATATACTAGACTATATACTAGACTAGATACTAGACTAGACTAGATACTAGACTAGATACTAGACTAGATACTAGACTAGATACTAGACTAGATACTAGACTAGATACTAGACTAGATACTAGACTAGATACTACATACTAGACTAGAGACTAGACTAGATACCAGACTAGATGCTAGACTAGATACTAGTCTAGATACTAGACTAGATACTAGACTAGATACTAGACTAGATACTAGACTAGATACTACACTAGATGCTAGACTAGATACAAGACTAGATACTAGACTAGATACTAGACTAGATACCAGACTAGATGCTAGACTAGATACTAGTCTAGATACTAGACTAGATACTAGACTAGATACTAGACTAGATACTAGACTAGATACTAGTCTAGATACTAGACTAGATACCAGACTAGATACTAGACTAGAGACTAGACTAGATACTAGACTAGATACTAGACCAGATACTAGACTAGATACTAGACTAGAGACTAGACTAGATACTAGACTAGAGACTAGACTAGATACTAGACTAGATACTAGACAAGATACTAGTCTAGATACTAGACTAGATACCAGACTAGATACTAGACTAGAGACTAGACTAGATACTAGACTAGATACTAGACTAGATACTAGACTAGATACTAGACTAGATACCAGACTAGATACTAGACTAGATGCTAGACTAGATACAAGACTAGATACTAGACTAGATACTAGACTATATACTAGACTAGATACCAGACTAGATACTAGTCTAGATACTAGACTAGATACTAGTCTAGATACTAGACTAGATACTAGACTAGAGACTAGACTAGAGACTAGACTAGATACTAGACTAGATACTAGACTAGATACTACACTAGATGCTAGACTAGATACAAGACTAGATACTAGACTAGATACTAGACTAGATACCAGACTAGATGCTAGACTAGATACTAGTCTAGATACTAGACTAGATACTAGACTAGATACTAGACTAGAGACTAGACTAGATACTAGACTAGATACTAGACTAGATACTAGACTAGAGACTAGACTAGATACTAGACTAGATACTAGACTAGATACTAGACTAGACTAGATACTAGACTATATACTAGACTAGATACTAGACTAGACTAGATACTAGACTATATACTAGACTAGATACTAGACTAGATACTAGACTAGATACTAGACTAGATACTAGACTAGAGACTAGACTAGATACTAGACTAGATACTAGACTAGATACTAGACTAGATACTACATACTAGACTAGAGACTAGACTAGATACTAGACTAGATACTAGTCTAGATACTAGACTAGATACTAGACTATATACTAGACTAGATACTAGACTAGATACTAGACTATATACTAGACTAGATACTAGACTAGATACTAGACTAGATACTAGACTAGAGACTAGACTAGATACTAGACTAGATACTAGACTAGATACTAGACTAGATACTACATACTAGACTAGAGACTAGACTAGATACCAGACTAGATGCTAGACTAGATACTAGTCTAGATACTAGACTAGATACTAGACTAGATACTAGACTAGATACTAGACTAGATACTAGACTAGATACTAGACTAGATACTAGACTAGATACTAGATTAGATACTAGACTAGATACTAGACTAGAGACTAGACTAGAGACTAGACTAGATTAGATACTAGACTAGATACTAGACTAGATGCTAGACTAGATACTAGTCTAGATACTAGACTAGATACTAGACTAGATACTAGACTAGATACTAGACTAGATACTAGACTAGATACTAGACTAGATACTAGATTAGATACTAGACTAGATACTAGACTAGAGACTAGACTAGATACTAGACTAGATACTAGACTAGATACTACATACTAGACTAGAGACTAGACTAGATACCAGACTAGATGCTAGACTAGATACTAGTCTAGATACTAGACTAGATACTAGACTAGATACTAGACTAGATACTAGACTAGATACTAGACTAGATACTAGACTAGATACTAGACTAGATACCAGACTAGATACTAGACTAGATACTAGACTAGATACTAGACTAGATACTAGACTAGATACTAGACAAGATACTAGTCTAGATACTAGACTAGATACCAGACTAGATACTAGACTAGAGACTAGACTAGATACTAGACTAGATACTAGACTAGATACTAGACTAGATACTAGACTAGATACTAGACTAGATACC
This sequence comes from Calliphora vomitoria, assembly GCA_942486065.2. Taxonomy (NCBI): domain Eukaryota; kingdom Metazoa; phylum Arthropoda; class Insecta; order Diptera; family Calliphoridae; genus Calliphora; species Calliphora vomitoria. Next base: position 121,524,096 of record OW818032.2, on the reverse strand, counting down.
AGACTAGATACTAGACTAGATACTAGACTAGATACTAGACTAGATACTAGACTAGATACTAGACTAGATACTAGACTAGATACTAGACTAGATACTAGACTAGATACTAGACTAGATACTGGACTTGATACTAGACTAGAGACTAGACTAGAAACTAGACTAGATACTAGACTAGATACTAGACTAGAGACTAGACTAGAGACTAGACTAGATACTAGACTAGATACTAGACTAGATACTAGACTAGATGCTAGACTAGATACAAGACTAGATACTAGACTAGATACTAGACTAGATACTAGACTAGATACCAGACTAGATGCTAGACCAGATACTAGACTAGATACTAGTCTAGATACTAGACTAGATACTAGTCTAGATACTAGACTAGATACTAGACTAGATACCAGACTGGATACTAGACTAGATACTAGACTGGAGACTAGACTAGATACTAGACTAGATACTAGACTAGATACTAGACTAGATACTAGAATAGATACTAGACTAGATACTAGACTAGATACTAGACTAGATACTGGACTTGATACTAGACTAGATACTAGACTAGATACTAGTCTAGATACTAGACTAGATACTAGACTAGATACTAGAATAGATACTAGACTAGATACTAGAATAGATACTAGACTAGAGACTAGACTAGATACTAGACTAGATACTAGACTAGATACTAGACTAGATACTAGAATAGATACTAGACTAGATACTAGACTAGATACTAGACTAGATACTGGACTTGATACTAGACTAGATACTAGACTAGATACTAGTCTAGATACTAGACTAGATACTAGACTAGATACTAGAATAGATACTAGACTAGATACTAGAATAGATACTAGACTAGAGACTAGACTAGATACTAGACTAGAGACTAGACTAGATACTAGACTAGATACTAGACTAGATACTAGACTAGATACTACATACTAGACTAGAGACTAGACTAGATACTAGACTAGAGACTAGACTAGATACTAGACTAGATACTAGACTAGATACTAGACTAGATACTAGACTAGATACTAGACTAGATACTAGGCTAGATACTAGACTAGATACTAGACTAGAGACTAGACTAGATACTAGACTAGATACTAGTCTAGATACTAGACTAGATACCACACTAGATACAAGACTAGATACTAGACTAGATACTAGACTAGATACTAGACTAGAGACTAGGCTAGATACTAGACTAGATACTAGACTAGAGACTAGACTAGATACTAGACTAGAGACTAGACTAGATACTAGACTAGATACTAGACTAGATACTAGACTAGATACTAGACTAGATACTAGACTAGAGACTAGACTAGATACTAGACTAGATACTAGACTAGATACTAGACTAGATACTAGACTAGATACTAGACTAGATACTAGGCTAGATACTAGACTAGATACTAGACTAGATACTAGACTAGAGACTAGACTAGATACTAGACTATATACTAGTCTAGATACTAGACTAGATACCACACTAGATACAAGACTAGATACTAGACTAGAGACTAGACTAGATACTAGACTAGATACTACATACTAGACTAGAGACTAGACTAGATACTAGACTAGAGACTAGACTAGATACTAGACTAGATACTAGTCTAGATACTAGACTAGATACCAGACTAGATACTAGACTAGAGACTAGACTAGATACTAGACTAGATACTAGACTATAGACTAGACTAGATACTAGACTATAGACTAGACTAGATACTAGACTAGATACTAGTCTAGATACTAGACTAGATACCAGACTAGATACGAGACTAGAGACTAGACTAGATACTAGACTAGATACTAGACTAGATACTAGACTAGATACTAGACTAGAGACTAGACTATATACTAGACTAGATACTAGTCTAGATACTAGACTAGATACCAGACTAGATACTAGACTAGATACTAGACTAGATACTAGACTAGATACTAGACTAGAGACTAGACTAGACTAGATACTACATACTAGACTAGAGACTAGACTAGATACTAGACTAGATACTAGTCTAGATACTAGACTAGATACCAGACTAGATACGAGACTAGAGACTAGACTAGATACTAGACTAGATACTAGACTAGATACTAGACTAGATACTAGACTAGATACTAGACTAGAGAGAAGACTAGATACTAGACTAGATACTAGTCTAGATACTAGACTAGATACCAGACTAGATACTAGACTAGATACTAGACTAGATACTAGACTAGATACTAGACTAGATACTGGACTAGATACTAGACTAGATACCAGACTAGATACTAGACTAGATACTAGACTAGAGACTAGACTAGATACTAGACTAGATACTAGACTAGATACTAGACTAGATACTAGACTAGATACTAGACTAGATACTAGACTAGATACTAGGCTAGATACTACATACTAGACTAGAGACTAGACTAGATACTAGACTAGATACTAGACTAGATACTAGACTAGATACTAGACTAGATACTAGACTAGATACTAGTCTAGATACTAGACTAGATGCCAGACTAGATACTAGACTAGAGACTAGACTAGATACTAGACTAGATACTAGACTAGATACTAGACTAGATACTAGACTAGATACTAGACTAGATACTAGACTAGAGACTAGACTAGATACTAGACTAGATACTAGTCTAGATACTAGACTAGATACCAGACTAGATACGAGACTAGAAACTAGACTAGATACTAGACTAGATACTAGACTAGAGACAAGACTAGATACTAGACTAGATACTAGACTAGATACTAGACTAGATACTAGACTAGATACTAGACTAGATACTGGACTAGATACTAGACTAGATACCAGACTAGATACTAGACTAGATACTAGACTAGAGACTAGACTAGATACTAGACTAGATACTAGACTAGATACTAGACTAGATACTAGACTAGATACTAGACTAGATACTAGACTAGATACTAGACTAGACTAGATACTAGGCTAGATACTACATACTAGACTAGAGACTAGACTAGATACCAGACTAGATACTAGACTAGATACTAGACTAGATACTAGACTAGATACTAGTCTAGATACTAGACTAGATACTAGACTAGATACTAGACTAGAGACTAGACTAGATACGAGACTAGAAACTAGACTAGATACTAGACTAGATACTAGACTAGATACTAGACTAGATACTAGACTAGATACTAGGCTAGATACTAGACTAGATACTAGACTAGAGACTAGACTAGATACTAGACTAGATACTAGTCTAGATACTAGACTAGATACCACACTAGATACAAGACTAGATACTAGACTAGATACCAGACTAGATACTAGACTAGATACTAGTCTAGATACTAGACTAGATACTAGTCTAGATACTAGACTAGATACCAGACTAGATACTAGACTAGATACTAGACTAGAGACTAGACTAGAGACTAGACTAGATACTAGACTAGATACTAGACTAGATACTAGACTAGATACTAGACTTGATACTAGACTAGAGACTAGACTAGAGACTAGACTAGATACTAGACTAGATACTAGTCTAAATACTAGACTAGATACCAGACTAGATACTAGACTAGATACTAGTCTAGATACTAGACTAGATGCCAGACTAGATACTACATACTAGACTAGAGACTAGACTAGATACTAGACTGGAGACTAGACTAGATACTAGACTAGATACTAGTCAAGATACTAGACTAGATACCAGACTAGATACTAGACTAGAGACTAGACTAGATACTAGACCAGATACTAGACTAGATACTAGACTAGAGACTAGACTAGATACTAGACTAGAAACTAGACTAGAGACTAGACTAGAGAGTAGACTAGAGACTAGACTAGTCTCCTATATATTCTTGTCTATAGTCTCGTCTACAATCTCTTTCATAAACTCTTCTATAGTCTCGTCCATTGTATCGTCTATAGTCCCGTCGATAGTCCTGTTTGTTGTCTCATGAATAATCTCGTCTATTGTCTCGTCTGTAGTCTTGTCTATAGTATCACGTAGAGTTTCCAATTCGGTTTTAACCGAAACCGCGGTTTTTCAAGGCCTAAAACCGACAATTATTCTTCGGTTTTCACTTTTAGAAAAATTCAAAATTTAGAAATGAGAAAAAAATGTTTTCATCCAATTATTCATCCAATATCTCTAAACACAGATCGGTAAAAATATCTTAAGATTAGTTTAAATTTTTTAAATTGTATTACAATAATTCAGCAAGCTAAATAATGCAACATTTTTGTAACATTCATTGTAATGTGTATTGTAGCTCATTCTAGACGTATTATTAGAAAAAAGCATTAAGACCCACATTTTGTATTCCTACTCAGCATCATGAATGTTTCTGTGTCCGTTATAATAGAAAATCCAAATGAAAGGTAAGACTATAATCAACTTTCGTGAATTCTAACTCATTCAGAATCATTTGTCTACAATTAAAGTAATAAAATTTTCAAAAAGTACTACTAGTTCGAAAAAGTACCTGCAATTCCCTTTTTTATATTCTAACTCAGTCAGGATCATGTGTGTTTAATATCCTGCTTATAGGTTCATTATTATAGAAATTTCAATAATAGTTTCTGTTACCTCAATATAATAATGCCCTCTATCCTTGATTCTTTCTTTACTCAGAAGCATATCAGCCAACTATTATGTATATACAATAAGTAAAACAATTTATTATAATAAAAAGTACCATTAGAAAAAAAATTTAAAAATTTTCCACACTTAAACCAGTGCCAAGTTTGAAATTTCAAAGTAATTTCCTGATTCTAGGTTCATAATAATAGAAAATTAATTTTGAAAAACGAAAAAGTACTATTTAGTTTGGTTTAGTTCTCCATTTTTGGTATCCAAATACAATTGAGCACCCTATTCTTGATTATTTCTTTACTGAGAAGCATGTTGGCCAACTTTAACTAATTTAATATATTAAAAAGGTACCATTAAAAGAAAAAGTACCAATTTTCCTTTGTCCTATATTATCAACTGATTTAATAGTTAATAAATTATCACGAACCGAAACCGATCGGTTTTAAATTTTTTAAAACCGAAACCGCGGTTTTGAAATTCTTCGGGTTTTTGGAAACTCTAGTATCACGTCTATAGTTTCACATTATAGTCTCCTCTAGAGTCTTGTCTATAGTCTCGCCTAAAGTCTCAGCTTTAGTCTTGTATAAAGTCTGGTCTATATTCTTGTATATAGTCTCGTCTATAATCTCGTTTATAGTCTTGTCTATATTCTCTCGTCTATAGTTTCTCGTTATAGTTCGTCGATAGTATCGTCCATAGTCTTGTCTATTGTCTCGTCTATAATCTCGTCCATTGTTTCGTCTATAGTCTCATGTATAGTTTCTCTTAATAGTCTCCTCTAAGGTATTGTCTATAGTCTCGTCTAATGTCTCGGCTTTAGTCTCGTATATAGTCTGGTCTTTATTCTCGGTTATAATCTCGTCTATAGATTTGTCTATAGTCTCTCGCCTATATTTTCTCTTTATAGTCTTGTTAATAGTCTCTCGTCTATAGTTTATCGTTATAGTCTCGTCTATAGTCTCATCTATAGTTAATCTTTATAGTAGCGTTTATAGTGTCTCTTTATAGTCTAATCTATAGCTTCTCTTTATAGTCTCGTCTATAATATCGTCCATTGTCTCGTCAATAGTTTTGTCTTTATCTCGTCTATATTCAAAATGTGACTTTTGTAATAACTTTATTTGTGAAAATATCTACTTTTAATGACTTTTCCGCCAGTGTACCCACTAACCAGTATCTTAAATTAATGATTAGACATTTTTATTACATAGTGTTTTTCCCTAGTTTTCATATTTGTTTCTAGTCTCTAGTCTAGTATCTAGTATCTAGTCTAGTCTCTAGTCTAGTATCTAGTCTAGTATATATTCTAGTCTCTAGTCTAGTATCTAGTCTAGTATCTAGTCTAGTCTCTAGTCTAGTATCTAGTCTAGTATCTAGTCTAGTATCTAGTCTAGTATCTAGTCTAGTATCTAGTCTAGTATCTAGTCTAGTATCTAGTCTAGTCTCTAGTCTAGTATCTAGTCTAGTATATATTCTAGTCTCTAGTCTAGTATCTAGTCTAGTATCTAGTCTAGTCTCTAGTCTAGTATCTAGTCTAGTATATATTCTAGTCTCTAGTCTAGTTTCTAGTCTAGTATCTAGTCTTTGGAATCAGGTTCAGCTTTTGCTAGGGATTTGTTGAGTATTCTGTTTGGTCATCTCTTTATCCTAATCTTTATTAGTTTCTCTAAGTGTATTACTACAGTTTTGATTTTATTATGTTTTGTTTTATTTAATGATTGAATTGTTTTCGTTGCTAATAATACTTATGACAATTTTTTTTCCATTATAGTTTTTTTTTATGTATGTTTTATGTATTTTTGCACGACCTAGTTTCGGAATTTGAAATCGCTTTTGATTCAGTATTTTATATAATTTTTTTTTTCGTTTGTATTTGTTTTTTGTCGTTTTCTTAATATATTAATTGTTTGTGTGTGAGTGAGTTTGAAAATGTGGGCTACTCTTTCTTTATATGAAATGGCGTGTCTTGGGGAGGTCTTATAGACACACAATTACTAGATTTTTTTTTCCTAATAAAATTACCTTACAAATTGTTAGTTTTTTTTGTTTAAATTTGATTAGTATGTATGACCCCATAATCTACAAATAATGATTGTTAGACAATTGATGGGCTGAGTTGACTTGACTGGCTGGCTGTATTTTAGTTGACCACTATAAGAAATGTTAGCTTAATACTAAATTCCCACGTTTTCTAATTTAAATTATAGATTATTTATTATAAGAAAATGTTAAACAAAGCTGTATTATTCATAGAAATTTATAGAGAAATATTTTCAAAAACTTTTGCATAAATTAAATGACTGTAGTTTTTGTATAACACCACTTTGTGGAACTACGTTTTGTTATTAAACCAAGCAACCAACAACAGGAATTGAAAATCGAAATTGAAACTTATAAGCAGATGTCCTTTGCAGAACAAAAGACTGAATTGCTTAATAGCATGAATGTTACTGCTACATTGCTTTTATAGTATCCTTCATATCCTTCAATTGAAAGTTTTGTTAATTATTATAATTTTTCCATTTTTCCTTTTGCGATCCTCCTTTAAGCAGTTTGTGTTTCTACTCAAAGGTGTTGCTTTTCAGTTTCCTTTTGTGCAAAGAAATTGAAAGGATCTTATGCACACACACACACGCACAACTATATAACGCCTGTATTAGGACACTTTCATATGCAAACGAGCTCTGGGTTACCCAAGAGTTTTACTCTCTATACATTTTTATTTCCTTACTTTGCTGCTGTTTACGGTCAAGGGTGTTTCTTTTTCAAACTTTTAAAGGGTTTGTTTTCGATTTCTTTTAAAGAAATAAGTATTATTTCGTTGGGTAATAAGCCAAAGGTGTTTAATTGTCAAGGTGTTTGTTCGTTCGTTCGTTCTTTACTTCATTCTTTCTGTAAATGAAATTATGAAAATTAATTACAATTGCATCTACTGCTGCTTCTGTAAATGATATAAATCTATATTATTTTGTCTGGTATTTAAAATCATTGAAGGGTTCATTCAGCAGTCTAAAACATTTTATGATTTATATTTATGAATATAATTCATAATAATGCACAAAAGAAAAAGCAATTCTTCATAATAATGAAATAAAAATACGAACATTGTTTAGGAAACTGCAAAGAATAAGTCATTTTAGCTTATTTTACCTATAAAGTTACCAATGAGATTTTTACCGAGACAGTCTAACTCAGTTGCTCCTAAATAAGTAACTTATTAAAAGATCTTTCTGATTTTCAATACTGATCTATTTAGTTCTATTAGGATTTTAAAATTGTAAACAAAAGTTTATAAAAATTGATTTGTTTTAAGAAAACGTGATTTAAACATACTTAATTACACTGATCGGACAGAACAATCGTGTCCGTAAATAGATTTACGTAAATTATTTGAATGATTGTTTCAAATTTTTTTTAAACAAGATTTTTAATCAAGACCGTACGAACTCATGGTGGAAGCGAGCCTATGGAGCCTAATCCCCAGTCTCCAGTGTAGCCTCTAGCATAGTCTTTAGCCTAGTTTTTAGTATCGTCTCTAGCCTAGTTTCCGGTCTAGTCTCTAGTCTAGTATCTAGTCTAGTCGCTTGTCTAGTCTCTAGTCTAGTCTGTAGTGTAGTCTCTAGTCCAGTCTCTAGTGTAGTCTCTAGTCCAGTCTCTAGTGTTGTATCTAGTCTCTAATCTAGTCTCTAGTCTAGTCTCTAGTCTAGTCTCTAGTCTAGTCTCTAGTCTAGTCTCTAGTCTAGTCTCTAGTCTAGTCTCTAATCTAGTCTCTAGTCTAGTCTCTAGTCTAATCGCTTGTCTAGTCTCTAGTCTAGTCTCTAGTGTAGTCTCTAGTCCAGTCTCTAGTGTAGTTTCTAGTCCAGTCTCTAGTGTAGTCTTTAGTCAAGTCTCTAGTCTAGTCTATAGTCTAGTCTCTAGTCTAGTCTCTAGTCTAGTCTATAGTCTAGTCTCTAGTCTAGTCTCTAGTCTAGTCTCTAGTCTAGTCTCTAGTCTTGTCTCTAGTCTAGTATAGTCTCTAGTCTTGCCTCTAGTCTAGTCTCTAGTCTAGTCTCTAGTCTAGTCTCTAGTCTAGTCTATAGTCTAGTCTCTAGTCTAGTCTCTAGTCTAGTCTCTAGTCTAGTCTCTAGTCTAGTCTCTAGTCTAGTCTCTAATCTAGTCTCCAGTCTAGTCTCTAATCTAGTCTCTAGTCTAGTCTCTAGTCTAGTCTCTAGTCTAGTCTCTAATCTAGTCTCTAGTCTAGTCTCTAGTCTAGTCGCTTGTCTAGTCTCTAGTCTAGTCTCTAGTCTAGTCTCTAGTGTAGTCTCTAGTCCAGTCTCTAGTGTAGTTTCTAGTCAAGTCTCTAGTGTAGTATCTAGTCTCTAGTCTAGTCTCTAGTCTAGTCTCTAGTCTAGTCTCTAGTCTAGTCTCTAGTCTAGTCTCTAGTCTAGTCTCTAGTCTAGTCTCTAGTCTAGTCTCTAGTCTAGTCTCTAGTCTAGTCTCTAGTCTAGTCTCTAGTCTAGTCTCTAGTCTAGTCTCTAGTCTAGTCTCTAGTCTAGTCTCTAGTCTAGTCTCTAGTCTAGTCTCTAGTCTAGTCTCTAGTCTAGTCTCTAGTCTAGTCTCTAGTCTAGTCTCTAGTCTAGTCTCTAGTCTAGTCTCTAGTCTAGTCTCTAGTCTAGTCTCTAGTCTAGTCTCTAGTCTAGTCTCTAGTCTAGTCTCCAGTCTAGTCTCCAGTCTAGTCTATAGTCTAGTCTCTAGTCTAGTCTCTAGTCTAGTCTCTAGTCTTGTCTCTAGTCTAGTCTCTAGTCTAGTCTCTAGTCTAGTCTCTAGTCTAGTCTCTAGTCTAGTCTCTAGTCTAGTCTCTAATCTAGTCTCCAGTCTAGTCTCTAATCTAGTCTCTAGTCTAGTCTCTAGTCTAGTCTCTAGTCTAGTCTCTAGTCTAGTCTCTAATCTAGTCTCTAGTCCAGTTTTAGTCTAGTTTCTAGTCTAGTCTCTGGTCTAGTCTAGTATCTAGTGTAGTCTCTAGTCTAGTCGCTAGTCTAGTCTTTAGTCTAGTTTCTAGTCTAGTCTCTAGTCTAGTCTCTAGTCAAGTTTCTAGTCTAGTCTCTAGTCTAGTCTCTAGTCTAGTCTCTAGTCTAGTCTCTAGTCTAGTCTCTAGTCTAGTCTCTGGTCTATTCTCTAGTCTAGTCTCCAGTTTAGTCTCTAGTCTAGTCTCTAGTGTAGTCTCTAGTCTATTCTGGCCTCAGTCCAGGATGATGAACTTAGCTCAAGCCGAAACAGTTTCTTTTAGAGCTTCAAAACTTTCAGTTTACTTTACTGCCTTGTTTTCTTTAGCAAAATATACCAAATTTTATTCATATTCTCTCTCATAAAGTACCTTACTACTTTAACCCTTTGACGGACACCAAAATTTTAGGAGGTCTTCCCGTGGGACACTTGCTGTATCTCCGTTATTTGGAAGCAAACAATTTATGACGTGTATACACGTCATGTCCCCCCAGAAACCCTTGTTATGACGTCTATAGACGTCAGTGTCCGTCAAAGGGTTAAGGTTTATAGAAACAAATAAATTATGAAAATGCTTCCACAGTTCCATCATAATTTTATATTTAGAAAATTACTAAAATTCTCACCTCTTTAGATGGCCTAGAAAATCTCGAAAGATAAAAACAAACAGCCAGCCCATAGAGTTATTCAAAATTAATTTTTAAAACAGTGACAACATTTCAACTATTAAAATGTCTTAATAACAACAAAATTACAATGACCCCTTTATATTAAAAAAAACTCAACTAAATACGAGTAAGTTAGTAAGTAAGTAGCTGTAGCTGTAACTGTGCGTTATCTTTAAGACAAATGAAGAAAATAAATCTACATATATGTGCTAAAAAACACTAACAATTCTCTTTACAAATACAAAAAAAAAAAAATATGAAATAGCCAACAATTATATCTAGAAAATTTTAAAGATACAGCATTTAGAAGCTAATAAAACATAAACCCCTGTAGAGTGCTGAAAAGTGAGGTCCCTGTTGTTGTTGTTGTTTTACTCATTATCAGTATTTGTCGTCAACTCATCATCATCATATTTCCAAAATTAGCTCACTTACATAATGTATGATGACAATTGTTATAACAAGTGCAACACGTACCTTTAACAGGTATTTTTCATTTATTTTTATTTTCATTCTAAATTATTATTTTTTGTTTTGTTAATTTCTAGTTTGTTTTATATTTATGTACTCTCTTTCTGGTATTTACTTAATTTTTTTTTTATTGTAGTTGTGTTTAACTAAAATTTCTAAAAGATTGACAAAAACATTTAACTGTTATAAAAATATTTTTTTATTTTTGATAAAATTCTACAGATAATATTGTTTGCTTTGATGAATATTAAGAAATATATTTATATTGTTAATAAATTATAAATATCAAGCTGTAAGTTAAAGATAAAGATTTTATTGTGAATTGGAATGAATATTATTTAAAACAAGTAAGAGTACTTATATTTCAATGTGACGAATTTTATGTGCCCTTCACCGAGTATACTTTAAAATGAAGATTGAAAATATTTGTTGGTGAAATAAATTTTTTTTTTTTCGAAATAAATTTTTTTACTGAAAAAATTTGAATGAAGTATGAAAAAAAATGTTGGTAAAAAAATTTTTTTTGTTAAAAAAAAAATTGGGTTAAAAAATATTTTTCCCGATTTTGACCCATTGTAGGTCCAAATAACTATTTCGTTATATGCGTTGTTGGAAAGGTGTTTGAAACATCTATCATTAGATATCCATATTGTCTATATTAATGAATTACTAAAAAAATATCTAACTGGATTAAAAATAGTTCACAAATCGAGGTAATCTTGGTTTTCTGTTTATATCTCAGCCATTTGAGGGCCGATTTTCTCTATTTTTAATAGCAATCTAAGTTGGACAATAGCGGATATATTGATGTATGAATCATGCATGTAAGTTATTTGGGGGCTACGCAAAGTTGATTTCAACATACAGACGGATAGACAGAAATGGCTATGTCGACTCCGCTATCTTTAATGATCCAGAATACATATACATTATGGGGTAGTCATTACAAACGGAATGAAAAACTTAAATATACTTCTGCCACACATGGTGAGAGTACAAACAAAAAAATTTTTAAAAAAGGAGTGAAAAAAATTTTGTGAAAACACTATTTTAGTGAAAAAATATGTTTGCTGAAAAATTTGTTTGGAGAAAAAAAATTTTTGTGAAAAATATTTTTTTTTTTTTTTTTGAAAAACACATCCTTTCTGTATGAGAAACTGTCAGCTTTTAGTTTCTGTTTATTTTTGCACAATATGTGTGCTATGTACCTATTTATGTATCTACGTCTCTATTATACTACATAAATACTTAGTAAAAACAACAAATCAAGTTAATGTTGGTTTTCTGTTTATATTTATTCGACCTAAATTGCTATTTAAAATTTTAATTTGGTACTTTTTGCATAATGAAATAAAAAATACTTTATAGTTGACACCTTTTGCATAATGGTAAAAAAAAGGGCCGATTTTACTATTTAAAAGTTTAATTTGGTACTTTTTGCATAATGGGAACAAAAGGGAATTTATATTAGGTACTTTAAAAAACAAAAAAAAAAAATTTATTTTTTATTTGGTACTTTTTCAACAAGGGATAAAAAGGTACTTTTTCAAAAAGGCATAAAAAGGTACTTTTAGTTTGGTACTTTTTGTAAAAAGGGGCGTTTATTATTTATTTGGTACTTTTTCCATAATGGGAGCAAAAGGGAATTTATATTTGGTACTTTTAAAAATAAATAAAAAGGTACTTTGTATTCGATACTTTTTGCATAATGAGAGAAAAAATCTACTTTTTGTTTGGAACGTTTACAAAAAGGCATAAAAAGGTACTTTTTATTCGGTACTTTTTTAAAAAAGTTTAATTTGGTACTTTTTGCATAATAGGAGCAAAAGGGAATTTATATTTGGTACTTTTAAAAAGAAATAAAAAGGTACTTTTATATTTGGTACTTTTTCAAGAAGGCATAAAAATATACTTTTTCAAAAAGGCATAAAAAGGTACTTTATAGTTGATACTTTTTGCATAATGGGAGAAAAAAGGTACAAAAAGACATAAAAAAGTACTTTTTATTTGGTACTTTTTGAAAAAGGGCCGATTTTGCTATTTAATTTGGTACTTTTTGCATAATAGAAGCAAAAGGGAATTTATATTTGATACTTTTAAAAAGAAATAAAAAGGTATTTTTATATTTTATATTTGGAACTTTTTCAAGAAGGCATAAAAATATACTTTTTCAAAAAGGCATAAAAAGGTACTTTATAGTTGATACTTTTTGCATAATGGGAGAAAAAAGGTACTTTTTGTATGGAACTTTTACAAAAAGGCATAAAAAGGTACTTTTTTTATTTGGTACTTTTTGCAAAAAGGGCCAATTTTGCAATTTAAAATTTTAATTTGGTACTTTTTGCATAAATTTATAATAAGAAATAAAAAGGTACTTTTTTAAAAAGGCATAAAAAATGTGCTTTTTATTTGGAATTTTTGCAATTTTGGTATTTTTGCATAATGTAGGAAATAAATGATTTATAGGTGTTACTTTTTGCATAATGGGAGCCAAAAGTAGTTTATATTTGGTACTTTTTAAAAAGAGATAAAAATGTACTTTTACAAAAAGGCTTAAAAATGAATTTTTTATTTGCTACTTTTACAAAAGGTACTTTTTATTAGGTACTTTTTGCACAAAGGATCGATTTTCTCGACATAGGTTGCTATTTAAAAAAAAGCACTGAAGGAAAAAAGTACTTTATAGTTGGTACTTTTTACATAAGAGGAGCAAAAAGTAATTAATACATATTTGGTATTTTTACAGAGGTAACAAATTGTGTACTTTTTGCCAAAAAAAATAATACAATTTAGTACTTTTTTAACAAACTTCAATTGTTCAATTCACAAGGAGGAGCAAAAAGAAATTTATACATATTTGGTATTTTTACAGAGGCCACAAATTTTGTAATTTTTGCCAAAAAAAAATAATACAATTTAGTACTTTTTTAACAAACTTTAATTGGTCAATTCACGAGGTCTCTCATTATGTCATATTGTCATAATGTCCTAAAATTTTACAATGGTTTTTATTGCATTTCAAGCAAAATAAAATTTTCTAAAATAATACAAATTCCTATGCTATGTTTATTGTGTTATCGTAACCATCCAGCAGAGACCAACGCGGAATGCCTAAGAGTCGGTTAAGCCGAGTCGCCGAGTCGTGATATATTAGGACATTATGACATTATTACTGATAAGACCCCTTGTTAATTGACCAAATATTTATAGGAAAATCAGAGTAAGATCTTCACAGATAGTTTTATTTTGTATTTCTTATTGAAAAGAGAATAACGGTACTTTTCAGTTGGTATTTTTTTGTAAAAAGGGAAGAAAAGGTACAATTTAATTTGGTACCTTTTACAAAAAAGTTTAAGATTTTTTGAAAAAATTTTAAATGTTAACAAACATTATTTATTCAGTACTTTTTTAAAAATTGCTTTTTAAAAAAAAATTCCAAAATGTTTATTTTTTAGTTAGTACTTTCACAGAATTTTGGTACTTTTTACAGAATTTTTGCAAATATTTCAAGATTTTATGGAAAATTTAATATTTGCTATATATTTTTTGCAAAAAAAAAAAATGGAAAACATTATTTAATGTTGGTACTTTTTTGTAAAAAGTACTAAAGTTTCAAAAACATGGAATTTAGTCGTTTAATATTGGGTAGTTTAAGCAAAATTGTGCTTGAAATTTTACCCTTCACATATACAATGTTAACCTTTTTGCCAAATTAGGTTCAAATTTATTAATTTTTATAAAATTTTTCTTAAATTTTTCATAGAAGCTACCATAAAAACAAACATTTTATTTACCCTTTTTTAAAATTTGTAAATTTTTTTTTTTTTTTTTTTTTTTGTGGCAATATTTTAAACTTTATGACTTTCAATTAAAAAAAACTAACATCTACATAAGTATTTGACACCAATTAATCATTTGTTGATACTTAACACATCATCATTAGTCAATTTCCCAACAATACAAAAAACCACTTAACCCTTTTTTATTTCCTTTGTGAAAAACAAAAAAAAAAAAGTAAGCTGTAAAAATAATTTTCGCACTAAATGAAATTCAATAAAACTATTTATGTATTTGCAAAAACACTGATTGATTTCTAAACAAAACACCACCCAGGGAATTTATTGCCATAAAAATCCCCTTGTTTCTTTTAATAATTGCTGTAAATAAAATATTTAATCCTTTTTTCCTTTTTTCTTTTTTTGCTTACCCTTTTGACCTTTTATTGTTTTCGCAGGGTTTTTGCGCAAAAGATTTATTACAGTTTAGCGCCAAAACCGAAATCAATAGGAGATCAATTACTCACAGTAACACAGCAAAACAATGGCAAAATACAAAGGAGAGAATGCCAAAAAAAAGGTCTATTTATGTTTGAAACAATGTTTGTTTCAAGTGTAATTATCAATTTGGTTTTGCAAATAAAACAAAAGTGATTTTTGTTGTGTTACACACAGAAGTGGTGGTTTGTTTAAATTTTAAGATTTTTGCAATTTTCGCCACTTTCCCTTTTTATTTTGTAGGCATAATTTACACTTTTCTCCCTACCCTTATTGTTGTTGTTATTGTTTGGCATTTAATAAAATGCATTCTGTTGTGTTATGTGTGTGTGTGTTTGTTGTAATTTCGTATGTAAAGTGTTGTTAAGTACGAGTACTTTGCAAAAAATCCCGAAAATCATACTCGTACTTACATACATACTTAACCGTACTCTCGTAAAATTATGTTTACAGTTCTTTTTTAGAGTTTGGCAGTAAGAGAGTTTGTTTACCATCATAATATGTATGTACGTATGTGTTGTGTGTATGTTCTGTTATGTTTTGCATTACAACAAAAATATTATTCATTCAATTGTTTCCTTATGTGGTGGCTTGCCATGCGTTTAAATTACACTACTACTACTACTGTTACTACTCGTTCGTACTGTGATGCTCATTACTGGCATTGTTTTTGTTTTGTTGTTTTTAGTCTCTAAACGAGTGCAATGCATTTCTCTGTGACTAGCATTGTGTATGAATGTGCGAGTGTATGTTTGTGTATAATTACATTGGCTTGTTGCATTTCTCTGCTGTTGTTGTTGTTTTCTTTTTCTATTTTTGGGCATATCCTTGTTACGGTTTCTGTTTGTTTGTTTATTTTTACTTTTTGCATTGTTTAGTACCCGCTGTTTTGATTATTGTTGTTGTTTTAAGTGCATTTGCAAAATATATACCTATTTAAACGTTGTAATTTTTGTATGTTTAGCTTGCATTTGTTGCGTGTGCATATAAAAATTGAAAATAAACTGAACGTGGTTTGTTTTTCGGTTGCAATTTTTGGCTTGTGCTAAGGATTGTTTTCCACTTCTTTTTTCCCAGTCTTTGTTATTGGCTGTGTGTATTTATGGTGGCTCTAACGTTTCATTTAAGTGGTTAAGCTGGTGTAATAGGATATTTAAGGATGATATTTAAAAATTACACTTGTAGAGCTAGAGTTTGGGTATAATTTTAATTTGTAAACAAACACAATTTTTTTTATACAATAAAAAGAAAAGGAAAAGTGTTTTGTGTTAATAAAAAACACTTTTCAGCAAAAGTACCAAATAATATTAACGTCTTGATAATGCTTATTATGAGCTAATTTTAAAGTTTTACGAATTTGTACTTCAAAAATACCAATTTAATTTTTTATCAAAAAACTGCCAAATGTACTGATTTTTAATTACATTAGAGTTTTATAAGTGTTTCTTAACATATTTTCTTGAAAAAGATATTTAATGAACCTTTTTGGTACTTTTCACAAAAGTACCACAAGTCTCTAAGGAATTCATAAGACAGTTTTTGAAATTAATTTTAAATAAAGACAATTTAATTAATAATTTTAGTATTTTTCAAAAAGTACTAAATGGCTTTTTTCAATCAAAAAAGTACCAAATCTGCCAAATTTTACAATTTATGTATTAATTTGTTAATATTATAAAGTTTTATTACATTTTATATGAATTCCTTAACATATTTAGTTGGAAAATCGACTTAATGAACCTTTTGGTACTTTTCACAAAAGTACCACAAGTCTCTGAGGAATTCATAATGCAGTTTTTTACATTAATTTTATATAAAGACAGTTTAATTAATAATTTTAGTATTTTTCAAAAAGTACTAAATGCCTGGTTTCAATCAAAAAAGTACCAAATCAGCCACATTTCACAATTTTTGTATTAATTTATTAATATTATAGAATTTTATCACATTATATATGAATTTCTTAACAAATTTGGATGGCAAACCGACTTAATTAAACTTTTGGTACTTTTTACAAAAGTACCATAAATCTCTAAGTTAATAATAATACAGTTTTTGACATTAATTTTATATAAAGACAGTTTAATTTAAGTTTTCGGTATTTTTCAAAAAGTACCAAATGGCTGCATTCAATCCAAAAAGTACCAAATTAGCTAAATTTCACAATTTTTGTATTATTTTGTTAGTATTATAGAGTTTTATCACATTTTAGATGAATTTCTG
Organism: Calliphora vomitoria; assembly: GCA_942486065.2. Classification (NCBI taxonomy): domain Eukaryota; kingdom Metazoa; phylum Arthropoda; class Insecta; order Diptera; family Calliphoridae; genus Calliphora; species Calliphora vomitoria. The sequence continues at coordinate 121,506,851 of OW818032.2, read as the reverse complement.
AACATATTTTGTTGGAAAATCGTCTTAATGAAACTTTTGGTACTTTTCGCAAAAGTACCACAAGTCTCTGAATAATTCATAATACAGTTTTTGATATTAATTTAATAAATAATTTTAGTATTTTTCAAAAAGTACCAAATGGCTCCATTCAATCAAAAATGTACCAAATCAGCCACATTTTAAAATTTTTATATTAATTTGTTAATATTATAGAGTTTTATCAAATTTTATATTAATTTCTTAACATATTTTGTTGGCAAATCGACTTAATGAACCTTTTGGTACTTTTATAAAAAGTACCAAAAGTGATTAAATTATTATTTATCCAGTATTTGATTATTTTAACATGTAAAGATACAAATTTGGGAAAAAATTAGCAGATTATTTTTGTTTTTTTCTGGAAAATTTTTTACCTTAAAATAAAAAAATATTTCATTACGTTTCTAAAAAGATTATTCTTTTTATTTTGATTTATTTTCTTAAGTTTTTTTTATTTTTTTGATACTTATTTTTAATCAAATTTCAATCATTAAATTCTTCTCCCTTCCTAGCTTTTTTAGAACATTAGCATCTTTTCATATTATATATAATTTTACTCATTCTTAAACACGTATTTATTAGAGCCTCATACATACACGTACGTGTAGTTTCAAGTGTCTAGGTTTGTGTTTAGATGTGTAGTAGTAAATAAATAAGTAGATGGATGAACTAATAACTCATTATTAATCCACATAATAATTATCAGGTGATGTGATAAACAACTAGAAAGAACCAAGTATATTGCTTGCTGTTCACTCACTCTTTAACACCTGGTAAAGAACACACGCACTTGTACTTATACACAAACACACACAATTCATTCATTTACTCATCATACACATTTACCAGGGTGTTAGTAAAAGTACAAGAAACGTCGCAGTACTTTGGAAGAATATAAACAGAGAAGAAAAAAAAACAATGACAATTTTTTCTACTTATTATTTTTATATATAAACATATTGGCATTAACTCTTATTCTTATATACTCAACCATAAAAAAAGCTTTGGTAGCAAACTCTCTGTTGTTTTTTCATAAAAGTACCAGACATTTTCTTGAATAGCTGTACACAACCAACCCAATTTGATTTATACTATCCATGAACTAGTAACTAGTTAAACTGTAAGATACTTACAACAACTACACAGCCATCATTATCATTATGAACATGATTTTTTTGTTGCTTAACAGACTCAATATTGATCTCTTTATACAAAAAAAAAAAGAAGTAAAGAGACAGACTCTTGTTAAAAATAGTGCAATGGCGAATGTAAAGAAAGTGGTAAAAATACATAGGATTATTAAAATGCGACATTTTTTAGTACCTTTCATTCATATTCACAAACATTTATGTAGCTAATCAAACCTGGTTGGAAAACAAACACCTTCAAACTCAATTACAAGTAGCTACCAAACATGTGGTTTAGAAAAAGATATGATTATTTTCAAGTGTTAGTTGTTGTTATTTTTTTATATATGATTGTGACCATAATCATTGTTGTTTTTATTTTTTTTTGTTGTTTCATTTTCAATACTTGCTATTGGAATTGCTTTGCTACTCTTTGCTTTAGCATTTCTACTTATAAAAGTGTGTGTGTGTGTCTCTACCTTGTGCTCGCCAATCAAATGGGGCGGAGCTTAAATACAAAATAAAAGTTTTTTGTTATTGTTTTGTTTATTGGCTTTTTTTTTTTTTGTTGCTTTCTTGAATTCGATTTTGCTGGCTAAACGTGTGTGTGTGTTTGTTATTGCTGTTATTATTGTAATCTTATTGCTTTCTGTTCATCATCTTTCTCATCACATGTTGTTGTTTTTTTGACGACCAAAATCTCATCATTGGTGTGTGCTTTGCTAAATTTTTGTTGTTTTTTTTTATTTTTTTATTATTTCACTGTGTGTTTGCTTTTATTTATTGGAAATTGAGAGTAAAGCTTTTTTTATTAAAGAGCATCAGGGGTATGAGTTAACTTAATAAAGAGTGTAAATATGTAAATGAAGGGGAAAATTCGAATAGTAAGTTGGACTGTAGTTAATAAATAGTAAAATTTAAGGTTTTTTTAAATGGAAATTTATAGAAATTCAATGAAATAGTGTAAATAAAAAAGTAAAAATAAATAAAAAGAAAAAATTAATAAATTTCTATAGAAAATTTTAAGAAATAAATAAAAAAAAAATTAATAAAATTCTGTAGGAAAATGTAAAAATTTTGAAAAAAAGGTAAAGAAGTGTATTTGCAACAAAACGTTTGTAGAGCACATTTTTATGAAAAAATATTTAAAAATCTGAGAGTTTTTAAATAAAATGTTTTAAAAGAAACTTTCTTTCGATATAAAAGAATTCAAGATGCATTTTTTTCTTAACTTTTTATAGAAAATTTAAACAAATATTTCTAATATTCGATTTATTTTCTTAGGGTTTTTAGGGATAATATTAAAACTTTTTATTTTCTAGAGATAATTAAGTTAAGGAGCCTTTTATAATAGAAGAATGAGGTTTCAAAAAAATTGAAATTCGTTTGGTTTTTCTTAAAGTAAGTATAAAAAATATTAGGTTTTTAGAAAAAAATTAATAAATTTCTCAAGAAAATTTTAAGAAACAAATAAAAAAAATTAATAAAATTCTGTAGGAAAATGTAAACATTTTGAAAAAAAAGGTAAAGAAGTGAGTAATATCTGGGTGTATGACTTAAAAATGCGGGATTTAAAATAGATTGCATATCTTTTGAACGCGGTTTTTGTTTTTAATAACTTATAGGTCATTTTAAAAGGTACATATCTGTCATTTATTCTCACTTAGTTATTGATCATTATAGTGTAAAAAACAACGTTTTTTTTTTTGTACCAACAAAGCATCATATGCGGAAAGTTTTGCTTTACTTCTTTTATTTCAAACTAACGTGCCGCTGAAGCACACCGATTGCTCACTAAAGCTTAAGGTGAATATATTCCATCAGTTTCTACGTGTGAGAGATGGTTTGAGATCACCCAGGCCAGCCAAAAAGGTTTGGAGATCAAGCATTGGAGGCATTACTCCATGAAGATTGTTAGAAAACTCAACAAGATCTTGCAAAATCAAGGGGAGCTACTCAATCAGTAATTTCAAAACGTTTGTGAGCAGCAGGATTCATCCAAAAGCAGGGAAATTGGGTACCATACGAATTGAAGCTGTGAGACGATTGTATATGTCTGAAATGCTGCTTTAACGCTATAAAAGAAAATCATTTTTGCACCGAATCATTACTTGCGATGAAAATTGAATCAATTACGAGATTGTATGTGAAGCCCTTTCAACCAGCCGAATCGACTCCAAATACAAATATCCATGGCTCTGTATTTGGTGGGAGCAAAAGTGTCCGATCTATTACAGGGAACCTGAACCGAAAGCAACTAATTTGTTTGAAGCGAGCATTGAAACTGTAATATTCCATCATGACAACACTCGACAACATGTTGCAATACCTGTTAAAAAGTATTTTTACGAATTTGCAATAGCGATTTGAATTTAACAGTCTGTAACGACTGAATGCAGCATTCATCATGTTTATAAACATGTCCATCAAAAGAAGCTTCTACTTATCAACAATGTTGATATCATGCGGTTATTAGCATTGTTTATAAGTATGAAAACACTAAATTTTTAAGCTGCTAACATTGACATCGAAAGCTCTAGAGCATTGTAGAAGATTCACGATAGATGGCGCGTGTATAAATAGTGGCAGAGGTTGCAGTAGTGAGGGAGTTCATCATAGGCTGTACATTTAAGTTTGTACATTATAAAATGTGTGCGCATTTCTGCGAATTGTTAAACGTGTAAACTATTGTGACTATTTGAAATGTTGTTGTTGTAGATTTTAAATAAACGGCTTTTATTTGCAATTAAAAGTATACGGTTTATTTAAAGGAAATAAACCAACGTTTTAAAAAGGTTAAAACGTAATAGTATTTAGAATGAAGTGATTGGAAAGTTTTGCCTCACCCGCCTTGTAATCCAAACCATGCCCCGTCTGACTACTATTTGTTTTAATCAATGCAGAACGCTCTCTCTGGGATACGCTTCACTTTGAAACATAGTATCCGATATTGGCTTGATTCGTTCTTGGCCTCAAAAGATGATCAATTGCAGTAATTTTGGCTCGGAATCCATATGTTGCCAGAAAGATGGGAAAAGGTCATAGCTAACAATAGCCAATACTTTGAATGAATTTATATTGTACAAATGTTTTAAAATAAAAGCTAAACATTTTTAAAAATCTCGCATTTTTAAGTCATACACCCAATAGTATAAAAGTGGATATGTTTGTAATTACTGTTAATATAATTTCATTTTCAAAAGTACTAAGGTTCTCCTATGACATTTTTCATACTCCTAAACAATGATTTGTTACAATTTTGGAGAAAAAAATTTTTTTTAAAAAAAATTTGGTGAAAAATCGTAGTTTTACCTATATATCAGTTATTTGTGGGAAGATTTTAAATAGCAATTTATTGATATATCAATTTAGCTTGTCTTCGTAATGTTAATGCTGTGATTTTAATGCAATTTATCAAGCTCACCTCTTTACCATGGAATTCCCTCAATAATTTGGAAAAATTTTACAAAATTTTTATATTTAAAATTATTTTTCTTTATAAACATTAACACATTTAATTAGTTTATTGAGTTTGAATAAAATGTTTCCTTCTTAAGTATTCAAAATCAAGTGTGATATTAATAAAATCTAAACAAACTCCTTAAGAAATCATCTAATATACTATGAATTGGCGCAATTTTTCCCATAATTTTTTTTCAGTTTTAAGAACTTTCGCTATAATTATACAAAAATTGTAGAATATTAGCCAATTTCCTGGTTTGTTTATAGGTTTACTGAGTTTTAAACTGATTTTATGTTTAAAAATTTGGACATTTTCAAACAAAATTGTGCAGAATTAGGCAGTGACTTCGATTAATCAATATTTTTTCCATTTTTTTTTTTTACATTTGAATTGAACGATTTTAAGGTATATGGCTAAAGTAGGTTTCAAAATTTGATAAATTTCTATAAAATTTTTAGGAAAAAAGTTAATATTTCTGGTGGAAAACTTGTTCCGTTTAAAAATTGTTGTGTATTACATAATTTCGCTTTTTCTGGTTGAATTATTACAGGAATTTTATTAAATTTTCAAAAGAATTTATAAAAATCAAGTGTAATATTAAAGAAATATAAAGAAATTCTTAAAAACTTCCAGTGCAAAGTGGAATTTGTTAAAGTAAATTTTGTGTATTTGCAACAAAACGTTTGTAGAGCACATTTTTATGAAAACATATTAAAAAATCTGAGAGTATTTAAATAAAATGTTCTAAAAGAAACTTTCTTTCAATATAAAAGAATTCAAGATGCATTTTTTCTTAACTTTTTATAGAAAATTTAAACAAATATTTCTAATATTCGATTTATTTTCTTAGGGAACGATTTAGATAAATTGTGGGTACATTTTCTTAAAACTTTTTCTAGATATATTTTTATAATATTCAATGGTTTTTAGGGATAATATTAAAACTTTTTATTTTCTAGAGATAATTAAGTTAAGGAGCCTTTTATAATAGAAGAATGAGGTTTCAAAAAAATCAAAATTCGTTTGGTTCTTCTTAAAGTAAGTATAAAAAATATTAGGTTTTTAGAATGACTTCAAATAGGGACATTACGGAGGCTACGAATTTTTATAAAGTCTTAATATCATACAGACTTTTTATGGAACATTCTCCAGCTTATTTTCCAGAATATGTATTCTTTGAAACTTCATTATAAGATAATTTTTGCCATGAAAAACTCTTCATTTACGGCAGAAGAAGGATAAAAAGTCGGTAGAATCAAGATGTTATAAAGTCAGTAGAAAACAACCTGCGTTACCGGTTGTCATAGGAGTATAGGAGAAGATGCTTTATTTCAAGAACTGGATTGTCTCAAAGCTTTGTGAATGGCTTGTCCCTGAGATAGTTGGATTTGACGGGATTTAAAAATTTTCTATAGAAAAATTAGGTTTAAAAAAAACAAAAATTCGTTTGGTTTTTCTTAAATTAAGTATAAAAAATATTAGGCTTAGCTTGAATAAAAATATCTGCAAAAAGTAAAGATATTTAGAGAAAACTAAGGAAGATATACTTTAGTATAGTCTAAATTAATAGTAGAAACAGATACATCAGCTCTTAAATGAGTTTTCAAGGAAATTTATATTCAAAATGTGTCAATATTAAAGGGTTTACTTTATATTATGTTTGCTTAAAGTTTTTTGTTATTGATTCTTAAAGTTAATGCAATATTTTAAAGAAAACAGACTTAATTTTTGAAAAAATTCATCACAAAATTTAATTTGTTTTACTTTCTTTTTAAGTTTTTCGATAAAATTCTTTTTTCATTAGAGTTTTCTTAAAAAGTAACGTTTTAATGTCATCTGTTTGTCTAAAAACTGTATTATTAAGAAGATTTGTTTTCATTCTTCATGTGAGAAGCTTTGTGGCTGAAGAAATTTACTGATAAAAGGTTATTAACATAATAAAGTTATTTATCTTAGATAAAAACTTAGAGCTAGATTAACAAAGTTACAAAAAATAAAATAAGATTTTTTGAAATCTAATTTTATTTATCCCACCAAGCTAATTGTGTGTTCAAATTTTAATTATAATGCTTTTCATTTATATTTTATTCAAATTTTTTACTGGAATTCAAGCCTTGAATCCAGTGTCAAGCAAATGAATTATAGTTAAATAAACATAAATTCTAATTGTGTGATAAAATTATAATTACAATGCTTTTCATTTATAATTTTTTCAAATTTTTTACTGGAAATCAAGTGGAAAAAAATTGTTATTCAAGCCTTGAATCCAGTGTCGAGTTGTTTTAAACTTTAGCATTCTACAGGAAAAAAATAAACAAATAAATATTTGAAAAATATTTAATTTTTTCAAATACTTTTCAAGTTTAAAACATAATTATATTTGCATTCAAGTCAAATTCCAACAAAATTTTCAAGTGCTTGAATTTTTAAGGTTTAAAAATTTGATTTTCTTTCAAAATTTTAATAAATATGCATTTTATTTCCAGTTTATTCTAATTTTTCTAATTACCATCCTTTAAATTAACTTATATCTTGTTATTTTTCTTCTATTTCCAGTTCTATCAACATTATTTCCTCGAGTGTATCAACAACAATCATTACAACAGTTCAATTTCTAATTGAAACTCCCCAAAACCCCTTCAACTAACGTTTTCGAACTAATAGTTACTCCGCATTCTCTCTCTCACTCTCTTTGCAAACTATAAAGGAAAAACACTCATTAATACAAAATGTTGCAACTACCCCTTAACACCAGGTATGAGTGGCAAATTGCTGCATCAAACCTAAACATACCTCTTCGAACATGTACATGCAACAACTGCAAACAGTATTGGGTTAGAAAGAAGAAAAGAAAACAAACCAATTGGTTTTTATGTGTTTTGTTAAGAAAATTCTTTTGCTAAAGAGAGGAGGAGAGATGTGTAAACAACAAGAGTGAGATTAGCGATAACACAACAAGAAGGAGAAGGTTATAAAACATGTTATAAAAGAGAGCATAGATTGATAGGTGAGTATTTATGAATTGAGTTAAAGTTGTGTATGTGCTTGCTGGTGAGTTTTTAGTAAATAATGAAGAAATGTTTGTTAAAGTGGTTTTTGTATTAAAAGTGATGTTGCTGGTATGACAACAACAATAAGGAAGAAGTTTATATGATGATGGGAAATAAATACAGATCAAACACTTGTTTAGTTTCGCATTTGAAACAAAGACAGTGGGGAGATATATGAAATAAAAATATTTTTGAAATTAGGATTTTTTTTTTTCAAAATTTTTTAGTTTAGGTTGTATTAAAACAAAAAAAAAAAAAACAGCTGAAATTCATGGTCGTTGTTGACAATCTACCACATTTTTATTATCATTTTCATTCCACATAATTATGATGAGCTACAAACATGATTATTAACAACAACATGTGAAATATTTTTCTTATGAAAAACATTTATGAAGGCAAGGAACGTCTGACTGCAACTAAAACGTTACAAGTTTGTTTAACAAGCCAGCCATCAGCCAGCCAGCCATTCATCCATTCGTACCCAAGCCTGGCTGGCCTGACTTTGGCGGTGTGTGTGGCTGCAAAACAGCCACCAGTCATCATTGAGAGTACTTTTCATACTTCTCATACTTATACCTACTCGCACAACTAGCGTGGCAAGCAAGTTAGTTACAATAATAATAATAATAAAAAAAAGTCTTTTGTGGCACCACGGCATGCAATTCGAAAACAATGTTAAATTGTTAAGTAAATGAAAAACTTTCAATTCAATTAATTTGTAACTGTTCGTAATTTTCATAATCATATTTTGCCAACTCTTGTTGTTGTTGTCTTTGTTGTTCTGCTCTCCTGGATCCTTTCAAATATGTACTGCTTAAATTTTTTAGAAAAAATTCAAGACAGAAAAAAATTATTTTATAGGTAGAATTTGAAAGATTTTTTTTTTTAAGGAAATCTATAAAATTAGGGTTTTGTAAACAAAAATTATGTTTAACAATGATTTTTGTCCAGGTTTTTGTTAAAATTTTTAAAAATTTTCCAAATCTAATATTTAAATTCAAATTTTTGCTTTGTGGACATCTTATAACTATCACTTTGCACTATTTGTGACCATTGTGATATAATTTTTGAAGATCCTAGAAAAGAAATTTTATCCAGAAAACAAATTTTGTGAAAGTTTTCAGAAATCATTGCTATTCTTTGAAAAATATCCAATTTTTACATTAAAATCCAACTTATTCTTCATGTATAACTTATTTTGATGTTTTAAAATGATCAGGATCCACTTCTCATAGCTGTTTGACGTAGATTAAGAGATTTCTTAAAGGAAGATTTTATGTAGAGAACGAATATGAGTCAAAATAGTCAAGTTTTAGCGAACATTTTTCAAATCAGACAAAGTTTTTACTTTGAAGATCACGATCTCCTATTTGTGAGGATTATGACAAAGTTGTAGAGATTCCATGCAATAACATTTCGTCTAGAGAACCAATTTTGTAATAATCCTCATAAATCATTGCTATTATTCAAAGAACGGCCAATTTGTAAGTTAAAACCCAGTTATTTCTTCTTGTTTACTTCGTTGGATTCTTAAAAAGAAGTTTCGAAGATTTTATACCGGGAACTTTGATAAAGAACAGGAATTTTGAGAAGATCTTAAAGAACTTTCCCCTTTTTTGAATGTTTATTAAGCCTGATATGTAAATCACAACTTCAGAGTATAATTTCCTTTAAAAAGGGGCAAATAGCTAAACAAAAATTTGGTCAAGTGAAGAATCTTAAGTCCATTATCATTAAGCATAACAAATATTCACGTGCTTATGATTAATATCGAAGAACAGGCAGCAAAAGGTTTTTAGAAATACTTTAAATCAGGACAATTAAGAGTGCAGGAAGGACCAATTTTTATCAATGAAATCCTTTAGCTCTTTAAGTACTAAACCCTTGACAAATTACGCTAGAGACTACTGAAGGAAAGGGTTATGTTGGATAGCTGGGCTTCGTATTATATCATAAAGAACAGGAATTTTGAGAAGATCTTAAAGAACTTTCCCCTTTTTTTAATGTTTATTAAGCCTGGCATTTAAATCACAACTTCGTAGTATAATTGCCTTTAAAAAGGGCAAATAATTGAACAAAAGTTTGGTCTATGAGATTAACTTGCAGAATTGGGTATCCAAGTGAAGAAAATTAAGTCCATTATCATTAAGCATAACAAATATTCACGTCCTTATGATTAATATCGAAGAAGAGGCAGCAAAAGGTTTTGGAAAGACTTTAAATCAGGACAATTAAGAGTGCAGGAAGGAGATACAGTCAGATTTTCGTTTGAAATAAATAAAATGATTCTTTAAAAAAAATTGTTCCTGAAAGTATAAATGTAATCAAGTTTTTGTAAATGGTGATCAGAAGGACCAATTTTAGTCAATGATCCATTAGCTATTTTAGTACTAAACTCTTGACCAATTAGGCTAGAGAGTACTGGAGAATTGGGTGATGTTGGATAGCTGGGCTTCGTATTATATGATAAGGTCGCGAGTTGTCATGACCTGTATTACATCTCTGAATGAACTAGATAGGCACAACAGGTTTTACAATGTGCTGAATACTGAGCAACGAGGGCCACTTTGGTAAAGGACGGTCTGTTTTGTTGGGCAATTTGTGGGAAAGGAACACTTCTTTGGTATCATTTTTTGATATTCCAGAAAAAGTGCTGGATCCTGGATTGAGTCGGAGTTGCTTCGCCTTTGGGGGGCTATATATGGCTTCCGATATGGTAAGATATTTATCTCCCTGTACAGGAAGCTACTGTTGCTCAATAAGGACGGTTTGAAAGGATTGAATTGAGTTTGAGTTTGATCGTGGCTCAGACAAGCTAAGCGATAAAGAATGATCTCAAGATACCTATGAGATTAAGGTATTTACCGATCATTGTGTTCTTGGAAACTAACACTAGGAACTTTTTAGATTGTGGAAGTTGCACATCTTTTCTTAATTAGGTTGTGAAGATTAACAGCAAACTTTTTAAAATATGATTAAAATTAATACTGAAACTTGAAGGTAAATACTTTTATCTCTCTTTCATTTATGTTTGCAACTTCCCGATGATACATCGCGATTTAATTAGATTGCTTATAGGGATTATAGTACGCTGTACGTAAAATGATGTTGAAAACACTTGCCGTCAATTGATTACTCCTGTCTGTATGAATCTTCGAATCCAGCCACTATCGTTTATGAAACTTTTGGCGAGTTTATTGCAGTTTAAACATTTAGGAGAGTCTCTGAAAATTAGCTTAATCATTGAGAAATATGTGTAAACAGACATAGAAGAGACTTTGGAGTAGATGCGATTGATCTAGGAGGGTAATGTCAGACATAAGCTTAAGTCGCTTCTTAGAATGCATCATAGATCGAGAATAAATCTGACAATATTTGATAGCTATCCTTAGTCGGGGATGCAGGCTATATTGATATATAATTTGGAAAACTTGTCGCACTCCTAAATGACTATTGATATTGATGTGGATGCATTTAATGCTTCCTTTAATTTAGCATCCAATAGCGAATGAGAAACAGCTATTCAATAATTTCAATTTATTGATGAATCCCAACGCACCTATGTGATCAATGGTTTGAAATAAAACTCAGGACGGTGTGCCAATTAAAGACAATTCATCCAGTTAAATCTCCCCACTTGTTTAACATTGTGAACGTCATTCTCACCAAACACAAAACAGCCAGATTTATATCTCTTCCGAATGTTCGGCTTTTAGAACTATTAATGTTCAATCAGTATTTTTAAAAATGTTTTTAATCGTGGGAGGATGATATAAACTTTTGGGTCCGATTATAGAATTTTAATGCGACTACATTGATGACTGTTGTTACAGAAGGAATATGGAAGAGCTTGGATAAGTATGGATTTGCGACTTTGGAAAGGAGTTTGGTATAGAAATATTTTATTTGAAGAAGGATTGGTATTTGTTTCATTAAAAAATTAGGTATTCAAATACAAAATGATATTAAATTGTAACCAGATTAAAAGTTAACTTCGTTATAATCTGAAATTGTCTTTATATGAAGAAAATTTTTAAATAAAATTGTGTTATATTTCCCTCAATCGCTCATTATTTTAAATATTTCAATAGTAATAGATCCGTTGAAGAAACTTTCATATCAAAATCTAATAACTGAAGATAGTTAGTTCTAGTTGTATTTTTAATACTTCTCGATATATTTCGGGAAAAAGGCTCGCTTTAAGTTCTTAATTTTGATCAGGAAATGAAAATGTTTCCTCCCAGACACTAAATAGTTTGCGAAGTAAAAATTTTCCTACAAACATCCTTTTTACTACTTAAAATGATTTAGAGCAGTGTTCGGCACCAAGAGACAAATTTTGTAAACATGAGTAAAATGAATTTTCCGATAGCATTTTGGCTATATAATCTACATTTTGTTTTTTAATTGATATTTTTAACGAGTTATGTTCACATTCGTTCGGCCGCTGGTGTGTATAAGTGCCGACCACTGTTTTAGAGCTTGAATTAACCTATGACCTTCTATAATTTATAAATTTCCTCCTAAAGTTGCTTTCATTTCTTTTTTATTTTATAATACTTAAAATGAATTCCCAATTTATGTACATACAAAAGAAAATCATATAAAACTTTTCTTATTTTTTTCCCAATTTTCCTAAAGTTACATGTTGCAACCAGCCATTCAACCAGCCAGCCAGCCAACCAACCAACTATCTACAATCTATCAATCACAAGTGTTTGTCTGTACGCAGCAGCCCCCCACACAATAAACTTCAGCCATATATAAATGACCCCACTGTGGGTGCTGGTATGTAAGTAGTTGTATGTGTGTGATTTATTTTTTTCACACTTTTGTATTTCTTTCTCCAATTAAATTTTTTTTTTTTTTTTTTATTTTTCGTAACAAATCAGTCACCTCTTGTTCTCTTTTATTGAAGTATATGTAGTAGAAAATGAGACCAGACCCAGACTTGGCAAAATGCTGTAGGGGTTTATTGTAGGTATGATGTGTGTGCACCTTATGCACAATTCCCTCTCTATTAAACAACCCCAACTCCCCCACCTTCCTTGAAAAAAAAAACACTTCTTAAAAAAAAAAATTTTCAATTTCCTCTCAAACTGTTACCAAGTACCAAATACATTCGCCCTGGCAGACAGACACACACACTCACATATAGAGAGACACTAGCACCTACTAACAACAAACACATTACAGTGGTTCAAGCCATCACTTAGAGGTAGAGAGTGGGGTTTGGGGAAGACGACATTTGTTACCCAAGTATAGAATCCATATTTTCCATCATACATTTATCAAACCATCCATTCATTCATCCAGTATTTATTTCATTTAATGTTCGTTTCTGTTTTTTTTTTTATTTTTTGTACATATTTATTATTACGTCCCTCTGCTTACATTTCTGCTCCCCTTTACTCTTTAATTCCTATACATACATATCTATGGATGTATGTATGTAGGTACGAATCTCTGTATGTTTGTTGCTGTTTCTATAGTCGGAGTCGTTGTTCGTTCGTTCGTTCATCCAGCCAACCATCCATCCATCGATTGTCAATCATATTTAATGCCACATGTGTGCACAAACGAGAAAGAATGATTTTTTTTCAAATTGTTTTTGTATAATTTTTTTTGCAAAATACTTTTTTTTTACCATTTTTTTCTTGTTCTTATACATTTGTTATTATTGCTGTTGGTGTTGTTGTTGGTATTTTGCTATCGTTTGCTTGTTCTTTAGGTTGTTGTTGCTGTAGATATGTATGGAATTATAGGGTAACCCATCCTCATCTTCTTTAAAGATTCAAGTACTTTTATGTTTTTTTTTCTTCTTATTTTGTTGCTCTCTGCTTGGAGCATTATTTGTTTTTTTTTTAAATTTAGCTGGCTGCAATTTACTGTGTAGAGGGGGTATTTGCTTGAGTTACTTATTTTCATGGTTTTTCTTTTAATATTCATTGAAATTTTTTTAATATTTAATTTAAATTTTAAGGAAAATTTTAAGAAATTTGTTAATTTTTTGTTACACAAATAGAAAGAAATAAAAATTAAAGGAAAAATTAAGGTTTTAATATAATTATTTTAACAATTTAAAACCTAATTCAAAAAAAAATGTAAGCAACTGTTTCTACCACGTTAATATTTTCAATAACTCAACAGAAAATTATTCAAAAAAACCTCTCAAATTTATAAATTTCCCAAAAAATATTTGGAAAATAGAAAAAGTTTTAAATCACTATTTTATATTGGTTTTAATAATTGTTCATAAAATGATTTATATTAATAAAATTCAATCAAAATATTATTATTTTTTTAAAATTATAAATAAAAATTTAAAGATTTAATCAAAAATATTTGGAATAAAGAAAATGTATCTAAAATATTTTAATAAAATAAAACTAAAAGAACGAAATTTTTAAACTTTTTTGAAAATTTTTTCAAAAACTCATTCAACTTAATAAAATTTCATTCAAAATATTAAATTTTTGAAATGAATACAATTAAATTTTTTAAGTATTCAACCAGTTTGAAACAAAATTATTTGGAAACAAGAAAATTTGAATGAAATTAATCAAAGAAATTAAGAATATGAAAGAATTTTTTCAAAAAATCTTTTAATTAAATCAATTATAAGGCTAATTATTAAAGTTTCAGCAAGTTTGCATCAAAAATGTCTGGGAAACACTAAAATTTTAATCAAAATTTTTAATTAATCAGAAATTAATAAATGAAATTTAATAAAACTCTTAGCAAATTGAATACAATTCAATCAATTATTTTTTTTAACAATTTTAAAGAAAATGATTTTAGAAAATTTTTAATAAATTTTTAAGTTTATAAAAAAAATTTAAAAATATTTTGGAAATTTTAACAATTTCAATAGTATTAGGTACATTCAGTCGCGGATCCAGGTCAACCATTTGGGGGAGGGGAAATCAAAATTTGTTCTATATTTTTATTTTTTTTTCATATTTTTTATATGACAAATTTTCGGTGTTTTGTGTGGGGGGACTTCCTATTTCACCCCCTCTGGATCCGTGCCTGGGTAAATTGGTTTTATTTAGAAAAAGAAAATTTTAATCAAAATTGTTTAATGAACAAATTTTTAAGAAAAATCTTTGGGAATTTTTCAAAACATCTTAAAAGTGTATAAATTTTAAACAAAATATTAATTTTATTAAACAATTACAAAGAAAATTATTCAAGTTTCATGAAAAAAAAAATATTTTTTTAATAACAGAAAAGAAATCATCTGTTAGCTAAATAAATTTCAATAAAAATTTAAATTTCTTAAAACAATTCTAACGAAAATCATTAAGTTTTTTATTTTTAAACAAGAATTATAAATTTTTTTGAACAAAAATAATTAAATAAATCTCTATTGCGGTCTTTCTATGATTTTTTAACTTTTTTTGGAACTATTTTTTATATTTTCGCAAGAAATTTTTAGTTTTAAGAGAAAAACTAATTTTTGTGAATTAATTCTTTGTTTCCAATGTATAACAATATAATTTTTACTAATACGAGAGAATTTTCTTAATAAAAAACTTGTACTATTTGTTAAAATTTTATATTTTCTTGAAGAAAATACAGCAGTTCAAAGAATTTTTATTAAAAAATTATAATTTTTTATGCCAAACTAAGATTTTTGGACTTAACTTCATGAAAGTACTTAAAAACCCCTACCACTTTATTCAAATAATAAAATTCAATTATTTAAATTAAATAAAAAACAAGCTAAAAGTAATAATTTATGCAACAAATCCCAAATTAAGCACACTAATACACATACTATAACAACAATTTTAATCTTAAAGCGAAATCTTTGAGTAAAACGAACCATCAAACCACCTGCCCCAAGCCACTAGTCAAAAAATATCACTCTCATTCATACCTCAATAAATGACAAACAGATTCCCTACGAAAAGATTAAAACATATTGAGACACCCTTACAGCACAACAGCACCCAATATATAATAAAACCCCTAAAAAGAATCAAAGAAAAGAAATCGAAAAAAAGTGGAGACCAAATGAAGAATATGGCAAAAAAATAAATAAATACACAATCAAATCCCAAACACAATAACAAAAAAATGTATAATAAAATAGAAAAACAACAACAACAAAACAATATGGAATAAAAATGAACGAAATACACTCCATATGACGATTTTCTATAAATTGTTGTACAAACAGCAACATTTTGCTACGGGATAAGTAATAATAACAACAACAATACAAAAAACCTTTATAATACACGAGAAGTATTACGAGAAACAGCAGCAATAACAACAACAAACAGCATTATTTTTCTGTATTTTTTTTTCTTATAAAGAAGAAATGGCAGAACAATGAATTGTTAACAACAACAACTACATACAATCTACTGCTGCTGCTCCACCTCACTCTTCGTTTTGTTTACTGGTTTGTACCCAGCAGACAATAACAGCAACAACACACACACTAACAATAGCAGCAAATCGGGAGACAAATACAAAAAAAAAACATACAACACGAAGAAAAAATCTTGTACGTGAAAACCAAAAAAAAAAAAACTTATCGAATTGAATAAATGCAAAAGACATAAAAAATCGAACTCTGAGAGCTTAACACCATTTATACAACAAACATACACTCACACACACACATACTTCTCCATACACAAATGCCCAACTAACTGGGTAGCTTATGATTGTATGAGTGTAAAATGGGTGTAAGAGAGAAAGAGAAAGCTTGATTATTGTCAAGTAATCAAAGAACAACAACAAAAAATGGGGGGACTAAATAAAAAAAAATTCATACACACACAAACACACACACCATACAAATTTTACAAAAACAAAAGCAATAAACTTACAAAACAGAGAGCTGGCTTAACAAACCCAACAAAAAAAGAGTAGTAGGTACCTCTAGTAAATAGTAGAGAGCAAGAGCTAAATAAATAAATAAAAATTATAATAAAAATACAATTAAAAGAAATTTAATTTATTTAATTTTGTGCACTACAGAAGAAAAAAAACCAAACATTTTATTTCATATTCTTAGAAAAGGGGGGAGTTTTTTTTTTTGAAGGGGGGGAGTTAGTTTTAAAGAGAGCTTGTTTTAGTACCTTTCTACTCACTCTCCTTAATCTATAGAGAGTTGTTACAAACGTAGTTGAATAAGAAGAAAAAAAAAAACCAAGCAAAATCAAACATCATAAATGTAAACAGTATTGCCAGTAAGCGGGGGATTTCTTTAAAGTTTGGAATTTCTTTAATTTTTAAACGGGGTTTAATTGAATTGTGGGTTTCAAGGGAAAAAAGATTTATAGATTAATTATTGGTAATTTTGTATTAGTTTATTTTAAAATATTTGATATACTTTTTACTTTATGTAAATTTCTATATCTTACAGTGGCGCTAATTAAAATAAAGTGTAATTAAATTAAACGCAATAATGGAAAAGTTTTGAATATATTTAACGCGGGTTTTCTTTTTAATAGCTTATAAATATGTCATTTTGAAGTGTACATATCTGTCATTTATTCTCACTTAGTTATTGAACATTATAACATAACAAAGTTTTTTTTTGCTTCGAAAATGTCGAATTTTGTTAAGTATATGCAGCCAAAAAAGTTTGAAAGCCAAGAATTGAAGATTTTTGTCAAATTCAACAAGAGCTTGCAAAATCATGGGGAGCTACCCAATCAGTAAATTAAAACCGTTTGCAAGCAGCAGGATTTATCCAAAAGCGGGGAAATTGGGTAACATACGAATTGAAGCTGAGAGACAATGAAAGACGACAATTTGCTATAAAAGAATCATTACATGCGATGAAAAATGTATCTATTACGATAACCCGAAGCGTAAGAGATCGTATGCGAAGCCCGGTCAACCAGCCGAATATTTGATGGAATCAAAAGTGTCCTATCTATTATGAGCTGCTGAAATTTGACCATACCATCAAACGGAACCTGTACCGAACGCAGCTGATTCGGTTGAAGCGAGCATTGGTTAAAAAAACGTCCAGAATATGCGGCCAAACATGTTGCAATATCTGTTAAAATGTATTTAGAATCAAGTGGTTGGGAAGTTTGGCCAGACCTTGCCCCGTCTGATTACTATTTGTTTTGATCGATATAGAAGGTTCTCTTTGGGATAAACTTCACTTTGGAACAGAGTATCTGAGTTTATCCAATAAATTTATATTTTGTACAAATGTTTCAAACTAAAGGCTAAACATTTTAAAAAATGCCACATTGTTAAATATAATCTAGTCAATATTTGATTATTATCACAAAATTATTTTATAATTGGTGGATTTTACTTACCGGTCTAAAACCGCTAAAAACAATCGTATATAAAAATCGGCACAGTATTCGCACAGTAACTTCCTGCAATTAAAAAATTTCCGATTTTGTTAGAAACTTAAGCCAAATATTTGCTATATTTTTAGCTATTTTTTTAAATAATTACTGAAAATTATGCACATAAGCAAGTTTATCCAATATTCTGCATTTTGAAAAGAAATTTATAATAGCTTAATTGCAAATTGTTCTTAAATAATGCCATTTAAACTTAGTCACATTAAAAAGTTACAAATTTTCCTAAATTCTCAGTTTAAAATCGCGGTTACAGCTAAATTAAAAAAGGAATTTATTTAATTCAGTTTAAATTTTATTCTCCTAAATGTCATCCATATAACTACTAACAATAATCTTTAAATTTTCAAAATTTTTTGAACAAATTTTGCAAAGTATTAAAAGTAGAATTTTAAAATAGAAATTATATATTTTTTCCAAGTTTCGAAAGTCGTGATAACTATCAATGAATTATCTTAAACATTTCATGATTATTAAAGATATCTCCTTATAACCACTATTGAACTTAAATTTTTAACATTTCGTTTAGTTTCTTTAAAACAGTGAAATTCTAAAGAAGTCTCCTTTAAAAAAGATTTTCCTGAAATCACATTATTGATCACATAACAATTATTAAACATAGAGAAAAGTTCCTTTGATATACACAGTAATTGAATTTGTTGCTAGTCGAGTCATTCAGTCTCAAAAGCCAAATTCTCGAGTTGTGGCTGAAAATTTTAATTAATTTAGTTTGAATCATAGTTCATATTTATCAATAAAATTTGTGTTAGATTTGAAAGAATCCTATGGAACTAGTTCAGACGCTAGTTCTTTTCTTTTTTTCCTTTTTTATAATCAAACTTTTCGGCTTTTGGGGGGAGGGGGAATTTCCTTTACTAAAGATCTATGTTTTCTGGGTAGTAATTTTAGGTCCTTTTTATTTGCCTTTTTCTTCGTTTGCATAAAAAATTATAGTTTTTGAAAAATAATTTTTTCTCGCTATCCGTTTTAAGAAGATTCATATGTATCTACATGGCTCAAGTTCAATGGTGTGACTTTGTAATAGATCTTCAGTCGCTAAAAATCTTATAATTCTGTTTAAATTAGTCTTCCTAATCCAGCAATTTTACAGCCATTTCCTTGGGATTATTTAAAGCTTTGCATTTATTTGAAGAAGCTCTACTAAAAAAGTTCACATAACAAGTAGAAGGATATGTATCAGCTGAAGCAGAATTAAGAAAAATTGTGGACATTTTTTGAAGACGTATAAAATGTTTTGAAAAATTCTAGGATATTACGGAAAATTTTGTCAGAACCTTTAGTTTTCATGAAATATTCCTCATATTCAAAAAATAGATTTTATTATTTTTGGGAAACTATGATTAATTTTGTATTGTAATAATGTTAAAGTCATATTTTTCAGTATTTTTTTTAAGAAAACTAAAAATCAGATAAAATTTTTTACTTCTAACAACAATTTATTTTAAAAATTTTTTAATTTTTCTACAAGAAAGTATTTATTTTTATATATGTAATTCATATAATATTCTAAAAATTCACTGTTTGAATAGCTCAATTTATTAGAAAAATTCCTTAGTAAATCATTTTTTTTTTTTTTTTTGCTATAATTTCATATTAAATTATGAAAATCATTTAATTTTGAAACGTTTTCCTGGTTTAACACAAAGAAGATATTTAAGATTATTTTATTTTCGTATAATATTCTTAAAATGTCTTATTTGAATAGAGCAATTAATGATTTTTTAGGAACTTTACATAGTAAATAAAAATTCATTAGAATTATTTCGTTTTAAAACCATGTTTGAGGTTCAGTTTTTATATTCCAACAAAATTTTGGCTTCTTTGGAGACTTTTCTTTGTTTCACGGATTAATTTTCCATAAAAATAATGAAATTTGTAATAAAAACTAAGTATTTTAATTTTAATTTAGTCAAGATTCGAAGTTCTTTTGGAGACCTTTCTTTTTAAAAAATGAAAAATTTTCTTATATTTTTTATGACAATTTCTTTAAAAAAGGGTTGCTTGATATAATTTCATATTAAAACTATGCAGCAATTATTTAAGAAACCCATGTTTTAGTTCAATTCTTTTATTGTAAACGAAACTTTTGTTACTTTTGAAAACTTTACTTATAAAAATTTGAGACACTTGTCATATTTTGCAATATTTTCTTTACGAAAAATTTGTTTTAGTTTAAATCTTTAAATTGGAAAGAAATTTTTATTACTTTTACAGACTTTTCGTATTAAAAAATTACTAATTTCCCTAAGACTTGTAAATATAGCTTTCTAAGATTAATTCTTTAAGTTTTAGTTCAGTTCTTTAAATTTTCCTTACATTTAAAGACATTTCTTCTTAAAAAAATTACTAATTTCCATAAGGCTGGGATTAGTTTCTAAATAAAATATTTAATTTTGACACATTTTACAGCAATTCTTTAAGAAAACTTAGTCTTAGTTCATTTAATTTATTGCAATCGAAATTTTTGTTACTTTTGGCAAAAATTTTCTTATAAAAAATCCATAATTTCCTTATAATTTTGATGAAGATTTTCTTTAAATCAAACCATTTATTAGCAAAATGTATTAATTTTATTAAAAAAATACCTATTTCATAATTTTTATTAGGAAATGTCTATTAATTCCTCTTTAAATTAATTTATTTTTATGTAAATGCCTTTTAATTCTTTAAAAACAAATCTACCCAGACAAATTAGATTCGTAGTGATGAGCAAATTTGTAGCCAATCAAATGATTCACAGATTTTTTTCGGTTATAGCAAAAGAAAGTAAGTTGAGAAAGAAGAATAAAGATTAAAATAACAGAATTTTAGTCATTCCAACTTAAATTTGTCAGCCACAACAGAAAAACTCGGTCCTTAAGACTGAAAGATTCGTTTATCACAACATTTCCTGTTTATACCAACATTTTATTAAATTTTGGCGATTCTCTTTAAGGAAATTGGGCTTGTGCGAATCCCTTTGGTAAATTATCAAAGTATTGGTTTGAAATAAAATTATCATGACAGTTTTTCTTTTCATCTGCTAGTTGTTGTTGTTGCCTCTTCTAAGGTTTTGTAATCCTAACAGGAGAATTTGCTTTTTATACTAAACTACAAGTGTGTGTGCATGGGTAGATGTTTGAATTGCTTCTTTTTTTTTCCTATTATTAAATGAGATAGAGAGAGAGACTGATTTTTTTTGTGTAATAAGTGTGAGGTTATTATACAAAAATTTTTTTTTGCTGGCTGTATGATGTAGCCGATACAAATTATTGGGGAAGGAGAAGAATGAGTGAAGAATTGGTAAATATACAAAAAAAAAAAAAAAAAAAAATTGAATAAAACAAATCAAACATTACGACGTTAAACATGAGTGAGCGCAATAATATTGCTGGGCTCTCTCTCAATAACTGGAAAAATGTTCAAATCATACTCATACTCCTCTAAGGAGGAAAACAAAGTATTACACAAAATTTTTAGAATAGAAAAAAAATATATTTATCACTTGCAAACAAACACTCAAACATTTTTATAAAATTGAACAACAATACTCACGTGTGGTTATATTTGTTGTTGTTGTTATTATTATTGTATTTGCTACTATTTGTTTTTTTTTCTTGCTTTACTACTCTACTATTATTTTTATTCTAACGAGTGAATGTGAGTGTTCGGTTATTGAATGAGGGGCGCGCGAGAGAGAGCAATTTACGGTACACTCATACAAAGTGAGAATGAGTATTGAAGTAGATAAAAATGAGTACAGAGTTTAATAAAACTGTATGTTGTGTGCTGTGTGTGTGTGTGGTTGTTGTTGTTATTTGGTTTTACTCTATAATGTTGTTTTTGTTTAATGGGGTTGTGTAAGCTGCGTTAATGTTCGATTTGTTCAGTCATCAGTTGAATTCGTGACAGGCAACATCTCATTAGATTAACGTTGCTCTGTCGTTTATTTAGTAATAATCAAATCAAATCACACATATACAAAAATTATTATTAAATATATAAAAAGAAAATCAATCAATTTTGAATTAATTTAAGTAACACACAAGCAAAGAATTAATTAAAAAATATTTCATAAAAATCTACCTACTTACTAATTAAAGAAAAGCTAAATTTTTGCATTGAAAGAAAATTTTTTTTTTTTTTTAAAAAAGAGGAGTTGAAAATTTTTAATAACAAATACAAAAAGAAAAAAAAAAGATGCAAATAAAAATAAACAAGTGTTTTAAAGAAAAGCAAACAAAATCTTAAAATTAAACAAAAAAAAAAAAAAAACAAGTGTTTAAGTTTAAAACAACAACAAAAGAAAAACATAAACAAGTGTTTGGTGGAAAAAAAAGAAGAAAAACAAAACAAACCTATAATAATAACAAATTATATGAAAATTTAGCCAATGGATTAAATATTTAAAAAAAATTTAAACAATTTTCTGGATTTATAAAAAACAAAAAAACACAAGAAAAATGCTGAAAATTATTATCAAAATTTTATGAAATTTTCAAATCAAATAAAAATTACAAAAAAAAAAAAAATTCCAGCTAAATGGCCAAAATAAAATTAAAATTGATAAAAATTTTGTGTTAACAAATCAATTAACTAAGTTTTAAAACTAATTATTAAAAAAAAAAGAAAACAATTTTGCTTTTACATACAACAAAAAACAAACAAAGACAAACTGGAATCTAAACAAAAATTAACGTGTAAAACAACTTTAGGCCAACAGTCTCCCGGTGGTTACCCTACCACGACTGCTGGCTGTTTAAGTGGCATCATTAGCAACACCATCACCACCACCACCACCAACTCATCTTCATCATCATCATTATCATCATCTTCATTAACATTTGCAACATCTAAACAACAACAACAAAAATTAGCTGTTATTGATTTACTGGAAGAAGCCACAAATCAAAGCAGCCGAATGCAGCCAACATTGCCACAAACAGCCGGTACAGCCGATATGGATTTGACGGCTGTGCAATCAATGGATTGGTTTTTCAAAAAGGAACAAATTTATTTATTGGCACAATTTTGGCAACAGGTAAGTGTTTCTTTAACAGAAATATGTTTGTTCTCTTAAGAAAAAAACGAAAAAAAAAAAAACAATAGAAAATGTGAAAATTTGAAAATTTTAAACAAAATAGTGAGAAATATTTGAACAAATTGAAAACAAAAATAGTTATGGGTCATAAAATGAATGAAAATTTGTTGCAAATCCAGCAATATTATATCGAGTTCAAATGAGAAAAAGTTTCAAGTTTCAAACCTTTTATAAAAAATATATAGAGTTGGAATCCACCAATATTTACTTAGTTTTATTACTTAAATAGTTAACTACTAATTCATTAAAAAAAAGTTCCGGGTTTTCTCTATCTTCCATTAAAAAATCATCCTAAAAGTGCGTTAAAGTTTTCAAAAGAAATTGGGAAATTTTGGTTGCTTCTCCCCAGTTATAAAAAATATCTACATTCAGAATTGAAACAAATTTAGTTGGTTTTATTACTCAAATAGTTAACTACCAATTCATTAAAAAAAGTTCAGGGTTTTCCCTATTTTCCATTAAAAAATCAGCCTAAAAGTGCGTTAACAAAGATTTCAAAAGAAATTCAGAAATTTTAATCACTTCTCCCCAGTTATAAAAAATATAGACATTCAGAATTGAACTAAATTTTGTTTAATTTATTAACCAAATAGTTCTTAACAAGTTCAATAAAAAAGATTGGCGTTTTTCTTAATTTAATGTTAAAAAATTAGCCTAAAAGTGCGCAAACAAAGTTTTCAAAAGAAATTGAGAAATTTTAATCACTTCTCCCCAGTTATAAAAAATATATACAATCAGAATTGAATCAAACTTAAGTTAATTAATCAAATAGTTGTTAACAAATTACTGCAATAAATTTTACGATTTTCTCTGTTTGCATTAAAAAATAAGCAAAAAAAAAGATTTCAAAACATATTATGAAATTTCCCATAATTTTTGCCATTTTAGAAAAAAGATATAGTCTTGAAATTACCCCATTTAAACATAATTTCATTACTCAAACACTTGTCTAAAATTGTATTAAAAAAAGTTGTAATTTTTCTAATGTTTCTTTAAATAAAACCGGCAAAAAAGTTGTGAACAAAATTTCTAGCAAAACTGAGAAATATCATTTGCTTCTCCTCATTTATAACAAATATTTAGTTTTGAAATTAACCCATTTAAACATAATTCCATTACTCAAACACTTGTCTAAAATTGTATTAAAAAAAGTTGGCGTTTTTCTGTTGTTTCATTAAAAATATCAGCCTAAAACTAACTAAACCAAGTTTTCAAAAGACATGAAGAAATTTCGAATAATTCTCTTTATTTATAAACAAATATATAGTTTTGAAATTAAACCTATTAAACATAATTTCATTATTCAAATAGTTCTTTAAAATTCACATAAAAAAAATTGGCGTTTTTCTCATTTTTCTTTAAAAAAAAAATCGCCAAAACGAAGAAAATCTAAAACTAAAATAAATAGCTATCATAAGACTTTCTCATTTATAAAAAATAGATATAATTCGAATTAAAACAAATTTAGTTCAATGTATTCATAATAAAATAAGCTAACATTTAAATAAAAATATTTCACGGATTTCTATTATTTCAATAAAAAAAAATCAGCAAAAATGGGTACAGAAATGAATCAAAAAAAAAAAAAATTTTTTTTGCCATTTCACTTTTTTAAAAAATAAAGAGTTTTGAAATTCTACAAAAGTTACACTAAATTATTATTTAATTAGTTGTTAATAAATTTAAGTAAAAACCTTAACAGTTTTCTTAAAAAATTTCAAGAATTTTTTTTATTTTAACAAAAAGCACCAAATTTTGTGATTTGAAAAATTAGAGGCTTTATTAAATGTTTTATAAAAAAAATATATATTAAGGGAATTAATTAAATATTAGTTGTAAATAATTTTGAAAGAGTTCTCTTGTATATAACAAACAAACATTTTCGGTTTTCTAAAATATAGCCTTAATTGTTGTTAATTTACAAAACCTCTATATTTCTTATTAATTAAAAAAATCTTTAAAAATTTTTGTTTCTTTAGGTTTATTATAAAACTATAAACAAATTAAATTAAACAAAAATTAGTTTAACAGGATTTTGAAAGAGTTCTTTATGAATTTCAGAAAAAATATTTTCGTTTTTCTAAAAAATTCTTAATATTTGAAGCATTTTTTAAAATTTGTATATTTTTTATGAAGAAAAAAATTTTTGAAAAAATTCTAATACTTTTTGTTTTATATAAAAAATATATATTAATGGAATTAATTAAAAATTAGTTCAACATAATTTTGAAAGAGTTATTTAACTGTGAGAAAAAAAATATTTTCGGTTTTCTAAAAAATTTCTAATATTTGAAGCATTTTACAAATTGACTATATTTCTTTTTAGAAAAAAATTTATATGAAAAATTGAAAGATTTTCAACTAAATAAAACTTAAAGAATATGATTCTTCAAATTAATAATAATAATTTAAAAAAAAAGTTTTGAAATTTTCTTAAAAATTTCATTATTTTTTGATATTTTACAAAAAGTCTATTTTTAACACAAAAATTAAGCAAATAATTAAAAGTTTTAGCAAAATCTAAATAAATATTTCCAAAGATTTAAGAAAATTCATTTACACAAATCTTTTTCTCTCTAAAAACTGTAAAATAGAAGTTTTAAATTGTATTTTTTTTTTTTTAAGTTTCTGAAAAATTTCTTTTTAGTTTTTATTGATTTTTAATCTAAAAATTTCTTATTGCAAGCCTAAATGTTATTAATTTTATTAAGTTAAACTGTAAACTCAAAATTTTTTCATTTTTTATCATAAATTTCATGCGGAAAATCTTGATTTAAGTCGCTATTTCAAGCGTGCAAAGTCAATGTTTTTATTAATGAAAAAAAAAAAAAAAATCAACAAAACAATAACAACAATAATTGCAGCAATATTATTAATAATAACAACAAAAATTTACAACATTTATTTTAAGCAAAAATGCAATGACAAATAGTTTATATAAATTTAAATTAAAAGTGTTTAAAATGCTAAAAACAGGTCTACTTTTAGGAGTTTTTATATAAAAAATTTTATAAATTTCAGTTAATTTGTTACTTTTATTAAAAGAATTTAGTTTGTTTATGAATTTCAGGCCATGCTAAATATATCCTTAATTTCAATTGTAGCTTTAAAATTGAGCTCAAATGTTGCCTACTTTTAGGAGTTTATAGGAAAAATTCCTTAATTTGTGTTAATTTGTTTAAATTGTTTGTTTTTGTTAAGGATTTATATAAAGTATTATTGAACTTTTGTTTAATTTCAATTCTAGCCTTAAAATAGATGTTAAACGTTGCCTACTTTTAGGAGTTAATTGACAATATTCATAAATTTGCGTTAATTGTTTAATTTGTTTAAATTGTTTGTCTTTGTTAAAGATTTCGCTAAAGAATTATTGATGTTTACAGTCTTGGGAGTAAGAAGCTTTTTAGTTTCCATTCTAGCTTTAAAATAGAGCTCAAACGTTGCCCTCTTTTAGGAGTTTATAGGCAATATTCATAAATTTGTGGTAATTTTTTAATTCGTTTGTCTTTGTTAAAGATTTTGCAAAAGAATTATTGATGTTTACAGTTTTGGGAGTAACAAGCTTTATTTTGTGGTTTTAGTTTCCATTCTATCATTAAAATTGAGCTTCAAACGTTGCCTACTTTTAGGAGTTTATAGGAAAAATTTATTCATTTGTGTAAATTTTTTTAATTTGTTTAATTTAATTGACTTTGTTAAGGATTTTGATAAAGTATTATTGAAATTTTTAGTCTTGGGAGTAAAAAGCTTAATTTTGTTTGTTTTATTTTGCCTACTTTTAGGTGTTCAAAAAATAAAACAGAAATTCTATTCAGAGTTTAATATAGATTTAAATTTCCGCTTTTTATTATTATATTTTGTATGTTTTAGAGAGTAGGGTTATTTTGGTTTTCACTTACAAATTTTGATTTTTTTTTTTTAATACAATTTTTTCAATTTCTTAATAAATCTTTATGATTATTGTTATAAGAGTTATTTTTAAGTGTTTTTGTCTGCTGTGTTTTTGTGTTTATGTTGGAGGTTCCACTAATTGCACAAAATAATGATGGCTATTGGCCATCATACGAAAAAGGCATTAAGGCATGACATTAAAACAAACACTTGCAAGATAACTATAAAATTATTAAAAGAAAAAAGAAACAAAAAATTGCCAAAAAAATTTTTCAATATTTTTTTTTTAATTTTATTTATTTTTTCTTAAAAATATTACAATATTTTTCTTTAATTTTGATTTTTATTTTCCTTTAAAAATTTCTTAATTTTATTAGATTTTTATTTTCAAAAATTAATTTGCCGTCGGCTTTTAAAATTTCTGTTCATTTTGCTTGTCATTCACTCATTTTAACATGCCGCTATTACAACAGGCAAAATATGTATTTAATTTATCTTGCTGCTGCACGCTTGCTTGAAATTCAATCTTTGTTGCCATGAACGGAGAGGAAAAAAATAAAAACAAGAAATACTTCAACTTTATTTTTATGTATCGAAATCTTGCATAAAATGCAAAACTTCCTGCAGCTTCAAGTTTGTTGCTAGCAAATCAATATTTGGTTTTACTTAAAATTCCACAGAAATTATTTGCAATTCTGGGAATTTTTTATTTTTTGTTTGTTTAAAGAAACTAAAAATTTGTTAACCCTTTGACGGACACCAAAATTTTAGGAGGTCTTCCCGTGGGACACTTGCTGTATCTCCGTTATTTGGAAGATAACAATTTATGACGTGTATACACGTCATGTCCCCCCAGAAACCCTTGTTATGACGTCTATAGACGTCAGTGTCCGTCAAAGGGTTAATGACTTTGTTAGCTACAAAAAGAAAGAACAGCTAAACACATAGATTTGAAATATTATAATATTAGATGACCACATAGAGTTATAGAACCCAGCAAAATGTTTAAAGTTAAATTCAAAACTAAAAATTTTTTTTCAAAAATTCTGAAAAAAATCTAAATTTTTAATTTAAATATGATTTTAGACATTTTTTTAATAAGAATTTAAAAATAAAAAATTTTCTAAATTAAAAAAGAAATCAAAACTAAAAGTTTTTTTTCAAAATTTTGAAAAAAAAATCTAAAATTTTAATTTAAATTTAAATATGATTTTACACATTTTTTAATAAGAATTTAAAATTAAAAAATTTTCAAAATTAAAAAAATAATTCAAAACTAATTTTTTTTTTCCAAAATTTTGAAAAAATAGATTTGACAATAGAATATTAAATGACCACATAAGTTATGAAATCCAGCTAAATGTTTAAAGAAATTTTCATATTTAAAAAAAAAACTTTGAAAAAATATTTGAATTTTTTTATTTAAATATGATTTTTGATAAATAAATTAACTAAATAAGGCTAATTTAATTGAATTTAAATTTTTTTTCAAAATTAAAAAAATAAATATGATTTTTGATAAATAAATTAACTAAATAAGGCTAATTTAATTGAATTGAAATTTTTTTTCAAAATTAAAAAAATTTAAATTTTTTTCAAAATTAAAAAAAATTAAATTCAAAATTTTTTAATTAAAAATAATGTTAGCTAATTAAATTTACTTAAAATAAACTTTTTAAGAGAATTTAAACAATTTTCCATGATTTTTAAAACAAAATCTTTTAAATACACAATAGGGCAGAATTTAGTAATTAAGAATATTTGCTTAAATTTGTGAGAAAAACACTAAGATTTTGCATTAAATTAATAGTAAAGAGTTTTACAACCTTTTTATATCGTAGTTTGCTACAAAATCTAACACATCCAGAATAGAGCAGATTTTTGTAATCTTTGCTAATTTTCGTTAATTTTCTGCTTAATCTTTCTTTAAACAAAATTTTCTTTACAAAACATTATTTATTAATAATTTGTTTTTGTTAGTTTTGTGTTTACTAGCATTTATAGTTATGTTTAAGTTTTATTTTTATTTAATAACAATTAATTATATTTGCGTGTTTTATTTTAATACAAAAATTTATTTGTTTTTTGATTTATTATTGTGTTGTGTGTGTGTGTGTTTATAATTTTTAATCAATAAAATTATTGAAAATTACTTTTGATTGAAGTATTATTTGTTTGTGTACAGGGAAAAACAAATATTTATTATGTGATTTTTTATATACAAAAAACAAAAAAGATCATTATTAATTTACAATTGATTTGTTTAGTAGGGTAATAGACAATTGTATATTGTAGATTTTTCTCACATCATAAGATTGATTAATTATTATTAAATATTAATTATTAATAATATTAATAATCACAGGGGAAAAAATCTCTATAAAATTTCAATTATTATTAATAATAATAATAATGATGTCATTTCTGTTTTATATTGACTTAAACTCTTTATAAATTATTGTTAATTTAGAATTTTTTTTTGTTACAATTTCTTATTCTAACTTAAAATTTTGTCTAGACTGGTGTTAAGATTTTGTTGTGTTGTTGTTTTTGCTTTCATCATTATGTTTTGGAAAAAATTATAACATTTATTTGTTGCTTTGAGTGTGTGTGTGTGTGTAGAGTTTTCCTAGACATTTTGGCTGTTGGCCAATTTACCATATATGCCCTTTTATGAGTTCTTTTTTAATGTTTAAAAAAAAATAGATAGCAAGTAAAGATATTCCAAGATATTTTATGCTAAATAATATTAATTAGCAGCAAACTAGCTGAAATTTGCAAAAAAAAAAAAAAATTTAGAAAACATAAAAAAAGTTATTGAATTTAAAAAAAAAAACATTTTGTTATTTTTTTTAGCCTTTACCATGAGTTCCCTTAGTAATTTCTTCGTATTTCATTTGCAAACCCATAAAGTATATAAATTCTACATCATTATAGATAACAGAGTCGAAATAGCTATGACCCTCTATCCGTATGTATGTTGAAATCATGTTTCCTTAACCCCCAAATACTCTACATACATGTATCATACATCAATATATCCGCTGTAGTCCCGCTTGGAATGCTATTAAAAATCAAGAAAATCGTTCCACAAATGGCTGAGATATAAGCAAAAATTGAAGACTACCTCGATTTGTGATTTGTTTTTGATTTAGATATACATCTTTTATACTAAGTCTTTAATATATACAATATGGATATCAAATGATAGATATTTCAAACAGCTTTCCAACGATGTATATAACATCATACTAATTTGGACCTACAATGGCTCAAAATCGGTTAAAACCTGAGTTTTTTTTCACACAAAATTTTTTTTTTTTTTAATTTTCAATCTTTATGTTAAAGTATACTTTTACTAATTATGAGACTTTTCATAATGATTATTCACTTAAATTTTCTATAATAAATCTTTATTAAAAGCTATTAAAGCTTAAAGTTAATTGACCTCAGCTAAAAATCTAAACTTTTTAGGACAACATTTAAGCCATCTTTTCTACAAAATTTACACAGGAAATTAACAGCAATTTAAAGGGAAGACATCATATCTATTGTTTGTTTCTCAAATTAGTTAAACTAATAGCTCAACACACACACACACACACTCAAACACGGCTTATAACAACTAAGGTTTAAAGCTTTAAATAAAAGAAGTATCAAAAAGTATTAATTGCACATCAATTACAAAATTTATTTAACAATTGTTGAAAAGAATTAATAATATCTAGGAAATTCTTATAGATACCACCATACATACAACTTAATAACCAGCTAATTGCCTTTTGATTTTCCATAAAATCCCCAAGAATAAAAGCAGCATTGAAGATCATTTATAGCTGAGATCAAACAACAAAAAAAAAAAAAAAACTGAAAAAAAAAGAAGCCGCTGGAGCTACATTAGCCAGCCAAAAGCATTTTGAAGCGGCAGCTCAATATATCAGTCGATATCTTATGAGTTTTTAATTTTAGGTTTTCACATTTAAGACGCAAATACATCAAAAAAACAAAAAAATAAAATAAAAAATTCATACAAATGTCGAATAAAAAGATCTGGTAGAAAATTTCTCAGACTCATCAATCGTATTTGTGTTTGAGGATTGTTGTTGTTTTGTTGTTATTTTAAAGATACACTTTAACAACAACATACAGATGGATGGCTGGATGGATGGATAGATGGATGTATGGCTACATTCTGTGAAAAGGACAAATCGCTGCTGCGTGTGTAGGATATTGAATAAAATATCATTTTGTACACACCCCTTTTGGTCAGTTTTGGTTGCCTGCTACATGTTCGAGTTCGTCCTCAAGTGTGTGTGTGTGCATGTGTGTGCAGTATGTTTTATCGTTTTATTGTTGTACATTTTATTTCAGTTTTTTTTTTTTTAGCTTTATTTTTTAGCCATGTTTATAAATGTTAAGTGAGTGCGTGCATGTTGCAAATACATATTTATTTTTTTTTATTTTATTCATAAAACTCCAGCTAAAGTTTTTGGCCTGCAATGTGATGTTGATGACGTCTTTAATGAGTTTCAAGCTGCATATGAATAACTATTGTCCAAAAACAAAAAAAAAAAAAACTACAGCCAAATGATCAATACTAATAAATTATATACAATAGTTTTGATTTTCTTAAGAATTTTTGTATATATTTTTTTAAAGAAATTAAAAATAAATTATCATTAGTTATTTGGTTGGCTTTCATCATAATTAAAGAGAATTCTTTGAGCTCCACTAAATGTTGGTCAAGTAATTAGACCAAGTTTAAATACAAAATTTTTGCTTTGTCAACTAAAAAATCTAGCTATCAATATGTAGTAATAGTTTTCAATTTAGCTTTAATGTTCTGTTTTTTTCTTCTTCTTTGCACGAAAAATTTAGGTCAAGTTTATTGTGATTTGCAAGAAATTTACAAAATACGGAACTTAAACAAAAACTAGCAGAAGCAAATAAATGCTGATCTCAGCTTAGATTATTGGATTCAAAAAAAAGAAAAGTAAAATGATATAATTTGAAAAGCAATACCATTTAAAACAAGAAATAAATAAACAAAGAATACAAAACAATAAACAATAACACAAAATTCATAGAAAACCAAACATATTCAAGAAAAGCTTTTTAAGAAAATAAACAAATACAACAATATAAACAAAAAAATAAACTAAAAAAATTATAACATCCACAAACATTAAGAAATTGCAAAAAAAAATTTAGAAAACTCTAAAATTTACCAAAAAGCTTTAAAAGCTTTTTGAAAACTAAAAAAATTTAAAACAAAAATATCCAAAAATTTAAGTATATAATTAAATATAACATTAACAATAAATTTTTCTTAAAACTTTAAAGTTTTCTTGAAAATTTTAAATTTTCTTAAAAAAGCTTTTGAAAGCTTTTAGATTTTTTTTCTTTAAAATAGTTAGAAAAATGTATACAAATAATGAAACGTAATAAAAATCATATGTTTAGTGCAAAAATTCAGAGAATAAAGCCATTTTCTCAAAAAAGCTTTTAGCATTAAAAAAATATTAAACAAAAATTAGGTACAACACTTGATAAACTTCATGTAATTCATTAATAAAGTTAATTATAGGATTTTCTACAAAAAATTGCAAAATTTACAAAAAATTCCAAAAATTTGTTAAAAAGCTTTTAAAGTTGTAAGGCTAAAAAGTTATGAAATCTAAAAAAAATCTTGATATTAAAGTAAGACAAATATAAAATAATAGTTTTTAGTAAAATAATGCTTAATTTTAAAACTTTTTTTTAAAAAGCTTTAGAAAGCTTTTAAATTTGTTCCCCCAAAAATTAAGGAAATTTGTTGAAATTTTGTTTATAACTCTTAAAATTTGGTAAAATTTTGGTTTTTTGTTGTAAAAATGTTAAAATTCAGCTTTATTTTAAGAAAGCTTTTTAAATCTTTTTTTTGGCATAACTGCAAAAATTCATGAAAATTATAGAAAATCTTCAAATTTTAATAGATTTCTTTAAATTAACTAAAAATTATAATAATTATTAAATATTTTGAACAAAGCTTTTTTAGAGCTTTTTAATTTTTTTGTAAAAAGTTGCATAAAATTCTAGAGAATCTTTAAAATTTAGCTAGTAGCAATAATTCAATAAAAATTCTTGTTATTAAACTAACAATTTTATTAAAAACAAGATTATTTTGAATAAAGCTTTTTGAGAGCTTTTTGAAAAAAGTTAAAAATTTATAAAAATGTCTTAAAAATTAAATAAAATTTACACATTTAGTTTAAATTTAAGAAATATGTTTAAATTTTAGAGTTTTTAAAAAAAGCTTTTGTAGAGCTTTTACAAAAAAAAAAAATTGTGCAAAATATCTTAAAAATTTAATAAAATGTATAAATTTAGTTTAAATTTAAGAAATTTTTTTAAATTTTGAGAATTTTCAAAAAAAGCTTTTTTAGAGCTTTTACAAAAAAGTAAAAAGTTGTACAAAATAACTTAAAAATTAAATAAAATTTAGGAATTTAGTTTATATAAAATGAAATTTATTTGAATTTGAGAGTTTTCAAAAAAAGCTCAGAGCTTTTACAAAAAAGTAAAAAGTTGTTCAAAATAACTTAAAAATTAAATAAAATTTAGAAATTTAGTTTAAATTTACGAAATTTGTTTCAATTTTAGATTTTTCAGAAAAAGCTTTTTTAGAGCTTTTACAAAAAAGTTAAAAATTTTAAGAAAATGTCTTAAAAACTAAATTTAATTTATTAATTTAGTTTAAATTAAGGAATTATGTTAAAATTTGAAAGTTTTTTAAAAAAGCTTTCAAAAGCTATTGGGTTAAAAATTTACAAATTGAGGAAATTTTTCTAAAATTATAAAATTTTTTAAGATTCTAAAACATTTTCTATAATAATTGTTGTATATTGTTGTCATAGAAAGATTTTTATGCTTTATTCTGGCTGTGTTTTTATTTTTCTTTTCTTAAAATTGTCATTTATATATTTTTATTTAAATATTTATTTATTGTATTAATTGTGCTGCTTTTTTTATTTATATTTGCATTATTTTTTTCTTTTGAAATTTTGCTCCATTTTAAATGATGATTCACTTTACAAATTTTTTTATTTCAGTTTTTTTATATATTTTATTTTGTTTGTTTTCGTTGTTGTTTTGGTTTTTTCTCTGAGATATTATTATGGATTTTTTTTCCAATTTAATTTTGTTGTTTTTGTTTTAATTTTTTTTTTTATTATTTTTTTGTTCATATTAACAGTTTTCTTGTTAACATGCCAAAAACATTTCGAACTCAATTAATATTCCAAAAGCAGTGTAAAAACAAAATACATTTTAAATAAAAATGCATAACAGTGGAGGAGGAAAAAAGGCAGGTAGTAGTTTTAGAGAAAATTATAGGAAAATCTAGGAAATTAGGGAGAGAAATGAGCTGATTAAACTGTTTCTATTTTGCCTGACACTGTTTGTTGTATTAAATAGAATCAATAAACTTAAACAATTAAATTAATGTTAAAATTAACATTTAGAAAAAATAGTCGTTAAAATCGTTACAAATTACAAATAATTTATGGAAATTAAAAGCAACAGTAATAATGATTATATATACATATATATTTTTTACATTTTTATAGCCGTTGAAAAGTCTAGACTAGACTTTGTGTGTTTCTTAAAAAAAAAAAACTATAGAGGAAAACATTTAAATTTTAGAAATATTTAAATATAAAATTAATAATAATGTAATCAAACGCCCTCATAAAAATCATTTCTCACTTATAGTTAAACAAGAAATTGACATCAAATGAAATTGAAAGCTTGAAATTTGGCCTGAAAGCTTCTGTTAAAGTAGTTTTACTAGTAGTAGTTTTATAGTTAATTATATTAAATTAATTTGTCAGCACGGAAATTAGAAAAACCCCACATTTTGTGGAAAAAAAAGTTTATTAATTTATATTCGATTTGTATAAATTACTAATAATAGCAAGAAACATGTGGGGGAGTTTTTTTTTTTTTTTTGATGAAGATGATTTTTTTTCTTCTTTTTTTTTTGGGTAGTAATGCTTAATAAAAGTTCATGATCTTTTCATGATCAATTTTAAATTGTTTTCTGTGGTTATTTTCGTTTAATTTTTTGTGTAAAAAAAATCATATAAAAATTGTCCCAATTTTTTATGGTTTTTTAGTTTTTATGGCTGCTTCTTTGTTGTTCTTTTTTCTCTCATTTGGGGTGTGAAAATTTCATCAATAAATTTTTATGTTTATTGATCATATTAAAATGTTTATTTCAAGTGGAATTGTCTGGGGTATCACACAGCCACAGGAGGGAGGGGGAGGGGGGTTGGTAGTCGTATATATATATTTTGTTTTTATTATTAAAACAATATTCGTACATATTTCTAAATGTTTGTTAAATGTATTTAAATGATTAATAAGCTGCTTTGACATGTTATTTTTAATATTAGAAACATGACTAAAACAGATGACAAGCACAAGCATACACACAAAATTTATTGAACTTTATATGATGAAAATTATTAATAAATAAAATCAAGAAATTAGTAATCGAAAGATAAATATAGAAAAAGTAGGCAAAAACTCAGTAAAATTTTCTTAAGAAATAGAAAAAAAATTTAATAAAACTTTAACATTTCAAGAAACTTAAGATATTTAGCAGGTTTAAGGCTTTCTTTGGGGTGTTATACCTTAATTTAAAACAAAATTTGTTAAAGCTAAGCAAAAATCCCTTGAAAATCGATGTTATTTCCAAGATTTGGGGGGTCACTCCTTAATTTTAAAGAAAATGGTAAAAAACTAAGCAAAAATCTCATAAAAATTCATATAACCCCCTGATTTTTCATAGATTTGGGGGGTTACTGCTTAATTCGTAAAGAACGTCAAGGTCTCTTAAACAAAAATCGTGTAACCCCCTGAGATTCTCAAAATTTAGGGTGTTACTCCTTAATAAGTAAAAAATTACAAGATTTCTTAAACAAAACTCGTGTAACCCCCTTGTATTTCAAAGATTTGTCCTTAATTTAAAACAAAAATGTGAAAAACTAAACAAAAATCCCTTAAAATCGATGTAACCCCCCTGATATTTCAAAGATTTAAGGGGTCACTCCTTAATTTTGAAGAAAATAGCATAAAACTCAGTAAAAGTCCACTGCAAATCGCTCTAGCCGGGGGCTTAATACTTAATTTGAAATAAAACTGAGCAAAAAATCCCTTAAATATCCATGTAAACCCCCTGATATTTCAAAGATTTGGGGGTCACGCCTTCATTTTAAAGAAAATAGTTTAAAACTGAGCCAAACTTCACTGCAAATCGCTCTATTCGGGGTATTAATCCTTAATTTGAAATAAAACTGTAAAAAATTGTTTTGTTTTTCGAAAAAATTTTGAAAAAAATTTAAAAAAAAAATTCAATTTTTTCAAAATTTAAAAAAAATTTTAAAATTAAAATTTTATTTTTTTGAATAAAGATAATAAATAATTTTAAGATACAAAGCAGTTTTCTTTTTTTTTTTAAATTTTGAAAATTTAAAAAAAAAAAAATTCAGAATTTGTTCTAGTTTTAAACAAATAGTTTAAAACTGAGCAAAACTTCACTGCAAATCGCTCTATCCGGGGTATTAATTCTTAATTTGAAATAAAACTGTAAAAAATTGTTTTGTTTTTCGAAAAAATTTTGAAAAAAATTTCAAAATTTAAAAAACAAATTCAATTTTTTCAAAATTTAAAAAAAAAATTTCAAATTAAAATTTTATTTTTTTTGAATAAAGATAATAAATAATTTTAAGATACAAAGCGGTTTTCTTTTTTTTTCCAAAATTTTGAAAATTTAAAAAAAAAATTCAGAATTTGTTTTAGTTTTAAACAAAAATCGTGTAGCCCCCTGATATCTCAAAGATTAAAGAGGTTACTCCTCCATTCGTAAAGAAACTTAAGGTTTCTTAAACAAAAATTGTGTAACCCCCCGGGCAGCTTGAAAAACAGGAAACTATATTTTAATTTAAACCAAAAAATTCAGGTTTAACGATCTAGCTTGGTCGATCGTCATATATTTGTATTACTTTTTTTTTAGCTATAGAATTAAATTTAATATCAATTCTATTAAACTAATTTTTTTTATATTTCAATTTAACATTGTAAACAACGTAAATTAAATTATTTGTTTTTCTAGTATTTCTTGTTTTGAACATAAAACACAATACCCTCATAAACAATTCTTACATGTTTTTTTTTTTGTTTTGTTTTTGGTATGTACTAGTTCACATGGCATGACATTAACATCAATATGACAATAAACCTAAAACAACTGCATTGTTTTTTTTTTTTTGTATTTTCATATACAATACACCTACCAAGCCTTGTGTTCCCTGGCCCTCTCATACGCTAAGTTAGATATAGCTGCCTTCCCTTTCTCAAAAAATTACAAAAGCAATACGATTGATTTGTGGTGTTCTAAACATATTTTACACGGCAAAACTTGTATAGAAAATCATTTATAATAAAATAAATTTAATTTTATATAAATTTCAGTTCTCTTGAGTATTTAGTAGAGTAGTTTTTTAATTTAATATGCAGCTGACGTGCCATCATCTAAAGACAATTTTTTTTTTCTTCTATCAATATTTTATATCTAGTTTGTGAGTATGTGTTTGTGTTTATTTTTCAAATTAAATATCAAAACCACAAACAAGCCTTTTTTTCCCTACTTCAGATCTCTGGTCTTTATCTATCTATCTATTGGTTGATGATCTTGTTGTGTGTTCGGTATTTGATTATAAATCGAAATGACAGATCGTTATGATCATTTCATAAAAAAAAAGAACACAAGTTTTTTGTTTAAATAGAAATACTTATATATAAATATATTTTCGGTTTATTTTTTTGTTCTTCATCTCTATGCTACATATTTGAATTGTTTTAATTTATTATACTTTGTATTTGAATATTTATTATATTTTGAATTTTTATTTATTTTTATAGGATCTTTATTTGAATTTTTCAAATTTGTTTAGAAAAAAAAATTCTGATTTTTGTGTCTAACTAATTCAATACAAATAAATATTTAAATGATTAAAATAAATTTCAAGCAAATATTATATGAAATTTTTGTAAAGGGGGAAAAAAAAGAAGATAATTTATTAACAAAATATTGGGAAAAAGGTCATTTGAAAAATTTCTAAAAAAAAAAAAAATTCAGAAAAATTTCGAATTCAATTTTATTTTTTTATAAATTATTTAATTTTTATAAAGAAAATATTTAAGATTTTTTTTTTAAATTTTTACAAAAATTTCAAAATTTTTTAAAAAAATTTCAAAATTAAAATTTAAATTTTTTTATAAAAACATTTAATTTCTATAAAAAAAATAAATAATTTAAAAAAAATGTAGCTTTTATTCAGAAAATTTTCAACATTTTTACAAAAATTTCAGAATTTGTTCCAGTTCTTTTAAAAATATTTAATTTTTTAAAGAAAATAAATCATTATAAATATTCTTTGTTTGAATCATCATGATTTCTTAACTCCCAAACAACATATGTTTCTTACTGCCTAATGTTTTGTTTATCTTTTAAAACTTTATCTAAATAAACCCTTATTATATTCCCTTGACCATAATGCATTAACTACTGCTACTGTAAAAATTATCACCAAAAAACGCCTTTGACACCCAAGTCATGTGATTTTGATTTCAATTTACTTTCATCTGAACTTGCTCAAAAACAAAACTCTAGAGATGGTGATTTGACAAAAAAAAAAAAAAAAATAAAAAAATATTCTAAACAATTTAAATTAACCCCTATCGTATGCTCTTTTAACAGTCCTAAACAAAGTATGCTATGGTTTTTTTCACTCGGTTATCTCTAAAAAAGATTTAGCACATATGTAACTATCACAAAAATAAAAGCGGCCATATTTAAATTTTGAAAACAAACCGGTTTGACAGCTTAACAAAAATATATACAAAAAAGAAAACTATTTGATTAACACCGTGCTTTATATTAAAAAAACATTGATTTCTGTTGAAATAGTTGAATGAATATATTCCTGATGGCGTTTTAGATCAATATATCAAAATCTGCTACAAACCGGTTAAGTTTTGTTGACCATAACTAAAGCTGTTAGATATTTCTTTATGAAAATTTATTAATTGCGTAAAAAAGGGGTGGATTTTTTTTTGCTTCCACAATTGTCAGTTTTTTTTAATAAATATCCTTTGATTTCATTTGAAATATTCAAATAATTTGTTTGTATGCAAATGTATTTTTTTTTTTCTGTACAAATGATTAAATGACATCTGCTCAAAAGAAATTCATTTATGGGTATTAAAATCATAAAAAAAACATTGAAATTTATTTTTTTATAGTTCTTGCTGCGTGAGAGAGAGTGATATTTCTCTGCTCACACACACACAACTTGGTTTGATTTAAAAATAATAAAATTGAAAGGGGGACTAAATCTATTGGATCTAAATGTGTAACGTTTTGCGTTGTCTACTTATTAAAGGCTAGAAATTGAAAGATTTTTTCTTTCCTTAACATAAGATTGCAATGAAAATGCTTTAAAGCATAAAATATTTGCGGCTCATTGCAAAGCACTAGACGTAATAAAAATTATGATCGTTAATATTACAAGAAAAAAAAATTAAAAAAAAAAAAATAACCAGAAATGACAAGATTTTATAAGATATAAAAGATAAAACATAGTTTTCTTTTTAAATTTTTTATTTCAATACAATTTTAAGATGTTTTTTTTTTTCAAATTGACAAGATCATTTGTTTGCTTCATGATCTTTTAAACTCATCAATAGCTCTTGTTAACAAAAATTCCTTTTCATGCCTTTGTCTCCCCTCTTCTAAAAGCAATAGCTAGCTAGCTAGCCATCTAAAGAGTTTTTAAATAGCTAATCATGTTTTAAATGTGTGTTAGTTGTTGCTTTCAGTCAGCTACTTCGGCAGCACAACCACTTGATCAACAAAAAAATAAAAAAAATTTCAAGTAGTTTTTTTTTCTTGTTCAAGCAATTGATCACTACTAGAGATCTTGTCAAAAAAATACACACAAAACACACAAGACAAATGAAATTTTCAAGTGGTTGACATAAATTTGGATTAAATACTACCAGAATTTTATATCGATCTTTAAAAAAAAAAACGAAATATTTAATCTTTTTTTTTTGTGTTGCTTAAACTTGTAGGCGTTTTTTTGAAATTATTGAAAATCTTATTAAAAATTATAAATTATAAATATATAAACATTGTTTGTAAGAAAAATAAAAAACAAATACACAAAATATGCTTGTATTAAATTAAATCCCCCTGTGATTCGTTAATTAAATTTATGAGCAAAATAAAAACGCACGCGCATGTCAAAAAAAAAGTTTGCAAATAATTTAACATGAATAATTATTTAAGAAAAAACCTCAGAAATAAATAAAAATAAACATAAACAAATGAAATTAAATAAAATGTATAATAAAACAAACCAAAAAATTGGTTTTAACTCAATAACTCTAAAGAATTCTTAAATTCTGCACGGGTGGGTAAAAAAAAAAATTCTTAAAATTTTATAATTTCTATCAGTAAATTAGAATTTATTAAGTTTTTAAGAAAAAACTGGATTTTTTTTTTAAATTTTCAAAATTTTGAAAAAGTCAGGGTAAGGAAATTTTAAAATTCTCCAGAATTTTTTTCTAAATTATGAAATTTTAAAAAACTTAATATAGTTTTTAAGATTGAAGAAGTAAATTTTTAAATTTTTAAAATTTTGAAAAAAGTCAGGGTAAGGAAATTTTAAAATTCTTAAGAATTTTTCTTTATTTTATGAAATTTTAAAAAAACTTAATTAACTTTTTAAGATTAAAGAAGTTAATTTTTAAATTTTCAAAATTTTTAAAAAAGTCAGGGTAAGGAATTTTCAAAATAAATTTAAATTTTTTTCAAAATTTAATTTTTTTAAAACATTAATTTCAATTTTTAAGTTTTTGGGAAAAAACAAGATTTTTTTTTTTTATTCCAAAATTTTGAAAAAAGTCAGGTTAATCAAATTATAAAATTCTTAAGAATTTTTTCTTATATTATGAAATTTTAAAAAACTTAATTAAGTTTTTAAGATATAATAAATTATTTTTTAAAATTTCAAAATTTTTAAAAAAATCAGGGTAGAGAATTTTCAAAATAAATTTAAATTTTTTCCAAAATTTAATATTTTTTATAACATTAATTTTCAGTTTTTGGAAAAAAACAAGAATTTTTTTATTCCCAAAATTTTTAAAAGTTTAGGGTAAGGAAATTATAAAATTCTTAAGAATTTGTTCCTATATTATGAAATTTTAAAAAATTTAATTATGTTTTTAAGATATAATAAATTATTTTTTAAATTTTCAAAATTTTGAAAAAAGTCAGGTTAAGGAATTTTAAAATTCTACAGAATTTTTTCTTATTTTATGAAATTTTAAAAAAATTAATTAAGTTTTTAAGATTAAAGAAGTTAATTTTTAAAATTTTGAAAAAGACAATTTCAAAATAAATTTAAAATTTTTTCAAAAATTTTTCAAAAATTTTTCAAAAAATTTTAATTTTTTCTAAAAATTAAATTTTTTTTATGTAATTGGGTGAAGAATTAAAAAAAATTAGATTTTCCTTTAAAATATTATTCATTTCAATATTAAAATTTCCCCTTGTATCTTTAAATATAAAATTTTTTAATATTTTCTTGAATTTTAGGTAGGAACTGCTCCCTTAAAGCTCACGTGTCAAAATATGAGCAGCACAGCAGGAGTTTCAGTTTGAAACAAATAAATTTTTAACTTTAAACCGCCCTGCTGTGTTTAAAAATTTCCAAACCCCGTAATGTAGTCTATAATATTTCATCCAGCACGTGCTTTATATTTAAATCATTTTTTTAGTTTCTTTTAATTAAAGTCAAAAAGGATTCTAAACTCTATAACCTTAAATAGTTAATAAAATGTTGCTGCCTTTTCAAAAAGTTATTAAACAGAAACTATAACATATTTATCGGCGTAAAACAGTGCTCATTTTAATAGCATATTAACAAGGCGCTCCACAAATAACAATTATAATTATTACAGCTTAAATGTTTTGGTGGCATCATACTCATAGTTGGAGCTATAATTGTCAACCCTTATTAATATTAATAATTATTGCGAGGGGTTCTTATCTTAATATTGTCTAACATACATTCATATTTAACAACATTTGGGGAAAAAATAACATATGAAGCATCCCTTTTTCCTGGGTTTTAGTTTAGACCTAAACAAAAAAGGTTTGATGCTAATTGTTGGGAGATGATTTCTGCCAAATCATTGATAGTTTATTAAACATGGTTGGTTTTTTTTTGTAAAGATATAGATCTCTCAAGTGTTTAATTTTATGAAAATTGTTTCATTATTAAATAAGATTTATATCAAGAAATTCCTTAGAAAAGTATGCTGTTTTGTCAAGTCATTAACCTGTTGTTGTTATATGTAAAACTCCTGGTTTTTATATATAAATATATAGAGAAAAAAGAACTACCATATAATTGTGTGTGTTTGAAAAATTTTATATAAAACAAACATGTCAAGTTCAAAGACTTTGTTTTTGTGTTTTTTTTTCGAAAAGAATACAAAAAAAAAATATATAAAAACACTATTAAAAATACAAAGAAAATCAACAGCATTTTAGCAGCAACCCTAAATGTCTACATTTACCAACAACAAAAGCTGCAGCAACAAAAAAATTACACAAAAAATAGCAACAACAATACCTACAAAAAAAAAGCCACATTTAAAATGTGTTTGTTTTCTACATCTACAGTATGTTTTGCTGCTGCTCTAGCTGCTACAATATTGTGGTGGTATCTCTCTAAGATATGAATATTTTCTAAGCAAAAGTGCGTGCAATTCTAAAGATACATACAAATATACCTAAAAACAAACACTCAAAAACATTTACATACATACAGACTTAGAAATGTGTATGTGTAAGTTTATATACAACTAAAAACTATGCCAAAAACTTTCAAGGACACTTTGCGTTTTAAATACTTAAAGTTCTTTTTTTTTTTTGTTTAAACACATACAAAATTTTAACTTACATACTTAAAATTTTAAACACATGTTTATATACTAGATATACACACACATGTTAAATATAAACTATATACTAATTTAAAATAATTTATGTAGACTTTCTCATATACATACAAACATACAATCATATAAAACGTAAAAGTAAAATGCAACATATGCCTTTTACAGCCTTTAAAATAAACTTTAAATAATGATTGTCTACAACTACACCAACACTTGCTAATATTTTCACATACATATATTCCTATATATATGTATATGGAAAACATAATAATAACAAACACCTACATATTTACTACATACATACATACATATACAAAATTATCATGTTTTAAATTTAAACTTTATACTTATACATATCAACATACAAAATTTACTTGTTTGTTTTATATACATATACATGCCTAAATGTATACTATACTAAAATATAGTTTTGTTTGGATTTTTGTTGTTTTTTTTTTTTTTTTTTGTGTTAAAACGCTGCTGCTCTCTTGTAGCTTTATAAATTATATATAAACTGTAAAATTGTATAGTATATACAGTGTATTTGTATCTATGTATTTGTTTGTGTTTGTATATTTCTATTAAGGGAAACTCTTTCGTACATGCCGCAAAATCACAACACAACAATAGCAGCAATCATATTTACATACAACAATAAACGTGTGCGTAATTAAATGTTTTAGTAATAAAATTGTTAGAAAAAGAAAGAAAAAAGTATTGTAACACACGCTCATAACAGAAATTGAAACAAATAAACCTCAAAAACGATTTAAAATCTTTAAACACAACAAGTTTTATATAAAAACATAATTTATTACAATAAATTCTTAAAAATTTCCAGTATTTTTAATTCAAATTTCTAAAATTTCATAAAAATTCAAAACTCCTAAA
Source organism: Calliphora vomitoria (assembly GCA_942486065.2). Classification (NCBI taxonomy): domain Eukaryota; kingdom Metazoa; phylum Arthropoda; class Insecta; order Diptera; family Calliphoridae; genus Calliphora; species Calliphora vomitoria. Next base: position 121,462,854 of record OW818032.2, on the reverse strand, counting down.
TGTAGGCAACATTTTTTGAAAATCTTTTAAATGTATTAATAAGCCAATTTTAACCCTAGTAATAATATTGTCTCATAATTTTAGCAAAATTCCTTATTTTAATTTATATTTTGCTTTAATTTAAAAAAAAACTAACTCCTAAAACTAGGCAACATTTTTTAAAAATTCTTCCAAACCCAGCAAAAATATATTTTTTTACAATAATATAATCAAATTTATTGAATTCCTTATAGAAATATTAATTTATGTCATTTTAATAAAAATTTTGCTCCTGAAAGTAGGCAACATTTTTAAACAGTTTCTGCTAAACAAAGAAAAAAAATCATATTTTAACAACAAATTAAGCAAATTTGTTAAATTTCCTTATAGAAACCTAAATTTCTATAATTTTAATAAAAATTTACTCCTGGAAGTAGGCAACATTTTTTAGAAAACAAAAAATTTGACAATAAAATTATCAAATTTATTGGATTCTTTATAGAATACTTGAATTCTTTATACAATACTTGAATTCTTTATAGAATACTTGAATTCTTTATAGAATACTTAAATTCTTTATAGAATACTTGAATTCTTTATAGAATACTTGAATTCTTTATAGAATACTTGAATTCTTTATAGAATACTCGATTCTACTCTTTTTAATAAAAATAATGCTCCAGAAAGTAGGACACATTTTTTAGAAAATTCTTTAAAAACATTGAAAAAAGCTTTCTCAAACAATAATTTAATGAAATATACAGAATAAGTTATAAAATATTTAATTTTTCTGATTTTATAAAAAAAATAATCCGAAAACTAGGCAACACATTTTGAAAATTGTTTATATTACAGCTAAAAGCTTGTAAAAATGCTTATTTGATATAAAAATATAATTAAATTTATTGAATTCCTTACATAATACCCGATTTTATTAATTTTAATAAAAAAAATTAATCCTAAAAGCAGGCAACATTTTTTAAAAGTTCTTCCAAAACAAAGATAAATGTCTTTTGAAATAAAAAGATAAACACATTTGTTGAATTCGTTATTTAATACTCAATTTTTCGCATTCTAATAAAAAAAAAACTCATACAAGTAGGCAACATTTCTTAAACTAGCTTTAAAATGTTCTAAACTGCAAATTTTATTTATAAATCAATTAAATTTATTGAATTTAATTGTTTTTGCTGATATTTTGCAAATTTTAAGAAAATTTGTTTTCCTAAAAGTAGGCAACATTTTTAAAAATAGCTTTAAAATGTTTTCAAATGCTAAATTCATTTATTAATCAGTAAAATTTATTGAATTTTATTATTTTTGCAGACATTTCTTTGATTTTAAGAAATTTTGTTTTCCTAAAAGTAGGCAAAATATTTTAAACTAGCTTAAAAATCTTTTAAAATGCAAATTTTATTTATAAATCAGTAAAATTAACTGAATTTTATTATTTTTGCAGACATTTCTTTGATTTTAAGAAATTTTGTTTTCCTAAAAGTAGGCAACATTTTTTAAAATAGCTTTAAAATGCAAATTTTGTTTATTAATTAATAAATTTTATTGAATTTAATTATTTTTTCTGACTTTTTCTAATTTTAAGAAAATTAGTTTTCCTAAAAGTAGGCACAATTTTTTAAAATATCTTTAAAATGCTAATTTTATTTATTTATCAATCAAATTTATTGAATTTAATTATTTTTGATAATATTTTTTAACTTTAAGAAAATTTGTTTTCCTAAAAGTAGGCAACACTTTTTTAAATTATTTTAAAATGAACTACTAAGAAAAGTTTTGGTGCTAAAATCATAAAATTTACTTAATTAACAACATTTTTCCTACTAGTTTTCTGTACTTATGAAAATATTTTTGCCCTGAATTTTAATGCTTTAGTCAAGAGTTCTTTAAATTAAATTAATAATTTAATCAATATTTTAAAAAATTTGCTACAAAACTAATTAGATTTCTTTCTTAAAAACTCTTGTGGTTGTTTATAAGTTAAAAACTATTATTAAGTATTCATGTAAAGTGCTGTGTGTTTAGTTTAAATTTCTCTTTTCTGGCTGGTAATTTTTTTTCTACTCAATTCCAGCCTAAATGTATGTTAAAGTTTGTTGACTTTTGTATTTGTAGTTTCTTTTTTATTGTATTTACTTTAAGATTTTTTAATTCAAAAAACACAAAATCTTAACCTTCCTTAACAATTTCTACTCTAACCCTGCTCTAAATGGGTTTCTTACAAAAACTTCCTGGGTTTTTTTTTTCTAATTTCTAAAACACACACACACACAAATTAATTTAAATACAACAAAATTAAGCTTTTCTAACACCTCTGTCAACTCTCTCTCTAACTGTTCAGCTGACAAGTCTAAGTTGAAAATTTCCTTTTATTTTCTAAAGGGGTTGTGTGTATACCAGAATTTTTGCCATGTTGCAAATTAAGAACCAAAAATGTGGAAGAAAAAAAAAAAAAACAAACTAAGGTATTCCTTATTTTACTACTACGACTGCTACTTGTACTATTATTGTTGGGTTGTTGTATACAGTCTAACATTCATTCATTAAAGTACAACAACTACTACTACAACAACATCATCAGCATGCTTGCTTCATAATAGTGTGATGGTGGTGGTGGTGATGTTGGTTGTTGGCGGCTTTAAATGTAGTAGTGGGTTTATGCTATTTTTTTGTGTGATTACAAACAACTACAACAAAAAAAGGGGAAAATATTTTTGCTTTCTTTAGACTCTTAACAGACAGACAGACAAGAAATCATCAACAGACAAAAAATTTATATATATATATATATACAAATTTTACATATAGAACTAAAAACAACATGAACACAAGTATTATGAATATATAGACTTAAAGTAGCTTTACGTCTTGGACGTTTGTCTGTGTTTTTGTTGTGAGTGTGTTTGTTTATATATAAATACATATATATATATTTTAATATTTAAAAAACATCCTTTAGCACAAAAAATATATAAATATAAATAGTATGAGGTTTTGTTGTTGTATTTTAATGCTGCTGCTGTTGTTTTAACATGAGGCGCTTACTTTAATTTCACTTTTTTTTCTGTATATTTATAATTTTTTCTGTTTTTTTTTTTTTTTTGCACCAAAGTGTTTGTCTGTTTTGCCAGTTTTGTACAAACACACACACAGACAAGTTAGTTAGACATACAAATGTATATGTAAAGTATGGTTTAACTCGTTTAATAACCTTAGCAGCAACAACTACAACAACAACATTAACACAAATGTGTATATATGTATGTGTGATTGTAGTAGTTAGACAAAACCATGATGTCCTTGAGCTTAAATAATCATAAAAAAATTTAAAGCAAAAACAACAGCAACATCATTTAAACTTAAACTTTAAAGAAATTATTTAAATTTCTTGTACAAATGTGTAAATTTTACTGGAATTTAAGTTTTAACACATTAATTTAAAATTTTTGGTTTTGCCTAAAAGTAGGCAGTTAATTTTTTTAAATTTGTTTTAAATAATAATTTGTTTAAAGATATTTTGCTTTATATTTTAAAGTTTTTAAAACCTAATTTTAAATATTTTCTGTTTTGCCTAAAAGTAGGCAGTTGATTTTTTGTCATAATATTTTGTTAGATAAATTAATTTGGCTTTACTTTATAGTTTTAAGCTTAATTTTAGAAGTATATTATACTTTTTGAGTAATTTATAGCAGTTTTATTTTTTATAGTCTACTTTTAGGCGAGTCTCAAAGAAAATTTTAATTTTATATAAAATGTTTAGTTTAAATGGTATTTTTTTAAATTTAAGCCTTGTTTTAGGTAGTTTATTTATATATAATTTTATTGTTTAACAGAATTTTCGTTTAAATTGTTATTTTATGTTTATAAAGTCTACTTTTAGGTTACTTGAAAAGAAAATAACCATTTCTTATATGAATTTTAGTTAAACTTGGATTTTTTGTAAGAAAATTTGGGTTTAAATTGTTATTTTTTTTACATTTTGTTAGAAAATTCAAAAATTTAGTTAAAGAAAATTTTATTGATTTAGTTTTAGCTCTGTCTCCCCCTGTTTTCTGGTGTCTTCTTAAAACCTACCAACCAAATGCTGCTCGTTAATCTTAAGTTGTTTTTTTTTTTTTTTTGTATCTGGGTCTTGGGAAATTCCCTAAGATTATTCCCAGCTCCCCCTTTTTATAGTTTGTTAAAAAATAAAACATTATTTTTTTTACAATAAAATTTAAATTTTTGTTACACTTACAAACAAACATACAAAAAACTATGACTATATTTAAACAAAAATTGTAAATGATTTAATTACTCTTACAAAACTGCAAGAGGGGGAGAGGAGAGTGTAGCAGGGTATAAAATACACAAACATTTGGGTGGAAGTGGAAGAAGCAGTGGCAGCTAATAATGAGGCCTAAGTAGTCATAATATTAGGCTCTTCATCAAAAAAACCAAATAAACAAATGCGGGTTGTTGAAGTTGTTGTGTTGTTTAGTAACTCATAAATTCCCTATATGACATTATGTGGCACACACATACTCTGCATTTGAATATTTGAAAATCAACAACAAAAAAGGAAATGCAGTGTGTAAGATCATGATGATGATGATGCTGCTGCTGATGATGGTGTAAAGTAAATGTCTGTTTGTGTAAAGTGTTATAAAGTACAGACAGGCCTTTTAAATGTGCGTATGAGATCGATTAAGAGACTCTAAGTCTTAATTTTGATTTATGGGCACGCCCGCGCAGTTTTCTTGCTTTACATGTCTTGTAACACTGATGACAATAATTCCTTTTTTTTTTTGTCTCTTTTTTAAGTACATTTTTGAGTTTGATTATATTTATATATTTTTAGTTTTAAAAATGTATTAAAAATTGAGGGTTTTTATTTTAATGACTGTATATTTGTTTGTTTTCAAAAGGCTTTAGAACTTATGTAAATGTTTTTTATATACATACATATAAACAAAATCCTTTAGATGAACAGCTGTAGCTATATAAAATTTATTACTGACATCAGGAAGTTGTATTAATATTAATTTAAATTTCCGTTGTTAAACAGCCTACACAAAATCGAGCTTTACTTTGACAATTAAATTTGTTTCTTGAGCAGATAAAATGATCAGCAAAAGACCCCCCCTGTTTGAATGAAATTTTTGAAAACTTTGATTTTTTATAACAGTGATCTTTAACACAAGAGAGTTTGGAAATTTGCTGCTGGTTCAACAAAAAAAAAAAAACTGAACTACAATCTCTTTATTTATAAATAAAGTTAGTTAATATGGTTCATGTGTTTGTATCTACAATGATACAAACATATATGTATGTAGATGCTACTGCTGATGATGATTTAATTCAATTGTTTAACTTCCGTTGAACAAAAAAAAAAATATTTTGCATCAATCGAATTCAATTATCTTTGTCAGTCAGTCCGTCTTCTCTGTGTTGTATGTAGTACATACTACAATATTTTAAGTTTAAATCACTATGTACCAGATTTTTATAATAATTTTTATTTAAAGCAATTGATTATCATGTGTGGTTGATGGTTTAGCTCAATGACTGTATGTATATTTCTATATAACGTCAGCACTGATAAATATTTGTAATTTTCAACGTTGAGTCTCTGGTGATTGCTGATCAGCAGCATCTTTAAACTCACACTCTGTAGTATTTTTTTATTTTTTATTTATTTTTATGATATAAAGTATCATTTTATTTAACAGCAAACTGCGTAAAAATAGTATATTAAATTAAACCGGATGTTGTTTATAGACTGACTATCTGTAGCTGGGTATATATATGCAGGCTTAGTTGCTATTTGCTGTTGTTGTTCTTGTTGTATAAATTACAATTTAGAGAGTTTATTTCAATTGATGATTGTATTTGATTTATCTTAGATTAAAAATGATTAAAGTTTGATTAAGAGCTTTACAGAAAATGTTTAAAAAAAAAGTAAATAAACAGAATATAAGAAAAAAAAATCTTGTGAAATCCACAAAATCTGTAAAATATGCTTAAAATCCTTAAAAATGATTAAAATTTTAAAATGTTTAACACCTAAAATTATGCAACACTTTTAGTTGTTAATATTTGTTTACTCTAAAATTAGGCTACGCTTTTTAATTCGTGTTAACTTCATATATAGTTTTGGCTACACTTCTAAAGAACTATGAATTTTTGATTTTTTCATTCCTCCAAAAGTATGCTACAGTTTCAGTTTAAGTTAATTTAAAGCTAATTATTGGTAATTTTAAATTGGAAAAGTAATTTTATTGGTTTTTTTAATGTTTTCTTTTTAATTTGTTACAGTTTTCTTTATTTTTTATTAAAAATTTTGGAAATTTAAAAAAAAAATCCCCTAAAATTAGGCAACATTTTTTAATTATTTTAAACTTTAAGCAAATTTTCAATATTTTGAAATATAAACCAACAATTTATTTACTTTTTATAGAGAATTATAAAATTTTTATTTTTTGTGGTTCCTAAAAGTATGCCACAGTTTTTGTTTTAGTTACTTTGAGCTTATTTCTTGGTAATTTAAAGGTTAAAAAGTACTTTTATTAGTATTTTTAATGTGTTCTTTTCAATTTGTGTCAGTTTTCTGTATTTTTTTTATAAAAATTTTGCGAATTTATAAAAAATCCCCTAAAATTAGGCAACATTTTTTAATTTTAAGCAAATTTTCATTATTTTGAAATATAAACCAACTATTTATTTACTTTTTATACAGAATTATTAAATTTGTATTTTTCTGGTGCCTAAAAATATGCCACAGTTTGTGTTTTAGTTACTTTGAGCTTATTTCTTGGTATCATTAAAGTAAAAAAGTAATTTTATTGGTGTTTTTAATGTTTTCTTTTCAATTTGTGTCAGTTTTCTGTATATTTTTATAAAAATTTTGCGAATTTAAAAAAATCCCCTAAAATTAGGCAACATTTTTTAATTTTAAGCAAATTTTCATTATTTTGAAATATAAACCAGCAATGTGTTTACTTTTTATAGAGAATGATATAATTTTTATTTTTGGTGCCTAAAAATATGCCACAGTTTTTGTTTTAGTTACTTTGAAGCAAATTTTTGGGTAATCTTACAATTTCGATTTTTTCTAGCCTCTAAAAATATGCAAGACTGTTTGATTTAAGCATTCTAAGCTCATATATAGGATTGTTAAACCTTTTCTTCTTAATTTTTTTTTAAAAAATTTTTAAATTTTCAATATTTTCTTTCTTAATTTTACGTTTTTTAAATATTTTCAAACTTTTTACTTCTAAAATTAAGACTGTAATGTTGAATATGTGAAATTTTTTAACAAATGTTATTTCTTTTAAATATTTTTCAATTATTTTTTTGGTAATTTTCTTTATATTGTTTTACATTTTTCCTTATATCCTTTCAATTTACTCTGGTTTTTTCTAATACATATAAAAATTACTTAAATCTCTTTTAGTTTTTATATTCTTATATGCTTTTGTGGCTTCTCCTGAAGATTTGCAATAAAATGTTTAACATTTTTTTTTGCCATTTTTTCTTTTTATATACTTTTAGCTGATTTTTTTTGTTCGCTCAATTTTATGTGTTTGATATCATTTGCTAACCATTATTTTATTTTTTTTCTGTTCTTTCTGAAGAAAAACGAAAACCCCTCAAGGATATAAATACAATTTTTTTTTTTTTTTGTATAATAGCAGCTCCACTACCCATAAACTCCATGTTGATTTGTGAGTTTTTTTTTTTTTAGCTTTTTCATTTTAACTGCCACAATAGCCTTCCCTACCAAAGACAAGAAGACATTAATATTGGAAAAAAGTAACAGATAAAATTGAATATAAGAGTAAAAAGAGATGGAAGAAAAAACTGTATAAATTTTAAGCAGCCTCCTTGAATATAAAAAATGCTATACTTTAGAGTACATCAAATTGGGAAAAAATTGAAATTTGTTTAAAAAATGATACTTAAAATTTTTATAATTTTTTGGTTTTTTTGCTTTTCTTTTTTTAATTCTTAAACTATTTTCAAATTTAATGTACACTCCTCCTCTTTTTGTTTGGTAAAATTTGTACAATTACCCCACAGTTCTGTCCTGTAAGCCCATTTTGTTGTTATACTACTGCTATTTTATATTTACTACCTTTTTTGCCATCATCATCATCACCAGTAGAAGCAGCAGCATCATGTTGTTGTTGTTTTTGTTCTTATTTCTTGTGCTTCTTCTTTAGGTTTATTTATTGAGTTGCTATTGCTAGAGTTGTGTTACGGTTGTTTGTTATTGTCGTTGTTGTTGCAATAGGGATTTTACTTACATCTTGTAGTTGTTGTTATCGTTTATTTATTTTTTTTTCATTTCTCATCGTTTTCTTTCTCTGTGTTGTTGTTGTTGTTATTGCTGTTTTTGAAATTGAGTTCATATATGTAGGAATAAATGTATGCTTTTTTGGTGGTCCATGGCTCTTTGCTATTTATTTTTTTTTTTTTGCAATTTGTTGTTGTTGGTACGTACATCCATACATACATTTTGTTATTGGTGTGTGTTTTCATACAACATTCATATAGCTAGCTATACATACGTTTATACATACGTATTTATCGACCAATGATATTGGAAATATGTCAGGATGAATGCGTTGCGCAAAAGGCATTGGCATCATCATCATCAGCAACAACAACAACACACATTTATCAAGAGCTTAATATTGACTAGGTATAACATGTAGTTTTTAATGGTTGTTAGGTAGGTAGGGAGGAGGTTGGTTGGTTGGTTGGGATATTATTATTAGTAATGAATTCAATAAACAAAATATTGAAAAACCCACTCAAAATACAGCTCCTCCTAGATTACAAAGTATAATAAAAATGGGTAATCTAGTTTAAGTATAAAACAAGGAATTCTTTTAGCAATAAATTAAAGAAATTTAAGAATTCATTTCTCGAAACATTTAAAAAAATTTAAAAATTAAATAAAATTAAAGCTATTTATGTAATACTTATAAGAAAATTACAAATTTTGGGCTGCTGTAATTATTTAAATTTAAGAAATTAAAGCAATTTAAAATTTTTCGAAATTTAAGAAAAAAAATGTCTTAAAAATCCAAGAAATTTTTAAAAAATTAATAAAAATTAATGCTATTTAGTTTGGTTTTAAGATTTAAATTTTTAAAAATTTAAACAATATTTTATTCAAAAACAAATTTTCAAATAAAAATTTAATTAAAAAACGCGGCAAATTTTGAAAATTTTGTAAGAAATTTGTTAAAAATTTAAACAATATTAAATTTTTGTATCCATAAATGGTTAAATTTTAAGACATTTTAATATTAAATAAAAATATTTTATTTTTTTATCAAACTCTAAATGGAAAAATCCGGCAACTTTCTAAAATTTTATGTGAAATTGCGAGCAAAATATTAATAAAATAAAATTTCTATTAGTTTCTATTAGAATACAGCAATTTTCTTTAAACTTAATTTAAAAAAAAAATAGAAAAAAATATATTTTTGATCTTATAAAATTGCTGTATTCTTTAAATTGACAAATATTTTTAAACTAAAACGAATAGAAATATTTTGTCAATTCACAAGGTCCCTTATCATGTCATAATGTCCTAATATATCACAACTCGGCGGCTCGACTTAACCGACTCTTATGCATTCGGCGTTGATCTCTGCTGGTTCGTTACGATAACACAATAGACATAGCATAGAAAATAGTATTATTTTAGGAAATTTTTTGGTTGAAAAGCAATAAAAACCATTGTGAAATATTAGGACATTATGACAATATGATATGATAAGACCCCTTGTGAATTGACCAAATATTTCTATTCGTTTAAGCTTTAAATATTTGTCAATTAAAAGAATACAGCAATTTTCTTTAAAGTTAATTAAAAAACTAGAAAAATGTCGGAAAACTTAAGATATTGTTAAAAGAATATAACATAATTCCTAATTTAAATACGAAATTGTAAATTTCCTTTAACTTATTTATAAAAACCCGACAATTAACCGCTCTTAAATATAAAAAACTAATAATTTTTAAACCTGCAATTGTTTTTTTCTATCACACTTTTTATAAAAACTGAAAACTTATCAATTTCGCAACTTTTTAACATAATTTATTAAAACTTTCTAAATTCCAGTATACAATTGAGATAAAATTCCATTTTTTATAGAAAGACTGACAATTAAATTAAATTTTATCCCCCATATTCATAAAAAAGTTTTAAATTTAAACAATTTTTTAAAGCAAAATTTTTATACAAAATTTGATTTTAAAATGTTGTTTAAATTTAAAAATTGTTTACGAATATGGCCTTATGTATATTGCTTTTATTTTGGTAATTTTTCATTAAATTTTCTAAAAAATCAAATACTTATTCAAAAATCTTTGACTAAAATTCGTAAGATTTGCATTTAAATATTATTAAATTGAAATAATTGCTTAAATTCCTTAAACAAATCCAATATTAAATCCCTAAAATTTATTTAATGCCTTAATATTTCTTTAAAAAAGTACAGAAAATATAAATAAAATTGTTGTTTATATATGTTTAGAATCAATATGACAAATTACATAAAAGTTGAGTTTAAAATTGTTTAAGAATTTTTTTTTTCTTTTGAAATTTAAAGGATTTTTTTAAATTATATTTTATTTATTTAAATTTTCTGAAATTTTTCTAAATTTGTAGCTAATTTTATTAAAAAATAGTTTTAATTTCTTGGATTACCTTTATTTTAATAAAAAATCCATTATTTTCATAAATTTTTATTTACCGACGGCTTTTTAAATCCCCTTTAACATAAAGTACCCAAAAATTGCGTTTAATTTAGTACCTTTATATGCAACTGTTCGTATTAAATGCTTTTTTGTTAAGAAAATACAAAAAATAAACCAGCTACAACAACAACACACAAACATGTATATATTTCTCCTTACGGCAAAAACAAACTCTCTATCACTAACAAAAAACAAAAAAACACACGACAACAACAGAGAGAGAGTATTACAAGAGAGAGCATTTGATTATATCAATTATTTTTACTCAATTCAATACAAAAATATATAATAATATAAGTTATAGAGAGACTGAGATAGACTGAGAGCCTTGGTGTGCTACTAAGAGCAAAAGAAAGAAATGAAGCGCATATTAAATGAGTACAAGATGGATGGTTATTTTTTTTGTTTTGTTTGTTTACTGTTGTTGTTGTTATTGCTTTTATACAAACGCATATAGCCTGTTTAAGAGATGGGGAGGGGGGAAAGGAAAAAACTTGCATATAAAACCCGTAATATATTGACATTTTACTAATACCAACTCATCATATGAGTAAAAATAAAGAACCTACCGCCTGAGCAAAGGCAAAACAAAAAAAAAACACACGAACGAACAAATTTTGTTCAATTCAATGTATGTTCGATAAACTACAACAACAACAGTAACATGGCAAATTCAACTACTGAGTTCATACCAGCAGTCATTTACACAGCCAGTCAGTCAACCACTTCTACAGTTTTTATACTTGTAGGTTTGGATGAATGTTTCTGCCAGACAGAAAAAGCATTGAGCTAAAATGCATTATATATACGTATACATATATATATATGAGTATGTATGGATTTGTACTCATATTTGTGTGTATGTTTATATTGTGTTGTTGTTATATATTTTTTTTTATTTCTTTTTTAGTATATAGATAGATTTTTAACAAACCTGATTGGATGTTATTGACTGCGGGACATTGAGCAAAATAAAAAAAAAAAAAAATGAAAAATAAAGCAAATTTATACAAAAGCAACATTACGACGCTGATGATGATAATGACGTTAATGTTGTTGTTGTTGTAGTATTTTACGTTTTATATCATGTATATATAGATATATTTTTTTGTGTTGTAAAGGTACCAACACGAGTACATAGGAAAAATATTAACGTATGTGCTTGCTTGAAAAGCAACGTATATGGGAGAGGGGTCGACTAAAGCGACAGACAGACTTACATACATACATTCAAAATATGGACTAAACTTACACGGTAAGACTGAATGAATGTTAGTTGTTGATGTTTTACAGCAACAAATAAAAAAAAAAAAAAGGTTGTTCCTCACAAAAAACAAACACACACACTGTGTGTGCTTGGTAATGTAAAGATTTTGTATTAGTTTGAGTTATAAGGACTTTAGTATATGGACTAAAACACACACATATACCTACAAATGTTTATGTATTTGTTAGTTGTTTTTTATATTATTTGAAGTTGAATGAATGTAAATTATAAAATATAAATGATTGACGTGGTTATTATATGGAAATGTCATTTACGTTTTGAGCCAAATACAGAAATATGTATTCGTTTGAAAAGGAAAACATAAAATGACGTTTTATTAACTTTTTTTTTATATTTTTTCCTAAACAAAACGAATGGAAAAAAACTAAATTGAATTTTCAAATAAAAATTCTCTTCACTTAAACATACATACATACATATTTTATATGAAATTTAATAAAATCGACTTTTTTATATACATAAATATCTATTAAAAGCTTTTTTAAAAATACTCCCATTTCTTAAAAATAAATACTTTTCCTTTATATTTTATAGAAAATTAACAAAAAAATCTAGATTTTTTATATTAAATATTTGTTATTTAGTAAAAGCTCTAAAAAAGCTTTTTGGAACATTGTCTTAAAAATATAATTTATCTTTAAGCAATTTTTATTCCTTTATATTAAATAAAAAAATTTATAAAATTGAGCTTTTTTCTCCAAAATGTCTGTAATTTAGTAAAAGCTCTTTGAAAAGCTTTTACTTATTTTTGTTAAAAGTTATGAAAACTTAAAGCAATTTTTGTTTATATATAAAAAAACACTAAATTTTCTAGAAATTCTCTTAAAAATCAGAAAAAGCTTTTTAAAGCTTTCTTGTTTAAAGTTCTAACTTCCATAAATTTTCATAAAATTAATAACATTACCTTAAAATTATTAATTTTTGTTTAAATTATATAAATTTCTTTGAAATAATCCCAGTTTTAAAAAAAAGCTTTAAAAAGCTTTTTATAATTTTTAAGAGAATTTCTAGAAATTTTAGTGTTTCTTAAATATAAACCAAGTTTGCTTTAAATTTTCACAATTTTTATCAAAAATTTTTAAAAACTTTTCAAAGAGCTTTAACTAAATTTTTGTAAATTTTTGGAAAAAAGCTCAGTTTCTTCAAATTTCTTTAAAAATTTGAATTTCTTTATATTTTATTAACAAATTTATAAAATTTATTACTTTTGTAAGGAAATATTTTATTATGGCAAAAGCTTTTGAAATAGCTTTTCCTTAAGAATTTAGTTTTTCTTCAAAAAATGTATTTAATTAAATTTTAATTTAAATAGCTTTTCTTCCTAAAATGTTTATTATTTAGAAAAAAGCTTTTTTAAAGCTTTTTTAATTTTGTTTAAATGTATACAAATTTTAATCAAAATTGCCATAGAAATGTTTTAAATCTTTTTAAACCAGTTTAATTACTTTGCTAAAATGGTTTTAACAAAATATTCAATTAAGCTTTTAAAGCTTTTGGTAAATATTTTAAAAATTTTATTTTTTTCTTAAAAAAATGTTTAGTTTCATTAAATTTTAAACAAAACTAACAAAATATATTTATTTTCCTAAAATTTTGTTTATTTAGTAAAAGCTTTTTGAAAAGCTTTTACTAAATTGTGTGAAAATTTTAGATATCTTAAACTAATTTTCCAATTCTTTAAGAATAATGGAACTTTTTTGAAATTTTCTTAAAAAAAATTAAAAAGCTTTTTAAAGCTTTCTTGTTAAAAATCAGCTTTTTTAGGTTTTACAGCTTGTGTTTGAAGCAGATTGGCAATTGAAGTCTTTATGTTTTATTTATTGTTTAATTTGCTTTCAAATTTTTTTGTATCTTGTGCTAAGTTTGCAATGAATTCAATTTATTTTGTTTTTTTTTATCTTTCATACTTCAAGTTTTATAAAAATCATTTAATTTATTTTATTTTTTATATGTATGTATGCTTTCCGTTTACATATGTATTTGTTATACATATAGAGTGTATGTAATAAATTTACATTTACCACTCCTTCTTGAGATGCTGTGTATTGTGTATGGAACAAATTATTTTTACAGGGATTTTGCTTGGTTTTTTCTTTCTATATAGTATATATAAATTTTTTTTTGATATACTTTATTATTGTTAAACAACCATCTTTTGCTGTTATTTTTCCAACAAATATGTTGAACAAAATGGAAAAAAAAAAACAAAAAAAATCCAACAACGTCTGCCATTCGTCCAATCGAATTCAATTGACTCTCAATTCTCACAAACTATGTACCGAATTTTTATATTCCTTGTGTATTTTTTTTTTCATTATTTTTATACTTTGACACCCGAAAACGCGCTCCAACCCAAAATAAATATAAAAGATATAAAGAAAAAAAAAATATATATAATCGAAAAAACATCCAATGAACCCAATGCATAGAATAAAAGAAAAATTCAAGGGGGGGAAAGGGAAGCGTAGCTCTTTACCCATACTTGGGTGAATTCTATAAAGGTATATAAACTGAAACATACAGACACTTACACTCAAACACATTGGCAAGCAGCAAAAGGACGAAAAAAAAAGAACTGAACGTAAATTTTAATACACGAGTGTGTATTGAATTCCGTTATTTTTATATATTTTTTTCTTTTTTCATTTCAAACTTTTTCCAGTTGTAGTAGTAGTGGTAGTAAATTTCACATATAACTTTCTCTTTATGTTCTTTGACAAGGAGCTGGGGGAAATTGGGAAAAAATCTAAGGATATTTCTTGTTTTTTTATTTTTTGCTTTGTTTTCAACACCATTAACAAACCAGTTTACCAATAATGACATTTCTCCCCAGTTGCTTGATTGTGGCAAACATTTGTTACCCACCAACCTGCTCCTTGCCTCTCTCTCTCTTCATATTTCTTACAATATTTTACAGCTTCTTCTTTAGCAACGTCATCATCGTCATCATCATTTTGTTGTTTCTTTACGATTTTTTTTTTCTTCTATATGTATTTATTGAATTTTTATAAATAATATGGGAAAAAAAAGAAATGCTTTCTTTTATTTGTTGTAATATCCTTGTATAGGATTCTCTCTATCGCAGGCGCTTTGCCAGAAAAAAACTCTCACATTTTTTGGCTTAAAAAAAGACGGAAAAAACCCAGAAAAAAAATCCTTACACATACGAACAGTTTATACTCAACTCACTCTCTTTTACTCTTATGGTCGTTAACTTTTATTTTGCTATATATGTATGTAAGAGTATTTAAGGTTTTTTTTTTATAACACAATTACACATTTTTGTGTCTATGTATGAGGAGAGCTTTTTTGAAAAGGACTTTTTATGTGTGTGTGTGTGTTTGTGTGTTGTTGTATATAGACAGTTACATACATAAACGTATTGGTGATATATTTGTAAATGCCCTTTACATTCATCTATATTTAAAATGCCATCCCCCCAAAAAAACTTCAGCTGCTCTAGCTTGAAAGTAAAGGCTCCCTTAAATCAAAAAAAAAAAAAAAAACAAGAAAAATATTGAAGAGCATGTGTTTGTACGTAAGCATGTATATAGCATATAGTATATAAAACCAACATTGATTACGATTGGGAATCCATCTATAAAACTCTATACCCGTTGGGTGTGTAAAACGAACACAATTTTTTAGATTTTTCTGCTTTTACTGTGTATAAGTATATGTATATAAATGACATTAACTTAATACAACCCCAAAGAGTACCACCTACTTTTCTTTTTTTTTTTTTTTTTTTGAACACAGTTTGGAAAAAATTTGTATTTTTATGTGATTTTTCCATAGAATTTTCCTTAGTTTTTTTTTTTTTTTTTCATATACATACCTACTTACATATATACAATATATTTCTGCTGCCTTGATTGTCTTTATTTGCTTGAGTGAAGAGGGCTTCACATAAAAATTGTTGAAGAGCAGCGTACGTTATAAAAAAAAAACATAAAAAAAAAATTGTGTGTATTTTACAATTTTTCTTATTTCAAATGACTACAACAAAAAATGTAGTATGCTTTTAGGTGCTAAGCAGGGCTCTCTTCAGAATGTAAGCATCGTAGCTGTATAACACAAAAAAAACTCGTTTGCACCTTTATATATCTCAAAAAGAATTGAATAAAATGTATAAAAACGCAAAAAAAAAAAAAAAACGAAATAAATACTAAGGGGAAAAAGATAAAATAATAATCAGCATAAATAAAATAAATGGAAATAACCAAATTTATGTATATAGATAAAAATTATAGATAATAAATAAAAAACAAAATTTTCTTGAAAAGCTTTTCAAAAAAAATCAATTAATTTCGGCTCCAAACAACTAACCAAGAGAAAATTATTAAATTTTTTGCAAAACAAACAAATTTAAATAAAATTTGTAAAAAAGCTTTTAAAAGCTTTGTTCCATTTTTCTCAAAAATACCCTAAAATATAATAATAATCATATTTTTATAAAATTTTAAACAAAATTTTACTAAAAATAACTCTTTTAAACCAAATTTTCATTATATAGTAAAAGCTCTTTAAAAGCTTTTTCACAATTTGTTCCAAATTTCACATAAAATACAATAAAATATGGTAAAAATCCCATTTTTATTAAATATTGAACATAATATGACTAAAAATAACTTTTTAATACCAAATTTTCATTATATAGTAAAAGCTCTTTAAAAGCTTTTTCACAATTTGTTCCAAATTTCTCAAAAAATACCCCAAAAATATAGTAAAAATCCAATTTTTAGTAGATTTTAAACAAAATTTTTTTTAGAAATAACATTATTCATACTAAATTTTCTTTATATAAAAAAGCTCTTTAAAAGATTTTTTATAAACTACCCTAAAATATGGTCAAAATCCCATTTTTATTAAATATTGAACATAAGATGACTAAAAATAACTTTTTTAATAATAAATGTTCATGTTATAGTAAAAGCTCTTCAAAAGCTTTTTCACAATTTTTTCCAAATTTCTCAAAAAATATCCCAAAATATAGTAAAAATAAAATTTTTATTAAATTTTAAACAAAGTTTTACTAAAACTTACTTTTTTCATACTAAATTTTGTTTATATAAAAAACTCTTTAAAAGCTTTTTCACAATATTGTTAAAATTGAGCCACATTTTTTAATTTTCAAGAGAATTAAGATCTTAAATAAAATTTTCATAAAAATAATGCAAAATTTGCTTTATATAATAAAAGCTCTTTAAAAGCTTTTTTTAAAAATTTCCCAAAAAAAGAGTTTTTTCTTTAAAAAAGTTGTAAGTAATTCCATTAAAATGTAAACCAAATTAATAAAATGTATGTTTTGTTTTATAAAATGTTAGTTATATTGAAAAATCTGTTTAAAAGCTTTTTTTTAAATTTTCTTAAAAATGTGAAATTCTTAGCAATATGTGTTAAAAGGAGCAAAATGTTATAATCTTTAAGAAAAGTTATAAAATTGTTGGAAATTCTATTAAAAATTTTAAAAACTTAATAAAGCTTTTTTTTATAAAAAAGAAGATTCTTGAAAAATTTAGATTTTTTTTTGTTAAATCTTTAAAATTTTCTATAAAAATATAATGAATAATGATAAGAAAGGTTTGGTTTTATGAAATATTGCTTATTTCCTCAAAAGTTCTGTAAAAGCTTTTTTTTTAATTTATTAAAAAATTCAGAAATTTTGTTAAAATTTGCTAAATTTGGTTTAAACTTTAATATTTTCTAAGAAAATTACATTTTTTCTAAAAATTTTTTAAAAAACATAAAAAGCTTTTTAAGCTTTTTGAAAAATTACTGCAAATATAACAAATTTTTAGTTTAAAATTTATATTTCTTTGAATTAATAATTAATTCCTCAAAATTTTCACAATTTTTAAATATATATAGCTAAAAATACTTAAGTTTATAAAAAGCTTTTTGAATTTTTTAAGAGATTTTGGTTATAAATTGTTTAATATTTCTTTTTTTTTTTAATTTTGTTACATTTTATCTTATTTTGTATTGTTATTAAGGTTACCACATTTTCCAGTGTTATCTGTCGTAAATAAATTTATTTAAAATTTTTTATTTGTTTAACAGACTGATTTTTATTAAATGTATTGTCTTACTGGTATTTGTGTTTGAGAGTGTGAGAGAGTATCTATAAGATTTGTGCTGGCCGCCATATTTAATTTCGAAAAAAAAAAAGATAATCATCATTTATATATGAGTTCATATGCATATAATAAAATGATACATTCGTTAACTAAGCAAATAAAACCAATCAAATCAGGGTAATTTACTAGTTAAATTATAAAAAACACTGAACACAGTAAGAGCAAAGGAGAAGCACAATCTATCATTTCGTTATCTTATCTTATAAAATATCAAATGAATTAACTTGAGCCAATAGACAGCAATCTTTCATGAAAAATACTTGGCTAAATACGAAAAATAATTACCCAGAAATCTTTGTAGATTTATGATTCAACAAATATTTCGAAAAAAAAAATAAAAAAATTCATTATTTGTTTAATAATTTAATAATTTTTTTTTAACTTTATCTTTTTGCTGGCTGTTTTTTTTTTATAATTTATTTTTAAGACATGCTACTCATTTTATTACTTAACAAATAAACAACAAATACAAGTAATAATACCAGTCTGAATAAAAAAAAAATTGATAAAATCTACTAAAATTCTATATATTTTGTTGCTGTTTTTTTTTCTTAATAAAACAATATTGTATTGTTTTTGTGCTTTTTGGAGGATTTCTATACAAATATGGCGAAGTAGTAGAGCAAAAGATTTATTGTTATTATTTAGTTTTTAGTACTCAATGATGAAATATCTGTAGAATTTAATTTCTTTCAAAAATTTTATCATTCAAACAGTTGTTAATGGTTATTTGACGGGTGCAAAACGTTTATAAAAAAAATAAGTTTTATTTTTTAACAAAAATTTTCTCCAAAAAACAAAGTAATAAAATTTTAAAATTTTTAAATTATATAAATTAAAATACTAATTTCTTAATTCTTTCTTTTTTCTCTTTTTAGGTAAAAAATCTTTTCTAATTGAAACATTTATTTAAAAAACCTAGTGAGTATATTGTTAAGTATTTATATTTTAAATCTGGCCTCCTTTTTGTTAATTTTTTTTTAAATTTTTGCCAGACAGTAGTTGAAAACCACAATTATTTGTATGACAGTTTATTTCAATGTTGTTTATTTGCCTTTTTTCACCCAAAAAAAAAGAGCATCAACTAATGATGTTCATGTAGCTGTTTAACAATACCCCTGCATTTAGAGCCACAAAATATTTCATTCATACCCAAAATCATCATTATTTTGTTTGCTTGGGTGTAGGCGTTTTTCAAAACCAAAATCCAAAGAAAAGAGGTGCGTTTTTTATTTAAATAAAAGCCAGTTTATTCCTTTAAATATAAGCAAACAAAAAAAAAAAAACATAAAAGGTATTGTTGTCAGTTTTGTTGCCACCACAAATTCAAGGCTGTTGTAGGTCTGGGTTTTACTTTACAGGCTTAAAAATTATGAATGAATTTGTTTTGTATGCAGTAAATATAAATAAACTTTTAGCAGACAATCTGCATTTTAAAGTTAAAGTGTTAAACTGTTATTTATGAACCATGGAAGCCTCATCAAATTGCCTCAAATAACAAACATATTCAATAAAACTCTGGATTAAGTCAAAATAAAATCAAAAGAAATCATATTTTTGTTAAAAATCAATTGTTTACATAATGTCAACAATGTATATAAAGTACAAAATGGAAAAATTTAACTTTAAAAGTTGGGAAATATCTTAAAAAAGGCAAATTTTAACAAATAACGGAAATTTTCAATTGTTTACATCATGTAAACAGTAGGTAAACAATATCAAAAGTCCCGAAAATCACTCTCAAAACTTAATTAGAGTAATGCTTAATAAAACAAGTTTCTTTTTCAATTGTTTACCTTATATAAATAATATAAATTATTTAAAAATTTTCTTATATTTCTGAAAATTGAAAAATATATATTCTTCAAATGTTTGGAATTAATAAAATTGTCATTGTTTACTTTATGTCAACAATGTAAAAAAATCAATAAACTATCTTAAACTAGGAAAAAATTCTTTAATTTGAACAAAAATCAAAAAATTTCAATTGTTTACATCATGTAAACAATAGGTAAATAATGTCTAAAGTCTCAAAAACCTCCCTCAAAACTTAATTAATATTATGCTTAATAAAACAATTTTCTATTTCAATTGTTTACCTTATGTAAATAATGTAAATTATTTAAAAAAATTTCTTATATTTCTGAAAAATTAAAAAAAATATTCTTCAAACTTTTGGAATTACTAAAATTTTCATTGTTTACCTAATGTCAACAATGTAAATAATGAAAAAAATTCAACAAACTATCTTAAACTAGGAAAAAATTCATTTGAACAAAAATAAAAAAATTTCAATTGTTTACATCATGTAAACAATAGGTAAATAATGTCTAAAGTCTCAAAAACCTCCCTCAAAACTTAATTAATATTATGCTTAATAAAACAATTTTCTATTTCAATTGTTTACCTTATGTAAATAATGTAAATTACTTAAAAAATTTTATTATATTTCTGAAAATTAAAAAAAAAAACATTCTTCAAACTTTTGGAATTAATAAAATTTTCATTGTTTACCTTATGTCAACCAACTAAAAAAAATTAAAAATTCTAAAAACTGTCTTCAAATGTTAAAAAATTTAGTAAAATGGCTCTAGATGGGAATATTTCAATTGTTGACATCATGTAAACAATAGGTAAACAATGTTAGAAGTCTCTCAAATGGCCCTCAAAACTTAATTAAAGTAATTCTTAATAAAATACTTATCTCTAACAATTGTTTACATTAGGTAAACAATGTAAATTTTTTTTAAAAATTTTCATAAATTCTTGAAAAATTAAAAAAAATAATTTTTAATTAAATGAGAATTATTATATTTCTATTGATTACTTTAGATAAAAAATGTAAATACTAAGAAAAACAGCCTTTCCCTTACAAATGTCCCCTAAAACATGTTGAAATCGTAAAATTTCAATTGTTGACATCATGTAAACAATAGGTAAACAATGCTTAAAAGCTGCCAAATCTGTGTTACTACGTAGGTAAATGATTTTTTAATAAATTTCTATTATTTACCTAATCTAAACCATGTAATTTTGGCTACAATGGACAAATTTATAAATCCTTTCGATTTTTTTTAATTTCTTCTCTCTAACATCAATTTAACTAATGTTTAAATTTAGTCTAAAATTTTATTTAAAAATATTTACAACAAAAAATTTTTGGCACTCTAAGAATATTAAAAACAACAAACAACAACAAAAAAAAAATAAATAAACAGCAGAATGCAAAAACAAAACTAAAAACTACAATGCCAATTAATCAAGAATTCTTAAATAATTATTTGCCTATTTTTATTAACATGCCCCAACAACAGCAACAAAAGACACAACCAACCACAAATAACAATAACAACAACAACAAAAACTACAATACAAACTAGCAGACAAGTGGAGTGTAAATTTGTATGATTTTTATTGTTCATTATATGACTGCAACAAATAAAATACTTACACTCATACTAGCAATGAAATTCTTTACACCGGAAAAAAAGATATTAAAACAAATATTTAAAATTTTGAAAACAATCTTCAATTTACTTCTTTAGTTTAATTCCTTAATCAAATGCTTAAATTTTCGTAACACTTTTGATATTAACAACAAATTAATTTTTTTCTAAGTGTATTAAAGGCAGACATATATTAACAACAAAGCAATATATATATTTTTTTTTTTATGAAAAAAAGTCTACATTTTCTTGCTGTTTACAAAGAGAAAAACTTAAAATTAATTAATGCCTGACATTATGGATTTGATAGGAAAAAATCGATGCTAAATATCAGCAGCAACAGCAGCAGCAAAAACCTCATCGTCAGTTTCATCTTCATCTTCATCACATTTATAAAAACTACAACAACAACAATAACAAAATTTTCTGTTGTCTGCATTTAGCAGCAACAACAACAACAATACAAAATAAAACTGACAATATTTTATAATTCTTTCTATACACAGTCAGAGTCTGCTACAAAACGAAAGAAAAAGTGCTAAATTTAGTGTAAAAATTATAAAGATTATTTAGGCCTACCAACAATTTGTATGACAATTTGAAGTGCTAAAGATATATATGTGTGTATAAGCAAACAAAATGCGTTGGCAAATTACATTAATACTTTAAGACAATATGTAGATCTTCGGCAAAAGCCGCCCGCCCCATCTAGCAAAAGTAATGGCTTAAATTTTTTTAATGATGTTTTTGTTCTCTTTCGAGACTTCAGAGTTCAGCAGCAAAACAAAACAAAAAGCACATTATTAAAAATGACAAATACGTTGAGGTTTATTTTGTAAAAACAACTACTATATCTCTAGGAAAATATTTAAAACATCAAAAGAAACAAAGAGTTTTAGAAAAATTAAAAAAAAAAAAATGTTTTTTTTTTTCAGAAATTTAAAAAAAATTTCAAATAATTTACCTTAATTACCTAAGGTAAATTATAACAAAATGCAACAAATATTCTGACAATTAAAAATATGTTTTAAAATTTGCTTTAAATTGTTTACAGGCTGAGATTTTCAATTGTTTACATAATGTCAATAATGTAAACTTAAGGTAAACAATTGAAATTTGTGGCCAAATTTTTGAAAAATCTCAAAAAATCCCGTTAAAATTTAAAGATTATAAAGAAAATTTTAAATTTACATTGTTTACCTTAAGTAAACAATATGAAAATCAGGTAAAAAACTTGAAATTATAGGAAAAATTCAAATAAATATCATGTTAAATAATGAGAACATAAGTTTTTAATTGTTGACACAAGGTAAATAATGTAAAGCATGTATTTACCTTAGTAAACACCAGAAAATTGGTAAAAATAAAGTTGTTGCTTAATAAAACTTCAAGTTGTTTTATTTACCTCATGTAAACAATGGGTAAACAATAAATTATTTCTAAAATATTAGGAAATTTTTTATAGAATTTATTAATTTAAAAGAAAATGTTGCTTTTTACTTAATTTACCTCAGGTAAATAAGTTAAAGAAAGGGTAAAAATTGTCCAAATCATTAATTTAATTTACCTCATGTAAACAATGGATAAACAATAAATTATTTCTAAAATATTTGGAAAATTTTTATGTAATATTAAACTTTAAAAGAAACTTTAGCTTTTTACTTAATTTACCTTAGGTAAATAAGGTAAACAATGGGTAAAATTGGGTAATTACATTATTTTCATAAAATAATATTTTAGTTTTTGGATTTTTTTTTTTTTTAAATTTTCTTCGAAATTTTTAAAAATTTCTTTTACAATGTTTAAACATAAAACATTTCATTTAATTTCCCACTTCTAAAGTAATTTTACTTGTGTATTAAATACCATTAAGCCTTAAGCCAAACCTAAACACCTTAACAAACTGTTGTCTACAACTCTTACGCAATTACTCTTCTTTTTTTTTTATAAGCTTTTATCTTTTAAAAAGGGGTTAGAGTTCATAGAACTTTCAATGTCATATTTGGCTGGCAAATGTAAGCAACAGGAGTTATAAAAATGCGTGAGAATTTGCCCACATAATGCCTAGCCTCCCTCTCTTTAAATGGCAAAAAGCGCCAAGGCAACAACAACACTTGCAATTGACACATATTTCGCTGTATGATAACAGCCTGGTAATGGCTACAATTTAAACTACATACAACAACTCCATCAACACATACAACAGCAGCAATAACGTTTTTTTTTTTTTTTCAGGCAATGACCGCCAAAATATAAACCAGTCAAAAGACAGACAGACAGGCCGGACGGACACTTAGATAAACACATACTCACACACATACACATCATATACATATAATAACAAACCAAAGCTTTTGTTGCATTTACAACCACAAAACAATACCACACACATGTTGCAAGTCGAGGGGCATTAAGAGGTAAAATGCAAAATATATAGTATGATAAAGACAATATGCATGTTAGTTAAAGCAAGTAGTATGTAAATGTGTGCAAGAGTGGGTGTAAATTGAGGAGGGGGGGAGGGGGTTTGGCGAAACAAAATAGAAGGTTAAGCCTGCAATTGATATGAAAGTGGACATTCAGTCACATACATTTTCCCACATAGACAAACACACACAATTTAGTCCTGCTAGGAACAAAAAAAAAAAAGAAAACAACAGCAACAAAACAATAACAACAAGTATAACATTTTGTATACAAGTGTTTAACAATAACAACAACAACAACAACAACAACAAAACCGCGTTTATAACATTAATACAGCCAAGTCAAACCAAACCAAGCCAAGCCAACAACCCAGCCAGCCAGCCATGCCACCACCAGGAGAGAGGAGGTTTGTTTGGCTGTTGTGGCTGATTTTTTTTTTTCCTATTCATTTAAATTGTTCTCGGTTTGTGTGAGTATTGCAAGAGCTGTTGTGTAAAATTGTTTGTTTTAAGCTAAATTTGCAACAGTTTTTAGTTATTTTCTTTTTTATACCAACTTTACAAAGCGCCAAAGTTAATGACATGTATGGGGGGAGGTAAATTAAAAAAAAATTCTTTACAGTAATCAAAGGTTAGCTTACAATAAATAAATTTAATAATTTTTATATAGCAATATGTTTTGCATCATGAAATTTAGTTTTAAGGAAAGTTGAAAAATTAGAAAAATTTTTGTTCATTTTTGACAGCCAACAATTTTTAGGTTTCAAATAAATTTTTAAAACTTTTTTTATACAAATTAAATTTATAACTCATAGACTTTGTAAATAACTAATTTTAAGTCTCTAGCTCGTCAATTTTCTGTTTTATAAACAAAACTGGTTTTTTAAAATTTTTGGAAAATTAAATTTTTTTATAAAAATTAAATTTATAACTCATTGACTTTGTAAATAACTAATTTTAAGTCTCTAGCTCTTCAATTTTCTTTTTTATAAACAAAATCAGTTTTTTTTAAATTTTTGGAAAATTAAATTTTGGGAGCCGAAAATTTTTAGTTTTCAAATAAATTTTTAAAACTTTTTTTATAAAAATTAGTTTTATATTTCAAGATCTTTGTAATTAGCAAATTTGAACTCTGTAGGTCTTTAAATTTTTATTTTATAAACAAAATCAGGTTTTTTAAGTTTTTTGAAAAAAAATTTTTGTTCATTTTCTGAGTGAAAATATTTTAAGGTTTCAAATAAATTTTTAAAACTTTTTTTATACAAATTAAATTTATATCTCATGGACTTTGTAAATAACTAATTTTAATCTCTAGTTTTTTAATTTTCTTTTTTATAGACAAATATAGGTTGATTGTTAGTTTTTTTAGAATTTAAATTTGTTTGTTTAATTTCCACTCCAAAAATTTTTAGTTTAGCTATATATTTTCAAAATAATTTTTATAGAAATTTGTTTTACAAGACATGGTCTATCAAAATTATAAATTTCAACTTTCTAGCTCTTTAATTCTTCAAATTATGCAGCGTACAAAAATGTTTGAAAATTAAAAATAAAATTTTCTTTTTAATGTTTTGTTTTTATTAAAATTTTAGTTTTTTGTTTTAAAATTGTGGGATTTAAAAGCAAATCTTTCTTTCTTTATTAGAATCTTTGACTGCAACCATTTATATAGACAGGATTTATTTTTCTTTTTTTTTTCTTTCATATTTATTGTGTTTCTAAAGACATAAATCATATATAAGTTTTATTTTATATTAAAAAAAAAAAAAAAATGCAACATTCTAATGATGTTGTTGATGAGGACTGACAAAATAAGATGATTTTAATGCTGCTGCTGCTGCTGCTGCTGCTGCATGCATCATGCAACATTTGTAGAAAGGAGTTGACAAAACAAAGCAACTTTTTGTTTTATTGTTTCTTGTATTCCTAGTCTTCCAAAAGGAGAGAATATGTAATGGTTTTGTGGTTCATATGTATATGAAACTCTGTATAAATGTTCAAATTGTCATTTGTTGTTAGAAAGGAAAATACATATAGAAGAAGTTGTAAGAACATGTAGTAGAAAAACAGTAGTTAAGATATTTAGAAAAGTAACGGAAAACTTGAAGAGTACACACAACAGGAAACGGAAATGGATAAAAATGTAGAAAATCCTCACAAATACTTAGACAGATAGAGAGAGAAGACAGAAAAGACTGAATTTTTTTTTTTTTCAAAAAATCAATATTTTTGCTTTGGCAGTTATTAAAGTTCTACAAGGTCATTTAACTTTGAATTTAAAGTTTTCAAAATACTCCCACGCTTTTTTGAGTAGATTTCTTTTACTGTGAGTGTGTGCCAATATTTTTTGCATTTAATTCAATTTCCTTTATTATAACTGAAAGCCATTGTTCTCATTTTGACAATTTGAAATTCGATCGAATTTAATTATTATTATTTTTTGTTGAGCTACAATTCTTTTCTGTTCATTATTTTATGAATTTTTGCATATCAATTGTTGGGCAAACACAGGAAATCATTAAAAAAAAAAAACAAAAAACTTAAACTCTTGATATCAATAAAAATTTAAGTATTCACAAACAAAAAATATATGTATAACAATCAATACTCACAATAAACACAAAAAACCAAAAATATTTCCAAAACATAAAAGAAAGATTGGTTTTAATTTAAACATATGCTGGCTCCTCCACCAACATAAAAATTCAATGAATGAATGAATTTTGGTTTCAAACTCAAGCTTCTTCCTGTAACAGAAAAACAAAAACTGATAAAACCCAACAATAAATGACGACAACATTAAGCACGACATTTATATAAGAGTATTTTGCTGTTTTGCACTCTAAAGAGCAGCAGTTTAAGTCATGATTTTAATTCAATAATAATTTTTTTTTCTTTCATTATGATCTTTATCATAATGATGTTGTGGTACTGGCAAGATTTTGAAGCTGTTTTCTTGTTTATGTTGAACATAATCAATCCCTTTTTTTCATAGTTTGCTTGTGATGTGTAAGTTTATGTATATTAATTGAATAACTAGCAAAAAAAAGAAGAAATATTATTGAAATTTGCATAAAAACGATATGATTTTGTAAAGATTTCAGCACTTGTATGTAGGCGTTGAAGGTTTAAATTTTTAAAATTTTGTTTAAGAAAAAACCTTCTTTAAACTAAATTTTAAAATACTCCTAATTTTTACCTAAAAATAGGCTTTATTTTCTATAATTTTCTTAAGCCTTTAAATAGGCTTTAAATTTTGAGTTCTTTTATAGCTATATATAGCTTAAAATCCAAAATTTAGGCTTTAGTAACAACTTTTTACCCTTAGCCTAAAACTATGCTTTAAAACTTGCATTAAATCAAAATGTCTTGTTTACCCCAAAAATAGGCTTTACAATTAGCCTCAATTTATTTTTCTTAGCATTTTTCTTACAATATACAAACTTTATTTGAAATTTCTATTTAAATCCTTAAGGTATACTTTAATTTAAATATTGATTTTCTTTCATTTTAATTTTTTTTCCTAGTTCTATTAATTTTCTTCAAATCTGTGGGTTTGGCATAACAAAACTTCATTAATTTAAACTAGTTTACAAATACAATAATAAATAAATAAATATCTATGTAAACTGTCTCTTTAAAAGCATACCTCAAAATCTTGTCTTATGCCGTAAACAACATACATACACTAAAATAAAATCCAATCAAAAATTTCCAATCAATGTCAATTTTAAGAGAGGCAAACCTCTACACATAGCTCCAAACTTTTACCTTGTTAAACTCAAATACAAAATATAAATGTCATTATCCTTAAATGGGACTGAAATTGAAAACACTTTCTACCTCTCTCACCCCCCTACCACTTCAGCTCACAACACAACGTATATTAAAACCGAAACGAATTAATTTAATTAATTACAATCATGTCTTATTAGATTTGAAAATGTTTGAAAGAGTTGCTTTCTGTTTAAGTTTGTTACAACACAAAATCTTCATACGTTGTCTTCTTAAAAAAAGGGAAACAACAAATGGTGTTTGGTTTTGAAAATCGATGTGGCATTAAAATAGAAATGCTTGCATCATTTATAAATGCCTGATTTGTTATTTACAAAACGTTACAGTCAACCACTTTTCCGAAAACTCCCTCTCAACTCCTTACTTACTTTTCTTGTATTTAAACACTTTAACAAGTTTCTGTGTGTGTGTTTAAGAGTTCGATAAGTTTTTCATTAATTCAAAATTCCTTAAGGACTTTTCTTGCTTTCATTTCACATAAAATTTTCTAATCATTGTGATATTTTAGAATGGGAGATATAAATCGAATGGTAAAGAGTTTGTCATTAGTAAATTTTATGATTGTCACATCTAAGTAAAATAAAAGATAAATGACAAATGAAAAGGGTTGTTGTTTTAAAATAAAGAAATGTTAGGAGAAATTAGATAAAATTATGACAAATATTTGATGAATTGATTGGTAAAACAAGCTAAAATTTAAAAAAAGAGCTTTATTTTTTGTGTCAATCCCTTAAGTATGCTTTATATTTTATTATATCTATAATAAAATGTATAGCATACTTAAGAGAGTGATTAAACAATAAAACCTATTTTTAGTTAACAAAGAAAATTAAATTGAAAGTTATGTTTTAAAACTGAAGTTACCAGAAATGGATTTTTAAAAAGTAAAGCCTACTTTTAGGCCAACTATATTTTTAATTAATAAAAACCTTAAAAAATTTAATTTTTTATAAATTAAACTATAAATAAGTAGCATTTTAGCAATTTTAAAAAGTAAAGCCTACTTTTAGGCCAACTATATTTTTAATTAATAAAAACCTTAAAAAATTAAATTTTTTATAAATTAAACTATAAATAATTAGGATTTAAACAATTTTAAAAAGTAAAGCCTACTTTTAGGCCAACTTAATTTTTAATTAATAAAAAACCTTAGCAAAGCTTGATAAAAATCCATATTTTGAGGTATAAACTAAAAGCTACTAATTTTAGTACCAAATTAAAAGAAAGTGAAGCCTACTTTTAGGTGTATGAGTTTTAGAAACTTTATAAAAATCTGCATATGTTAAATAAAACCTAATTTTGTATAAACTTTAATATAAAAAAATAGTTTTTTATTTTTTAAAAAGTAAAGCCTACTTTTAGGCAAACTTTTTTTGAAAATAAAAAAAATATTAAGTTAACTCAATTTTTTAAACATGAAATCGAGGAATTATATTTTGAGTTAAAATTTAAAGAAAAATAAAGCATACTTTTAGGAGTAAGATTTGTAGAAACTTCAAAAATACGGTTATTTATTAACTAAAATCATAATTTTTAAACCTGAAATTATTAAAAATTGATTTTTATTTGAAATTAAAAGAAAGTGAAGCATACTTTTAGGGGTACAATTTTTAAAAACTTCAAAAATATCATTATTTATTAACTAAAATCGGACTTTTCTGTTTGTAACTAATAAAAAACATATATTTATTTTAAAAATAAAAAGTAAAGCATACTTTTAGGTTTACTTATTTCTAGAAAATTATTTAAAACTTCAGGTAAATTGAATAAAACCTAATTTTTCTTATATTAAATAAAAGAAACAGATTTGAAACTTAAATTTTAAAAAAGTGAAGCCTACTTTGGGGTGATATTTTTTAGAAAATTTTCAGACATTTTTAGAAAACCACTAAAAGCTTAATTTTGATTGAATAAAACCTAATTTTTCTTATATTAAATAAAAGAAACAGATTTTTAGTTTCAATTACAAAAAAGTGAAGCCTACTTTTGGGTGTTATTTTTTAGAAAAATTTCAGAAATCTTTAGAAAACCACTAAAAGCTTAATTTTGATTAATTAAAATAATAAATGATTAATAAATTTTATTTACAAAAATTAAAAATTTTTTTAGAAAACTTAACAAAAAATTTAAAATATCGAATTTTTTGGTCATACTTTTGCATTGTTAAAGCATAGCCTGCTAATAATTTATCTAATTATGAAGCTTGCTAAACATTTTTAATTTTTTATCCTTTAATGGCCAGTTTTTTTTCCTACATCCTTTTTTCCCCACAAAATTGTTAGCATTGTAATCTATTATTTCTAAAAATGTTTAAAAATAAAAGTAATCATTATAATCTCCCCACCACCAAACAAAAGCGAAAAAAGGTAAAAAAAAGTTAATTATTTAAACAGAAATTATAGGGAAAAACATAACAATGGTCAAACAAATTCTTTTATATTAAAAAAAAAAGGAAGGACAAGGGTTTTTGGTAATAAAACCATATGTAAAAACATTAATTTTTGATGTATTTACTTAACAAACACATACGCACACAACAAAAAAGGTATGCATACATTATTAGCAGGTAATAATAAGGATAAAACCAATTTATTGCCAAAAAAAGAAATTATATTTAGCCTAGCTTTAGGCTAAATAAATAGGCAACATTTTTAAACAATAAATAAAAAACAAGTTTAAAAGGTAATAAACTATGCTATAAGGCAATTTTAATGTTACCAGATAAGGGATTAAAATAAATGTAATAAAAAACCTTAGAAATTGTTTAGAATTTTTACCTTTTTTACTTTTAATTAGTAATAATTACATATGCATTATTGTTTAGTTAGCAACTCATTGTATGTTGCCTATATGTAGGCGCATAAAACCATCTATCTAATGTATTGTTTACTTTTAAGCAATTAATTGAAAAAAGAAGAGTTTTAGTTTTTTCCCACTAACTAACACACAGCAGCAGCACAAATCTATGTGTTTGCTTTATAAAAAGGTAAACATTTAACATTGATGACTCCCCACCATACATAGTACATGTACAGAAAAATATAAATGTATTGTGAAAAAAAAAAGAAATTATAGAAGATTTTTCCTTTTCATAACATTTGCTTTTTAATACCAAACATCATTAACATTGTGTATTTACGAAAAAACAAACATTCATTCAACCAAAGCAAATATTCAACTCTTGCCAACCATTCCATTCCTCTCGCATACAATATATGTACAATAAAAAAAAATTATTATATAAAAGTATAAAGTATATGAGGAGTTTAACAAAAAAATAACCTTTTTGCTAATTATTTATTTAAATATTAAACACAAAGTAAAGAAATGAATCCATACACATATTATTGCCTAACCCCCCCACTGCTGCCGCCCCCAAACCAAACCGAACTTAAAACTAACAAAGTATTACCAAAGCTTTTTGGCCCCTTTACACCTCTTTCCTTTTTTGCTCTTTATGCCTACATATGTGCTTCTTTTTTAACCAAAAAAAATAAAGGTTTTTAAAAGGATATATTTGGAAAAAACAAAATTTGGTTTTTTCATAAAACAAAATTTTTAATGAAAGGCATACTTTTGGGTGTTTTGGGGAAAAACAGAATTATGGTTATTGACCAAACAAACTTATATTTAAAATTTAAGAAATATCATTTATTATGATACAAAAATTATAAAATCGATTCTAATTTCGAATTAACAATAAAACATTTTAGTTTAAAATAAACAAATTATATACAAACAAATAATAAAGCTTACTTCTAGGCTTAATAGAAATTTAATAAAAAGTAAAGCATACTTTTGGTATAAAATCTCTACTTTAAGCAAATTTATTTATAATAACAGTAATACATTTAGGAAGTCTGGAAAACTATATAAAATTTGAATTTTCAAAAACTATTGCCTACTTCTAGGCTAAACAAAAATTTTAAATTTGGTAAACTCATCAAAATTAGTTTATAATTTAATATTAGCTTTAAAAAATCTTGAAAAATTTATAAAATTAAAGTTTTTAAAAACTATAGCCTAATTTTAAGTTAAAAAAATTTTTTCAATTTTAATTTTGAAAGCAAAAATAAAATAAAAACGAACTTTAGTTCTAAAGAAATATAAGTTATTAAGATTTATGGTTAAAAATCTGCTTTAATTTAACAATTTTGTTTAAAAATTAAACTAACCTAAAATTAGGCAACACTTTATTATATGAAAAATTTTTGTTTTTTTTCTCAACTAATACTGTTGTCTTTGTTTACTTATCATAAGCTTCTAAAATTTAAAATTATAAAATGTTGCCTAATTTTAGGCTCATGAAAAATTTTATATTTTGGATTTTAAAGTTAAAAATCTGGTAAAGAACTAGTTTAGCTTTACAAAAATTTATATTTATGGCTTTCGTTGTTTAAAATCAAGTTTTAGCTAATATTTTTGTTTAATATAAAATTAAACCTAAAAGTAGGCAACATATTTTTTAACGGAAAAAATATTGTCTTTGCTCTACTAATATGTAGGCATAGCTAGTTTAATAATTATTATTTTTAAAAAAAATTTTAAGGTTACTCCTGAAAGTAGACTTTAAATTGTGTTTTATTAATTTCTGATTTTTAATTTTTTGCTTAAAATTTAAAAATTTCTCTTAAACTGAAAAGGGTTTGTTATATCTAAAGAAAAGCCATAAAAACCCAGGATTAATTTTGTTTTTCTTCACATATTGCCTATTTTTAGGAGGAGTAAGGGATTTCTGTAACATAAGAGTTCTTTTATTTTTTTTGTTTAACAAAATCAGCCTGTGCATAAAATTAGATGATTTCATAATGTACTACAACAACAATAACACAACGACATTAAAATAATAAAAAAAAACACACACACATACTCTCTAATTACGTTTAAGGCTTAAATATGTATAAGAAAATTGCGTATATGACGACTGTAGTTGAAAATAATGTAAATAAATAAAAAGATGAGCATATTTTTAGGGGGGTATGGGGGTTGGGGGCGAAGCGGTATTAAAATCTATTTGTATTTATCTGTATGCAGAAGTATAAGTAAAACAACAAAAGTAACTAATGATGGCTTATACATACATTCCATACGAGCAGTATTGAAGAGGACTTTGGCAAAGTGTTAGGAGTTGTATGTTAGCTGAGTGGGGTGTGGTGGGTTGGTTTGGTTTGGGTGTAAAGGGTTTTGACAATTTTTGCTTTTGTCATAAAACATTGAAGCTTTTTTTTTTTCCAACGACAGCAGTTAGCATTATAAAAAGATGGTAGCAAAATAAGATGTCAGTCAGTTAGTGAGGAAGACAAAATACTGCAAAAAATGAAGCATAAATATAAATTAAAATTAAAAAAAGGGTTGCTGCTTGCTTGCCTGCTTAAGCTTGCAACAACATTTTTAACGTTTGTTTTTTTATTTTATCATTTGAGTTGTTTTTGTTTAAAAAAGGCTTTTAGACGTGCATATACATACATTTAGATCTGGTATTTTTACAAAGGAAGCGTCATATGTGTACAAGTATTAGTACATAGTTAGTTGTATGAGAGTTGTATGTATCAGTATTGACTTTATCAAGTGTATATTTTTCTTTATTTACACCCCACCCCCTGGCCTTTACATGTTACCAAGAGATGCTGCCTGCCTTCATTTTTGTCTTTTGTAATTTGAATTGACATGAATGTTAAAATTCAAAACCATACTTACTCACTCCTTTTATATTTGTTGCTAAAAAACTTTTTTTGATTTTCTACTGCATACTTGTTTTAACGCCTGTTGTTAGACTTTAAAATTTTTATTTTTCGTTTTTTTTTTTTTTAGCTGTCATGTATGTATGATTGTTTTATTTTCATTAAATTTCTTAAGAGTTAAGTTTGATTGGCAAAGTGGTGTGAGTAAATTGAAAAATGTTTTTTTTTTGTATTTTCTTCTCTATACGTTTCATTTCTTGTTGTTTAATGTGTGTGTAATTGCAAATATGTTTAAAAAAAATATTTGTTTGGAATTAATGTTTCAAAAACATAACATGTTAAAACATTAAAGCAAAGTTGTCTAAAAAGGGAGTGGGAGGTAGCCAAAGATCTTTCTATAAAGAAGGGGAATTTGAAAAGCTCCAAAATCATTAAAAAAAGGGTTTTAAAAATAAAAGATGTTACTTCCTGTCAAAGTCAATTTCATTTAAAAAAATTTCCTAGTACATAAAATATTGATTTTATCAAATTTTCCAAAAAAAAATTTTTCACAATTTAAGGAAATTTTATATTTCAAAAATTAGTTTTAACATTTTTTAAATTTGTTTCTATCACATGTTTGATTATAAAAATTTGTATTTTTCGCATAAAAAATATTAACCCTGACTTCCCCTTTTTTGCAACCAGAAACAAAAAAAGAAACTTCATTAAAGAATCTTTAAACAAAATATTTTGTAAAGAATTTTTATGCAAAAAAAAAAAAAAAAAAAAAAAACATGTCACAAAACTGTCACTTGAAGGCATTTTTAAACCATATTTAAAAATCCTCACATAAGACAAATACATACAAATTTTACAGGCTCATTTGTTAAGCACATTGTTAGCTTGGAAACCCGCAATTTCAGACCATAATAAACGTCATCATTGTCGTCCTCGTCGTTATACACATTGATTTGCTTTGATTTATTGTTACCAGCCAGCCAGGCAAGCTTTGAGAGTTATAAACAACCCTTTTTTTTCGTTCTTTCCTTTTCTTTGATTGCACATATTGTAATATTTTCTATAAAAAATACATACTTTTGAAATATTTCTACCCATACAAACACTTATATTAGCACGCGTAAAATTTTGGTTTTTTATTGTATAGTTTCAGTTTTTTTTTTTTGTTTTTTTGCAATTGCAGCTGACGCGTGCTTCTTAAAAGAAACAATAATGTTTTTGTTCCAACCTAAAATTAGTACCGCTTTATTTGTTGCTTGAACCCAACAAAAAAAGGAAAATAAAAAATCAAAGAAATTATTGTGTGTTAAGAGAGCTCAAAGAAAGACTTGAGACCAACACGAGTTGGAATTGTAGCAAAAATTATTAACCCTCTTGTAAAATAAGCAAACAATTGCAAAGTAATTAAAAAAATTCTTAGTAATTAAGAAAATATCAGGTTTTGAAGCAAAAGAGCTTTTAAAAAGCTTAAAGCTTTTACAATTTCTATAAATTTATTAATATGTAAATAAATCATTAGATTTTTGATGATTTTCTTTTTTATTTAATTCAAAAAATTAAAAATTTTTGTAAAAAAGCTTAAAGCTCTAAAAGCTTTTTTGTTAAAAAACACTAATTTTAGAACAAAACTGTGAATTTTAACAATTTTACCTAAAATTTAAGAATATTACTAAAAAAATTTTAAAGTTTTTAAAAATTTCATAAAAAAAGCTTTTAAGCTTTAAAAGTTTTTAACTCAAATTTGCTAATAATTCACTAAACTTGAAATATTTTATGATATTCTAAACCTTCTATGAAAAAAATTTAATTTTGTTAAAAAAATGCTTAAAGCTTTTTGAAATTTTCTTTTTGATTTTTAATAGAAACTTTAAATTTAGCAAAAATTTTTCTTAAAATTCCATTATAAAGCTTTTAAGTTTTAAAAGCTTTTATTTTTCTTTAAACTTAACAATTTTTCTTTAAATTCCATTAATAAAGCTTTTAAGCTTTTAACTCAAAGTTGATTATTTTACCATATTTTCCCCAAATTATTTATGTTTTAAGCAATAAGCCTTCATTCTCTTCATTTTTGTTTTGTTTATTTCAACCATTTTTTTGCAAAAATAAAAATTTCTTTGAAAATTTCACTCAAGTTAAACATATTACACTCTTATGTAAATGACCTTTTAACTCTAGCATTTAAACTTAACAATATTTCACAGTTGTTAATACACATATATGATGCTTTTGTATTCATTATTTTTATGGAATAAAAAAACTATACAACCAGCTGAATACCTCCACTTTTTAGTTATAGCTAGCTATAGCTTTTAAAATTTTTGCCCATATATCATCATACCTTAACAAATGTTTTTCTTTGCTTTATTTTTATTTTTTTTTTTCAATGATGGCCATATATTTTTTGTGTGAAAAAATTAAAAGGTTATCATTTCAAAAGTTTCCTGTATTTTCAAGCCAAGATACCACCTACTACATACATCTAAATAGACACAGGCATTAAATGAAATCCACCCGCATTTTAGTTAATTAACTCATTTGCAATCTTCTGTTTGGTTTTTTTTATATTCTCCAAAAAATTTTCTTTCTTTTTTTTTTTTTTGTTTTGCCCATAAAAAACATTATAAAAAGTCTTTTGGTCTATAGTTATACATATATACTTATATAGCAAGTCTTTATGTTGTATGAACATTAATTGATTTGTTTAAAAAATTACAAAACGAAAATAAAACCCCAACTGTATGAATGAATGGCCAAAAAGTATTCATTTTAACATAATCATTATGAAAATTACAACCCTTTTTCTTTTCTTTTTTTTGGTATTTTTAGCAGTTATACAAACTCTTGAATATTATTTGAATGGCTTAAAATTATTGCTAAAAAGATAAAACCACAAATATTTCATTTTATAGAAAAAAAAAAAAAAAAAAAATTATATACAAAGTTAGGAGCTAAAAATAAAAGGAATCAACTGAATGATAGATTTTTATCATTTAATTAAATTTGTGGATCGAAAATATGAAAAAAAAACATTAAGAAAGTTGAAGAAAAATGGTACAAAACCTTTCTGAAAAATATTAAAATGTAAAAAAAGCTTTTAAGAGCTTTTCAAAAAATAGAGAAGCGTTTAACTTTTTTAAAGCTTTTAAGTTGTTTGGAAGGTTTTCTGAAAAAAATAGCATAAAATTGAAAAAAAAAGCTTTAAGAGCTTTTTTAACAAAATTAAAGCTTTGAGCCTTTTTTAAAGCTTTTAAGTTGTTTTGAAGCTTTTTTGACTTTTTAAGCTTTAGAAAGTCTTAAGTTTAGAGAAAACAGTAAAAAAATTGCCTAAAATGTTTAAAATTTTAAAAAAGCTTTTAAGAGTTTTTAACAAAATGTAAAGCGTTGATCCTTTTTTAAAGTTTTTAGCTGTTTTGAAGCTTTTCTGACTTTTAAAGCCTTAAGTTTAGAGAAAACTGTAAAAGAATTGCATAGAATGGTTAAAATTTAAAAAAGCTTTTAAGAGCTTTTAACCAAATTTAAATCGTTGATCCTTTCTTAAAGTTTTTCTGACTTTTAAAAGTCTTAAGTTTAGAGAAAACAGTAAAAAAAGGCATAAAATGGTTAAAATTAAAAAAAGCTTTTGAGAGCTTTTTAACAAATTTTAAGCATTGATGCTTTTTAAAGCTTTTAAGTAGTTTTAAAGCTTTTCGGATATTTATTAAGCTTCTAAGGCCTTAAGGTTAAGCTTAAAGCTTTGCACTTTTAAGCTTTATACATTTTTGAAAGCTTTAAGCTTCCTTTTTTAAAGTTTCCTTATTTTTCTTATATAATTTTTAGTCTACCTAGGATATCTGTCCATTCTTGCTCACTTTCTCTTTATTACTTTAAACTTATAATCCTCTAAAGGCTAGTTGACTGTTTTGTTTTTTTTTTTGTACACCAACTTCTAAACTAAACTTCAACAGACTTTATTAGGAAGAGAGACAGAGAAAACACAAAATGTATTCCTTTGTATTGAGAATAAAAAAAAAAAGGAATCGAAAACAACACTTGTTTAAATTCTCACGTGGATAGAATTTCAACAAGTTGCGAGCCAACATCATCAAAACACAAGAAAAACAAATTTAAAGGATCCAAGTATCCTTTAAAGCTTTTTTTGTTGTGTTTAGTCTTGTCTTTTTAAATTTCAAACAAATATTTATTTAATAAATACGTTTAGTCTACAATGATTTTAAATCCTGTTTAACAGGTAATTATGAATTATTAAATAGAAATCATAAGAAAAATAATCGATTTTCTGTTATTTACTTAAATACTTTTTATACAACAATAAAAAAACACTTGAAAGCTTTAAATTTTGTAAAGCAACCCTTCTTGTGTTTTTTTAGGAATATTGATAGATTTTCGTGTGATGACAAATATAACCCTCAGGCATAAATATATGTGGGTATATTTGGAATTTCGCGTCTTGGTTTGTAAAGACAAAAACACAAACTCTGTGAAAAAACAAAGAAATTATCAACAATCATCAGCTGTACACTCAGTCTTTAGTAAAACCAAAAAGGACTTGTTGTTTTGAAAAAAAGAAAAAGTATAGGAAGCAGCCAGAGTTTTATTGATGAATATGAAGGACATTGACAATGTAGTGAAGAGGTTTTCACAATGAGAAATCATGATGACGATGATGATGATGATGTTTATAATGCTGCTGTCTGGCAAAAATGGGTTTTTAATACGACCACAGTCAGTCATTCAGCCAGCCAGCCAGGCAAGACAGTTTGTATATACGTCTCTCTGTTTTTTCCAGCCAGTTTTACTTAAACCACTCAACCATGTTTGTATGAAATACATTATAAGCCTGGCAAAGGATATTCTCGGTTATAGCTTTTATATTTCTTTTAACATTTTTGTTCTTCGTGCTGTTGTAGCTTAAATAGCCTTTGGCTTTCATTCCCACAAAATTTTTGATTTTGATTTCAAAGTCGATCATGTTTAATCACCGGATTACATGTTTTAAAACAGAAATAAAGCTGGAGGTTATATATAACTTATAAATTTGTAAAAAGAAAGAATTTATTGATTTCTTTTTAAATAATTTATTTTACAAATGAAGGTGGGTTTTAGATTTCTACAACTTTTGCAATTAATTTCTTTTTGGATTTTTTTAAGGCAGCAAAACTTTTTTTTTTTTTTTTTGATATTTTGTTGATTTAATCGAAAGCTCATTACTTCCGTTTGTTTATTAAATGCATTTAATATTTGAACCCTTGAACAAACAACAAACCCCCTGTTAAAATTACTTTAGTAATTTGCCAAAAAATCCAAAAACTTTTACTTTATAAACAAAATTTTTTGGCAATTTCTAAAAGGCACCAGGAATAATAAATAAAGTTATAACTTAACAAAAAACCTAAACACCCACTAATAGTTCGAAATATTTAAATAAAAATCTTATCGATAAACTACAATAACAAAATAACTAAAACATTTAAATCCTTTTTTTCTATACACTAGACGTCTACACAAAAAAAAAATCCCCCCAAAAATTCCAAAAAAAAAAAAAGAAAACAAACAAACTTTGTAATGTATTAATTTGGCTAAATTTAACCCGTAATGACTTTAAAAGTAAAATTAATGAGGGTTTCTTCTAAAAATTACCAAAAAAAAAAAAAAAAAAGGAAACTATTTGCCATAGTTATGACTATACAACAACAATTAAGGACAATTTCTAGAAAATTTATAACATTTTCAATATGTTAGACTTTACTTTTGCTAGCAGTAGTGGTCAGAAAATAAGTTTGGTAAAAAAACAAACTATAAATTTGCTGGATTTGCCATAAACATAGAGAAAAAAGGTTAATTGCTTAGCAAAACTCCTTGAAATGTATGGCTTATAAGTAAACAGATAAAAATTAAAGTAAATATTAGAAAAACTGACAAAAAATTTACAGAAAATGGAAAGAAATTAATACATTTTAAATATTCTCATAAAAAAAACTTACGAAAATCTTTAATTTATGTTTAAATGTAATTGTTTACCTTAGAAAATGTTAGAAAACTAAAGAAAATGTATTATTTCTTCAAAATATTCCTTAATTTGCCTCTTTTTTTAATTGTTTACCTTAGGTAATGTAGCTAAATAATAGAACAAGTTTATGATAACCCTAAGACATATTAAAAGTTTGACTAAATTCATGTTTAGCCATTATTTACCAATTGTTTACAACATGTAAACAATGTAAACAATTGAAAATTTAACTTATTTTTGATAATTCTTAAACAGAATTAATACAAATCAAGAATAAAGCTTTATTTACCTATTGTTTACATCATGTAAATAATGTAAACAATTAAAATATCTTCCTATACATCAAAGAAAATAATTAAAATGGCTTGAAAACCATTATTTACTCATTGTTTACATCAGGTAAATAATGTAAAATATAAAAAATGTTTTATATTTGAATTCAACATAATTAAAATATCCAAAAATCTTTAATGAAACATTATTTACCTATTGTTTACATGAGGTAAAAAATGTAAAAAAATGAAAATAAACTTTATTTTAATTTTCCACAGTTAAAATATGTAAAAATCTTCAATAAAGCATTATTTACCTATTGTTTACATAAGGTAAATAAATGTAAAAAATTAAATAATTAAAATTATTATCAAAAAAATATTAAAACTTTAAAAGATTTCAAATTTAAACAACATTTACCTATTGTTTACATAAGGTAAACAATGTAAACTTTAAAAATATTTTCGTTTACTTCATATAAACTAGTTAAAATGTGTAAAAATGACTTAAAGGCAATTATTTACCCATTGTTTACATCATGTAAACAATGTAAACAATTAAAGAAGTTCCTATATGTCATAAAAAAATTGTTTTAATGTGTAAAAATTACTTAAAAAGCATTGTTTACATCATGTAAATAATGTAAACAATTGCAAATTTTTGTTTATTTTTATTTATAAGTAATAATTTTTTTAAATCGCTAATAAACCATTATTTACCCATTGTTTACATGAGGTAAACAATTAAATAAATTCCTATATGTCATAAAAAATAGTTTTAATGTGTAAAAATTACTTAAAAAGCATTGTTTACTCATTGTTTACATCATGTAAATAATGTAAACAATTGCAAATTTTGTTTGTTTTTATTTATAAGTAATATTTTTTCTTTTAAATCGCTAATAAACCATTATTTAGCCATTGTTTACATGAGGTAAACAATGTAAAGAATTATAAAACTAACATACTAGAATTCTACATAATAGTAATGTCTTAAAATCTTTACTAAACCATTATATACCTATTGTTTACATCATGTAAAAAATGGAAATTTTCTTTGTTTTTTATTTATAACATTAAAACATGTTATAAATAGCTTAAAAACCATTATTTACCTATTGTTTACATGAGGTAAACTATGTCAACAATTAAAAAAATTTAATTTTTTACAACAAAATTTTTCAAAAATTCAAAAATCTCAAAATTTTTGAAATATTTAAACATTGTTTACATCATGTAAACAATGTAAAGTTTCCTAAATTTCTTTTGAATTTTTATTAATTTTTTCTTTCGCATTTTTCTTTAATTTTAGAGAGCTACCTTGGCTGAAAAGGAAGTCAATACTCTGAAGGAACAACTATCCACCAACACACCCACTACAGACAGTGACAACAACAACGGTGACTTGGCCTTGGCCACCAGCACAGCTAACAACACACACGACTCAAATACCGACGACGTCTTGAACGCCTTGTCCACAGAAATCCCACCAAATAAACTACTACTCTCGCCCTCGTTCAATAACAACAATACAAAACTATTGAATAGTGTGGCCGCTGCTATAACACTACACCAGAACGGTGGTAATCTATTGGCTACAACACCCTCACCCTCGCCACCACTCTCGGACTCGGGTAATAACGTGAGTAACTCACGGGAGGACAATATAGAGCAGCAGCAACTGAACGGTTGCTTGAATCCCAAATTGTTTTTCAATCACGCCCAACAAGTAATGATGATGGAGGCAGCAGCTGCTGCAGCGGCCGCCGCGGCTGCTGCTGCTGCTGTGCAACAGCAACAATCGCCCATGCATTCGCCACAACCTGCTACACAACAACAACACGAGCAACAACAACAACAACAGGATGTTGAAAAAGCTAAACCCACCAATACAAAGGAAATCAAAGATAATTCAGATTCCAAATTATTAAGTGATACTCAAACACAGGATAACAATAACCTTGCCACACTACATTTAGATGAAGAGCAGCAGCAGGAAAGAGAGCAGGAGGTCTCTGCTACTAATGCCACTGATTGTAGTAATAATAACAATAACATCAATAGTTTTAATAGTGATAGTAACAACAAAAATTCCGTAAATTCTCTGAATGTAACAGAAAATTGCACGGAAATGCAAGATAAATCAGATAAAGAAGCCGGTGTAGAACAGGATGAAGAGGAGCATATGGATACCTCGGAGGAAGCATTAAGAGGGAAATTATTAGATAATAATAACTTTAACAATAATGAAATGAAAAACAATCATATGGAATTATTAGCTGCCAAAGATAAAGAGGTAAGTGCACTTTTTCCTATTTACAAAACAAAATGTACTTAAAGATGTTTCTTATCTGGGTAATTTTTATTTAATATTTAACAGTTAAAGGCAATGAATTGTAAACTCGTTAAGATAGACCGCAGACAGTATTATTAGCAGGATTTTTTTTTTTTTTTGGTTTTAATTTTTTGGGACATTGATACTTTCAAAAAGCCAAGCATCCCTTTTTAAGCTTGAACAATTTTTGGTTTTTATTGATGGGAAGGAAGTTGTTTGTTTTTGGCTGTTTGTTGGTTTTTCCTTTCTTTTATTTTTTTTTGAAGAAACGTTTAAAAAGAAAATCATGCAAAAAAAGACTTTATGACATTAGATGTGTATTGACAAGTTAATTTTTTTACGCCTTCAATTGTCTAACTTTTAAGGCCCCTGCTAACAAATATATAAAAACGACCCTTTTTTTAAACAAATAAAAGTCTTAATAAAAGTAAAAAACTCTTCTGCCTTTTTAAGGTTTAAGTTGCCTGGACCCCCTTGTTTAGTGTTTAAAGTTATAACACTTATGTGACCTTGTTTATTTGTTTAAAAAATCAAAAAACAAATATGCCATTGATCTTTAGCAACTATAAGATGTTTAATTTATTACTGAAAATTCCTACTTCTGTTGTATTTACATTCATTTAATTAAGAAAAACAAAAAAAAGGGGATAAATTACAAATTGTGTGGCTTAAAACCAGGAGTTAAGCTCTTTGTTGAACAATTACACATGTTGTTTAAAAAAAACAAAGAAAGAAATCTTGAGTATTAATCCAAGGAAAACAATAAGTATTTATGTTTTAATTTATTACATTTCTTAAAAAAAAAACAGTCTTAATGTTGTTAAGGGGACCAAACCTTGAAAAGGAACTAAAATTTAACAAAAATAAAGTCTTCTTTTAGGCTGTAAAATTTGTCTTATTTTTAAAAGCTAAAAAACTAAATATGTCAGGGAGACTAGAGATCTTCATATGCAACTGACTTGAAAACATGCTAAAATAGTTATTTTAAATAAAGCCTACTTTTAGGCTTTATCTTTAAAAGCTTTAATTTAAAAGCTTACTTTTGGCTTAAAAACAAAATTTTTTTTTATATATATTGATTTTTCTTAAGAAAATAAAAAAATTATTCAAAAAGTATAGTCTACTTTTAGGCTTTGATTTTTTTTCCTTTTTTTTTTCTTTAATTTAAAAGCCTACTTTTGGGTTTCAACCCAAATTTAATCCTGATTTACTTTATTTTTATAACAAAATATAAAAAAACTGGATTTTTTTAAGAAACTCCAAAAATTTA
The DNA here is from genome assembly GCA_942486065.2 of Calliphora vomitoria. NCBI lineage: Eukaryota > Metazoa > Arthropoda > Insecta > Diptera > Calliphoridae > Calliphora > Calliphora vomitoria. The sequence continues at coordinate 121,419,442 of OW818032.2, read as the reverse complement.
ATTTTCAAAAATTAAAGTCTACTTTTAGGCTTTATCAGTTTTTTAAATTTAAAAGCTTACTTTTGGTATAAAAACTAAATTTATTGATATATATTGATCTTTCTTAAGAAAACCAAAACCAAAAAGGTATTCAAAAATTGAAGTCCACTTTTAGGTTTTTCCATTTTTCTTTTCTAAAAAGCATACTTTTGATGTAAAATCTAAAGTTGTTCTTTATTTAGTTTATTTTTATAGCAAAATATACAAAAAAATGGATTTTTCTTAAGAAAATCCAAAAATTTTATTTACAAAAATTAAAACCTACTTTTAGGCTTTAAAATTTTCCTTATTTTTTGGTCTAAATCCAAATTTATTGACTTATTTTCATTATTTTTATAACAAAATACCTATAAAATTAATATTTTTTTAAGAAAATCAAGAAATAAAATTTTCAAAATTTAAAGTCTACTTTTAGGCAAATTTAGTTTTCTTAAATTTACTACTTTATATGAGAAAATATTAAAGTTTCATTAGTTTTTTGCTTTAATTAATTTAGTTTATTTAATTTCTTATGCTTTATAGCATTTTTTTATTCCATACCAAAAAAAATATTACATGATATTTATGAACATATGTAAGAAATAAATTTTACCATCTACACATGATGTTTGTTATTTTTTCTCAAAAAAAAAAAAAAAAAAAATATTTTCAATTTTAAAAGCAAAAATATTGGAGAGTGTCACTTAAAAACATTTGAACAGATTTATCATGTTGCACAGATACATATACAAACACTTAAAGAAATTTTGAAACTAAAACAAGACAAGAAAGAGAAGAAAAAAAAAACCATAAAGTAAATAATGATTTTAGTAAAGAAAACAAACTTGTCAAATAATCCAAATTGTGTCTGGTTAAAGGCAAAAAATCAGAAAAAAAAAAATATCTGAAATAAAATTGAAAATTATGAACATTTTCATCTATAAAGCAAAACAGCAAAAACAACAAATATTTTACACTGTCTGCAAACGATTGAATAGTATAAATGTGTGTTTTTCCCTGACTGCATTTTGAGATTTTTAGTTTTTTTTTTTTAAATTTTTTTTGTAGAGACATTAAATTTTATGGTCGCATATGTTGCATATTTGTTATGCGTCTCTAAAGATCTAGCAGATGATGCTGAAGACAAGACCTGCTATGTTTTTTTTTGGTGGCTTTTAATCATAAAGTTTTTTGAGCGAGTGAGTGAATTTGTGGTTGTTGATTAATCAACAGAATTTCTTAAAACACTATTAAATTGATTATTGGTTATTAATTAGCAAGCAAAATGAAATATTGAAATTAATTTGTTAGCACAGAGTTTCTAATTTGAAAATTTGGTATGATTAACAAACCATTAAAATAAAATTTTATTGTTTATCGCTTTTGTCAAAGTTTTAAATATGTATTTAAAAAAATAAATTTTTGTGGTTTTATTATTAATATTTCCTAGATTATTTCCATTTAGTTATCAAATTAACAAAAGTATTTCAATAAAAAAAAGTATGTATAAAAAAAACAACCACAAAAAAATTAAATAATAATAGTGTGTAAATTTAGTTTAAAACCTACAACACACAAAAATAATTCTATACAAAAGAATTTTAAAACGAACGTATATTTGTCCCCTTTATTATGGTTCGATGGTGACTGATGATGACTTATCAGTTTGTCACATAAAAAATTTATAAAATACCAAAAAAATATATTGGATAAATTAACGGAAGTTGGTTTATGTTTGCTTTAAACGATAAAAACAATACCAAACAATTTTTAATCAAAAACATAGAAATGTATGTGGCCTACTAATGTTGAAACCTTTAAATACTAAACTCCTTGTTTGATTTCCATTTTTCATTTTAACCCTTTCTATTGTCTTTATTCTTTAGGTTTTTACACTTAAAACAAACATGCTTGCATTCAAAGCTCATCTCTCATCATCTCATACTCATTTGAAAATGACATATTCTTTTGAATCTTTATAAATATGTTTCCTATTTTCTATCAAGTATTGAATGCATTTCAATTTTTTTTTTCTTCTTTTAAATGTTTGCTTATTTTTTTTTTCAAAAAGAAATCCATTAAAAAGCTATTTTGTAAACATGCATAAATACCTTAATGTTAAATATGTATTGTATATTGGTTTCTATGAAAAAAAAAACAAGTAGCAAGGAGGAGGTTTCATTTTTCAATAGCAGATTTTACACGAAAATATTCGTTTCATTTGAAAAGCAAAGAAGTGCAGTTTACAGAAAAGCCTTAAACAGCAAGGGTATTTTCTATAACCAGCAATAAACAAAACAAATAAAACATGATTTAAAAATTGTGATAAAAAGCTGAAGCTAAAAATTTCGAAAACAAATTTTGGTACACAAATTTATGTTAACTCATTTTTCCATTCTCTTGTGAATACCCTTAATAATACATTGACTATTTAGACGTTAAAAGATAGGCAGAAAAAACACATAAACATACAACAGATAAAATGACAAAAAATGTTTTTTATTTTGAAAAAAAAAAAAAATAAATTTCTATTATTAGTCTTTACAGCCATAAAAAAAACTGAAAACAAATACTGGTAATAAACCCTACAAACCATAAACCAATTGAAAATTATTTCTTAATACATCATGAAACCTTTTAAATAAATTGAAATATTTCAACATCAAAAATTAATTTCTATAAAATCCTGATTTTGTTTTAAATTATTAAAGAATTTAAGAGTTTTTAACACTTAAAACTATTATAATAAATAATTATTTATAAATCTTAAAGATTTTTCAAGTTATTTACAAAAATTCAAACTAACCTCAAATTTTAATTTTTCAAAATCAAGAATTTCTTAAAACTTATTAGTGAATTCAATAGTTTTCAGCTAATTAAATATTATGTATAAAATATTTTTTAATTATCTTCAATATTTTTCAAGTTATTAACAAATTTTCAAACTAACCTCAAAAATAAATTTTTCAAAATCAAGATTTTATTAAATAATATAAATGAATTTAATAGTTTTCAGCTAATTAAATAATATGTATAAAATATTTTTAAATTATCTTTAATATTTTTCAAGTTATTAACAAAAATTCAAACTAACCTCAAAATTTAATTTTTCAAAATCAAGAATTTCTTAAAACTTATTAGTGAATTCAATAGTTTTCAGCTAATTAAATAATATGTATAAAACATTTTTTAATTATCTTCAATATTTTTCAAGTTATTAACAAATTTTCAAACTAACCTCAAACATTAGTTTTTCAAAATCAAGATTTTCTTAAAAACTATAAATGAATTTAATAGTTTTTAGCTAATAAAACAACTCTTATAAAATATTTTCCAATTATCTTTAATACTTTTCAAGTTATAAACAAAAATTCATTCTAACCTCAAAATTTATTTTTTCAAAATCAGGATTTTCTTAGAAATTATAAATGAATTTAATAGTTTTCAGCTATTTAAATAATATGTATAAAATATTTTCCAATTATCTTTAATACTTTTGAAGTTATTAACAAAAATTCATTCTAACCTCAAAATTTATTTTTTCAAAATCATAATTTTCTTTGAAATTTATAAAGCATATATAAATTTGTAACAAATATTACAATTTGTATAAAATATATTTTATTTATCTAGAAGAATATTGCTAAAGAATATTTCAAATCATTTGATTTTAGTTTAAAATAAAAGGTGAAAGAAGTCTTTTCAATTTATTTCATTAAATATTTATTTGTTTAAATTTTGTTATCTGCTTTAAAAAGTGTGATTTTCTATCGTTTAAAATTTTGCGTGTTAATGTCAATTCTTGTTCAAACTTCATAAAACAAAAAAAAAAAATAAAAAATCTGTAAAGCTTGATTGGCGCCTTTAATCATGAAACCGTAAACGTAAGTCTACTCCATTTAAAAACACCCGTACCAAACCAAAAAATTTGTAACGCTTCATAAAATCCATCAAATATTAATAATTAAGATTGCGTGTTTAAAGTAGGCGAGATCACACAGGCAACAGTTTGTTTTTTTTTCAGATATTTACAAAAACTACGCTTGACTACACCAATTGATAGATCGATTGATGGGTTTTAAATGTCTGTCTGTCTGTCTGTTTGACTGTTTAAATTCCAGAGTAAGAGTTGGAAAGAAATGTAACTGACCACATTATTTAAATTTTGTAAATTTATAGGGGTGATCTATAGTTTTTTTGAAATCTATATTTAATTCTAATAAATTTGTTGTTGTTTTATGGTGAAGGTTATTAAACTAATAATTCAAATTTGAAATTCTTTGCTATGTGTTTTGAGAGTAGTGTTTGAAAAGAAACACTTGTTTAAACTAATTATTTTTTTCTATTTCTTGTGGTTATCGATTCTTATAATCTATTTTTTGTTGTTTATTTTATATTCAGAGCTAAATAAAACTTTATTCGAAATGATCTTTGTTTGAGGTTTCAATTTCAAGCTTTGGCTACAAATCAATACTCTCTCTATATATTTTTGTTGGTATGTTTCTAATTTTGTAGGTTTTTTTTTGTGGAAATAAATTTGATAATGATTATTATTTAAAAATGATTGTCTATCAGCCAGGAAAACAAAATTTATTATTAAAATTCGTTTTTTTATGGTCTACTATTTGTGAAACAACAATAAAATTATGAAATATGTATTATTATTATTAATAATAATCAAAAAACATATGGTATGCGCAAAATTTGTTTTTGGTAGTTTAAAGTTAATAATAAATTCAATTAATTTAGTTATCAATTGGTTTTAAGACTTTAAACAACAGCCAGACTGTGGAATTTGTTTCTCAATAATTATTAAACAAATATTAGAAATCAATGTCTAAATGGAGTCTATAATATGGGTGAGTTTTGCCAACATTTGGGCTTAATACTCTTTTTTACTCTTGCTGTAAGCTTACAAGACAATTATTCAATTCAAATCAATTTAAAGAAAATGTTTGAAATTTTACTTTATAATCATCTATCATAGATTTTATAACCCTGGGTATTTCTATCTTGATTTTTAAAATGCTGTTCTTTTATTTATTATTTTTTTCTAAATGATTTAGTAGTATTACAATATTTTTGTTGTTTGTTTAGTATTTTAGTAGCAATGTCATCAAATAATTTATAATTTAAATTTGTTTTTTATATTCAAATATATTTACTATGCTGATGATGTTGATTTGATGACGGACTACTTGTGACCAATAAAGATATTTGTGTTGTTGTTTTTGTTGCTCCATTTGTTGATCATGATGATAATCGTGAGATGATTATGTTATTTTCGTTTAATTTAAACTGAAAAAAAAAATTAAAGAGAGAGAAAAAACAAAAAAAAATAAAATTGGAATTGAAATTGAAAATTGTGCTTGTTTATTGTTTGAGTATTAAAACTGATAAATGATTTGAATTTTTGTAAATTGATTATTTCCTTATTAAAAAAAAAAACAAGCAAGCAAATACATACTGTAATAAAATTGAAGAGAAAATGATGATTAATTTAACAATAATAACTAAACAAAAAGCCCTTAAAATTGACACAAATTTTTAAATTAAACTAAACAATAATATGAAGAATTATCAATTTTGCTTATATTTAAATAGAAATATTAAAATTTCTTAACGAAATACTAAATTTACAATAAAATCTTAAAGAATGGTTGAGTTCATTCTAACCTCAAAATCAACTTTTTTAAAATTAAGATTTTCTTCGAAAAGTTAACTAAATTTAATAATATTTATTTAATATTACAATTTGCATAAAATATTTTTTATTTATTTTGATGATTTTGGCAAAAATTAACACAAGTTCATTCTAACCTCAAAAATATTTTTTTTCAAAATCATGATTTTCTTTGATATGTGTAATAAATTTAATAGTATTTAACAAGTTAAACTATAGGTATAAAATATTTTCATAGAAACTTAAATATTTTCGGAGTTATTAACAAAAATTAATTCTAACCTCAAAATCAATCTTTTTAAAATAAAGATTTTCTTTAAAATTTATAATGCCTATAAAAGCTTTAAATAAATATTACAATTTGTATAAAATATTTTGTATGAATCTTGAAGTTTCTTCAAGTTATTAACAAAAATTCATTCTAACCTCAAAATCAACTTTTTTAAAATAACGATTTTCTTTGAAATTATCACTAAATTTAATAGTATTTAACAAATATTAGAATTTGTATAAAATATTTTTTTATTTTACTTAAAGATTTTCGGAAATATTAACAAATATTCATTCTAACCTTAAAAATATTTTTTTCAAAATCATGATTTTCTTTGATATGTGTAATAAATTTAATAGTTTTTAACAAGTAAAACAATATGTATAAAAAATTTTTAAATTATATTTTTTCTGAAAGATTTCTGAACATTTTTAAAAAATTCCTTGCAACTTGAAAAAAGTTATGTTTATTTTGAATATTTCTGAAAAGTTTAATGTTGAAATTGTAATAAAAATACAAAATTATATAAATAAATGTTAATGTTTATTTTTCAGGCACGTATGCAAATTTAATACTATAGCTATTATTAACTTTACGTTATGGTTATCTAATCTTTAGAGATATTAAAAAAAAAAAAAAAAAATACCAGTATAATTAAACGTGTATCAATTATTTAACAAACTCTATTAAAAAAATCCAATAATTTTAAATTTTTATTTGATATTTTTGGTTAATTGTTAAGGCCAAATTTTATTTATTGCTTAAATGCTAATATTTAATAGCCAAAATCGAAATTTAATTGACAAACTTGTGTAAAACCAACATCTGCCTTTTTATATACTTGATATTTATACAATTTTTTTTTTATTTTGTTTTGAACGTGCCAAAAGAATCAATAAATCTTTAATAGAAAAAAACAAAATACAAAAAATAATTTCAAACGAAATCTAATTATGAAAAATGAGTTTTTATGGTCTTAGACACATGTTAAGCATGTGTAAATATTCAATAAACAAGCCAACTTTTTACTTACTTTTTGCTCAATGGCGTGAAAATGTCGAAAATATGTCTTCATCAATTTAAAACACTTTAAATTTTGAACATATACTTTTTGGGGACTTCCATTTTGTAAAAGAAAATGAAAATTACATATAATGGTTCCCTACTCATATGAGTATATATATGACAATTTGTCATTCAAATATTTGCTACTACTGTCAATGACAAAAACTGTATGTACATAAGTATATATCCCTCTAATATGTTATAGTTTTGAAAATTATTTATCTGTAAGTAAAAGATTTATACTTATGTAGATGTAGTTGATAGATGTATTTAAATGTGTAGGCGTTTATGATATTTGAAAGTCAATTACAAGCTTGAACGGAAATTTAACATTTCAATTAGTAGCAATCGAAGCAAAAGTTAAAATGACAACTTCTACATCGTGTTGTGCTGCTCATCGTCTTCTTGTCTTGATATTTGCTGTTTGCAAAGACATCATTTTAATTTATGGGTAATTTATACAAAATTTTGTAAATAAAATTTGTAAATGAAATACAACAACAACATCAATAACATCTTCGTTCTTTACAAAAATCAATTTCATAGAAATTGAATTTTTAATATTATAATTGATTTGAGTGGGCTGGGCTGGGCCTGCAAAATCAATTAAAAATTTAACAAAACTAAATGAGGGATGATAAGATCTTAATAAATGATTAATGTTTCACAACAATAAAAAGGAAAAAATCGATTTTTAGGGAATTGCTAACAAATCTAACTTCTAAGCTAAAGCAACATTGTAATGTTATTAACAAAAGTTTATTCTAACCTCAAAATCAATTTTTTTTAAATCAAGAATTTCTTTGAATTTTTTAATACATATACAAGTTTTTAACATATATTACAATTTGTATAAAATATTTTCGATTTATTTTGAAGATATTTCAAGTTATTAACAAAAGTTCATTCTAACCTCAAAATCAATTTTTTTTAATTCAAGATTTTCTTTAAAATTATTAATGAATTTAATAGTTTTCAACATGTTTTATTAAATTTATAAAATATTTAAGCAATATCGGCTATATTTTTCTAGTTATTAACAAAAGTTCATTCTAACCTCAAAATAATTTTTTTTTTAAATCAAGATTTCCTTTAAAAGGATTAATGAATTTAATATTTTCCAACATGTTTTATTAAATGTATAAAATATTTAAGCAATATCTGCTATATTTTTCGAGTTATTAACAAGAGTTCATTCTAACCTCAAAATAATTTTTTTTCAAATCAAGATTTTCTTAAAAATTATTAGTGAATTTAATAGTTTTCAACATGTTTTATTAAATGTATAAAATATTTAAGCAATACATGCTATATTTTTCGAGTTATTAACAAAAGTTCATTCTAACCTCAAAATAATTTTTTCAAAATCCTTATTTTCTTTAAAATTATTAATGAATTTAATAGGTTTTAGCTAATGAAAAAACTTTTATAAAATATTTTCCAGTTATCTTTAATAGTTGTCAAGTTATAAATAAAAAATCATTTTAACCTCAAAAACATTTTTTTCAAAATCCAGATTTTCTTAAAATTTTTAAATGAATTTCATATTATTCTGCAAGTAAAACAATATGTATAAAATATTTTCAATGAAAATTGGAAATTTTTTAAGTTATTATCTAAAATTCATTCTAACCTCAAAATAAATTTTTTTTAATCAAGATTTTCTTTGAAATTTATAAAGCATATTACAATTTGTATAAAATATTTTCTATATATCTTGAAGAGTTTTCAAGTTATTGACAAAAGTTCATTCTAACCTTAAAATTAATTTTTTCAAAATCATGATTTTCTTTGAATTTTATAAAGCTTTTGAAAGTTTTAACATGTTTTACAATTTGTATAAAATATTTTTTATTTATTTTAAAGAGTTTTCAAGTTATTATCAAAAAAAATTTGTTTGCTAATTTGTTTATAAACATTTTTAAGCAACATTTTGAAACATGTTGCTAAACAGTTTTTATGCCTCATTTGTTCCACGTTTTATTTTATTATTAATTAATTTTTTTATTTCATTTGTTTTTCTTTTCTCAACAAATATCTGCTCAACATTGTTGCTAAACCAATTCATTTTTTCATTTCATATTTATTTAGTATTTAAATTAACTTAACAGCATTTTCTGAATGTTTTATGACACTTTAACATTTTTTTTGTTTAAATTAGTGTAGATAAATCATTTTTCTAAATACTATTATGATTTGTTGAAATATTTTTCAAATTCTTAGGTTTTCCATCTCTTTTTTTTTATAAATTTTTATAAACTCAACGATGTGGTTTTTTCAAAAGCAATATATAAATTATATTTTATGAGTTTTATAATAAACAATACAATATTTTTTAAACAAAATATTTATATATTTTTCGAAAGAAACATAAAAAAAAAAATGTTAACCTGTATAATTTGTTAAATCTTTAAAGATAAATTTTATGGCATTTTTTGTGTTTTTTGCTTTAATATGGCTGCCAACTTAAAAAAAACTCGTAAATTTTAATAAAATTTATTAGTTTTTCTATAAAAAACTAAACATTAAATGTCTGCCATTAGCTGCCAAAGTCTTTTAACTTCAAGAAAAAATCAGCTTAAAACAAATTTAATTAAAATCGATTTATAATTAAAATCTTTACTTTATTTTACTACTTCGTACTACTACTACTTACTCTTTACTTATTACTACTATGTACTTCTAATTTAATACATAAAATTATATTGTGCATTTAATCTTCAAAATCATCAAATACACTCTAGGTTTTTTTCGTTCAGTTTCTGTTGTATTTCATGCTGGAAATACAACATTGAAACGGAAATGATGGTAGTATTTAATAGTCCGCAACCGTAATTAAATAAGCTGGATTTTGTTTTTTTTTTTTTTTTTTTTTTTTCTTCCAACCACATCTTTTGCTATTACACTCTAAATTTGTTTTTGCCTATAAAAATTTACCCTTAGAAAAAGTAGAAAAATATAAAGTAAGACTACCAGACATTAGTTAATTTCAATGACAACTTTTTCTTTGCCTTATGGTTTTTTTTTTTATAAAAAAAAGTATAACCACCAATTAATTACTACAGACGTTTCAACTTCATCAAGGAAAAAATGACATTTCAACTCATTCCAAACTTCATAAAATCCTGTTTTTTTTTTCAAACTTATTCAGCTAGAAATCATCATTATCTTTAAATAAAATGAGCAATTGTTCTTTCAATTAGAAATTATGTTCTTTTTATTTGGAAAATCATCATGATTTTGCATGTTAAAATCAATTTGTGTTTATATTAAGCCTGTTTGGAATCCTCATATATATATATCTTCATATTCATTCAGTTTTAGAGTGTGTTTTCAATTTAATTTATTGCCAAAGTTTTAGTTATTGATTTGTGTATAATGACAGTGTGTGTAAGCATGTGTGTAAATTTCATATTAAGTACGATTTTGCATGTGTTGAACACATTAGTTTGACACAATTTTGTTTGAATATTATTTGTATTTACACACATGTGTTGTTCAAATTAACTGCTAAACAAATGTCAAATTTATATAAAAGCTATACAAATATCATTAAATATTTATAAATTATAACAAAAAACAAAATAATTTTATAAATTTCCAATCGACATTAAACTTATCTAAACAAAATTTCAAATACATAAAATTAAAACTTAACGAATAAATGTTTTTAACTGAAATATAATAAAAATTTATTATATTAACTTAAAGAAAGTTTTGAAAACTTAACGAAAGCTCAAAAAACATAACTTAGGTTAGTTTTTTTACTAAAAATTTTAATTTTTTAAACTTAACGAAAGTTTTAAAAACTTAACGAAAATTAAAAGAACTTAACGAAAGTTATATTTCAAATTAGCTTTCTTAAAATAACAAAAATTTATTTAAATTTGTTTAAAAAATTTATTTTTTAAACTTAACGAAAGTTTTAAAATTTTAACGAAAGGTTAAAAATCATAACGAAAGTTATATTTAATTTTACCTCTTTGAAAATAATAACAATTGATTTAAATTTGTCTCAAATTTTAATTTTTTAAACTTAACGAAAGTTTTAAAAACTTAACGAAATACTAAAAAACTTAGCGAAAGTTAATTTTTGACTAAGCAGTAAACAAATAACAAAATTCAGCGAAAATATTTAAAAAATTTTAATTTTTTAAACTTAACGAAAGTTTTAAAAACTTAACGAAATATTAAAAAACTTAACGAAAGTTATATTTAAGTTTAGCTGTTTGAAAATAATAATAATTGATTTAAATCTTTTAAAAAATATAATTTTTTAAACTTAACGAAAGTTTTAAAAATTTAACGAAAGTTCAAAAAACTTTACAAAAGTTATATTTAATGTTATTTCTTTGAAAATAATAATAATTGATTTAAATCTTTTAAAAATTTTCAATTTTTAAACTTAATGAAAGATTTTAAAATTTAACTAAAGATTAAAAAACTGAACAAAAATTATATATTAGCTTAACTTTCTTAAAATAACAACAAGTGATTTAAATTTTTCAGAAATTGTGATTTTATAAACTTAACGAAAGTTTTAAAAACTAACGAAAGGTTAAAAAACCTAACGAATATTACATTTGAGCTTAATGTTTCTAAAATAATAAAAATTTAATACACCTTTTTAATAATTTGCATTTTTTAAACTTAACGAAAGTTTATTTTTAATGCTTTTTTAACCTGGTCAATTTATTATTTTAACCAATGGTGTTTATTATTTTTAAATTATTATAAAAAATCTTTAAGGTTTTTTTTTTGCATTTTTTCCATTGCAATTATATTACTGAGTTGAAAATAAAGAACAAAATATAACAAGGTATTTTTACACTATAAATACAATGAAAGGTATACTTTTGTATAAATGTGTATAAGTTAACAAGTAGACCCTGGAGGTATTAAAGCTGCAATGCCATCTCTAACTAAATATACTAAAACACACACACAAATACATACAACAATCTGATACTTCAAGTGAGGCTGCTGCAAACAATAGCTACAGAAATCTTTCCTAGCTACCAAGTCCCTTCTGAGGCTGTGACTGACTGCCCTCTTCAGCAACATACCTTGGCTTCATAGATGACAATTGTCTATCAAACAAATACAAATACGACAAGAAAGACAACAACACAGCAACAAAATGCAAACAAATAAATAATATAACATTTGTTGTTGTTTTTTTTTTTTTTTATGCTCTTCTGTAGAAAAAATATGGAATTTTAGAGACAAATATGCAAAAAATTATATGCTCTTGTATACATTTTTTATATATTTTTTTTGGATTTTCTATAAAAAAATTCACAATGTATACAATGTTTACTTATTATTTTATGTTATAAATACATAAAATTTTTTTCTGTTGAATTTTACTTATTTTTTCTGCTGTTAAAGCTCATAACAAGCATATAATTCCTTAGAGTATTTAGGTATGGAAAATATGTAAGTAAACAAGGCATATATGCAGGAGAAGTTTTGCATCTGGAATCCTTTTTAAGAATTATTGAAAAAAGTAGGAATTTATAGAATTTAAAGAAATTTCAAAGAAAATGTTGCTGGCTACATGTTGCAGCAACATTTTTTTTTTTTTTCGTTCACAAAAGTAATTTAATAAATTTCTTTGTATATTTACACAAATTTTTTGTATAAATTTATATTTGTTTGTTAACAAAAAAAAAAGAAAAAAACATTTTTTTGTTTGTTAGTTAGACTTTAATTGCCAGCAGACAGATCCTTTTTTGGTTGTTAATCAATTTTGCTATGGAATCAGTCCAGTCAAAAGCACATCTTTGGCAAATATATACATATTTCATATTTTCTAATTCGTTAAACTTTTAACAAACCAAACAACCTTCTTCTTTCATTTTACTCACTCTCTATCTACTCCACCTCTGAAAACCTTTAAATTACAAATATATTTTATAGCTAGCTTTCACAAAAAATATATATATGACAATCATTTATATTTGTTTATAAAATAAAAATTGGCTTACTTCTTAACTCATCATCTTTTTGGTTTTCCCACAAAAACAAAAAAAACCCTAACAGTCGTCCTTTTATGTTTTTTAATCCTTTTTTTTTGTTGGTTGGTTGGCCAAAAGAATTACAACTCATATAATACATTCAGTCAGTCAATATTATAACATTGATATGATATCGCGCGTATGTTGCTCCATCAACTACAACTACTATCTGGAAAGACACACAAGAAGACCAAGCCCAGCACAAGACCTTTTGCAAATCATAATCAAAAAATGTTTGAAAATCATATAGTCTAGACAATAATTTATGAGTAAGGATATGATGAGCAGCAGCAGCAGCATCAGGAACATCAGCATTTGGACCATAAGAGCGTATAACAAAAATACAGAATAATTTTTAGTTAGAATGTTTTTGGTTACTTTTGTATTTCGACAATAAGTGTAACACATCACAATTGTCCTTTTTTTCCAGCAGAAAGTCCTTCTTAACTCCTGCTGAACACAAAAAAAGTAACAAAAATAAATTTGATTGTTGGGGTTTAAAGGAAATATTAAGGGTATTCTTTAGTGTTAAAAAAAAGAAGAAAAATTTAGAAAAAAAATCTTGAAATTCTTTAACAATGTTGCCAAACAATGTTGCTAACAATAAATCTTTATTTTTATAATAGTTTTTAACTAATTTCCCTTAAATTTCATATAAATATAATGGAATTTTCTAAAATTTTACGAATTTAAAGTTCAGCAACTTTGTATCTAAACAATGTTGCTAACAATAAATCTTTATTTTTATAGTAGTTTTTAACTCATTTCCCTTAAATTTCATATAATTATAATGGAATTTCTTAAAATTTCAAGAATTTAAAGTTCAGCAACTTTGTATCTAAACAATGTTGCTAAGAAAAAATTCATGTTTTTCAAAACATTTTATTTAAAAATTTATATAAAAAACAAATTTTAGCTATTTTTCAAAATGTTGCTAAACAATGTTGCTCAACTTTGTTGCCCTAAATTGAAGATAAATTCAAAAAAATACTTTTTTTATGGTTAAACTTTACATTTAAAGTTTTCTTTAAACGCTTAAATTAAAAGTTGCTAAACAATGTTGCTCAACTTTGTATCTCAACATTGTTGCTGGATCCCCAATAAACCAAATCTAGATTTGTTTTGTTATTTTTTATACTTTTATCATTTTTGTGATAAATGTTGCTCAACTTTGTATCTCAACATTGTTTATAAACCAAAAAATTTAACAAATTCCTTCATAATGCAGATTTTTGCTTTCTTTTCAAAAATGTTCTTTATTTTTATTTAATTTGTTTGCATCTTAAGTGACTTGCCTTAATATTTATTTGATTTTTCCTATATTTTTTGGATTTTATTACAAATCTCAAGGTATGAGTTCGTCCCCAAAAAACAAAAAAAAAACGAAATAATTCATAAATTTTTATAACTCATTGAGACCCTTCTTGATATGTAGTTATAGGTATGTTAAAATTCGTTGTTCTATCTAATGGCTTATCCTTCCTTCCTTTGTGTCTTTTCCAAAAAAAATAAATAAAAAATAACCAAACAATTTCAATGATTATTCTTTTGTTTTTTACACTCTCCAACACAAAAATATTCAAATTCAAACAAATAAATTAAAAAATATATATGACCTGTTCCTTGCCTTAATATCACAACAAAAACCCCTTCAAATATATGCTGTTGTTGTTTTGTAATCCTTGACTTTTACGTTAAGCTCTCTTACTTCCTCTGTGTTCAAAACTCCCACTCTCTTTTGGCAAAAATAAAAAAGACATGTAAGTGGTTTTCCTTGCTTAAAAATGTAATTTTCAACAATTTTCAGAGCTGCATATGTAAATTATTATTAGTTTTTTTTTTTTGTTTGAGGGTTATGGGAGGGAGAGTCATAGATTTCAAGTAGTTGGCAAAAACTCTTTTTGTTTTTCAGTTTTTTAGCAAAAAAAAAAAAAATGAAAAAAAATACACGATTTTTCAATATGTCTAACATTAAGACATTAACAAAGATGATTATCGTGGTAGAGCATTCAGATGATGTCGCTGTTGCTGCCGCTGCTGCTGCTGATGATGCAGTCTGTTTAGAGTCTTTCCTTTTTGGCTGAAACAATGATATACCGGTTGGTTATCTTAGTGACTGACAGTTAATGTAGCATAAATATTAACGAATGGTGTTGCTTAAATACTATAGTACGAGTTATAGTGGAAGATGATGATAATGAAACCACAAAAAATCATTAAGTGTTATTTATGAGGGTTTCATTTCATTCTTTTTTGGAGATTGTTAAAGGAATAACAAGAAAAATTGTAATAAATGCCAGCTATATTCTCTATTACAAATCATAATTCTAAAAACTTTGCAAAAAAATTAGTTTTGGAAGAGGTTTTGATAAGTTTACCTAAAAGTAGACTTTAAACTAGTTTATGAAAAACTCGCCTTAAGTTAGGCTTTACATTTTGTTTATTTAGCAAATTTGCTTTTAATTTTTTGGATGTTTTTTAAGTTTTTCATTTAAATTTATTGATTTTTTGGATTACTTTTTGCTTAAATTTTAGAGTTAACAGCCTTTTATATTAGTTTATGAAAAAACTCGCCTTAAGTTAGGCTTTAAATTTTGTTTATTCAGCAAGTCTGCTCTCAATTTCATTTAAATTTATTGATTTTTTTTGCTTACTTTTTGCTTTGTGGTTAAATTTAAGAGGTAGGAGTTTTTATATATTTTTTTTCATCATTGATTTATTAAAAAAATAGCTTTTATCTTTATATTTCCCTTTCCCTAAATGCTCTTTTTCCTGGAGTTTTTATCATTTAAATGACATTCATATTAAAAATATAAAACCTTTTTTTGTATACAACAACTTATTCAAGCTAAAATGGGTAACATATATTAATAAAAAGTCCTTTTTTTGTTAATAACTCATATGTGAAAGGCAAAATATATATAACTAAACCCTTTCAATAATGAAACAAAACCATAAATAGAAAAAAAGAAACTGGACATTGGCATTTGAATGATGGTCACTTTATGTTTTTCCCCAAATAAAAAAAAAAACAAAAACAAAAATCTAACACAAAACAAGGGATATTTCATAATTTACACAAAAATTCATAAAAATAAATAAATGAATGTATAGAGAGCTCTTAAAAATCGAACACAACATACCCAAAAAACAACGAACGGTTTAAAATAATAATAATAATAATAAAAAACAACCCTCTTACAAAATGTAAGCAAAAAATGTTTAATATACAAAAAGAAGCTGTACAAGGTCTCAGACAATAATACAAATAATATCTACATATAAAACCGATTTGTAATTAACAAAATTGCCAAGCAGCCACTCAAACTCATCAAAATCATCGTCATCAGAGTCAGGCATTAAACCTCTAACCATTTTTATATTTAGCTACAAGCTTAAAAATAAAAAACAATCGATTGGCAACACACTTTACTTTTATAACAAAAACAAAAAATTAAAAACAATACACTCACTCACACATTAACATTTTAACACACAAAACAATAACAAAATACAGCTATTCTAGCTCTAAGACAGTTACATTGTAACACACACACACTCACACATGTCTTACTCTCTCACACATACGAACACAAACAACAACAACAAAATCAAACAATAAGTAATCATCATCAGCCTACTCATACTCTCAGCCAAATGCATTCTCCCAAAGTTGTTTATTATTGACTTATACAAAATCTATAGCATACTTTTAGGCTGTTTATATATGAACATATAAATACTAAGACTTTGGCGTTGTTTTTTGTTGCTAGAACGTCAAAGGAATTAAAATTCAGTCGTGCAGAAAAATTTTAAAATATTACCACTACATAAATATCGAAATATAAATATAAATACAAATGTCTTTGTTTTTATTAACAAAATCACACACCCGCCGCTCACATGTTCAGCTAATACTCACTCTTTTCTACTGTGTTGTTTTTTAAAAATAAAAGGGTTAAATTTTTTATGTTTGGATTTTGTTGAGATCTAATGAGTAAAAGAAACTGTTAAAGGGTTTAAATTTTAGAAAATATACAAAACGATGTTTTAGTTAGGCCGGTATGGAATTCAGAAGACAAAATTTCTAAGAGTGTGTGTGACAAATATCATTGATTCCTGATTGTTTCATTAGTGTTAGTATTTTGCATTTATTCAAACGAGTGTATGCTTTAGTTTTGTTTTAAAAGAAACCCCTTTTTTTTATAGCCACGTCCCAAGTCAAAGCTTATTATAATATATGAATGTGTAGCAAACTTTAAAGGGGTTTGTTTTTTTTTATTATTAATTAAGTTGAATATAAAATTATTGTTTATGCAAATTGTATTTTAAAGGAATGTTTGCCAACAGCTTAGATATTTAAACAGATATGTATGGTGTTTAGAGGAAAAAAAGTACAGTTGTCATTAAGAAATTAATACCAAAAGTATGCTTTAGATTTATTTGAATTAAAAATGAATGAAAAGTTAATCATCAAAGTAAAAATCTTCATATTACATTTTTCATAAGTTTTTGTTAAAAAAAAGTTGCTAAACAATGTTGCTTAACTTTGTAAGCCTACCATGTTGCTCTACATTGTATCTCAACAATGTTGCTAGTTGTTTTTTCAAGAAATCTAGAATTTCTTATAGTTTTCTTTAGCTCTCTAAGGATTTTTAAGATTTTAAGAAACAATGTTGCTCAACTTTGTATCTCAACAATGTTGCTAGATTTTAAATTGAGAAAATCTAGAATTTTATACTAATATTTTACAAGTTTTTGTTTTAAAGTTGCCAAACAATGTTGCTCAACTTTGTATCTCAACAATGTTGCTAGATTTTTAATTAAGAATATCTGAAATTTTTGTTAAATTTATTTTTGGGGAAAAATTTTACCATTGAAATCATAAAAGTTGCCAAACAATATTGCTCAACTTTGTATCTCAACAATGTTGCTAGATTTTTAATTAAGAAAACCTAGAATTTTTTGTTAAATTTATCATTTGTGAAAAATTTTACAATAGAAATCATAAATGTTGCCAAACAATGTTGCTCAACTTTGTATCTGAAAAATGTTGCTAGTGGTTTTTACGAAGAAATCTAGAATTTTATGTAATTTTCTTTATGGGTGTAAGATTTAAATTTTTTTTTTAGAAAAAGTTGTTAAACAATGTTGCTCAACATTGTATCTCAACAATGTTGCTAAGTCTGAAATAAAAAACAATCCAAATTTTTGTATTTATTTTTAGTTAAGTGTTATTTCAAAAAAATTTCTAAACAATGTTGCTCAACTTTGTATCTTAGCAATGTTGCTTAAACTCAAATAAAGAAAATCTAAAATTGTATGATTTAAATCAAAAAAGTTTGTTTATAAATAAAAATTGTGATTATTCCCTAGTATAATTCGATTTTTGTTTTGTACTACAAAATTAACATGTTGCCGAAAACTATACTTTAACTTTAAAAAATTATTTATCTCCCCAAAAGTATGCTTTACTTTTTCTCTCCCTTTAAATCTAACAAATATTCCATTTTTTTTAATTTATGATTTTATTATTACTTTTACGTGTTTTCAAAGGAAAACCTCAATTTTTCCTGTTGTTTTACTTCGCTGCTTCCCCTTAATCCCCCGCCGCCTAACTAAAAGAAACCTCATTTATCAATTTATTTTACTTGTCTACACAATTTCATCTATTCTTACCTTTTATTCACAGCTTTATGGCATTGTAATAATAAATAATATTTCAAATCTTACAGTCATTGATTAAAAACTTCGTTTAGACTACTATACAAATTCCTCTAACTCACATTCAAATCTCGTTGTTTTTTAAATGATTGTTATAAAGAGTTAGAGGGGAATTTACATTTACAACTAAAGATTTCATTAATAATTGGCACTTTGTTACCATTTGAATTTTCAATTTCAAAACTGAATTGTCTTGGTTTTGTATGCTGAAGGCTGGCATGGCTGGGTGGTGTCTGCTTAAAACCAAGATCCTTTAAGAAGTCTTTTAAACAATCGCATAATGAAATAAAATAATAAAAATAAATTAACAACAACAAAAGTCATTGATTATTTTGTATACATATTTTGCATAATAAAATCCATATTTCCAGCTATATTTAGTTTAGCATATTTTTGGGAGTGTTGACGACAGCTGAAGTTTGATGTTTGTTGGTTGAAAAACTTTTCTGTTTTCTCTGTTTGAAAATCTAACAGTTTGAGTTATTAAGATGATAGACAACATTGTCTATAACTAATTAGTTTTGTTTAAAAAGGGGGGTGTTTTTTTTTTTTATTTTTCAGACTCTAGGACAAAATTCTGTTTGTTTGTATGCCAACAAAATTCTTATTTGATTAATTATGAAATCTTACAAAAAAAAAATGAAAACAAAAAATCACCCTTTTATTTCCTTAAAATCTTTTCTAGGTAAAAAGGTAACACACATACTTGTAGAAATACAAACACATATGCAAATAAGTCTTTACACATGTGTGTGTTTTGTATGTTATTTGAATGTCTCATATGCTAATTTTGTTCATTTCTGAGACTCGTTAAAGTTTTCTTTTTTTACTGTTTATGCTTTACAAAACTTTGTTAATTTATCTATGTCTCTGCAATACTATGTTAATTTTTATTATTTATACATTATTGTTTGTTATTTTTATGTTTGAGAACATGAGTTTTTTATAGGTTTTTAATTCTAATAAATGCATTTTATTGCGTTGGCAACATTTTATTGTTTATTGGCTATAATCATATTAGTGTTCCAAAAGGAAGTGGTGGTAAAGCTCTCCCTTACTTCAATAGCTTTGGCCTAAGAGTATGTTATACATATGAGTATGTTTACCGTCTAAAGTTACCATAAAACAAAAATTTATTGTCATTGATTTAAATGTAGTTGACAACTTTATAGTCAACGGTAATGTATGAATATAGCACATGTAAGGCTTATAATTAAGCAGCAAAAGAGTTGCTATAAACACGCGAATTTTATTTCTAAAACCACAAAGAAAGCCTAAAGGTAGGCAACTATTTTTACATACTTAACAAACTATTGATTTTTGATATTTCAATTTTAAAGCAGTAAATTTACAAAATGTTGTAAATTTTGAACTTGTTTTCATTTTAAATAGTTTAAAACTATAATATAGCAAAGTTTAAAAAAAGTACCCAAAAAGTACTTTTTTGAAATTCTGTGTAATTGTTAAAAATTTAGCTTGAAAATAAATAAATTGTATTTCCAAAAAGCTGTTTAACTAAATTTCTATCAAATTTTTTAAAAAATTCCCAGTTTTTACAAAAAGTACCTAAAAAGTACTTTTTTATTTTTGTTAAAATTTTAATTTTTTTTGTTAAAAATTTAGCTTGAAAATAAATAAATTGTATTTCCAAAAATTTGTTTAACTAAATTTCTATCAAATTTTTTAAAAACTATCAAAACTTCCAGTTTTTACAAAAAGTACCTAAAAAGTACTTTTTTATTTTTGCTAAAATTTTAATTTTTTTCCTTCAAAAACATTAAAATAAGCTAATTTATAGAATTTTTACTCATATTTAAAAAAGTACCATAAAAGTACTTTTTGAAAATTTCTTTAATTTTTTAAAAATTTAAATTGAAAAGAAATAAATTGTATACCAAAAATTTTTTTAAATAATTTTACATACATTTTCTTTTAAAACACATAAAAAAAATTCCCTGTTTTTAGAAAAATTACCAAAAAAGTACTTTTTACTTTGGTACCAAAAAAAGTACTAAAAACTTAAAAAATATAAAAATAATATTTTATTATTACAAACTGTAATACAAATTTAATATTTTCTATATTTTTTAAATAATGAGCCCTTAAGTATGCTATAGTTTAAATTCAATATAGCTTTTTTTTGTCTAGTTTTCTTTATCAAAACCTAATTGATTGTTATTTGTCATTTACCAAAACCCCAACAAAACAATTTTTGACTGTTTTTTCTTTAGAAAAAAAAAAAGATTTACAAAAATTAATGAATATTAAATAAAAACCAGCAACAACAAAGAAATCTTAAACATACTTTAAGGCTTATTGCCTGGCTGTTATATAAAGACTATAAAATTTTTCAAGGTATATCATAAAAATACCAAAACAAATGAAACAACTTTTCCATATAAAACAACAACAAGAACTACCATAAAACAACCACTGTTTTGTGGTGTAATTCAATCTTGAAGCAACAAACGCTTAAATTCTATAGCATACATTTAGGCTCGTCAATAAATTTCTTGTTACTTGTTAAAAGAACAAACTTCTTTTTATATTTTTTTTTTTTTTGAAAATAAATAAAAAACCAAATAATTTTTTAATAAAATTAACATAAGGGTAAAAATCACAGCTCATATGTGAGCTAAACAAACTTAAAGATGTTAACGTTGTTGTTGGTTTTTTTTTTTTTTTTTCTTTGTTTTTTATTGTCAATTTGAAGGGTTTTATAAAGGCGGGGAAAATATATAAAGTAAAGGTATCAAGGCAACAATAGCTAGGTATTTATATGTAAGTAGTGTATGTGTTTGGTTAGGAAGACGGGAAGTTTTTAAACAATTTTCTTGTAAAGTTGTTTGGGCTGATGAAAATATGATAATTGGCTAAATTTGACAAGGGAAATTTCAATAATTTTTTTTCGTTATCTTGTGTTTCGAAGCAAATTATAAAGACAAAGTTTTTTTTTTAACAATTTTAATGACAACACATGTGTGTATGTGAGTTGTTTTTGTTGTTGTATTGTTTTATTTTATTTATTAATAATTAAAATTTCTTTTCTAAAGAGTTTTTTTTTAATAATTGAATTTTTCTTATGTTTTGTTTTATTACAGATTAAAGCCTTATTCGAAGAAGTTAAACGTTTAAGAAGCGTGGAACAAACACATTTAATACAAATCCATCGATTAGAAGAACATTTGGAAGCCAAACGCCAGCATATTATGCGTTTGGAATCCAAGCTGGATAAACAGCAAATTAATGAAGCTTTACAACAAACCCAGCAACAAGAACAACAACAAGAAGAACAGCAGCCAGAGCCACACAATTTGGAATCTACTGACGACAAGGACTGTGAAATGTTAGACACTAAAGAAAAATCTGTTGCCGAAGTCGTAACACCACAAGAAGAAGATGATGAGGAGGAGGAGGAGGATGAAGTACAAGAAATTGTTAAGGAGAGCAACTGTGATTTAACGCCTCTAACTAAAGAGAAATCTCTATCCCATGAAGAGGAAGAAGAGGAGGAGGAGGAGGAAGAAGACGACGATGATGATGAAGTTGTGGTTCGATCAGAAAATAATCAAAATTCCGCTGATTTAGAAGAGTGTACAAATACCAAGGATTCCATGAAAGACATACAAATCAAAAAGGAAACACAGTAAGTTAAAGTAGAGTATAAAACAACAACTCCCAAAAACTAATTTAGTTAGAAAACTATATTTGTTAGTGACAATACTTAAATACCCTTTACCTTAGAGTAATTTCAAAGAAATTTGTTAAAAAAAAAATTTTTGAAAAAAAAATATTTTTTTGAGACAATTTTTTTTTACTGAAAAAAATTAATTTTTTTTCCAAAAAAAAAAAATGTTTTTGCAAAGCCCTTTCAAATAGCTTTCATTTGATATACATATTGTTTAAGTAAATACCTTTGTATTCAGGAATATATAAAAATATAAAAATTTAACCAAAAATCGAGTTGCACCTAAATTTTTGCTTATATCTCATGTAATTATATATCGATTTTGCTGATTTTCAATAGCAAAATTCCCGATAGTTTATTTGATATATTGAAATATGTAAGGGGTTCTTAAAATATGTGGGGCTTTGGGAAACTTGATTTACACTAACATACAAACAGGCAGAAATTGCAATTTCCGCTTCTTAAATGAAAATTGTAAAAAACTTAATAACAAACTTATTATTAAAGGTGAAGGGTAAGCTTTATATTTTTTAATAGATAAACTCAAACTCAGGTTTTTGTTTGTGTTGTACGAAAAATTTATAATTTTTTTTTATTTCTATTTCCAGATCACCTTTATCTTTAGACTCGATTAGCCAACAAAATGCCATTGCTGCCGCAGCAGCTGCCGCCGCTGCCTGCAATAATGATCCCAATAAATTCCAAGAACTATTAATGGAGCGCACCAAAGCTTTGGTAGCCGCTGAAGCTTTAAAGAACACCGAAGGTAATTTACTTTTTATTTATAATTTTTTTTTCAAACTTAGCCACACTTTTTTCTATAAAAAATCTTATATTTTTCTTTAAAAAAAAAAAGGTTTTATTTAACTTATTTTCCTTTAATTTTATTTTATTTAAACTCAATATTTACCCAATTGACAAACAAAGAAATTTATTCATTTTTTTATCTTGCTACAAAAAAAAAAAGAAAGAAAGAAAGAAAGAAAGAGAAAAAACAAATTTTTATACTTAAATGAATTGGAAAAAAATATATATTTATGGCTGTTGTTGTTGATGTTGTGTTTATTGGTGTGGTTTTTACAAAAGAATTATAGACTTTACTTCTTTTTTTTTAAATAAATAAATACTATAAAATGCAATGTTTAAATTCTATACAAAGCAAAAAAAAAATGCAAGAAAGAGAAAAACTGTGGGCGGCTTTATTTTGCGTTTGTGTTACTTTTATTTTCAAATAGGCGCCAACATTTATGGCTCTCAATTCTTAACAAAATAAATAAATTTTATAAAAACTTAAACTCTATTAAAAGATAAAGAAATCTTATCAAATACAAATAACTATCTAGCAAATAAAGAATTACTAAAAGAAATCGTTTGCATGTTTCAATTTATATATGATTTCCTTCAATCAAATATGATGTTTTTTACTCTGATTTCCTTCAAACAAATTGGCGGTTTTTAACACATTTGTTTTTTTTTTTGTTAACATAACTTCACAATTCACAAATTCACTGTCTCTCTCTCTCAAACTCTCATAAACTGCTTTAAAAAAAAATTCCAAAAAATATGATTTCTTTATAACAAAAAATTAAAAAAAAAAAGCAACACACACTAAGGTTTTGTTTTCTGTATAATTCTTCTTGTATAAAATAATTCACAGCCACAGAAAGTTTAGTTCAAGAAGAGCCCTCAAGTTTAGATACAAATCAATTAACAAATGTTAATGAAGCTAATAATAAAGCTAAAGCTGCTCAAGATGTTGAGGAACATGTTGAAGCCTCAAAAGTGCCAAAAATTGAAATACTCGACGATGATGATGATGATGAAGAGCAAGAAATTGTAAATAATGAAGTTGAAACACCCAAAGCCTCAGCTGACAAAATGATTTTAAGCTCTAGCATAGATTTAGAGGCTTTGGAGGCTAGCGACAAGCCTTTGGAAGATGAAGAGGAAGTCGAAGCTGAAGACTCTTCTACATTTAAAGAAAATGTGCAACGTTTTGGCACTTTGTTGGGTGAGGAATTGGTAAATACTTATTGGCGCCGGGGTTTTGATGCCACCAAATCCTTGTATAACAATAACTATCATCAACAAAGCCACCAACAGCACAATATGCAGCAGCACCAGCAGCAACAACAACAACAACGCTCTTTGCAGCACCAACAGCAGCAGCAGCATCATCATCAGCAGCAACAGCAATTGCTTATGCAACAGGCTGCTAATGTCCATCATCAACAACAGCAACAACAACCACACCAGCCCATACAACATCATCATCAACAGCCCTCAACACAATCACATTTATCACAGCCACCCTGTGGTCCCTCCTCGACCACCTTGCTTAGTCAATTAGTTAATTCTACTTTTTCTACTCCCAACTCTAATTCTACAACTCAATCCTCTTTACGTTCTGCAGATGGTTTTACACACTCCCAAACAGCGTCGTCTCACCATCATCATCATCTAACGCCACACCTTCCACACCACCACCATCATCACCTGCACCATCAGCTGCCTGTCCACTTGGCCGATCAACACGATAAGTCTAACCTGAATCATCATGACTCCTCGGCTTCCAGTGCCAGCACCCCCAATTTGCAGGAACAGCGCAGTAATCATGAGGATCATCACAGTTTGTCATTGAACGGTTCTTTGAAGAATTTGGAAGATAACAACAATAGCTTATGTGCCACACCCACCAGTCATCATATGGCCGCTGGCCATCCCTCTCACTTGCCCCATGGCTTTTTGCCCGGTCTACCATTCCAGTTCCAAGAGCGTGGTCACTTCCGTTTTGCCGACGATTTGCAATTGCCACCCGGCACTTCTATGGCTGGCCGTTTGGGTGAATCCTTGATACCCAAGGGTGATCCCATGGAGGCTAAATTACAGGAAATGTTGCGCTACAACATGGACAAATATGCCAATCAAGCCTTGGACACTTTGCATATTTCACGGCGTGTACGTGAACTGTTGTCGGTGCACAACATAGGCCAGCGTATCTTTGCCAAGTATATATTGGGTTTGTCACAAGGCACCGTTTCGGAGTTGCTGTCCAAGCCCAAGCCCTGGGATAAATTGACGGAGAAGGGACGTGACAGTTATCGTAAAATGCATGCCTGGTCATGTGATGATAATGCTGTTATGCTACTCAAATCGTTAATACCTAAAAAAGGTAAGTTTTTCCTTTTCCCTTTTTTGTTTCTAGAGTTAATAGTTTAAGAGAATTGTGCTAAGGGTAAAGGGTTGAAAATGTTGCACTTTTTCTGACCTCTTTTTAGAAAAAAAGTTTAAATGTAATCAGTAGGTATCAAATTAAAGGTATTTACAAGATCTACCACAATAATAATGGTATACCTTAATAAATGAAGACAATAAATAAAAAAAAACTTTGTAAACTTTTACAATTTTCCAAACATTTTTATATACCTAGAGACAGATATTTTAAATAGCTTTAATTTGCCACCAAATTTATCTGCAATAGTACCAAAAATGCGTTTTTGTAAAGTAAGGGGCAGAAAAAGTGCAACATTTTTTCCCGTTTGTGTTCTTTTGCACTTAGCAACAGAAAGTTTTCATAAAATTTGCATTTCAAGCGACAGATCTTTTAAATAGCTTTAATATGCCACCAAATTTATCTGCATTAGAACCAAAAATAAGTTTTTGTAAAGTAAGGGGCAGAAAAAGTGCAACATTTTTTCCCATTTGTGTTTTTCGGCATTTAGCAACAGGAAATGTTCTTAAAAATTTGCATTTCAAGCGACAGATCTTTTAAATAGCTTTAATTTGTTACCAAATTTATCTGCAATAGTGCCAAAAATAAGTTTTTGTAGAGTAAGGGGCAGAAAAAGGGCAAAATTTTTTCACATTTGTGTTCTTTTGCACTTAGTAACAGAAAGTTTTCATAAAATTTGCATTTCAAGTGACTGATCTTCTAAATAGCTTTAATTTTTCACCAAATTTATCTGCATTAGTACCAAAAATAAGTTTTTGTAAAGTAAGGGGCAGAAAAAGTGCAACATTTTCACTTTAAATTAGAATTCTTAGCTAAATATAACATGTTTGTTATTAGATGGTTTAAAATATTGTAAAATTGATAGCATTTGATTAGGTTGGTAAAGTTTTGTAGAGAGAATGTAAGTAAACATCTTGCTGATGAGATTTCATTCCTGTTTAATTTTTGGCTAAATTTAAGCCTTTTCAATTTATTTCCTTTTTTTATTATTTTCTTAATTTGATGTTTTGCTGCCAAAATTTATTATATAGTTTTTCTAATTTGCTGCTAGAAATTTATGTTGTAATCGTAATGTTTAAATATATTTAATGTGGTTGTTAATCAAATAAATTTCATTAAATTTAGCTAAAAATTTCACACATTTTGTGTTACAGACAGACTCTCTATATATGATTTTATGTTTTTTTTTTATATTTTTAATACAATTATTTTAAATTAAAAGAAAATTCTTTACATTAAAAAAAAAACTAAAACACAATAAAAATTTATTTAAGAAACACTAAATTTAAAAAGGCAACAACAACTATATGAAATATATATTACTAGTAAGGGATTAGGTAATGAGTGAACTCTGTCTCTCCCTGTTTTCAAAAAAAAAAATTTTATTATTCTTTGATGAATTGTTTCAGTCACACTGAAGCTAAGAAAAGAAAAGTTGTAACGATGACGGCTTTAATAATGATGATGTCGGAGACGAACCTCTTCTCTTACTCCCGTTTCTATTTAAATATTTATTTATCTGTCTGATGTTTGAGTTTGTATTTTGTTTGTGATCTGTAGCAAGTATTTTTAATGTCATATACTTGTAATAATATATAGATTTTTGTTTTTCTATATGCTCAAATCAAGTATCTATAAACTGGCTAAAAGCCAGCAGCCGCCCAGCCAGCCACACACCAGCAATGGCATCAAGATTTTGTGGTGTTTTTTTTTTTCTTAATTATTTTTGATTTCTGCATAAAATTGAAAAATAAGCAGCAGACAAGTTAGTTTTGGTTATTTTACACAGTCTAATATGATTTTTTACAATAAATTTACAAAAAAAAAAAAAAATGTCTTTGAAGGAATTCAGTTTTATTTGCATTATGTACGTTTGGGGGATTTTGATGTAATTATTGAGAAATGAAATGATTTTGGCGTGTAGACAGACATCAATTTTTACAAATTTGCGCGTTTGTTTTATTTTTTTCATTTAAACATACAAATAGTTACCAAACTGAAAACTTTAATTAACATGAAGAAGATTTTGTTCATTTTTTTTCTTTTGCTTGGCTTTTAATTGCATTTTCTGGTAGCAGCCAAAAGAAAAATATTGTAATTATATTACAAAACCCCAAAAAAAGAGAAAAGTTTAGTTTAACAAAGATTTTAATCATTTAACAATCAATATTACGAGAAAAAAAAAGCGAAACAAATTTAGCAACATGCAAATTTGCATGTTCAAATTAAAACATTAAAAAGGAATTTAGCAAAATTTAAAGCATATCCTTAAGGGGCTGGACAAAGAAAACCCACAAAAAATAAGAAATTAAAAGGAATAAAGAATAAATCTTTAAGGAAATCTATAAAAATATAAAAAAAATCTTCTAAATTAAAATAAATGCAAACATTTTTTTTATAAAAAAAACTATTTTTTTTTTTTTCAAGTCTTTAAAACTTTTAATTTTTATAATTTTCTTTTATTTTAAATAAATATCAGTAAATATAACCTTAAATTCCTATTTATATTATATTTAAATACAATTTAAACAAAAAATATTTTTACCAACCCCTAAAGTAGGCTTTAAATTTGCTTAAATTCAGTTTAAATGCCATAATTTTTAAAATTTCTTTAATTTTTTATTAAATCATTTAAACAATATTCATAAAATTAATTATATTTGAAACCCAGCAACAAGGTATTTTTTATTTGATTTCCTTATAAATCCAAACCTAAACCAGCAACAGTGTTATTGGCAACAGCAAGACTTTATATATGAAAAATACCCTATTTATTTAAAAACTATTTTCTTAGTTTCTTTTTACCAACAACTCAAATTACTTTTTAAAGTGCGTGCAAATAAAACGTTTGTCTTTAAAAAAACCCACAAAACCTATAGATACAGGTAAATACATACCAAGAAAAGGCAGTAGTGAAAGGCTTAAGACATTTGTGCAATACCAACAAAATACTTTTTTTTTTTTTATAAAATGTCGTTACTGTGTGTTAAAAAAAAATAGAATGTATGAAAATACAATTGGTATTTATACGGAAACATGCAATTTTTCAAATATCCTTGTTGTTTTGAAACGCGTTTTCTGTATAAAGCAACACACACACACACAGAGAAAAAGTCATTGGTAAACAATTTGAACGTTTAAAAGAAATACAAGGTGACACATGACACTTTAAAGATTTATTGGTTTTTGATTTTTCGCCATTTAGGAATGTCTGTATTTTAAAAAGGTTAAGGGTTAAAAATAATACACAAGTTTAGTGTATAAACCACTAAATAACTAACATTTTGAAGGCCTAAAAATAGTGGGGAATTTTTTGTTTAGTTTATAAACCAAAAGAAAAAATAAATTTCCAAAAATTTTCTTACAAATTTTAAAGAGAAAATTTTAAAAATCTTTATTAAACAAATAATTTAAATAAAGATTATCTTTATTTTAATATAAAAATTGAGGTTTTTTAAATTTGTAATAAAATTCTTGAGAATTTTTAATAAAATTCTTGAGAATTTTTAATAAAACTCTTGAGAATTTTTAATAAAATTCTTGAGAATTTTTAATTCCTAATTAAAAAAAAATCTTTAAAATCTTTCTTAAACAATTAATGTTTACATTATTTTAAATATCAAAATTGAGGTTTTAACTAAATTTTTAATAAAATTCTAGAGAATTTTAAAATTTTTTTAATTTTTTAAAAAAAAAATATTAAAATCTTTATTAAACCAATTATTTTAAAGGTTTTCATTACTTTAAATATAAAAATTTAGGTTTTTTTTTACAAAATTTTTAATAAAATTCTAAAGAATTTTAAAATGTTTTAATTCTTAAAAAAACTCCTAAAGTAGGCAACATTTTTTATCCATATTAAAAGAAAAACATTGAAAAAATAAATAGTTCTTAACAATTTGCTTATTTCTAATTTTAGCTATGTTTTTTAATAAAATTCTTTAGAATTTTAAAATTTTTCAAAATTTTTATAAAAATCTTAAAAAAAAAGTCTTTATTTTTTTTTTTTATATTTTAAACAAGAAATCTTTATAAATCTATCTAATTAAATAAAATTGTTAACAATTCTTCATTATTTAGTGGATTTTTAAATTTATTTAAATAAAATTCTTCAGAATTTTAAATTTCTTAAATTTTTTTTTATAAAAACCCCTAAAGTATGCAACAGTTTTCATATATTTTATAAATTTCGAAACAAAAATGTTTCAAAATCAATTAAATTACATCAAAATTTAAACAATTCTTTATTATTCTATTGCTAATTAATAAAATTCTTTGGAATTTTAAAATTCTCCAAATTTTTATAAAAATCTTAAAAGTAATATTTATTTTTTAGATATTTTAAACAAGAAATCTTTATAAATCTATTAAATTTAATCATATTTGTTAACAATTCTTTATTATTTTATGGATTTTTAAATTTATTTAAATAAAATTCTTCAGAATTTTAAATTTTTTGAAGTTTTATATAAAAACCCCTAAAGTATGCAACAGTTTTTATAAATTTCAGATCAAAACTATTTCAAAATCAATTAAATTACATCAAGATTTTAACAATTCTTTATTATTTTAGTGCTAATTAATAAAATTCTTGAGAATTTTTTAAATTTTCAAAGATTTTTATAAAAATCTCAAAAGTATGCAAACATTTTTTATAAATTTCAAATCAAAAATGTATTCAATTACATGAAATTGATAATAATTTTAATAAAATTCTTTAGAATTTTAAATTTTTTATAAAACTCCCTAAGTATGCAACAGTTTTTATATACCCTAAAGTATGCACCAATATTTCAAATCAAAAATGTTTGAAAATCAATTCCTGCATAGCAAATTGTTAACAATTCTTTATTATTTTATGATTGTTTAAAATTTTTTTAATAAAAATCTTTTTTTTACAAAAATCTCCAAAATAAGCATAAATATTTATAAAATTCAAATCTGCTAGAGGAATTTTTGTGGTATTAAGAGTTTAACCTTTAATTTTTTTAGTCAATTTTTCTTATACTTAGTTTAACCTTTAGTTTTTTGTAAGCACCTTAAAGTATGCAATACTTTTTTGTTGTTATTTTGTATGTGTCTCTCTCTCTCTTTCTTCTTAGTGTTTTTACTGCTCTTTGCTTATTAACACTTTACGCAATTAAATTTAGCTTCTACTCTTTGTAATATGAAGGGTTTATTATAAACCCTGTTGTCTGGCTATAAAGGATCAAAACACATACAGTTTCAAACAAAAATTCCTGGTCAACCAGAATTTTTTTTTTCCAATTTTGTTGCAACATGTGACATTGTTAGTTTAATCCTTAATAATTTAGGAAAATATGTGCCTTTCAAGTTACAAGCTTTTAACGGGACGTCCCCAAATATTTTGTAAATTTTTGGTAAAGGAAAAAGTAAAAATTTTTGGAAAGGTATTTTTTGGGGGCCAATATTAAACAAAATTTATAATTAACAAGTGTTAATAACATAAATCATTTTCTTTTTTTGGAATTTAAACTTTTATTTTTTTTTAATTTTTCCCCTTTTTTTAAAACAATTATAATTTTGAAAACAAATTTGTTGCAATTTTCTTGCTATAAAGCAAGTGGTCTCTTAAATAAAACTTTTTTTTGTTTGAACTTTTTATTTTAGTTTTTCTAACAAACACTGGGGGAAAAAAAAAACTTAAAACAAAAAAAAATTATTGCCTACTTTTAGCTGAGAAACTTTTGTTTTATTTTATTTGTTTTAACAATAAATGTTTGTATTAACTTAAATGAGAAAAAAATCAATAGGAAGCTAAAAAAGAGTAGATGTAGAGAGAAGTAGCATGCAGAAAAAAAAAACCTTTGAAGTTGTAGGAAAACAATAAATGCAACAAACCAAACAAAATTAAAGAGTTGAACAGAAGCACAGCAACACAACACAACAGCAACAACCTTTAGAATTGTTTAACAGTATAAAAAAAAGTATAGCATACTTTTAAGGCTAGTATGAGAAACAATACAAAAAAAAACAGAGTAAGAGAGAATGACGTCTAGAGATTTTAAGCGTCAATGAATTTTTAACAATAATTTGTTAGAAAAAAATTTTGAATGAAACAACAAACGTCATTAAATAAAATAGATTTTTTTTTTGTAATAATTTTCAAACAAAAGGGAAAGGTTTTTTGAAATTTTTAAATATATCCACAGAAATTTTGTAAATTTTTTAAAAATTTATTTTAATTCTATAAAAAAAATATTAAAAGAATTTTGTTTAATGGCTTAAAACTCTATTGTTTGGAAATTTAATTCTCAAAATTTTTTATATTTTTTGAAATATTTTTTTTTTTTTTGATTTTTTTTACAATTTTCAAAAAATTAGTACTTAAAATATTTTGACCTGTTTGTCTGCTTAAATAAATTTTAATGGGCATCTCTTTTGTACAACAACAACAAAAACCACACACTGATTTACTAAAAGCCATAAATTAGCATTTAAAAAATTGTTTTGGTTTTTCAAATTTTATACGTTTTTCTTTCATTTAGTTTTTTCTTTTAATATTTTTTGCCATCATCATCATCATCTACACATCATTGAAATGAAAAATCGAAAATTGTCACCTAAAAGCAACACACGCACAGTGTGTAAAAGCAGCAGCAAAAACAGGCCAAATGATGACACATTCTTTAACATGTAATTTGTAGGAATATTATTATTATGTTCTGTTCTGTTTTTTTTTTTTTAAAGCAACAAACAATGTGCAACAACAAATATTCAAAAATTCATTTTCTATTCAAGATTTATATGCTTATACAAATCACAAGAAATTGAAAATAATAATAGGCTTCACACACCAAAAAAACTGAAAACCATTAAAATTTTTCATTGAATTTTTATTTTATTTTTTTTTTGATTTTCAAAAAAAAAATATTGAGTAGGTGTTAATTTTTTTTTTCAGATTTGTTGTTGTTGTTTTTTAGCTGTTGTCTTTTTTTTATATACACAAATTTTTTATAATTTATTTTATTATTTATTCAATATTTTGGGGCTGATTTTTTGCTACACGTTTGCTCTATAAAAGCAAAGAAAAAAAAAGGTGATGGCAAGCAACAAAATTAAATTAATGAAGTAAATCAAAATTTATGTTGAGTATTCAGGGATTAACATGTTGTTTAATTTATAGACACTATATTGATTAAAAAAAATAAAATACTAAATATAAAATAAAGCCTTCAAAAAACTCATGACAAAGCGTAATCGATTAAAAAAGATTTGAAAAACAAATTTTCAGTTTTATGAGACTAATAAATAAATTAAGCAATTTTTGATTTAAAATGTTAATCCTTTTTGCAAACTAAAAAAAATTCAAATTTTATTTCAAACAAATTTTGAAAAAAAAAATATTGAAAATTAAATTTCAAAATTTTTAAGCAATATTCAAACTAGTTATTAAAAAGAAATTTTTAAAAAGTAAAAAAAAAATCGAAAAAAATTTAAAATTATTTTCAAAATTTTTATCCAATATTTAAACGGAATTTGAAAATTTTGAAAAAAATTCCAATTATAATGTAAAATTTTTAATTATTTAAAAAACAATGATTTTCATAAATCCTTTTCTAAAAATTAAAAAAAAAATATTGAAAATTTTATTTAAAAAGATTCGAAAAAAATTAAATTTATTTTCATCATTTTTATGCAATATTTAAAATAGTTATAAAAATGAAATTTTTAAAAATTAAAAAAAATATTGAAAATTTTATTTAAAAAAAAATTGTTTAATAATTTTCAAAATTTTGAAAAAAAAAAGATCCAATTAAATTCCCAAATTATAATGTAAACTTGTTATTTATTTAAAAAACAATGATTTTCATAAATCCTTTTCTAAAAATTAAAAAAAAAAAAATATTGAAAATTTTAATTAAAAAAGATTCGAAAAAAAATTAAATTCATTTTCAACATTTTTATGCAATATTTAAACTAGTTATAAAAACAACATTTTTAAAAATTAAAAAAAAATATTGAAAATTTTATTTAAAAAAATGTATTTTCAAAATTTTGAAAAAAAAGTTCCAATTAAATTCCCAAATTATAATGTAAACTTGATAATAATTTGAAAAACAATGATTTTTATAAATCCTTTTCTAAAAATTAAAAAAAAAATTGGAAAATTTTATTTAAAAAAAGATTCGAAATAAAATTTAATTCATTTTAAAAATTTTTATGCAAAACTAGTTATAAAAACGAAATTTTTAAAAATTAAAAAAAATATTGAAAATTTAATTTAAAGAAAATATTGTTTCATAATTTTAAAAATTTTGAAAAAAAAGGTTCAAATTAAATTCTCAAATTATAATGTAAACTAGTTAATAATTTAAAAAACAATGATTTTCATAAATCCTTTTGAAAAAAATAAAAAAAATATTGAAAATTTTATTTAAAAAAAAGATTCAAAAAAAATTGGAAAAAAAAATTAAATTCATTTTCAACATTTTTATGCAATATTTATCTAGTTATAAAAACGAAATTTTTAAAAATTAAAAAAAAAAAAATATTGAAAATTTTATTTAAAAACAAATTTTCAAAATTTTTAAAAAAAAGTTCCATTAAATTCCCGAATTATAATGTAAATTTCATAAATCCTTTTGTAAAAATTAAAAATAATATTGAAAATTTTATTTAAAAAAAAGATTCGAAAAAAAAATTTAATTAATTTTCAAAATTTTTAAGCAATATTTAAACTAGTTATAAAAACAAATTCAAAAAAAATATTGAAAATTTTATTTAAAAAAAATTGAAAATTAAATTTCCAAATTATAATGAAATGTTGGTAATAATTTAAAAAACAATCAATTCCATTAATCCTTTTTTCATTCTATTAACTTTTTTTTGAGAATCCTATAGTTCCCTACCCTGCTTATCATAATACATATTTCTAATTTAGCTTGTCTTCTCAAACATCTTGTCTTTTCTTTTCATATTTCTTTATTCTCAACACCCTTTTTTTTCTTTTATTATTAGTACCTTGATTTCTTTCGTTTGTTTTTTTTTTTCTAATACTTTCAAAACCAATTTCAATTGCATGCATTCATTTGTTGTTATTTATCTTTTGCCATAGATAATTTATTGCATTTTGAAGTGTTATTATGTTGCAGGCTAAAAAAAAAGGAAAGAAATTCACTTCTTTTGACTCAAAGCAAAACAGTGTTGAGTGTAATTTGCAGGGGTGAGGGGGGTTTGCAAAATACTCCTTAACTTTGTAAAAGACTTGATAGGCATTTTAATTAGAATTTATTTCATTTTACGCAATTTAGCGCTGCACAAAATATATGTACTTACATATTTAAAAAAAAAACCAGTGGCATATTTTAACATAAATTGATTTTTGTGCATACAAATGTTTATTACAACACTTTACCTTTATTTTACTCTCTGTAAGAAGTTGTAAAATGGAAATTTTCTTTTTGACATTTAATTGCAGGAAATATAATTGAATAATTAGAGAGGGAATAAAGCCAGTACTTGTAGATTTCACACAAAAAACCATGTAAAATAATTGATTGTTTTATACAAAATTTTGTATATCATAAATAAATTACAATTATATGCAAAAATCCAATTGAGTAATTGGTTTTTGAAAAAATTTAATTGCCGTTCGAAAAACTTGAAATAAATTTAAAGAATTTTTTTAATAAATAAAGAATTTTTATTGTAAAATTCCTGATAAATGAAGAATTTTTCAATTTCTTTTTTTTTAAATCCCTGAAGAGTTTTATTTATAAAATTCTCTTTTTTTTTTTTGCTCCTTAGAATTTTTTTTTTTAAATTTCAGATTTTTTCTTTAAAATTCTTGCTAAATTAGGAATCTTTTAACAAATTTCTATCTTATGCTTATTATTATACAAAATTTTATTTTTAAAATTTGTTTAAAAATTTAAAAATTTCCCTCCCTTAAGAATTTTAAACCTCAAAATATAAGTCTTCTGGTTTAAAGACACTTTTCTTTGTCTAAAAAATTCTTGATTAAAATAGAATTTTTAACAAATTTTACTTTCCACATTAGTTTAAATAATTAGTTTTTAAAAAAAAACTTATTTTGTTCTAAAAAAGTTTAGCTAGTGTTTAAATTCGTTTCTTATAAATTCTATTTTTAAGGAATTTTTAAATTTTCCCTTCTTTTTTTATTGTATATAAACTGAATTGTTGTTATACAAGAAAAAAAATCCTTTTTTTATTAGATTTAAATTAATTAAACATCAAACGGTTTTTGTTTTAATAATATTTCCATATTTTTTTTAGATTTTTTTCTATTTTTTTTCTACGCTTACAATTATTAAACGCTAATTCAATTTGTTTTTTCATTATTCTTGCATGGTTAAACACAAATTCTGTAAAAAAAAAAAAGTCAATTTTTTTTATTATGTTTCCCCATGATAGAAAACCATGCACAACACAACAACTCCCTTTTAAAAATAAAGCAAAATATCCTGGCTTTATTGAAATAAACCAAAATATGAAGAAAAAAAAAAGAATTTAACAAAATATGACCTTGTTGATGATTTTTATATTGAAATCAAAAAAAAAAAAAATCTTGCTTTTGAATAACCAACGTAAATTATTGCATCATTTCATGGGTTTTTTTTTTCAAACGTTCAAACGTTTATTTTTATATTTGGTTTTTTGTTAAACACAAATAGAGAAAACACTTTGATTTATGATGATTTCAAACATAGCTGCAGTTTGAAATAAAAATTCTATCAAAAGCGTATTAGTGGTTTTTAAACATCGCTCTACATGTTCCTCTACAATGTTGTGGTACTAGTTTCTAATGAAAATTATTTCAGTCTTCAGTTAAAAATCCTGGCAAAAAACTAATCATACAAGTGGTTTTTCATGTTGTCAAACTGAAAGAATTTTTGTTTTCATTCTGTTTTACTTTGAATATTTGTGAAAATTGTTTTACAATTGCCAGGATAATCGATTCCCAAAGGAGCAAACACTTAACAAACATAAAAGGTTGTCTAACATCCGCTTGAATGTTTATGAAAAACATTCATTCTTTCATTCATTCATTCACTCCATCATTCATGCATTCATATTCATATTGGATGTTCTCTAGATCATCAGTGAGACTCCAACTCTATTTTTGCAAGACCTAACTCCCTCTATCTCTCTCTCCTTTTCGTTATTTTATTATTAAAACCAGGAGTATTTATTCAAAACGTAACGTTTGAGTTGTCGTCTATAGGAAACGGAAATCAACACATGAATGACAAATGGCATATAACGGTTGAATTGTTTGATTACATTGAACCAATGTTGCAAATTCTACACAATAGTTGGAAATTATACTTTCAATAAGGAAAATAAAAAAACTTTAAATACCTAGAAAATACAACAACAAGGAAGGATATCGTACAAAATATATTTCCAATATTTGTATTTTCCTTTTGGCTGGTGTTAGAGAAGTGTTAGATTTTGTGCCAAAGTAGAAGAAATTAAAGGGAAGAGGTAGAAATTTCAACTTCATTTTAGGATTATCAATGTTTTTATAAACAACACAAAGAAAAAAATCTAATAAAAAAATATTTACACAACAGGAAAGAGAAACAAAACACTATCAAACTACCAATATTTCCTTTAAACTTTAATATAACCACAATTTAGCTTAGTAAATTATTTGCTTTTTTAAAGGTATAAACATAGATGACAACTAGATATTTTCCCAGTAGTTAAGCAAGTAATCAATGTATGCCTTACTCCAATTTATATATTTTGGGTCATTTGACACGTATGAGCTCTTTGTAATGCAGAGAGAAGTCAATTAGTTACTTTATAAATCCCATGTAATCTAGCGTGAAGTCAATTGTCACTTTAGTGTCTCTAAGTAATCTAGGGTGTAGTCAGTTTAAACGTTATTTTACCCACGAGCTATCGCATAGTCTCATTGTAATCCAAAAGTATCAATTGAAAACCTGCTTAGGAAATGCACGTGTTAAAATAGCTAGTCCCGTAGCTAGTTATGTAACTAGTTGTCAACCTAACTTAAATCACTATTTCAGGACACTCTCCAACTGCTGGGTTCTTATTGTATCATTCATATATTTGAAAAGAGAGCAATTTTGCTTAATTTCTTTAATAAACATTTCTCTCCCCTTCTCTCCAATGTATTTATTCCATGAATTTCAATTTAATAAACTTTAGTTGCCTACAAAAAAAAACTTAAACTTCTTTAGAAAAATTCCTCTTCTGTCTTTATGATAAATAATTTACAGTCATGTTAAAAATGCCTAAGCATTTGCAAAAAAACTGTTTATGACTTAATTTCGTTAAAAAAAAAAAAGAAAAAAAACCTTTACTTCTACAGACAGATCAATAAATTGTCATAAAATCAAACACTGCAGGCAAATTGAGGAATTACTTGTTCTTCCACTCTCCACTTCCACTTATAAATGAACTCTAGAGTTTTGCAATTTCTAAAAACCCTCATAAACTTTATTCCTTTTCATTCAACACAAGCGGTATTCTTTCTTAAATGGTCAGTCAGTCTTACACACATCATTCTGGTTTTTTTAAATTTTAAGTTAATTTTTATGACATGATTGATTTTGTTTTTTCCCCCATTTTACCACCGTTAATGGGAAATTTATTACCCCTACTTTTCAGTACTAATTTCTTGTTTCTTTTTTTTTTGCTCATTTTAGATTCTGGTTTACCTCCTTATGGCACAGGTGGTGGTGGCCGTGATGATTCAATGTCTGATGAACGTATTGCTCATATTTTAAATGAGGCTTCTTCGTTAATGAAATCTTCGGGTCCCTCGGCCATGCATCATGAACATCAAAGAAGAGCCTCCACCATACCGGAAGATTCCCGCAGCAATGATGATTCCAAGTCACCACATCAACCCTGCTCTTCGCCGTTTTACAAAGAGCATCACAGCAAGTCTCAGGGAGAAACTGTTATGCCGGGCCAAGGACATTTGCGTCCAGATGAGATGAATCCTGAGAAAATGGCCCGACTCTATCAAGAGCTTATGGCTAGAGCTCCCCGGGAAGCTTTTCCAGGGTAGGTTTTATAAAATTTTGTTTAATTGAACAAATGATGCTAATTTTAATAGTAGTTTTTTGCTTTCTCCCTTTTTCAGTGGCGGTCTGCCAGCTGCGGCCGCTGGCATGGGTGCCAATGCCTTCCCCGGCTTGGCGGCCGATGACAATATGCGCCTGGCTTTCGAGCGTGAAATGTCCAAATTGCAGCAACAACAACAGCAGCAGCACCAGCAACATGCTGCCCAGCCACCCAGCTTTGCCAACTTCTCTAGTCTCATGGCTTTGCAGCAGCAAATGCTGAATGGCGCTCAGGATCTATCACTAGGCCCCGAGGACAAGCCTAAGGACACTAACAACAAGGTTAATGGTCAACGCAGCTCTTTTGAGGGTTCTCAAAACTCGCTCAGCAATCATGGCCAAACAACACCAAACGCCAAAGATTCTAACTCCTCCGAAGTGGAAAGACTTTATCCGGGCATGGTGAAGTCAGAACAGGGCAACAAAACCCCCGCTCCCTTGCCATCCAGCAATAACTCCACCACCAATACCAACTCAGCTGCTCCCAGTCCTCTCAGCAACTCCATACTCCCGCCTGCTATGACTCCCAATGAGGAATTTTCAGCCACCGCCAGCCCTCTGCAGAGAATGGCCTCCATTACCAATTCGTTGATTACCCAGCCACCCGTACCACCTCATCACAATCCTCCCCAAAGACCCACCAAAGCCGTCTTGCCTCCCATTACCCAGCAGCAGTTTGATATGTTCAACAATCTCAACACCGAGGACATAGTGCGTCGTGTTAAAGAGGCTTTATCGCAATATTCCATATCTCAGCGTTTGTTTGGCGAATCAGTATTGGGTTTGTCTCAGGGCTCCGTCTCCGATCTCTTGGCCCGGCCCAAGCCCTGGCATATGCTGACCCAAAAGGGCCGCGAACCCTTTATACGCATGAAAATGTTTTTGGAAGATGAAAATGCCGTGCATAAACTGGTGGCTTCTCAATATAAAATTGCGCCCGAGAAGCTAATGAGAACCGGCAACTATAGTGGTTCTCCACAGATACCTCAGGGTTTGGCCAGTAAAATGCAGGCCTCCTTGCCCATGCAGAAAATGATGAGCGAACTGAAACTGCAAGAACCAGCTCATATCATGCAACAAATGCAAGCTGCTGCCGTTATGTCGGCCGCCATGCAACAACACCAGCAGCAACAGGCCGCAGCTGTACAGCAAAGTCAACAGCAGGCAGCTCAAGCGGCTGTTCAAGCTGCCCAAGCAGCCGCCGCCGCTCAGGCTGCCCAACATCATCAAAGCATGCTTTTGACCTCACCCGGTCTGCCTCCCCAGCACACTATTGCTTTGCCCGCAGCTAATTCTCAGCCTTCGTCGGGCAATACTACACCAGCTGGTCCCACACCCGACAAGAAGCCCATGATGATGCCCATACACTCACCCCACCAAGGCAATGCCATGCGCAATATGCACCAGCATATGTCACCCACCGTCTACGAAATGGCCGCTTTAACCCAGGATTTGGACACTCAGGTTATCACCACCAAAATCAAAGAGGCTTTGTTAACCAACAATATCGGACAAAAGATATTCGGCGAAGCCGTTTTGGGTTTGTCTCAGGGATCAGTCTCGGAATTATTAAGCAAACCTAAACCCTGGCACATGTTGTCCATTAAGGGCCGAGAACCCTTTATACGCATGCAATTGTGGCTGTCGGATGCCAACAATGTAGAACGTTTGCAGGTTTTGAAGAACGAACGCCGGGAAGCCTCAAAACGCCGCCGTTCCACGGGACCCAATCAACAAGACAACAGCTCTGATACTTCCAGCAATGATACCAATGATTTCTATACCAGCAGCCCGGGACCCGGCTCAGTAGGCAGCTCTGGAGCCCCACCCAACAAAAAGCAAAGAGTCTTATTCTCCGAGGAACAAAAAGAGGCCTTAAGACTGGCATTTGCCTTAGATCCTTATCCCAATGTGGGAACCATAGAGTTTTTGGCCAATGAATTGGGTTTGGCCACACGCACCATTACCAACTGGTTCCACAACCATCGTATGCGTTTGAAACAACAAGTGCCCCATGGACCACCCGGTCAAGAAACCAATATACCCACTAGAGAGAACACCAATTCCACACCCTTCGATCCCGTCCAGTTTCGCATTTTATTGCAGCAAAGACTGCTGGAATTGCACAAGGAACGCATGGGTTTGGGAGCCAATACACCCCTGCCCTATCCACCCTATTTTGCGGCGGCCGCTTTGCTAGGACGCTCATTGGCCGGCATGCCCGGCACCAATCCCCAAAACGCATTGCCCACCAATGAGGCCGAACTAAGGGCTCTCAATCAGGCCTTTAGAGAGCAAATGTCTGGCCTGGACTTGTCCATGAGCTCGCTGAAGCGAGAACGCCATGATGATTTCGAAGATGATATGGACGAGAGCCATAATATGTCCGAGAATGAAAACGATGATTTGGATGATGAGGACAAAACGAGTGACTATAGAAATTCGGTTTTAAACAGCATGAATGCCCAGCAATTTTTAAACAACATGCGTTCGAATCGTAGAAAACCAGCAGCACCACAATGGGTTAATCCAGCCGTGCCCACAAACAACGAAACTGAACGTATTATTAATGGAGTGTGTGTAATGCAAAGCGAGGAGGGTCAACAACAACAACAGCAGCCACAAACTACAGAAGATCATCATAATAAATCCCAGGAGCAGGAGGAAGACAATAATGACATGATGATGGAGAATTCATTGCATCATTCCGTTATGGAACCCGAGGTGGTAATCAAACAAGAAAAAGAAGACTGCGAGGAGGGTGATTTAGAAAAGACAAACATTAATGAGGCAATGAGTAATGAGGAAAGAATTAAGGTGATACAAGAGGAGAAGCTAAGAATGGTGCGTGTCAATCGTTTAAGCCATGAGGAAGATGAAGTTAGTAATAATGCAGCAGCAGCCGCCGCTGCCACAGCGTGGAATTATTAAAGAAAGCTTAAGAGAGAAAATATTTATAAAAAAAAAAAAAACAATTAAGTGGTGATGATTAGTTTTAAGTTTAAAACAAGTAGGAAATACTACTCTCTTTATAATTCTTTGTTAGTTACAGGTTAAACCAAAGATTTTTTAAAGAGAGCAAGATGATAAACAGCTAATAAGCGAAGAGTAGTTTTTTAGAGAGAAAAAAGTGCAATGAAATGAATGTTTTATTTTTTTTTTTTTTAAATTTTTAACTTAAATTGTGATTAAGTTTAGTTGCTTTTCTTGTAAATATTAGTAAGTAAGTTAATTAAAAGAAACTTTTTCTAGGCAAACAAAAAAAACACACACACAGGAGTATTATTAAAATTGCTTTAGTTGAGAGTTTAGTTTAGGTTATAATTTTTTTCATTTGATTTCTTTTTTAATAAACAAGACTGTAATTAAGACGATTTTTTTTTTATATAAACTTATAATTGAAAAATGATTTCTTTTTTTTTTATATTTTTTTAAGTTTTTTTCAATAACTTGTATATAGTTTGTTTTGTAAATATTTTAATTTTTAATATATTTTCATTTGTATGAGTTTTAACTTCCTTTTTGATCTCACATTTTTAACTAAAATATTACGAAAGAAAAAAAAAAACAAGAAATTTTTTTATAAAAAATTAAAAATTAAAAAAAAAAAAAAAATTATAAAAAAAAATCCAAACAACAAACAAACATACATACATATTTAAACACACAACAAAAAAAAAAGGTAGTTAAACTTTTTATTATATAAGAAAAGAATCTCTTTTTTTCCAAAACAATAATTATTATTATTATATATAAAATATATACAAACATAAAAATACTTGCCCTTAAGAATTAAATAAACATTAATTATAAAATTATTATTATTATTAGCTTATAATAGCATAAATTTCTTTAAATTATAAAATTTATTTTAAATTTAAACAAAAAAAACAAAAACAAACATTTTAGCATATCGTTTATTATTATTATAAATTAAAAGAAAGAAAAAAAAAAACAAATAAGTTTTCCAAAAATTATTAACAATTTATAAATAAATATAAAAAAAAATCCTAAGTTTTCCTAATTATCTTTAATAAATATATAAAAAATAATAATAAAAAAACATAAATTTAACTTGTAAATAGTTAATATTAAGTTTTAAATTTAATAATTACTAGTAATAAGCTGTAAGTTTTTATTAAATTTGAAAACAATTTTGTTAATTAAGCTTCTTTTTTAATTTAAACAGTTTATTTTTAAAAGAAATTTTATTAAAACAAAAAAAACAAATTTATTATGCATTTCTATTTTATAATTATTGCTTTAGTTAAAACAAAAACCTAGTTTTATTATTATAATTTTTATTCATTTTTAAATAAAAATCAACTGAAATTATTAAAAAATAAACAAAACCCTTACTTTTTTATTTCTGTTAAAAAAAAAAAACACACACACAGAGGAACTAAAAACCTCGCATAAAAAATTTTTTATATTCAAAAAGAATACAAAAAAACTAAATTAAAACTCTGTCTAAAAAAAAAATTAAAAAAAAATTTTGAAAATTTTTCAAAAATTAAAAAAACCAAAAAAAAAAAATAATAATATTATTAAAAATAATATCATAAACTTATAAAATAAAACCTAATTTTCCCTAAAATATAAAAAAAACAACACGTACGTAATACATTATTAATAAATAAATAAAATTGAAAAATTCAACAAAAAAAAAAAACAGCATTTTTTATTTACATAAAAATTCAAAACAACCCAAAAATGTATAGAAGAAAAAAGGTGCTAAAAATTAAAAAAAAAAACAAAACATGAATAAAATAAACAATAATAACATAACAAAAAATACGTAATTTATTAATTATATAAAAAAAGTGTAAATATTTAAATTCAAATAAAACCAAAACAGGCACATTTTTCTTTTTTGTTTTCAAAAATATAATTTTTTTCTAAACACTTTTTGTATATAAGAAAAGAATAATAATTAAAAAAAAATCTACAAAAAAAAATATTTTTTTTCAAAAATAATTTATTATTATACAAATATAAATTAACAGACCATATCATTATTATATTAAAAATAAAGAAAATAAAATAAACAAAAAGCAACAAAATATATATAAAAAACAAACAAAAATAACAACAAAATACAAAATATACCAAAATTTAAATAATTTTGAAAAAACATTCAAAATTTTTCAAACATTTTTAAAAAAAAATTTTGAAATTTTGAAAAAAAAAAATTCTAAATATTTTGAAAGAAATTTAAAAATTTTTAGAAATTGAAAAAAACAAATAAGAATCTTATATACCCTTCACCAAAGTATTTTAAGACAAATATTGAAAATATTTTTGGTAACAAAAATTTTTTTAAAAACAAATTTTCTGGAAAAAAAAAAAATATTTTGCTGGAAAAAAATCCCGATTTTGACCCATTGTGGGTCCCAATTGCTATGTCATTATATACTCGTTGGAAAGGTCTTTTGAAATATCTATCATTAGGTATCCATATTGTCTATGTTAATGACTTAATTGTAGGTTCAAACATGGCAAATATTTGACGAAAAAGACGTAACCACTAAATAAATTATATTTGAATTCTTCTATTTATTTCAAAAACTTATTTTACAAAACGAATATTTAGTTTTATTTTCTTTGATGCTTATTGATCTTACAAAAACACTAGTAAGTCCCCATCCATAC
Organism: Calliphora vomitoria; assembly: GCA_942486065.2. NCBI lineage: Eukaryota > Metazoa > Arthropoda > Insecta > Diptera > Calliphoridae > Calliphora > Calliphora vomitoria. The sequence continues at coordinate 121,375,001 of OW818032.2, read as the reverse complement.
TGAGAAACATTTGCTGCAAAACATTTGAGTTTGTTGATGAAAGGGTAAAGAGGAATGGAAAAGGGTACTCTGTTTCATGTACATGAAGTTTTTATTCGTTCTGTACAGAAATGTCAAAAACTGAAAAGCAAAAACTTCACTGTGAGGACACAAATACACTTTCAAAAGAGAACTTAAAAATGTTTTGCAGCAAATGTTTCACAGTGTGTGGACCGGGACTAAGAGTAAACAACAACGTCAAACTAATTTGTGGTAAAAAAAGTGTTCTACCTTTAGTAATCCAGATATAGATTAGCCGATTTTCTGGATATTAAATAGCAATCGAACCAGACTATAACTACGGAAATTTGATTTCAACAATACAGACTGCTAAACAGGCATGGCTTTATTGACTCCACTATCTATATAGAACATTAACACTTTATGAGGTCACAAATGAAAAATGTGGAAATTACAAATGGAATGATAAACTTATGAACTCGTGGTGAAGGGTATTCAAAATTTTAAACAAAAAATTAAATTTTTTAAAGAAAAATTCTAAATTTAAAGAAATTTTTAGAAAAAATTTCAAAATTTAAAAGAAAAATTCAAATTTAAAAAAAAAACTCGAAATTTAAAAAAAAATATATAAAATGTTTAAATTTCAAATTACTGAATTTCTTTAAATTCTGGAATTTTTCTTTTAATTCTTTAAAATTTTTTTCTGAATTAATAATTTAAGAAAAATTCAAAACATTAAGAAATTCAGAAAAAAAAAATTAAAATTTTAAATTGTTCTTTTAATTTCGTTAAAAATTTGAATTGAAATTTTTTCTTTAAAAATTTTAATTGAAATTTTTTCTTTAAAAATTTGAATTTTTTTAGTTTTTCATATTTGAAAATTGTCTTTAATTTTTTGTTTAAATTTCGAATTTTTCTTTTAAATTTTTTTAAAACTTTAAATGTTAATTTTTTCTTTAAATTTCATTAAAATTGAGAATGTCTTTAAAATGTTGAATTTGTCTTTTTAAATTTTGAATTTTTATAAAATTTCTATAAAATGCTGAATTTTTTTTAAAGAAATTAAAAGAAAAATTCAAAATTTTTAAGAAAAATTACACATTTTAAAACAATTCAGTAAAAAATTCACACTTTTAAAGAAATTAAAAAAAAAATTCAAAATTTTAAAGAAAAAATCAAAAGTTTTCAAGAAATTTGAAAAATAAATTTTAAAAAAATTGAAAAGAAAACTTCGAAATTAAAAAAAAAAATCAGCATTTAATAAAAAATCAAAATTGTTAAAAAAAAAATTTTAATTAAATTTAAAGAAAAATTAATTAATTTATTTAAAATTTAAATTTTTTTTTTTTATATTTTTTAATTTCTTTAAAAAAGTTCAGCATTTGATAGAAATTTTATAAAAATTCAAAATTGTTCTTTTAATTTTTTCAATAATATTTAAAAATTCTCTTTATTTTTTTTTTTATTTATCGAATTTTTTTTTAATTATTTTTTAACTTCTTTAATGTTTAATTTGTTCTTTTAAATTTAGTTTTTTTCGGAATGTCTTTAAAATGTTGAATTTGTCTCTTTAAAAAAAGGATTTAAAAATTCAAAATTTTAAAGACATTCCGAAAAAACCTAAATTTTATTGAAATTTTAAGAAAAAATAAACAAAAAATTTAAAAGAAAAATTCGAAATTTAAAAAAAAAAAAATAAAGAAAATTTTCAAATATTGAAAAATTTAAAATTTTTGAAAAGAAATTAAAAGAACAATTTCAAATTTTAAAGAAATTCAGTAAAAGAAAAGTCGATATTTAAAATAAAATTCAAAATTTTTTTTTAAAAACTTCAAAATTTTAAAAAAATTAAAAAGAAAAAATTCGAAATTTTAAATATCTTTAAAAGAGGAATTCAAAATTTTAAAGAAATTTAAAAAAAATTAAAAATTTGAAAGAAAAATTCCAAATTTTAGACAGACATTTTTAAAAACTTCAAAATGTTAAAGAAATTAAAAAAAAATTCAAAATTTTAAATATCTTTAAAGAAGAATTCAAAATTTAAAAAGAAATTTAGAAAAAATTCAAAATTTAAAAGAAAAATTCCAAATTAAAAATTTTAAAGAAATTTAAAAAAATTTCAAAATTTAAAGAAATTAAAAAGAAAAATTCCAAATTTTATAGATAACATTTTTAAAAAATTCAAAATTTTAAGGAAAAATTCCAAATTTTAAATAAATTTAAAACAATTCTAAGGAATTTAAAATTGATTAAAAAAATGTTTGAATACAAATTAAAATTTAAATGAAATTTCAAAGGAAAATCCAAAATTTTAAAGAAAAAATCCAAAATTTTATATATTTATAAAAATTTTAAATAAATTTAAAAGCAAAATTCCAAATTTTATAGAAATTTTTAAAAAATTCCAAGTTTCAAAGAAGTTTCATGTCTCTCTTAAGCAAAGATACTGACTTCCTTTTTGGTGCAAAATGTTAAAAAACAATTCAAATTTTTACTAAAACAAAAACGTTATTTTTCAACAAGAAGCAAATATGCCCTTAAACACAAGCTAAGAAAAGGCATACAAATAAATTCTTGACAGTCCGCCCAAAAATAAATACAAGTATACATAAATAATTAAACACACAAAATACTTAATGATTTATAATATAAAAAAAAAACTAAAAATACAAAGAAAATTTTTGTAAAAAAATAAAAATATTCTTAATTTTTTTCTTTAATTTCTTCATAAAATCTTAATTTTGGTTTAATTTCCATAAAAAATTATTTAATTTTTACCTTATTTTTCAATAATAATAAAATAAATATTAAACAAAAATATATTATTATAAAAAAAAACATTATGTAGTTTATAACAAAAATAAAACCCACAAATATATATAAATATATTATGATGATGTAGCATATAAATTTAACATATTATAAACAAAAATAAAATAAACGAAATCCCAAAAAAAAAAAATAGTGTGAAAGTAAATTAAAATCAAATTAAATTTAACAATTAAACTTAATTATAAAAATTAAAAATAACGAAAAAGAAATTTAAAAAAAAAAAAATATTAAATAAATAAAAATAAATACACAAAAATATTGTATGAATAAAAAATACTTACATAAAAAAAAAATATAACTAAATTATTTATTTAAAAGGGTGGGACAAAAATTTAAATTTTAGATAAACCAGGAATTTTTCGTCCTATTACTTTATATCGACAAATTTGTATTTGAAACTCATTTGCGTTAAGTTTCCTTTCAAAAACTGAATTGAATTTTTGGGGATTTTTTTTTCAATTTTGTGGACCGGTGGACCGTCCACTAGTCCCTATTCCAACTAAGTGCTCATATAAATACAAATCAACTCAAAAACACCTCAGCACTGACTATGTGAAATTTCATTAAGATATCTTTAATCGTTCACGAGCTACAGGATTTTTTTTTTTTTTTCAAAATAAAAAGTTTCTAAACCACTGGCAGCAGTATATATGTGTTTCAAGTTTGACTATCGGTAAAAAGGTAACGAAATTATTTCTAGAATATTAAGAGGAACGCCATTAACGGTTATATCGGTAACCGTATTTAACCGGTGACGGTAATTCCAGTTAATTCGATAATGGTACATGAGCTAGCTAAGGGTATTTTAGGGGTAACGGTAACCAACCTTAACTTGTTTAAACAAATGTTTGGCATCCCCATAAAAACAGTCGCATTTATATTTATTTTCTTGCAGTAGAATCAAGAACCCTCCTTGTTTTCACTGAGGCAGGTTAAACAGTTCAGTCGTTAATACAGTATATATCGGTAACACAGTTTCATAGTTAATACAGTTCAAAGATAATGCAGTAACTCACCTCTGGCAGTACCGTTGTTTAGCAGTGACATAACAAAAACAAACAAAGCAGCATTGAGTAGTGTTGGAAAATTCATTTTGGAGTGGTGTGAATGAAAATCAAAAAAAAAATTAGGAGAGAAAGAAAATCAAAATGAGGTGAGTTTGTGAATGGGTTTGTAATGACTACTGAAAGATTAGGAAGAGGAGGTTCGTGAATCAAATAACAATAAAACTTTAAAATCGACAGTCACTTAAGCTGCGTCTTGTTACTTCCCAGCTGTTCTAGAAGACATTGCCGAACTAGTGATTTTACCCATAATTTAGGGTGACAACTAGTTACATAACTAACTACATGACTAGTTATTTTAACACGAGCATGTCCTAAGCTTGACCCCCAGCTTAGGACCCTTTTTGATTACAATGATATGGTCTAATAGCTGGTCCAAAGTAGTCAACGCATTGGATTCACTTAGAGGTTAAATAGCGTCGGTTACCTTACTAGCTACCTAACTGGTAACTTGATCAGTTACATAACTAGTTATTTTAAGAATTACAGGTGCTTATTGACCTCTAATACTCAGCTAAAAATAGATATCATAGACAGTCCAATAAACGATTGCTTGTAAACAAACCTTTCTTCAACAACTCTCCAATAGATTGCTTCTGGTGGATAACTATGTACTTTCTAAAAAGCAGTACAAAATAAACGTTTAAAGTGTTCACTATAGGTTATTAAGAGACACTAGTGACTATTGACTTCACGCTATGTTTCATGGGATATCAGTATACTTAAGTAAACATAAATTTACTCATAAAACGTTAAAAGTGACTACACTCTAGATTACTTAGAGACACTTAAGTGACAATTGTCTTAACGCTAGATTAACTGGGATGTATAAAGTAACATACTTTTTTTTTCTATAAAAAGTAACCTATTGTTTAAACATATTTTCTCAAGGGTCTAATATTTGCACAGTGCAAGCTCGGTATTCGCGACTACCCATTAGTCCGGTTATCGCGACGGCATAGTTTTTAATATTGCAGGTTCTATAATCTCGACAGTTTACGAAAAACGGGTTCTATTTTCGCGATTTTTATCTGTTTTTTGGTATATTAACTTTCTTGAATGATTTTGATCTTCAATTTTATCAGTTTATTTGTGTTAATTAGTTGTGTAAATACACCTCTTAATATGGGAAAAGTTCAACATATTTTAAAACAAATGATTTCTCAAAAACTAGAGATTTAAAAAAAATGTAAAAGTACAGATTCCATAAACAAGAAAATTCATTAAAAAAGTTCTTACGTACAACAGAAAGTGGCCCTGACAAACGTTGCACCCTAAAGAGTACCCAAGAATGGAAAAAATACTTTAAAGTGGTTTGTAAAACAATGCGAAAAAATTGTCCAATTCAACATCGATTTTATGATCAAAAGCCAGTCATTTCTATAGCAAAATTTTAGTGTCGACAAGGAATAAGTTTTTTAAAAATTACGAGCGAGAAATTTTCTTCGAAACCTCATCTTATTGATACATTTGTTAAAGAGCTTAAGGATAACGTTGATGCGCATGGGTTGACTCTTCATCAAATCTATAATGCCGACGAATCCGGCTTATATTATAGGATGCTTTCAAATCACAATCTTGTCACATGTAATGAGAAAAACCCACGCGCATTTATATGCTTTTCCAATAATCCTGTAATATACAACTCCAATAATAACGCCTGGATGACATCATTTATATTCAAGGACTGGTTCAGTCACGAATTTTTTCCCCACGTAAGTTAATTTTCACCAATTAGTAAAAGTAAGTTGTTCATAAGTAAACATTTTTTAAGTCCGAGAATTTTTGGCTTCAAAAGGTCTGCCGCAAAAAGAAGTTTTGCTTTTAGAAAGTTGAAGAACTAAAAAGTGATGTCAGTTTAATTATAGCAATGAATTTACCACCCAATTGCACTGTGCTTATTCAACAGTTAGATCAAAACGTTAACAACTTGGTCAAATTAAATTATAAAAAACAACTGCTTACCGACTTGCTTGGCGAGAAGGAAACAAATTTGAAGCTCAAACTAAAAAACTTCAATCTCAAAAATGCAGTTTAGATTCGAGCTACGTCCTGGGATAAAATATCAGGTCCAATATCCGAAAAACTCTTTGCTCGAATTCGGTACTGAATGAAGTGAATTCAGGAAGAAAACCAAGATCAAATTGGTACGGAACACCTTTTAACGAATGCTGACATAAACAACTGGATTCAAGAAGAATTTCATGTGGAAAGTAATGAAGAGTTATCAGATATGAAATCGTAGGATTTGTACGATAGTGGTCATGAAGAAAAAATATTAAAGTGGACGATTGGCTTTGGAAAATGATAAGCCGACAACAGCACTTTATGAACTACGTGATTAAGCTGTTATTTTAAAAAATAATTGGCCAAAAAGAAACTCAAAATCTCCAATATCTTTAAAAATTTTTAAAAGATTTTCTAATACAAGAAATAGTTTTAATTGGATTTCTTTTAAAAAATTTTTTTAAATTTGTTTTGACCCAAAACTGGAAACTTCAAATAAAAAGTGCAATTCTTTTAAACGTTCATTGATTTTGCTAAAATTTTCATCATACATATCTCTTTACGTTTTTATATGACGCAGAGAGAACAAGAAAGCGTCAGTTAACCTTTTGTTGGGAACTTCGAAAAATTGCAAAAAAGGAAGAAGAGCCATCCTAATAAACCTGCATTATTAGTATGTATGTTATAAACAATAATGTTGTTGTTATTATTATATGTTTTCAACAGTTGTACAACAACAAAAGAACAGGGCTAGCAGAACTGAGTAGATAGTATAATGGCAACAAACGATTGTTAAAAAAAAAAAAAATTAATACTCACTCGTTCATACCCAACAACAAATAACAACAACCTTTTTTTTTGTATTTATATTAGAATGAACATAAATAAACAAACACAACCCAATACCCAATTCAATTACAAGCAAATCCCGGTATAACGAACGATATGTTTTTTGTCGGGCACATTTGTTAAATCGAAAATTTCGTTATATCGATATTTTTTTGTATACCCTAATCCAGCATAGTGGGGAGGGTGTTTGTGCTGATGTTTGTAACGGGAAAAATATCAGTCTAACACCCGTCTTAAAGTATTTATACAGATCGACTCAGAAACATTTTCTTGTGCGCAAAGTACAGGTCGCAATTTTGACGATATTTCGATCAAATTTGACACATGTATTTCAAATTTGACACATGCATATACGAATATCCTCCAGAAATTGGACTTAAAAGGTCATAAATCTATATTTTATATACATAGTAGGTATCTCCACAAATTTCGCTCCAAATAAGTTGTATATATACGGAAGTCATGTCACCTAATTTTATCATTATCGGCGAATAGTTACTCATAGTTAAGGGCCACTTCCGAAAATAACTTTAACGAGCATAAATCTCTTAAAAATATTGGTATCCTAATAAAATTTAACAAAACTAAGTAATAAATGACGCCACAAAATTTCATGGCGATCGGTCCATAATGGCTCACAAAACCCACTTCCGAAAATCATTCCCGAAAATAAATTATTTAAATTTTTAAGAAAAATGTTTTTGCTCATTTATTTACCATACTTTCTTAATTGTTTTGTTTGTCAAGGTTACAAATTTGGTCGTTCGTTTCGAGCATAAAATTTGGCTCAACTTTATATTGGATTTTTCATAAAAGTTAGCTAGATTCGTTTTAGCGGACTTTTACTGTATTTGTTTTGAAGTTTTTTTTTTTTTTTTTTTTTGCAAAAAACTTTTGTTATTGCTTTGTTGATAAAGAGAGAGGGGAGAATGGATGGATATGTGCAGCAGGGATGGCATACAGTGTTGCCATATATTTTTTGAAGAAAACTTTTTATTTCTAAAAAAAAAACTTTTTTTCAACAAAAAAACTTTTTTTAAGTACATACATACTAAAATTACAAAACCCAATTCGTAAATAAATCAAACTGAGATAATTTATGTGAATTTAGAACTTTAAATATTTTCAAATCAATCTCCCCATTTAGTAAACGAATTTGGAGACAATCATTTTGAAATAAACGGTTCAACTAATTGATAACATAAGTTTACAATTTTCCAAAAAACTTTTTTTTTAAAAATAAAACTTTTTGCATCTGAAAAACCTTGCAAAAAAAGGGAAAACTGGACAAATGGTAACACTGATGGCATATGACATTTGAAAATTGTACCAATCAGCATTTATAATTGTACTTTTTCATCAAAATCATCTAATAAATGATGATTATGATTAAATGATGATTAAATTTAAGTCATAAGTTAAATTAAATTTTTTTGTAGGTATGTAAATTTTTTACAAAAATCACTTATAAATCTTGAAAAAGTTGGTATAAATCTTGAGAAATTCTGTAAACAATAAATACATAAGAATAATTTTTTCTAAATAAAAAACTCACCTGATATACAATTTATGTTGACTTCTTTGCATGCATATGTAGGTTTTTATTTAATATATTATTATGTATGTTAAAATTAAATACAAGTAACGATTCCCGTTTAATTATCACTATTTAGAGTATTGACAACTCTAGTGTGATTCCTTATTTAATTAAAAAAAAAAACACTTTACACTTTTTTCTTGCTCTGCTTTTTTACTACATATTGAGATTTTACTCTCTCTCATCTTTCCATTCATGCTTTTACTTAGTAAACACAATATATTTTGTTGGTGTAAAAAAAACACTACACTTATTTTCTTGCTCTGCTTTTTTTACTATTGAGATTTTACTCTCTCTCATCTTCCCATTGATGCTTTTACTATATACAAAAAAAAACACAAACAATAACAACACCTTTGAATACGCAGAATCACGCGACAAACACGCAAAGGCATGCCTAAAGGGCTTATATTTAAAACAACAACAAACACTATTTATTACAATAACAATAAAATTGCACATACATCGTATTGATACTTTTGATTTTTTTCCACTGAATTATATTTTAATAAAAACTTTATTTTTTCACTGTTCTTTTAAAATTTTTAATTGCTATTATTTTAAATTATATTAATATTTAATAATTTTGTAAATTACACTAAACTTTCACTATAATTATTGACGAACAACGCGACGTCATATTTAAAGCGAACGATTTAAAAGGAGGACGTTTAAGAACTAAAATTTTTGACATACTGAGCAGAGTTACCCATTCAAATGGTATGCTATTTGATGGGGGGATTTTATGAACAGGATATTAATTTATTGGTAGAAAGCTATAGGAAGAGATGAATAATTATAATTATGTGTATATATTATTAAAGATTTCAATTTTAATATTCATAAGACTATAAAGTTTATCCTTCATATTCAAATTAAAAATTGATAAAAGATTAATGTAAAAACAAATTTTGTTTACATTTTAATTGAAGTTTCGACTTATAGGTCAAACTGTAGCTAGTTTCAAAAAATTTAAAAAGGAAATATTGAATAAACTTTAATTACAAATAGTTTTTGTATTTCAGTTATCCATAGATATTTAAATACGAGAAAAATTTTCTGATGTTAAACTATTTCATGGAAAACCCATTGTAACAAGCTAAAAAAAATCACAATTTTTTACATTGTCAAAAATATGTTTAAATGAAATTGCAAAAAAATTTTAAAATTGTTTTCGATTGTAATAACCCCTAAATGAGTATTACCGTCACCATGAGTGGACAAGTGTAAATTCCTTCCTAAATTGGCGTATTTAGGAAGGTATTTAGTTTTTGGTAAACATTTTTTAAAAATATTTTGTATTTATTTCAAAAACAATGTCATAGGTAAACATTTTAAATAAAAAATTGTTAATAACAAATCTAAAGAAACAATCGAAAATTAAATTTAAAACATTTTAATTTTTAATCATTTATTAGAAAGTAGAAACATTTTTATAGATTTTTTGCGTTAAAAAGATTTTGTATATTTTATATATTCCTAAAAAAAAGTAAATACAAATTTTTAAAAGAGGTTTACCGAGTGGTATAGAAACAAAAAGAAGGAAATAAATCTGTAACTTCTAAACACTTAGTTCTATAACTTCTAAACACTTAGTTCTTAGTCCGATTTGAATGAAACTTGATATGCGCAAAGAAGAAGTGTTTTGTCGAGTTTAAGTTTTTAATTTTATGTATCCTATTTCTTCGTCTGTGATTTGATTTCGAAAAAACTACACATATAGAATCTCCTCGTCGAGAACTACTATCAATTATCTCTTATATCTACGCATTTGAAAATTAAATTTTCAAAATTTTTACCCACTCTACTACAGTTTTTTGATAACAGCGGGTCGAAGTATTTCCCGATTTTCTGCATTTTTCTTTTATTAGACTAACAACAAATGTATAAGTCAAAAAAAAAAATTGTTTACTGACTCTAAAGTTATGTGCATTTGAATTTAAACATTCTAAAAAAGGCGATTTTTCGTTAGTTTTTGGGAAAAAAGTACTTTTTTTCTTTTTCAATAATCTTTAAAATTTCTAAGAAAATGTATTAAGAATTTATACTTTATGAAAAGCTAACTTTATATTAAATATTTTAAATGAAAACCCATTTGAAAATTGTTGATACCGAGGGGACCAGGTCCATCCAAAAAACGCCTATTTTTTTATGTAAAATTCAACTTTAGGGCAAAAATTCTCAAATCGCATAGTCGATATCAAAATATAGTAACCCATTTTAGATGGCCAAATATGTTCTTAATTATTTTGTAAAGGGTTCCGAAAATCCTGTCCCTGGTATATGGATATTATAGCCAAAAAAACTAAAAAAAAAAAAAACATTTTTGTGATTTTTCAATACTTTTTTTTGGAATTGCGGGATACCTGATTACAAATTTCTTTTTATTTTTCCATTTTTAATAGAAAAATGTATATAACTGTAAAATTTAAATAATAAATATTCATAAATAAAAATTTAATTTCAATTTGAAAATAGTTTATTTTTTCAAAAACTCAATAAAAAGCTTTTTTTCATATTGTTCAAAAAAGTATTCCATGAATTTTTTAATTGTCAAAAGTTATATATATTTTTGAAAAGTAGACAAAATCCCCTATCCTTTGATATATAACATGTCTGCCTTATGTTTTTTACGTGGCAATTTAATTAGGGAAAACTTAATTATGTGCTGTTTTTCTATAGCGAACGAGTACTTTGAGTGGAAATTTAACATGTGTTTTGTTATTGTAAAAAAAAAACAAAATACATGTAAAATTTCCACTGAAAGTACTCGTTCGCTATAGAAAAACAGCACATAAAAAGTTTTCCCTAATTAAATTGCCACGAAAAAAACTTAAGGCAGACATGTTATATATCAAAGGATAGGGGATTTTGTCTTCAAAAATATATATAACTTTTGACAATTAAAAAAATTCATGGAACAATTTTTTGAAAAAATATGACAAAAAATTCTTTTTATTGAGTTTTTGAAAAAATAAACTTTTTTCAAATTGAAATTAAATTTTTATTTATGAATATTTTTTATTTAAATTTTACAGTTATGTAGATTTTTCGATTAAAAATGGAAAAATAAAAACAAATTTTGAAATTTGTAATCAGGTATCCCCAATTCCCGAAAAACTGTTGAAAAATCCCAAAAATGGGATTTTTAGTTTTTTGGCTATTATATTCATAACAGGGGTGGGGGGGTTATCGGAACCCTTTGCAAAATAATTAGGAACATATTTGGCCATCTAAAATGGGTTACTACTATATTTTGATATCGACTATACGATTTGATAACTTTTGCCCTAAAGTTGAATTTTACATAAAAAATAGGCGTTATTTGGATGGACCTGGTCCCCTCGGTATCAACAATTTTTAAATTAGTTTTCGTTTAAAATATATAATATAAAGTTATTAAAGTTTCCAACACAATCTACAATACATGCCATAACTGAAGCCATTCATTATGGTAAATTTTATGCTTCTTAGCAAAAATGATTTAATTTGTTCATCAAAAACATTTAATTTTTTTAAAATTTTTGTAAAATAGACTCACCTTGCACGCCCACAAATAATTCGTCAAATTACTTTTTTATAAGCCAATTTATATTAAATCACACTTAGCTACATTTTAATTAAATTTTCTTGAAAAATATTTACACTTTCATTCTTTTATGCCAATCATATTTTACTATTAAAGAGAAATAATTAAATTGCATATTAAAGCCTTTATTTATTAAACTTCACTTTATTTTCTTTTTTACTACTTGTTTACAATTATAAAAACAACAACAACACTAAATCACATTTCATTCTCTCTCCCCTTGTTTTAAACACTACAAAAGAAAGAAAGAAGTAGTAACAAGAAGAAGCAGCTTCGCCAATTACAAACAAAATTTGCAATTTTATTCTTTTTTTTTAACACTTTTTCTGGCAATTTTAATTAATTTCACTGGAACATTTTTATAGAATAATATTCACAAACACTTTTATTGTATTTTAGTATAAAATTTTTTTAACTATCTTCATTATTTTAATGTAATATATTAATTAATTTGGCAACAGGTCAACCGGCATCCAAATAGTTCAAGATTTTTCGGCAAACTAAAGAACTTGAGAAAAAAGAAATGTAATTTTGACAAAAATGTATGTTTGTGTGAGAGCGGTGTAAGGAGATAATGCGTAATTGACTTTATTTTAATGAGAGGAGTTGGTTTTTATGTAAATATGTATGTACATATTTGATTGGTAAAGTGTAGGGGGGCTTTATTTTAGTTGAACGAATTAGTTTTGGTGTTAATTTATTTTCGTTTAACTTTTGGTAAACATATTCATTGTTTTTAACAACTTTTGTGGACTAATTCTTTTAATTTGTATAAGAATAAATATTAAGAACTCTTGCATTATTAGTATTTTTTATAAGCAAATAGGATTAATATTATTTCCAACAAAAATGGATTTTTTTACGTGGTTAAAAAAGTAAAGAAAAACTTCTTTTGAAGTATTTTAGAATGTTTGTCTTTGACGCCAGAGATAAATTAATAAGATCTTCCGATTTTGGTAAAATGATCAGTCAGATATAGCCAAATCATTCAATGTGTGTCATAATATTCTGAAATTGTTGTATTAAAATTGGGTAAGAATAAAACTTTAAATTAGAATTTTGAAAATGCTAGAGTAAAATGACTGTTTTAAAGGCTATTATTAGATTTGTAAATGAAATGTTTAAATAAAAATAAAATAACAAGTAACAGAGCTATATTCCGCTATGCACAGTGGTTTATAAAAGTTTTTTTTTTTTAAAAAAAATTCGGTATCTCGGGAACTATTTGAGATATTTAACGTGGTTGGAGCTGAGGTGTTTTTAAGTTGACTTGCATTTGTTCAGCTGCCTAGCGCTAATGGGGACAGTGCGTGATCCCTCAAATTTGGTCACCTCGTATCTCAAAATTTAAAAAAAAATCGCGAAAAATCACCATGTTATAATTTTGTTTACTTTTTAAGTTAAATGACGTCCCAAAAATATAGCAAATTATTTAATTTTACTAAAATATCAATCTTCAAGTTTTCACCAATATCAAATACTTGTATATAAAGTTTTTATTTACTCCTCAGAAGTTCCACAAACCTTGACCCCTTTGAAAAATTTGTAAGTTTTTTCATATATTACATGCAAAAAGGTGTTCTTTTATGTCAGCACGTGTTTGAATTTAAAATTTTCTTTCGATATACACATTTTGAATGAAATGTATGAAAAAACTTAAAAAATGTTCAAAGGGGGCAAGGTTTGTGGAACTTGTGAGGAGTAAATAAAGGCTTTTTATATAAGTATTTGCTATTGTTGAAAACCTTAGGACATAAAGATTGATATTTTCATTAAATTAAATAATTTTATAAATTTTTAGAACATCATTTACTTTAAAAACTTTAAAAATTATAAAATGGTGATTTTCCATGAAGAAAAATATAAAATTTGAATTAATGTAAAATTATAATGCTTAAAGATATCATAACAAAATTTTGAAGTAATGTAGATCCAAATGTCCTTAAATCAACGGCATTATATTTTTTTACATTTTCTATTTTAAAATACCGAAATTCCTAAACCGGGAAAGATGTGTTCCAAAAACGGAGCTTTTTTAGAAAAGTGCCTACTGTGAAGTTATTTATCGTGTAATAGTAAAATAGCTTTGTAAGTATTTAAGCAACATATGGAATTGTGCAAATGTGGAGCGTTTTTGAGGAATTTTTTACTCAAACCTAAAATTATTTTTTTAAAATTGGCCAAGTTTGGATAAGTCTGGGGAGTGTTGTATCCGCTTAAGTGAGCCATAATTTAATTTACATGCTTTTGCATACAATTTTCTTCTCGGATTGTATAAAAATTTTATATAGTCCAGAAGAAATTTTTTTTCCTACAAAAAAAAATATATGGGTTTTTTTTGGGGAAAAACGTAAACGTTTTTACATGTTCCAACTTTTGATGCGTGTAACTTGTTACAGGGACAAGATAACTGTTAGTAAGTTGTTTTTATTTTATTTAGAATTTTATCATATTTGTATTTTAAAAGTAAATTTCGATCATGAAAAGATCGAGGAAAATTCAAAAAAAAAAAAACAAATACCTAAATAATCCTAAATATCTCTTCAACTTATAGAGATAACCTACACATGTAAGCGTATTTTTTGTAGATCTTTTTAAGCACTATTTACGTTTTAAATTTCACCTCATTCGGATCATAAATGGAATTTTGGCGATTTTTTAAAAAAACTTGAGACGCGAGGTGACCAACTTTGAGGGGCAACGCACTGGCCCCCAATAGCGCTAGGAAGCTGAGCAACAAATCAATTCGAAAATACCTCAGCTCCAAACATGTGAAATTTCGTAACAACATCTCAAATAGTTCCCAAGATACCGAATTATTTAAAAAAAAAAAAAAAAACGTTTCTAATGATGGCCCTACTTATTGATTTCTTATCACATCAGTATGCAGTTGAGAGCAAAGTGGAGTTTGGAATTTATTGAACTATTAAGGCAACAAGCTGTATTTTTCGACGTCTACTAGAAACAGGTGATTTTGTAAGGAAAAAGGATTTTTTATAAAAGTTGATCAAAGTGGTATTTAAATTAGATAAAACGAAAAATATTTTCAGATATGTATAAAAAAATCACTTGGCTAAAATTATAAATATTGAAAAAATATAAATCTTGGGAAATTCAGTAAACAGTAGGGTATTCAACCGATTAACCGTTAATCGGTTAACTGATTAATTTTGGTCGGTTAACTGTTCGAATAATTTAAAATTGCCGATTTTCAAATAACAAATAAACCGATTAATTTGTTTCGACTAACCGAAATTTATTTTTTATTGTACTTAATATATAAAAATATAGTTTTAAACACACAAATTTTATTTCTTAACTAATGAACATTCCCTTCTAGCAATAGCTTTTTGAAGTATAGCTCAAAAACTGAAACTAAGGAATTTGGAAATGACATTTCTAGAATGTTCCATGATGAACTTTGCCCTAATGAGTAGAAGGAAGACATGATAATAGACGAAACTGAAGACATTACAGAAACGAGTCTTTTATCAGAACTTAACGAAACTGTTAAAAGTATTTAAAATCTAAAAAAATGCCAAAAATACACCAATGGTATAATGAAGGATTTTATATGCTTAAAAAAACCTGAACAAAAAACTAAGAAGTTGGATAGTCTTTCTCATGCGATACTTTCGATATCTCTAACATCTACAATCAGTGAGAGAGTTTTTTCCAAGTCAAGTTCTATTAAAACTGAAGAAAAATCGTTTAAAAGGAAACCTTTTAAATTTATTCTTTTCTTAAAAGTTTATTTCAGAATATCTCACTAAAATCCTAAAAAAAACTCACATGTGTATATAAAAAAGATTTCAAATACCATACTTTTTCCTATTATTTATTTTTTTTTTGTTGAAATGCTTAAATAAGTACAAAATATAAATTATTCGGTTAATCGAATAATTTAAAATTAACCGATTATTAACCGATTATATCTAAATTATTTGCTCGATTAACCGAATAAACCAGAATCCCGATTAATTGAATAGTAAACAGTAACAGTAGTAAACAGTAAATACATAAACTCACCTGATATACAATTTATGTTCACTTCTTTACATATTATTATAATATGTGTTATGTATTTTAGTTATTATATTATGTATTATGTATGTTAAAATTAAATACCCGTACCGATTCCCGTTTATTACACTATGTAGAGTATTGACAACTCTAGTTTGATTCCTTATTTAATTTAAAAAAAAAAAAAAAACACTTTACACTTTTTTCTTACTCTGCTTTTTTACTATTGAGAATTTACTCTATCTCATCTTTCCATTCATGCTTTTACTTAGTAAACACAATATATTTTGTTGGTGTAAAAAATACACTTTACACTTATTTTCTTGCTCTGCTTTTTTACTATTGAGAATTTACTCCCTCTCATCTTCCCATTGATGCTTTTATTATATGAAAAAACAAAACACAAACAATAACAACACCTTTGAATACGCAGCATCACACGACATACACGCAAAGGCATGCCTAAAGGGCTTATATTTAAAACAATAACAAACACTATTTAATACAATAACAATAAAATTGCACACACATCGTATTGATACGAGTACTTTTGATTTTTTTTGCACTGAATTGTATTTTAATAAAAACTTTATTTTTTCACAGATTTTTTATAATTTTTAATAGCAATTATTTTAAATTATATTAATATTTAATAATTTTGTAAATTACACTACACTTTCACTATAATTATTGACGAAAAACACGAGAAGAAATTTTAAGCGAACGATTTAAACGGAGGCCGTGTAAGAACTAAAATGTTTGACAAACTGAGCAGAGTTACCCAATCAAATGGAATTATATTTGATAGGGGGATTTTATTAACAGGATCTTAATTTATTGGTAGAAAGCTATAGGAAGAGATGTATAATTATTATAATTATGTGTATATATTATTAAAGATTTCAATTTTAATATTCATAAGACTATAAAGTTTATCCTTCATATTCAAATTAAAAATTGATAAAAGATTAATGTAAAAACAAATTTTGTTTACATTTTTAATGAAGTTTCGACTTTAGGGTCAAACTATAGCTAGTTTCAAAAAATTTGAAAAGGAAATGTTGAATAAACTTTAATTACAAATAGTTTTTGTATTTCAGTTATCCATAGATATTTAAATACGAGAAAAATTTTCTGATGTTAAACTATTTCATGGAAAACCTATTGTAACAAGCCAAAAAAATCATACAATTTCAGGCTTATTCTCAAATCCTAATTTTTTCCTTGTCAAAAATATGTTAAATGGAATTGCAAACAATTTTAAAAGTTATTTTCGATTCTAATAACCATTAAATGAGTATTACAAACGCAAATTTGAATTTTTATACCCATGACCAAGCATGGTGATAAGTTTGTCATTCCGTTTGCAATTACTACATTTTTCATTAGCTGCTCCACAAAGTATATGTATTCTGGATCGTTATAGATAGCGAAGTCGATGTAGTTGCTATTTAAAATCGAGAAAATCGTCTGAGATATACAGTACACTCGCGGTAACGTGAACTAATTAAAACCAAGGGAGTTCATGTTAGTGAAATTGTTCACGTTAGCAATTGTCGAATTTCATGGAAAAAATATAAAATTTTACAATATAAACCTGTGTTTTACACGCTTGAACGTGAAATTCTTTTATTATTATTTTCAATTTTAAAATATAAAACAAAATTATTGATTAAAATGCATTACAAAACAAAACGAGATCACGAGAAGGTGTACATTGAAATAAAATTACATAGCAAATAAAATTACTCATACGTTGCCTTAAAAAAAAATTAATTTAGAGGATACAAACACATTTTTTAAAAGGGGATTCTCAAAACTTTAAAAATTGAATTTAATGTATGTACTTCAGTGTTGTCTACATGATTAGAAAACAAATGCAGTGAAAACTAATTGTTCACGTTATAGAGCACTGTATGGAAAAAACCAGGACAACCTTGATATTTGATCTATATCTGATCATGTCATTAATATAGACAATATGGATATCTGATAGATGATGATAGACATTTGTTGTTATTTGTTGGCATCCCTAATACCTATATGCATATTATATCAAATTCGTTTGCACATATATAAGGCCATAATAAGTAGGACCAACAAATGGTCAAAATCGGGAACAAATTTTTTAACACGATTTTTTTTTTCACTAAACAAAATTCTGAAAATTGAAAAAATTTAAAAATTTAAAATTTTTTTTTTAATTTTGTTTACGTAATAGAAGTTAAATCATAAGATAAATAATATGTTTTTATGTACATTTTTTTAACTTGTGATTTAGTTGCCATTTAAAATGAATTATAAATATAATGTTGACAAATTTCAAATTTGTACCAAATAAGCCATTAGTGTACTATTGTACTTTTCATGTTCAAATTGTACAAAAAAAAAAAAAAGTACAATTGTCCCAACTTTGCCATCCCTGATGAACAGTGTTGTCATATCGGAATTTTAAGTTTGAAAATTGCATAGAAATGCTATTTTTTAAAGAAAACATGCAAAAACTATTTTAGATTTTCTATACAAAATAAATGTTTTAGCATTTTTTATAAGAATTTAAAATTGTTTTCTTAAAGAAGTTCTGGTAACACTGGATATGTGTTGTACGGCATAATTGTTATGGTTTTTTTTCAAAGTTATTTTAAGGAATAACAGAAACATAACAAGTGTTCCCCAAGAACACCACTTAAGCTAATAATACACGGTTGTCAGAAAAATGGTTAACAACCATGTGTTTCAACACATAAGTTCACATGGTTGTTAACCATTTTCTGAACATTTTTCTGACAACGTTGTAAGATCTGACAACTGTTTATTATTAGCTTTACACAATAATATAACTAGTGTTTACACCGAGACCAAAGATGTGAGGATTCATCCGTTAGCTTAGCGGTAACTCATAACGGCAATTAGAGATTAATGGAATTTGAACGGTAATTGCAATTATTTCTGTAACGGTACCATAGCGGTAACGGTAGTCAAGCTTAAAAGGTATTCAGGGGTAACAGTCGGTAGCAACCTTGTTTCTTGATTGAAGAATATTAAAACAACATAAGTTGAGGAAACGAAATTGTAGGTATTTCAGTAATTGTAACTTAGCGGTAACGTTAGTCGAGCTGGAAAGGGTTTTTAGGGGATTGAAGGATATTAAAACAACATAAATTCAGTTAGTTGACTGACTGACTTATTATTTTAATTCATTTATTGATTCAATGTGTGTTTTTATTATTTCTCTAAATAAAAAATATTTTCATTCTTCAATACAGCAAAAATGAATATTCAGTTTCACTGCCAGCTTTTTTTTTAATAAATGTTTAATGACAGAGAGATATGCATAAGAAATAAAATATATCTTCCGTTATGACCATCTAATGCCGACATTTTCCAGAAAACAACCGAACTACTTAACAGGCTGTCAGCATTTGGCAGTTAGCTATTATTTCTTAGAGTCTATTATACAATTTTATAGAAAAAAATTCAAACAAAAATAACAAGTAACAAGCACAACCAACAAACAAACTTTAGCTGGCTGGGGCCACATATATACTATAATATATAAATTCATTATAGGAATATACACTTGTTTATACACATACAGTATTTATGTAGTTAATAGTACTTTTTTTATTGCACATCTGACACTCTTTAAACGATGCTCTTGGATATGTTTTTTATAAGAGAATTAAAGATAACAATATCTGTTTCAAGACATAATCTCCAATTATGGCTCATTATTCCAAGACGACAATGCTAGCTCTATCATAGATCGGCTTTAAGATTGGAATTCCTCGCTAGAATCTTAAATATTTTACTGTTACGTACAAGGGAGTAGTGTATTACCTATGTAAGTTTATTCATTTAATTTGCATTGTTTTTGTGATAAAATTACGAACTATTGTCTAAATACATAGTTGTTAATTTGTTAAAGCAGACATACGTTTTAATAATGCGTTTAGGAGAGGTAAGGGTGGGTATTTATAAAATAAGTTTTACATTATACAAATGTATTTGTAACCCCGTATTCTGGACCCTTATAGATAATGAAGTACATTCCTATGCTGGTTGATTTCAACTATTCCAGGTCCCTGGTTATCTTATCAACATAACAGATATATGTACATATATACGTTCGAGAATATTGTTATTAATCCTTTCCGGACTAAAAGACTGTTAATTTTCAAAGACAGTAAAAAATAAAAACTGTAACCGAACTGGTTTTAATCTGAACACTTTAATAAGAGACACGTTTACGGACTAATTTAAATTAAAATGGAACCCATTATTTGTTTCGTTATTTAGTTATTCAATATTTTTGTGTTGGGACACCGGTGTCTCCGTGGTCGTTAAAGGGTTAAATACTTGTATCAAAATGGCTGAGATATATGAGCAATAGAACATGATTCCCTCAAGTATTCTACCTTTGTTGAGTGGCAATTTTGTACATCTTAATTAAAATAATTACAATAGGGTTCTACAAAAGAACTTTCGAATAATCGGCGAATAAAAATTATGAAAATATAAGCTGTTTCAATGATCTTCATTTCTAAACCAAATACTTGCAAACATTTTCCGATTTTTTGTCCGAAAATTTCGGTAATTTCTTTATAAGTTTTCTGCCCAGGCGACCAGATTCATTGTGATTGGTTGCCAATCGAATGATTCGTTTATAGCCATAGATTTATTGGGTGAAGGAGAGAAGCTTTTTCCATAACTAAGCTCAAATGTACAGTATTTCTTATAAATGATTGAAGCAAATGTGATACTCTGTGGGACTACTTTAAAGACCTGAAATAAAAGCTAATATTGGACTATAATGAACTACGACTGAAGCTAATATGAAATCTGATATTAAAGCTATGTTGGGACTCTATAAAGACGTACAATTGAATGAATGAAGTTAAGTTGGGACTCCATAAAGACAAACAATTGAAGCTATGTTAGAAGTCCATAAAGACCTACGATTGAAGCTATGTTGAGACTCTATGAAGAGCTACGATTGAATCTAAGTTGGGACTCCAGAAAGACCTACACTTGAAGCTAAGTTGGGACTCCATAAAGAGCTACGATTGAAGCTAATTGCACTTCAATATGAAACCTGATATTGAAGCTATGTTGGGACTCTATAAAGACGTACAATTGAAGCTATGTTGGGTGTCTATGAAGACCTATTAATGAAGATAAATTGGGACTCCATAAAGACAAACAATTGAAGCTATGTTAGAAGTCCATAAAGGCTTACAATTGAAGCAAAGTTGAGACTACATAAAAACCTACTATTGAAGCTAAGTTGGGACTTCATAAAGAGCTATTATTGAAGCTAAGTTGGGACTCCAGAAAGACCTACAATTGAAGGTATGTTGGTACTCCATAAAGACCTACGATTCAAGCTATGTGGAGATTCTATAAAGAGCTATGATTGAAGCTAAGTTGGGACTCCATAAAGATCTGCGATTGAAGATAAGTTGGGTCTCCAGAAAGACCTTCAATTGAAGTTAAGTTGAGACTTCAGAAACACTTATAATTGCTGCTAAGTTGGGACTCTAGAAAGACCTACAATTAAAGCTAAGTTGGGACTCCATAAAGACCTACAATTGAAACTAAGTTGGGACTCCATAAAGAGCTGCGATTGAATCTAATTACACTTCATAAGGACCTACGACTGAAACTATGTTGGGACTCTATAAATAACTACGATCGAAGCTATGTTGATACTCCATAAAGACCTATGATTGAAGCTATGTTGAGACTCTATAAAGAGCTACGATTGAAGACAAGTTGGAACTCCAGAAAGATCTACGATTGAAGCTAAGTTGGGACTTCAGAAAGACCTATAATTGCTGCTAAGTTGGGATTCCAGAAAGACCTACAATTGAAGCTAAGTTGGTACTCCATAAAGACCTACGATTGAAGCTATGTTGAGACTCTATAAAGAGCTACGATTGAAGCTAAGTTGGGATTCCAGAAAGATTTACGATTGAAGCTAAGTCGGGACTTCAGAAACACCAATAATTGCTGCTAAGTTGGGACTCCATAAAGAGCTACGATTGAAGCTAATTGTACTTCATAAGGAACTACGATTGAAACTATGTTGGGACTCTATAAATTACTACGATTGAAGCTAAGTTTGGAAACCATAAAGATACACAATTGAAGCTAAGTTGGGACTCCATAAATAACTATGAAATTGAAACTAAGTAGAGACTCCACAAATAACTACGATTGAAGCTAAGTTGAGACTCCGAAAAGACCTACAATTGAAGTTAAGTTGTGACTTTATAAAGACCTGCGATTGAAACTAAGTTGGGACTCCATAAAGACCTACAATTGAAGCTAAGTTGGGACTCCATAAAGAGCTACGATTGAAGCTAAGTTGAGACTCCAGAAATACATACAAGTGAAGCTATGTTGTTACTCCATAAAGTCCTACGATTGAAGTTATTTTGAGAGCTACTATTGAAGCTAAGTTGGGACTCCAGAAATACCTATAATTGAAGCTAAGTTGGGACTCCATAAATAGCTACAATTGAAGCTAATTGCACTCCATAAGGATCAACGATTTAAACTGTGTTCAGACTCCATAAATAACTACGATTGAAGTTAAATTGGGACTTCGCAAAGACCTACGATTCCAGCTAAGATGTGACGCCATAAATAACTACGATTGAAGCAATGTTG
Source organism: Calliphora vomitoria (assembly GCA_942486065.2). Taxonomy (NCBI): domain Eukaryota; kingdom Metazoa; phylum Arthropoda; class Insecta; order Diptera; family Calliphoridae; genus Calliphora; species Calliphora vomitoria. The sequence goes on along the minus strand of OW818032.2, from coordinate 121,352,365 downwards.
GGATTCCCTAAAGAGTACGACTGAAGCTAAGTTGGGACTCCATAAATAACAAAGATTGAAGCTAATTGCACTCCATAAGGACCTACAATTGAAGCTAATGTAAAAATATCCATATACAAGGTGGCGCAAAAGTAATCCTCCTATCAGAAAATGCAATAAATTTTGCGATTGGGCCCTAATGTCAGTTCTGTTTTGACATTTGTGTAGTAAACACATGCGAAATACACGTTAATAAACAATGTTACGCTACACTGCTCCAGAACGCGGAATATTGCTGACTATTTATTTGACCAATAATCGGTCGGTGACTTTGGCACAACGTGAATTTCGTCGCAGATTTCCTGGCCGTCCAACGCCTACTGGTGAAACACTGCGACGTTTAGCCGCTCGCCTCGAAGAGACTGGTACAACACGAGATGCTGCCAGGGGTGGCAGACCCCGGAGTAGCCGTTCTGCAGAGAATATTGCTGCTGTAGCCGAGGATGTCATGGAAGCGCCGTCGACATCGACTAGACGGTCTTTACAGCGAATTTTGGTACAAGATTTGAAGATGTTTCCGTACAAAGTCCAGACGGTGCATCAGCTGTTAGCTGCTGACCGCCAATCGCGTCTAACATACGCTCAAGCCATCCTTAATCACCACCAAGAGGAAGATGATTTTTCATCAAAAATAATCTTGAGTGATGAGGCCCATTTTCATCTTAGCGGGTACGTAAATAAGCAAAATTTACGCTTCTGGGGCACTGAAAATCCGCGTGTAACCCACGAAGAGCTCAAAGTCTCTGTATGGTGTGCTGTTTTCGCTGGAGGAGTCATCGGACCTTTTTTTCTTCGAATACGTCGCGGGCCAAACGGTTACTGTGAATGGTGAGCGGCCATTTACATGACATCATATTCTCGACTTGATGTAAAAAAAATTAAAAGACCAAATAAAAATAATCCACAAGAAGAATCAAAGTTTTTCATTTTTTTTTTTTTTTTTTAAATTACAGCCAAAAAACATCGGAAGTTTACTTTTGCGCCACCTTGTATATTCAGATAAGGAGTGTAAATGGGGAAAAAGGCTGGAAATATGGGGTACTCAAGTCAGTTTGGTTAAATAGATACCTTTGAAGTTCTAATTATTATTTTACCAAATCCTGGAAAAGTCATGGGTCTGTTATTTTTAAAATCACAAATCCCGGGATTAAGAAAACCCGGGACTGGCATCCCTAATACCTCTATACGTATTATATTATCTTAAAACTTTACAAAATCCTGACATCCCATGCTAAATTTGTACATACTTTTTGTGTAGATATCAACCAACCAACCAATTTTTAATACAAAACAGGGAAAATGTACAAAACTGCAATGAAAGCTAAACTTAATTGAAAATTTCAAACACATCCTCTTTTCAACATTCATTCATTCATCTCTATACATTGTCATTAGCAACCAACCAGCCAGCCATCATCATCATTATACTTATTAACTACTGACTTACGACGAATGGATAATAATTATAATGACAGGCATCATCATTATTATAGAAAAGAGAACGAACACAAACAACATCATCATGCATAAATATATGCACACGCACACATTTAACAATATTTATGCAAATGATTATCAAATTCGAACAGGAACACAGCATTTGCCAACACAATGCATCAAAACCTTTTATTTTTTTTTTTTTTTTTTGTTCTTTAATCTGAAACTTCTTTCTCCTGCCCTGCTCAATTAATTTTAAGAGGTTTTTTTCGAAACGTTTACAGATGATGATGTACATATATCACTATATAAAAAGCATGCGTTAAAGGAGGGTGGAAGGAGATTGAAGCTGAACTGCAGAACCACAAAGAATGATTGGTGTTGATGAGTAGTAGTGGTAGTAGTGTATGATGAAGATGAGTTGGACGAATGACCACGGGCATCTGATAGATTTTACCGTTTAGATATGTATGTATATGTGTTAACAGGATATTAAAAGTGCAATTACCTATATTGATTAAAATTAAAGTTAACTAAACATAAATCTCACAAATTCAATGTGAGATTTATATGAACAATTTATAAAACCGAATTCTTTTTAGGATAAAAATTCTACAATTTTATGTGATAGGTCCCTTTCAAATAAATTGTTAGAACTGGAGAGTACATACCCCTAATTAACCAGTTACATAACTAGTTCTGTGTAAGTTGTGGAACGGAATGGATGTAAAATGTAGTCAAGTTTTGTTTTTAATAAAAACCAAATTAGTGAGTGTGAAAAAGGACATTTTTTTTTAAAGAGAGAATCCCAGAAAAAACCAGTAAGAGAGCTATATTCAGCTGTGGCGAATCTTATATACCCTTCAGCAAAGTATACTTTAAGATAAAGATTGAAAAAATTGGTTTCTAAAAAAAATTTTATTTGTAAAAAAATCGTGGTAAAAGATATTTTTTCCTCGATTTTGACCAATTGAAGGTTCGAATTACTATGGCGCTATATACGTCGTTGGAAATATCTTTTAAATATCTATCATTAGATACCCATATTGTCTATATTAATGACTTAGTAATCTAGATATATATCAAAAAAAAAAGTGAAACATCGAGGTTGTCCTGGATTTTTTACTTATATCTCAGCCATTTGTGGGCCGATTTTCTCTATTTTAAATAGCCAACGAACCGGGACTTTAGGAGATATATTGATGTATGAATCAAATATGTAAGTGTATACAAGAGTAACGTTACTGAGTGACTTACTGATTCAACATCACCCAATTGCCAAAAGGTAGAGACATGAAATTTAGATTATAGGTTATCCTCTCCTTATGAAACGGTTAAATTCGGCAAACTTATATCTTCAAAATTAATAAAGGGTTTTCCAACAAGAGCTGTTATTTTGAATCACCCGTTATTTCGGTAGCTGTCAATTTTGAAGCTTTTATTCTTTGACATTTGACAAGTAGAAACTACACCATTACTAAAAAATGGAACGATACACGCTTCAACAACGCATTGAAATTATTAAAATTCACTGCAAAAATGTTGAAAATCTTGCGGTCACAGTTCGCAAAACTAAAGTATTTTTGGGTCGTCGTGAAGCACCTTGTCGGACCGCAATACAGAAATTGTTGGAAAAATTCGAGCTGTTGGGAAAAGTTATTGTCCTCAACGTGTGACTGTTTGGTGCGATTTATGGTCCGGCGGGGTCATTGGGCCTTACATTTTTCGAAAATGAGGTTGGATTGCGCTATCGAGAGATGGTTAATGATTTCTTATGGTCGGAGTTGGATGATACTGATCTGGACAACGTTTACAGTAAATAGGGAATAAGAGTTTTGCCTCAAAAAGACCAAAAAGCAATAAAAAAAGCAATTAAATATTCAATTTTAAGAGAATTTGTATGAAAGAGGTAATTAAATTTGTTTAAAAAGCCATTAATGCTGGCAACTTGAGTTAATGGCTTTTGTTCCCTCAAATATGATTGGAAATGAAGTAATTTATGTGACATTTATTATTGTATGCTGGAAATCATGTGCTGCAATGTTCATAGATTTAGAATAGTATGTTGATAAGGTTTCTGTAGAATAATTAGTGTACAATAGTATTGGAACTTTATGTTGATAAGTATTTTGGTGGCTGCATTTCTATCTCGTTGTGGTTTGAGTTTTAGTTTGTTGTAATGATTGTGTGTATTTGAAAATGCATGTTGATAAGAATTTTTGGATGAGTTGCATGTAATGTATGTTGTTGTTGTGTGTTTTTTTAGTTTGGTTAATGATCGTGTACTTAGAAAGTGTTTTGGGGGGAAATTGGTTTAGAATTGTTTGATGAGCTGCATGTAATGTATGTTGTTGTTGGAATTTTTTGTTTTCTTTGTTAATTTGGTAATGATCATGTACTCTGATTTTAATAAATCAAGTGCTGAAGTGTATTTTGAATAATTAGTGTACACTAGTTTTGGAACTTTATATTGATAAGGATTTTGGTGAGCTGCATTTGCATCTTGTTGTGGTTTGAAAAATCATGTTGATAAGAATTTTTGGATGAGTTGCATGTAATGTATGTTGTTGTTGTGTGTTTTTTTAGTTTGGTTAATGATCGTGTACTTAGAAAGTGTTTTGGGGGGAAATTGGTTTAGAATTGTTTGATGAGCTGCATGTAATGTATGTTGTTGTTGGAATTTTTTGTTTTCTTTGTTAATTTGGTAATGATCATGTACTCTGATTTTAATAAATCAAGTGCTGAAGTGTATTTTGAATAATTAGTGTACACTAGTTTTGGAACTTTATATTGATAAGGATTTTGGTGAGCTGCATTTGCATCTTGTTGTGGTTTGAAAAATCATGTTGATAAGAATTTTTGGATGAGTTGCATGTAATGTATGTTGTTGTTGTGTGTTTTTTTAGTTTGGTTAATGATCGTGTACTTAGAAAGTGTTAAGGTCACTCCAGGGAATTTGTTTATTTTCTGATTCAATAAATCAAATGCTAAAGTGTATTTTGTGGAAATAAAGGCAAACGGACAGACAGAGTGGCAGATAGGCTGATGTTTAGTCAGACCGACAAACAGAAAGATGGTGAGACAGACAGAGTGGCAGATATGGTAATAACAGTAACTTAAGTGGATGTAGAATAATCGAACTTTGTTATTGTTGTTAGGGTTTAGTTTTAATTCGATGAAAAGATCATGTTTGTTTTGAAAACTGTCATACTATGGGAAATTTCTTTATTTTCTAATTCATATATTAAAGTATTTAATTTACTATAATTATCATGTATATTTGAAAAGTGCAAAGGTTACAAAAATGTGTTTCATGAAAATATATACTATTTTAACTGATGCTATATATATGTATATAGATAATTCTGAGATTTACTAAAATAATTTATAAAGTATGAGTTGAAACTTTTCATACTTTCATAGTTACGAATTTAAATTTTCTTTTACTCATTCATATTTCATTTGGAAATATATAAACAACACTTAAAAACTAAAATAATGTCAGCTTTATTTTGCGGTATTTGTGGAAAGATTTATAAAAGGGAATACGCCCTTTTAATCCACAAGAGGATCCATACCCCTTGTCCTTTATGTGGACTGGTGTTGCTTAGAAAAGATGACGTCCGAAACCACATAGCTTTCCACGAGGGGTTGGTAGTAGAGGAGGAATTAAAAAATGAAGAAGTGCCCATAGATATGGAGGAGCAAGAAGAGGTTCCAGCAGAAGTGGAGGAGCAAGAAGAGGTTCCAGCAGAAGTGGAGGAGCAAAAAGAGGTTCCCGCAGAAGTGGAGGAGCAAGAAGAGGTTCCAGCAGAAATGGAGATGCAAGGAAATGATTTTATAACGAAGAATGAAGCTGCATTAGAGAAAACCGTGGATGAAGCGATTAGCAATATTTTATTTTTAATTAATAATTCCAATTATGTTAATGATAGTGAATTTTATATTCCTAATAATCAATTAGGTTATTATTTAAACATTTCGAATGAAGTTGAGGACTTCAATAATGATGATGAGGGAGATCAAATTATTTTAAATTATAAAGATAATTTTTGGCATGATCACGAGGGTGATCAAATTATTTTAGATGTAGATTTAAGTTAATCGAATTAATAAATAAATAAATGAATACTAATAAAATAAATTGTTGTATATATTTTTTATTATTTTACTAAAATTTATGAGTAGAGTAATTCTTCAACATTGCAACAACATATTTTTTTGTAATATGATTAGTTAACTTCATAATTCTACACTATCATCTTAGTTTACTTATTGAAATGTGTGTCATATAAAAATAGAAATTTGTTTGGTGGCTTGTAAAACTCAAGCGCATGTTGAACATATAGAACTTCGTTGTTGTTGTTGTTAGGGTTTAGTTTTAATTTATTGTAATTCAAGAAATTTATTGCTAACGATTTATTTAATTGTTTTTTTTTTGGAAATTTCTATCTTAATGAAATTTAAAATTTTCTATAAATTGTGAATTTATTCTCAAATTAGTCTTTCGTATTTCGTTACAAAGACAACAAGTTATACGAAAGTAAAAATTAAAAAAAAATGTCGTCAAAAATTTTTGTTTGTAACATTTGTCAAAATGTGTATACCTCAATAAAAGGTTTAAAAAAACATACAGAAATACACGAACCCTGTATTCATTGCAGTCGTGTATTTCTTACATCGATGGAAAAAAAAAGCCACAAACATGAAGGATTAAGGATAGCAGAGGCTGAAATTATAAGACCATCAACATCAGCTGCAGCGAGAAAGCGGTCAATAAATTTGGAGCCTTCATCACGGATACCTGCAAAACACCAGCGGTTAGAGCGTTTTATAGTTTGCGAGGATTGCAATGTGGAAGTACAACCGGAAAAATGGTTTACCCATTGCATGGCAAAAGAGCATAAAATGAATACAGAGATATCGATTGGTAATCGAGTGCTTCTATTGAAAAGCTCATTTAGATCTCGGCTTTCTACATACCGTTTCCCTAAAGGAGATACTAATTTAAATGTTGATGGATATTTGGAGGAGGGACATCAGTTTTTTAAAAAACTAATAAACAACAGCTTAGCGGATCATCTAATAATTAAATTTAATTTGGAGCTAACAGCAGTTTATAAATTACCAGCACATCCACTGAAACCGGAAACGGATATGTACCACATAACCGAGATGGTGCGATTATCTAGAGCAGACGATATTGAAGATACTCTAAAGTACCAAATAGATAGCATTAAAGCTAAGATGTCCGAATTTCAAGAAAGAGATTCAGGTTGGACACTTATTAAAATAAAATGGTTGGATATTAACATCAATAAAGCATCCCCACTAAATGGATCTTCATACATTCCAACTCCAGTGGAATTGGTAAAGAAGAAGGCATGTATTAATATAATCAATAATGATATATTCTGTTTTAAGTGGTGTATAATAGCAGCCCTTTACAATGGAAATAGTAGCAATACAATAAGAACTTCAACGTATAAGATAAATAATATTTCAGACAATATTATAATATTGAGATGTGGCAGAGTATTAAACTTCTCTACAATGAACTTTCCAGCTGATATAAAGGAAATTAAATTATTTGAAAAAAATAATATTGACATAAGTATAAATGTCTTTGGATATGACAAGAAGCTGAAAAGTGTAGTCGGACCATATTACATTACAACTAATGAGAAGATTATACATATAAATCTAATGTTGTTGGAAGGTGAAGATATGGAGACATACCACTATATTTTAATAAAAAATGTATCAAGGTAATTATGATAATAGTATTTAATAGTAATTCCAATAAAATTAAAATTCATCCATTTTTAGACTTCTATCTACTCAAATTTCATCATGCAATGGTAGTAAATTGTTTTGTAATGCATGTCTATATCACACCAATTTACCGGAAAGAATGGCGACACATAAGGAGAAAGAATGTGGGAAATGTATTTCAAAAATGCCTGCGGGAGAAAAATCATTTATTAGCTATAAGCATTTCGAGAGGCAAATGGACATTCCATTCTCAATTTATGCAGATTTTGAGTGTATACTTCATGATATCGATGTAAGTAATGATAATGAGATTAATTCTAATTTTATAAAAAAGCATATTCCATGTGCATATGCATATAGCATTAAGTGTAATTTTAATGAAAATTTACATAGATTTAAGATATTTACTGATAGCAATACTAATATAAATGTTGGTGAACATTTTGTTAACAGCTTAATTGAACAATGTAGAGATATCTATAAAAAACATTTTGAAAAAGTTGTTCCAATACAAGCCTTAACTCCCTTAGAAGAAGAACATTTACAAAGGGCAACTGATTGTCATATCTGTGGTAAAAGTTTAGGAGATGAATTAGCTGTTAGAGATCATTGTCACTTGTCAGGAAAATATAGGGGACCTGCACATAATTCATGTAATCTTAATTTTAAAGTTCCAAATTTTATACCAATTTTTTTCCACAACTTTTCTTCATATGATTGTCATTTGTTTGTGAAAGACTTGTTAAATATTAAAGGACAGACGAATATTATACCCATAAATAAAGAGTTGTATATTTCACTATCGCATACAATACGTGTGTATAGTGATGATGAGATTGAAACTTTATTGGATGAGATACGTATACAAAAAATAAAAAAAAACATTCCTGAGGCAATTATTAAAAAACAGCTTGAGAGTATACGATATGAAAAAAGTCAGAAAAAAGTTGAGTTAAGATTTTTAGACTCTTATCGATTTATGGCATCTGGGTTAGATGCATTAGCTAGTAATTTATCAGATAATGATTTAGAAACGGTTCGAAAGTGTTTTCCAGACTCTGAACAGTTTAATATTATGAGGCGAAAGGGCGTTTTTCCTTATGAGTATGTTAATACATTTGATAAATTAGATGAAAATAAACTACCTCCTATAGAAGCATTTTATAGTAAATTGAATAATAAAAATTGTTCTGAAGAAGAATACTTACGTGCACAGACTATATGGAAAAAATTTAATTGTAAAACTATTAGGGACTATATGAAATTATACTTGAAGACTGATGTACTACTACTCACCGATGTCTTTGAAAATTTTAGAAAAGTATGCAAGAGAATTTATAATTTAGATCCAGCGCATTACTATACTATTCCTGGTCTGTCATGGGATGCCATGTTAAAATATACAAAAATTGAACTGGAACTTATAACTGATCTTGAAATGTATAATTTTATTAAGCGGGGTATTCGAGGTGGTCTTACCCAATGTAGTAAGAGATATAGTAAGGCGAATCATAAGTATTTAAACAATTATGATGATACGAAACCATCAGAATATATATTATATTTAGATGCAAATAATCTTTATGGTTGGGCGATGTCAGAATCACTTCCATATGGAGAATTCACTTGGACTAATGATTTCATTCATCCACGAGACATCCCACAAAATTCCGAAGTAGGTTACATTTATGAAGTGGATTTGACTTATCCCATTGGCTATCATGATTATCATAATGATTTACCTTTTTGTGTGGAAAATAAAATAATTGGTGGAAGTAAGCATGAAAAATTGATAGCTGATCTGTCTAATAAAACTAAATATATAATACATTATAAAACGTTAGAACAATGTTTGAATAATGGATTAGTTTTAGAAAAAGTTCATCGAATTCTCCAATTTAAACAGAAACCCTGGTTGAAGACATATATTGATTTGAATACTGAATATAGAACAAGAGCAACTAATTCATTTGAAAAAGATTTTTATAAATTACTTAACAATGCAGTATATGGAAAGACTATGGAAAATGTTGATAAAAGGAGAGATGTACGTTTGGTAACTGAATGGGATCGACGTAATCGTAATCATTTAGGAGTAGGAAATCTAGTATCAAAACCAAATTTTCATAGCATTTCACAATTCACCAATACATTATGGGCTATACAAATGAATAAAACCCTAACGTATTATAACAAACCGATTTATTTAGGCTTTTGTGTTCTAGAGTTATCTAAATGGAAAATGTATGATTTTCATTATGCATATATGAAACCAAAATATAATAATAAAATAAATTTAAATTATATGGATACAGATTCTTTTATATACTCAATTAAAACAGATGATTTTTATAATGACATTCGCTCTGATATAAAAGACCGGTTTGATACTTCATCATACTCAGAAAAAAACCCATTCAATTTACCTCCGTTAAATAAAAAAGTATTAGGTATGATGAAAGATGAATGTGAGGGAAAATTCATAACTGAATATGTAGGTTTAGCACCTAAAGTATACGCATATACTGTCGAAGGTGAGGAAGATGTGAAGAAAGCTAAGGGAGTTAAGAAATGTATTGCTAATAATTATAATATAGATACTTATAAGCATGTTTTATTCAATAAAGAAGTTGTTACAGCTTCTATGCAAACATTTACCTCTAAATTACATACTATTCTAACTAATCAAGTAAATAAAGTAGCTCTGAGTTATAATGACACTAAGCGTAAAGTTATGGATGATAATGTAAATACATATGCTTGGCATCATTACACATTCGATACTGGTAATGGTGATTTGGAATTAGACATGTTAATAAATGATATAGAATTAAACAAAGTGTAAAGAAATATTTATAAGTAATTTATATAATATATAAGATGAAATTATAAAAAAAATAAAAAAAAACAAGTCGTTGATTAAATTTTAAATTTTATTATGTCTTTTATTTATATATAAATTTGGAAAAAAATCGTAAGTATAAAAATTGAATTAAATATTATAGATTATATAACTTTTCGGACAATTCCAGTTAATGGAGTGTACTCTATCAAACGATCATAAAGTATTAAACAGTAAGCATTTGTATTTGCAGGAATCGGGTTAATAGTCTCAAATTCAATTTTTACATCAATTGGTCCAGTTTTAATCATCTCATTTTGGTAGCTTACATCGACTACGGCAATTGGAACATTTTTAAACTTTTCACAGGAAAGAAGTGGTTGTGCTTCCCTCATATAGTAATTTTGTTGAAATTTGGCATACATGTCATATAATATAGCATAGCGGTTCTCCTCAAACTTTAGATTTAAATCGTCGTATGGATAGCAATCGGAATTTAAATGTACTTTTATATTTTTTAAATCAGAATGAATATATTTATTATTATTTTCTAAAACGAATAATAAAAATCTTGGTCTTTCTCTGTTAATTGACATTTTAACATTCCAGTTATGATTTATCCCACCAGCAAACGTAGGATTAAAATAACAGTCCCAACTGCGAAATGCTATTGGTAAAGACGTTCCATCCTTAATAATTTTCATTATTTGTATTTTTCTAGAATCTGATACGTGAATATGCGGAATTCTCCATGTTATGTTTGTAATCGATAACTGATTTTTTTCATTAGCATCTGTTGAGTAATATACATTTGCATCACTTGAACTCCGCAAAAGAATAAGTTCGTGTTTACTATTCAATATTATTTTAGTAAAATCCTCAGCAAATCCCATTAATATTTTTAGAGGAATATAAAAATTAAATTTTTGCATAGACAATTCTTCTGAAATACTCCATCCAGCATTTCTCATCATATTACTTTCAAATTCATTTAATGAAACATAATTCTTAATTGTACTAGACGTTCCCAAGTATCGAGTTCGATCAATTTCAACACCGTTGATTTCATAACGTATTTCATCGAATAAGTATGCCATACAATTATTCCTCATCCGAGTATTAGGAGAATTCTCACCGTTAATATTCTTTATATTACCTTCTATATACAAGTAGCTTTCAGAAGGAAGAACGTATAAGTCTTGATTTTGTATAGTAATTCGAATTTCATCATTATTCTTAAATGATTGAATATAGGGTAGATAGCTATGATAATCTTTTTTGATTATATTTTCATCCGTAATGGGTTTCTCTATAACATCGAGAATATCAGACATTATTTTTTTACTTTCAACTTAAGTAGTTTTAAAAAATTTTTATTTTTTTCTGTTAATTGTGGTCTTATAGCTTTAACAGTTTTTGTGTAAATGTCTTTATTAATTCTAATTTGTTTAGCTTTATTGTAAATTATCATTTTTTTTTGATCTCAGATGTAACCTAAGTGTTATTTCTTCACCTCTGAAATTAATTAAACGACCTTCTTGATCAACAATCCAAATTGTAAGATGTGTTATTTCTCTGACGTTTACTGGCAAATAAATAAGATTATTAGGTACAACATCTAATTTATAACCTGGAGGAACGTCCAATGCAAACTCGTGAAGTATATGTGCTGGGGAGTTATTCATATATGACCCTCTTATTATATTACATTGAACTTGTATAGCATTCACTTTCAAAATACTGACTGGTTGATTAGATAAGTGTTTTATACCAGCATTTAAAGATAGTCTATCAAATCCAAATAAACTACCAATAGTTCGCTTCCGATCAAAAAATATTGTATCGTGAGAGGAGATTATTTCAATTTGTAAAGTATTATTGTTGGCTTCAATTATAATTGATTTATTAAAATCAAGTACTTTATATTGTTCAATTATGTAATCAACAATATCTTGTAACTCATAAGATCCTATGGGAATTTCAATTACTTTATCTCCAATATGGAAAAGATTATTATCATAGTCTACATTAGGAATAGAATTATATGAATGAAAATCGATTAGTGCACATTCATAGTCATCTGTTAGATCTATTGGTGGAAAATAATTTGCTGTTAAAAGTGCAGAATTTCCGCTTATAGCTAATGTTATTGACATAGTGAATGATAATCTGTTAATGAAATAAAAATGCTTTGTTGTGTGTATTTCATTTTATTTATATTCATTTTTATTGTCTAATTGTTATAATATTTCAGTTTTACTTATCCAAGAATTATGCTGATTTGAGAAACCCAACCATTTTACATATGCTTTATCTCCTTTAGTTTTCAATATCTTTTCCACGAGAAACGTATTTGGAAAACGTGTGCGAAGTATTTCCTCCTTATAAAATGCACCTTTAATTTCATTTCCTTGATAGTCTTCCAATAAAAATGTTATGGGATAAGTGTTTTGTATCGATCTTATTTTAAATATTTCTGTTGTCCAGTTCGGGGTATATCCCTTTTCAAAGATGTGTTTATATTTACTAATGCGAACGCAATCACCAACATTAAATCGTGAGGGTTTAAATATTTTTAAATTATTATATACAGTATTCAGCAGATGTTTTTCGTATTTAGGGGTTACGTGAATAGGTGCCATTTTGATAGTTGCATGTTTTTTTTTATTATATTGTTCAACTAGGCTTTTGTAAATATTAATCCATTTATATGTTCCATTATTACTAAACTCTCTCCACATCATACCTTTTAATGTTCTATTGAAGCGTTCAACAATTGAAGCTTTCATAACGCTAAATGTGGAGTAATGATTAATTGAGTATTTTCTCGTTAGCACAGCAAACTCCTTATTAAAAAATTCTTTACCGTCATCTGTTTGTAAATTATTAGGTATACGTCCCATACTAAGTATTTTCTGAAATGCTCTACAAACTTCAGAAGCAGTTTTTGATTTAATTGACTCAGCCCATGCATATTTCGAAAATGTATCAATAACCGTTAACATATATTTATATCCTTTGTTGCTAGTTGAATAATTACCCATTTCTACCAAATCAGCTTGCCAGAGGTCGTCTAAACCTCTCATAATAACTCTACGTCGTAAGAAATTTTTCCGTGCTTGGGAATGAAGTTCATTGACGATTGCTCTTTTTTCCATATTGCGATGATGATAGCGTTATCATTACCTTATATATATCATCAATTTTCTTATTTAAATCTTTAATTTCATTCCTTACAATTAAAACTTCTTCACCTATACCCCTTTTAATATGTTCTTGCATATGACTAATTTGTGAATTAACATAGTTTTTGTTAACAGCATCTAATCCTTCCAACGGTGATGCTAAGTTCTTAATTCTTTTATTCTCTATGTTAATATTATTACCATCCAATGAAACACCAAAATTTTTTAAAATATTTTTCCTTTTTATTTCGCTAGTAAACTTTTGATTATAGTAATGACCAAATTTATCAACAGTCATACTTTGTTATTTTCTTATTATTAATATTATTCAATTATATTTGCTTCTCTTAATTCCTCAATTATTGATATTATTTCGTTAGTATGATTATTGTTTCCAGCATGTTGTGATGCCATTAGCAGTTTTAATCGCTCTACTATTTCATTGGGATTATCCCAGTATATATAGTTTGGTTTTTGGAGATTTACTTTCATTAACCCCTTACCAATGTGAGTTGTAGGAAATAGTTTGTTTATTATATGCTTATATTTATAACCTTTGTTACCTTTTAGTTGATTATTAGCATTATAGTTTCTTCTATGTGCATTTGTATCAAGCAAAATTCGTTTATATATTTCTAATTCTGACGAATCATATTGTTCTGGTTTTATATGAAAAATCAATGAGTATAGACCTGGAGTTAATGCCCAAGACTTATTTCCTATTGTTATTTTATCATCACTTAGCTTCAAATCTGAGCTGCCAAATTTCCAATTACCATCTTCATTTTTATAAGGTCCATATGTAGTATCAAGCTTTTTGTTTTCATTAAATTCAGTCAAATCAAATTCCAAATCAGAAGATTGTGAATAAAATGAATCACTATTCAATTCTGTGTCTTCGTCATCTTCATTGTTTTTATTATGTTTCCTCTTATTCGATACACTTGACTTGGGCGATGAGTCAATATGCTCTCGTTTCAAAACATATTTCTTAGGAGTGGTAATGCTATCGTCTATATTTTTAATTTTAGTTTTCTCATCAACAAGTAATTTTATTTTAGGTGAATTATCACTAGATAATTCAACTAGTTTTTGTAGTGGTTCTGTTAATGGCTTAAATGTGTTTTCTAATTTGTTTAATGTTTCAGCATCTCTAAGTTTTATGCTCTTAAACTTTTTTTTCAAAATGTTTCTTGATTTCACTAACTCCCTTAGTATATTTTCGTCCATGTTTATTAGTTAAAAATTATTAATTAATCTAAACAATAAATAAAATAGCTTCTCAATAGTCGAACAGCTTCTTAAAACAGCTAAACAGCTTCTTAAAACTGCTAAACAGCTTCTTAAAACAGCTAAACAGCTTCTTAAAACAGCTAAACAGCTTCTTAAAACAGCTAAACAGCTTCTTAAAACAGCTAAACAGCTTCTTAAAACAGCTAAACAGCTTCTTAAAACAGCTAAACAGCTTCTTAAAACAGCTAAACAGCTTCTTAAAACAGCTAAACAGCTTCTTAAAACAGCTTAACAGCCTCTTAATATCAGCTTTTCTAAAGGTGAAATAAGGTCTCAAAACACTTATATGTATTTACGGTTCAATAAGTATATGACCGATGTGAATAGTTGAATATTTACAACTAAACTTGAATAAATATATCAAAGCCTTTTCTATAACGTCCATCATGTATCTCATCATCCTTGCTTATTATTAGAAATCCATATTTTTCCTTCCAACATTCTCTACATATTTTACAAAACATATCGAAACTCATATCATTTCCAACATGATCATTGTAAATATGCTTCAAATTCAAATCATCTTGTTTAAACATTATTATCATGTTTGCATTATCACGCACTAAATGTTTAGGAATGTGAGTATACGTTTGACACAAATAAAATGAATCTATATTATTATGTCTTCCCATACAAAAGTATGATCTAATATTATTTTGTTTCTCACATGCAACATCGTCAAATATTATTATTGAATTTGATTTGGCTTCTTTAGGCGATATCACATCTTCATTTTCTGAATATGTAAAAAGACCCATTCCCTTTACAGATGAAATTAATTTTCTTAGATATTGATATTTTGGTTGATTTAATGATTTTGAGTATAAATAAATATTTTTAAATTTTAAACCATTAGGGCTTTCAATCAAACTAAGCATAACATTAGTTTTCCCACAATTAGATGGTCCCACTATTAGAGCCCTTATTGAATTAGGTAATAAACAACCATGTTTAGTTGCATTATTGACTTGTATAAAATCTAAATTTCTTACTAAAATATTTGAAGGTTGTTTTATTAAACGCATGTTTACTACTGAGAGTATATATATATAATGAATTAAAACTATCGTTTTATAGATTTATAAATCTTTACCTACTTTCAGAAACAATAAATTATATAAATGATTGTGTATACAAGGAATAAAGTTAGTGGGAAAAAATCCGTTCACGGAAAAGGACTAGTAAATAATTTAATTAATTCACTACCAATAGAGCTTCACCTACCAGGTTATCAATATTGTGGACCTGGAACAAAGCTGGAAAAGCGTTTAAAAAGAGGTGATAAAGGAATCAATCCCCTAGATGCAGCTTGTCGAATTCATGATATTGCTTATTCTCAGAATACCAATATTGATAAAAGACATCAAGCAGATAGAGAATTAGCCGATAAGGCTTGGGAAAGGGTTAAAGCTAAAGATAGTACCCTTGGAGAAAAACTTAATGCATACTTTGTTACTAACGCAATGAAATCTAAAGTAAAATTTGGTTTAGGTGTAAAATCCAAACTAAATAAAGTCAGCAAGCGAAACATTTTTCATAATGCAATTAAAACTGCAACTGCTATCCTAAAAAAACAAAAAACCTCATGATCTCAATAATGCTATAAAAACAGCACGAAAAGTTATTCAGAATTCATTTCGTGGGAGGAAATCAGAAATTAAAATTCCAAGAATTATCAGTGTTCCTAAAATTGGCGGTTTTCTACCCCTCGTACCTATACTTACAGCACTTGGAGCATTAGGAGCATTAGCTTCAGGTGGATCATCAATTGCTAGGGCCGTAACCACAGCTAAAAATGGAAGACAGCAACTCGAGGAAAGTATGCGTCACAACAGAGCATTAGAGACAATAGCTATGGGTGAAGGCCTGTATCTCAAACCATATAAAAAGGGCTATGGAATATTTTATAAAAATATATCAAAAAACTAATAATGCAGCTACCTAATAGACCACTTACAGATGTGGATTTAAAAATCTTTGGAAAGAAATATATCCCTAATTTCAGGGGTGTGTATATGCGAGATAAATTACCTAAAACTCCTCGACGAATAGAGTGTGGCATTATCAACTTGGACAACAATAGAGGAGATGGTACACATTGGGTAGCTTATTATAAAGATAATTATAATATAGAGTATTTTGATAGTTTTGGTAACCTACAACCACCTATAGAAATATTAAAATATTTAGGAAATAATATTAAATATAACTATAAAAGATATCAAAAAATTAATGCTTTTAATTGTGGGCATTTATGTTTAAGATTTTTAATACATTTTAAAACTAAATAAATTATAAATAAAAACACATATGATTTTGTTTGTTTATTTCTATTTTTATTTATTTTCAATATTAAATTTATTTATTATCAATTCTTAATAATAATCTATGAACTTTTACATCTGTTTTAATCTTATTTTGCATTTTTTTACTAATGTCATAACATAGTCGTGTTAAGTCAATCTCTATATCTGTCTCATGAATACCTTTAATTTCATAGAAATTAATATTTGTTTTATTTAAAACAGAGCATGTTGGAATATAATATTGATTATAAAAATGTAATATTTGTTTTTGAAGAATTGTATTCCAACATAACAATGTTGTTAAAAATGCTCCAATTCTAGTTAATGATCTCCATGTGCCAGGATCAATTTTAATCTCATTTCTTCCTTGTTTAAATATTATATAGCATATACCATTTTTATATTGAAAGGAATATTCAATATCCCTTACACAATCATTATCAATTAGATTTATTAAATCTAAAAATACATTTTGATTTAATGTATTATGTATGTAATCCTTGTAGCTCATGAGATGTAGCCACTCCTCCCGATCCAGCTGAATAAATTGTTTGTCTTTGTAATGCAACCATATCACAGGTTTGAATGCTAACGTTGTTGAAAATCCACACGAAATCTTTAATTTAAGGTTAAGGAAGTACTCCATTTCAAATATAACATCATATATTTGAGGTTTTCGTGCTCGGCCAAGTGCAAATATTTTTTTTGTTCTAGTCTCCATTCTCAATGAAATTAAAATGTAAACTGATGGTTTCTTTACTAAATAAATCTCTTTATAAAGAAAATATTTTTAAGTCAACTCACAAAAAAAATATATATATGTATATCAATGTTCTTTAATCAAATTACTTTAAAATTGATAAATTAGAGAATGATTTTTATATATGTAGTTGACCTAAAAATTAAAATTGTTATAAACTAAAATTTGAATAAGCTAAGTATATTTAATTGAATTAACATGT
This sequence comes from Calliphora vomitoria, assembly GCA_942486065.2. Classification (NCBI taxonomy): domain Eukaryota; kingdom Metazoa; phylum Arthropoda; class Insecta; order Diptera; family Calliphoridae; genus Calliphora; species Calliphora vomitoria. The sequence continues at coordinate 121,334,526 of OW818032.2, read as the reverse complement.
ATATATTATTTTAATAAAGAAATTATATATTATTATTAAAATTATTGTTTTATTAGAATATAAAAAGAAAAAAACAATTTAAAATTTTTTAAAAATAAATCATTTATTCATCTTCATCACACTTCTTCCTTTTACAAGACTGATTGATGAATGGAGATGATAAGTACTTAATTAATTTTTGATATTTTTCTATGATCTTTATAACTTTTCTTTTTCTCATGTGGAAAAAACAACATCCACACATACCCACAACATCTTCATTAGAATTATCATGGGGACACGGTTTATTGTATGTATCAAAATCTGTATATTCTGATTTGAATTCATTTATTAGTTCCAAATGATCTTTGAATATTATATTTTCAAATTTCAGCAGAAAATCATCAATAATCTCCATCTTTCTAGCTTGATATTTCGATTATATCTGAATATGAATTACTTATATGCTTCTCTTATATTCTGAGAAAAACTTATTTCCAATTAAATAAAAAACAACTATAAATTATTTTATTATTAATTAATTTATTTATTTAACTTAGTTTATTTAAAAGTACTAAAATTATTAAAAGGATAATATTCTCTGGTGTTAGGAACCATCTTCAACTCCAACCTATAGAAAATACCATTTTTTTCATCGTTCATGGGAATTTTTGAAATTAAATATAACCCAGAAGAAAAGCTTTCCACATCCTTATCAGTTAGGGAATTAAATCTCTTAGGAAGGTATAGTAAATTTGTTCCCAACTCCAAAACAATGACCTCTCCATATTTTGTAGTTACACGTTCAGCTCCAGTAATGTTATATTCCTCCAAATCCACCATATCTTTAATGCATAACGTCTGCTTCATATTTAATTTATTAAATATAGAAATTAAATCCGCGTTAGTGTTCATTATTAAATATTTTTTCTTGAACTGATATAGTTTACTTAATAAATTCACAATTTATAGAAAATTTTAAATTTCATTAAGATAGAAATTTCCAAAAAAAAACAATTAAATAAATCGTTAGCAATAAATTTCTTGAATTACAATAAATTAAAACTAAACCCTAACAACAACAACAACATACATTACATGCAACTCATCCAAAAATTCTTATCAACATGATTTTTCAAACCACAACAAGATGCAAATGCAGCTCACCAAAATCCTTATCAATATAAAGTTCCAAAACTAGTGTACACTAATTATTCAAAATACACTTCAGCACTTGATTTATTAAAATCAGAGTACATGATCATTACCAAATTAACAAAGAAAACAAAAAATTCCAACAACAACATACATTACATGCAGCTCATCAAACAATTCTAAACCAATTTCCCCCCAAAACACTTTCTAAGTACACGATCATTAACCAAACTAAAAAAACACACAACAACAACATACATTACATGCAACTCATCCAAAAATTCTTATCAACATGCATTTTCAAATACACACAATCATTACAACAAACTAAAACTCAAACCACAACGAGATAGAAATGCAGCCACCAAAATACTTATCAACATAAAGTTCCAATACTATTGTACACTAATTATTCTACAGAAACCTTATCAACATACTATTCTAAATCTATGAACATTGCAGCACATGATTTCCAGCATACAATAATAAATGTCACATAAATTACTTCATTTCCAATCATATTTGAGGGAACAAAAGCCATTAACTCAAGTTGCCAGCATTAATGGCTTTTTAAACAAATTTAATTACCTCTTTCATACAAATTCTCTTAAAATTGAATATTTAATTGCTTTTTTTATTGCTTTTTGGTCTTTTTGAGGCAAAACTCTTATTCCCTATTTACTGTTTACTTTCAACAAGACGGCGCTACGTGCCACACAAGCAACGAAACCATTGCTCTTTTAAGGGAATAGTTTCCGGACCGTATTATCTCTCGCAGAGGTCATCACAATTGGCCACCGAGATCTTGTGATTTAACACCTTGCAACTTCTAGCTTTGTGGCCACGTGAAAGATAAGGTCTACGCCAACAGCCCAGCGTCGATTCAAGACCTCAAAGATAGAATTCATGAGGCTATCGAGGACATAGGGCAGCCACTTTGCGATTTGGTTATGGAAAATTTCATGAAAAGGAATATGATACTGTAAGCGTGGTCGTGGTGGCCATTTGGCTGATGTTGTTTTTCATTATTAACGTCATACCTTCCCTCTTTAATATGAAATAAACATCCAATCATTATCTAAAAAAAATTAAATTTTTCTTTGAATACCAAAATAACACCTCTTGTTGGAAAACCCTGTATATATACAAAGAAATATTAAAATGCATCTCTATCTACTTGTAAAATTAGCTAACAGGTATTTGGTACTTTTTCATATTGAAGGTTTTTGGGAGAGAAATCGGGTAAAAACTGTATTTTGGTACTTTTTGAAACCAATAAACATAGAAATAAATCAAATCATATTATTTACTTATTTAAAAATAACAATTATAGGTTTGGTACTTTTTGGAAATTTGAACAATTAAAAGGTAAACATTTTATTTATTGTATTTTTGGTACTTTTTCCATAAAATAATGTTTGTCTATAAGTTTATATAGACATATGAATATTTTATTATAATCTCCCACTATGATACTGAAATTTATTTAAATAAAATGTTTATCATTTCAATGGGTGCAAAAAAAGGACCAAATTATCAAGCCAAATTTGATAAAATGTTAAACATTTTGAACTCTTTTTTGAACTCGAGTGTGAATTGTAAATAAATCCAATCCAAATCATCTGTGATCGCTGATATTAAATAGGTACCACAAATCGATTTTTAGTATGAAAAACTCAAATATTTTTGACGTTGCTTACTCTTACAAGTGTTTTGTAACATTAAACAGCTTAAGTAAAAAGAGTTTTTAAAATACACAAAACAATTAAAATATATTTTATTTAACGGTTACGTCTTTTTCGTCAAATATTTGCCATGTGTGACCCTACATTAAGCCTACAACACGCTATACAGCAAAACAATGAGCAAGAAAGAGACCACCATATTGTATAATTTATTTATCTTACCTACATACATATCTACATGTAGTACCCTGCTAGACACACAACCACACATACATACCTATACTGTTATTTACATTTGTTTGTTGGTTTGTACTTGCGCATGGGGAAAAGAAAGACAAAAATTGTTTTCGTTAAAAATTAGGTCGTCGTGTGGCTGAATTTACTGTTCGCCTAGTCAGGCATCTAGGGCAAGTTCCTAGAATGGTCGGCCGGTTTGACTGCAAAACTAAAAAAATCAACAAACAGTAACAGCAACAACAACAAAAACCAGTATGTTTAGTAGTAAATATTTGCACAATAACAACAGAAAGTACTAAGGGGAAAACAAATAAACAAACAAACACAATAATAACAAACATCACGTTTTTTTTTGTTATTGTTTTTTTTTCAGCAGCCAACAACAATGAATGAAAGCTTTTGAGTGTTTTGTTGGTGTTTATAATGATTTTTTTTTAGTTTGTTGATTCGAGTCTTTGGCTACTTCTTAAGATTTCTGTTCACCTAATGAATAGATCTCGTTTGTGAACACTGCAAACAAAAACAACAAACAGACAACAATGAACATTTTTTTTCTCCTTTCTTGTGTAAAATGCAAAAGCTAAAAAAGCAACAACAACTATCTATATGGTTTAAGAAAAATGTTTTTGTTTTTAATTTGAGGGGGAATGAAGTGGTTAGGGTGGCCACATTAACACAATTTCTAGGGATTTATATGAATTACTAGCTGAACCGGCAAACGCTGTCCTGCCATACAAATTATTTCTAGTAAATATTTTGGTTGTTAAATAAAAAATAACGAATGTATTATAAGTGAATTTGGCATTTTAGGTATTTTTGATCCCAAATGAAGATAAACACAAACGAAATTTTTTGGAGAAAAATATTTTAAAAAAATGTATGGTTGATAAATTTTTTTTTTTTTGGATTATAGGTAATTTTGAATGCCAAATAAAAAAATGCGAATAAAAGGTTTTTGGCAAAAAAATTGTAAATACAAATTCTGGATAGGGACACCCTCATGACCTAGCGGTATGAAATATACTTTACGACCTATTATCATAGCTCCCAAATATACATACAAAATTTCATAAAAATCGGTTTAGTCGTTTCGGAGGAGTTCAAACACAAAAATTGTGACACGAGATTTTTATATGTTAGAGAAGATTTATTTAGGTAAATTTATAAATTATAAGAACATTTTGAGAATTCCATAACATTAAAATTAAGTGTTCAGTGACCATTTTTTAATATTTCTAGGGATTTCTAGTCAAATTTCAAAACTATTTACTTTATATGGGAGGTGCTACGCCTACTAATTTTCAGAAAAACTATGTAAATTTATAGCAGAGCTATTCGGACAAAGTTTGAAGAATCTCGCAATGATAGTTCTGAAGATATTTATTTTACTTTGTGTGGTAGGTGCCACAACTTCTGTTCTGATCCGTTACATTTTTGGTTAAACTTCATGTCGTGATATGAAACTGATTCATATAAAGTTGGAAGACATTCACAATTATAGTTCTTCAGATATTCGAAAATAACTACCTACTTTGTATAGGATTTCAGCCCAGACGCTCACAATGATACAGAAATAAATTCCGCAAAGTTTTGAGGGTTTCACAGTTGTAGTTCACCAGATATACAATAATAATTATTTACTTTGTATGGGTGGTGCCACGCCCACTTGAAATTTCAAAACAAATAGTAGCATATTGTTCCTTCCAGATATAGAGGAACATACAGTAGAAATTTCAAGAGGATCGGTCCAGTGGTTTATGTTCATATAAGTTACAAAAAAATAAATTAATATTCCCTCTTTTTTAACGAACACTAATTGCGAAAGGTTTTTCTTCTCGACAGATATATCCAGAGTCTCTGGATGGAATCGAACCCGCAACCCTCAGATTACTAGTTCAGCACACTTTTGACCAGTCTAAAGGACAGCTTGCCTCTGTATTTAATTTGAACGGAATTATCATTTGTTAAAAGTGAAATTTTTAATTAAATTACAAGAAATTTTGGAATTTTTTACTTTAAAATAAAAATACTCAGAATTTCTCTAACCTGGCAGCTCTAACAAATAATGATGATGTTTTTATATCAATGGAGAAGAAAAATCACTATCTAAAATAAAAATATTGTTGCTTGCTGCTTTCCCAAAATCCACGCCACAAAAAAAAATATACCAGGTACCATATTGTTGCATACGACTCAGCCGCGTGTTATTTTCAGTTTAGCCTGACTGACTACGTTGTTTGTTGACTAGTTGTCACACGTACGGTACGTTTTTTGGTTTCGCGCGTAAAATCCACCCGAAGTTGACAGGCGACCAGAAATTTTAGCACAGCGAAAACAGTAAAAAACAATTCCCGCCATAGCATATGATTGGCCGCAACCAAAAATGTTTAGTGGTGTTTTTGTTCAAAAAAACAACAAACACAGCTGAAATGAAAAACATTAATAAGAAAGAGCGAGAAAGAAAGCAAGCAAAAAAAAAGAGTATGAACATATAGAACGTCAGCACACACAAACGTAGAAGTGACGGTTAAAGTGAACGGCTAACAGCTGTATTGGAAACAAAACTACCAAAAGACACCCTGACAACACGTTTGATTTCATTTTGTACACGCTTTAATTGTTGGCGGCGCAACATCACATCACGTTATTGTTTGTTTGTTTACTGGTTGGTTGGTTGGATGATTGTTGCTCTTTTCTACATATAAAAACACCACCACCATACACTACAAAAGACTGAATACATGTCATTCAAAATCCTACCTCATCATATGATATTTAAACATGTGTGTCTAGCGCTCTGCTTTTTGTTGTTGTCTTCTTTTAACTAGCCAACATGTTGTTAGAAAATGTGAAAACATCGCGTCATGTGAGTCACTAAATTATTAGGCTTTCAGAATTCCCAGCAACCCAACACAAAATATAAAACTATAGAGATAATCAATCTGTACATACAAACAAGCTAAAGAAGAAAAGAGACAACTATATAAACAAGTAGAAAAGTAGCGTGTGATATTGTGTGAATTGCATGCGATTTCTTTTTTGTGCTTTTTTTTTCTGGGTTTCATGCAAACATCATCACATCAATCAGACAGACTGACTTACTTTTAGCTGGTGTTGTTTGTTTGTGGTCGCCGTTAGAGACATCATGCGACCGACTAACTAAGCGAGCGACCTCATGTGTATTGTTGTCGACGTCTGATGTTGGTTGGTGGGCTACCGCAACACAACACGCCATGTGTGTAGTGTCGAAATCGCGTCATGTGAGTCACTAAAAGACCGGGCAAACAGAATTTTAAGCTGGTGACTGTGGGAGACATTTTGTTTGGCGTGATGACAGTTTTTTTATTTTTCTTCTCTGTTAAAACTTATTGTGTACGCTTTGGACAGTGGGTTGGAAGTAAGAAAAATTGTACAGTGGGTAGGATGGAGGAAAAAAAACATAACAAAAATTTAATTTGTTTAAGAAAAACTTACATTTAAATTTGATTATTTACTAAAAATAGAGCCACGATTGAAGAAAAAAATTGGACTATAAATAGAGGCATTGTTGAAGCTAAAATTTGAATATAAATAGAACCACTATTGAAGCTAAAATTAAACCATAAATAGACCAATGGTTGAGGGTAAAATTAAATCATAAATGGAGCCATGATTGAAGATAAAATTGGACTATAAATAGAACCACGATTGAGGCTAAAATTGGACTATAAATAAAGCCAAGGTTGGGGGTAAAATTAGACCATAAATACAGCGCGACGGAAGATAAAATTGAACTTTAAAAACAGCCTACATTAAAACTAGAATTGGACTTTAAATACAGCCACTATTGAAGCCAAGATTGAACAATAAATAGAGGCGCAATTGAAGCTAAAACACAGCCACGATTGAGTCTAAAATCTGACTTTAAATAGAGCCACGATTGATGCTAAAATTGGACTATAAATAGAGCCACGATTGATGCTAAAATTGGACTATATAGAGAGCCACGATTGCAGCTAAAATTGGACTAAAAATAGAGCATCAAATGAAGCTAAATTTGAGCTATAAATGCAGCCACGATTGATATTGATATTGGACTATAAATAGAGCCACAACTGCAGCTAAAATTAAACCATAAATAGAGCCACTGTTGAAGCTAAAATCTGACAATAAACAGAGTCACGATTGCAGCTAAAATTGAACTATAAACAGAACCACAATTGAAGCTAAAATTGGACCATAAATAGAGCCACAATTAATGATAAAATCTGACTATAAAGAGAGCCACGATTGAAGCTAAAACACAGCCACGATTGAGTAAAAAATCTGACTATAAATAGAGCCACGATTGAAGCTAAAACACAGCCACGATTGAGTTAAAAATTGGACTATAAATAGAGCCACGATTGAAGCTAAAACATAGCCACGATTGAAGCTAAAACACAGCCACGATTGAAGCTAACATATGTAGGACTATAAATAGAGCCACGATTGAAGCTAACATAGGACAATAAATAGAGCCACGATTGAAGCTAAAATTTTACTATAAATACAGCCAATATTGAAGCTAAAACACAGCCATGATTGAAGCTAAAATCTGACTATAAATAGAGCCATGATTGAAGCTAAAATTTGACTATAAATAGAGCCACGGTTGTAGCTACAATTGAACTATAAATAGAGCCACGATTGAAGCTAAAATTGGACTATAAATAGAGTCACGATTAAAGCTAAAATTTGACTATAAATAGAGCCACGATTGAAGCTAAAATTTGTACTATAAATAGAGCCACGATTGAAGCTAAAATTGGACTATAAATAGGGTCACGATTGAAGCTAAAATTGGACTATAAATAGGGCCACGATTTAAGCTAAAATTTGACTATAAATAGAGCCACGGTTGTAGCTACAATTGAACTATAAATAGAGCCACGATTGAAGCTAAAATTGGACTATAAATAGAGTCACGATTAAAGCTAAAATTGGAGTATAAATAGAGCCACGATTGAAGCTAAAATTAGACTATAAATAGAGTCACGATTAAAGCTAAAATTTGACTATAAATAGAGCCACGATTGAAGCTAAAATTTGTACTATAAATAGAGCCACGATTGAAGCTAAAATTGGACTATAAATAGGGTCACGATTGAAGCTAAAATTGGACTATAAATAGGGCCACGATTGAAGCTAAAATTTTACTATAAATAGAGCCACGGTTGTAGCTACAATTGGACTATAAATAGGGCCACGATTGAAGCTAAAATTGGACTATAAATAGAGTCACGATTAAAGCTAAAATTGGAGTATAAATAGAGCCACGATTGAAGCTAAAATTAGACTATAAATAGAGTCACGATTAAAGCTAAAATTTGACTATAAATAGAGCCACGATTGAAGCTAAAATTTGTACTATAAATAGAGCCACGATTGAAGCTAAAATTGTACTATAAATAGGGCCACGATTGAAGCTAATATTGGACTATAAATAGAGTCACGATTAAAACTATAATTAAACTATAAATAGAGTCACGATTGAAGTTAAAATTGGACTATAAATAGGGCCACGATTGAAATTAAAATTGGACTATAAATAGAGCCACGATTGAAGCTAAAATTGGACAATAAATAGAGCCACGATTGAAGCTAAAATTTGACTATAAATAGAGCAACAATTAAAGCTAAAATACTGCCACGATTGAGTAAAACATAGAGCCACGATTGAAGCAAAAATACTGCCACGATTGAGTCTAAAATTAAACTATAAATAGAGCCACGATTGAAGATAAAACACAGCCACGATTGAAGCTAAAGCACAGCCACGATTGAAGCTAAAACACAGCCACGATTGAGTAAAAAATCTGACTGTAAATAGAGCCACGATTGAAGCTAAAATTAGACTATAAATAGAGCCAGGATTGAAGCTAAAATTGGACTATAAATAGAGCCAATATTGAAGCTAAACACTGCAGCAAATTTCTGTAAGTAATTTTGAGAACGTAGCGGATTTATGTGTAAAATATTAGATTACTAGTACAATTTTTAATAAAATGATTTTTGTTGATAATTTAAAGCAATTGAAATACTTTTATAAGAAAACGGATTCATTTATAAAATTTAAACCATTATGGGACGGGCTTGTGTTCTTTATTGGTTCTTCATTATTAAATAATCGTTTTATAAGCATTGTATTAGGAATAAAGGAATAATTTTTTTTATTCCTTTTTCAACCCCTACATATAAGGAAGAAGATTTTTTTTAATATACCTATCTATATCTAGCACATAAATTAAAATTTTCTTTACAAAACTTTACGAAAATTTTGAAAATAGACATTTTTTTAGGTTAGGAGCGCATCTTTTGCCACAAATGTTTAGAAATTTGAAAAATGTAGCGCAGCAGCCCACCCACCCTCATAGAAGACAACCACAAATAACTAACTGAATGGAAAATATTTGAAAAATCTTTAGAATTTAAATATGTATGTATGTATTCCGATACAACATCCCCAGCTAGCGGAAAAAAACACCCCACCATCAAATCGCAGATACTTTTCTAAAAGCTGTTTAATGCGCAGAATCTCGAAATTTCAAATACACATTTGTTGTCCACTAGGGCAATCAATGTCAGCATACAGCCACCACCCAGTTTGTTGGAAAAAAATAGGCCGCGGGGCAGGAGTGTTGGGAAAATGATTACACATATGATTTTGAATATTTTTATTCCTGGTTATTTGTAAACACAACATACGGCTACTTTTTCGCATTGACATATAGGAGACATAAAATGTGGAAATTTGGGAATAATTTCATTCAAATGGAAAAAGTGTTCTACAGACGGCTCCAAACAGGTACAAAACTATATATGGGTTTAATGACAACACTTTCGCCTTTCTTCTGATAGTAAAATTTGTTTAACCCCTTTTGACCCTCAAAAATTCTATTCCACTACAATTAAAATTTTACTAAAATATAGTGCCTGAGGAAAGCTGAAAAGTGATATATAATTTCATTTCTTAAATACTATTTATCCTGCCAACATAACTAAGAAAATGCAGCCAATTATCGGTAATAGTTTGCGAGTAATTATAATTTACTTCTGACCAAGTTTCCAAAAATCACATTTTTTATAAAATATCATAAAATAGTTGCCTTCAACTGCATGCCACGCCCACAATTACCCATATTTTGATCTAATTTTCTGGCCACCTTTAGTTTCAATATCTTTACTATCGAATGGCATTAAAATTTTGGAAATCGGTGTTAACAAAAAAAATTGGACTTTTGTGGCCAAGAAAATAATTTCTGAGCCGCGGCTGGCCGTTAATTAGGTGCTCAGCAACTTACAGCAAGTAACGTTAACAGCTGACATTTATTTAAACGAACGAATGAATGAACAAACACTTGTCTGAGTGGTAAAAGGGGGAGTTGTAGTTGTTTTTTTTCAATGACGACAGTCAGTCAGTCTCTTTCCCACATGTTATTTGTAATGCTTAGCAAACGAAACAAGTACCACCAGTACCAGATGTTAGTTCAACGAAAGAAGAAAAAGTACTTACATACGTGTGGTACCCGTAGTAAGTAGTAGTATCAAACACATATGGTAGGTAAGGTACGGTACAAACGAGTATACACTTGTTTCAAGTGCAAGTGTTCTTTTTTCGTACTAATCATGGGGTTCAAGTTTAATAAGAACGTGGATTCTTTTGAAATTTGTATTAAGTAAATAAAACTGTTAAAAACAGTATGTACCAACAACAAAAAAAGTCTCTTTTTTGGGTGGCTTTTCTTTATTATGTTAACCACAAATGTCAGGGTGTTTGCTGTTTGTTGTTATTGTGCTTAAGAGAACGTTGTGTAAAATGGCAATGTCCTTGTATAAAAAACGGTTTTTAGTCATGGGCTCTCATAATCCAACCACACGTACAAAATCATTATTTTTGCAAATTAGTACTTTCTATACAAGCTTTTATGGTTACGTTTTATTTCACTCATTGGATGCCTGCCTACATTTAGAGTGAAAGAGATAACATGATGATCATAGAAATTTAGTTAATAGTGTGTGGTAGCAGTTGTGTAGTATGATGTACAGTGGGATTAAAAATATGAATAACATATAACATAAAATAAATAAATGTATTGTTAAAAGTACTTGTGTATTTTATTGTCTTCTATGAGGGTGGGTGGGCTGCTGCGCTACATTTTTCAAATTTCTAAACATTATTTTAATAGATTTTTTAATTATAAATTAAATCATCATAAAAATATATTATTCAGAAATAATTAGTAAATTATAACGATTCATCTATATGCTAATAGCTTCCATCGTGTCTTAATAATCCAATTTTAATTGCAATCGTGTCTCTATTTAAAGTAAAATTTGACCATCAATCCTAAATCTATTTGTAGTCCAATTTTAGATTCAATCAAGACTTTATTTATATTCCATTTTTTATTCAGTCGTGGCTCTATCTATAGTCCAATTTTAGCTTCAATCGTGGCTTTATTTCTAGATTAATTTTAGCTTCAATCGTGGCTTTATTTATAGTTTAATCTTAGCTTCAATCATGGCTCTCTTTACAGTCGAATTTTAGCTTCAATCGAAACTCTTTTCGTAGTCAAATTTTAGCTTCAATCCTAGCTTTATTTACAGTCTAATTTTAGCTTCAATCGTGACTCTACTAACAGTAAAATTTTAGCTTCAATCGTCTTTCTATTTATGGTTTAATTTGAACTTCAAGTTATGGTCCAATTTTAGCTTCAATCGTGGTTCTATTTATGGTTTGATTTTAACTTCAATCATGGCTTTCTTTATTGTCCAATTTTAGCTCCAATCGTGGCTTCATTTATAGTACAATTTTAGCTTCAAACGATACTCTTTTTACAGAACAATTTTGGCTTCAAACGATACTCTTTTTACAGACCAATTTTAGATTCAATCGTGGCTCTATTTATTGTCCAATTTATTCTTCAATTGATGCTCTATTTATTGTCCAATTTTAGCTTGAATTGTGGCTCTATTTATAGTCAAATTTTAGCTTCAATCGTGGCTATACTTACAGTCCACAGTCATGACCCTATACTCCAATCTTAGCTCATTTGATTGTCCAATCTTGGCTGTCATCGTGGCTCTATTTATGGTCCAATCTTAGCTTTACTCGTGGCTCTATTGATTGTCCAATCTTGGCTTCAATAGTGGCTCTATTTCCAGTCCAATTTAAGCTGTATTCATGCCTCCATTTATAGTCCAATTTTAACTTTAATCGTGGCTCTATTTAAAAACCAATTTTAACTTCAACTGTGACTCTCTTATAGTCAAGTGTTAGCTCCAATCACGGCTCTATTTATAGTCCAATTTTAGCTTCAACTGTGACTCTCTTATAGTCAAGTGTTAGTCTCAATCGTGGCACTATTTATAATCCAATATTAGCTTCAATCGTGGCTCCATTTATAGTCAAATTTTAGCTTCAATTGTGACTCTCTTATAGCCAAGTGCTAGCTTCAATCGTGGCTCCATTTATAGACAAACGTTAGCTTCAATAATGGCTCTATTTATAGTCCAATTTAAGATTCAATTGTGGCTCTATTTATTGTCCAATTTTAGCTTCAATCATGGCTATATTTATAGTCAATTGTGGCTCTATTTATACTCCAATTTAAGCTTCAATTGTGGCTCTATTTATAAACAAATTTTAGCTTCAATTGTAACTCTCTTATAGTCCAGTTTTAACTTCAAGTGTGGCTCTATTTATAGTCCAATTTTAGTTTCAATCTTGGCTCTATTTATAGTCCAATTTATTAAAATAATTTAAGATAATTTTGCATATACTTAATTTACAAAAATACTGTGGCTTTAATTTACGTGTGCATTTTCCTTTAACACCCCACTGTTGTTTATTGTTCTTATTTTCTGTTATATTCTCATACATTAAACTAAATAGCTTTCCCTCTCTGCCGTTAGTTTATTTACAGTGTCTGTGAAAAGCACGCCATCTCTGTCGCTCTCTTATAAACAATAACCAGTGTTAAGAAAAATTATAAAGAATTGTGTGTGTAGATTAGTTTTTTGTTTTTTATTATCTCCCATCACATAACCTCACAATATTTTGGCGGGCGTTGCTCTACAGAAATTATAGCTGTTATACTTAGTGTTGAATTTTATGCATAACGTTTGTTGTTGTTGTATTTTTATTTTATAAAGAAAACAGCAGCAGCAAGCATGCTAGAGATTTTACAGAATGTTGTGTGCGAAATTAACTGAGAGCCTGATACAAAAGCGACTGGGAAAGGCCCCTGAAATTTGTTTGCTGTGTGTTCGATGTTTTTTTGATATATATTATTTGTTGTTTGTTGTTGATTTTAAATTTAGCCATTGTGGAGAATGAATGAAACAAACAAATTACATATTTAAAAATTATTATTATTCATATTTTAAAGATACTGTTTATGTTTTATTTTTAACTTCAACGGTAGTTTTAAAAAGCTTTTTAAAAATATATATTTTTGTTTATTTAATAAGTTGCATACACGGATACAATAAAACAATTTTTTATAGAAAAAATTACTTAGTGTTAAAAATAAGTGTGCTGTTGTTTTTTATGAGTACCGGTTACTTTTTTAAAATACTAAAATATTTAAGAAAATTAACAAACATTGTTTTTTTATGGCGTTAGTTTTAGTTAGTTAATAAATAAAATATACCATTTGTGGTGCATTCTCTTTTCTCCTTAACTGTATTATATAGAAAAAATATTTTATTTTATGTTTACCGGTTACTTACAATTTGTGGTAATAGCTAATATTTTAGCAAAAGTAAGAAGTAAATTTTGTTTGGATTGCCTTGCCTGACTGCCTAACTTTTTTATGAAAAGACTCGTAAATTTTAGAGATTTAAATGATTGATCAAATATCTTTAAAACAGTGCTGACCAACATTTTTTACATTATGCCCCACATTTACACAAAATTGTGTTCAACACAAAGATAAAATTTGGAGCCCAGATTTAAGCCAAGATTGGAGTATAATTCGACCCCCGATTAAAGCTAAAATTAAACGATTAAAGCCATTACTGGACTATAAATAAAACTACAAGTGAAGCTTAAATTGAACTATAAATAGATCCATGAGTAAAGTCATTATTGGACTATAAATAGAGCCACAAGTGAAGCTAAAATTGGACTATAAATAGAGGCACGATTGAAGCTAAAATTGGACTATAAATAGAGGCACGATTGAAGCTAAAATTGGACTATAAATAGAGCCACGATTGAAGCTAAAATTGGACTTTAAATACAGCCACGATTGAAGCTAAACTTGGACTTTAAATACAGCCACGATTAAAGCTAAAATTGGACTATAAATAGAGCCACGATTGAAGCTGCATTTGGAATATAAATAGAGCCTCAATTGAACCAACATTTGGAGTATAAATAGAGCCGCGATTGAAGCTAAACTTGGACTATAAATAAAGCCACGATTGAAGCTAAAACTGGACAATAAATAGAGCCACGATTGAAGCTAAAGTTGGACTTTAAATACAGCCACGATCGAAGCAACAATTGGACTATAAATAGAGCCACGATTGAGCCATAATTGAAGCTAAAATTGGACTATAAATAGAGGCACGATTGAGCCATAATTGAAGCTAAAATTGGACTATAAATGGAGCCACGATTGAGCAATAATTGAAGCTAAAATTGGACTATAAATAGAGCCACGATTGAAGCTAAAGTTGGACTTTAAATACAGCCACGATTGAAGCTAAAATTTTACAATAAATAGAGCCACGATTGAGCCATAATTGAAGCCAAGATTGAAGTATAATTGAATCCTCGATTGAAGCTAAAATTGGACTATAAATAGAGCCACGATTGAAGCTAAAATTAGACTATAAATAGAGCCACGATTGAAGCTAAAATTGGACTATAAATAGAGCCATGATTGAAGCTAAAATTGGACTTTAAATACAGCCACGATTGAAGCTAAACTTGGACTTTAAATACAGCCACGATTAAAGCTAAAATTGGACTATAAATAGAGCCACGATTGAAGCTAAAGTTGGACTATAAATAGAGCCATGATTGAAGTTATAATTGGACTATAAATAGAGCCATGATTGAAGCTAAAATTGGATTATAAATAGAGCCACCATTGAAGATAAAATTGGAGTATAAATAGAGCCACGATTGAAGCTAAAATTGGACTATAAATAGAGCCACGATTAAAGCTAAAATTGCACCATAAGTAGAGCCACGATTGAAGCTAAAATTGGACTATAAATAGAGCCCCAATTGAAGGTACATTTGGACTATAAATAGAGCCACAAGTGAAGCTAAAATTGGAGTATAAATAGAGCCACGATTGTAGTTAAAATTGGACCAAAAAGAGAGCCACGATTGAAGCAAAAATTTGACTTCAAATATATTCCCAATTGAAGTTAATATTAGACTATAAATAGAGCCACGAATGAAGCTAAAATTGGACTATAAATAGAGTCACGATTGAAGCAAAAATTGGACTATAAATAGAGCCACGATTGAAGCTAAAATTGGACTATAAATAGAGCCACGATTGAAGCTAAAATTGGACTATAAATAGAGTCACGATTGAATCAAAAATTGGACTATAAATAGAGCAACGATTGAAGCTAAAATTGGAGAATAAATAGAGTCACGATTGAAGCAAAAATTGGACTATAAATAGAGCCACGATTGAAGCTAAAATTGGACTATAAACAGAGCCATGTTTGAAACTAAAATTGGACTATAAATAGGGCCACGATTGAAGCTAACTGTAAATAGAGCACGATCGTTCCATGCCTGCATCACCTCTCTCTATATCTCTTTACCAATATGACGAACTTTCAATAACAGTGAAAGAGTGAATGAAATAAGGTAAATTAACAAAGATTTTTTTGCTATACTAAGTTTGTTTGAAAATTTACAAAGAAAAGTACATATGCAATCAATAGCCGCTAAAAGTGCTATAAACTTGGATTTATCTTTTTAATTTCTGTTATTTGAATTAGTTGAAAAATTTTTTGATAATATGTACCACCACATATCACTGCTCTGGTTATAAAGATTACGTACTAGTTGTATATTTAATATCTTAATTGTTTACACCAAAATAAATTCAAAAATCTCATAAGGTTTTAATTAATTTTCTACTCTTGGCATTATGATGCATGTGTTAAATAATCAGCTATTGCCTCAACAGCACTTTAGCAAACTATGTATATACAGCAAACAGACTATATGACTAAGATGTGAGGAACTGTTGATGTAAACAGCTACAGATTGGCGGGCTGGCTGGCTGGCTGTCAGACTGTTCCACTTTGCAACGTTCTTACTCACTTTATGTATGATGAACGAATGAAGAATGTCTGTTCGTTATTTTTAATTAACTTTTGCAATGTCATCCATACATACTAAAACATTGGTTGTTGTCTGCCCAAACCTACCTCCCCAAACCTCCCTCGACAAAGATATGAAGACCACTTTTGCCAATTAGTGAATTTTCTAAATGGGAGGGGGGGGAAAAAACTGAAAATATATGTTTCTTCATTAGTGAAAAAGCATTTCAACCTACGCTTTTAATATGGAAGCTTCTTCGAACCTAGTACATAAACATCTTCTTAATTAAAATCCTGACACAAACATTTCATCTGCACGCGACACACCATCAAACCAACTTGTGCTAATGAATGCCCTGCGGTAAGCAAACAATTCCAACAGCTCTACACCCCTCAGACGTCTAACCAACAAAGCAGAAAGCAGCAACAAAATCCAATTTATTTTATTACCACAAAAGGCTGGCAACAAAAAAAAAATAAAAATAATAAAAATGCTTTTAATTGCTTAATTGTTGAGTTGTTGCAGATTAATTTATGTGTGCGCATGTATAAGCTTGTCAAACTAAAAACACTTCTTCTTGGCCTCCTGCTACTATATCATACAATTTGGGGGGTGGTGGCCAACTTGCCTATCTAACTAACTGACTGCCTAGTTCACTTGTTAGGCCTACAAAATATTAAATATTTTAAATTCCATTGCCACCCATGCTATCTTTAGCATGTCATCTCTTTCTGTAGCAAACCCTGCTAACAAGGCTATTTTGTTTTGCACCCCTTTGGCTATGTGCAGTACTTGGAGTACTATTGTTTTAAATGAATTGTTTGAGTACCAATAAAACTAACAACTACACATCGTCATAATCTCCATCATCATCATTACGTATATTTATATTTCCCTATTGTTTCCAGGTCCTCTCTACATATCTCTGGAGTAGATGGAGGATTTTTTTTTTATTTTGGTTTGGGTATCGTTGGAGTGCATTCATTGTTGGGCGTTTGTTTTTATTAATGGCAGTTGGACCATTACAAAAGAGCACACCCACATGCGAATATTGTTGTACTAATTGATTGCAATTTAATGGAACTTGCTGAGAGAAATTTTAGTGTTTATGTTAAAGAGGTCATTTGCAAGCGGTTACTTGACACTTTTGTCATTAAGCAAATGGGTTAACTGTGGAATAGAAGTGACACTTCTGACATTAGTTAAACTTTCATTGGGTTAATTCAGGAATATATGTAGAGTTTTGTATAAGGATAGTTCAGATTTTGTTGAAAATTGTATTAGAATTCTTCATGTTGCGACTTCCATTGAAAAGGCTCTGGGCTAGAGCACTATGTAGATTAATTGACATACAGGAAACCTTTGATAACTAATCATTTGAATCAATTAATCAGGTATTATTAGTGAAATACACCCCGCTTCTTAAAAGGATCCGGGCGGCGAAGATGCGATACCCTCTACTGTTGGAGTTATCGCTAATCTGCTTGGAAAACTAAATGACTTGAGTTTTCGGATACTTGGTTACGCCTACAAGCTCTAAAACTGTAAGCGAATTCTTGAGACATTTACAAGACATATATCTCTGAGTCTTATTAAGCCGATTTGAGTTTTCAGATTAAACATCTTTACTACACTATTCCCTATTTCCACTGAATTTCTTAATGGATAATCGATTAGAAACATGTACAACACTAACAATGTTCATTCACTTTTCATGCTCAATAAACGATTAAAGAGCCAAAGAAATTTAAAATGAAAAATGCATGAGAATTTATTTATTCATACGAATATCTATACAATTTTTGGAACCCACACTACTACAAGGCGTTAACAAAATATTTAAAAAAGAATATATTCATACAATTAGACTGGCATTTAAATGAAAAACACACTTTAAAAACGAAACGTATAAAGAAAAGAGAATCTTAAAGGAAACACCTACAAAAAAAAAAAAATCCACAAACAGCCACACAAAGACAATAGTTTAAGAATAAGAATAAAGTGTATTTCTCTCTCCCAGTTGCTTAAAAAAGGAAATACAATTTAAAGAAACAGAAAGGAGGTGGTAAAAAATAAGGATAATTAAAGCAAACGAATGAAGAGTAAAAGAAACAGCAAGAGATAAACAATACAATTAAACACTCTTGCATAGGTAGGCTTCCTGTATTTAATACAAACTGTTATAAAAGAGTACCACGTTATAAAAAAGTGTTAATTCGAAATGTTGTGTTAAACATTTTAAGTATTTTGATAAACAAACCTCTTTGTGTTTTCAATACACTCACATGAAGCAGGTGGTTTTTCAGTTTATCAAAAAATGAGTCAAGCCCTTTAATAAACCAAACTCCCCGTTTAACCAACCACCCACTACTGTAGTTGTTGTATTGTATGTATAAATTCATTTGTTGGAGGCCTATTATGAAGTACCCCTGCTGACGGTATCATATTGCCAGCCTACAATTGTGTGCGAGAACACACTTAAAGAAATTGTTCAGATAAATTAAAAAAATTTATAAAATTTGTTTGCAGCAAAAAAAGTAATTGATAACTTTTCTATACACATCAATATTTATCGATAACTTTGCTATATAAAAATAAAGTTTACAAATACCGATAACTTTCCTAAAGTTATCGATTATTTTTCTATACAAACCAAAAGTTATCGATAGGTTTCTATAATCGATAACTTCGGTTCAGAAGAAAAGTTATCGATAAATTTTCTATGCAAAACAAAAGTTATTGATAACTTTTCTATACCGAACCAAAGTATCGATAACTTTTCTATAAAAACAAAAGTTATCGATAAATTTTCTACACAGAACAATAGTAATCGAAAACTTGTTTAAGCAGAACAAAAGTTATCGATAACCTTTTTATACAAAATCAAAGTTATCGATAATCTTTTTATACAGAAAAAAGTTATCAATAACTTTTCTATAGAGAACAAAAGTTATCGATAAATTTTCTACACAGAACAATAGTAATCGAAAACTTGTTTAAGCAGAACAAAAGTTATCGATAACCTTTTTATACAAAACCAAAGTTATCGATAATCTTTTTGTACAGAAAAAAGTTATCAATAACTTTTTTATAGAGAACAAAAGTTATCGATAACTTTTCTACACAGAACAAGAGCTATCGATAACTTTTCTATACAAAACAAAAGTTATCAATTATTTTTCAATACAAAACAAAAGTTATCGATAACTTTTCTATACAAAACAAAAATTATCGATCTTTTTACAATATAAAACAAAAGTTATCGATAACATTTCTATACAAAAGAAAGGTAATTGAAAACTTTTCTATACAGAACAAAAGTTATCGATAACGTTTCTACACAGAACAAAAGTTATCGATATCTTTTCTATACAAAACAAAAGTAATTGATAAATTTTCTATGCCGAAACAAAGATATCGATAACTTTTATATACAAAACAAAAGTTATCGATAACTTTTCTACACAGAACAAGAGCTATCGATAATTTTTCAATACAAAACAAAAGTTATCGATAACTTTTCTATACAAAACAAAAGTTATCGATAACTTTTCTATACAAAACAAAAGTTATCGATAATTGTTTAATACAAAACAAAACTTATCGATAACTTTTCTATACAAAACAAAAGTTATCGATAATTTTTCAATACATAACAAAAGTTATCGATAACTTTTATATACAAAACAAAAGTTATCGATAACTTTTCTACACAGAACAAGAGCTATCGATAACTTTTCTATACAAAACAAACGTTATTGATAACTTTTCTATACCGAACCAAAGTTATCGATAACTTATCTACACAGAACAAAAGTTATCGATAACTTTTCTATACAAAACAAAAGTTATCGATAATTGTTTAATACAAAACAAAACTTATCGATAACTTTTCTATACAAAACAAAAGTTATCGACAATTTTTCAATACATAACAAAAGTTATCGATAATTTTTCAATACAAAACAAAAGTTATCGATTATTTTTCTATACAAAACAAAAGTTATCGATAATTTTTCTATACAAAACAAAAGTTATCGATAACATTTTTATGCAGAACCAAAGTTATCGATAACTTTTCTATATAAAACTAAAGTTATCGATAATATTCTATACGAAACATATGTTATCGATAATTATTTAATACAAAGCCAAAGCTATTCATAACTTTATACAGAACGATAGTTATCCAACACTTTTCTAACTTTTATAAGTTTCTTTTTAACAAAAAACAACTTTAAGAAATAAATTTTTAACATTGTCATGAATTTTTTATGTAAATTTAATTTGAACCTCTATTTTTTTTTTTACAGTGTACCCACCAACCAGCTCATATTAAATGCTCAAATTACAAATTTAAACGTTAGAGGCCATTACTTTATATTTGTGTAGGCTTTTTAATAGAATAGAACAGACACAAATATGTATGTATGTACATATTTCGTAATAATGCCGGCCAGAGACGAGCCAGTCAGCTGTTTTACAAAACAACACTTTATTTGTAGTACATACCCCCTGGTTTTAAAAAAGTGGTGTTTATGACCGAGAATGTGAATGTTGGTTGAATGAAATGTTGTGACAAAAACAACAACAATACAAAAGAAATGCCGGCAGCGCCTAAAACACCCAGTCAGGCATACACGGGCAGTGGCAGCCAGCCAGCCAGTCAACCAGCCATCAAACGAAAAATATTTTAAATCCAGCCTTGTTAAAGCGAAATAGCGGAACAAACACACCCAAGGTCGCCGACATCCACCACGCCCTAGATACGCCTCAAATTCATCAAAAGTAACAGGAGCTCATAGGTATGAAACGAAAATGAAAAAATACCAAAAAAACAAACAACAACAAACACACCACAGAACTTACGGATGTTACTTTATTGTGTGTCAGACAGACGTAGAGTTTTAGTGTGTCCGTCCGTCCGTCTGTCTCCACTTGTTTTCCATTGTTGTTTTCTTTTTGCGTAAAGTAATATTGTTGTTATGTTTTGTTAATGTTTATATGTTTGTTGTTCTTGTCACTGTTACCACCTCGTTCGTTCGTTCTTTTATTTTGTTGCTGTTTTATGAGAGGGTGTGTTTGAGTTTGTTGCTCTTGTTCTTGTTGTTTTACTAGTTATTTCTGATTTCCCTATTGTTGCTGTTTCTACTGCTACTTTATTGTCCATGGGGGAGAGAGTATGAGCATGTGTGTTTTTCTTAATTTTCTTGTGTTTTCATCTTTATTTTAAAATGTTTTTTTTTTGTTAAAGACTTTCGTTTTCTTCTGTAAAAATGCATTAAAAATATTAAAGTGATTGTTGTTGTTGTTTTTGCTCTCAATTAGAGAGGGGTGTGTTTTTTTTTTGCGTGGCTTTGTGTGCAAGAGTATTGTGTATAATTTGGTAATTAGTATTGAATAAGGGGAAATAAAAAGGAAACAAATTGGTTGCATGTAATATTTTAAGTTAAATTTAGGTTGTTTATTAATGCTGGCTTGCCCTTCTTGTAAGATTTACTAATTTTAGTTGAAAATAACAATTATAAAAATGTTTCTATTTAAAGAAACGAATGATTGCCCGATAATAATCGATAATATTTCTATATAAAAGAAAAAGTTATCGATAAGTTTTTTATACCCAATCAAAGTTATCGATAACTTTTTTTATGCAGAACCAAAGTTATCGATAATTTTTCCATACAGAACAATAGTTATCGATTAATTTTCTATACATATCAAAATTTATCGATAACTTTTCCATACAGAATAAAAATAATCGATAGCATTTCTATACAGAATAAAAATAATCGATAACTTTTCTATACAAAAATATGTTATCAATAACTTCTGTACAGAATAAAAGTTATCGATAACTTTTCTGTACGGAACAAATGTTTTCGATAACTTTTCTATGTAAATCAACAAGTTATCGATAATATATTTATACAAAACTAAAGATATCGATTTTTCTATACAGAAACAATTTTATCGATATTTTTTCTATACACAGCCAAAGTTACCGATAACTTTTAAATACTGAATAAAAATAAGAAATAACTTTTATATACAGAACAGAGTAATAGAACAATTTTCTTTACAAAACATGTTATCGGTAACTTTTCTATACAGAACAATAGATATCGATAACTTTTCTGTACAGAACAAATGTTTTCGATAACTTTTCGATACAAAACTAAAGTTATCGATAACATTTCTATGAAAATCAAAAAAGTTATCGCTAATATTTTTATACAAAACTAAAGATAACTTTTCTATACAAACAAAAGTTATAGAAAATTTTTTTATAAATACATAACAAAAGTTGCTATACAGAACAAGTTATTGATAACTTTTCTATACAAACAAAAGTTATCGATACCTTTTCTATGCAGAACAAATGTTTTCGATAACTTTTAGATACAAAACAAAAGTTATCGATAACTTTTCTATAAAATACAATAGTTATTAATTACATTTCCAAACAGAAGTTATCGATAGCTTTTCTATACAGAACTAAACTTATCGATAATTTTTCTATATAGGAAAAAAAACCAAACAAATCGCAAAAACTTCTTCATAATTAAAAGATTTTTCATTATTTATTTAAAAAAAAAAAACATACAGTAATAATATGCAGTTAAAACTCTAATCTTCATCATCCGAGTGATCTGAGGAACGCCTTGAATCTCTGTCGCCCTTGTCACGCTTATTCGAATCGTCCGATTTCTTTTTCCTATCATCACCACCAGCCATGGCCAAACCATCGGACCATTTACCGCGTGGTGTATCCGAATAAGCGCTTGGATCCATGGGATCCAATGCATCAGCATCATTACGACTATGATGACGTCTGCCATGACCAGAATAACGATCTCTATCGCGTTCTGAACGTTCGCCCCGGTCACGATCTTTTCGTTGACGCGATAGAGCTCTATCCAAGTCACGGGATTTTTGTTTGCGTGGCAAGGCTACAGTTGGACTGCCAGCCATTTCTTGCAATGATGGAAACTCATGCGAGTCTAATGTGCGCGGTGATTTGGGCCTTAAGGAGGCATTTATTATCTCCTCTACTTCACGATGATGCCTGGCCTGGGCCGACTCTTTAACTGGTTCATCTTCGACATCACTCATGGGTTCGCCATCACTATCCTGCTCCCCGGTGGACTCTTCCATTTGTTTTCTTATAGCGGCCGCACTTTTGGTCACCTCTGATTTGGGATGTGTGGGTGGCAACCAAGACACTACATTATCAGACTCACTGGCAAAATAAAAACTGCCACAGCCGGGATCATACATTTCCATCCAACCTTTGGGCAAAGGGTATTTGCGTACCAAACGCTTATAACGTTTCATGTATTCAGCCGATGGTTTGGTTATGCCCTCACCCCATCTATTGACACAGAACAGCGTACACTTGTGCCATACATTATATTTATTGGGACAACATTTGTAACCGGCCGCCGAGCCGGCCTCTCCCATGCGTACCTTCATTTGGGACAACCAATTGTTGTCCTCAGTGGGTTTGCGTATTTGGTCATGATCCAAATCGTATTGTGTGGGATATTGATATTCTTCGGAATTTTGTTGCGGCTGATGGTCACTATCCATTTCATCATAATCTTCAGCAATGACTTCTTCATTTTCAGCTGCTGAAGCTAAATTTGGAGGATCTATAATTTTTAATAAAAAATGTATATTAAATTAATATTAATGAATAGTGTGATTTGTTAAGTTGTCTTACCATTTTCTTTTTGGCCTTTTTGTTTATTAACCAAGCCACGTTGGGCCAATCTGGCCAGCAAAGCAGGAGGTAAACTCATGTTTTATTTGTAATTGATAATACGTTTTAATATTTGCAATATTTTAAGCTATTTTTTCACAAAATAATTTATGTTATGAATTTTTTTTATTCAATTGAAAAGTTCTGCCATAAATTTTGTTGCTATTCTCTTTAATGTTTTGTTCGTAGTGGGGTATGTTCAGTGTTGATTTATGAATGTAAACACTGCAGAGTTGCTTTAAAACGTACTTTTTGTTTTATTTAATTTATGAATTAAAATCTTGAAGTATTTTAATAAATAAATGAATTTTGTAAATTATTGATGTCTGACAATATTTTAAATACTTTACTATAATTCTTTGTTTTATAAATTATGAATACTTTTCTTACAACTAAGGGGTACACGTGGTTGCTTTGTGCGTTCATTTCATCCGTAGTTTTCCTTTTATCTACCTCTTCGCCTTTGCTCATTTGGTGTCGATTCATTGAGAGCAACGCATCTCTACGGAAGGTAAATATTCCGGAAAAAAATGTGCTTTTGAAATACAGAAAAAATGAAATTTTTTCAAGAACAAAAAAAAAAAAAAAAGTTTTGAACAGATTTTATTTACGTTTATTTTCATTTATTTTGTTTGCCAATTCTAGAGTCAACATTCGCTGCATTAATTATTAATTGAAGAAATTTAATAAATTGTGTTAAAGTATAACAGGCAATTGCATAAAAACGTTTTTAAATTTATATTGCATCTTGTGTAAATGTTTATTGTTTAAAAATTTTCAAATTACGCCGTTAATAAAATTTGAAAATTTTGTTAGTGCCAAAATATAAAAACAACAAAAACAGAAATTCCATTTATCCTTAAGTTTAAAAGCTTATAACATTTTGAAGAATATCAAACAACCACAATATGTCAGCTAACGTAGTGCCCACTAATGGTTTTGTAACCTCTCCTGCTGATGAAAACTTACAAGATGGTTTGTCTTGCCAAGACTTGTTTGCCAATGCCGAGGGTTTGACCTACAAGTGAGTTTGCTAATTTGAGTTTTTTTTTTTTTTTATAAATAAACATTTTCAAACTATTTTTGTATTTTGTTCTTAGTGATTTCCTTATCCTGCCCGGTTTTATAGATTTTACTGCCGAAGAAGTAGACCTTAGCTCTCCTCTAACTAAGAAGTTAAAATTACGCGCTCCCTTGGTCTCCTCCCCCATGGACACTGTTACAGAATCTGAAATGGCTATTGCTATGGCGGTAAGTTACTTTTGGTTTTGTATAGAAACCCATTTTCCACCCCCTCACATATGCACAACACAGTATTAACAAATATAAATGATTTTTCATTAAATTTTAAATTTTCTTTGGTAAATTTTTAGTTGGGTGGTGGCATTGGCATTTTACACCACAACTGCACCCCCGAATACCAGGCCAATGAAGTGCACAAGGTAAAGAAGTACAAACATGGTTTCATACGCGATCCCTCCGTTTTGTCGCCCGACAATACCGTGGGTGATGTTTTGGAGGCCCGCCGTAAGAACGGTTTTACCGGCTATCCCATTACCGCCAACGGCAAGTTGGGCGGCAAATTGTTGGGTATTGTGACGTCGCGCGACATTGATTTTCGCGAAAACCAGCCTGAAATCAAATTGGGCACCATAATGACCACTGATCTGATCACTGCTCCCAATGGCATTAATCTACCCATGGCTAATGACATTTTGGAAAAGAGCAAAAAGGGTAAATTGCCCATCGTCAATGAAAATGGCGAATTGGTGGCCCTTATAGCACGCACAGATTTGAAAAAGGCTCGTTCGTATCCCAATGCCTCGAAGGACAGCAACAAACAGTTGTTGGTGGGTGCCGCCATCGGTACACGGCCCGAGGACAAGGACCGTCTTAAGCTTTTGGCAGCCGCCGGTGTTGATGTTATTGTTTTGGATTCGTCGCAAGGCAATTCCGTGTATCAAGTTGAAATGATTAAGTATATTAAGACCACCTATCCCGAGTTGCAAGTTATTGGCGGAAATGGTGAGTTAAAAGAAACATTTATTCAAATTTGAAAATTTTTGAAGAATTTTTTGGGAATTTTATTACAAATGGTTTAAAAATTGTCCAGATTTAAAATTTGTCTGTGAAAATTTCTAATAAAATTTTTATATCCTGAGAAATGTTTAGTATGTATGTTTTCGTTTTCAAATATGTATTTATTTTCATAACATATACAGATTCATTCGCAATTCTAGAGTTAATACTTTGACACTGCAAGTTGATTCTAAACTACTTCTATAAAGTCTTCCAGGAACTAGTTAATAGGCATTTGTGATACTACACTTCATAGATCAGCTTAAAAATTTGTATTTATTTGGAAAAAATCCACTGTCTAGGAAATTAGTAAGAAAATTTAACTTTAATCAATCAAAAAATGTTTATAAACATTTAGAAGCAACATTTTTCGCACAGAGTTTAGCAACATTTTAAGATAATTACAAAACAAAACAATTTGTAATAATAATTATTAAATTTTTTTGATGATTTTTCAAATTATTAACAAATGGAACAGTTATTTATTATATAACTTAAAAATTTTTAAAGTTATTAACAAAAATTCATTCTAACCTCAAAAATAAATTTTGAAAAATCACGAATTTTATTTAAATTATTAAAGACTATAATAGTTTCCAGCTAATAAAAGTATATGTGCAAAATATTTTCTACTTATTTTGTAGATTTTTCAAGTTATTAACAAAAGTTCATTCTAACCTCAAAATTTTCTTTTCAATTATTAATAAATTTAATAGTTTTCAACATGTTTTATTAAGTGTATAAACTATTTAAGCAATATCTGCAATATTTTTCTTATTATTAACAAAAATTCATTCTAACCTCAAATTAATTTTTTTTTAATCAAGATTTTCTTTGAATTGTTTAAAGCCTATAAAAGTTTTTAGCAAACATTACAGTTTGTATAAAATATTTTTCATTTATCTTGAAGTATCTTCAAGTTATTAACAAAAGTTCATTCTAACCTCAAAATTTGTTTTTTTTTAATATCATGATTTCCTTTTAAATTATCAGTTAATTTAATAGTTTTCAATATGTTTTATTAAGTGTATACACTATTTAAGCAATATTTTTCATATTATTAACAAAAATTCAATCTAACCTCAAATTATTTTTTTTTTATTCAATATTTTCTTTGAATTGTTTTAAGCCTATAAAAGGTTTTAGCAAACATTACAGTTTGTATAAAATATTTTTCATTTATCTTGAAGTATCTTCAAGTTATTAACAAAAGTTCATTCTAACCTCAAAATCAACTTTTTTAAAATTAAGATTTTCTTTGTTTTTATTACAAAATTCAATAGTATTTAACAAATATTACAAATTGTATAAAATATTTTTAATTTATCTTGAATATTTATGGGCAATATTAACAAAACTTCATTCTAACCTCAAAATTTGTTTTTTTTAATATCATGATTTTCTTTTAAATTATTAGTAAATTTAATAGTTTTCAACATGTTTTATTAAGTGTATAAACTATTTAAGCAATATCTGCAATATTTTTCGTATTATTAACAAAAACTCATTCTAACCTCAAATTAATTTATTTTAAATCAAGATTTTCTTTGAATTGTTCAAAGCCTATAAAAGTTTTTAACAAACATTACAAGTTTGTATAAAATATTTTTCATTTATCTTGAAGTATCTTCAAGTTATTAACAAAAGTTCATTCTAACCTCAAAAGAAACTTTTTTAAAATTAAGATTTTCTTTGTGATTATTACAAAATTAAATAGTTTTAAACAAATATTACAATTTGTATAAAATATTTAAAATTTATCTTGAAGATTTATGGGCAATATTAACAAAAGTTCATTCTAACCTCAAAAATATTTTTTTGAAAATCATGTTTTTCTTTTATATTATTAGTAAATTTAATAGTTTTCAACATGTTTTATCAAGTATATAAACTATTTAAGCAATATCTGCAATATTTTTCGTATTATTAACAAAAACTCATTCTAACCTCAAATTATTTTTTTTAAAATCAAGATTTTATTTGAATTGTTTAAAACCTATAAAAGTTTTTAACAAACATTACAAGTTTGTATAAAAAATTTTTCATTTATCTTGAAGTATCTTCAAGTTATTAACAAAAGTTCATTCTAACCTCAAAATCAACTTTTTTAAAATTAAGATTTTCTTTGTTTTTATTACAAAATTTAATAGTATTTAACAAATATTACAAATTGTATAAAATATTTTTAATTTATCTTGAATATTTATGGGCAATATTAACAAAAGTTCATTCTAACCTCAAAAACATTTTTTTCAAAATGATGTTTTTCTTTTAAATTATTATTAAATTTAATAGTTTTCAACATGTTTTATCAAGTGTATAAACTATTTAAGCAATATCTGGAATATTTTTCATATTATTAACAAAAATTCATTCTAACCTCAAAATCAACTTTTTTAAAATTAAGATTTTCTTTGTTTATACTACAAAATTTAATAGTATTTAACAAATATTACAAATTGTATAAAATATTTTTAATTTATCTTGAATATTTATGGGCAATATTAACAAAAGTTCATTCTAACCTCAAAAATATTTTTTTCAAAAACATGTTTTTCTTTTAAATGTATTAATACATTTAAAAGTTTTTAACTTAGTTTATTAAGAGTATAAAATATTTAAGCAATTCTGCAATATTTTTCAAGTTATGAAGAAAAATTCAATCTAACTTTAAAATGTTTTTTAAAATCAAGATTTTTTTTTGAATTTTTCAAGGCATAGAAATGTTTTTTAACAAAAATTACAATTTCTATAAAATGTTTTTTTATTTTTTTATATAAAACTTCTCTCGAACTAGTTCCTAGGCTGACAATTAGGAATGTGTAAGAACTTATTCCAGAAGTGTTCAAAATAACGTATGTTAGCTATGCTTCTTAGAAATAGTTTCAATTATGACAAAATAAAATCACTGCTGAAAGAACTAGTTCTAGAATGTTTTTGTTTCTACTAAAATTTGTTCTAAAAAAAGTTTTTCTTTAGTTACAACAGAATAAAAAGTGTTCCTCGAAATAAAACAGATTTCCTACATATCAAAACATCGTTAGCTTTCACTTAAACTCTTGAAAACAACTCTTACTCACAACCAATTACATCCCTATAGATATTTTAACAAATAGTTTTACTCCCTTTACTCCCTTTACTCTAATACTCTCATTTCATTAGCTCATCCTTAACCTTACGGTTTTTCTGTTTTCTTTTAAATCTCTTTTTAGTTGTTACCCGTGCCCAGGCCAAGAATCTTATTGATGCTGGCGTTGATGCTTTGCGCGTAGGCATGGGTTCCGGCTCGATTTGTATTACCCAAGAGGTAATGGCCTGTGGTTGTCCCCAAGCCACCGCCGTCTACCAAGTCTCCTCCTATGCCAAACAATTTGGAGTGCCCATTATTGCCGATGGTGGCATACAGTCTATTGGTCACATTGTTAAGGCTTTGTGCTTGGGAGCAAGTGCAGTCATGATGGGCTCTTTGTTGGCCGGCACCTCAGAAGCACCCGGTGAATACTTCTTCTCGGATGGTGTGCGCTTGAAGAAATATCGTGGTATGGGTTCCCTAGAGGCTATGGAGAGGCGTGATGCCAAGGGGGCGGCCATGTCTCGCTACTATCACAACGACATGGACAAATTGAAGGTGGCTCAAGGTGTTAGTGGCAGCATTGTAGACAAGGGTTCAGTGCTACGCTATTTGCCCTATTTGGAAGTGGGTCTGCAACACAGTTTACAAGATATTGGCTCCCGTTCCATAGATGAGTTGCGCGCTTCAATTTACACTGGTAAATTGCGTTTCATGAAACGTACCCATTCCGCTCAATTGGAAGGTAATGTACATGGTCTGTTCTCCTACGAGAAGAGATTATTCTAACATACAATGCCCTCATGTCAACAAGGGGCGCCATCAATGAAAAAAAGTAAAATCTCTATGGAACAAATGAATAATCAAAGTAATGTTGCGGCCAATGTAAGACATTTTCAGTTGGGCGGTGGTGTTGGCGGTAATAGTAAATTAACACTAAAACCAAATTACTGAAGAACAAAAAAAAAAAAATGTTTACAAAAAAAAACTTAACTTAATCTTGTAGTAAACTATTTGAATAGCTATATAATTGTTGATTTATGCTTTTAACTATTTTGAAATTGTATATTCTATTTCTATATCTTTTATTTATTTGGTTTCTATTGCTGATTTTTAGCTTTTTTTCATTTTAACTCCCTTTTTTTTATATTTTCAACTATTTTTTTTTAATAACCTATTTAGTTAAGTGTTCAATCTTATATATTATTATATATAAAACTATTTAAAAATATAATAAAAACAAAACAAAAAAATTATGAGAAAAATCTATTTTATAATTGATGTTACCAATTTAAGTCTCCATATAACTATAGTGTATGCTAAATGTTTAAAAACTATATAAATAAAATGTATTGTAAAAATAAAACAATAAACTTATATTAAAATACAGTAATAAAACCACAAAACTGTTAACCACTTTTCAATGATTTGTTAAACAGGGGGTAAGAAAAAAATTCAAATGCTTTTGTTATTTAGTAAACTGGCAATAGTCGATTTCTGTGAGAAAAAATCATTACAAAAAACGGAGGATATCATGTTCTATTGCTTATATCTTTGATATTTATAGTAAAACTGTCAACATTTTGATTTTCAGTGATATTCTTTGTATTAAAACAGAGTAATTATAGTCGGAGTTGTCATAGAATCCATCGAAATCGGTTTCGAAAACGACAAAAAAGGTACATTTGACTTATGAAATCCAATGTAATTTTTTGGCTTAATCGATAAAGAATTGAATTCTAGATCGAATATAAAACCGATAACATTCGATTTTACGAGACCAATGTATTTTTTTTTTCTTCTGGTTTTCAAAATCGATTCCGACAATGATTGGATTCTATGACAACCCCGAATAAATGAACTTAACCCTTTCGTAAGTTCTATGGAGCTTAAAAAACACCATTTACAAAAAAAAAAATTTGCAATAAACACAATCCTTTATTGTTATTTTAAAACACAGTGTAATTATTTATTAAAAAGGAAAGCAAAATATTAAAAAATTCAATTGTTATTAAACAAAGTGAGATTATGATTTTAGAAAAAGAAGAAATATATATTTTAGATACATTTAATTACGAAGTGTTAACCCCAAATCCGAAAGAACGTTTACTTTAGGGAAGGCCTTTTTAAAACTGTTTATCCAAGTCTCGGTGGTGCCTTCATCAGGCATATTATTCGCTATAAGCATTATAGCATCCCCAAAAAAAAATTTTAACAAAACACCATTACATCTATCTAGCAACCTGAATTTTGCGTATTCCACGTTGGTATTATACTGCTGTGTTTTCTCAGCCTCAGTTGGATTTCGCTTTCGTGACAACACAAAAGACTCTTCTACCATATAATGAAGAGCTGCTAGCATCATGGCGTACACTGGTCGTTTAACATGTCGGTCAAAAACCATTGAAAAAATAAAAGCTCCTGTCAGGTATGCAGGAAATTTAGGGTAGCCAAGCGCCTCCATGGCCATAGTTGAAACGGGTCTATGAAGATTTGGCTCCTCCACCAGAAGTTTAAAAGCACATGCAGCGAATGCAGCAACAACTCTGGAAAACGTGATAGTAGTTGTAGTTGTTTTCTTCGGTTCCTTCTCGATTCCATATTTAGCAACTAAGTAATCGATTGTTGACAAGTCTTCGGCCGAAATATTGCGATTCCGATTAGTCAATGCTTTTGGTCCTTTGGTTAGCACTAGTTTAATTAATTTTAAAACGTCGTTCATCAATTGTTCCGTGTCAGGCTCTTTGTTAGCGAAAATATTTCTGATGGTGCTAACTGGCAATGTAGAATTCATTTTAAACTTGAATACAATACGCGTATTAATGCTTTCAGTTAAACAAAGAAGAATGTCTATCCAGCTGAAAAGTGTATTTTGTTTTGCGTTAGCTTTTTTTTTTTTTTTTTTTTTTAAACGTTTAAGGGGGGATGTACAAATATAAATTTAGTTGCATGCATGGTACAATCAGTTACCAGGTACAATTATTAGAGAGAGTTTCCAATGTTCACCCCTAAAACGTCAAACTATGTATTAATCACTTAACTTTTTTTAATTTGTTACCGCGATATTTTATAAATTTGTAACGTTTTAACTGAAGTTATACACACTTATTTTACAAAAAATTTAGTTTTTCTTCCATTTTTAGTAAATTGATGTATGAAATTGAATTTTTTTTGTAACAAAAATATAATTTCAATTATTTTTTTAGACATTTTCTTTTTATATTTTTTAATTTTCTTTTGTTTGACATTATAGGGAATGTATAATTGAGAACATACTTTCTAATAATTGTACCTTGCTAGTTCTGCCATGGTTGCATGTAAGCAGATGCCAATTTAGCGATTTTCAATGAACCAAAAGATGCATTTTTTGTTGGAAAAACTCGCATAACATGGAGTCTCCATGCACAATAAACTTATTAATATCGTGTTTACGTGTGGACCACAGAATTCAATTCTCTTTTGTTTTCTCATTTTCACTATGGCGTCTATTAGATTTTGACATACAAAATTCAACACAAACTTGCTGTGTGTAAACAGACGAGCAATTTTAAAACAGAATCGAAGCAGACTTAGCTAAAAAAAATTGCTACGTGGGGAGCTAGCGTTACATATTTTAAGGCTATGAGAAAACGTATTTATCTTAACACACAAGTTAAAAGACGTATAATACGATTTACTTTATTTTCTCTTTTTGTAAAATTTCAGCAAATAATTTTCTATTGATTTTTTTTATTTTTTTTATTTGACATTTTATGTCAAGCTACGAAAAAGGCGGTTCTTCACTGGAGATAACATCATTTTGGACATAAGCTGCAATATATGTTAATGAATTTATTGCCAGTCTAGGTGTATAAAATTCAAAGTGCTTGCCATACTTATAAACAATGTTAATAACAGCGTGTCATCAACATTGTTTATAAGTAGAAGTTTCTACTGATGAAAATGTTTATAAACATAATGAATCTTGCAAGCAGCTGTTACATACCAGACCATTCATTTCAAATTGTTAATGCCATTTCGTAACAATATATTTAAATGGTTATTTTCCGTTTTTCTTAATAACATGCAAATTTTCAATTACATTTCTATTTCTTCATTAATTGACATTAATTGATTACATTTCAACATTTACTTTGGCAATTGTTATTGTTGTTCGTAGACAATAAATACAAAAAAAAAATTTAAGTTTTATTGCAAATACATTGTGTAACAGTCCATTATATTTAGCACCGGACCCTTTAATATTCTAGTAATTACTCTATTTTCGAAAATGTTTAAGTAGTAAAACTTAATAGTATTTTTATACCCTACACCAAGAGTGGCAGGGGTATATATCAGTTTGTTATTCCGTGTGTAATTTCTACATTTTCTATTTGCTACCCCTTAATGTGGAGTCCGTTAGTATGTTGAAATCAACTTTCCCTAGCCCCCATATAACTTATATACCTGATTCATACATCAATATATCCGCTATAGTCCCGGTTCAGTTGCTATTTAAAATCGAGAAAATCGGCCCACAAATAGCTGAGATATAAGCAAAAAACCAAGACTACCTCGATTAACCTAATTTTGATCTATATCTGCATTACTAAGTCATTAATATAGACAATATGGATATCTAATGATAGATATTTCAAAGATCTTTCCAACCACATCCATAACGCCATAGGAATTCCGAACTACAAAGGGTCAAAATTGGGAAAAATATTTTTTAAACTGAATTTTTTTTCACAAAAAAAAAAAATTTTTTTTCACAACATTTTTTTAACATAATACAATTTTCTTTTACAAATACGTTTTTTTTTTTTGAGCAAAAAATTTTTTTTACAAAAAATATTTTCAATTTACTTTGCTGAAGGGTATATAAGATTAGGCACAGCTGTTTTTGTTTTTAACTTTTATCAATAATATCTAATGTAGATAATGAAAAAAAAGGAAAAATCGAATGTAATAATGCTATTTTTTCTCTCTCTCCATCTGTCTGTCTGTCAATTTCCCCATATTATTGTGACGTGAACTTGAGTTATGACAACACATAGATTGCATCAGGCTGACAGAAAATTGTGGAATGCTTTGAAAGTCTTATTCGAAAAGTAGGTTACTTGGAGAATGTTACAAAGTTTTGTGTGAGATAGCTAGGGGATGAATTATTTTGGTGTACATAAAAAAGGGAAAGTATGTAAAAAAAATTAAATAATGGGTGGTTTTCTACAAATTCCCAAATCCCAGTTAAGTTTTTCGGGGAAATTATAATTTTTTTTTTTAGATTTTTTATTTCTTACCAAGTTTTTATAACAAAAAAAGTTAAAATCTTTAAATTCCCAGAATTTGTTTTAAAAAAATTCCCAAAATCCCAGAAATTTTTTTTAAAGGAAATTTATTTATTTTTGCAATTTTTATATTTGATAAGTAATTGTATCTGCAATAAAATTAAAATTTTTCAATTCCCAAAAAGTTTTAACAAAAATCCCCAAAATCCCAGAAATATTTTGTAAAGAATTTTAAATTTTTTTTAGCTTTTTATATAGTCTAAATAATTTTATGGCAATAATATTAAAATTTTTCAATTCCCAAAAAGTTTTAACAAAAATCCCCAAATCCCAGAAATATTTTTTAAAGAATTTTAACAAATTTTTAGCTTTTTATATTGTCTAAATAATTTGATTAGCAATAAAATTAAAATTTTTCAATTCCAAAAAAGTTTTAACAAAAATCCCCAAATTCCAGAAATATTTTTTAAGGAATTTTAACAAAGTTTTAGGATTTTATATTGTCTATATAATTTTATGGGCAATAAAATTAAAATTTTTTAATTCCCAAAAAGTTTTAACAAAAATCCCCAAAATCCCAGTAATTTGTGTAAGGAAATTATTCAGTATTTATAGTATTTTTCAGTAAATTTATTATTCTTTTTAAATTTTTGTTCTTAGTTTTGATATTATTACAACATTTTATAAAGTTCCCAAAATTAGTTTAAAAAATTCCCCAAATCCCAGAAATTTGTTTAAAGAAAATTTATTTACTTTTGTGATTTTTATATTAGATAAGTATATTATTTGGAATAAAACAAAAATTTTTCAATTCCCAAAAAGTTTTAACAAGAATCCCCAAAATCCCAGAAATATTTTGTAAAGAATTTTAAACAATTTGTAGCTTTTTATATAGTCTAAATAATTTTATTGCCATTAAAATTAAAATTTTTTAATTCCCAAAAAGTTTTATTAAAAAATCCCAAAATCCCAGAAATATTTTTTAAGGAATTTTAAAAATATTTTAGCTTTTTATATTGTTTAAATAATTTTATGGGCAATAAAATTAAAATTTTTTAATTCCCAAAAAGTTTTAAAAACATCCCCAAAATCCCAGAAAATTTGTGTAAGGAAATTAATCATTTTTAGTGTTTTTCGGGTAATTTATTATTCTTTTTAAATTTTTGTTCTTAGTTTTGTTATTATTACAACATTTTATAAAGTTCCCAAAATTAGTTTAAAAAATTCACCAAATCCCAGAAATTTGTTTAAAGAAAATTTATTTATTTTTGTGATTTTTATATTAGATAAGTATATTATTTGGAATAAAACAAAAATTTTTCAATTCCCAAAAAGTTTTAACAAGAATCCCCAAAATCCCAGAAATATTTTGTAAAGAATTTTAAACAATTTGTAGCTTTTTATATAGTCTAAATAATTTGATAAGCAATAAAATTAAAATTTATCAATTCCCAAAATGTTTCAACAAAACTCCCCAAATCCCAGATATATTTTGTAAAGAATTTTAAAAAATTTTTAGCTTTTTATATAGTCTAAATAATTTTATGGCAATAATATTAAAATTTTTCAATTCCCAAAAAGTTTTAACAAAAATCCCCAAAATCCCAGAAAATTTGTGTAAGGAAATTAAACAGTTTTTATAGTGTTTTTTAGGTAATTTAATATTCATTTTTAATTTTTTGATATTAAACAATATTTTTTAAAATTCCCAAATTTTTTTTTAAAATTCCCCAAATCCCAGAAATTTTTTTTAAGGAAATTAATTAATTTTTTTGTTTTTTATTATTATATAAGTAATTGTATCTGCAATTTAATAAAAATTTGTGAATTCCCAAAATATTTCAACAAAAATCCCAAAATCCCAGAAATATTTTTTTAGGAATTCTAAAAATTGTTTAGCTTTTATATTGTTTAAATAATTTGATAAGCAATAAAATTAAAATTTTTCAATTCCCAAAAAGTTTTAACAAAAATCCCCAAAATCCCAGAATTTTTTATTTTTGCCAAAACTCTAGTTTTTCCTTCACAAAAGCTTTCTTTACAATACCCTGTATTCTATTGATTATAATAATACTCGCTCTTTAGCAAGAAACTTGCGTATTGTACAGAATTTTATTTGCAACCCTACTCCACTCTCTTATCAGAAAACCAGCACAAAGAGTACAAAATAAATTTTAAACATTTTATTGAATAAGCAAGTGTATAAGTATGTATGTACGTGTGTATAGACAAGTAAAACAATACCACAGTCACTTGAGAAAATAATAAAACACACAAACAAAATATATGTACATTGTACATATTGCACAAATACTTGAACTGGTAGGTTGTGGATAAATAAAGAGAGGAGGGAAGGTGAAGGAATGAATACTACAAAATATATATTCTGTAGATTGCTTTCATGCCAATTGCATGCCAACGAAATAACTGTTACCGCTTTTTACTGGCAGATTTTGCTGTGCGCCTGGCATTAAGCGAATAATTCGAATGTTGATGTTGAAATTAATTTCTGACTCGCTCGCTCGCTCGCTCACTCACTTACTTTGCATTGAGGAGGAACAAAACAAATGAATAATGGAATTGGAAGTGTTGGTGGTTGCTTTAAAGAAAAGAAAAAAAAATTGTATTGCAAATAATGATCATCAACAGCAATTTTAAATAAATGAATTAATGAATGAATGAACGAACAAATTACAGCTGCTGGGCTATCATCAGAGGTAAACTTGAAACAATGAATGAATGAAGTAAAGAAAAAAATGAATGAGTGTGACTAGTTAGTGACTTGACTAATTTAACAAAAACCAACAAGAGAATGAAAGAAAGCTAACAGACACATTTTAGTATAAGAAATGATAATTAAGTTTTGTTAATGATAATTACAGTTCAAAATTATGGTAGATATGTCACTGTTAAATATGCATATATGTTAATATTCCTTATTGTATTGGGATAACAGTTTTGTAGGCAAACAGGAAACAGGATGTTTTTCAAAAAAGTATTATTTCCCTTTAAAGTTGAGCATATTTTGAAAAGTTTTTTTCCGTGAACGAAAAAACATGCTTTTTTTTCATGTTTACTTATTTAAATATTTTTGTGTATATTCGCGCTAAATAGGCCTATTTTGCCGGTGTAGAAATGACAGGAGTTCAAAATAAATAAAACGTAAATATTTCAAGTCTCATTTATTATGTATGGTGGCAAGGAACACAACTCAATGAAACACAAATTTACACAAAGATCTACATACATACTACATACAATACATATATAACGACAAGGTAGATTTATTAAAAAAACAAAAAAATATGCCTATCATCATTTTTAATAAATAAATAAAAAAAATAAATAGAATGATATGAAAGTAATAAAAACAAATATATACAAATAGATGAAGGTATAAAAAAGAATCAAGAAAATCTGTAAATTTTATACATAAAATTAATTAGAAGCCATACAAAATCAATGCCACAAACAATCTCCTTATTACTTTGGGTAGTACAATCAGTAAATATACTCGATATTAAAGAATAATGTAAATTTTGTTTACCGCACAGTGATAAACAAATACAAGATATTTTTATACCCCTCAGTTTGTCATAAGTCTATATATTCTTAATCGTTATAGATAGCATATTCCATATAGCCATGTCCGTCTGTATGTTGAAATCAACTTTCCTTAGCCCCCAAATAACTTACATACATGATTCATACATCAATATATCGGCTATAGTCCCGGTTCGGATGCTATTTAAAATTGAGAAAATCCGCCCACAAATGGCTGAGATATAAGCAAAACAATACGACCTCAATTTTTTTTTAAACTATTTTTGATCTGGATTACTAAGTTATTAATATATACAATATACATATCTAATGATAGATATTTCAAAGACCTTTCCAACGATGTATATAACACCATACAAATTCGGAACTGCAAAGGGTAAAAATCGGGAAAAATATTTTTAAACCGATTTTTTTTCAAAAAAATTTTTTTAAGCAATAATTTTTTTAAATCATATTTTTTTTATTAATACAAATTTCCTTCTAAATAAAATTTTTGCTAAAAAAAATTATTTTCAAAAAAAAAAAAAAAAAAAAATTAAAAAAAAATATTTTTTAAATTTTTTCACCAAAAAATATTTTCAATCTTTATCTTAAAGTACTTTGGTGAAGGGTATATAAGATTCGTCACAGTCGAATATAGCGCTCTTACTAGATTAAAATAAAATGAACAAATCTCCGATTTCTTTTAAATCAGTGCTCGGCAGTTATAGTATGCAGGGGTATGATTGTTTATTTTTGCTGTAGACAACGGAAATTTTAACGAAGTGCCATAAAAATCATCAAATAAGCCCGATAGAACTTACAAAAGGGTTAACTATGAAACGAACTGTCATAATGTGCTCACTTTTTGACATTTATGTGCTGTAGACACTGGCAAATCATCAAGAATAGCTTGACGCTTGAACAACGGTAGCAAATTATGTAAATTTACTTTGTTAATTAGTCATAGACAATCGTCCATCTGAGCAAGCCATCCGTCGAACTGTGGATAGATTCATACCACATACACTGACTAAATGATGCAATACTACGAACACCTCGAAGGAATGTGCGTTCTGAAGAGAATACCGCCGATCTAAACTAAAGTTTGAAAGAAGAGGCCTTTGAGGGTAACATACAGCCAGCAATGCTCCAAAAAGTGGCCGAAAATGGGACGTTATATCCTTCCATGACTTGCGTGTCGCACGAGGCTATATCCTTCCTGAATAGGCACACGAATTGCAAACTTCGTCTTGCTACTACTTCCAGAGTTTGCAGAAACATTTTCCGAAGATCTTAGATTCTTAGCTTTGTCTTTAAAATGCGTTATAATGTTTCATTGTAGTACTCGATTACATTAAAGTATTCGGCCCTTTAAGATTCCTAGTAGTGAAAACAGTTATCGGTTGCATGCACAACACTTGGCTAATTCCACCAGCGCTTGATATCTTTTGCATCGTATACATGATCCTACCGGCTCACAGGCTTATTGGATAGCTTGCTCGTAATATTTCCTTCCCACTTAGGCACGATAATCGAAATCACTGTTTTCTTAACTTCCTCCAGAGTTCTTATCCTACTGGGTCACAGGCTTATTGGATAGCTTGCTCATACTATTTCCTTCCCTCCAGAGTTCGTAGCGTAGTTTTCCGAGAATGCTGGTTTTCCTCGTACTATTTGCTTCCTGCATAGGCGCTCATTGCTAACTTCGTTTTTCAGACTATAAACCACAGATTTTCTTCACTCATTACTTGTTATTCCAAAGTTCGTAGCTAGTTTTCCAGCAGTGGTTGTTTTCATTTTGTTCGAATTAACTCGCTTAGTTGCCGTCAAAGTTGCTACACTGTAGCTCCCTAGATAAGCTATATACCGTGCTGTCGACAAACTTCAACAGGTTTATAAGTTCTTAAAATATGATCTGGTTGTGGGTATACCCCTCACTGTGGCTGTGTATATTCTCCTCAGTGTAATTTATTAGGAAAACTCCTAAAAACTTCACTTCATTAGCTGGTGTTAGTTTCCCTAATCCGCCAAGACTACCTTCAATCAGCTACGTACTGATCCTCATATCTGGATCATTTCAATCTATGACCGCTGAAGGTTTGTCAACTTCTTTTCTACTAGACCGCTGTCTGAAAGCCATGCCGGCTTATCAACTTCTTTTATTTTCTCGAAGTTTAAGAATGATCGTGACTACGCAAGATCTTCTTACCGAGCTTTAAAGAGAATCTCCCGACTTATTTTTAAGCTCGAAACTAAAGTTGTAGATTTCAATAGCTGGTGTTAGTATCACTCATCCATCAAGCCTACCCTTTAATTCCGCTGTCATAGATAAGTGTTGATCCTCCTATCTGGATCATTCCAATCTATGACCGCTGCCTGAATGTCATGCAAGTTTGTCAACTTCATGTATTTCCTCGAAGTTGAGGTCTGATCATCTCTATACTGAAAGCCATGCAGGCTTATCAACTTCTTTTACAATATTTCCTCGAAATTCAAGGCTGATCACGTCTAGGCAAGATCTAGCTCTTTTAATGATCTCCTTAACGAGCTTTAAAGACAATCTCCCGACTTCTTTTCAATATTGCAACTAAAGTTGTGGATTTCATTAGCTGGTGTTAGTTTCACTCAACAGTCAAGCCTATCTTCAATCATCTGCCATATATCCCTGCTGATATTCCTATCTGGATCATTCCAATATTTGACCGCTGTCTGAGTTCCACGTAGGTTTGTTAACTTCTTTTATTTCCTCGAAGTTTAAGGATGATTATGTCTAGGCAAGACCCAGCCTTTTTAATGATCTCCTTACCGAGCTTTAAGAAGAATCTCCAATATTTTTATTAAGCTCAAAGCTAGAGAGATCACTGCCTAGAATCCAAAGTTGTAAATATCATTAGCTCGTGTTAGTTTTACTCATGCGTCAAGCTTACCTTCAATCAGCTGCCATAGATCAGTGCTGATATTCCTATCTGGATCATTCCAATTTATGGCCTGAATGCCACACAGGTTTGTCAGCTTATTTTATGTCCACGAAGTTTAAGTCAGATCATGACTAGTTTAGAGAGGATCAGATCTCAACTTCGAGGAAATACAAGATGTTGACAAACTTGCATGGAATTCAGGCAGCGGTCATAGATTGGAATGATCTGAAAGCCATGCAAGCTTATCTACTACTTTTATTTCCTTGAAATTCAAGGCTGATCAAGGCTAGCTCTTTTAATGATCTTCCTACTGAGCTTTAAGGAGAATCTACCAAATTCTTCTTAAGCTTGAAGCTAGAGAGATGACTGTCTGAGGGAAGGACATAGCAGTCCCCACAACCCTTCAACCAGCTTTTTAATACCCGTAATCTATTTTCAGAACTGCTCGTGCTAGAGTAGAAGGTTATTATTGTGTTACTTGACATTGTTTGCTTTTACAATAGCCATATAGACTAGATGATAGTATCCTGGGCTATTAATCTGAGGGTTGCAGGTTCGATTCCCGCCACACAAGAAAAAAACTTAAAACAAAAATCATTTATTGAAAATAGTAGTTACGCATTTAAAGGGTTACTATTAAATTTCCCGTAAACTATAATGTAATTAAATCAAAACAAATCCAAACATCTTTTTCCAAATTTAAAAAAAAAAAAAAAAAAACTTTATCTTTATCTCTGTACATGAAATAAATAAAATAAAAATAGAAAAATTGTCCTAGGTTCTATAGATACATATGCTTGCAGCCAGGGAATACATGCTTGCGCTCTTTCGTATAAATTTTAATTAACGTGGGCGTTTTCATAGAAGCAAAAAAAAAAAAAAAAAAAACAATTCAAAACAAAACAACAACAACATTCAGTGAATGGGGAATGACGTCTAACACTGAATGAGTGACGACTGACTTGACTGACTGTATCTTTTTGTTGGTAGACAAAATGCTCTACTTTTGCCAGGCGATCATAAAATAAATCTAAAAAACTAAGAATCAACACTATAAATTGTTAAGAAACTGAAAAAGAAGCGGAAAAAAGATAAAAATAAATGTAGTATTTCTGTATAATTCTTGGGAATATTTATTGTTGGTGTTGTTGTTGCTGCTGCTGCTTTTCCACATCTCTTTTATACACGTACGAGTATTTATTTGTATTTATATCTTTTGTTTTTCAAGCAACGGATGTATGGATAGATAAATTTGTTTGGATGGTTGGTTGTGTTGTGTTGGGTTTGGATAAATTTTATGTGAGTACTAATGATTATGTACTACTGTATGTCAAAATAAATAAATAAAACAAGTAAGAGAACTATATTAGGCTGTGGCGAATCTTATATACCCTTCACGTTTAAATAAAAATAGAAAATATTTTTTTTTTGTGAAAAATAATTTTTTTTTGAGAAATACATTTTTTTCTTAAACAAATTTAATTTGTGATTGAAAATTTAGTTTAACAAATTTTAAGGTAAAAAAAAAAAAATTTTTTAAAAAAAAATCTTGAATTAAAAATATTTTTCCGATTTTGACCCATTGTAGGTCCGAATTACTAAGGCGTTATATGCCTCGTTGGAAAGGTCTTTGAAATATCTATCATTTGATATCCATATTGTGTATAGTAGTGACTTAGCAATCCATTTTTATATATAGATCAAAAATAGGTAAAAAAAATCGAGTTAGTAGTGGTTTTATGCTTATATCTCAGCCATTTATGGACCGATTTTCTCAATTTTTAATAAAAACCGAACCGGCACTATTGCGTATATATTGATGTATGAATCATGTATGTTTATTATTTGGTAGCTATGGAAAGTTGATTTCAACATACAGAATGAGGGCATGGTCATCTCAAGTGGAGGTGAGAGATCGTGCGATTTGACCCTGTTAGACTTTTTCTTATGGGTTTTTGTTAAGTCACAGGTCTATGCGGATAATCCACAAATCACAGCGTTCCTCAAGGCCAACATAAACCTTGCCATCGGTCAAATTCAGTCTGATTTATGCGCCACAATCATGGAAAA
This sequence comes from Calliphora vomitoria, assembly GCA_942486065.2. NCBI lineage: Eukaryota > Metazoa > Arthropoda > Insecta > Diptera > Calliphoridae > Calliphora > Calliphora vomitoria. Next base: position 121,291,425 of record OW818032.2, on the reverse strand, counting down.
TTGGACATTTCGGATGCATAAAAATATAAAAATGGTGAAAAAAATGTATAGTAATTCATAAAATGAGAACGGCTGGGCCGATTTCTTTTTGTCAGTTGTTCGTATTTTCGAGGAGAAAGTTTTTATGGAAGAATATTTTGGAAAATCCCTCCGGAAAAGTCGGAAAATTGGAAAAATCGAAAATTGAGTTTACTCTTAAGTTTGTCTGAAGGCTTAAAAAAAAGAAGAACCTTTCTTGATGTGTTACAAACGGCATGACAAACTCAATAAACCGCCCATATTTTTGGTAAGGGCTATAAATACAGTGCAAATTCAATGTCAGTGTAAAGAAAAAGAGAGTGATGTAATATAAAAGTTACATGGAGCAAAACCTCGTAAAAAAAGGTATGGATTGGTTGGTTGGTTTACGTGGTAGTTCACTGCTTGCGAACAGTTAAGTAGAGTCGAAAGGACCCCATTTTGACAAGACCACACCACTCGTCAGATGTAGTGTCATGGAAAATCTTGATATTTTGAAACATTTGTTGACAGCTGTCAGTAAGGTTCTAGAACATTTTGTAAACAACAGATTCTTTTAAATGCAACTGAATTTTTTTACTAACAACCCTTTTTAATATAGACATTAATTGCCAGATTTCCAATTACTGCTATAGCCCCACCCTGTAATATCTCACGCTATGCGTAGATTATCCTTACCCCTCCTTTTGTTGCAATTTCCACAGAAAAATGCTGATACTGCTGCCGCTAAAGTAATACCAAAACTATTTACATTATTTTTTTTTGTTCTTCAGTAAAAACTTGATCCTGTTAAGTTTTTACAAAAAAACAATTTTAAAGCTCTTACCGGATTAAAGCATTTCGAAAGGCTGGCAAGCAAGTGGTATTGTAGGAAAAGATTCCAGTACTTCCAGTATGTAAGTAATTACTTTAAAAAATAAATTTTTATTTAACCAACTCAACTCAAGGAAAAAGTAAATATCAAGTTAAAAGTGCACAATGAGCAATTGAAATGATTGAGTGCTGCTTGAAACCCACATATCTCTGTTGATATTTTACTTAAAAGAAGGAAGAGAAAAGTATTGAAAGTCCTTAAGGAATGAAATATTTTAAAAGTGGCCGTGCGTAGATGATTAGTATGAGGAGTGGTAATTAGTGTTAAGTGCTTAAAAACTCTTAAGATTACATTATAGGATAAAATATATTTCTAGAATCCACACAAATCATTTCAGTATTGCAAAAATCAACTATTTATAGATCTTGTAATAAAAATATAACAAAAAAGCTTTTGGTTTATTAAAATTTTAAATATATAGTAAAAGCTCTTTAAAAGCTTTATTCGAGAAATTGTTTCAAATGTTATAAACATCACACATTTAGTGAATTCTCAATAAAAATATTACAAAAAAGATTTTATTTTATTAAAATTAGATACATTATTAAAAGCTTCTAAAAGCTTTTTATAAAATTTTAGGAAAATTTGTAAAAATTCAATATTTATTGACTTGACATTAAAAAAGCTTTTATTTTATTAAAATTTAAAATATATAGTAAAAGCTCTCTAAGAGCTTTTTTCCAAAAATTCGTTTACATGATGTAAAATTTCACTATTTATTGATCTTGTAATAAAAATGTAAAAAAAAGCTTTTGGTTTATTAAAATTATATTATATAGTAAAAGCTCTTTAAAAGCTTTATTCGAGAAATTGTTTCAAATGTTATAAACATCACACATTTAGTGAATTTTCAATAAAAATATTACAAAAAAGCTTTTATTTCATTAAAATTAGATACATTATTAAAAGCTTTTTGTACAATTTTAGGAAAAGTTGTAAAAATTCTATATTTATTGACTTGACATTAAAAAAGCTTTTGTTTTATTAAAACTTAAAATATATAGTAAAAGCTCTCTAAAAGCTTTTTTCAAAAAAAATTGTGATGTAAAATTGCACTTTTTTAAAAAAAATTAAATGTTTTAAATTATAAAAAACGACTAAATCTATTACAAATTTTAAATTTCTATACAAAGCTCATATAGAAATTAACTAGTTTTAAAAAAGCTTTAAAAACTAGGTAGGAAATTTCTAGGATATAGGTTAACTAACAAAAAAATGATATATTTATTGAAGTAACTTTTTTAAAAAAGCTTTTTCTTATTAATTTTTTGTTATATGATAAAAGTTCTTTGAAAGCTTTTCCCAGAAAAACCTTAAATATTGCAAAAAATCAGTTAATTACTGATTTTTTTATTAAAAACTTTACAAAATAGCTTTTGTTTTACTAAAATTATGTTCTATAATAAAAGCTCTTTAAACGCTGTTTTTTATTAAGGGAATTTAAATAAATTTCCATAAAATTCTATAACTTCCTCAAACACTATAACGTTGTCTTTCCAATTGTTAAAATTCATAGGGAAAATCATAATTTATGGAAAGATTTGAAATAAAGCTTTCCTAAAACTTTGGAAAGCTTTTAAATTTTTTAATATTTTAACTAAAATATACCAATTTTAGTTAAAATATTATACCTTTAAATTTATAAAATTTTCTTAAAAACTGTAAAATGTTTGTATAAATTTTAAATTTTATAATATTATAACTAAAATTGGTTTAAAATACATTTAAATTTATAAAATTTGATGTTTACTGTAAAAGCTCTTCAAAGCTTTTCAAAATTTGTTTTAAAAATGCTAAAATTTGTAGCAAAATTTTATATTCTTTAAGCAAATATTAAAAATATACCGTTTGTGAGGAATTTTCCTTAAAAACATTAAAAGCTTCTTAAAGCTTTTCTTCATAAATACAGAAATTTTAATATATTTCCATTAAAATTTTTAAAATTCGATAAATACAATAACATTTCCTTTAAAAATGTTAAATTTTATTGAAAACATCAAAGTTTTGTAAATATTTTCAATAAAGCTTCAAAGCTCTTTTTAAATTTTCTTTAAATTTCCATTAACATTTTTAAATTTCTCTAAATACATTAACATTTCCTTTAATAATGTTAAATTTTATTGGAAAAAGCTAACTTTTCAAAGATTATCAATAAAGCTTTCAAAGCTCTTTTTAATATTTTTTTAAAAATCTATAATTTTTGTTTTAATTTCCTTAAAAATATTAAGTATCATTAAATTGTTAACAAATTTGGAAAATTTTCAAATAAAGCTTTCAAAGCTCTTTGGAAGTTTTCTTTAAAATTTAAAATTTTCTTTAAAAATTTATAATTTTTATATAAATTTCCTTAAACATATACAATTTTATTAAACTTTTCCTTTAATAGAATAAATTTTTATTTAAAAAATTAAAGTTTTTGCAAAGATTTTCAATAAAGCTTTCAAAGCTCTTTTTAATATTTTGTTAAAAATTTATAATTTTTGTTTCAATTTCCTTAAAATTAATAAATATCAATAAATTGTTAACAAATTTGGAAAATTTTCGAATAAAGCTTTCAAAGCTCTTTGGAAGTTTTCTCTAAAATTGTAAATTTTCCTTAAAAATTTATAATTTTTATATAAAGATATACAATATTATTAAACATTTTCTTCAATAAAGTAAATTTTTATTGAAAAAATTAAAGTTTTTGCAAAGATTTTGCATAAAGCTTTCAAAGCTCTTTTTACAATTTCTTTAAAAATTTATAATGTTTGTTCTAATTTCCTTAAAACTAATAAATATCAATAATAATTAATTAATAAACAAATTTGGAAAATTTTCGAATAAAGCTTTTTGGAAGTTTTCTTTAAAATTGTAAATTTTCCTTTAAAATTTATAATTTTTATATAAATTTTCTTCAACATATACAACTTTATTAAACTTTTCCTTTAATAAAGTAAATTTTTATTGAAAAATTAAAGTTTTTGCATAAAGCTTTCAAAGCTCTTTTTAAATTTTTCTTAAAAATTTATAATTTTTGTTTTAATTTCCTTAAAATTAATAAATATCATTAAATTGTTAACAAATTTGGAAAATTTTCGAATAAAGCTTTCAAAGCTCTTTGGGAGTTTTCTTTAAAATTGTAAAATTTTCTTAAAAATTTATAATTTTTATATAAATTTCCTTAAACAATTTGATTAAATTCTTAAAAAATTTGGAAAATTTTTAATAAAGCTTTCAAAGCTTTTTGTAAATTTTCCTTAAAATTTTTAAATGTTTCTATAAAATTAAAATTTTATTAGATAGTTAAGGAATTTACTGAAAAAAGTATTAAAAGGACAAACAATTTAATATAGAATAAAAGCTCTTTAAAAGCTTTGTCAATATTTTGCTTAAATTGTCAGAAATTTAAGTGATTTTAGTTTTCCAATCTATCTGTTACTGCTGGGGATCAAAATTCTTTAAGATTTCAGATAAATTAAGTCTTATTCGTTCTTCCTCTATGAAATAAAAACTGAATCTTGTTTTTACAACTTTCAAATGAAACTGAAAATAACAAAACAAAACAAAAGAACACCACCAACACAATCTTTTAATTTATATGAAGTGCATAAAAGCATTTCATCAGCTGTATTTGCAGAATACCAAATAAATGTATTTCATGGCAAACAGCACTCTATTTTTGGCTTAAATGCTGCTGCTGCTGCTGCTGGGTAGGAGGTAAATTTAATTTAATGGCATATTTGGAAAATGAAACGTTTAAATTTAAAATAGTGAAATGAAAATATGTATTTTCAGTATTTTTTTTTGCTTTGCTTTGCTCATGCTCTGCAAATACTTTAATCACTAAAAATACAAGTTAAACTAGAAAAATCCATTAAAACACTTGAAATTATCATTACCATAAGCACAAACACATACACCCACACACACATTCTTTAACAATCATCCTAGAAAGAATCATCAAGCATTCAACAAACGAGAACACAGCACAAAAACCAAACTAAACCATGCAACTAAACAATGCATGCATCAACAAGAACAGCCAACCAGCCAACATTCATCCATATGTATTTAAATTAGTGATCGGCAAACATAGCCAACAGAGAGCGAAACTAATACGATATTTAGCTGTAAATAATTCCAATGCAAAAAAAGCTTAATAAATTGCTGGTCAGCTTATAACAAAGTAAGAGACAGCATAACATTTTATTAAAATCCTTGATCTCTTTAAGCCGACCACTGATTTATACCCATCATCATCTCAAACAGCAGCAAAAATGGTATCAAATGCACAAAAAGATTTTATTTTTCTAAAAGAAAAAATATATATTTAACAAAACTAGAGAAAAATATCACAATAATACAAATGCTGGCAAAAGCCACTTATCCTTGAAATATTGTAGTGAAACTACACTCACTAGTACAAAACAGTTGCTGTTTCGACGACAACAGCAAAGAAAAGAGCAACGTTTTACCTCCATCCCCTGCACCAGCAAACACAAAACAAAGATGATTTGGAGGGGGCTTAAAGAGGGGTATTAAAGTGGAAATCTTTCACTTTTTTATAATTTTTTTTTTTTAAATAAAATGTAACATTTTTTTTTTGTTATTTGTAGTCATTGTAAGTGTTACTTTTTGCTGCTATTTTTCAGTTGTTTTTGCTGCTATTTTTCTGTTACACTTTTTTGATTGTGTTGCAAGTACGTCGAACATACCATCACTATCATACTTGCATTGCATTTAAAATTAAAAAGTTTAACACGTGGTTTTATCCAAATTATATATGAATTAACAATTTCTCTATTAAGCTACAGCGAAGGAATTAGATTATGGCTAATGAATATTAAGGAGAAAGACTAGAAAAGAAATGAGATGACAAAATCAATCAACTAGCAGAGAAATTGTAAAGGAATTTTACTAAAAATAACTTAAAATTCAGCTTCAATCAAAGTTCCTACATACCGCAAATGCAGATTTAATCGGAGGTCCTTATTAACGACTCCTTATAAACTAAAAATTTAGCTTTAATTGTAGCTCTATTTATAATCAAATTCTAGCCTTAATCAAAGCTCTATTTATACTCCAATTTTAGCTTCAATCGTGGCTCTATTTATACTCCAATTTTAGCTTCAATCGTGGCTCTATTTATACTCCAATTTTAGCATCAATCGTGGCTCTATTTATACTCCAATTTTAGCTTCAATCGTGGCTGTATTTATACTCCAATTTTAGCTTCAATCGTGGCTCTATTTATTGTCCAGTTTTAGCTTCAATCATGGCTCTATTTGTACTCAAATTTTAGCTTCAATCGTGGCTCTATTTATACTCCAATTTTAGCTTCAATCGTGGCTCTATTTATATTCCAATTTTAGCTTCAATCGTGGCTCTATTTATACTCCAATTTTAAACTTCAAAGAGCAAGTATTTACTGCTTTTTCAAGCACCCTTTTCTCTGTCTCTGACTTGATTTATTTTAGTGTTTATATTCATCATGACCACGATGTAGATGTGCAAATGATGTGAATGATCTCTCACTTTCACTCATAAAAAGGTGATTTTTCTTATATTTCATATTGTCATTTTTAGTTTTGCCAAGTCCTCTATTTTTTTGTTGTACCCTCAACCATTGTATGACAAAAAAAAAAAAGGATTCTGCTTTACTGCCACTTGCAGTTTTGTGTAAATGAAAAAACCGAAATGGAATAAAAAACGTTTTACATTTCATTTCACACTTTGTTATGAAAGCAAATAATTTTCACAGATTTTGTGCGAATTTCTTTTGTCAGTTTGTGGTTTTATTTTTTAATACTAAAAAATAAAAAAAAATAAAATTTTTTGCAATGATTTTTGTTAGACCTGTTTTTTTTGTTAAATTATTTTTTGCTTTTGAGAGCAGGCACAAAATGGTATAAATGGCAAAAATAAAAATAGAAATAATAGAAAAAAAGGACGACTTAGATGAAAACAACCTTGATGCTAAATGATTTAGAAAGGAAAATTGGCTTTTATACGAATATGTTGGAATATAGGCAGCGAAAAGAATAATGACTTTTTTATTAAATGAAGAAAGGCTTTCAATGTTAAAAGGAATTCTTGAAATTTGTTTGAGAAATTAACTAAAACGATAATTTTAACAAAAGTTATGAAAAAATATAACATTTTCAACATTTAGCTATTTTCTGGGATTTTGGGGATTTTTAGAAAAAAATTGGGAATTCTTTATATTTTAAGGGGAAGTTTTAAAAATTATTAATTTTAACATGAATTATAAAATTTAATAAAAATTCTTAAAAAAATTTAAGATTTTTCTAAATATTTATTTCTGGGATTTTTGGAAAGAAGTTGGGAATTCTAGAAATTTTGTGGGGAAGTTTTAAAAATGCTTAATTTTTATATAAATTGTAAATATTAACAAAAATTCTTAAGAAAATTCGAGATTTTTCTAAATATTAATTTCTGGGATTTTTAGAAAAAAATTTGGGAATTCTTGAAAATTTTGTGGGGAAGTTTTAAAAATGCTTAATTTTTACATAAATTATAAATATTAATTAAAATTCTTAGGAAAATTCAAGTTTTTTCTAAATTTTAATTTCTGGGATTTTTGAAAAAAAGTGGGAGTTCTTAAAATTTTGTGGGGAAGTTTAAAAATTATCAATTATAACATTGATTATAAATGTTAACAAAAATTCTTAAGAAAATTTAAGATTTTTCTAAATTTTAATTTCTGGGATTTTTTGAAAAAAAATGGGAATTCTTAAAATTTTGTGGGGAAGTGGAAAAAAAGCTTAATTTTAACATAAATTATAAATTTTAACAAAAATTCTTAAGAAAATTCAAGTTTTTTCTAAATTTAAATTTCTGGGATTTTCAGAAAAAAATTGGGAATTCCTGAAATTTTGTGGGGAAGTTTTAAAAATGATTAATTTTAACAAATTTAAAAAAAAATCTTAAGAAAATTCAAGATTTTTCTAAATATTACACATTTTAATTTCTGGGATTTTTAGAAAAAAAATTGGGAATTCTTAAAATTTATAGGAAACTTTTAAAAATTATTAATTTTAACATAAATTATAAATTTTAACAAAAATTCTTAAGAAAATTCAAGTTTTTTCTAAATTTTAATTTCTGGGATTTTTAAAAAAAGTGGGAATTCATAAAATTTTGTGGGGAAGTTAAAAAAAGTTTAATTTTAAAATGGATAATATTTTCAACAAAAATTCTTAAGAAAATTCAAGTTTTTTCTAAATTTAAATTTCTGGGATTTTTAAGAAAAAAAATGGGAATTCTTAAAATTTTGTGGGGAAGTTTTAAAAAATGTTTTTTTTTAAGAAAAATTGGTTGTATTGAATATGAACTTTATTTAAAAATGTTTTAAAAGAAATCATTGTAAATTCTGATGAAAAAGAGACCCTTGAGGGTTTTCTGTTATATCTCTATCATTTATGTTTTAAATTGTTTAATTTTAAATAGCAAAATACTTAAAAGTTCAAATGATATCTAGCTATAACAAATACATTTGTAACTAATCTATGAACTTGGGAAACTAGATTTACACTAACATGTTTTGTGTGGTTATTTTAAAACTTCTCCAGGAATCTGTGTATGTAATTGATATCAAATGTCTTCCGTTCGTTAAGAGTCTAGAAATCAAAAATCTCTTTATAATTATAAGAATTCTTAAGAATAGTTAAGACATGTTTTAACTAGAAATACCTACAAATGTTTGCTTGTATGTGTCTTACTTGGTAAATAAACTTTTGCATTTAATTCATTTTTAATTACAATCCTTGTTAGACACATTTTCATAGCTGTCTTTTGTTCCTCGACCTCCCCCGTCTGCATTACTATAGCAAGGAAAATACGATTTTAATTTAAACTGTTACAATTAATCTTTGTGTAAATTGTCAAAAATGTCAGTTTCCTTTAAGGAAAATCCTGTTATTAAAATCAAATTTCCATTTACGATTTACGACAAGAATAAAATAACGACAACAACAAGAACTTAAACTGAATACTCAAAAATAACATGAGAATGATGGAAGGCAGGCAGGCTGGCTGGCAGGCAGGATGACTGGCTGTTAGTCAGCAGCTATAATCGTTCTCGTCATCATCATCAACATCACATCATTCGTTTTGGCAGCCATTCATTGCAAACGTACTCTACATATTTGTTGCTGTTGCAGTTGACATCTTAACATCCTTTAAGCAGTTTTATTATTTTTGTTTTTCTTGGATTTTTGGGGCGAACAATGGTAGCAGTCTGTCCATCATTGAAAACTGAAAATGATGCAGCTGTTGCTGCTAAATTTTTTCATGTTGCTGCTATTATTGTCACACACTCACTTAGCAACTCATTTATACTACACTCATTCTCTTTTCTTTTCTTTTTTTTTTTTGTATCACTCTCTCAGCCTTTTAATGGTTTATTGTAGCATTTAGATTAAAACGCAAGTGTCAAGTACAAGTTGCATTTTACTTACAAAACACAATCATATTCAGCACAACTACTACTCGACTACACTGAAAAAACACTTGAGCTAAACCGCAAAAGTTTTGTTCATGTTTCCTCCCAAAAAAAAAAAAAAAAAAAAAAAAAACTAGGAAAAAAAGGCAAAAAAGGAAAGAATTTGTAAACTACAATAGTTCTAGCACTTAACTTTTGCTGATGATGCTGCTGCTACAACTGCTGCAGTCTGCTGTTGTTCACATACATTTGTGGCATACTGCAGTAATTTTTGTTTAAACCAACAATAAATGCTATAAATATCTTTTCAGTCATACTTAGTAAGTATTATAATTCATATTATGTTCTTCATATTATGTTGAGCATAAATAACATGGAAATCCTTAAAATACAAAATTTACTGCTGGCAATTGTTGCTTGTTGTATGAAGCAATATACATTTTAATTTTGCTTGTCTTGCTACTAACTAAAATGTACAAAAGTTTTAAAGGTATGTATATGAAAACTCTAAAGGAAGTTCATAAACGCTGGATTTTAACAAAATAATAGTTACAGCAAAAATAAATTTTCTGGGATTTCTGGGATTTATGTGAAAAAAAGTGGGCTTGCTTCAAAATAAAAAGGGAAGTTGTTTAGGATTGTTGTTGTGTTCTTTCCTTTAATTGAATCAATAAAAATTTCATTAAAAATATTTTAAAAATTTCTGGGATTTTTTGAAAAAATTGGGCATGTTTTAAAAAAAAAGGAAAGTTGTAAAATTGTTCTTTCAACAAAATATTATAAGAAAGTTGATGTTGTTTTTAACATATATTTTTTTTTTTAATTTCTGGGATTTTTTGAAAAACAAGGGAATTCTTTAAATTTTGCGGGGAAGTTAAAAAAGCTTTAATATTTACATAAAAATAAATTCTGGGATTTTTGTGAAAAAAGTGGGCATTCTTTAAAATAAAAGCAAAATTGTTCCTTTTAACAAATAATTTTAAGAAAATTAAAGTTTTTTTTTTTACAAAAATTGATTTTTTTTATTTCTGGGATTTTTGTTAAAAAAGTGGGAATTCCTAAGTTAGCGAGGGAAACTTAAAAAAAGTTTTCTTCAACAAAATATCAAAGAAAGATAGGAAATTTTGTGGAGAAATTCAGAAAATGGTTAAATTGAACAAAAATTAGCAAAAAAATTAAATTTACAATGAAAAAATATTTTGGGGATTTTCTGGGATTTTTGTAAAAAAAAGTGGGCATGCTTTAAAACAAAAGGAAAGTTGTAAAATTGTTCCTTTTAACAAATAATTTTAAGAAAATTAAAGTTTTTTTTTTACAAAAATTGATTTTTTTATTTCTGGGATTTTTTTTAAAAAAGTGGGAATTCATAGAAATTTAAAGACTGATGAGAAATTCTGTGGTGAAGTTCATGAAAAGGTTAATTTTAACAAAAAATTTAATTTACAACAAAAATTTCTTTCTGGGATTTTTGTAAAAAAAGTGGGCATTCTTTAAAATTGCAGGGAAGTTGTAAAATTGTTCAGTTTCACAAAATAGCTTAAACAAATAAATATTTTTTGAAAAAATTATTCAATTTCTTGATTTTTATTTTTTTTTTTTAAAATAGAAATAAATAATTTAGGCGGGGAAACTTTACAAATAAAATTCTTTCAACAAAAGCTAAAAGAAAGATAGAATATTTTGTGGTTTAAGTTACAAAAGTTAAATTTTAACAAAAATTATTAAAAAAAAATATTAAAATATGTAAAAAATCCTATTTTTGGAATTTCTGGGATTTTTGGGAAAAAAGTGGGGATTCATTAAAATTACAGAGAATTTATAAAATAGTTAATTTTAACAAAAATACTTAAGAAAAATCAATTTTTGAATTTCTGGGATTTTTCTGTGATTTTTGTAAAAAATGTGGGCATTCATTAAAATTACCGGGAAGTGGTAAAATTGTTACTTTTAAGAAAAATTCGTAAGAAAATTCAAGTTTTTGCTAAATATACAATTTTTTAATTTCTGAAATTTTTCAGTGATTTCTGGGATTTTTGTAAAAAAATTTTCTGCAGTTTTTTTAATCTATATAAATATATAAATGTCTTTGTAAGTTTGTTTGTTTATTTATTTATTTGTTTGTTTGTTTGTTTGTTTGTTTGAGCATCAAGCCTAAACGGCTGATCCGATTTTATTGAAATTTGGAACGTAGATAGATCGTAACTTGGAAGCGTCAATAGGCTATACATTTTTTCAATACTTGGACCAGAAAAAGGGGGAAAAACGGGTAAAATTGGTACCTTTAGTTTTTAAACAATAATTACTAAACGGCTGAACCGATTTTTACATCGACAGGGGTAGCGAAGCGCACCGGGTCAAGCTAGTAAAAATAAATAAATTTGCTGGGGAAACTTTAGAAATAAAATTCCTTCAACAAAAGCTAAAAGAAAAATAGAACATTTTGTGGAGGAAGTTAAAAAAAGTTAAATTTTAACAAAAATAAAAAATTACCACAAAATCCTTTTTTTTTGATTTCTGGGGAAAAAAGTGGGCATTCATTAAAATTACCGGGAAGTGGTAAAATTGTAAGGGAAGTAAGAAAAACTCAAATTTTACAAAAAGAAAAAAATTTACCACAAAATCCTTTTTTTGGGATTTCTGGGATTTTGGTAAAAAAGTGGGCATTCATTAAAATTACCGGGAAGTGGTAAAATTGTGGGGGAAGTTAGAAAAAGTTAAATTTTAACAAAAATACAAAATTTACCACAAAATCCTTTTTTTGGGATTTCTGGGATTTTGGTAAAAAAAGTGGGCATTCATTAAAATTACTGGGAAGTGCTAAAATTGTTAGTTTTAAGAAATATGTTTAAGAAAATTAAGTTTTTGCTAAATATTAGTTGTTTTTAATTTCTGGGATTTTTGAAAAAAAATAGGGAATTCTTGATATTTTGAGGGGAATTGAAAAAATGATTAATTTTAACAACGATACTTAACCAAATCAATAATTTGTAACAAATGTGAATTTTGGAAATTTCTGGGATTTTTGTAAAAAATTTGGGAATTTAAAAAATATCGATGGAAAGTTAAAAAAGTGCTTCTTTTAACAGCGACAATTAATAAAATTGGTAATTTTTAATAAATATATGTTTTTGGTAATTTCTGGGATTTTTGTAAAAAAGTGGGAATTCTTTAAATTTTGAGAGGAAGTGAAAAAAATGGTTAATTTTAACAACATAATTAATAATTTGCATCAAATTTGTTTTTTTATTTCTGGGCTTCTTATAAAGAATCAAAGAAAATTATTTAAAATCTGGGGAAAGTTAAAAAAGTTGTTGCTTTTAACAAAATTATTAATTCGCAAAAAAATAGAATTTTTTTTTTTTAATTTCTGGGATTTTTGTAAAAAAATTGGGAATTCTTTAAATGTTGAGGGGAAGTTAAAAAATGGTTAATTTTAATAAAAAATAGAAAAAAATTAAAAATTTGCAACAACATTTTTTTTATTTCTGGGATTTTTGTAAAAAAAGTGGGAATTCCTGAAATGTATAAGAAATTTGTAAAATTGATTTCTTTTAACCACAATACTTAACAAAATGAATTATTTCTATGATTTAGAAGAAAAACTTGAGAATTTTCTAAAAATCGTGGAAAAGTTAAAAAGTGATATTTTCTACCAAAAAATATTGCAATTTTTAAATTCACAACAAAGAAATCATTGCGAAACTTCAGGAATTTTTAAAAAATTCTTGGAAAAGTGAAACAAATCTTAAGTTTTATTATTTAAATAGACGATCCCTTGTAAAGTAGACATAACATCTACGAAACATCGGGAAAATTAATTTAATAAACAACTTTAAAATAATCAACATTTGGCCAAATATACACTAAATTGTATTATTCTATTTGCCTTATAAACACTTTTATTTCATTAGGCAATTAATGATATTAAAGTGTAAATTTGTGTAAAAACAAATAAATAAACTTTATTTGATTTGTACTTTAGCATTAAACCATTTAAGGATTAACAATATTAGGTTTTGTTGTTATCATGAGAAAATAAACCAACAAATTAAGCAACTTGTTTAAACATTGACAAGTATATTTATTATGTATTTTAAAAATATATGAATGTGTGCATATTGTCATTATTATGTCATGTTTCGTGTTTATTAGGAATAAAATTATCAACACAAATCTAAAGAGAAGAAAGAGAGAAAAAGAAACTGAAACTGCGTTTCTTGTTTATGCACAAGTATAAATGAGCATTAAAGGAAATTGAACTAAAACTAATACAGTTGTTGTCTTTGTTTATTAGTTATTAAAAGAAAACTAAACATAAACATTAACATACTTACACTCATTCACCATTAAATGAAATGTTACAAAAAACAAACAAATTATAACCAGACATCATCATTGCAAAACTAAACAAACACACATGTTGGTTAAAAGGACTCACACACACAAACATACATACGAAAAGAAATTAACAAGAAAAACAAAACAAACCAACAAACAGTTGAGTAAAGTAAAATAAACACGAATGTACGAAGACGTACAAATGACTCTTCGTGTTGTTCGTTCGTTTGCATGCCTACAAATCAAAGTCGTAAGTTGCTGCTTGCATTTGTTGTTGTGTTTGTTGTTATATTTTTCCTTTAAAAGCAGGTTTTGTTTGTTTTGTTTTCTTTTCTTTATTTAGGATTCATTTTGATTTCTTTACTCTTGAGTGTTTACATATAGTTGTCTCTTTTCTTCTTTAGTTATTTAAATACAAACTATGTTTGTTTTAAAATCTAACCGGCATTTATTCATATTTTTTTCTTGTTTTGTTTGTTACCGTTAATATTCCATTAAAGTGAGAAAAACACTAAAGTAAACCTGCGTTTTTTTGTTGTTGTTGCCTGGAATTCAATATATCATGGTGCCTGGAAATTTGCCGCACATTTCCAGTTTTCTTTTTTAAGGGAAGCAGCTGCTAGTGTTGTTGTTTGTTTATGGAATATTGTTGGACACGTGCCAATTCCAGTGCAAGAAATATGAAGTCATACTTTTAGGAGCATTCATTTGTGTTTAGTGTAGAAGAAGTTGTGTGTGTGTTGTTTTTTGTTGTTCCACATTTAGTGAAAAAAGAAGTTGGAAAAAAAGCTTTGTTGGCTACAATACAAGTTGTAAAAGCTTTTTTTTCATAACAGACAGATGGATAATACAACTGAAAAGTAAAGTAATTTGTAATAAAATATTAAGTTGGGCCAATTACAAAAAGTCTACGATATACTTGACCAACGATTTAAAGAGATTAAATATAGTAAAGTAGGTACAGAAGAAAAGGAATAAGTACTTATATGATTTAAGGCTTAAAGGAAAAATAAAAAAATATGAAATATGATAGATTAATATTTCTTTATTTTAATAAAAATTTAAGAAAATATTTTGATGATAAAAAATTCTTTAAAATGTTGAAAATTTTGATAATATTTTGGATTTTTTTAAATTTAAGGAAAATTTTATTTTCAGGATTTTGACATAAAAACTTAAGAGTTCAAGGAAATTAAAAAATTAATTAAATATGTTTGTTTCAACAAACAATTATTAAAAGTTATAAATTTTTTCAGCAAAATTCTAATTTGTTGAAAGCTGGGTTTATAGTAAATGAAGTGAGAATTTTCACTTTACAAAATGTATAATTTCCAACAAATTTAAATTTTCTTTAATTCTGGGATTTGGAAAAAATTGAAAATTTTCTAAATATTAAGAGAATTTTAAAATAAGTTTCTTTATAATACATTCTTTAATAATTTTGAATTTTAATTAAATGAAATAAAAATTATGGAAATTTCCTACAAAAATATTTTTTTTAATTCTGGAATTTTAGTCAAAAATTTAGCAGTTGTATAAATTTAGGGGGCATGTTATAATAAATGTTTGTTAAATATAAAAATGTATTAAAGATATATAAAATATAAAATTTTACTGAAAATTATAAATTTTTCATTTCTGGGATTTTTGAAAATTAAATGGTAATTTTGAAAATTGTGGGGAAGGTATGAAAAACACATTTTTTAACAACAAATCTTAACAAGATAAATAATTAGCCACAAATTTCAAGTTTTTAATTTCTGGGATTTTGAAAAAATAATTGAGAATTTTTTAAATTTTGCAACATTTTTAATTTTAACAAAAATTCAAAAAAAACAATTAAAAATTTACAACAAAAGAAATATTTTAATTTCAGGAAAAAAAAACTTTTTTTTATTACTGGGATTTCTGTAAATATTTTGGGAATTCTTAAAATTTTGAGGGGAAGTTGAAATAATCTATAATTTCACTAAACTTATTAAAAAATACTAAAATTTAAAAGGGAAAACTTTTTTTTTTAATTTCTGGGATTTTTGTAAATATTTTGGGAATTCTTAAAATTTTGAGGGGAAATGGGAAAAATGTTTTATTTTTAC
The DNA here is from genome assembly GCA_942486065.2 of Calliphora vomitoria. Lineage (NCBI taxonomy): Eukaryota > Metazoa > Arthropoda > Insecta > Diptera > Calliphoridae > Calliphora > Calliphora vomitoria. The sequence continues at coordinate 121,275,653 of OW818032.2, read as the reverse complement.
TTGGATTTCCATTATTTAAACAAAACTTATTGAAAAATACTAAAATTTACAAGAAAAAGCTTTTTTTAATTTCTGGGATTTTTGTAAATATTTTGGGAATATTTATAATTTTGAGGGGAAGTCGAAAAAATATTTATTTTATTATAATTTCTTAAGAAAATTAAAAAATGTCTTAAAAATTAAATTTTTTACTTCTGGGATTTTTTAAAAATTTTGCGGGGAAATGGGAAAAGTGTTTTATTTTAACTGGAATTCTTATTATTTAAACAAATATTATTAAAAAATACTAAAATTTAGCGGAAAAAACTATTTTTAATTTTTGGGATTTTTTAAAAAATTTTGGGAATTCTTACAATTTTGAGGGGAAGTCATAAAAATATTTATTTTATTATAATTTTTTAAGAAAATTAAAAAAATTTCTTAAAAAAAAATTTTAATTTCTGGGATTTTTGAAAAAAAATTTGAGAATTCTTAAAAAATTTTACGGGGAAATTGGAAAAATGTTTTTTTTTAACTGGGATTTTAGTAGAATAAATTGGGAATCCTTTAACATTTAAGGAAAGTTGTTTTTACCGAAATTATTAAGAAATTCGAATTAATTCTTATATAATTTATTTTTTAGTTTCTGGGATTTTTGTAAAAAATTTGGGAATTGTAAAAAATTTCCTGGAAAGTGTTATTTTAACAATACTTACTAAATCCAAAAAAAAAAAAAAAAAATTAAAAAAAAAAAATTTCAAATTTCATTAAAAATGTATTATTTTATGAGAAATTCTCAAGAAAGTTTTATATTTTTCTTAAATAAAACAATTTTAAATTTCAGGGATTTTTGTTAAAAAAATGGGAACTTTTAAAACTTCAGGGGAAGTGGCAATTCTTCTTGAGAATTCTTAAAACTTTAAGGGGAAGTTAAATAATGTATTATTTTAGAAATTCTTAAGAAAATGTAAAATTTTTCTTAAATAGCACATTTTTTAATTTCTGGGATTTTTGTTAAAAAAATGGGAAATTTTAAAACTTCTGGGGAAGTGGCAAAAATCGTTAATTTACGCAAAACTTATTAAAAAATACCAAAATTTACATGAAAAAGCTGTTATTAATTTCTGGGATTTTTATAAATATTTTGGGAATTCTTAAAACTTTAAGGGGAAGTTGAATAATGTATTATTTTAAGAGAAATTCTCAAGAAAGTTTAATATTTTTCTTAAATAGCTAATTTTTAAATTTCTGGGAATTTTTTTTTTATAAAAAAATGGGAACTTTTAAAACTTCTGGGGAAGTGGGAAAAGTCCGTAATTTAAACAAAACTTATTTAAAAAATACTAAAATTTAACAGAAAAAAACATTTTTAATTTCTGGGAAATTCTTAAGAAAATTTAATATATTTCTTAAATAAAACAATTTTAAATTTCTGGGATTTTGGTAAAAAAATGGGAACTTTAAAACTTCAGGGGAATTGGCAAAATTCGTTAATTTAAACAAAACTTATTAAAAAATACAAAAATTTACAAGAAAAACTTATTTTTGAATTTCTGGGATTTTTGAACATATTTTGGGAATTCTTAAAATTTTGAGGGGAAGTCGTAAAAATATTTATTTTCTTATAATATCTTAAAAAAATTATAAAAATTAAATTTTTAATTTCGGAGATTTTGGTTAAAAAAATGGGAATTTTTAAAACTTCTGGGGAAGTGGCAAAAATCGCTAATTTACGCAAAACTTATTAAAAAATACCAAAATTTTCAAGAAAAAAATGTTTTTGATTTCTGGGATTTTTGTAAAAATAATGGGCATTTTTAAAATTTTAAGGGGAAGTCGTAAAAATATTTATTTTATTGTAATATCTTAGAAAAATTAAAAAATTTTCATAAAAATTAAATTTTTAATTTCTGGGATTTTTGTTAAAAATTTGGGAATTCTTAAAATTTAAAAAAAAATCTTTATGGAAAAGTGGGAATTCATAAATTGTCAAGGGGAAGTTAAAAAAATGTTTCCCACAACAAAAAATTATAATTTGTAACAAAAAGAAAACATAAACTAACAAATATTGTGGCTATTTCTCAGTATTTTCTTCCATATTTTGCCTTTCTTTGTCATACCTTGGGTTCCCCCAGTCAAGGACTATAATTTTCGTTTTAATTTTTTTTTATTTTCTTATTTAAATATTTAAAGGGGGTATGTTCTCAAACGAGTTTATAATTATAGTAGTTTTTTTTTTGCTATTTAAATATTTTTTACTTTTGTAATTATAGATTTAATGAAATTCCTGTAAACTAAAGTTAAATGAGAAGCAAGGAAAGCAAAAAAAAGAAAAGAAAAAACTTCATGCTTAATTTCGTTCTAGAAAATTCATTTGCCATTTTTAATAATCAGTTCGTTTTTTTTACAGTAACAAATTTTTTGTAGAGTTTTCTTTACTCAGTTTTTTCATGTCGATTATATAGATTTTCTTAAGTTTTTTGTAAAAAATTTTTTTTTCTAGTTTCTGGCAAAAAGGATTTAAAGAAAAGAACAGCAGCATGATGGAATGAATAGTTTATTTGTTTGTGTCGAGTGCATGGACGAGTAATTGTGAGTGAGTTGTACTTGGTTGATGGCAAACGAGCAGAGAGCAGTCAGCAGTTCATGCACGTTCAGTAACCTTTTTCATTTACAACAACAACAACAGCAACAACTACATACCAGCGTACAAAAATGACGACGGCGTTGATGATGATGGTAATGTGGCATGCTACTTCTATGCAACAAAAACAATCACGAGGACTGACTATTGCTGCTGGTATTCTTCCATAACACAGGCTAACTTTAAAATTTCACATATACTATAGATACGTAAGAACGACGACATACTGTCGTCTATTTTAATTCAATACGTATGAGGACAACTACTAATACTTATACGAGTTTATATATTGCATGAACATAACCCTAAAATAAAACGGTTTCTTGTTGAGAAAAAAAAATTTTTTTCTGGGGAAGTTGAAAAAATCTTAGGGAAATAATAAAATCTTACAAAAAAAAATAAGAAACTTGCACAGAATGTTACAAAATTTAAAAATGTTCAAAAAAAAAAAAAAATTATTTTTTGAACAAAAAAATTTTCTGGGATTTTGAAAAAATTATTGGGAATTTAAAATTTTTTTTAAAAATTTAAAGAAATTAAGTTACTTTCCCTAAATTAACATTAAAATACAAGTTTTATAAAAATCCAACATCTGGGATTTTAATAAAAAAATTTGGGAATTTAAAAAAATCCGGGGAAATGAAAATTTATATTTCATTATAAAACATTCAAATTTGTAAAAAAAGTGATTTTTGGTAACAAAAATTTTTTCTGGTAAAAAAAATTTCTGGGATTTCCAAAAAATAAATGGGAATTTAAGTGGAAAACAAAATTTCTAATTTTCTGATAAAAATTTCTAATTAATTCAAGAAATTAAGTTATTTTCCCTATATTAACATTAAAATAAAATATTTCTTTAAACCCCAACCGCATTTTGAACTTCTGGGATTTTAACAAACAATTTGGGAATTTAAAAAAATCCGGGGAAACGAAAATTTATATTTCATTATAAAACATTCAAATTTGTATAAAAAAGTGATTTTTGGTAACAAACACTTTTTTGGTAACAAAAATTATTTCTGGGATTTTCAAAAAATAAATGGGAATTTAAGTGGAAAACAAAATTTCTAATTTTCTGATAAAAATTTCTAATTAATTCAAGAAATTAAGTTATTTTCCCTATATTAACATTGAAATAAAATATTTCTTTAAACCCCAACCTCATTTTGAACTTCTGGGATTTTAATAAAAAAATTGGGAATTTAAAAAAAAAATCCGGGGAAATGAAAATTTATATTTCATTATAAAACATTCAAATTTGTAACAAAAATTATTTCTGGGATTTTCCAAAAATATTTGGGAATTAAGGGGAAAATAAAAATTTAAAGAAATTAAGTTATTATCCCTATATTAACATTAAAACTAAATATTTTTTAAACCCAACCTCATTTTGAACTTCTGGGATTTTAACAAAAAATTTGGGAATTCAAAAAAAAAAAAATAAAAAAATATATATATCAAGGAAAATTATATTTCATTATAAAACATTAACATTTTTATAAAAACTTGATTTTTGGCAACAAAAATTATTTCTGGGATTTTTCAAAAATATTTGGGAATTAAAGGGGAAATAAAAATTTCTAAAAAATTCAAGAAATTTTGATATTTTCCCCATATTAATATTAAAATGAAATATTTCTTAAACCCAACCTAAATTTGAACTTCTGGGATTTTAACAAAAAAATATGGGAATTTAAAAAAAATCCGGGGAAATGAAAATTTGTATTTCTATCAAAAAAACAATTTGGTTTCCCCCCAAACTCGTGTGGCTTACCCTAACCCACTAAAACTTTAACTTTTATTTTTTGTTTCCTTAAACTACATTTTAAACCTTAAAATTGCTTTGAAAATTGTTAAGAAAACAGCAATAGCAACAAAAACCAAAGGAACAACAACAAAAAAAAAAAACGTATTTGTTTTAAAGTTCCAAACTTGTGTTTTGTGTTGATATTATAGCTAGATATAGGAACAATTTTATACTAGCTTATGGCTTATACTATTTACGGCTTAATGCTTTTAAAAGTGCATGCAAAAACAACCAAACAATAATCCCAAAAACTATACTATAAACATAAAAAAACAATTTAAAACAACATCAAAAAAATAAAAAAATAAATATAAAAAAAAAAAACTTTTCAAATGAAGAACAAAATGTTTGTGTGTGTGTGGCAAGCAAACCGAAAACTATTGTGTGAAAATAGTCGTATACTAACATATTTATATAGCGCCTGAAATGCGGCAACATTTCTTTGTTGTTTTTAAGTATTCTAAAGTATGCTTTGTTTTTTTCTCTTTTTCATTTTAAAATAAAAGTGTGTTAGTATTGTTGCTGTGTAGTATAAATTGTATTTTTTGTATTTGTGATTCACATTTAAGGTTTAAATAAATCAATAACAACTACAAAAACCTAGAATTAAAAAAAAAAAGAAAACAATTTTTGAATTGTTTGCATAAAAGTTGTGATAAATTTGGCTACAGGTCGTTTTTCTTTGTTTTTTTTTGGAACACAAATGATAAATAACAGGAAGACTTTGCAAACTAACTGGAGTAAGGAATTTTGACAAATATAAATAATATTTTAATAAAGTAATGTAGTCTAATTAGACTAGTCCATACCTTAGACTAAATCTCACCTTAAGTTTCACCTATAGTGTATCTATTGTCTCACTAATAATCTCGTCTATTGTCTAGTATATAAACTGTTTCATTAATAGTCTTGTCTCTAGTCTCGTTTATAGTCTCGCTTCTACTCTCTCGTGTAGTCCCACCGAAAATCTCTTTAATAGTCTCCTTTATAATCTCGTCTCTTGTTTTGTCTTTAGTCTGGTGTCTAGTAGCGTCTGCCTCTCATCCTGACTCTAGTCTCGTCTGTAGTCTTGTTTTTAGTGTCGTCTCAAAATTTGTCTCTAGTCTCGTCTATCGTTAATGGTCTCGCCTCTAGTCTTGTCTCCAAGTCTTGTATATGGCCTTGTCTCTAGTCTTGAGCAAAGTCTCGTCTATAATCTCGTCAATAGTCTCTCTATTGTATCGTATGTTGTTTTGTCTCTAGTTTCGTCTTTACTCTTGTCTCTTCTCTCTACTCTTCTATCGACTATAGTCTTGTCTTGCCTCTAGTCTCATAGTCTCGTATCTAGTCTAGTCTAGTCTAGTCTAGTCTAGTCTAGTCTAGTCTAGTCTAGTCTAGTCTAGTCTAGTCTAGTCTAGTCTAGTCTAGTCTAGTCTAGTCTAGTCTAGTCTAGTCTAGTCTAGTCTAGTCTCGTCTCTAGTCTTGTCTCGTCTCTAGTCTTGTCTCTAGTCTCGTCTCTAGTCTTGTTTCCAGTCTCGTCTCTAGTCTCGTCTCTAGTCTCAAGCCTCGTCGCTACTCTCGTCTCTAGTCTCGTATCTAATCTCGTAAATATTCTTGCCAATAGTTTCATCTATAGTCTTATATCTCTACTCTCGTCTGTAGTCTTGGATCTAGTCTCGATTGCAGTCTCGTCCCTAGTCTAGTCTGTAGTCTCGTCTCTAGTCTCGTCTCTAGTCTTGTCTCTAGTCTCGTCTCTAGTCTCGTCTCTAGTCTCGTCAATATTCTTGCCAATAGTCACATCTATAGTCTTTTATCTCTATTCTCGTCTGTAGTCTTGGATCTAGTCTCGTCTCTAGTCTCGTCCCTAGTCTAGTCTCGTCTCTAGTCTGGTCGTTAGTATCGTCCCTAGTATCGTCTCTAGTCTTGTTTCTAGTCTCGTAGATAATCTTGTGTCTAGTCTCGTCAATAATCTTATTTCTAGTCTCGTCTCGTCTCTAGTTTAGTCTTGTTTCTAGTCTTATAAGTCTTATAGTAATCTCGTCTCCAGTCCTGTTTCTAGTCTTGTCAATAGTCTCGGCAATGGGCTCATTTCTTTTCTCGTCAATAGTCTAGTCTGTTCTTATCTATAGTCTCGTCTCCATTCTTGTCTATAGTCTCGTCTTTGGTCTCGTATCTAGTCATTTCTATACTCTCATCAAGACTTTTGTCCCTAGTCTCATCTCTAGCCTCGTCTTTATGTATGTCTCTAGTTTCATCAATAGTTTCATTTCTAGTTTTGTCTTTAGTCTTGTTGCTAATCTTGTCTCTAGACTAATTTCTGGTCTCGGCAATGGTCTCGTCTCTAGTCTGATCCGTAGTCTCGTCAATAGTCTCTCCTTCAGTCCTTTATAATTTTTGTTTCTTCAATTTAAGATAAAAATAAATGTATTTTCATCACGTTTTAATACTCTAACAGCCCCCCAGTAGCTTTAGGGGTTTTCATTCAAAGCATTGTTTTAATTCCTAGAAAATTTCAGTAACAAGTGCATATTATTTACCAAACAATTATCATATTTTACTGCATTATAAATAGTTTCAGCTCTTAAGCGGTATAAAAAACAAGAACACCAAAAAAAAAAGAAATTTTGTTATTTTCCTGTTAACTTGTTATACTTTCAAATTACGAAAAGTTTTTTAAGACTAATGAAGGCAAAAACAAACGAACAAAACTAAAGTATAATTTTTTGTATGTTTACTAAGACTAACTACAAGTATGTGTGTCTATTTAAAAGGAAAATAACGAAAAATTTTCATAAAACGAAAATATTTTAATGGGAAATGTAAGACAGTTGGCTGTTTAATAATGTAAATTTGTTATAAAAATTTAAATTATGATATTTAAAAATAATTTATAGAGATTTTATTTCTTTAACATTTTTTCTAAATATTTTTTTTCCTAAATCTAAAACGCGTTAGGCTGGTATTAACTGTTTAAGTCCTCATATTATATATGAGTTTTTTTATTATTTAGTTTTTTTTTTTGCTTGACTTGCTTGATTTTCTTCAAAGAAAATAAACGTATTTTCTTTCTTAATTTCTGTTGTATTTCCTTAGCTAAGTAAAAAACCAAAACAAGCTGAATATAAACAAAAAAAAAAAAACTACAACACAAAAAGAATTCAGCACAAAACTAAGCCTTTTGTATTAAGATGTGAAAAAGTGCCAAAATAAAAATGGACAAAATGGCGAAACGTGTTGTGAAAGTTAACAATCGTTGAGATAAAAATAGCAACAAACCTAACAATATAACAAAAAAACAACAATGGAATATTAAAGATATAGAAAACATAAAGGAAATATACACACAATGCAGGATATTTAAGCAGAATACTAAAAAAACACAAGACACAAATGGTTGTGTTGGGAGGAAAAAAACACGCAACAAAACATTGAATATTAAAGACAACTCAAAAAGATTTAATCTCTTAGGTATAGAATATCCATCCGGCAAATCGAAATTAACAGGAAATTGTTAAAGATTTTAGAAAATTATATTATTTGGAGAAGGCTGGCAAAATCATAGAGTAGGGCTTATAAAACTTCCTCTAAGGACGAGACTGGAGACGAGACTGTACTGTACTCCAAACTTGAGACATGACTATAGACGAGACTAGATACAAGACTAGAGACGAGACTAGAGACGAGACTAGAGACGAGACTAGAGACAAGACTAGAGACGAGAATAGAGACGAGACTAGAGACGAGACTAGAGACAAGACTAAAGACGAGACTAGAGACGAGACAAGAGACAAGACTAAAGACGAGACTAGAGAGAGGATAAGAGACGAGACTAGAGATGAGACTAGAGATGAGACTAGAGACGAGAATAGAGACGAGAATAGAGACGAGAGACGAGACGAGACTAGAGAGACTAGAGACGAGACTAGAGACGAGACTAGAGACGAGACTAGAGACGAGACTAGAGACGAGACTAAAGACGAGACTAGACTAGAGAGACTAGAGACGAGACTAGAGACGAGACTAGAGACGAGACGAGACTAGAGACGAGACTAGAGACGAGACTAGAGACGAGACTAGAGACGAGACTAGAGACGAGACTAGACTAGAGAGACTAGAGAGAGGATAAGAGACGAGACTAAAGACGAGACTAGAGACGATACTAGAGACGAGACTAGAGACGAGACTAGAGACGAGACTAGAGACGAGACTAGAGACGAGACTAGAGACGAGACTAGAGACGAGACTAGAGACGAGACTAGAGACGAGACTAGAGACGAGACTAGAGACGAGACTAGAGACGAGATTAGAGAGAGGATAAGAGACGAGACTAGAAATGAGACTAGAGATGAGACTAGAGACGAGAATAGAGACGAGATTAGAGACGAGACTAGACTAGAGAGACTAGAGACGAGACTAGACTAGAGAGACTAGAGACGAGACTAGAGACAAGACTAGAGACGAGACTAGAGACGAGACAAAAGACGAGACTAGAGAGAGGATAATAGACCAGACTAGAGATGAGACTAGAGATGAGACTAGAGACGAGAATAGAGACGAGATTAGAGACGAGACTAGAGACGAGACGAGAGACGAGATTAATGATGAGACTAGAGACGAGACTAGAAAACGAAAGTAGAGGCGAAACTAGATACGAGAAAAACACGAGACTAGAGACGAGACTAGAGACGAGACTAGAGACGAGACTAGAGACGAGTCTAGATACGAAACTAGAGACGAGACTAGAGACGAGACCAGAGACGAGTCTAGATACGAAATTAGAGACGAGACTAGAGACGAGACTAGAGACGAGACTAGAGACGAGACTAGCGACGAGACTAGAGACGAGACTAGAGACGAGACTAGAGACGAGTCTAGATACGAAACTAGAGACGAGACTAGAGGTCAGAAACCAGACTAGAGACGATAATAGAGGGCAGAGACCAGACTAGAGACGAGACTAGAGACGAGACTAGAGACGAGACTAGAGACGAGACTAGAGACGAGACTAGAGACGAGACTAGAGACGAGACTAGAGACGAGACCAGAGACGAGACTAGAGATGAGAGTAGAGGCGACACTAAATACCAGACTAGAGACGAGAATAGAGGACAGAAACCAGACTAGAGACGAGACTAGAGACGAGATTAGAGATGAGATTAAAGACGAGACTTGAGACGAGACTAAAGACGAGACTAGATGCGAGAGTAGAGACGAGACTAGAGACGAGACTAGAGACGAGACTAGAGATGAGAGTAGAGGCGACACTAAAGACCTGACTAGAGACGAGAATAGAGGGCAGAAACCAGACTAGAGACGATACTAGAGGGCAGAGACCAGACTAGAGACGAGACTAGAGACGAGACTAGAGACGAGACTAGAGACGAGACTAGAGACGAGACTAGAGACGAGACTAGAGACCAGAGTAGAGACGAGACTAGAGACCAGACTAGAGTCCAGACTAGAGACCTGACTAGAGACCAGACTAGAGACCAGACTAGAGACCAGACTAGAGACCAGAATAGAGACCAGAATAGAGACCAGACTAGAGACGAAACTAGAGACGAGTCTAGAGACAAGACTAGAGACGAGACTAGAGACGAGACTAGAGACGAGACTAGAGACGAGACTAGAGACGAAACTAGAGAGAGGATTAGAGACGAGACTAGAGACGAGACTGGAGATGAGCCAAGAGGCGAGACTAGAGATGAGACTATAGATGAGACTAGAGACGAAGCAAGAGGCGAGACTAGAAATGAGACCGGAGAAGAGAATAGAGACGAGATTAGAGACGAGATTAGAGGCGAGACTAGAGACGAAACTAGAGACGAGACTAAAGACGAGACTAGAGACGAGACTAGAGACGAGACTAGAGACGAGACTAGAGACGAGACTAGAGACGAGACTAGAGACGAGACTAGAGACGAGACTAGAGACGAGACTAGAGACGAGACTAGAGATGAGACTAGAGATGAGACTGGAGACGAGACTAGAGATGAGACTAGAGAGAGGATTAGAGACGAGGCTAGAGACGAGACTAGAGACGAGACTAAAGACGAGACTAGAGACGAGACTAAAGACGAAACTGGAGACGAGACTAGAGACGAGACTAGAGACGAGACTAGAGACGAGACTAGAGACGAGACTAGAGACGAGACTAGAGACGAGACTAGAGACGAGACTAGAGACGAGACTAGAGACGAGACTAGAGACGAGACTAGAGACGAGACTAGAGACGAGACTAGAGACGAGACTAGAGAGGAGACTAGAGAGAGGATTAGAGACGAGACTGGAGACGAGACTGGAGACGAGACTAGAGACAAGACTAGAGACAAGACTAGAGACGAGACTAGAGACGAGACTAGAGACGAGACTAGAGACGAGACTAGAGACGAGACTAGAGACGAGACTAGAGACAAGACTAAAGACGAGACTAGAGAGAGGATAAGAGACCAGACTAGAGATGAGACTAGAGATGAGACTAGAGACGAGAATAGAGACGAGATTAGAGACGAGACTAGAGACGAGACGAGAGACGAGATTAATGATGAGACTAGAGACGAGACTAGAAAACGAAAGTAGAGGCGAAACTAGATACGAGAAAAACACGAGACTAGAGACGAGACTAGAGACGAGACTAGAGACGAGACTAGAGACGAGACTAGAGACGAGACTAGAGACGAGACTAGAGACGAGACTAGAGACGAGACTAGAGACGAGACTAGAGACGAGACTAGAGACGAGACTAGAGACGAGACTAGAGACGAGACTAGAGACGAGACTAGAGACGCGACTATAGACGAGACTAGAGACTAGAATTGAGACTAGAGACAAGACTAGAGACGAGACTAAAGACGAGATTAATGATGAGACTAGAGACGAGTCTAAAAAACGAAAGTAGAGGCGAAACTAGATACGAGAAAAAGACGAGACTAGAGACGAGACTAGAGACGAGACTAGAGACGAGACTAGAGACGAGACTAGAGATGAGACTAGATACGAGACTAGAGACGAGACTAGAGACGAGACTAGAGACGAGACTAGAGACGAGACTAGAGACGAGACTAGAGACGAGACTAGAGACGAGACTAGAGACGAGACTAGAGACGAGACTAGAGATGAGACTAGAGACGAGACTAGAGACGAGACTAGAGACGAGACTAGAGACGAGACTAGAGACGAGACTAGAGACGAGACTAGAGACGAGACTAGAGACGAGACTAGAGACGAGACTAGATACGAGACTAGAGACGAGACTAGAGACGAGACTAGAGACGAGACTAGAGACGAGACTAGAGACGAGACTAGAGACGAGACTAGAGACGAGACTAGAGACGAGACTAGAGACGAGACTAGAGACGAGACTAGAGACGAGACTAGAGACGAGACTAGAGACGAGACTAGAGGCGAGAGGCCAGAGACCAGACTAGAGACGAGACTAGAGACGAGACTAGAGACGAGACTAGAGACGAGACTAGAGACGAGACTAGAGACGAGACTAGAGACGAGACTAGAGACGAGACTGGAGACGAGACTAGAGACGAGACTAGAGACGAGACTAGAGACGAGACAAGAGACGAGACTAGAGACGAGACTAGAGACGAGACTAGAGACGAGACTAGAGACGAGACTAGAGACGAGACTAGAGACGAGACTAGAGACGAGACTAGAGACGAGACTAGAGACGAGACTAGAGACGAGACTAGAGACGAGACTAGAGACGAGACTAGAGACGAGACTAGAGACGAGACTAGAGACGAGACTAGAGACGAGACTAGAGACGAGACTAGAGACGAGACTGGAGACGAGACTGGAGACGAGACTAGAGACGAGACTAGATACGAGACTAAAGGCGAGACTAGAGACCAGATTAGAGACCAGACTAGAGACGAGACTAGAGACAAGACTAGAGACAAGACTAGAGACAAGACTAGAGACAAGACTAGAGATAAGACTAGAGACTAGAGATAAGACTAGAGACAAGACTAGAGAAGAGACTAGAGATAAGACTAGAGATAAGACTAGAGACAAGACTAGAGAAGAGACTAGAGACGAGACTAGAGACGAGACTAGAGAAGAGACTAGAGACGAGACTAGAGACGATACTAGAGACGAGACTAGAGGCGAGACTAGAGACCAGACTAGAGACCAGTAGAGACGAGACTAGAGACAGTAAGAACAATATAGACAGTAAGAACAAGAGACAATACTATAGACGACAGTAGTGGCAGGAATACATTCGAGTCTGTACTCGAAACTAGAGACAATACTAGAGATTATAGATGATACTATTGAGGAAACTAGTAAAGAGACTAGATAGGAGATTATAGGCAAAAGACAAGACTAAAGGCATGACTAGATATACAGGGCTACAAACGAGGCTAGAGACAAGACTACTGACTCGATTAGAGACGATATTATTGACGAGCCTATATACAAGACTAGACGACACTAAAGACAGCACTAGACATGAGACTGTACTCCTGACTAGAGATAAGACTATAGAGCTTAGAGACGAGACAGGACTAGATACTAGACTGTACTCGATACAACACAAGAGACAAGACTATGAACGAGACTAAATACGAGACCAATTCACGAGATTAAAAACGGAACTACAGACAAGCCTAGAGAAGATACTAAAGACGAAAATAGACATTTATGCGACAAGTCTGCACATTCTCTGAGGTAACTTTATGTTTTGTAAGCACATGTTTTTCTTTTTAAATTCTATTCGCAACTTTGGCACACTATCGGTACGAATTCATACAGAATTCTGTAAAGAATTTTTAATGGGACTTGACTTGAATCTTTAATTTGTACAAACAATTTTTCATAAAAAAAAAATATCCCCAAAAATTTGTCTGCCTTAAGGAAAATGTTTATCGTGCAAAGTCCAAAAAACACAAACTATGCCAAATTGAAACAATTCCTATAAATAATCATAAAAACATAGAATTTTACGAGTATAAGGTTTTGAAAATACAATAAAACCTACCTAAACACTCACAAACATATCAAAACAACAAAACAAAAACAAAAAAAGCCAAACATTACAAGTCTGTAGTAATTTACACAAATTTACAATAAACGTTTTGCTTTAAAATTGTATAAAACAAGCTAACATATGCATTGCACAGCCAACCAACCAACCAACCAAGCAAACATACTGGTGTAATATCATCATGTTAAGACAAGCTAACTGCAACAATCAATACCTTCCATGGGTGGCTGTATGTGTGTGGAACCGTAAACACACACATACAAACAACTGCATTATAGAAAATCCCACAACAACTTTAGAGCTTGTTTGTTGCCAACTGCATAAAAATCAAGCAACCAACCATCCAAATCATACAAAAAAACACACTAACTCACACTAACACGCAACTTGCATTTAAACAAGAAAGCAACAAAAACAAAAAAAAAAGTACCAGAACAAAAAAACAAGAAATATCAAAATGTATACTGCCACTATGCACGCTACACACCGATATACACACATGCTTACATCCATAAACTATCAAGTTTGTTTAGTATTGAGGACATCATAGACTATAATAAGGATTTTCTATTCTACCAACACTCATACACAAACACACACACATATATATATATTTGTCTACACACATTAGTACAAGTACATGAACAACTACATTCATGCATTTGTAGTTGCAAACATGCTAGTGGTACTTAAAAGTGTTTGCTATCGGTTTGTTGTCGTCATGTGGTAAAGGAGGGGTTCGACAGGGGCGTAACAGACACATCATTTCGAGACTAGACTATATATGAGCTTATAGAAGAGACGAGGCTAGAGACGTGGCTAGATACGAAGACAGATACGAAACCAGAGAGGAGAAACTAAAGACGAGACTAAAAAAGATCGTAGAAATGAGATTAGAGACGTAACTAGAGACGATTAGAGACGAAGCTAGAAACAGGATTGGAAACCACTGGAAAATAGGACCGGAAAATATAAACGGGACTAAGAAAGAGACTAGGGAAGATAACAAAGTAGAGACTAGAAACGTAACTAGAAATAAAGATAGAAACGAGACTAGAGACAAGACTATAGACGATACTAAAGACTAAATTAGAGACTATTAACAAAGAAAAGATACGAGACTATGGGCAAGACTATAGATATACTAGAGACGAGAATTAAGGCGAGACTAGCAACCAGAGTACAGAGACTACGAGACTAGAGAAGAGATTAGATGTGACTCTGGAGACATGATTAGAGATTAGAAAGGCAAGACTGGAGACGAGACTAGAGAATAGACAAGAGATGAGACTAGAGACGAGAATAGAATAGAAACGAGACCACATACGAGACTTGAGCCGAGACTAAAGACTATTAACAATGCCAAGATACGAGACTATGGGCAAGACTATAGTTATACTAGAGACGAGAATTAAGGCGAGACTAGCAACCAGAGTAGAGAGACTAGAGATGAGACTAAATGTGACTCTGGAGACAAGATTAGAGATAAGAAAGGCAAGACTGGAGATGAGACTAGAGACGAGACTAGAGACGAGACTAGAGACGAGACTAGAGACGAGACTAGAGACGAGACTAGAGACGAGACTAGAGACGAGACTAGAGACGAGACTAGAGACGAGACTAGAGACGAGACTAGAGACGAGACTAGAGACGAGACTAGAGACGAGACTAGAGACGAGACTAGAGACGAGACTAGAGACGAGACTAGAGACGAGACTAGAGACGAGACTAGAGACGAGACTAGAGACGAGACTAGAGACGAGACTAGAGACGAGACTAGAGACGAGACTAGAGCCGAGGCTTGAGATGAGACTAGAGACGAGACTAAAGACAAGGCTAGAGATGAGACTAGAGACGAGACTAAAGACAAGACTAGAGAAGAGACTAAATATGAGACTAGAGACGAGACTAGAGACAAGACTAGAGACGATACTAAATACGGGCCAAGAGAAGAGACTAGATATGAGACTAGATATGAGACTAGAGACGAGACTAGAGACAAGACTAGAGACGATACTAAATACGGGCCAAGAGAAGAGACTAGATATGAGACTAGAGACGAGCCTAGATAAGAGACTAGATATGAGACTAGAGACGAGCCTAGATAAGAGACTAGATATGAGACTAGAGACGAGACTAAAGACGAGCCTAGAGACGAGACTAGAGACGAGACTAGAAATGACACTAGACACGAGACTAGAGACGAGTCTAGAGACGAGACTAGAGATGAGATTAGAGAACAGACTAGATATGAGACTAGAATTGAGACTAGAGACGAGACTAGAGACGAGACTAGTGATGAGACTAGAGACGAGACTAAAGACGAGTCTAGAGAAAAGACTAGATATAAGACTAAAGGCAAGACCAGATACAATACTACAGACAAGACTATAGACGAGACTAGAAATGACACTAGAGACGAGACTAGAGACGAGACTAGAGACGAGACTAGAGACGAGACTAGAGACGAAACTAGAGACGAGACTAGAGACGAAACTAGAAACGAGACTAGAAATTACACTAGAGACGAGACTAGATACGAGACTAGAGACGAGACTAGAGACGAGACTAGAGACGAGACTAGAGACGAGACTATAGACGAGACTAGAGACGAGACTAGAGACGAGACTAGAGACGAGGCTAGAGACAAGACTAGAGATCAGACTAGAGACGAGACTAGAGACGAGACTAGAATCGAGACTAGACACGAGACTAGAGACTATAGACTAGATGATAGGCGAGGCGAGAGTATAGACTAGAGAAGAGACGAGACTAGAGACGAGACTAGAGACGAGAGACGAGACGAGAGACGAGACTAGAGACGAGACTAGAGACGAGACTAGAGACGAGACTAGAGACGAGACTAGAGACGAGAATAGAGATGAGACTAGAGACGAGACTAGAGACGAGACTAGAGACAAGACTAGAGATGAGACTAGAAATCAGACTAGATACGAGACTAGATATGATACTATATATGAGACTAGATATAAGACTAGAGGCGAGGCTAGCTACAATACTATAGACAAGGCTATATACGTGACACTAAAGACGAGAGACAAGACTAGAGTGAGACTAGACTAGAGATGAGACTAGAGATGAGACTAGAGACGAGACGAGAGAAGAAACAAGAAATGAGACTAGAGACGAGACTAGAATCGAGACCACAGACGAGACTATATACGAGACGAAAGGCGAGACTAGATACGAGACTAAAGACATGAGACTATAGGCGAAACCACAGACGAGACTTCAAAAGAGAATATATGTAAGATTAAAACTTTCTGGTTTTAAGCTGGCATTGAGAAAAATTAACCAGCAAGAAAAGACAAATTTAAACAGGCATATCCCCATTTTCTCAATCTCTAATTATCGTTTGTCGTACGATATATAATTAATATAATTTTTGTATGAAAATTGAGAATATTTTTTAATTAAAAACAACCTCAATATAAAATAAAAGTTTTTAAGAAAAAGTGTGATTAGTTTTTGAACAAACTTTTGAAAATATTGATTGAATTATAAATTTGATTAAGAATTCATAAATAAATATTAGAAAAATCATAAACGAAATGCTTTTTTTTTAAATGTAGCCTACTTTTAAGGGTCAATTTTTAATATTTATTTCCTTTTTTGTGCCGCCTCTGTTGCCTCTAGTAGCCATATTGTACTGGTCCTGTTTTGTCATGAGAATGTGATGGACGTTTGCTTCATTTTATATTTCATTCCATTTTTATATGATTTAAGTTGAATGTATTACTGTGTTTGTATTTGTTTATATCTATCTATCTATGTATGTGTAAGTGTGTATGTTTGCATTAGTTTAGCTGCATGTACTATTATTTAACATTTTATTACCCAAGTTATAGATAAATGTTAAACATTTTCTCACACAAATTGTTTACAATGTTGTTCTCGTTGTTGGTGTGCAAAAATATTTTTTATCATTTTCAACTCAGATTTTGTTGTTGTTGCAAAATTTTACTTCTTCGATTTTTTCTTTGTTTTCTTTTGCAACTTATTGTTTTTTTATTCTTTATTTGTTATTATTTTTCATTTTATATTCTACACAAATTAAAAAAGTTTTTTTTGTTTCCATTGTTTTTTTTGCCGGTTTGTTTAATTTTCCATTATCACTGCTGCAATTGTTCGACTTATGAGTTTTTGGTTCTTCCTCAATGTCTACATACTGCTGCATGCTGCTGCTACTAGTGATTTGGTCCAACCAAAAAAAAGAAAAAATTTAAAAAGTCACTCTGGTGTTCTATTGTTGACTTACGGTTTGTTTTTGTACCCTACACTATGAGTGATAAGGGTATATATAAGCTTGTCATTCCGTTTGTAGTTTATACATTTTCCATTTAAGACCCCATAAAGTCTGTTGAAATCAACTTTCCGAAGCCACAAAATAACTTTTATACATGATTGCTTCATCAATATATCCGATATATTGATTGCTATTAAAAAATCGAGCAAATCGGACCACAAATGGCTGAGATATAAGCAAAAAACCAGGACTATCCCGATTTAAAAAAATTAAAAAAAAATTTAACAAAATTTTTTGTTTAAGCCACTATTTTTTATTAAAAATTTAAATTCAATAAAATTAAAAAAAAAAAAAAATTTTCACTGAAATTTTTTTCCACAAAAATTGTTGGAAAAAAAATTTTTCACCAAAAAATTTTCTTCAAAAATTTTACTTTGGCAAAGGGCATACAAGATTCGCCACAGCCAAATATAGCACTCTTACTTGTTTTTTCTTTTGAAATCATTTGAATTGTTAAAAGTTTTTTGTGGTTGTTGTAGGATTTCTTGAAATTCTCTGTGTGCGAATATGTGAGAATGAGAATTTTTGATTTTTTTTTTTTAGTTTTTTTGATGACTTAAGGAGTTTATCCCCTTTTAAGTTTAAATGGCATTTGAATAATTGAATTTCAATTTAAGAGCTAATGTCAGCATCATGAAAACTTGATTCTTGAATTCATTAGTATGTGAATAACATACACTCACTCATACATAGCAACACTCTCACAATTAAACACAACCATTTCATGAATTAATAACGGAATTTTACTTATTGTTTATCTCTCTCACTCTTTCCCACTCTCTCTATATTTCATATTTTTTATTCCGTTAGTTATGTTATTAAATAGCCTCCTAAAATTATGCTTTAAAATTTCAATTTTATTTGCAACTCTTTCTTAGGTCCCTTAATGCAATAAATATAGTTAGAAAAGTTTAGTTTTCATGTTGTTTTCTTTTTTTGGACAAATGTGTATGGGGAATTTTCTAATTTAACTCTAAAGTTTGTAGGGGTTTATTATTCAATTAAAATATTTACTAGAACCCTGTACTAGTGTGCGTGTGGGCTTTATGTCTGCCTTAGTCTTTAATGTTTGCTCTCTTTTTTTGTTTTTGTGTTTCTAACTCGGTTTATTATCATATTAGACACTCATTTAGAGTATACTTGTTCTAAGTTTAGCATTATTATTTTTTTTTTCTATTCAAAACTAAAGTTTTTTTGTGGTTAAAAAGTGAAGCATACTTTTGGCCAAATTTTGTGTGTATTGTACACAATTTTTATGGTCTAGAAAACAGTGAATGAAAATTTATTTTCAGTTTTAAGGGAGTTGTTAAAAAGTGTAATGTATGTTTATTTGAAAACGTGTTAAGCCAGGCTAATGTGGCAAATATTTGTAAAGGAGTTTTCTTGTTATATAAAGAAATTTATATTTATTTAGATTGTTAATTTTTTTTTTTGACTCATAAAGTATATAGGATAAATTTACAAATGAAAGAATACATCAGGCAAATTGCCTCCAGAACTCTGCTGGCAAAAACTCAATTCTTTTGTCGAAATTAGTTTGAGGCCATTTTGCATAAATCTGGCTGAATTTCGTTGATGCAGCACTGAAGTTCCATATTTCAATGCTCGTAAGGTTGTTGCCATAGACGTTTGTCTTAAAAAAACCATCATTACAATTCTTATCCAACAGAAAGAAGAGAGTTTAAGACTAGGAAAAGTCTCGTACAGTAATTGAATGGTTTCACAAGCTAAATATATGGCTACTGGCATTGTCTTGTTTAATCCACATGATTTAGATTGAGCACTCGTAACAATCACTGCTTGACCAGCCTCATTTTAGAAGAGCAAGGGTCAAACGATGCTTCCAGCCCAAAATCCTCAATAAACAGAGACGCTTTTGTTTCTCCACTATGACATGTGGGTTCTCTGAATCCTCAAGGCGGCAATTTTGACAAATAACAAAGCCATCAAAGTGAATATGTGTTTCATAACTATCGATGATAATGCTCTAAATGTGGCCGAAAATTTTTTATTCATTTTGGAATATAGATATTCTCTAGTCTCATTTCTAGTCTCTTCTATAGTCTCCTCTATAGTCTCGTCTTTAGACTTGTCTCTAGTCTGGTCTTTAGTCCCTTCTGTAGTCTATCTTAAGTATTGTCTCTAGTCTCGTATCAGGTCTCATTTCTAGTCTCTTCTACAGTTTCGTCTGTAATCTCGTCTTTAGTCTTCTCTCTAGTCTCGTTTGTAGTCTCTTCTGTAGTCTATCTTAAGTTTCGTATCTGGTCTCATTTCTAGTCTCTTCTATAGTCTCGTCTGTAGTCTCGTCTTTAGTCTCCTCTCTAGTCTTATCTCTAGTCTTGTCTCTAGTCTCGTTTGCAGTATCTTCTGTAGTCTATCCTAAGTCTTGTCTCGTATCTGGTCTCATTTCTAGTCTATTATTTAGTCTCTTCTATAGTCTCGTCTGTAGTCTCGTCTTTAGTCTCCTCTCTAGTCTTGTCTCTAGTCTCGTTTGCAGTATCTTCTGTGGTCTATCTTAAGTCTTGTCTCTAGTCTCGAATCTGGTCTCATTTCTAGTCTTGTATTTAATCTCGTCTGTTGTCTCGTCTTTGGTCTCATTTATAGATTCGCCATTAGTCTCATATGTAGTATGTCTGGTATCAAGTCTTGTCTCTAGTCTCGTCCCTAGTCTCGTCTTTAGTCTCGTCTCTAGTCTCGTATTTAATCCCGTCTGTAGTCTCGTCTTTGGTCTCATTTATAGATTCGCCATTAGTGTCGTATTTAGTCTCATATGTAGTATGTCTTGTATTAAGTCTTGTCTCTAGTCTCGTCTCTAGTCTCGTCTTTAGTCTCGTCTCTAGTCTCGTCTCTAGTCTCGTCTGTAGTCTCGTATGTAGTATCTCTTGTATCTAGTCTTGTCTCTAGTCTCGTATGTAGTCTCGTCTCTAGTCTCGTATGTAGTCTCGTCTTTGGTCTCGTATGTAGTATCTCTTGTATCTAGTCGCGTCTCTAGTCTCGTCTTTAGTCTCGCCTTTAGTCTCGTCTCTAGTCTCGTTTCTGGTCTCGTCTCTAGTCTCGTCTCTAGTCTCTTTTCAATTCTCGTATCTGGTCTCGTTTCTAGTCTCGTATTTAGTCTCATCTATAGTTTCGTCTGTATTCTCGTCTTTAGTCTCCTATCTAGCCTTGGCTATAGTCTCGTCTTTAGTCTCATCTATAGACTCTTCATTAATCACTTCTCTAGTCTCGTATGTAGTTTCGTTTCTAATATTGTCTGTAGTCTCGTCTGTAGTAATGTTTCTTCTCTCTGTAGTCTTGTATTTCGACTCGTCTCGTCTCTGCTCTGGTCTCATCTCGTCTATAGTCTCGTCTTTAGTCTCATCTGTAGTCTGTCTTGTAACTAATCTTGTCTTAAGTGTCGTCTCTATCTCGTATATAGTATTGTCTTTGGTCTCATCTACAGAATCTTCATTCTCTAGTCTCGTATGTAGTCTCGTTTTTAATATTGTCTTTAGTCTCTTTAGTCTCGTCTGTAGTAATGTTTCTACTCTCTGCAGTCTCGTCTTTAGTGATGTCTCTGCTCTTTGTAGTCTTGTCTTTCGTCTCATCTATAGTCTCACTTTGGTCTTAGCTCTAATCTTGTCTCATATCTGATCTAGTTTCGCCTATAGTCACGTCTTTAGTCTAATCTATAGTCTGTCTTGTATCTAGTCTCGTTTGTAGTCTCGCCTATAGTCGCATGTTTAGTCTCATCTGTAGTATTCTTTATAGTCTCGTCCATAGTCTTGTCTCTAGTCTAGTCTAGTCTAGTCTCGTCTATAGTCTTGTCTTTAGTCTCGTCTATAGGCTCGTCTATTTCACATCTGCAGTCTCGTTTAAAGTCTCGTCTTTAGTCTCATCTGTAGTATGTCTTGTTTCTAGTCTCGTCTCTATCTCGTATATAGTATGGTATCATCTATAGTCTCGTCATTAGAATCTTCTCTAGTCTCGTATGTAGTCTCGTTTCTAGTATTGTCTGTAGTCTCTATAGTCTCGTTTTTAGTCTCATCTGTTGTCTGTCTTGTATCTAGCCTGTCTCTAGTATCGTCTCTATCTCGTATATAGTATGGTCTCATCTATAGTCTCGTCTTTAGTCTCTTCTCTAGTCTCGTATGAAGTCTCGTCTTTAGTCTCTTCTCCAGTCTCGTATGTAGTCTCGTTTCTAGTATTGTTTCGTCTGTAGCCATGTCTATACTCTCTTTAGTCTGATATATCGTCTAGCCTGTAGTCTGGCTTTGGTCTTGTCCCTATTCTTGTATTTAGTCTTGTCTTTAGCCTCGTCTCTATTCTCGTCTGTAGTCCCGTCTCTAGTCACGCCTCTTGACTCGTATCTAGTTTCGTATTTTTAGTTTCATCTCTAGTCGTTTATGTCGTTAGTAATTTTCTAGTCTTTAGTCTCATCTCTAGACTCTTCCGTAGTCTCTTCTGTAGTATCATCTGTATTCTCGTTTGTAGTCTCGTCCTTAGTTTCGTATCTAGTCTCGTCTCCAATCTCGTCTCTAGACTAGTCTATAGTCTCGTCACTAGTTTCGTCCCTAGTATAGTATCTAGTCTCGTCTCTAGTCTCGTCTCTAGTCTCGTCTCTAGTCTCGTCTAGTCTATAGTATTGTTTATTGGCCCGTTTATAGTCTCGATTTTAATACAATTTACAAGAAAAAGTCCGACTTATACAAATAACCTCAATGTTCTACCAAAGTTTTCTTTTTTTCAAAACCCTTAAACTTAATCCCACTTAAACACTTTTTACCTTCTTAAAAGCACTGAAACCATAAAACATTTTATTTCTAAAAACTCACGAAAAAAACCGGTTGACTTTATTGCTTTTAATAATTTTTATAGGAAACCTGCTGTTGTAAAGAACAAAAAAAAAAAAAAAAAAAAAATACCACGAAATGAGTTGAGCAAAAATGAGATACAGATACTATAGCTCTTATAACGCCTTAAAAAACAGCTATCTCTAGAGATGGAAAAGGATATAAATCCACATGATATAACAAACAAATAAACAAACAAAAAAATGTATGAAGGAGGGCAACAAAAATAAAGCTACTTCAGGCAGAAATCTACAAAAAAATAGAATGCTTAGCTAGAGATAAAGTTAACAATACTATACAAAGTTTAAAATGTTAATGCGAAAATGTGTGTTTATTTTTTGCAAAAAAAAAAAAAGGATTATGACACTTATTTGTACACATACATACAAATACCAGCTCTAAATATACAAAATTGTCAGCTAGGTGTTGAAAGGCCAAAATTTAAAGCCTACTTTTAGGCTGTCATCTACATTTTAGTGTATTTTATACAAATTTTAAAAGAATTTATTGAAATATGTTAATATTTTAATTTGTATTGTAAAATATAAATGTCTTAAATGGATATAATAAATTTCTTTATATTAATACTGCAGTACAACTATGATTATTATTATTATTAAATAGTTTTGTTCCTTTAAAACCCCCTACCTCCGCAGCCTTTTACTTTGCCAACCAGGCAATAAAATATAATAAAATATGTGACCGATTTGGCTGGTATAATGGCAAAATGGAATTTATATACTATTTGCTACATCCATACACAAGAACAAATACTATATAGTTTTACTTCTACTACATTATCTATTGTTGTGGTAGAAGAACATCTTTGCATTGAAATTTTTTCTTTTTTTTCTTTCTTTCTTGAATGTTTTATGTAGTTTATGTATTCATGCATCCATCTCTGCATATTTGTCATAGATTTTATAACAACTATTAAAGGTTTAATGGAAAATAAGAAGAAAATACATAAATATAAGGCAAATACATATGTACAATCATCCATACACGAGTCAATGTATTGTTAAATTTGTTCTGTTCCTTATTTTGTATTGATGAAAAATTGCAAATACGTTTTCCCATAATATTATGTATGTGAATTATAGACTTATGGTGCTGGTGGTGGATACAAAACAGCAGAGAGCACGAAAATAGTTATAATTTTACTCTTTGTCTTAAATACCTACAAATTCAGGACAATTTTTAATTTAAATTCTAAAAAATCCTTAAGAAAGTTCCTTAAATTCCTCCAAAATTTTTTACTTTTTTTTATAAGAAATTTCTTTCTTTATACTCTTTTTGTGCTCTCTACTACTTTTGCTAAAAAAAAATTCCTTGGGGTTTTGGGTGAAGTCTATGCAAGAAGAGATAAATATTGTGGTTTATTTGATTTTATTTCTCTGGTTGCCTTAAGTATTGTAAAAAAGAAGTGCAGAAAATTGAAATAAATGATTGAAAAGAAGCCATAAGAATAAAAGTAGAAATTTGTATTTTAAGTTTAAATAAAAAAGGGGTGTGGAGAAAGACTTTTTAAAAACAAGAAACTAGCGACGAGACTACAGACGAGACTAGAAACAAGACTAAACACAAAAGTCGAGACTTAAGACTAGACTAGAAACGAGAATAAAAACGAGTCTAGAAACGAGTATATAAACAAGACAAGATACGAGATTAGAGACCAGACTAAAGAAGAGACTAAAGACGAGAGTAGAGACGAGACTAGAGACGAGGCTACAGACAACACTAGGGCCGAGACTAGAGACGAGACTAAAGACGAAACTCGAGACAATACTAAAGACGAGACTAAAAACGAGTCTAAAAACTAGACTAGGGATGAGACTAGAGACGAGATTAGAGACGAGACTAGATATGAGACTAGAGAAGAGACTAGAGACGAGACTAAATACGAGACTAGAGACCAGACTAGAGACAATACTATAGACGAGACTAGAGATCAGACTAGAGACTAGAAACGAGACTAGAGACGAGACTAGAGACGAGACTAGAGACGAGATTAGAGACGAGACTAGATATGAGACTAGAGAAGAGACTAGAGACGAGACTAAATACGAGACTAGAGACCAGACTAGAGACAATACTATAGACGAGACTAGAGATCAGACTAGAGACTAGAAACGAGACTAGAGACGAGACTAGAGACGAAACTAGAAACGAGACGAGACTAGAGACGAGATTAGAGACGAGACTAAATACGAGACTAGAGACCAGACTAGAGACGAGACTAAATACGAGACTAGAGACCAGACTAGAGACGAGATTAGAGACGAGATATGAGACTATAGAAGAGACTAGAGACGAGACTAGAGACGAGACTAGAGACGAGACTAGAGACGAGACTAGAGACGAGACTAGAGACGAGACTAGAGACGAGACTAGAGACGAGACTAGAGACGAGACTAGAGACGAGACTAGAGGCGAGATTAGAGACGAAACTAAAGAAGAGACTAGAGACGAGACTAGAGATGAGACTAGAGACGAGACTAAAGACGAGACTAGAGACGAGACTAGAGACGAGACTAGAGACGAGACTAGAGACGAGACTAGAGACGAGACTAGAGGCGAGATTAGAGACGAGATTAGAGACGTGACTACAGACGAGATTAAAGACGACACTGGAGACGAGACTAGAGACGAGACTAGAGGCGAGATTATAGACGAGACTAAAGACGAGACTAGAGACGAGACTAGAGACAAGAATACTGACGAGACTGGAGACGAGACTAGAGACAAGACTAAAGACGACACTGGAGACGAGACCAGAGAGGAGACTAGAGACGAGACTAGAGACGATACTAAAGACGAGACTAGAGACAAGAATACTGACGAGACTGGAGACGAGACTAGAGACGAGACTAAAGACGACACTGGAGACGAGACTAGATAGGGTACTAGAGACGAGACTAGAGACGATACTAAAGACAAGAATACTGACGAGACTGGAGACGAGACTAGAGACTAGACTAAAGATGATACTGGAGACGAGACTAGAGACGAGACTAGAGGCGAGACTAGAGACGATACTAGAGACGAGACTAGAGACGAGACTAGAGACGACACTGGAGACGAGACTAGAGAGGAGACTAGAGACGAGACTAGAGACGAGACTAGAGGCGAGACTAGAGACGAGACTAGAGATGAGACTAGACACGTGACTAGAGACACCACAAGAGACGAGATTAGGGACGAGACTAGAGATAAGACTATAAACGAGACTAGAGGCTAGTTTAGAGCCGAGACTAGATCCTAGACTAGAGTCGAGACTAGGAACGAGACTAGTGATGAGACTAGAGACGAGACTAAAGACGTGATGAGACTAGAGATAATATTAGAGTCGAGAGACAAGTCTAGAGAAGAGTGACGAGACTAGATACGAGACTAGAGACGAGACTAAAGACGAGACTAGAGACAAGAATACTGACGAGACTGGAGACGAGACTAGAGACGAGACTAAAGACGACACTGGAGACGAGACTAGAGAGGAGGCTAGAGACTAGAGGCGAGACTAGAGACGAGACTAGAGACGACACTGGAGACGAGACTAGAGAGGAGACTAGAGTCGAGACTAGAGATGCGACGAGACTACGATGAGACTACAGACGAGACTACGGGAGAGTCTAGAGACGAGACTAAAGACGAGACTAGAGTCCAGGCTGCAGATTAGATTAGAGACGGCACTCTAGATGATAGAACAGATGCGACTAGATACGAGAATATAGATGCGAATAGAGACGAGATTCTAAATGAGACTAGAGATGAAATTATAGGTTACATTATAGACTTTACTATACCAATGAAATATAGATACATGCGAGACTAGAGACAGAATATATACTAGAAGCAAAACTTTACACGAGTCTATGGATGTCACTATAGACGTAATTTGAGATGGAACAATAATCGAGATACGTGGCTATAAATGGGACAACAGACGAAACTATAGACGATACTATAGATGAGACTATAGACGAGACTGTAGACGAGACTATAGATGAGACTGCAGACCAAACTATAGTTCAAATTATAGACGATACTAGAAACGAAGCTAGAGACGAAGTTAGAGACGAATCTAGAAACGAGAATAAACACGAGACCAGAAACAAGATTAGATTATAAACGAGACTATTGAGAAAACAACAAATAAGGCTTCAGGAGAGACTATAGCGAAAATTAGATTACAAACAAGACTATAGAGGAAACTGTAAGTCAAAGTACAATTGGTCTACAGATGAAACTAAAGACATCACTGACTATAAACTAGAGAGTGCCGGCGACTAGACTATAGACATGACTAGACTTTAAAAGAGACATTAGATGAAACTAAAGATCAGAACATGAGAAAACAGGAGAGTCTAGAGACGAGACTTTAGATTATACTGTAGATAAGACAACAGGCAATACTAGAGACGAACCTAGAGCCTAGACTACAGATTTTTTTTAATAAAAATTAAACACAAACTGCAAAGCGATTTGCTGGAAACAAGACTGGAGATGAGACTACATAAGATGATACTATAATCGATACTGTAGACGATACTAGAGACAAGACTACAGATGAGACTGTAGTAAAGACTAGTTTACAGGCGAGTTTATAGACTGAACTATTGACGAGACTATAGATGAGGATATAGAACTATAAAGTGATTTTACCTCAATAAGTGGTAATTAATAAAATTTAATCCTGCTTTTAGTACTAAAATAAATACGCAACCTGTTTCTAATTCGTTTTTTAAATTCATAAAAACCATCTTTACACCCTGTATTTCAAATTATACTTTTTCTCAAAATAATTTCTATATTTATCTCTCTATGACAGGACTATAAAAAGGATAACAATATAATATTTACAATAAAGTAAATGAAATAAGTAAAGTAAGGAAGAAAACCTGACAGTCCTTGCTCCAAGACTAAGCTAGCATTGCAAACCCAGACAAGTACGCGTTAAGCAAACGAAAAAGAAATACAAATAAATATACAGCATATTTACAGGCGAAAGAACTTGCTAAAGCAGAAAATACTCTAGAGTATTTTTTTTTTAATGCAGAATTTCAAATGGAAAATGATGTTTCAAAAAGGAAAAGAAAAATATTATAACTATAAGAAAATGAATATACATATTTGTTAACAAAAGACTTGTTTTAAAATATGTTATAGAATTTAATATAGAATTTAATTTGCTAATCAACTTAGCTGTTTTGTAGTTTAGCAAGTTGACACAATTTTCGAAACAAGCATGTAGTAGTATATCAATTTCAATTTTTAAATACATTAAATGCAAAAATATATATATAACCCTAAAAGTTGGCAACAGTTTCTTTATTTCAAATGGATGTATGTGAGTAAGTGTGTGTGTTAGTACAGAGAGTAGAGCATATTGCTAACCAATGGACGGTCGGTCGCTGGTTTTTGTCGTAGTCGTCACAATGCAGTGGCAATTTTAAAAAAACTTGCAAACAAAACAATTTGGCTCCATAATAAAAAACAGGCTATAATTTAATGAACTTTTACTGAAAATCGCTATTTTTTTTTTCTATTTAAAAAACTGCAAACTAGAAATGAAATATAAAAAAAGGCTTATAGAAGAATTTAAGTACATTTAGAAAGTTTTTTATTTTATTTTTCTATTTCAAAGAACCATAAACTGTATTGATATCTAGATGCTATAACATCCATCACCAAAATGAAAAGTGACATAAATGTAAAATGTATGTGTGTGGAATAGTTTGAAAAGAGAGCTTATGTCCATTATAATAAAAGACATTACATCCTGACAGTCATATTTGCTTGAATGCTTGAATTGTAAAAGAGACATGAACAGTCAGGCTGGCAGGCAGGCAGGCATCCCAACACATCTACAACTAAATACAATTTGTAGTTTTGTTGTAAAAGTCCTAAATTAATATACTACTAGTATTTGTGTTAAGAGTTTGTGACAAGTGGTTTTGCAATCAGCATGACCACATAATTAGTTTCAGATTTTCAAGGCTACACAATCAATACAACAGTCAAACACAAAAAAAAAAACGAACAAAACAGCTAAAAAGGACATAAATTGAAATTGTCAAATGCAAAATAAAAGCAAAAGAAATAAACTGTTGTTTAGTCCTTTTTTTCTCTAAAAGCCTCAAAGAAATGTTTATATGGATTTGTTTTGTAATTCAATCAGCCATGTGTGTGCTTGCTTTATGGCAAAAGTATGCTATACAAAATGTTTAACTGAATATATACTAAGGAGAGCATGAATATTTATATTTTTTTGAAATATTTCTAAAATGAAAATAAAAATGGCTTAAAATACATATTTTCAAATATTTTCAATTTATGATATTAATCCTCAGAAGTATGCTACATGAAATGTTAAAGTACTTTACTTAAATTCTTATAAGTCGCTGAAAAGAAAAACATATTCAAAATGATTTACTTTAGAGGACTTTTTAAAAAAGTAGTAAAAAAATACTTTTTGGAAAAAAGTAGTTTTTTACTATTTTTAAATAATTTTTCTTTGTATGATCTTAAAATGTATTTGAAATGATTTTTTAAACTAATTTAGCAACTTTTGAGTTGTTTTTAAAAAAAGTAGTAAAAAGGTACTTTTGGGATAAAAAGTACTTTTTTGTATTTTAAACCATTTTTCAGTGTTACGATATAGAAATGAATTCGAAATGATTTTTTAAATTAATTTAGCAACTTTTGAGTTGTTTTTAAAAAAGTAGTAAAATAGGTACTTTTGGGAAAATAGTACTTTTTTTAATTTTAAATCATTTTTCTTTGTCATGATCTAAAAGTGTATTTGAAATAGTTTTTAAAATTAATTTACATACTTTTGAGCACTTTTGAAAAAGTAGTAAAAAGGTACTTTTGGGTAAATAGTACTTTTTTGAATTTTAAACAATTTTTCTGTGTCATGATCTAAAAATGTATTTGAAATCGTTTTTTTTATTAATTTACATATTTTTGAGGACTTTCAAAAAAGTAGTAAAACAGTACTTTTTTGGAAAAAATTTCTTTTCTGTACATATTTTAAACAGTTTTTCAGTGTCATGATCTAGAAATGTATTTAAAATGATTTTTTGAAGTAATTAACTACTTTTGAAGACTTTTTAAAAAGTAGTAAAAAAGTACTTTTAGGAAAAAAGTTTTGCTTTTGTATTTTGAAACATTACTTTATTCCCTACAGTGCCTTTGTCACTACTTTTTTAAAAAGTACTCAAAAGTTGCTAAAGTAGTTTAAAAAACCATTAAAAATAGATTTTTAGATCATACAGTTAGATCTAAAAATCTATTTTTAATGGTTTTTTAAACTACTTTAGCAACTTTTGAGTACTTTTTAAAAAAGTAGTGACAAAGGCACTGTAGGGAATAAAGTATCTTTTTGTATTTGAAACTATTTTTAAAAACATAATATGAAAAATTGTTTGAAATGCTTTTTTTATTAATATAAATACTTATGAGAACTTTTAAAAAAAGTAGTAAGAAGGTACTTTTTAAAAAATAGTACTTTTCTGTACATATTTAGAACCATTTTTTCAGCGTCATGATCTACAAGTGTATTAGAAATGATTTTTTGAAGTAATTAAGCTACTTTTGTGAACTTTTTTAAAAAGTAGTAAAAAGGTACTATTGGGAAAAAAGTACTTTTTTGTATTATTAATCATTTTTCAGAGTCATGATGTTTTTTTTTTTAATTAATATAAATACTCTTGAGAACTTTTTAAAAAAGTAGTAAAAAGGTACTTTTTAAAAAATAGTACATTTCTGTACATATTTAGAACCATTTTTCTGCATCATGATCTAGAAGTGTATTAGAAATGATTTTTTTAAGTAATTAAGATACTTTTGTGAACTTTTTTAAAAAGGAGTAAAAAGGTACTATTGGGAAAAAAGTACTTTTTTGTATTATTAGCCATTTTTTAGTGTCATGATGTAAAAATGTATTTTAAATGCTTTTTTGTAGGTAATTTTCCTACTTTTGAGGACTTTTAAAAAAAGTAGTAAAAAAGTACTTTTTGGAAAAAATTACTTTTCTATACATATTTGAAACAATTTTTCAGTATCATGATCTACATGTGTATTAGGAATGATTTTTTCAAGTAATTAAGCTACTTTTGTGAACTATTTTAAAAAGTAGTAAAAAGGTACTATTAGGAAAAAAGTCATTTTTTGTGTTATTAACCATTTTTCAGTGTCATGCTTTAAATGCTTTTTTGCAGTTAATTTCCTACTTTGAGGACTTTTGAAAAAGTAGTAAAAAAAGTACTTTTTAAAAAATAGTACTTTTCTGTACATATTTATAACCATTTTTTCAGCGTCATGATCTAGAAGTGTATTCGACATGTTTTTTTTAAGTAATTAACTTTTTGGAAAAAGGTTTTGCTTTTGTATTTTGAAAGATTTTTCACTGTATGATCTAAAATTTTATTTTTAATGTTTTTTTAAACTACTTTAGCAACATTTGAGTGAGTACCTTTTAAAAAAGTAGTGAAAAAGGCACTGTAGGGAAAAAGTATTTTTTGTTTTTGAAATTTTTTATTAATATAAATATTTCTGAGAACTTTTAAAAAAGTAGTAAAAAAGGTACTTTTTAAAAAATAGTACTTTTCTGTACATATTTATAACCATTTTTCAGTGTCATGATCTACAAGTGTATTAGAAATGATTTTTTGAAGTAATTAAGCTACTTTTGTGAACTTTTTTAAAAAGTAGTAAAAAGGTACTATTGGGAAAAAAGTACTTTTTTGTATTATTAAACATTTTTCAGCGTCATGATGTAAAAATGTATTTTAAATACTTTTTTGTAGGTAATTTTCCTACTTTTAAAAAAGTAGTAAAAAAGTACTTTTTGAAAAAAATTACTTTTCTGTGCATATTTTAAACTATTTTTCAGTGTCATGATCTGGAAGTGTATTTGAAATGATTTTTTTATGTAATTAACTACTTTTTAAGACTTTGTAAAAAGGTAGTAAAAAAATACTTTTGGAAAAAAACGTGCTTTTTTGTATTATTAACCATTTTTCAGTGTCATAATATAAAAATGTTTTTAAAATGCTTTTTATTAGTTAATTTTCCTACTTGAGCACTTTAAAAAAAAGTAGTTAAAGGTACTTTTTGGAAAAAAGTATATTTTAGTATTTTAACCCATTTTTCATTAT
Organism: Calliphora vomitoria; assembly: GCA_942486065.2. Classification (NCBI taxonomy): domain Eukaryota; kingdom Metazoa; phylum Arthropoda; class Insecta; order Diptera; family Calliphoridae; genus Calliphora; species Calliphora vomitoria. The sequence goes on along the minus strand of OW818032.2, from coordinate 121,243,923 downwards.
CATGATCTAAAAATGTACTTGAAATGCTTGTTTTTATTATTTGGCATAATTTTTTGAACTTTTTAAAAAAATAGTTAAAAAGGTACTTTTTGGAAAAAAGTTTATTTTAGTATTTTAACCTCTTTTTTCAGTATTATGATCTAAAAATGTATTTGAAATGCTTTTTTTTATTAGTTTGCATAATTTTGAGAACTTTTTAAAAAAGTAGTAAAAAAGGAACTTTTGGGAAAAAAGTACTTTTATGAATTTGAATCCATATTTAGTGTTAGATGCTAAAAACATATTGTTAATTCTGTTTTTAAGTACTGTTCTCACTTTTACAGCCTTTTTAAAAATGTAATAAATGAAAGTACTTTGTTTTTAAAAAAGTACTATTTTGTTTTTGAACTGGTTTTCACAAGAAGATACTAAAAACTAGTTTATATTAATTAAAATAGTATTAAAACTATAATTTTTAGAAAATTTACTAAAAAAGCTACTTTTTGGGCAAAAAGTACTAAAAAGGTACTTTTTTTAAAAAAAGTACTTTTGTGTAAATTAATGTATTTTAAGCCCTAGATGATAAAAAACATATTTTAAATGTTGTTTATTTATTAAAAATATCTAAACAAAGAAACATATTTAGTATAACGTATAAAGTTTTGCTTTATACTTTTTTGTTTTTGAACTCGTTTTCACAAGAAGATACTAAAAAACTAGTCTGTAATTATTAAAATAGTATTAAAACTATAATTTTTGTAAAATTTACTAAAAAAGATACTTTTTGCACAAAAAGTACTAAAAAGGTACTTTTTAGAAAAAAGTACTTTTGTGTAAATGAATGCAGTTTTTGTGTCAGATGCTAAAAAAGTACTTTATATGTAAAAATATGTGAAAAGTAAAATATTTGTATAAAGTTTTGCTGGGTTTTCACTATCACTTTCCCTTTAATAGCCTTAGCAATAAAATAAAGTAGTTGTGTGCCACTCACTGACTCTCTACCCCTCTTTTGAAATTTCCATTTTATTATTCATTAATATTCATATTTTTGTACTCATATTTTATTTGAATGTATTCAAACACTCATGCACACTCACCCAGTCAAGACATTAAAGATTATTGGAGGATTTTTGTCGTTGCTGTTGGATTATTATTTTTTTCTTTCTTTCTTTATTATTATGAGTATTTAAGTGGATTATTGCTGATGAAGCACTATCGACAAATATTTATTTTAAAAAAAAAGTGTTGCCATGGTTATTAGACATGTATTCATGTGTATGTAGTCACATACAATCCAAAGCTATACGTGCTCATATGAATATTCATACAATCTATTTGACAGCACGTGTGTGTCTGTTCGAAAATGTACCTGGGAATTTTCTTATTAGTTGATCGATTTTAGATTTTTATTGCACTGGTTAAACTTTAATGGTTGAGGATGGTCTGGAGGACTTGTTGTTAAATGATTTTTATTGATGTTTGTATGTTTTGAATATTTCTCTTGAAGTTTTGAGCTGACTAGCCACTTGACTAGCCACAAGGGGTTACTTTACTACTTTGAGTTGGTCATCATTATGTAAAATAATTTGAACTTTTGGAAAAGTGCATTTCCAATTCGTTGAAGCTGATCTCACACTTGCAGCATCACTCCTTGAACAAGGGGGTGTGTTCAAAGGGCTCTCCAAATATATGAGAGTGTATCGGTGCTTTTGTATGTGGGTAATTGTGTCTATATTTATTGAACCGTATGAATGCAAAAAAAAAGCGTTTTTCAAATGGTTTTTATGTGAATCAATAAATTTCAATTAAATGTTTGTTTTTGTTGTTGCTGTTGTTTGTTGATTTATGTTGTGAAATGTGAAAATAAAATATAAAACGAATTAAAACGAATGTGTAATTTAACATGGCCAGGCAAATAAATTGTTTGGACAAAATAATTAAATGTTAACAAAATAATTGAGGTGCTGATAATAAGTTGAATAAAGGAAAAATATAAAATCCGTTTAATATTTAAAACAAATTGTATTTAGTTTTTTTTTTTGTGTTTTAAAAGGGAATCCAGGAATTTATAAAATTGCATCGCATTTATAGTGAAGAGTCCTTTAGATGAATTCTTTTCAGTTTGAATTTGCTTTCAGTTGGATAAAAATATTAACGATAATGTTGTAAAATATTTGTAAACAAATAACAAGAGACAAAATTCTATAGAATGTTGTATTGAAGAAGTCAATACAATGAGATTTTTTAGTTATCAACAACATAAATATATTTCGTATTGTGAGTGTACAAAAAAATAGTAAACATTTCAATGCACAGTATTATTTTTGAGGAAAGTAAAAATTCATGGTTATGGTAGACGAATTTACAAGGTTACTACTTAAATGTTGGTTTTAAAAAATTAAGGTATATTAAAAGAAATTTTCCTAATACTTATAAAATTACAGCGTAACATTAAATTTCTATAAAAAATACTAAAAATTAAATTTTTTCAAAAAGTACTAAAAAGTACTTTTCTCCAAAAATGTCTTTAAAACGAATTTTTCCTCAAGATAATAGCAAAAAAATATAAGAAATTGATTTATAATTACATTAGCTTAAAATTCCATACTTTTTAAACATTTTTAAAATAGTAGTAAAAAAAGTACTTTTGTGAAAAAAGTAGTTTTTTGGTAATTTATACCTTATTTAAGAGTCATACTCTATAAAATTATTTCAAATGTTGATTTTCAATTATTGTACTCTTTTTTGAGGACTTTTTAAAAAGGTAGTAGAAAAAGGTACTTTTGGGGAAAAAAGTAGTTTTTGATATTTTAAATCATTTTTCAGTGGCATGATCTAAAAATGTATTTAAAAGATTTTTTTAATAGCTTTTCGTAATTTGTAAGTCATTTTTAAAATAGTAGTAAAAAGGTAGTTTTTGGAAAAATGAAAACTTTTGTTTTTTAAAAACGTATTTGAAATACTTGCTTTCATATAATTTACCTACTTTTGAAGGCTTTTTAAAAAAGTAGTAAAAAAGGTACTTTCGTAAAAAAGTACTTTTTTGATTTTGAACCATTTTTCAGTGTCATGATCTAAAAATGTATTTGAAATACTTGTTTTTAATTAATACCTACTTTTCAAGCCTTTTTAAAAAAAGTAGTAGAAAAAGGTACTATTGGGAAAAAAGACATGATCTTAAAATGTATTTTAAATTAATTTTTAATTGATATTCCCAATTTTGTAGCAATTTTGGTATAAATTGTGATTTTTGCAGCGAATCAAAAATTAATCGAATAATGTTAAACGAATAATCGTTAAAATTGTGCCTTAAAAATCACAAAATCTGCTCTAGAATAGTATAGTAATGGAAAAATATTAGATAATACAAGATTTTTGTACCGAATAAACTTTTTATTCGAATAATTATAAACGAATAATCGCTAAAACTAGAGTGATTTAATACAAAAACTTTTTGTAAAAAGTTAATTAAGAAAATGTTGGTATAAAATGTGATTTTTGCAACGTATGAAAAATTAATCGAATAATTTAAAACGAATAATCGTTAAAATTATGGCTTAAGAATCACAAAATCTTGTCTGGAATAGTATAATAAAAAAAATATTAAATAATATATGATTTTTGCAGCGAATAAATTTTTTATTCGAATAATTATAAACGAATAATCGGTAAAATTATAATGCTTTTATACAAAAACTTTTTGTAAAATTTTAAATAAGAAAATTTTGGTGTAAAATGTAACGAAAATTTTGGCTTTAGAATCACAAAATCTGCTCTAAAATAGAATAACAATGAAAAATATCAAATAATGCTTATATAAATGAAAACGAATTATCATTAAAATTTTGTATTTAGAACCACAAAAGTTGCTACTGATTTTTAAGAATTAGTAAGAAAAAGTACTTTTTGGAAAAAGGCAATTTTTTGTATTTTAAACCATTTTGCAAAAGGTAGTAGAAAAAGGTACTTTCGGGGAAAAAGTACTTTTTGTATTTTAACTATTTTGCAATGGCATGATATAAAAATGAATTTTAGCTTTTTTGAGGCCTTTTTAAAAATGTAGTATGAAAATGTACTTTTTGAAAAATAGTACTTTTTGGTAATTTTCCCATTTTTTAGTGTCATGGTCTAAAAATGTATTTTAGATGATTTTTTATATTAATTTTAAAATTTTTGAAGCCATTTTAAAAAGGTAGTAAAAAAGGTACTTTTGGGAAAAAGGTACTTTTTGTATTTGAAACCATTTTAAGCATTTGATGCTAAAAACTTATTTTAAATGTGTTTTTTAAAGTTTCTAAAAAAGTAGTAGAAAAAGGTACTTTTTGGAAAAAAAGTACTTTTTTATTTTTGAACGTGCTATCGCAAGCACATACTAAAAACATATTTTATATGTATTTTAAAGGTTTCTAAAAAAGTAGTAGAAGTAGGTACTTTTTGGAAAAAGTACTTTTTTGTGTTTGAACGTGCTATCACAAGCACATACTAAAAACATATTTTAAATGTGTTTTTTAAAGTTTCTAAAAAAGTAGTAGAAGAAGGTACTTTTTGGAAAAAAGTACTTTTTTATTTTTAAACTTGCTTTCATACTAAATAAGTTTTTTTAAATTAGTTCAGAAAAATATTAAAGCGATTAGTTTTGAAAACTGTACAAAAAAGGGTACATTTGGGACGAAAATTAAAAAAAAGTACTTTCGGGAAAAATGTACTTTTTTTGTATTTGAAACCATTTTCACGCTGATTTCATTTGTTTATTAATTTTCCTTGTGAAAACCTGTTTTAGGAAAATGTATAATTTTTTGTTACTAACTTTATATCAAACCTATATTAACTTTTGTTTCTTACTATGCTTAAAAAAACCTCCAAATACATACATATAAAGCTACAAAACTGTTTAAGGACTTTAACGAATTCTATACCTTTAAAGATTGTTTAGAAGCAGGTTTTGTGTTAAAAGAGGATGTACAAATCTAAAGGAATTTATTTGTAATGCTTATTGAGTGGCAAAAGTCAAATGATATTTCTTAGAAGATTAAAAATCATCCTCAACTATATACTAAAGTTTTTATTTCAAGAGGAGTGTTTAATGAAATAGAATTTTTTTCATAATAATAAAATTCTATAATAAAAAAAAATAAAATCAAAGGTTCTGTTTAAAAGTTAAGATAAAATAAGAAATAATTTTAATTTGTCTTAAAAGTAGTTTCAATTTTCATAAAATTTATTACTTAGGAACAAAATCTGTAGTTTACTTTCAGGCTTTAAATAATATTTCCTTAAATTGTATTAATTAAATCAGATTTTATTTATTAAGCTTGAAATTATTAAAGTTTCTTTATATTTATATGATTTACTTTTATTTGTCTGTATTAAAATCTTAATTTAAGTTCTCCACAATTTGTGGTCTAAATGTTATGCTTGAGGTTTTAAGTATATAGAGTATTTATTGGTTAATTAACTATAATTAAATCTTTCACTTATTGATAGAGTAAACTATGTTAACGCCTTAAACAAACCATGAAATTAAATAACTAAATATATACTAGCAGCCTTTTAGGCTGAAAATAATAAAGACCTTATTTAAGCACTTTGTTGTGCTTTTGTTTATTTATTAATTGAGAAAATTTAAGTTTGTTTTGGTTTTAGCCAACTTTTCATATTTTAGCACACACAAACAAAATATTGTTTTAATCATTATATGATTTTTTTTTTTATTTAATAAAATATTAATATTTAGGCCTATTTTATGCGAGTGCGAGAGAGAAAGATTTGTAGAAATTCATATTATTTACAATGACTTTCAAGGTCACTTCTTAAAACATGCCATGACATGTTCATGCTCCAACAGTATATTTTTATATTTCTACTCATTTGCGTGCAAGTGTGAGTGAGTCAAAAGATGTCTGTTTTTAATGTGAGTTTATAGCACATTTACTGTTATTGTATTTGTTGTTGCTATTTTATGTGATTTATTTATGGCAGACAGTGGTGACACGCAATAAACAACGCAAAAAAATTGAGCAAATAAAATGTTAAATGAAACAAAAAAATAAATAAAGTAATTTTGTTATTTTGTAATTCTTTTTTTCTGCTCGATTGTATGGCATACCTTTAGGCTATAAAAATAAATAATTTAGCCGCATTATACACATGTATTAAGCAGCTAAGAATGGAGAACGAACCAAAATTAAGGAGAAGATGTTGTTTTGTTGACTTAAATATAATTTCCTGTTGCAAAAACCAAAACATATACAATAAGGAAAAATGAAGTAAAATGCCATAAATATAAAAATGAATTGCTATGTCAGACAAATACAAAAAACACCCAAAAGGAAATATTTCACAGAAATCATACAGGACCAGGTGTTGTCCTTCAGTAGTCCTGTTAGTATAATAATGAAAAATATTAAATAACATACAATTTTTGTAACGAATAAAATATTATTCGAATAATTTATTAACGAATATTCGGTAAAATTAGAAAGCTTTAATACAAAAAATTTTTGTAAAGGGTTAATTAAGAAAATTCTGGTATAAAATTTTATTTTTTTAACGAATAAAATATTAATCGATTAATATAATAACGAATAATCGGAAAAATTAGAATTCTTTTATACATAAACATTTTGTAAAGAGTTAAGTAAGAAAATTCTGGTACAAAATTTAATTTTTTTCAACGAATAAAATATTAATCGATTAATGGTAAACGAATAATCGTTAAGAATTTGGCTTTAGAAACATAAAATCCGTTTGAAAAAAGTATAATAATGAAAATTATTAAATAGTATACGATTTTTGTAGCGAATAAATTTTTTATTCGAATAATTATTAACGAATAATCGGTCAACTTACATTAGCTTTATAACAAAAAATTCAGATTATTACACCAAATTACATAATTTGGTGTAATTATCGATTTTTCAAGGAATCTTTTGATTAATCGAATAATTTAGAACGAATAATCGTTAAATTATTTGCTTTAGAACCACAAAATCTGCTCTAAAATAGTAGTAATGAAAAATAATATAGATTTTTGTGGCAATTCAATTTTTATTCGAATAATTTATTAACGAATAATCGGTACAATTAGAATGTTTTAATACAAAAACTTTTTATAAAGCATTAAATAAGAAAGTTCTAGTACAACATGTGATTTTTTCAACGAATAAAATATTAATCGATTAATGGTAAACGAATAAACGTTAAGAATTTGGCTTAAGGACCATACAAAATGTTCTAGAATAGTATAATAATGAAAAATATGAAATAAAACTATATTTTTTGTAGCGAATAAATTTTTTATTCGAATAATTATAAACGAATAATCGGTGAAAAAACATTAGATTTATAACAAAAAATTCAGATTATTACACCAAATTATCTAATTTAATAATCTGAATTTTTATCGATTTTTTCAAGGAATCAATAAAATAGTAGTAATGAAGAATAATATGGATTCTTGAGGCGAATAAGTTTTAATTCCAATAATTTATTAACGAATAATCGGTAAAATTAGAATGCTTTAATACAAAAACTTTTTGTAAAGAGTTAAGTACGAAAATTCTGGTATAAATTTTGTTTTTCAAAAAATAAAATATTAATCGATTAATGGTAACGAATAATCGTTAAGAATTTTGCTTAAGGACCATAAAATATGTTCTAGAATAGTATAATAATGAAAAATATTAAAAAATATATGATTTTATAGCGAATAAATTTTTTATTCGAATAATTATAAACGAATAATCGGTCAAATAACATTAGTTTTATAAGAAAAACTACAGCTTAACTGTTAGAAATTGGAAATTTTGGTGTATACTTTGATTTTTGCAGCGAATAAAATATTAATCGAATAATGGTAAACGAATAATCGTTAACATTTTGGCTATGAAACGCAAAATCTGCTTTCAAATAGTATATTAATGGAAAATATTAAATAAAAAAATATTTTTGTGGCGAATAAATTATTATTCGAATAATTTATTAACGAATACTCGGTACAATTAGAATGGTTTAATACAAAAACTTTTTCTAAATCATTAAATAAGAAAATTTTGGTATAAAATATGAATAAAATAAAATAAATAAATAAAATATTATTCGAATAATGGTAAACGAATAATCGTTAAGAATTTGACTTAAGGACCATAAAATCAGTTTTAATATAGTATAATAATGAAAAATTTTAAAAAATATATGATTTTTGTAGCGAATAAATTTTTTATTCGAATAATTATAAACGAATAATCGGTCAAATAACATTAGCTTTGTAAGAAGCACTTCAGTTTATCTGTTCAAAATGGAAAATTTTAGTATAATCTTCAATTTTTTCAACGAATAAAAAATTATTCGAATAATATAGAACGAATAATCGTTAAAATTTAGACTTATGAATTTCAACATCTGCTATAAAATATTAAATAAAAAAATATTTTTGTGTCGACTAAAATATTATTCGAATAATTATAAACGAATAATCGGTCAAATAACATTAGCTTTGTAAGAAGCACTTCAGTTTAAATGTTCAAAATGGAAAATTTTGGTATAATCTTAAATTTTTTCAATGAATAAAAAATTATTCGAATAATATAGAACGAATAATCGTTAAAATTCAGGCTATAAAATAGTATATTAATGAAAAATACTAAATAAAAATATATTTTTGTGCCGAATAAATTATTATTCGAATAATTATAAACGAATAATCGGTCGAATAGCAACAGCTTTATAACAAAAAACCCAGTTAAACTGTTAACAAATGGCATATTTTGGTTTAATCTTTGATTTATGCAACGAATAAAATTTTATTCGAATAATTTAGAACGAATAATCGGTAAAATGTTTGCTTAAAAACCCCAACATCTGCTCTATAACAAATGCTGGTGATGATTTCGTACATTAAAAGCGGAATCTCTTATTTCACAGACCTTAAAACTCTAATTTCCAATTGGCTAATACAAAACAGATGCAAGAACTTATTAAAATTTCTGCTTCTAAACCCATCCCCCACCAAATAAATGGGTGTGTGTGAGAACATTGCGGTGTCTTTTTATAGTTATGACGTCAGAGAAGAAATAATTATAACACTTGGCGAGTGTGTGTCTGAGTATTTTAATCCCAAAAGTAAGGAACGTCATTGTGCTTAAATAAAGGCCAAAGTGTTATTTTTTTGGGGGGTACTTTTTATGGTGAGAAACGCAAAAATCTTAGCATTCACTCTCAAACTGGCAATGAAAAGCAGTACATATGCTTGAAGTATGGACAATATTTAGGTTAGGAGGTAAACTGAGACATATTAACCAAGGAACCAGCACTAAATAAGAATACTAATCGTAAAAATAAATGATCTTGTTGTTTGTTAAGTAAAAGTAGCACAATACTGGCTGAAATTAATGTTATTGGTTAATTAAAAGAGTCATTTGAAGGTCACATGAAATAAAACTCAATTAAAGGAAACAGATTTTCTAAAATTAAAATAGTTAATTGAAGACCTTTTCTGTGAAACCTAAACAAATTTTAAAACGAAGCTGTAAAAATGGATTTATTTTTTAATGATAAAATATAGCTGAAAAGTCAGTTTAATATTTAAAAAATTATAAAAACTACATTTTTAGTATTTAAGTCTGAAAATTGTTAAAAATACAAAAAAGTACTTTTTTCGCAAAAGTACATTTTTCTACTACTTTTTGAAAATGGCCTTAAAGATACGTATAATAATTAAAAAAACCCTTTTTATATAATGACATTGAAAAATAGCTTCATATACAAAAAAGTGCGTTTTTTTTCAAAACTACCATTTTCTACTACTTTTTTTAAAAAGTCCTAAAAATTATGTAAATTCTATAAAAAGTTATTTTAAAACATTTCTTTATCATGACACGGGAAAAAAGTACTTTTTACCTAAAGTACCTTTTTTAATACCTTTTCAAAAATGATTCAAAATAAAATCATTTCAAATGTAGTTTTAGATCATTGCACTGAAAATAGAGTTAAAATACAAAAAATTACTTTTTTGAAAAGTACTTTTTTTACTACTATTTTAAAAAGTATTAAAAAGTTTCAAAATTAATTAAATAATCACTAAAATTTAATTTTTACGTAATGTCACTGAAAAATAAGTTCAAAAACAAAAAAAGTACAAAAGTACCTTTTTCACTACTTTTTTAAAAATACCCCAAAAATTGGTATTTAAATTAAAAAAGCCTTTGAAACACATTTTTAGATCATGACACTGAAAAATGGTTTAAAATACTAAAAAGTAAATTTTTCCCAAAAGTACCTTATTTCACTACCTTTTGAAAAAAGTTTCTTAAGAGACAGCATTCATTTAAAAAATCATTAAAAATACATCTTTAGATCATGACACTGTAAAAAAGGGTCCAAAAAACTTTTCTCCCAAAAAGTACTTTTTTACTACTCTTTTTATAAAGTCCTCAAATGTGGTAACATACATTTAAATAGGCATTTAAAATACATTTTGAGTTCAAAACACTGAAAAACAAGTTAAAATACAAAATAGTACTTTTTTTCTTGAAAGTACATTTTCTACTACTATTTTAAAAATGGTTCAAAAGTGGGTTTATTAATTAAAAATAACTATTTTAATTACATTTTCCATAAATAACACAGAAAATTGGTTTAAATTGCAAAAAAGTACTTTTTTCATAAAAGTACCTTTTTTAGTACGTCTGTTTTAAGCAAATATAAAAAACATTTTTGGTATCTGTCACTGAAATTAGGTCCGAATGGAAAAAATACCATTTCTACTACTTTTTCTAAAAAGTAACATTTAGCCAAACTTATATTTGGAAATGCTTTTTGAAGTAGTAATTTAACTGAAATAAAAAAGTACTTTTTTTACAAAAGGTAGCTTTGGTAATAATATTGCTTATTATTTTAATTTTTGGTATTATATTTTATTTTACTTTTTCCCTTTTGTTAAAAATATTGAGAAAAAAAAAGATAAAGAAAAAAGTGAAGAACCTTTAAGTCATTATTTTAATAACAACAACTTAATATTTGTTTTATCTTTTACCACTAATACTGACATCTTTTCAAGATTTTTATCATTTGAAATGAAAATTGTTTTTTAAAGAAAAAAAAAAAAAAAAAAAATCAGACAAAGAAACTTTTGTTCAAATGAGAACCCAAAAAAAAAAGAAGGACAAAATCATTAATTATTACAAAATCCTTAGAAAATTTTGATTTAATGAATGTTAATGATTATTATTTTTTTCGCTTTAAGCCATATAAATGATTAAGATTTCAACACTTAAATAAATATAAATAAAATTAAAACAGAATATACAAGAATAAAATAAAATGAAGCAGCTAATAAAACATGACTTTTGCCATAAATTTCATTTCTAAATGTCAAAAGCGAAATTTTTTTTTATATGCAACATTTATTTAGCCAGCTTGATTCTTGTTTGTATTTTTTATTTGCTCTTTTAACTTTTTAGCAAATATTGATTTTATTGTATAATATTTAAAGAAATAAAATTTGCACACATTTTACGTTTATTTTTTTCGTTCTAGTATTTTTTTTTTTTTTTTTTAACATCATCAAAGCTAGCAAAAAATCGAAAAAAGTGCTGGTAGCATGAAAAAGAAATTCTATTATAATAGTGCAAAAATATAAAACAAACTTTGCATGTTGCTGCCAAACGGAAACGGAAGTCTTTAAAGTGTCTTAAACACACACACACACAGACAGAAACATTCAAAGAAGAAGATTTTTATAGTGTTTGTATGGGTAGGCTCGAATGACTGCTTCTTAAAATCTTTAGCTAAATTTATAAACTTTTGTAATAAATTATTAACTTTTTATTATAACATATAACTGTTTGCAAAATAACCATAACAATCATGGATATGGGCAGGCAGCTGTTAATGTAATTTTAGAGATTTATTGGAGATTAGATATTAAAACTAGAAACTAGTTTTACATTAGTACAAATAATAACTATTAATGCAATTGATGAGAAATTATTACAAAACCTGTTTCATACCTTAAAAACAATCCAGTTTATATGTTCAATACATACTTTTTTATTGAACCAATACTTTTGATTTCCTTTCATTTTGGTACAATTTTGTTGTGAGACTATTTAATCATATTGAATTTTAGTACTTTAAAGCTATCCCGTTAATGATATGTACTTAAGTTGTGTTGAATACAAGTACCAGTGCTTTTATACTACGGCTATTGAAGTAGCACTATTATTGTTTGATTTCTATACATATTGTATTCAAATAGAGTTGAAATTGTTCAAATATACATTATCAATCAATATAAATCTAAGGATTTCCAAAAATTTGAAGCTAAAATACTATTCAAAATGTATGTTTAGTTCTGCTGCTTTAATAAAGAAAACTGATAAATAGATAGATTTTTGAAAACTGTACGTATAAGAGGTCACTTCCAGTAACTCAAAATTAAACCCCTATATATTTTTTTTATTATAAGTTTTAGATACTGAAAATATTGATTTTCAAATACATCTGATGATTAAAATAAAAGCCATTTCAAATCCATAATTCATTACTTTTCGGTGCCTTTCTTCGTTACTAGGAAGTTTAAGTCCAATACAGTATTCAATTAAGTAACAAAATCAAATCCAGATAAAACAAGTAAGACTGCTGTATACTGAAGTATCGAATCTTAATACTCCTCGCCAAAGTATACTTTAAGAAAAATAAAAAAAAAATAAAATATTTTCGTGAACAAAAATTTGAGGAGAATCAACAATATGATGAAAAAAAAAAAATAATGTAAGAAAATCTTTTTTTTTTTAAATTGTGATAAAAAATTGCAGCTGAAAAAAATTTTGGTTGAAATATAGATGAACAAATCGTGGTAGTTGCGTTTTGCTTATTAGTTTGTTATATCAACTTTTATTTAATCTTTTCTTAAGCAAACTAGGGCCCAAACCTTCATTATTATTATATAGGAAAATTGACTTCCCCGCCAATTTTGTTATTTTAAAATCTTTAAATATTCATATCTTGTATTCTCAATGTATTTAATTTAATTTTCTTTTAGATTATGAATATTATGAACTAGTACTACAATATTACAAACAAATAAAAAAATAAATTAAAAAAAAAAATTTTGATAAAAAAATAATTTGGGTGAACAAATTTGCTGAATTTTTATTTTTTTTTTAAATTTGGTTCTAGAAATGGTTGTAGTCGCAGTATGTTAATTACGCATTTTATAAATTTTTATTTGGTAAACTAAGGCCCAAAGCTTCATTATAAATATGTAGACAAATTGACTTCGCCGCCAATTTTGTTATTTTCAAATCTTTAAATATTCATATCTTGGAATCCAAATTAATTTATTTTAATTTTCTTTTAGATTATGAATAGTATCAAATACTACTATAATATTACAAACAAATTAAAAGAATTTATAAAAAAAATTTAAAGAAAAAATGTTGACAGAAATTTAAATTGAATTTGAGTAAAAAAAAATTTGTTAATTACGCGTTATATAAACTTTTATTTAGTAAACTAAGGCCCTAATCTTCAATATAAATATTTAGGAAAATTGACTTCCCCGCCAATTTTGTTTTTTTCAAATCTTTAAGTATTTATATCTTGGAATCTAAATAAATTTATTTTAATTTTCTTTTAGATTTTGAATAGTATAAATTACTATCATAATTACAAACAAATTAAATAAAAAAACTATAAAAAAAAATTTGAAAAAAAAAATTTTGATAAAAAATAATTTGGGTGAAAAAATTTGCTGAAACAAATTTTGTTTGAAATATAGATTAACAAATTGTGGTAGTTGCGGTTTGTTTATTCGTTTGTTAATTACGCGTTAAATAAACTTTTATTTAGTAAACTAAGGCCCAAACCATAATTGTAAATATTTAGGAAAATTGACTTCCCCGCCAATTTTGTTTTTTTCAAATCTTTAAATATTCATATCTTGGAATCTAAATATAATTTTTTTAATTTTTTTTTAGATTATGAATAGTATAAATTACTATGATAATTACAAACAAATTAAAAAAAAAATATAGAAAAAACAATTTTTTTATAAAAATAATTGGGTGAAAAAAAGCTTGATGAAAAATTTTTTTTTAAATATAGGTAAACAAAATGTGGAAGTCGCGGTTTGTTTGTTCGTTTGTTAATTACGCTTTATATTAACTTTTATTTAGTAAACTAAGGCTATAATCTTCATTATAAATATTAAGTAAAATTGATTTCCCCGCCAATTTCGTTTTTTTCAAAATTTTAAAAATCTTTATCCGGGTTTCTGAACAAATTTTTTTATTTATTTTTTAGATTATGGATATTAACAATTATAATTACAACTGGGGAAAAAATTTACAATTTTAAAATTAAAAAAATTTGGGGAAAAAATTAAAAAAAATTTGTGAAAATTGAAAAAAAAATCCTCAAAAGTGTTGATATTCAATAGAAAGTCATAAAAGAAGTGATTTTCATATTTTTTTAAATTAGTAGTGATATTTCATTTACTAGTTCAATAAAAGTACATTTTGCAGTTAAAATTAAATTTTTTTTAAGTTTGTTACCAAAAATTTTAACTAAAATTTATGTTTTGCTTTACATTAAATTTTAGTTGTTTTTTTTTAACTTCAAACCATTAAATAAAAACTTTTTATTGACAGTTTTTTTTAAGCTCCACAAACAGATAAAAATCTTTAGTTTATTTAAGTGCGGTTTCTGTTTTTGGTGGGGAGAAAACAAATCAAGTATTTCTTTTAGCTGTTTTTGTTGGGTGATAAATTTCAGTTTTTAAATGTCATACTTCCCTTGGTAGTTCTCTTTTTTCATGAGACTGTTTCGTTTTATTTTGCACAGTTTTTTTTTCAAGCAATATATGTATTGCCAAAAATATATATTTTTTTACAAGTATGAACAAATATGTGGGTAGTTTGACGAAGTTTCTTTTTTGTATTGTGTTTGATTTTTTTTTAAATTTTTGTCAGCGAACTTCTCCCTTCATTTAGGAGATGAAAAATATGATGATGATGGTTTCATATCAAGATTTTTGTTGTGTGTTGTTCAAAAAAATGCTAAAAAATAAACGAAATTTTTACAAGGACACGCTAAATTAATGAGAAAATGCATTAAATTAATTTTTGTCATTTGTATAAAATACCTTAAGGCTAGCTTTTAAATGAAATTAAAATTTCTTAAGGGAGAAGCTTTTATAAGAAGAGGCAAAAAAATAAATTGAAAAAAAGCAGGGAGATATTTAAATTTGTTTAAGTTTTATAACTAAATGTAGTATGTTTTTTATTTAAAATAATATAATTAAAGCAATTGCTTTGTTTTTTACAGCTGGGGAATACTACATTTTATTTAAAAAATGAAGACATATTTTGTATGTCCTTTTGTTTTTAAATAGAGCCAGAAATAAAAACATTAATTACCTTCAATTGTAACCTAAAATACTTGGTTCCTGCAAACAAAGTACTTCAAGCTGTAACGTAAATATAAAAAATGCTGTAACAGCCACTACTACAACCACAAATATGGAAATTGTTTAAATGTTTTGTACACACACACACAGCTACACATATTTCAACACGCTTGCCTGTGTGTCAAATTGTTTTTGTGTTTGTGTAACTCAGACCAAAATATTTAATAAATTACAGGGTAAAAAACGTATGTACATGAAAAACACTTGAAATAGTTAAATAGAAATTGGCACAACAACCA
Organism: Calliphora vomitoria; assembly: GCA_942486065.2. Classification (NCBI taxonomy): domain Eukaryota; kingdom Metazoa; phylum Arthropoda; class Insecta; order Diptera; family Calliphoridae; genus Calliphora; species Calliphora vomitoria. Next base: position 121,228,236 of record OW818032.2, on the reverse strand, counting down.
TTGAAACTACAACAAAATAAACATGTGATACAATTTTAGAAATAAAAGGTTTTGTTAAAAAATGTAGCCTTACACAAATGGTTTTAATTACAAGTTACTGCAAAAGTAGTTGTTTAAAAACTGGATTGTAAATCCTGTGTAAAAAGTAAGAAGTAAATTTGAAAGGTTGTGCGTAGAATTCTAAATGGTTTGAAATGAAATTGTTTGAAAATGTTGTGGAATTTTTCAACCAAAAAATTTTAACAAAACTTTTTTAAGAAACAAGTTTTTAGGTAGATTAAATCCTATCTATATTTAAGAATGTTTTAAAATTTCATATAGAATGTTTGGCGTAATATAAACTGATATTTAGTTAACTAAGTTCCAAAAAGAAGCCAGTTACCTTTCATTATGAAAGTTTAGATAAAATAAAATGTGTTTTTCAAAATTTTAAAAATGCATATTTTTGGTTTTTCAAAATGTTTTTTAATTTCCTTTTTGTTTATGAATAGTATTAATTGTTGCTTTAATTTAAAAATATTTTTTTTTCTAAAAATTTTTATATTTTTTGAATTTTTACTTTCTATTAACTTCCCCGCCAATTTTGTTTATTTCAAAACTTAAAAAATCTATATCATCGTTTCTAAACATTTTTTTTTAAATTGTTTTACTTTATGAATATTAACAATTATAACTATATTTTCGATGAATAAAAAAATATTAAAATTTTAACATTTTTGTACAAAAAATTAAATTTTTTTTCCAATTTTTTTTTTAATTTGAAAAATCTATATCTTGATTTCAAAGAAATCTGTTTTTAATTTTCATTTAGATTATGAATTTTAACATATTTGTTTTGAAAAAAGATTATTTTTTGAATTTTTAATTCATTGACTTCCCCACCAATTTTGGTTTTTCAAAACTTAAAAAATCTATAACCATGATATAACCATGATTCTAAACATTTTTTTTAAAAATTATTTTGAATTATGAATACTAAAAATTATAACTACATTTTGGAACAATATTTAAATTTTAAAAATATTTTTCCAAAAAATTTCAAATTTTTTTCGGAAAATTTTAAAAAAATTTTTGGAAAAATTATTTTGACTTAAATCAAATATTTTTGTCTGAAAATAATTTCACACATTTTGTTTGGTTTTTCTATATAACTATAACTATATTTTCCAAATTTTTGTTTTTAATTAACAAAATTTAGCAAAACTTTTTCCAGAAAAAATTTTTTTGTTTGATTACATCAATACTATATTCAAAGCTGTATTAAAGCTTCGGCTATAGTGTTAATTTAGAAATATTTTTTGAAGGGTTATGTTGATTTCAACTGCTTTTTTTAACTCCTTTTAACACAAGCCAATAATATTAAGCTATTTACTTAAAAAATCAGCACAAATCAAATACAAATTTCTCCCTAGAGCTGAACACACCAACAAATCCTTAACTATATATTATTTAGTCCATTATACTAAACACTTAATTACCATAACATTTTTGCACACAACTTTTGTACAAAAAACGTTATACAATATTATAAATAACCATTTTTTGTAACCTACCTTAAGGCGTAATATAGCTAAAATGTCATATACCTTAAATAAATAAATACTAAATGTTTCATTTTGCAATAATTTCATTTGTGCTCTATTTAAAGATACTAGCGTGTTTTATTTCATGACTATTTTTTTTCCTTAAACCCATCTAGTTTGATTTATATTTCTCTAACAGGTATTATTAAACAAAATTTGCTATTTAGCTCCTTAAAGTAGGCACTTGTATATATTAAATACATTGTATTTATAAGTATGCCATAATATTTGATTGAAAAAGTGTAGAAATCTGAATGCAAAAAAGAAACACGTGTAAAAAGAGTGATCAATAAGGTGTTATTATAAATTTGCAGTGAAATATAAAGAGTTTCAAAAAAGAAGAAAAAAAGTAATACGGCACTGTGAAAATGATTTATAGCAATATATTGTAAATTTTAGTTAAATACAAAATAGAGTTAAAGGATATTTAAACAAAATACAATAACAAAAATCAATTTCGGGGTAAATGAAAATTAATGGTATTTATGTTAAAGAAATTTAGTAAACATTTAAAAAAGATTAAAGAATTTAAGTTAAAGGTTTAGCTTAAAAGCATATACCCATAAATGTATTAAAACGTACTAAAAAAACTACAAATGTATTTAAATGAAACTAGAAGGTAACAAAATCAAAGTTCGATTTATTTATTTATACAACTTTACGCCAGTTTTTTTTTTCAAAAATTAAAAATTTTATATTTTGTTCATTTTTTTACTTGTATTTTTGTATCTAATCCATTTTAAAATTTTAAAACAAAAAAAAAAAAATGTTATTTTTTGAATTTTTTAAATTAATTTTTTTACAAGAAATTGTAAATTTTCATATTATTATTGATCTGATGTACTAATTTGGTCTTATATGAACTAATATTGGCTAATCTTACAGCAAATCTAAGCCCAATATCAATTATTATGAATTTATCAATATATTTAAAAACAACTTCCCCACCAATTTTAGTTTTTAAAAAATGTAAAAATCCATATCTTCAGTTCACAAAGAAATTTTTAAAATGTTTTTTTCTCCTATAAATAGTATGAATTAGTACTACAATTTAAAATAAAAATTACGTATTTTTCAAAATTTTTATTTTTTTCATAAATTTAAACTAGAACTAGAAATAATAATTTATTCGCCACAAAAATATTTTATTATTTAATATTTTTCATTAATATACTATTATAGAGCAGATGTTTAGGTTCTTAATCCAGAATTTTAACGATTATTCGCTCTTAATTGTTCGATTAATTTTTGATTCGTTGTAAAAATCAAAAATTAAACAAAATTTTTAATTTCTTAACAGTTAAACTAAAGTTTTTGTTATAAAGCTATTTTTATTTGACCGATTATTCGTTAATAATTATTTGAATAAAAATTTATTCGCTACTAAAATCTTATATTATTTAATATTTTTCATTATTGTACTATTTTAGAACAGATTTAAGTTTTATAACATAAAATTTTAACGATTATTCGATCTAAATTATTCGATTAATTTATTTTTTACAAAAATCGAATTTTTACCATTTTTTAACACTTAAAGTGAAGTTTTTGTTACAAATTTAATGTTCTTTGACCGATTATTCGTTAATAATTATTCGAATAATAATTTATTCGCCTCAGAAACCTTATATTATTTTTATTATTACACTGTTCTAGAGCAGTTTTTGTTATTCTTCAGCCGATATTTTAACGATTATTCGTTCTAAATTATTCGATTAATTTTTTATTCGTTACAAAAATCGAAACTGAAGTTCTTGTTATGAAGCTATTATTGTTTGACCGATTATTCGAATACAAATATCTTATTTTAGAACAGAAGTAGAACAGAACTACAAATCAACTAAAACTGACTTTTTCATTAAAGATAATTGTTTTTTATTGAAAAGAGAATTTTCGACAAAATAAATTTCGTTACAGAATTTTTTATTATTTTGAATATTTAGTTAAAAGGATGTTCTCTTTTTGATTTCAAAATTTTTTTTTGGTTTTAACTTTTGTTGAAATCATTTCCTGTTTGAAAAAAAACAGCTGGCCACAATTAACAGCTGTCAGAACAAATGATTTTCAGAAAATTTTTAAAAATGTTCAAAAAATAAACTCTTAAATTTAAATGATTCTGCGCTTAGAAGGCCTTTCAACAAATGAGACCAACAAGTCACATGTTTGATAAGAGCACTGCAGTAGAAAAACTCAAGTATTAGAAAGGAAAATCGAAAAAAAAATCAAGTAAAAGCTTCGACCTGGTAGTAAATAGCAAAAGCTATTGGCCAAATTTTAGTATTAAGCGAACTGTGAGCTTACAAAGGCAGAACCCAAAAAGATAAAACCAACCATTTAAAGCCGGTTAAAAAAGCAACAAAAACGCATGTTGTCCAACCACTAAGCAAAAAAAAAATCTAAGAAAAGAAAAAAATTTGTTTAAAAGAACTATACAATTTATAATGAAAAATTTTCAAAATTTGTAAAAGCAAGGAATAAGGAAATATTTTTTCAAAAACCGAGAAAACAAAAGAAAAATATTTCTAAAAGACTTTGTTTGCATATAACAGAAATGAAAAATTCTTGCATGATTTAAAACTTTTTGAAGAATTCCATGAAAAAATCAATATCCGTCTAAAGTTTATTTCGGTTTCAATAAAAGAACAAAAAAATAAAATAAAAAAGAATACGAACATTTAGAGTTTTTTGCCAACAGCAGAGAAAAATTTGAAGTGAAAAAAAAGAAAATTTTAAGAAAATTGTGAAAAACTTTAAATTAACTAAAAAAATTAACAAAACTAATATAGAAAAAATAAAAGTCCATTTTTTGTGTTTAGAGCTTAAGACATCATTAATATTTTAAATAAAAAAAATATATATAAAAAAAATTGCCTAAAACAAACGCTAAATATACGTATAGCTTAACAATTATTATAAAAAAAACCAAGTAAAACAAATGCTTTTTTCTTCTCCATCCATTGTAAAACTTATTAAGTAAAAAAAAAAGAAATATAAAAATCAATATTGCAACTTGAAAAACCAAAAACCATTTTAAATAAAATAATAAACATTTAGAAAATTTATCAAAACAGCTTAAAAAAGGTAATTATAAAACAAATAATATTTAACATTTTATTAAAAAAAATTTCTTAAGAAAATTTTATATATAGGCAACCTATTTTATGGGGATATATAGTATAGTTTTTCACAAATATTGCTTGCTCTTCTTGTTTTTTTATATATAAATTCTAGTATACTCCTTTTTTTGGTATGAAAAAACACTCCTAACCTAAAGCGGCTTTTAACCCAAACTCAAATTTTCTTACATTTTTTCTATTATACAGCTGTAATTTTTTGTAATATTCTTGATATTACTTCATGTAAAGGAATTACATGAATTTTTTTTGGTTAAAAGGTAAGCTTTTTTTTGTTCCTGCTACTTAAATTAAAATACTAGCAGGTGTTTGCATGTGTTTTTTGTACTCTCTTTCAGAAATCAGCTGTTTTGAAGAATTTTTGCTGTTGAAACCTAAAGAAAAATCAATATTTGTTACACAAACTAAAATAAAAACAGATGGTCAGGGTTTAAATGTAATAGAAAATACAATGACTTGCAAAGTTACAAGTGACAGTTACCCTTAAAGAGAAAAAGTGATAGAGAGAGAGAGAGAGAGAGCTCTACAGAAGAGAGAGTTTTTCTCAACCCCTAAAAACAGCTGTTAAATTTAACCTTAAAAAACAGCTGAGTAATGGTTTTACTCCCTCTACCTCTTCCTCTCTCTCTCTATCTAAATCTCTCTCTTTATTATAAAAAAGAGCTTGTTTGTTTAAATAAATACTTATGATTTTGTCTCTTTCATAATATTTCATTTAAGGAAATATGTATTGAATCATTTTCTTCTCTACAGCAAAGTGGGTTGGTCTTTTTTTTAGCCAAAAAAAAGCCGGCATTGTTGTTGTTTGAATAATTCTCAAGAAACAGAGCTTTCATCTACCGGTTTAGTTATTTTTCCAACTCTTTATCTGTCATTTATTCTCTAGCAAAAAAAAAAGTTGTCAGATTTTTAACCTAAAAATAAAATTAACCATAAAAATAATTCAAAAATGTTGCCGTAATAAGCAGATTTAAGTTTTCAACAATATTGTAAGACAAAATTTATTAAATATAACAGCAGATACTAAAGTATAATAACAAATATTTCCCAACTATGTTTAAGGAAGACATTAGGCCCAAACAAAACTAAGGAAATTGAATAATAGATCAAGTCCAAACAATATTAAACAGTTTGCTTGAGTTAGATCACAAATTTTAACTCACTTTAGAAGCGAAAAGGCTCAGTCACATAAAATATTAGATGGACCCGGATTATACATAATTTGTAAGATTAAATTGTTGCTGAAGAACCAGAGCCTGATTTAAGTTAATGTATCAAAGGAAATAAGCTCAAATGCTCCATTCAGCTAAGCCGAATCTTAGATACCCTCAAATCATAATTAGAATTACACTTATTAGACTCCCTCACATTATTTTGAGGTTATCTTACCTTTAGAGCCATAACTTTTTATCCTCTAAACCGATTTGCCTGATTTTCAATACCAAACAGCTTAGGACAATAACAAACAAATAAGAATAAACATTATTTATTTCCCTTTTGTATTAGGGACTCCAGAGTGATTGCAACACACAAAAGCATGAATTCACAAGTCTCTATTAATTTTTAAGACATTTCTTCCTAGCTATGTTGGGAAAACAAAAAGTCCATATTTATGTCTAAAATCTGATCCCCACACAATAAGTATTAAACAGTTTACTTGAGTTAGATGGCAAATTTATCTCAACTTAGAAGCGAAAATATTCACTGAACTCAAATTTATAACGAAACATTTAATAAATCCAAATAGAAGGCTCTATTTAGCAATAACATATCTTTAATAACCTCCAACTGTAACTAGAATTGTACAAATCGCACACACGTACCTGTTTTGGAGGTAGTCTTACATTTTCTTCCATAACTTTTTCTCCACTAAACCGTTTTGCCGGATTTTCAATACCAAACAGCTTAGGACAATGATCTACAAATTTGATACAAAATTCTTTATTTTCTTTTTGTATTAAGGTCATCAGAGTGATTGCAACACACACTATGACTTCTACTTGAGATGACCATGTTCGCAAATCGCTTATGCAGAATGTCTAAAGTAACATGAGCTATATGGCTCATAACCACATGGCATTGGTGTCCATATCATCTAAGTCAGGCTAAAATAAATTGTTAATCACCGATCTATAGAGCTCACCGTTGACGGTGATGGCCTGTTCAATATCGTTCTTAAAGAAATATGGACCATTGACTCAACTCCAGCTCAAAATCCATACCAAACAGTAACCTTGTCGGGATGCATTGGAAGCTCTTGGATCTCATAAGGATTGGTATCGTCCCATTCATCCCATTCCTCCTATTCCTGATGATGATTTTTTGATGAAAATTGCGGTCAGTTTCCAACTGCTCTAGGGCCCATTCAGTGAACATATGTCGTTGCCTATGGTCGTTTCCATACCAAACTGTAACCTTGTCGGGATGCATTGGAAGCTCTTGAATCTCATAAGGATTGGTATCGTCCCATTCCTCCAGAAATTAGCCTCATAGATGATGGTAATGATTTTTTGATTAAAATTGGCGTCAGTTTCCAATTGCCCATTCGGTGAACATATGTCGTTGCCTATGGTCGTTTACCTTGAGCTCCTGGGTCAGTTGAATTTTGTGCAGGCTCAAGTCACAACGCAGGCCCAAGTCACAACGCAAAATTCGCCAAGTTGTGGTCTGCAAAAGACCAAGTTTTTGTGACCTAATCGACAGCCTTGGATTCTCCAGCAAACTCTCATTGAAAACAGCGATGTTTCTGAGAATAGTCCTTTCGATAGAAGGATTATAGCGACCGTAAAAGGAGCGAAGCGCTCGGAACGTTGCCTGAACAGACCACCCATTTCGATAAAACAATTTTATCATTTGCAGGTGTTTTTGAACGCTATATTCGTGCATGGTTATTTGGCAAAGGAAACTGAATAAATGCCAGTCAATTCGATAGATAAAGCTTCAAAATATGGCAGCTATGAACTGTCAAAGTTCAGAAGTCCCTATTGGAAGACCATAGCCTTGATCTCATAACTAAAAATTTTTATTTCAAAATGAAATAATGATACAGATTATTTGTAAGATAAAGGAAACATTTGGCATAATTTTCAAATGTTGATAAGATTATCATTGAAGAGGAGTCAACATTTGGCTTAACTTTTCTTTTAACTGAAACAAATTGTCTTTTAACAGAGCCTTTCGATTTGTATCCGTAACATTTAAACTACAGCTTCGATGGCTTTATAGTGTATAAGGAATTTAAAGACAATGAGTTAAGCTTTCAAAAGTTTCCATTTGCAATCATTCTAGTTGCATAGAGTTTTAGCTCTAGTATGTCAAAATTAGATTTTGAAACTTTATGTTTCGACCTTGAGTTTATGACATCATCTTCTAAAAGGTCATGTGAGAAGTAATTATTTATTATTTCTTTATTTGTCTTTGGTTTAAAACTTTATTAAACCATGTGTGAACTAACAGTAATACTAATTGTAAGATACAGTCATTATCCCCTTCAACCACCCTCATGCCAAAAAAATAATAACCTTTTTCGGACCATTTATTTCTTTAGCACTTTAATTGCTTTATCCCCTTAGCACAAATCTTAAAAATTAACCCCCTTTTTTTAAATTATGTATATGACAGTAATAATGTACATATTTATTAAAAAATCAATTTTAGCCTCTAAACAAGTAAGAGAGCTGCATAGGATGTAAAAAAATAAAATAAAAAATTTTGAAATAAAATTTTGAAAATAAATAACAAATTTTTTTCTTTTAATTTTTTGCTGAAAAATTGTACAAGCGAAAAAAAAGTATAAAAAAAATTTTAAAATAATTTTGAAAAAAATTTTTAAAAAAAATTTTGAAAAAAAATTTAAATTATTTTTTTAATTTTTTGCTGGAAACTTGTACAAGCGAAAAAAAAATTAAAAAATAATTTTGAAAAAAAATTTAAATTTTTTTTTTAATTTTTTGCTGGAAAATTGTACAAGTGGAAAAAAATTTATGGTGCAAAAAAAAAAAAAAAAAAAAAAAATTTGGTAGAAAAAAATTCGGGTTAAAAAATATTTTTCCCGATTTTGACCCATTGTAGGTCCGATTTACTATGGTGTTATATCGTTAAGTCGTTACAAAGGTGTTTGAAATATCCATCATTGGATATCCATATTGCCTATATTAATGACTTAGTAATCCAGATACATATATATCAAAAATAGATCAAAAATCGAGATTGTAATGTTTTTTTCCTTATATCTCAGTCATTTGTTGGCCGATTTTCTCGATTATAATATGAAACAGAGGCGGCTCTATAGCGGATATATTGATGAATGAATCATGTAAGTTGATTTCAACATACATACGGACATGGTTATATTGACACCGCTATCTATAACGATCCGGAATATATAAACTTTGTGGGGTCTCAAATAAAAATTGTAGGAATGACAAACTTATATAAACCCTTGGCACTCTTGAGGAAAGGTATTATTATATCCCCCTTCTAGTTGCAACTAAAAATTGTAGAGTTAAACAATATTAAACTTCTGCTTTAACTCTCCCCCTATATTAATTCAGGGGCAGAAATGCCTCACTATCACTCTGCATTTGGTGGCAGTATAAAAGTGACTGCCAGAGTGTGTATATTTTATTGAAACAATTCATTGCACTTTACAAACGATTGATGACGTTATTTTTGCTGAATTGAATTGAATTAAGGGTTGGTAGTTGGATCGTTTAAATGCAGGGTCGTTTGGTTTTTAGCTGGGGGATGGATGGCTCTGCTTCATTTATATGGCAATGTGTGACTGTGTGTATCACTAACTATTTTGGATTTATGGTCTCTGCTGTTTTGTATTTTAATTTTAATTTTTATGTTTTTTTTTTTTTTTTTGTTACCAGTTTTCGTTAGTGCTATTGTGTCATTATAAAATAGTTGTTTGTACTAAAAATCCATTGAAACTATAAAAAACACTTTGAAAATTTAATGAGTTTAGGCGGCGTTGGTGGTGGTGGTGGTGCTGGACAATTTTAAATAAAAATGACAAAAGGAAAGTCGTTTTCATTGTGTGTGTTTGTCTGTTTTGTAGAAAAAAGCGTGCCCAACATGTGACACAAGATAAACAATTTAATACAAGCTACCAGAATATGACAATATTGTGGAAATAGCAGACAAATGGCTGGCATTATGAAATTTTCATAATGTGTGTAAAGGGAAAACAAAGAAATTAAAAATTGTCTGTTTCATATAACAAAACAGAAATATGAGCCAATAACATAAATTAAAAATATTTTCAAAGATAAATGGGCTTTGAAAAAGGCTGCTTATAAAATAAAATATTTCTTTTTTTAATAGAAAATTTGTTTGTTTTACAATTTTTATCTAAACTTTTTATAATTTTCCAACAATTGCCAAAAACTTTAAGCAAAAATCCTAAGCTCTATTTATAGTCCAATTTTAATTTTAATCGTGGCTCTATTTACAGTTCAATTTTAGCCTCAATCGTGGCTCTATTTATACTCCAATTTTAGCTTCAATCGTTGCTCAGTTTTTTTAGCTTCAATCATTCCTAAGTTTTTGGTTGAATCGTAGCTCCATTTATAGTCCAATTTTAACTTCAATCGTTGCTCAGTTTTTGGTTCAATCGTGGCTCTATTTGTAGTCCAATTTCAGCTTCAATCGTTGCTCTGTTTTTGGTTCAATCGTGGCTCTATTTACAGTCCAATTTTAGCTTCAATCGTGGCTCTATTTATAGTCCAATTTTATTTTCAATCGTGGCTCTATTTATACTCCAATTTTAGCTTCAATCGTGCCTCTATTTATACTCCAATTTTAGCTTCAATCGTGGCTCTATTTATACTCCAATTTTAGCTTCAATCGTGGCTTTTTTTATACTCCAATTTTAGCTTCAGTCGTAGACTTTCAATATATTAAACATTAAATCTCTCTAATTGCCTACGAACTGAATAACAGCTTAACAAATTTCAATTTAGAAATTTCAAGTTTTTTTCTTGACTTTGTGACGATTTTGGCAAATAACTTTTCTTAAAAGAAAAGGAAAATTTTTGTAAAAAAAATTTTGAGAATGCCAATACCTTCATTGATAACACGAAGCTAATTTCTTTAAATTTTATTAAATCTCTATATTTTAAAAAATTCTCAAAGTTCATACAAATTTCGAAAAATTTCAAATGAATGTTTTCAAGATTTTTTCTAAATATCTTTTGTGTTAAGTAAAGGATTTTTTTTCTAAAAACATGTTAGGATAGTCCATGCCTTTAGTTAAAGTACCATTCAAATTTCATTCAATTATCTTTATTTCTTTAATTTTAAAAATTTTTCAAAGTTCATACAAATTTTAAAAAATTCCTAAAAAAACTTTGAAAATTGTAACGATTTTTGCAAATAAGTTTTCAAGCAAGAAAAGGAGAATTTTTGTATAAAAATCTTATGAAAGCCAATGCTTTTGGTAATAAGAAAAAGAACATTATTTTCAATTTGTTTAAACTCCTGAATTTTAAAAAATTCTCAAAGTTCATACAAATTACGAAAAATTTCCAAATAAATGTTTTCAAGCATTTTTCTAAACATCTTTTTTGTTAAGTAAAGGAATTTGTTTTATAAAATTATCTTATGAAAGTCCATACATTCAGTAAAAGTTCCAATTAAATTTCTTTAAATTATCTTTATTTCCTTAATTTTAAAAAATGTTCAAAGTTCATACAAATTTTGAAAAATTATAAAAAAAATTAGAAAACTACGAAGATTTTTGCAAATAACTTTTCTTAAAAGAAAAGGAAAATTTTTATAAAAAAATCTTGTGAATGCCAATGCCTTCATTCATAATACAAATTTAATGGCTTTGAATTTTATTAAATCTTTATATTTTAAAAAATTCTCAAAGTTGATACCAATTTTGAAAAATTTCCAAAGAAATGTATTCAAACATTTTTCCAAATAACTTTTGTGTTAAGTAAAGGATTTTTTTTAAAATAATCATATAAATGTCAATACTTTCAGAGAAAATTTCGACTAAACTTTTTTTAATTATCTTTACTCGCTTAATTTTAAAAAATTTTCAAACTTCATAAAAATTTTAAAAAATTCCTAAAAAAAATTAGAAAATTGTTAAGATTTTCGCAAATAACTTTTCGTGCAAGAAGAGGAAAATTTTTCTAAAAAAATCTTGTGAATGCCAGTACTATCATTGATAGCGCAAAGTAAATTTCTTTGAATTTTATTAAATCTCTATATTTTAAAAAATTCTCAAAGTTCATACAACTTACGAAAATTTTCCAAATAATAGTTTTCAAACATTTTTCCAAATAACTTTTGTATTAAGTAAAGGAATTTTTTCCTAAAATAGTCCTATGAAAGTTCAAACCTTCAGTAAAAGTTCCAACCAAATTTGTTTCAATTATCTTTATTTCCTTAATTTTAAAAAATTTTCAAAGTTCATACAAATTTTGAAAAGTTCCTAAAAAAAAATTAGAAAATTGTAACGATTTTTGCAAATTACTTTTCATGCAAGAAAAGGAAAATTTTTCTATAAAAATCTGGAGAAAGCCAATACCTTCATTGATAACACAAAGCTAATTTCTTTGAATTTTATTAAGTCTCTGTATTTTACAAAATTATCAAAGATCATAAAAATTTTGAAAAATTTCCAAAAAACTATGTTTCAAACATTTTTCCATATAACTTTTGTATTAAGTAAAGGAATTTTTTCGTAAAATAATTCTATAAAAGTCCAAACCTTCAATTATCTTTATTTTCTTAATTTTAAAAAATTTTCAAATTTCATAAAAATGTTGAAAAATTTCAAATAATTTTTCATGCAAGAAATGGAAAATTTTTCTAAAAAAATCTTGTGAATGCCAATGCCTTCATTCATATCACAAAACTAGTTGCTTTGAATTTTATTAAATCTATATATTTTAAAAAATTCTCAAAATTGATACCAATTTTGAAAAATTTCCAGAGAAATATTCTCAAACATTTTTCTAAATATCTTTTGTGTTAAGTAAAGGATTTTTATTCTAAAAGCATGTTAGAATAGTCCACACCTCCAGTAAAGATTTCCATCAAATTTCTTTCATTTATCTTTATTTACTTAATTTTTAAAAATTCTCAAAATTCATAAAAATTTTGAAAAATTCCAAAAAAAAAAAAAAAATTTAAGATTTTTGCAAATAACTTTTCATGCAAGAAAAGGACATTTATCTAAAAAAAATCTTGTGAAAGCCAATAACTTTATTGATAACACAAAGCAAATTTCTTTGAATTTTATTAAATTTCTATATTTTAAAAAATTCTCAAAGTTGATACCAATTTTGATAATTTTCTAAATGAATGTTTTCAAGCTTTTTTCCTAATATCCTTGGTGTTAAGTAAAAGAATTATTTTCTAAAATAATCATATAATAGTCCATACCTTCAGTAAAAGTTCTAACCAAATTTCTTTCATTTATCTTTATTTCCTTAATTTTAAAAAATTTTCAAAATTCATAAAAATTTTTAAAAATTCCTTTTCTAAAAATATCTAATAAAAGTCCACGGCTTTAGGAAAAATTTTATCTAAGTCTCTTGCAATTATCTTTAACCGCTTAGTTTTAAAAAATTTTCAAATATCATACAAATTTTTAAAAATTCTATAGAAAATTGTTAAGATTTTTGCAAATAACTGTACTTGCAAGCAAAGGAAAAATTTTCTAAAAAAATCCTGTGAATGCCAATGCTTTAGGTAATAATACAAAGGAAATTTCGTTCAATTTTGTTAAGCCTCTATATTTTAAAAAATTCTAAAATTTCATACAATTTTCGAAAAATGTTCAAAGAAATGTTTTCATGTTTTTTTCAAAATATCTTTTGTTTTAAGTAAAATAATTTTTTTCGTAAAATAATCCTATAAAAGTCCAAACCTTCAGTAAAAGTTCCAACCAAATTACTTTTAATTATCTTTATTTCCTTAATTTTAAAAAATTTTCAAAGTTCATACAAAATTTTGAAAAATTCCAAAAAAAAAAAAAAAAATTAGAAAATTATGACGATTTTTGAAAATAACTTTTCATGCAAAAAAAGGAAAATTTTTCTAAAAAAATCTTGTGAAAGCCAATAACTTCATTGATAACACAAAGCAAATTTCTTTGAATTTTATTAAATCTCTATATTTTAAAAAATTCTCAAAGTTGATATAAATTTTGAAAAATTTCCAAAGAAATGTTTTCAAACATTTTTCTAAATAACTTTTGAGTTAATTAAAGGAATTTTTTTCTAAGAACATCTAATAAAAGTCCACAGCTTCTGCAAAAATTTTAAATAAATTAAATTTTTTTTAGATTTTCTTTACTGAAAACTGGTTTTTAATAAGAACTTAGGGCCAAATTTAATGGGGCTGCAATGTAACCATCCAGTTACATTTGTCCCCTGAATGCCATGACTGCCTTACACTGATTTACAGCTATAAATGAGAGATTAATTCTAAACTCGCCTGCTAATTCACTTAATTTACAAAGTAATTATCCAACAAAATTTGTTCTCTGGTTATCATGAGTGTCGAATATCTTCCAAATAAGTGATTAATTTTAAGCTCGCTGTTTAATTAATGTCAGAATTGTAATTTTAAAACTTGTTTCGAATTATTACTCAAATTCTTTGGTTTTAATAGCAAAATCTTGTGAATAATTTATTAAAATTTGTCTAGTAGTTCGTATTTACCTTTCTGTGTTGAAAAATCTATTAAATTATTAGCTAAGCTCAATCATATGTTGTCAGACTTTATGATTACGGTAATTTTTCTTGAGAATGTTTTTTTTTTATTTTACAAAAACTCCTTTTTCTCACTTATACACTAACACTACCTTTTACTCTACATACTAGAAATGACTCCAATTGCATTTCCTTCCAATGTGTTTAAACTGTTTGTTGTTGTTCCTTTTCCAAATTTCTTGGAAGTTTGCCGATTTCCCTTAAAACTGGAAATTGCGTAATTTTGCTAAACTTCCATTCGTTTTGTTGTTCGTTCGTTTGTAATAAATGTATGTCGTTAATGTTTTTGTTATTGTTGCACTACTTATTCGTTTGTTTTCACAGAGAACATCGTGGCAAATCGTGTTTGTTTGCTCTCTGTGCATTGAAATCCTGTCGTGTTGTGGTTTAAAGAAGAATAACAGTTGTTCTGCAGACGTTGAAAGTTAAACTTGGTCGTTTGAAAAAAAAGAGTTTAAAAAAGAAAAAAAATCTGAACAATTTTATAAAATTAAAAGTTTTTTTTTATAAAAAGTGTTGAACATTTGCTAACAAATTTAAAGAAATTGTTAATGAAGTTTAAATAATAAAAGATTTTAAAGAATTTAAAAACAATTTTAAATAATTTAAGGACTTTTTAATGAAAAACAAAGAACTTTGTAATCAAATTGAAAGTTGTTATTAAATAAAAATACAAATTACTAAAAGGTAAACATACTTATAAACTAAAATAGTAATTATATTTTAAGAAAAGGTTAAGGAAATGTTTAATTAAAACCAGACCTTTCTAGTTTGCATTTAAACAAAATTTGTTTGTTGTTAATTAAAGGACATTTTCTAGTGGTTATATAAACCACATGAAATTAGCTAAGGTTTTAAACAAATTTATATATCTGTAGATAAAAATAAAAAATAATTTAATATAAAACGGAAGATTTTCTTTAATATTTTATGGAAAAACTGACTTTCATATAACAAAAAAATTCTTAGAAAATTTTTAAAAAATTTTTAAAGTAAAATTTACACTTAAACAAGTAAGAGTCTTATATACCCTTCACCAAATCATACTTTAAGATAAAGATTAAAAAAAAAATTTTTTGTGAAAAAAATTTTTTTGAGGAAAAAAAATTGTTAAAAAAATTTTTTTCCCGATTTTGATCCATTGTCGGTCCAAATTATTATGTTGTTATATACATCGTTGGAAAGGTCGTTGAAATGTCTATCATTAGACATCCATATTGTTTTTATTAATGACTTAATAATCCAGATATAAATAAATACAAAATTTGTCAACAACAATCGAGGTAGTCGTGGTTTTATGCTTATATCTCAGCCATTTGTGGGCCGATTTTCTCAATTTTAAATAGCATCCGAACCGGGACTATAGCGGATATCCTGAAGTATGAATCATTTATAAAATATATTTGGGGGCTATGGAAAGTTGATTTCAACATACAGATGGACATGGCTATATGATAGAAATATGTAGAAATTTCAAATAAAATTACAAAATGACGGCTATAATAACTTTGGTACACAAATCTTCATAAATCTTAATCATGTTTTATTTGTACAACTCTTCAGGCTAAATATATCCTTATTTTTAAGTTTAAATTCATAAAATTTCTCTAAAAATAATGGATTTTGTATGATAATAGAATCAAGTAATACAAAACTTTTTAATTCATTCTCTTTCGGCATAGTTCCGGATAGAAATATTCTTTATTCATGCTCAAGTTACAGTCTCCAGTAACCGTAACAGTTTATCCGTTTTGTTCAAAGAAGTATGCCCGATAATACAGGGTACAGAAACTGCAATTCCCTCTCATGCAGTATTTCTGTGTTGAAACCATCCTATATGCTTTAATTTTGTTTGTTTACGTTGTCGTTCAGATCAAAATGAGTCTCATCAGACATGAAAAGACAATTCAGTTTTCCTGTATTTCCATATGTTTACTTTAAACACCAAGACAAACATTTGAAAAATTCGATCTTTTTCATTTCATATCAAATGTAATTTCTTAACTCTCATCAAATCTTTGAGAAAATTAAAGAAATTTCGTTGTTTTTACAACATTATTGTTGAGAAAGGTTTCAATTGCTATTAAAGCATTCTCAAACCATGACATTTGAAAAAGCTTTAGAATTCAAATCTTTCTCAATTTAAGATTACAACTTTGTGATGGCGGGGTTTAATGGAATTTCAATTTTGAATGAATTTTCAAAAATGAATTTTCAAATCATTGAGAAAATTTTGGAATAAACATTATTTACAAAACATTGTTGCTGTGAAATACGTAATATAAAAAGCATTCTCAAACCTGTACATTTGAGAAAGTCTTTGATTTCAAATCATTCTCAATTTATGTTTAAAACTCCCTGTTAGCTGAGTTAAATCTCAAATTCTTACAAATTCTCCAAGAAATATGCAAATTTGATACTTTTTCCCAAAAAAGTAGAAAAAAAAAGTTTTCAATTTAAGATAATTTGTTAATAAAGGAAAATGCATCAACAAATTGTTGTGAGCAATAAAAAAAACCTTTAAAAACGTTTATTGAAAGAACTTTAATTGAAGCAACTTTTTTTAATAGAAGCAACTTTAATACAACTTTGGTGGGGGGATGTTTTAGAAGCAGAAAATTTATTGGGAGGTGAATTTTCATAGACACAACTTTTATTGAAAATTCATTAATTGAAGCAATTCTTCACACTAACTTTACGTAGAACCACTTTAATTCCAGCAACTGTGACCTAACTTTTGTTGCCTTCACTTAAGCAACTTTTATTGAAAGCTCTCTAATTGAAGAAACTGTTTTCAATCATTTTAACTGAAGCCAGTTTATTGCAGTATAATTTATTGAAGGAACTTGATTTGAAGCAACTTCTTTTAATACAAGCAACTTCAATACAGGCTACTTCAAATGGAAGCAACTTTGATGGGGGGATGTTTTTAGAAGCAGCAAGTTTATTGGGGGGGTGAAGTTTCATAGACCCAATTTTTATTGAAAATTCACTAATTGAAGCAATTCATTTCACTAAAGGCCACTTTAATTCCAGCCATTTTTAAATAATATTTATTGTCATTACTTTTATTGAAAGCACTCTTATAGAAGCAATTTTATAGCAGGAGCCATCTTTGAAGGCACTTTAAATAAAGCAACTATTATTGCAGCAACTTTGGAATAACTTTTAATGCCAGCACTTTAGCAACTTGTATTGAAAGGATTCTAATTGAAGCAATTCTTTTCAGTAACTTTACATAGGGCCACCTTAATTCCAGCAACTTTTAAATAACACTTATTCCCTGCACTTCAGCAACTTCTATTGAAAGTAAGAAGCCTTCTTTGAAGTAACTTCAATTGCAACAACTTTGAAATAACGCTTTTTGCCGGCCCTTTAGCAACTGTTATTCCAAGGATTGTAATTGAAGCAACTGTTTTTAATAATTCTAACTAATTCAACATTAGTTGCAACCTTCTTTGAAGCAACATTTATTGCCTGCACTTTAGCAACTTTAATTGAAAGCAACTGTTTTCAATAATTTTGAATGAATTAACTTTATAGCAAAAGCCATCTTTGAAGTCACTTTAACTAAAGCAAATTTAATTGCAGCAACTTTGAAATAACATTTATTGACGGCCCTTTAGCAACTGTTATTCCAAGGAATGTAATTGAAACAAATGTTTTTAATAATTTCAACAGAAGTAACTTTATTGCACTAGCCTTCTTTAAAGCAACTTCTATTGCCTGTACTTTAGCAACATTAATTGAAAGCACTCTTATAGAAGCAACTGTTTTTAATAATTTTTACTTAAGCAACTTTATTACAACTTTAATTCCAGCAACGTTGGAATTGCTTTTATTGCCTCCACTTTAGCAACTGTTATTGAAAAGATTCTAATTGAAGCAACTGTTTTTAATAATTTTGACTCAAGCTACTTTATAGCTGTAGCCTTCTTGAAGCAACTTTTATTGCCTGCTCTTTAGCAACTTTAATTGAAAGCACTCTTACAGAAGCAACTGTTTTTAATAATTTTAACTAAAGCAACTTTATTGCAGTAGCCTTCTTTGAAGTAACTTTTATTGCCTGGTACTTTACCAACTATTATTCTAGCAGTTTGGTGTTAAGCAACTTTTATTGGCCCCAACTTTTGTTGAGGAAACTTCTATTGCCCAACTGTTGTTGCAGTAGCCTTATTTGAAGTAACTTTTATTACCTGGCGCTTTACCAACTATTATTCCAGCAGTTTGGTGTTAAGCAACTTTTATTGGCCCCAACTTTTGTTGAGGAAACTTCAATTGCCCAACTGTAGCCTTATTTGAAGTAACTTTTATTGCCTGGTGCTTTACCAACTATAATTCCAGCAGCTTGATACAAAGCAACTTTTATTGCCTGGCACTTTACCAACTATTATTCCAGTAGCTTGACACAAAGCAACTTTTATTGCCCCAGCAGCTTTTGTAGCAGCAACTTTTCATTACAGCTGCTTGCGTTGAAGCCACTTCTATTGCTCCTAGTTTTGTTTAGGTAACTTTTATTGCCCTGACTTTAGCAACTTCTGTTGCAGCAACTATTATTGACTCAATATTAGCAGCAACTTTTTACTACAGCTGTTAGCGTTGAAGCAACTTCTATTGCTCCCAGTTTTGTTCAGGTAACTTTTATTGCCTTGACTTTAGCAACTTTTGTTGCGGAAACTTAAATTGCTTCAACTTTTCTTGAAGCAACTTTTATTGCCCAAAAATTTAGTAGCTACTTTTATTGCCACAACTTTTGTTGTTGCAACTTAGATTGCTTCTACTTTACAGGCCTCTTTTTCTTATTTAAAAAGTTCTATATAGTATTTCATTGATTATTTTTAGGTGCTGTTGCCAAAAACTTACTTAAAACTTAATTTAATCGATTCTTTAGCAGGTTGTTATGCCAGCAACTAGCTTTTAAGCCGGTTTGATTGATTGTCTACCTATTATGCTCCAATTGCTGCAAATGCCGCAACAATTAAGAAAATATAAGAAATTTTGTTATTGTTTCTTGGTTATCGCTAACTTTCGTTTGTTTTTTTTTTTTAAACGATGACGAAGTTTTTTTTAAAAAAAAAGGAGTTGTATAACTCACGTTATATGCCATATATATATAAAAGCCATATCCTTACATGTCTACTATTTGGCTCCATTTAGGCGGCTAATGGTATTTTTTTGTGTGGCTTATATGTTTGAAACGCTTTGATGTTGTGCTAATGCGAAACAAAACCAACAACACACAAAAAGCTGATTTGGAAAAGCAGCTGTTGTTGTGTTTTTTTTTTGTTGTTTTCTTAGCCTTTTGCTAAAAACAACAAACATATTTAGTTATTATTTTTGGCTTTTAGCCAAACACGAAAGTGGTCGTGTTTTAAATAACAAAAAAAAAAAAAAAAAAACAATAACAAAATCTAACAAACACGAAGCAGTTTAGTGCATGCATACGATGAGCAAAATTTCCCTTCACTGGAATATTTATCGAATATGAATGTATTTGTTAGTGGAAGTAAAAGAAAAAAGCACATGCTTTGTCGTGGAAGTAGGAGGTGAGGCAGAAAGGAGGTTGAGAATAAGGAAGCAAAGAAAACAGGATAACCCTTATGAGACTAGAGCAGACATGAACAACAGCTCTGAAATGAAAAATCAGTCTTCGTCGAGCTTTCAAAACGTGTGCAACTAAGAAAACAATTGCAAGAAATACAAAAAATCTAAAATACCAGTGAAAATATATAAAGGAATTTAAAATAATGGTAATAAAACAAAAATTACTAAAAATTAAAAAAAAATTATTAACAAAATTTATAAAAAAAAAAATATAAACAAATTAAATAAAATTGAAATAATTATTATAAATGAAATAAATAACCATCTTTAAAACAATTTGCAGCAAGCAAACTTACAAAAATTAAAAACCATTGAAATGTTTCAGAGAAAATTAAAAAAAATTATTATAAATTAAATAAATTTAAAACAATTAGAAGCTTAACATATGAAAAATTTAAGAAATTTAAAAAAAAAATTTAAACAATTTTGTTTTTTTTTAAACAAAATTTCTATAAACAAGCTTAAATTTTAAATTAAATCATAATTTTAAGCATATTATGTTACCCATTGCAACAAAATTAAAATTTCCCTGGTGTATGACTCAATTTTTTAGTGATAAGTTGAAAATCTTTTCATTTCCCTTATAAAATATATTAGTAAGGCTTAAAAAACTCCAATTTTTTAAACAAATCTACAATTTTCAAAGGACTCTCACTTAAATAAGTGTAATATCAAAGAAAACACTAACAACCAACATAATATTAACGGTATATTGTAAAGAAAAGAGTAAATTCTTTCATTTCCTCAATTAAACTAACGGGTTTTTGGGTGTAAGAGCAGAGAGTTAGTGTAATGCAGTGTTAGTGCGAGTGTGTGAGTGCGTGTTTCTCTGTTTCTTTATGCAACTCCGTTATAATTCGTGCATGAGTAATTCTGGCTCTGCTTGTGCATTTTAAACTATCTTATTGGAGTTGTTGTTTTATTTATTTCAAATACTCACACTCCTTGGTGTATGAGTAAGTCATTTAATACTAGTGTTTTGTTGTTATTGCTATTACATATTGACAAATATCCTACAATATACACTTCTTTCTACTTAGTATACAGTGCAGTTTTAGTATATATTCGTATAAATAGTGGAGTATTATAGAATATATACTATACAACAGTTTCGTTCTTTATTATTTGGTGGTGTTAGTGCTCTATTGATTCTTCTTTTGTGATCCTTTTTATTATTTTTTTCCGTTGTGTTCATATTTGTTTTATACAACTATGTGAATCGGTGCACAACCAGAACAAAAACAACAATAATTGTAGGAAAAATGTAATGAAAAAAAACTGTATATTCAAGTTGGATTTATATATTGAGTTTTGTCGGCAAAAGAAGTGTCAGTTTAATTTTATACACCGACGGGTGCGGTCCTTTTATTATAAAAAAAAAAATATCACATCTATCCTTTGAAACATTTAACATTTAACTCAAGTGTTTTCTATATGAAAAAAAAACAGATTTTTAAAACAAAAGTAAGAAAATCAATCAATAAAATTTATAAGAAAAAAAATTTCAACAAAAAGGACTCTCCAAAATAATTGAAAGGACTATATATTAAAACAAAATAAAGTGTTTTAAATTTACTATAAGAATTTTGTTTAAAAAATCAAACTTTTTTAAAAAAAAGTATTAAAAAAATTATATAAAAAGCACAAAATAATAAATGGAAAATTGTAATATAATATTGAAAAAATATTAAAGAAAAATATTGAAAAACTCACCCAGCAACTAAAAAATTTGGGAAAAATCTGCAAAAAAAAAAAGTTTAAGAAATTAAAATTTTAAAGTATTTAACAAGAATCAAAAAAAAAAGTATTTGAAAATTTTTAATTGAAAAAAATTTCAATATTTTTTTTTTTTTAAATTTGAATAATAATTCGTGAATTGAAAGTTGAAAAATATATTATTTTTAAATGAAATGTTATAAATAATTGAAACAAAAATTTAATTTTAATTTATAGTTATATAGGTCCTAATTGAGAAACACTCTAGGAAAACAATTCTTTTGTAAGAAAATCACTCAGTTTTTAAAAAATGTTTGAGTGTTTTTTATAAAAAAGCTTTAAAATTGTTTTCCTTTCGTGTTTCTGAATCAGGCCCATAATTTATATACCTGTGATTAACAATTTATTTAAGGAAAACTCTTGTGAAAATATAAAAAAATTCAGGACTTTACACAGAAAAACATTTAGTTCAGTTTCAAAACTCTTCTACATATATTTGAAATAGCTTATAGTTTACTTTAAGTTCAATACTAGTTCAGCTTTATATTATAGCCTGTTTCACAATATCGAAAGAAACATTTCGTTCGCATTCTAAGCGAAAGAAAACTGACTTTGGTTTCCCTAACTACATAAGTATTTGTGTGAACAAATCAGTTTTCTTTCGCTTAGAAGACGAACGTAATATTTCATTCGATATAGTGAAACAGGCTATTAGTTCTTGTTAACATCTAGTTTATTTCCATATTAGTTCTAGTCATTTAGTTTAGCTGTAGTTAAGCTCTAAAACGGCTTTAAATTTGTTCTCGAATGTAAATCAATTCTAGTTCAGTTCGTAATCTCTTCCAGTTCCTTTATAGTTAAGCCATAATACAGTTCTGGTTTAATTCTAGTTCAGTTCGTAAGCAGTTTGAAATATATTCTAATACATCTCAGTAAATCTGTTTTAAAACAGTTCTAGTTCTATTTCAATCAAAATCAGTTCAGAAAAATCAATACTATTTCAGTTTTACATAAAATCTAGTTCTGTTTGAAATCAATTCTACTTTAGTTCTTGTTTCGTTACTAAATCATTTTAATTTAATTCTATTTCAGTTTGAAATTATCCTAACCTCAATATTAGTACAATTAATCAGTTTTATATTGACTCTAGTTCAGTTTAAAATCAATTCTCGAGCAGTTTTAGTTCGTATCTACATCAGTTTAAAAACAATTCTAGTTTAGTTTTAAGTCAGTTTGAAATCAATTCTATTTAGGTTTGAAATCATTTCAAACTCAATATTAGTTCTGTTAATAAGTACGAAATCAATTCAAGTTGAGTTTTAAATCAATTTGAAATCAATTCCAAATAAGATCTTTAGATTGAAATCAGTTTGATATCAATTGCAGTCATGTTCTAATTCAAGTTCTAGTACAGGTTGTAGTTGAGGTTTTAGTTGAGGTGTTAGTTGAGGTTCTAGTTCAGGTTATAGTAGAGGTTCTACTTCAGGTTCTAGTTCATTTTCTAGTTCAGGTTCTGGTTCAGGCTCTAGTTCAGGTTCTAGTTGAGGTTATAGTTGAGGTTCTAGTTGGGGTTCTACTTCAGGTTCTAGTAAAGGTTGTAGTTGAGGTGTTAGTTGAGGTTCTAACTAGTTCAGGTTATAGTACAGGTTGTAGTTAAGATTCAAGTTGAGGTGTTAGTTGAGGTTCTAGTTGAGGTTATAGTTCAAGTTATACTTCAGGTTCTAGTTCAGGTTATAGTTCAGTTTCTAGTACAGGTTGTAGTTGAGGTTCTAATTGAGGTTCTAGTTCAGGTTCTAGTACAGGTTGTAGTTGAGGTTCTAGTTCAAGTTCAGGTTCAAGTTCAGGTTCTTGTTCAGGCTCTAGTAAAGGTTGTAGTTGAGGTTATAGCTGAGGTTTTAATTGAGGTTCTAGTTAAGGTTCCAGTTGAGGTTCCAGTTAAGGTTCTAGTTCAGCTTCTAGTACAGGTTGTAGTTGAGGTTTTAGTTGAGGTTCCTGTTCAAGTTCTAGTACAGGTTCAGAGCTGGTTCTAGTTGAGGTTCTAGTTCAGGTTCTTATTCAGGTTCTTGTTTAGGTTCTAGTTCAGGTTCTTGTTTAGGTTCTTGTTCAGGTTCTAGTTCAGGTTCTTGTTTAGGTTCTTGTTCAGGTTCTACCTGATGTTCTAGTAAAGGTTCTAGTTCAGTTCTAGTTCAGTTCTAGTTCAGTCCTAGTTCAGTTCTAGTTCAGTTCTAGTTCAGTTCTAGTTCAGTTCTAGTTCAGTTCTAGTTCAGTTCTAGTTCAGTTCTAGTTCAGTTCTAGTTCAGTTCTAGTTCAGTTCTAGTTCAGTTCTAGTTCAGTTCTAGTTCAGTTCTAGTTCAGTTCTAGTTCAGTTCTAGTTCAGTTCTAGTTCAGTTCTAGTTCAGTTCTAGTTCAGTTCTAGTTCAGTTCTAGTTCTAGTTCAGTTCTAGTTCAGTTCTAGTTCAGTTCTAGTTCAGTTCTAGTTCAGTTCTAGTTCAGTTCTAGTTCAGTTCTAGTTCAGTTCTAGTTCAGTTCTAGTTCAGTTCTAGTTCAGTTCTAGTTCAGTTCTAGTTCAGTTCTAGTTCAGTTCTAGTTCAGTTCTAGTTCAGTTCTAGTTCAGTTCTAGTTCAGTTCTAGTTCAGTTCTAGTTCAGTTCTAGTTCAGTTCTAGTTCAGTTCTAGTTCAGTTCTAGTTCAGTTCTAGTTCAGTTCTAGTTCAGTTCTAGTTCAGTTCTAGTTCAGTTCTAGTTCAGTTCTAGTTCAGTTCTAGTTCAGTTCTAGTTCAGTTCTAGTTCAGTTCTAGTTCAGTTCTAGTTCAGTTCTTGTTCAGTTCTAGTTCAGTTCTAGTTCAGTTCTAGTTCAGTTCTAGTTCAGTTCTAGTTCAGTTCTAGTTCAGTTCTAGTTCAGTTCTAGTTCAGTTCTAGTTCAGTTCTAGTTCAGTTCTAGTTCAGTTCTAGTTCAGTTCTAGTTCAGTTCTAGTTCAGTTCTAGTTCAGTTCTAGTTCAGTTCTAGTTCAGTTCTAGTTCAGTTCTAGTTCAGTTCTAGTTCAGTTCTAGTTCAGTTCTAGTTCAGTTCTAGTTCAGTTCTAGTTCAGTTCTAGTTCAGTTCTAGTTCAGTTCTAGTTCAGTTCTAGTTCAGTTCTAGTTCAGTTCTAGTTCAGTTCTAGTTCAGTTCTAGTTCAGTTCTAGTTCAGTTCTAGTTCAGTTCTAGTTCAGTTCTAGTTCAGTTCTAGTTCAGTTCTAGTTCAGTTCTAGTTCAGTTCTAGTTCAGTTCTAGTTCAGTTCTAGTTCAGTTCTAGTTCAGTTCTAGTTCAGTTCTAGTTCAGTTCTAGTTCAGTTCTAGTTCAGTTCTAGTTCAGTTCTAGTTCAGTTCTAGTTCAGTTCTAGTTCAGTTCTAGTTCAGTTCTAGTTCAGTTCTAGTTCAGTTCTAGTTCTAGTTCAGTTCTAGTTCAGTTCTAGTTCAGTTCTAGTTCAGTTCTAGTTCAGTTCTAGTTCAGTTCTAGTTCAAGTTCAGTTCTAGTTCAGTTCTAGTTCAGTTCTAGTTCAGTTCTATTTCAGTTCTAGTTCAGTTCTATTTCAGTTCTAGTTCAGTTCTAGTTCAGTTCTAGTTCAGTTCTAGTTCAGTTCCAGTTCAGATCTAGTTCAGTTCTAGTTCAGTTCTAGTTCAGTTCCAGTTCAGTTCTAGTTCAGTTCAGGTTCTAGTTCAGGTTCTAGTTCAGGTTCTTGTTCTTGTTCAGGTTCTAGTTCAGGTTCTAGTTTAGGTTATAGTTCAGGTTCTAGTTCAATTTCTAGTTGAGGTTCTAGTTGAATTTCTAGTAGAGGTTCTAGTTCAGGTTCTAGTAGAGGTTCTAGTTCAGGTTCTAATTCAGGTTCTAGTTCAGTTCTATATCAGTTCTGTTTCAGCTCCAGATGACATTTACATCACTTCTAGTTTAGTTGAAATCAATTTGAAATGAAATATATTTTAGTTTGAAACATGTTCTATATCAATTTTAGTTCACATTGAAATCAAACCCAGTTCAGTTTGAAAACAGCTTGATGCCAATTCTAGTTAAGCTTGAAATTAGTTTCAATTCACTTTTAAAATAAGTTTGAAATTAATTATATTTAAGTTCGAAAACATTCTAAACATAGTTCAGTTTGAACTCCGTTCTGTTTCAGTTTTAAAACAGTTTGAAATCAATTCTATTTCAGTTTGAAATCAGTTCGATATGAATTATACTTAGGGCCTGTTTCACGATGTCGAAAGAAAAATGATTCGAAAAAAATTGTATGAAAAACACTCAGTTTTTAAAATTCTTTCGAATAGTTTTCATACAAATTTGTTCGAATCATTTTTCTTTCGACATCGTGAAACAGGCCTTTAGTTGTGTTCTAGTTTTGTTAAGCAGTTTGATATCAATTCAAGTTCTATTCTAAATCAGTTGGAAAACAGTTTTGGTTTGAAATTATTTCGAATTTAATTACACTTCAGTTAATCTGTATATAAGCAATTCATACTTAGATCTAAATTATTATATGAAATTAATTCTAGTTCTGTGTAAAATCTAATCTATTCCAGTTTGAATTACATTTGATATTAATACAGGATAAGTTCTTGTTCTATTCTACATCAGTTTAAAATCATTTATGTTTCAGTTAATTCAGTTCTTGTTCAGTCAGTTTCAAAACAACTCAAGTTCAGTTCTAAATAAAATCCAGCTCAGCTATGTTAAGTTCTATTCTATGAATAATATGAAGGTTCCCCGATAGACTAGTCGATAGTGTGCTGGACTATTAATCTGAGGGTTGTGGGTTCGATTCCCGCCGGAGACTCTGGGTGTATCTGCAGACAAGCAAAACGCTTCGCAGTTGGTGTTTGTTTTTTTTTTAAATCTAATACATGTAAGTTTTGGTTCAGTTTTTTTGTTCAAAACGTAGATCATATAAGATTTTAGGAACTCTAACGTATATTAAGTGTTCAATTCAGAGATGACTACTAGATTGGCAACTGAAAGCCAAAAACCTAATTCATGAGAATGCATTGCCTTGTATTTTGTTATTGTATCTCTCATATGGGAGAAAAGAGAGTAATTTTGATGAATTTTTTGAATTTATATTTCGCTCTCCTCATTCTATGGTTCAATCCATTATATCTTTGTTAGTTTTGAATGGATTTGGCTGATTTTTAATACCAATCTTTGTAGGACTATTGAAAACAAAAATATTGAACTAAATTTTAATTTGAAATGTTTCTAAGTTGTGAAAGCTGATTTAAACACACACTAATATCCAGAAAGTCATTTGTAGAAGTTTCTGATTAAAAATAGAATGAAAACTTTAGAAATTCGCTAAAATAGTTATAAAATTAAATATAGAGTAGCTTAATCAAAACATAACTATTCATTAGCTACTATCTCAGTTTTTCTCGAACTGATTTAGATGATTTTTGAAACAGAGTTTTTGTGCAACTGTAAAAAATATGAAAATTGCATTATTGAAAGATTTTTGTTTAATCGTTTTCCTTTTAATCTCTTTAAATAGCTTTACTTTGTAAAACTAAAGACTTTCATCAGCTAAAGTGCTGTATTAGCTTGTATATTCATTATCCTTTTAAACCTTATGGTTTTATTACTTTCTATTACTTTACTTGACTCTTTTTTTTGTGTTAAATTCCCCATATAGTTGCTTTCAGTTAGAAGAATTTATCCAGAATTTATAAACTCTACCCCCCCCCCCCCCCCAAAAAAAACAAAATGTCTTATTTTTGTCTTAGTTTTACTACGATTATCACACCCACACGATTTTGGAAATGAGATCTTAGATAAGGACAACAACTTTTACTTCAAAAAGAAGATAAAATATTAAGTTTTATTTTCATGAAGAGCAGTTTGTTTGTGTTGTTTTTTTTGGCCATAAACATATTTTTTTTTTTTTGCCAAAAAAAAAGGTCAAATTTGTGTGTGTGAGAAAATGAAAAGTTATACAACACAAGACAGCACTTAAAATTGACGACAGACTGACGCGTGTGTTCTAGAAAAATGAAAAAAAAAAATAAAACAGCAAAAAGAAAAATGAAAATTTTGTAGCCGGTGGATGTTGATTTTTGCAAATACTTTGAAGACGGCTGGAAAAGTTTCTTAGTATTTGTTGGAGGGTTTTTGTTTTGTATTTTTTCGGTTAAAAACAAAACAAGAACACAAAAACATTAAAAGTAAATGATGTTGAAGTTACCACAAGAAAACTACCAAGTATAAAAATAAATAAAACTGGCAAAAAAAAAAAGACACATACAGAATGTTTGAGAAATGGTCTTATAACAGGGGCAATAAAAATATGGCTGCACAAAAAAAAAAAACTAAACAAGAAAAAAAAGGATGAGTAATGGCTTAAGGAATTTAGCAAGCAACAAAACATCTTTAAGGAAATAAGAATTTAAAGCTATGTTATAACTTAAATAAAGGAAAAACAACTTCAAATACTAAAATCCCTAAAAATAGTTGCAATTAAGGACTTAAAGGATCAATAAAAAGACAAAAGAAATATATATAATTCCAGAATTTGACTGCTCCAAAATAAGAGCGCACGCATACAAAGGTTGTAGCGGGCCAAAACCTGAAACTAATTCAGCTATTCCCTAATAAATTTCCTTTCAATGAATTCCCTAAACAATTTCTATCATAAAATTTGACATGAAAGGATTTTTTCATAATTTTACAACTTTATTAAGGTTTATTTTGTCAAAGATTTCCAAATATTTGCCTGTAAATTTTCATAATTTCTCTTCAAAACTCATGTATGATTATATAAAGTCATAATATAACATCCCTATTAAAATATAACATGAAAATGAAATGGACTACATGTATTTGATTCCACAACACAGACAGACAGACAAGCCGTTGTTGTTGTTGTTGCCTCAGGCCATAAAAATAGCACACAAAATTTCATCCATCAATGTCTGAACACATCATCTACGAAATATAAAAATAACAATAATAATAACAACTACAAAAAAAAAAAAAACAAATAAAAAACATATTATAAGTAAAAATAACACAAAAAGGCAAGAAGGAAAAACTTCACAAAAAAAGAAAGAAAAAAAAAACAAAGACGAAGCTAAAAAAAAAATCCCATACTAGGAAATGTTTACACAAAAATTACACGCAGAATATTAAAAGAAAAAGAAGGAGTCATATTAAGAAATAGTTTTTAAAGGAAATATTACAAATCTGGGAGTTTATAAAAAACGATTTTAGTTTAATTCGAATCATTCCTAAATAAGTTTCTCAACAATTCCTGCATAATTCTAAATCAGTTTTACATCAGTTCTAGTTCAGGTTCTAGATCAGATTCTTTTTATACCCTTCACCATGAGTGGCAAGGGTATATATATGTTTGTCATTCCGTTTGTAATTTCTACATTTTTCATTTAGGACCCCACAAAGTATATATATTCTGGATCGTTATATATAGCGAAGTCGATATAGCCATGTCCGTCTGTATGTTGAAATCAACTTTCCGTAGCCCCCAAATAACTTACAAACATTACTGATACATCAATATATCGGGAATTCTTCCGGCTCGGTCGCTATTTAAAATCGAGAAAATCAGCCCACAAATGGCTGAGATATAAGGAAAAAACCGGGACAACCTCGATTTTTGTCCTATTTTTTATCTATATCTGGATTATTAAGTCATTAATATAGACAATATGTATATCTAATGATAGATATTTCAAAGTCTATTGATAATTTTTTTTCACTAATGAATTCAAAAAAAAAAAAAAATTTAAAAAAAAATTGGAAAAAATTAAAAAAAAAAAATTATAAAAAAATTGAAAACAATTGAAATTTTTTTAAATTTTGAAAAAAAATTTTGAAAAAAAAAATTTAATTTTGTTACCTAAAAATATTTAAAATTTTTATTTTAAAGTATAATTTGGTGAAGGGTATATAAGATTCGGCACAGCCAAATATAGCCGAATTCTAGTTCAGATTCTTAATCAGTTCTAGTTTAGTTCAATTCTAGTTCAGTTCTAGTACAAGATCTAGTTCTGGTTCTGGTTCTAGTTCAGGTTCTAGTTCACGTTCTAGATCACGTTCTGGTTCAGATTCTTGATCAGTTTTAGTTCAGATTCTTAATCAGTTCTAGTTTTGTTCAATTCTAGTTCAGGTCCTAGTTCAGATTCTTAATAAGTTCTAGTTTAGTTCAATTCTACTTAGTACAGGTTCTAGTTCTGGTTCTAGTTGAGGTTCTAGTTCAGGTTCTTGTTCAGGTTCTAGATCAGATTCTTGTTCAGTTCTAGTTTAGTTCAATTCTAGTTCAGGTTCTAGTTAAGGTTCTAGCTCAGGTTAAAGTTCTGGTTCTAGTTCAGGTTCTAGTTTAGTTCAATTCTAGTTCAGGTTCTAGTTCAGGTTCTAATTCAGTTCTAGTTCAGATACTAATTCAGTTCTAGTTCAGCTTCTAGTTCAGGTTCTGGTTCAGGTTCTAGTTCAGATTCTGGTTCAGGTTCTAGTTCAGATTCTGGTTCAGGTTCTAGTTCAAGTTCAAGTTCTAGTTCAGGTTCTAGTTCTAGTTCAATTTCTAGTTGAGGTTATACTTGAGGTTCTAGTTCAGGTTCCAGTTCTGGTTCTAGTTCAAGTTCTAGTTCAGTTTCTAGTGAAGGTTCTAGTTCAGGTTCTAGTTCAGGTTCTAGTTTAGGTTCTAGTTCAGGTTCTAGTTCAGTTTCTAGTTCAGTTTCTAGTTGAGGTTCTACTTGAGGTTCTATCTGAGGTTCTAGTTGAGGTTCTAGTTGAGGTTCTAGTTGAGGTTCTAGTTGAGGTTCTAGTTCAGGTTCTTGTTCAGGTTCTAGTTGAGGTTCTAGTTCAGATTCTAGTTCAGATTCCAATTCAGTTCTAGATCAGTTCTAGTTCAGATTTTGGTCCAGGTTCTTGTTCAGGTTCTAGTTCTGGTTCAGGTTTTAGTTCAGGTTCCAGTTCAGGTTCTTGTTCATTTCTAGTTTAGTTCAATTCTATTTAAGGTTTTAGTTTAGGTTCTAGTTCAAGTTCTAGTTCAGGTTCTAGTTCAGGTTCTAGTTGAGTTTCTAGTTGAGGTTCTACTTGAGGTTCTAGTTCAGGTTCTATTTCAGTTCTAGTTCAGGTTCTAGTTCAGTTTCTAGTTGAGGTTCTAGCTGAGGATCTACACCATTTCCAATTGTATTTCAGAAGTTTCCAATTGTATTTCAGAAAATTCCAATTGAATTTCAGAAGTTTCTATTTATATTTCAGAAGTTTCCAATTGAATTTCAGAAATTTCCAATTATATTTCAGAATTTTCTAATTATATTTCAGAATATTCCAATTACATTTCAGAAGTTTCCATTTATATTTCAGAACTTTCTAATTGTATTTCAGAAATTTCTAATTGTATTTCAGAATTTTCCAATTGTATTTCAGAAATTTCCAATTGTATTTCAGAAGTTTTAATTTATACTTAAAATGTTTCTAATTGTATTTCAGAAATTTCCAATTGTATTTCAGAATTTTCCAATTGTATTTCAGAAATGTCCATTTGTATTTCAGAAAATTCTGATAGCAATTCCAATGGAAATTTCTGAAATACAAATAGAAAATTCTGAAATACAAATAGGAATTTCTGAAATACAATTGGAAATTTCTGAAATACAATTAGAAACTTTTTAAGTATAAATTAAAACTTCTGAAATACAAATGGAAATTTCTAAAATACAATTGGAAAATTCTGAAATACAATTAGAAAATTCTGATATACAATTAGAAAGTTCTGAAATATAAATGGAAACTTCTGAAATGTAATTGGAATATTCTGAAATATAATTAGAAAATTCTGAAATATAATTGGAAATTTCTGAAATTCAATTGGAAACTTCTGAAATATAAATAGAAACTTCTGAAATTCAATTGGAATTTTCTGAAATACAATTGGAAACTTCTGAAATACAATTGGAAATGGTGTAGTTCAAGTTCTATTTCAGTTCTAGTTCAGGTTTTAGTTCAGTTTCTAGTTCAGTTACTAGTTGAGGTTCTACTTGAGGTTCTAGTTCAGGTTCTATTTCAGTTCTAGTTGAGGTTCTAGTTCAGGTTCCGGTTCAGGATCTAGTTGAGGTTCTAGTTCAGGTTCCAGTTCAGGTTCTAGTTGAGGTTATACTTGAGGTTCTTGTTCTTGTTCAGGTTTTAGTTGAGGTTCTAGTACAAGTTCTATTTCAGTTCTAGTTCAGGTTTTAGTTCAGGTTCTAGTTCTAGTTCACGTTCCAGTTCTGGTTCTAGTTCAGTTTCTAGTTCAGGTTCTAGTTGAGGTTCTACTTGAGGTTCTAGTTCAGGTTCTACTTCAGGTTCTAGTTCAGGTTCTAGTTCAGGTTCTAGTTCAGGTTCCAGTTCAGGTTCTAGTTGAGGTACTAGTTCAGGTTTTAGTTGAGGTTCTAGTACAAGTTCTATTTCAGTTCTAGTTCAGGTTCCAGTTCCAGTTCTGGTTCTAGTTCAGGTTCTAGTTCAGCTTCAAGTTCTAGTTCAGGTTCTAATTCAGTTTCTAGTTCAGGTTCTAGTTGAGGTTCTAGTTCAGTTTCTGGTTCTAGTTCAAGTGTTAGTTATGTTTCTGGTTCAGTTCTAGTTCATTTCTAAATCAATTCAATTATGTTCAGTTCACTAGTTTTGTACTTTGTTCAATATTTGTTAAAATTTCCTTCATTTAAACACTTTTATTTCTCCTAGTGTTTTTATATTTTGAATTAATATATACAGTAAAATATACACATGAAACATTATACAAGTGTCGTCAGAAATATTATTTCCTTTTATTGCACTACACTACACAACACAACCCTACTCGAACGAATTGTATAATTTCTTGTTTTGGAAACAATCCAAATTCGTAATAATCAAATAAATGAAATTTTAAGGCCCTTGGCTGCATAAAATGAAGCAAAAAAATAGTATTTAAATGTGAAAAAAAACGCATGCAAACTCCAGTTGCTAGTTTTATGGTTAAAAATAAACAAAATGGGGAAAAACTGGCAGCAGCAGCAGCAGAAAATAGTCCTCATAAAAAAACAACAAAAATCTTGACTTGTGCTAAACAACACCCCACCCAACACCACTATGACTCCCTCCCTCTTTGCAACAGCAACAACATCAATGACAACAAAACTATAAATATTTGCAAATAAATATGACTCATTGCTTGTTTTTTTTTTCTCCATGCAGTGCGAGTACTCGCACTCACTGACTCGCAAGAGAAAGAGTAAGAAGAAGTACGAGTAATTACGAAGTATAAAGAAATGTATGTATGTACAAGTGTGTGTGTGTGTGTGTGTAGGGCCAAGTCGAAGATTTCTTGTTTATCAAACACAAATTACCAACAAAAAAAACAACAAGACTGCTTGGTATGACTGTAGTATTTAGTCGGCGTCATTTGCATTAGTGTTTTTCAACAATTTTCGGAGCCTTTCAACGAGTTTTTCGTTAGTTTTCTATATTTTTTTTAAGTTGTTAGTGTTTTCTAGTTTGTATATGCTTTGCCAAATTGCAGTTTTGTTTGTGTTTGGTTGAAAGTAAAAGGAAAATATAAATTATGGTTTTATGGCAAAATTTTGTAGTCATGCGACATTTATTTGCTTCCCAAAGAGTTTGAAAGGATGTATAATACATTTTTCTATATTTAAAGGTTTGAGTAGATATCATATTTTAGTTTTTCAGGCTAATGGTTTTAAGAATTTACATTTTGAGTGATAAATTTAAAAAGGAAATTAGCAAAAAAATTTTAGCATAAAAGAAAATTTATATAATTAGAAGTTTTCAATTTAATAATCTAGAAAGTAATAAAATATTTTCTAGATAATTAATGAACAATTTGCAAAATCTTGTGGAATCCAGTAAAATAACAAAACCTTTATTAAAATGTTGTAAAATTAATTTCAAAAATTTGTCTACTAGAGCGTATGATTGTTATTAATTAGGAGTTATTTTGTACATTAATTTATAACTTCGATATTTTTCTTGAAAAAAAAACATGAAACAAACTACGTTGTATTATTAAGACTTTCAAATTTCATAAAAAATAAAAATTGTAGTTAAAATCATGTATATTCCATAATTAAAGCAAATGAAAATTTTATAAAAAAAATTAAAATATTTTTATTTTTAAATTTCTTGAATTATTTTTAATAAATTTTAATTTTTTATATAATGATTTTGTTAACATTGTTAAAAGCTTTTAGTTTTAAAGAAAAAAATTTTAAATTTAGTTAAACTCTCTGAAATTTTGACATTTTAAGAAAATTTGTATACTAGAGCGTATGAGTAATATTAATTAGGAGTTATTTTATAAATTAAGCTATAACTTGCTTAGTTTTTAATGGAAAGATATGAAACAAACGGTGGTTTGTAAACAAGATTTCAGGCTTTCATAAATTACAAAGTTTGTTTAAAAAATATTTTAAATTCTTAACATAAAGTAATTCGAAAAATAATGTATTTTTTTTTATTTTTTACAAATTACTAATTTTTATATCTCTTTCTTTGTCTTTTTAGATTTACAAATTTTAAATGAACTTTAGCAGCCAGTACTTTAAAACCAACCAACAAAGGATCTTGATTTAAAGTTACAAACGTTAAAGCCAGCAGCAAAATAATTAAATAAACCAAAACTTTAATTAAAAAATAAAAAAAACACAATTATAAATTTATTGAAAAACCAATATATAAGAAATAACAATTAATTAATTTTAAAACATTATTCAAAAAAATATTAGAGCCTAAGAAGTCCAAACAAAATATATATTAAACTAAAACCTAAAAATTAAAATAAAAAAAAACAATAAAATCACGCCATTTACAACAAAACAATTTAATAATTAACACAAAATTATTAAAACAAACACTCACAGTTAAAAAAAATAAATTTAAATATTAAAAAAAACACACAAACTCCTTAAAAATCTTACAAAAAAAAACACAAGAAATTTGCATAAAAAACGAACTAACTCTTGGCCTGAAAAAAAAGCCAAGAAAAAGACAAGACAAAAACCACAAACTGAGCAAATAATAAAAAAGCCCCTTTTTCAAGTAAAAGCAAAAGGGGAAGAGCTACAACCTCATCAACGTCTACAACGACGCTGAAAAACGACAACGGCAGAGTCTAGTCAAGTGAAGAAACGACGAAGTGTGAGTGTGATTTTGAAGTGCAACATTTTGTAGCAGGCAGCATAATAAACAGTCTGCATTACAATTTGCTAACGTACACACCACACCTCAAGCCAGCAAACAAGAAAGAGTTTAAAATTGTTGTTTTCTTTCCATTTTTTATTTAATTTTTATTAATACTTCTCCAAGAAAAACAAATTTCCATAAATTTATTATCAAAAAAACCAAAAAAAATATAAAAAATTGCTTTAAAGAAAATCTAATTTTCTCGAGTGTGTACAAATTTTTCCAAAAAATTTTTAATAAAAATTAACAAACAAACATTTAACAAGACTGATATGGTTTGCAAAAAATAAGTTTAACTGATCATAAAATTATACTAACAAATACTTGAACGTAAAAGAACACAAACAAAATAGAAAAAGAAAAAATTTCATAGAAATTATTTTGAAACAAACAAGGAATTGTAAGATTTTACAAAAATTTTGCAATTCTAGAGAAAGCAAAGCAAAGGTTCCTGTAGACAAGTTTTCAATTTTATCAAACAAATTTCTATTTTAAAACTCCCGTTATAAAACAAATAAAACAGAAGTTGAACAGAGAGCAAACGTAAAAAAAAAGTAACTGTGATGAGTGATTTAGAAAAAATGAATGGTGCTAACGGCACTTTGAATGGCCTGGCTGGGGCTGCTAATGGTCAAGCAACTCCCTTGGCCAATGGCTCGGATCCAACACCCGTGAATGGGGTAGAGGCACCTGCTAATGCTTCTACAACTGCTGCTGCTGCAGCTGGTGGTGTTGAAAATGGTAATGGTGCTGAGGCTACTGCTGCTGGTGGTGGTGATACTGGTACGGCTGCTACTTTAAAGGCCGTGGAATCGGCTATTTCTTGTTCTTCTATGGCTGGTGATGATGCTGGCACCGATGCCGGTGTCAGCTCTGTACCACCTTCTGAGGCTGGCGGTCGTCCACCATTGGACACTGCCTGTTCGGATGGTGGCGGCCCCTCCAGTTTGGTGGGTGGCATGGTTGGACCACCCAGCCCTTTAACCGGTTGTTATTTGCTTATCATTTTGGGTGAACCGCACTCCGAGGAGCATAAAGATAATATTCTACAACATTTGTTGAAAGGTAAGTGCTCTACATATTTATTTAAATTATTTAGAAATTGAAAGTTAAAAAAAAAAATCAAATCACTTTTAAGTTATTCCTCGCAACTAGTTCTTAGGGAATGTTTTCAGAGTAATCAAACATTGTTAGCAGTGGTTCTTGAACAGTTTAGGAGAAATAAAAATGTTTATTATACCCTTTACTATGAGTGGCAAGGGTATAAATAAGTTTGTCTTTCCGTTTGAAATTTTCACATTTTTCATTTGCAAACGTAATTTAAATCTGTCTGTTGAAATCAACTTTCCGCTGCCCCCAAATAACTTACATACATGCTTGATGCCTCAATATATCCGCTATAGTCCTACTTAGATTGCTATTTAAAATCGAGAAAATCGGCCCACAAATGGCTGAGATATAAGCAAAAAACCGTGACTACCTAGATTTTTACTTATTTTACAACTATATATATATCTGCATTACCAAGTCATTTATATAGACAATATGGGTGTCTAACGATATATATTTCAAAGACCTTTACAACGATGTATATAACGCCATAGTAATTCAGGCAGAAAAACATTTTTAACCTGTTTTTTTACTAAAAAAAAATATTTAAGAAAAAAAAATTTTTTTTTAACAAAAATTATTTTCAATCTTTATCTTAAAGTATATGTTGGTAAAGGTTATATAAGATTCGGCATGGCCGATGGTTTTAGAAGTTCTGAGAACATCACTAGGCTGTCATTAATGAATCTAAAGTGATTCCAACTGCACTTGTTCCAGAAGTAATAATTTTGGAACAATTTTTACCTTTAAACATTTTTAAATTTTTTGGAATATTTAAACTATTTGAAAACTTTCAAACAGTTTTAAAAATCTAAAATAAGCCATTGTCGAAACACCATTATCCAACTCACTGTAGGTGCGCTTTATGGGTCGCATATTCACAAATAACGATGGTCATAACATTATAGTCAACGTCGATAAGTATAGAGATAAGATTGCTAACTTTTTCGTGCCTCAATTGGAAGGCATTAGTATGGCAGACATGTGATTTAAAAATTATTGTAAAAAAATTATATATTATATATAATTTAAAAAATATATATAAATTTTAAGAACTATAATTTGAAATTATAGAAAAAAAAATTATTCTTTGAAAATTTAAAAATAAATTTTGAAATTAAAGAATTACAAATTTTGAAATTAAAAAATCAAAAATTTTGAAACTGAAAAAATTTAAAATTTAAGAAAAAAAATTAAAAAAAATTTTAATATTTTAAAATTTCAATACACTAATTTTAAATATTAGAAAAAAAAAAAATTAAAATTCAAAAAAATAAAGAATTTTGAAACTGAAACAATTACAATTCGAAAATTTAAAAACATAATAGAAAATTTTAGAAAAAAATTTAAAAAACAATTGCTGAAATTTGTGAATTTAAAAAAGTTAATTTGAAAATTAAAACAATAATTCGAAAATTTTTAATTTTGAAATAAAAATTTTAAGTTTTGAAACCAACAAAAAATATGGACAATTTAGAAAAGAAATCTTGAAATTTGAAAATTAAAAATTAAAAGCAATAATTTGAAAATTTTAAAAAAAATCTTTGAAATTTTAAAATTAATTTTGAATAAAAAAATAAAAAATTTTGAAACTAAAAAAAATTTCAAAATTAAAAAAAAAATCGAAAATTAAAATTAGAAAAAAAAAATTAAACAAAAATTTGAAAATCTTAAAGATTTTAAAAATTAATTTTGAAAATAAAAAAGAAATTTCAAAATTAAGACAAAAATTTGAAACCGAAAAAGTTAATTTGAGAAATTAACAACAATTTGGCAATCTATAAAATTTTGAAACTTAATTTTGAAAATAAAAAATTTTGTAACTAAAAAAATTGAATCTTAAAAAGTTAATTGAAAATTAGAAAAAATTACAAAATTTAAGAACTAGTTTATCCCCCAACAATAAATTTCAGTGAATTTATCAGTAAGTGGGAATTCAGCACACTAATTCTTACCAAAATAAAAATTAATTTTGTGTTCCCGTATAACTTTTGAATGATAAATATGCAGCAGGTGCATCAAGACTAAACTGACAACTCTCTTTATTTTGATTTTCTTGCGAAAACAATAAATCAAGTTGTTTTATTTTTTCTTTACCCACTTACAAACTACAGTTAGAGTCGACAAGAAATCAACCAACTGTAGTAGGGAATGTAAGAAAAGGTAAAATCACTGTTTATTGTTTGTGTTTTGTTTAAGCTTTGATATTTTTACAAATAAAGCTTGAGTGTCTGTAATTCTCATTTACTCTATAGTTTTATTTGCATAATATCCTTTTGGGGAAAGTATAATGCGCTTAGGATCTAGCTAATTAATTTTGTATTCCCGTATAACTTTTTAATTAAGAACAATAATTTGAACATTTTGAAATGAAAAACTGAAAATTAAAAAATTAAATTAAAAAAAAAAAAATAAATAAATAAAATTGAAAATAAAAATAAAATCTTTCAGATTTTAAAATTTAAGAAAAAAATCTGAAACTCTAAATTTATGAACCATTATTTGAAAATTTAGAAACAAAATAAAATTTGGAAAAAAATGGAAAATTTTGAAATTAAAAAATGGAATATTATGAAATTGAAAAAAGTTAATTTGAAAATTAAAAAAAAATTTATTTATTTAATAATTAGAAAATTTAAAATTTAGAAAAAAAAATTCAAAAATTTTGAAATTAAAAAGAATTTTGAAATTTAAAAAAATGTAAAATTTAGCAAAAAAAAAAAAAATGAAACTTAAAAATTAGAAAAATCAAAAATTTAAGAAAAAAATTTAACTTTAGAACAATAATTTGAAAATTTAGAAATTAAAATTTGAGAAAAAAAAATTTAAAATTAAATAATTAAATATTTAGAAAAAAAAAATTTTTTGAAACTAAATAAGTTAACTAGACAAAATTTAGAAACAAAATAAAATCTGAAAATTAAATATTTGAAATTTTGAATCTAAACAAATTGGAAAAATTAAAGAAATGGAAAATTTATAAACAAATTATGAAATTTAAAAATGGAATATTTTGAAATTTTAAAAGTTAATTGGAAAATTATGAAAAAAATAAAATCTTTAAAAATAAAAAAATCTAAAATTTTGAAATTTAAAAAAAAAATTCAAATTAGAAAAGAAAAAATTAAAAAATTTTATTTGAAAATCTGAAAAAAATTCAAATTTAGAAACAATAATTTGAAAATTTAAATTTTAGGAAAATAATTAAATCTTACAAAATGTTAAAATATTAAAAAAAAAACATTTAAAACATATTTATAAAAATTCACTATAAAAAGTTTTGTTATTTTTTTTTTTTTTAATAAATGACTTCATGTAGTGTTTCTTATACATTTAAAAACAGTTTGGGATTTTTATAATTGAAATAATTTCTAGCTATTTTTTAGTAAAACAAAAAAATTCGGATTTAAGCACTTCTATAGCCTACCTTAAGGGTTTTAAAATCTTTTTAATTAAAGTTTATTTTACCTTTAAAAACATAGCACATATTAGCATATATTATTAAGTACGAGTATTACATAATAATTTTAAAAGCAATGTTTATTAGTTGTTGATTACATTTTCCCGCCCCAACGGTTCTTTTTGTTGTGCTGCATACATACAAATGTAGTTCAATGTTACACTCAAAATACCACAAAATATTTAAGGCAAAGAGAAAATTATGACTATGACCAATTGCCTAGAGAATTAAAGCAAAATTAAAATAACATTACTAGCAGATATTTTTATAAAAAAATAAAAACATATTTTATAAATTACCAACAGTAATAGAAAAATTAAATAAAAAATCTTTTGATTTTCTTGTTGCTGACGACTACACAGCTGTCGAGTGGTAAATAATACAAAAAAAAAAAGCAACCACAATTTAAGCAGCACGCGACATTAATTATTCAAGCGTTAAGTTTAAAGTTTTTTTTTTTTTTTCTATTTTCAAATTGTTTGCTTATTGTAATATTAAATATTTAGGCGTTAAAATAGTGCAGAGTAGTAGTAATTTTTCTGGCTTTCTTTATGGTGTGTAGATTTGTTTAAAAATGATTCTTAAACAACGATAATTGGACAATAATTGCTTAAAGTATAAATAACATGACATTAACTATAAAACACTCTGGGTTATAAGATATAAGAAATGAAGTAGTTATTGTTAAAAACAGATTCTCTCAAAAAAAAAAAAAAAAAAAAAAAACTTTTTCAGTTAAATGATGGAGTTTTTAAATTATACGGTATTTGTAATTCGTTTTGTTTTACTGTTTATTAGTTTTTTTCAAGTCTTCTTTAAGCAGATTTTTTTTTATATTTTTTTTCTTGTTTTTTTACCAACAGCCATAATTATTTATTTATTTATTGTTTGCCAGCGGCAAAAAAGCGATTTTAATCTAATTGTTTGTTTTTTTTTTAAATTATAATTAAAGTTTTTTCCTCTGTCTCTCTGTTGCTAATAGTGATTTGTTATGATTATTTTCTTTCTGTTAGACAATTATAAAATAAATGCAATTAATGTTTTTCAATACAATTTTATTAAAAAAAATGTACACAGATTATCTATCATTTAATTGCAATTAAAATCATTGTGTTTTTCAACAGATTTATTAGTATTTAGTAGAAAAGTTAAGAGACACAATAAACAAAATCAATTAAATTTAAAAAAAACTGTTATTCAAGGCTTTATAATCAAATATGACAAATTATAGCATACATTTAGGCTGTTTTGTAAATTGAACTTTATTTAGCATACTTTAAGGGTAATATGTTTTATTCTTTAAGGTTTTTTTGGAAATTTATTTGTCAAGCAAAATAATGCTAAAAAAATCTTTAATAATTCCGATTCATGTATGAAAAATGAGGCATACATTTAGGCTGTTTGTTAAATTGCCTCTTATATAGTCTACTTTTAGTTACCTACATTATATTTTTAATGTTTTTTATGGAAATTTAGTAGTTTAAAACAAATTTTTT
This sequence comes from Calliphora vomitoria, assembly GCA_942486065.2. Lineage (NCBI taxonomy): Eukaryota > Metazoa > Arthropoda > Insecta > Diptera > Calliphoridae > Calliphora > Calliphora vomitoria. The sequence goes on along the minus strand of OW818032.2, from coordinate 121,187,196 downwards.
GTTAAACTTTTTTAAACTCCTAATTATGGTAATTTTCTCTTAACTTAACTGCAAATTTACAGAAAAAAAAAAAAACTTTTACTTTTTTTTTTTTTTTAAGATAAAATCTCTAGTTAAATCCAAATGATACCAAAAAAATATCTTTTTAACATGCAAATACTGTAGTAATTAGCTTTTTGTTAAAAAATAAACAAATATTTTTTTGGGAAAAAAAATCATGTAAAAAGTTTCATTTCTATACCCAGCCATACAACCAACTAACATGCAGTTTACGTGTTTAAACACCGTTCGTTGTGCCATTTAATAAACAAATATTTGCTTATATAGAAAATGTTTCGTGTTTAGCCCCAAAAAAACAGTTTTATTTTTCTTTTACAGACATTTACATTCTGTTTTTTTGTAGTTGGTATTTTAAAAAAACCATATAGTAGTACCTACAATTAGAAAGGCAAATGTTGTATCGTATCGTATGATTTTAACCCTAATGCTTCCTTTTTCTAAACTTTAGGTTTTGGAAAATGTCATGAATTATTTAAAAATACGTGTCTACGGCTTAAAACTGGACACTCGTGCTAAATTGCTGCTGTGTATCAGCAAATATTTGTTAATTTGATCACATATGCTAGGGAGGTGTTGTCTGCCTAAAAGTATGCTAAATAAAAGTAAGAATATTAAAGAGAAGTTAAAGAGAAACAAAATTTTGGTAACAGTAACAAACAATTTATATTTTGTCTTTAGATTGAAAAGAATTTTCAATATTTTTTATCCCAAAAATTTAAAAATTTTAAAAATTTTTGTCTAAAATCTTCATGTTCGAATGTCAAAAAATTCAGGAAAATGTTGAAGTATAGACAAATGTTCATAATTTTTACATTGTATAGTAATAATGCAACATTTTGTGATAGTTTTTGGAACTTCGAAATTATGTTCGAATTTTCGAACATGGCTCAAAAATTCTATTTTTGTAAATTACGCTTGATTCTTTCTATAAAAATGTCGAAATTTTAAATTTTTCTTGAAAAATTCCATGTTCGAAAGTAAAAAATTTCATGAAAATGTCCGTTTTAGTGAAAAATTTCATGTTCGAATATGAAAAAAAGCCTGAAAATGTTAAATAACAAACAAATTTCCCTAATATTTACATTGTACATTAATCATGCAACATTTTGTGATAGTTTTTGGAACTTCGAAATTAATTTCGAATTTTCGAACATGGCTCCAAAATTCTATTTTTGTAAATTACACTTGATGCTTTCTATAAAAATTCCGAAAATTTAAATTTTTCTCGAAAAATTCCATGTTCGAAAAAAAAAAAAATCCAAGAAATTTTCCATTTTAGTTAAAATTTTGTGTTCGAATATGAAAAAATTCCTTAAAATGTTAAAGAACAAAATAATTTCCATAATTTTTACAATGTACATTAATAATGCAACATTTTGTGATAGTTTTTAGAAATTCGAAATTAAGTTCGAATTTTCGAACATCCCACAAAAAGCATATTTTTGTAAATTACGCTTGATGCTTTCTATAAAAATTTCGAAATTTTAAATTTTTCTAGAAAAATTCCATGTTCGAAAGTAAAAAATAAATAACAAACAAATTTCCATAATTTTTACATTGTAAATTAATAATGCAACATTTTGTAATAGATTTTGGAACTTCGAAATTACGTTCGAATTTTCGAACATCCCACAAAAAGCACATTTTTGTAAATTACGGTTGGTGCCATATACAAAAATGAATAAATCTTACATTTTAATCCAAAAACTCCATCTTCGAAAGTAAAAAGTTCCATGAAAATGTCCGTTTTAGTGAAAAATTTCATGTTCGAATATGAAAAAACTCCTTAAAATGTTAAATAACAAAAAAATTTCCTTAATATTTGTATTGTACAGTAATAATGCAACATTTTGTAATAGTTTTTAGAAATTCGAAATTAAGTTCGAATTTTCGAACATGACTCAAAAAGCATATTTTTGCAAATATCGCTAGATACTTTCTATAAAAATGTCGAAATTTTAAAATTTTCTCCAAAAATTGTATGTTCGAAAAAAATTCCATGAAAATTTCCTTTTTGGTGAAAAATTTCATGTTCGAATATCGAAAAACCCCAGAAAATGTTAAATAACTAACTAATTTCCTTAATATTTGTCTTGTAGAGTGATAATGCAACATTTTGTGATAGTTTTTGGAACTTCGAAATTAAGTTCGAATTTTCGAACATGGCCCAAAAATCATATTTTTGTAAATTACGCTTGATGCTTTATACAAAAATGATGAAAACTTACATTTTTCTCCAATAATTTCATGTTCGAATGTAAAAAAATCCCTGAAAATATTAAAGAAAAAGCAGATTTTTAAAATTTTTCCTTTATACAGGAATAATAAAACATTTTTCTATGATTTTTATATATTCAAAACTAATTTTGAATTTTCAAAATTTTTCAAATAAATTTTAAATCTATATAAAGGTATGTTCCTTTTTAAGTTTATAGAAATATTAAATCTCTTAGAATTTACATTATAAAATTTCACAAATATTTGATTAATTATTCCGTCATAAAAAAGATTCTTCAATCACTCTTTTGTTTAATTTTCCCTTAAACAAATATTTACCCCAGCAAAAAGAAAATCTTGTATGTCTTCTTTACTTAACAACACAAAAAGCCTCTCTAGCAGTTGTACGTTTATAATGCCTAAAAGTAGGCTTTGTATTAAGCCTACTTCAACTGGCAAAGCGAGTAAACAAACAATGAAAAACAACAACAAGCTCCCCCTTTATAACACATACACAAACATAATACTTCATTAATTCATATAATTGCTTATGAATTTATAACACAGCTTTTGATGTTCAATGATGACAAACAATGACACAACCACTTGAGTCCTGGCATCAGCAACGACAACGAGCGACAATATTTACCTAAAAGGCAAAAAGTAATCAAAGCTATATTTTGTTTTCATTTTGTAAATGGCGCATTTTTGCAACGCCCCTAAAAGTATGTATGTATGTACTAAGTGTGCAAATTATTGATTGCTACTGTTGCTGCTGTTTTACAACTGAAACTTATCATCAAGTGATTTCCTGCTGGAAGCATGTTTATTTAATGATGTTTCACATTTTGTGTTAAATTATTATGGAAAACATAAATCAATTACCTTGTCAATGATTGTGAAGCATATTTATAGGCGTGTGATCAAAATATTTAGCTCTCTGGCTAATAATATTATAATTAAAAAATAATATCCTCATACATAAATAAGTAAATAACTTTTCATACATATTTAATATGTAAATTAAAATGGTTTTGGTTTAGTATTAAAACTTTTCATTATAAACAATTATGTTTTATAACAATATTTAATTGCAACTGTTATAATTGCAGTTTTTGTAGCATTTTACACAAATTTTTAATTAAAATTTAAGCGAAACAAAAAAAAAAATGTGTTAAAATGCATGTGGTTTAAAGGTTGGTTATGCTATTTAAATATTATAAAATCAATTAAAAATTGCACATCAGTTAATCAATAAAAGGGTGGCATGGTAGGTGTAAAAGAAAAGAAGAAATCCAATTAATAGTAAAGCATACTTTTAGGTTAAATGGTGGGTATAAAAAATAATGTGAATTGTAAAGGGTTTTATGAAATAATTTATAATAGAGAATTTAAATGGGTAATAAGTGCTTAATTAAATATATAATATCATGAAATAGGGTTAAAGGATATGTAAATATTGATAGAGATATTTGGATTTAAAATTAAGGCCTACATTTAGGGGTTTTTGGAGAATTTTGGAGAATTTAAAGGTTTTTCTGTAGAAAATGTTTCTTTATGAAATTTTTTTTAATTAAAATAGTTGTTTTATAGATAAAAAAAATTGTTTTTTAACAAAAATTATTTTCAATATTTTTTAAGAAAAAATTTGGGAAAAATATTTTAAAATTTTTCAATTCTTTTTTTATCAAAAATAATGTTTTGATTAGTTTTATTACAAGAAATATTTTTGATCAAAAAAATTTTAAAATTTTATTGAAAAAATGTTTAAACATTTTTTTAACTTTTTTAATTCTTTTTTTTATCAAGAATAATGTTCTGATAAGTTTTTTTACAAAAAATATTCTTGATAAGATTTTTTTTTTTTAAAGTTTCAAAAAAGTTTTGAAAAAATATTTTAAATTTTTATCAAATTATTTAAAAAAAAAAAAAAAATTTATAATAATGTTTGATTAGTTTTATTACAAAAAAATATTTTTGATAAAAAATTTTTTTTAAATTTTCACAAAAGTTGAAAAATTTTTTAAAATTTTATTGGATAATGTTTCAAAATTGTTCCAACTTTTTCAATTATTTTTTTTTATTAAAAACAATGTTTTGATTATTTTTTTTTATAAAAAATATTCTTGATAAGAATTTTTTTTAAATTTTCAAAAAAGTTTTGAAACAAATTATATCAAAAAAACAATTTTTTTTAAATTATATTGATTTCTTTTCATAAATTTTGCTTGTATTCTTTTAAAAAATTTTAGACTTTTTTTTTAAGAAAAAAAAAAAATTGGAAAAATGTTTTAAAATTTTTACCAACTTTCTATTCTTTTTTTAAATAATGTTTTGAATAGTTGTTTTACAAAAAATATTTTTTTTTTTTAAATTTTCAAAAAAGTTTTGAAAAAATTTTTTTATCAAAAACATTATTTTTTTAAAGTTATTTTGATTTGTTTTCATAATTTTGTTGTTGTTTTTAAAGTAATAAAATTTGGATCACAATTTTTAGAAAATTTTTCAAAATTTTATTTTTAATAAAAAATTTTAGATATTTTTGCTCTACTTGTTTAAATTTAAATATTTGGAGATGTTTTTTGGCAAAGAATATTTTTTATCATACATTTTTTAAGAACATTTTTATTAAAAACTTTTTGTTTAATCATTTTTTATTTAGTTTTTTATAAGAAAAAAATTTTGAAAAAAATTTTTAATTTCTAATTTTCAAAATTTATTTAGAAAATTATTTTTTTAAAGGTAAAAAATTTAAAATATTTTAACTCTTAATTGTTTAAATTTAAATATTTGAAGATGATTTGTTGTAAAAAAGTTTTGATTTTTAAGTTTTTACCAATTTACCAAAAACCTCCTTAGAGCTAAATTTCAAATATTTTAACTCTTTGGGAGAATTTAAAGGTTTTTTTATAGAAAATATTTTTTATAAAAAAACTTTTCAAATTTTCAAAAAAGTTTTGAATTTTTTTTTCAATTTTATTGAAAACATTTTTAACATTTTTTTTAACTTTTTTAATTCTTCTTTTTATCAAAAATAATGTTTTGATTAGTTTTTGTACAAAAAATTTTTTTAAGATTTTCTTTTTTAATTTTCAAAAAGTTTTGAAAAAAAAAAAATTTCAAATTTTTATCAAAAACATTCTTATTTTTAAATGATTTTGATTTGTTTTCATAATTTTTTTTTTTTTAATTTTTAGTAATAAAATTTGAATAACAATTTTTATAAAAAATTTTCAAAATATTTTAACTCTTAATTATTTAAATTTATATATGTGAAGATGATTTGTAGTAAAAAAATAATGTTTTTATACAATTTTTTTTTTATAAAAATTTTGAAAAAATATAAAAATTTGAAAAAAAAAGTTTTAGATTTTTAAAATTTTTTTTACCAAAAATCTCTTTAAAAGCAAAAATTTTAAATATTTTATGTCTTACTTGCTTAATTTATTGGATTTTAAGTTGTTTTGCATTAAATCATAAAAACTACTGCCTAATTTTAGGTGCTCATTTAAAAAGTTTTGTATTATTAGCTTTAAAGGGTTTCAATTTTCACAATTTGTTTTTATTAACATTTTGTCCTTTTTTACATTAAAAATTGCCATGTTAATAATCATAAAGTAGTTAATTTAATCAAACAAAATTCATTGTTAATAGAACAATTGCTAAATAGTTTTGCTTAAATTAAATAAACATTAACATGGTAACAATGGCCAGGGAAAACTAAACTAAAAGCAAACAAATTTTTAGAACAAAAAAAAAAAAAACGCATAAAATAGTTAACATTGTAATAAAGGCACGTACACAGTAGAAAAACACGCATAGTGTGAACGTGACTGGTAATAAGGGTAAAAAGATAATAGTAGTAAATTAAATAAAAAAGAATTTTTAAAAAACAAGGGTTGGAGAAAAAGTTTGTAATGCTAACTCTAGAATGTTCTAGCTAAAAAAAAAAAAATAATAATTTTTTGATTTGAAATTAAATTTAAAAAAATTTTTCTTATAAGATTTACAATTTTTCTGGAATGTTAGTAATGTTTTGAAAATTGCATGTTTTAATAATATTAAATCCCTAAACCTTTAAAAAAACTAACAATAATATTTACTGTATCAAAACAACCGGGGTGCGTTAACCAAATTTCATATGAAATTAACCCTAAAAAAACCGTTTAATTTACTAACAACAACAACAACCACATTTACTTATACTCACTCTCTTTGTAAAAAAAGAATTAAGGTAAACAAAACTGTAAAAAATTACACACACTCTAAATTGTTTACAAAAACACACACCCACGCATACTTATAAAAAAACCAGTTTAACTCAGTTTGTTGGGGACACAATGACCACTACTACACACACACACGCAAACACTCACTCTTTAAATAAGGCAGCTTAGAAGGGGAGTGATAACAGGGTTTTACTGTTACTCATCCACCAGACTGTTTGGCGAGTTGTTTTTTTGTGGTAAACAGAGAGGGAGTCTGGGTTTTTTTTATAAAGAAGAGGGTAACTGTAAGTTTATGTGGGAAAAAACATACTTTGTTTGTAATGTAACAGTATAGTTTAAATTTAAACTTAGTTTAAGGGTTTGATGGATAAACATGAGTTTAGGCGAGGGGTGTGTAACATTTTACCATAAATTATGTTTTCTTGGTATATTTTTTAGCTGCTAATTAAGTGTAATTAGAGCTTTTTGTTTTATTAAGGTGTTTTCTTGGATATGGTTTAAAATTTCCATTATTTTTAGCTGTTAAAATAATATAAAAACGAAAATAGGTAAAATATTTAAGTATATACAAACAAATTACCAGTTTCCTTGCTAGACAAAAGCTAATTAATAACAAATATCCGTTTTGAAACATGATTTCTAGGAAAATTTATAAAAAAGAAACATAAAATTTCAAAGGAACATAAAGAATTACAAGCAGAATATATAAGGAAAATTTTATTATTTCTAAGAAAACTAAAGAATTTAAAAAGTTTTTTAAATTTAAAATTGATTTTGTTATAAACATCAACTCAATTTTCAAATAAGCTTGTTTAATTTTACTTAGTATTTTCCACAGTAAAGGTTACAGTTGAAATCTCTTACCCCCTTTATTTTTGCTTTTAATTACATCATTTTCAAAACACATATTTAAAAGAACAAAACAAAACAAACCCTATTTTCTCTTTCTTTTTATAGTGTTAAATTAACACTAAATTCTATGTATTTTGTTAAATAACTAACACTTTTTCTTTATGTTTTTTTTTTCTGACGTCCATTTGATACAAATTTTAAATTGGATTATTTGTTTATTAGATTTTTAATACGATTTTGCAATTTGTTTGTAGTTTGTTTTATGCTTTAACTAATGCTTCTCTCTCATTCACTTTTGTCATTCATTTCCGGTAGCTGACTTTTAGGTTTAGTGTGGGTTTTTTCTTCAATCTTCTAAAAAAAACAATTTATTGATTGGGTTTTTTTTTAAAGCAATTTATCAAAAAAAGGGGGAAAACATCGAAAAAAAACTGTGCAAGCCCCAATAAAGTAAATAAAAATAAAAGCCTTAAATAAAACCGTAAAAATTATAATAAAAATTACACTTTTTTAAAAATACATCGATAAAAGAAAAAAGTATTTTTCAAAATTTTCTTTTAAATTAGAAATAAAACTTTAAATTACATCCTAAATAGAAAAAAGTTTTTTTGTCGAAAATTTCTCTTAAATTTTAAATAAAACTGTAACTACTTCCATTTTTTTAATTACTTCCCCAAAAATATAAAAGTTTTTTTTTTTTTTTTGTTTAGTTCCATTTTATCACAAAAAAACTTTATAAACCTGTAAACTGTGTTTTTGACACCTTTTAACATAAACAAGATTAAACTAACTAACTTTTCTTCTCAATGTTTATAAAACAAAACAAGTGTTTTGGACACGATTTAGCTACTCATTTAATAGTTTATATTTTTAATAAACTTTTCTCCAAATTTTAAAGCATACTCTCAGGCGATATGTGTTAACATAAAGAAAATGTCAACCCAGCATGTTTTAAATGCCATTTAATAAATGTTAAAGCTAAAAGCAAACCAAAAAAAAAAACATTTAGAATTTTGTGGTTTTTTATAAAATACTTTAAGTTTTAATTATTAATTTAAAATAAAATAAAATTTTTCAAAAACTTCAAAAATGTTCTTTGTATTAAAGAAAATTAATTTTAAAAAATAAATTTGTTTTAGAATCCTTTTAGAATGACCTTAATTTTTGTTTAAACTAATAAAAATCATTCATTAAAAAAAAAAAAAATTTCCCAAAATTATGCTATATTTTTAAAATTATTAAATTTTAGAAAAATTATGTAGTACATAGGCTATACATTTTGAAATAATACAAATAAAAACATTGTTTGCTTCTAAATTGCTCATATTATTTTAACAAGAAAATGTTTTGCCTAAAACTAGGCAACACTTTTTTCAATAACATTTTTTTTTGTAATAATACTAAATTGTTTTTGAATTAAAAATTATGAAATTATTTTGGAAATTAAAAAAAAAAAATAGAAAAATTCGCCTTTAAATAGACAACAATTTTTAATTAAAATTAGTAATAACTTCATAATAAAACATATTCATAAATTTTAAAGAAATATCAACAAAAGTACTCATATTTGCTAAAAATAAAATTTTTACCTAAAAGTAGGCAACACTTTTTTAAAATGAAAAACTATTATAAAACAAGACCACATTATTTTTAATTGAAAATTATGAAATTTTGAGGAAAATTAAGAAATTTTAGTAAAATATTCCCATAAATATGCAACACTTTTTTAAAAATGTAAAAATATAAAGTTAAACTTATACTAGGCAACACCTTTTTTAAATTAAGAACAATTATAAAACAAGACAAAGTTATTTTTGAATAAAAAATTATGAAAATTTGTTGAAATTTTTTTGAAAATTAAAATTTTGTTTGAAAATTTAAACAAATTATATTTCAAATATGCCCTATTGATATATTACAAGAAATAGGAACCAAATGCATCAAATTTGTAAAAATTTACCTAAAACTAGGCAACACTTTTTTTAAATTAAAAGCTATTTTAAAACAAGACTAAGTCATTTTCGAATTACAAATTATGAAAGTTTTTTGAAAATTTAAAAATTTTAGAAAAATATGCCTATAAATGCAACAGTTTTTGAAAATTTAAAAAAATTAGCTTTAAAATATAACATATTTATAAATTTTAAAGAAATATGAACAAAATGAATCATATTTGTTGAAATAAAAATTGTACCTAATACTAGGCAACACTTTTTGAAATTAAAAGCAATTATAAGACAAGACTAACTTATTTTGGAATTGAAAATGATGAAATTTTTCGCAAATTAAGAAAGTTTAGAAAAATATTCCCATAAATACGCAACACTTTTTGGAAATTAAACAAATTAGCTTCAAAATAGAACATATTTATAAATTTAAAAGAAATATGAACAAAATGGATCACATTTGTTGAAATAAAAATTTTACCTAAAACTAGGCTACACTTTTTTTAAATTAAAAACAATTAGAAAGTTAGAGTAAGTCATTTTTGAATTAAAAATTATGAAATTTTTTTGGAATTTAAACAAATTTTTAAAAATATGCCCATAATTATGCAGCACTTTTTGAAAATTTAAAAAAAATATCTTTCAAATATTCCCTATTTATATATTTAAAAGAAATATGAACCAAATGCATCATATTTGTAAAAATATATTTTTTACCTAAAACTAGGCAACACTTTTTTTAAATTATAAACAATTATAAGACTAAGTCATTTTTGAATTGAAAATTATGAAATTTTTTTGAAAATTAAAAATTTTTTGAAAAATATGCCCATAAATATGCAACACTTTTTGAAAATTTAAACAAAATATCTTTCAAATATCTGCAAAATAATAAAAATAAAAAGTTTGCCTTAAAAGGCATCACTTTTTTAAATTATAAACAATTATAAAACAAGACTAAGTTGTTTTTGTATTAAAAATTATGAATTTTTTTGAAAATTAAAATTTGTTTGAAAAATATGCCCATAAATATGCCACACTTTTTGAAAATTTAAACAAATATTCTTTCAAATAGGCCATGTTTATACATTTAGAACAAATATGAAAACATTTGAACCGAAAATTGTAAAAATAAAAAATTTAAAATTAAAACAATTATAAGACAAGACTAAGTTATTTTGGAATTTAAAATTATTAAATTTTTAGCAAACTAAGAAAGTTTAGAAAAATATCCTTTAAATATGCAACACTTTTTGAAAATTCAAACAAATTATTTTCCAAATATTTTACATTTAAAATAAATATTTTCACAGAAAATTGGAAAAATAAAAACTTGACCTTAAACTAGGCAACACTTTTTTTAAATTAAAAAAAATTATAAAGCAAGACTAAGATATTTTTGAACTAAAAATTTTGAAATTTTTTTACTATTAAAAAAAGTTTGAAAATATGTCCATAAATATGCAACACTTTTCGAAAATTTAAACAAATTATTTTCCAAATAGGCCATATTTATACATATAAAATAAATATGAAAACATTTTCACGGAAAATAATAAAATGAAAAATTTCCCTAAAAATAGGCATCACTTTTTAAAATTAAAAACAATTCTAAAACAAAACTAAGTTATTTTTGAATTAAAATATTTGCTATATTTTGAATGTAAAAAAAAAATTTAAAATATGTCCATAAATATGCAACACTTTTTGAAAATTTAAACAAATTATCTTTCAGATAGGCCATTTTTATGGATTTAAAATAAATATGAAAACATTTTCACGGAAAATAGTAAATAAATAAATTTCTCTAAAAATACTTATCACTTTTTAAAATTAAATGTTGTTATTAAGACATATTTTCATAATAGACAAATTTTGAAAAATGTTTTATATAAAAAAAAAAATTAGAAAAATTTTCCTATAAATAGGCAACATATTTTAATGTTAAAAAATGAATTGTCTGAAAACTTTATTTTTTTATAAATTTAAAAGAAATATGAACAAAATTTTGCTTAAAAAATACCATATATTTAAAAATAAAATACTTAAAACTAGGCAATACTTATAATTTTTGCAAATGTTTCTAAAAGTATGCAACATTTTCCCAATATAAAATTGTGTTATATTTTCAATGAAAACATATTTAGGAAAAACTCCCTAAAAATAGGCAACATATTTATAAATTCAAAAATAGTTTTCTCAAAATAGTCCATATATATAATAAAAGTGTAAAATCACGATAATATTACTTAAATACAATCCTCTCCTTCAACTATGCAACACATTTTCAAAAATTATAAATTAATTAAGATTAAAATAGGCCACATTTATTAAAATAAACTATTTCTCCTAAAAATATGCAATATTTAAAAAAATTGCTTAAATATAGCCAAAATCATTGAAATATAAATTGGTGAAAATTAGGCATCATTTTGTTATAATCAATTTTTTCCTAAACCAGTAAGAAATTCTTTAAACAAAAACATTTTCCCACACATATGCAATATTTTTTAATATAAAACACTTTTCCCCATATTCATAAAATGTTTTTAAATGTATCAGAGGTTTATTTTGTATGGAAATTTAGTAAATTTAACAACTGTTTATGAATATGGGGGTTTATCTACAAATTAACTAACATTTTTTAAGTATTGAATTTATACCCTAAAAATACACAATATTTTATAATAAATTTAAATTTCATATTCAAAAATTTACCTTTACTTTTACTTTAAATGTAAATATTCAATTCTATTTAAAATTTATTCCGTTTCTTTCCTATTTTCTTATTCATTAAAATGTATTTAAGTTTAAATTAAAGCCAACCCCAATTGTTTTCATATCTTCTTGGTTCCTTGCCACTTCCATGTTCTCCACATCTTGCTGGTCATTTTGCCTTCAATCGTTATACACACACACAATACATTGAAGAAAACAACCATAAAATGTAGTATGTATGCAAATATATATACATATATATAAATGTTGTGCGGAAACAGGAAATAAACTTCGCTTGTTTCTGTAACTACATAATACTGCAGCAATTGCAGTATTTTTTTGTTTTTTTGTTTTTTGTACTTTTCGGTATTTTACAAGTTTTATTACAAATATTCTCTGACTCATTGTTGTGTGTGCTTGTGTACGAGTGAGTGTGTTAATGCTGTTTTTATATACAAGACAATAAGACATGCCATGTCATGCTGTCGTTTTACTTTATACACCCTATAAACAGTTGAGTTTTTTTTTTTTATTTTCGTTTTTTTTTTTTTTGTTTTTTGCCATAAAACAACTGGGTATTACAGCAATATAAAAACGTTAGCTATTATTTTAGTTCGTTGAAATAAACAATTGTGTTTAGGTCAGAGGTCATTGAATGTAATGTTGTTTTGATGTGAGTTAAGCAAATGTTATAGAATTGTAAATTTTAAGCTAGAATTGTTGTGTTAATATAGACAGATATATTGTAGAAAGAGCTTAAAACAATAATGTGGGTTTTATTGTTAAAAATTTGGGTTGGCAAAGGAAAAGTAATGTTTAAGTTATGAGAAACAAAGAAATTTCATTAAGTACGAAAATAGTAAGGAACTTGTTACAAGTTTGTATAGAATTTTGATGAAATATAAAATTTGTTGGTTCAAAATAGATATAATTGGCATAAAATTGTTGAAATAAAATATTTGCCTAAAAATAGGCAACATTTTTTTAAATATTTTTTTTCCAAAAAAAAAAAAAAATTGATAAAATCTTTAAATTTATTTTAAAAACTATAAAAATTTAAATAAAAAAAAAAAAATTATAAAAATTTTAAAACAAAATTATTTTTTTAATTAATTTTTTTCCCCAAAACTAGTCAAATTTGTTCTACAAAACAAACATTTATCCCAAAATAAAGACAATTTGTCTTAAAAATATGAAATTTTTAATAAATAAAATAAAATCAAAATAAATAATATTTTATTTAAATAGAATGAAATTTACAAAAATCGCCTTAAAATAGGCTACTCTTTTAAAAATAAAATAAGTGCTCCCAAAAATATGCAACATTTTTTATTGCATTTTAAAATCAATTATTTTGGAATAACTCTTAAAATTGCCTAAAAATAGGCAACACTTTTTGAAATAAAATATTTTACTAATAATAAAATTAAAAATTATATATGTAGATTGTTTAAGAATGTAAACAAATTTGTAAATGTCGCCTTAAAATAGGCAACATTTTAAAAAATAAAAATTTATGCGCCCATAAATATGCAACATTTTTTAACTGTATTTTAAAATCAATTATAAAATTAGTTTGGAATAAATTTAAACAAATTCGCCTTAGAAGAGGCAATTTTTTATGAAATAAATTATTTTCCCGTAAATATGCAACATTTTTAGCCGTTTTTTAAAACAATCCATAAGTTTTTGTAAAAATTTTATAAATTCACCCCAAGATTTTTTTGGAAAAAAAATTATTTTCCCAAAAATATGCAACATTTTTTATTTGATCAATACTTTTTTTGTATCAGATTTAAGTTAAAACCATTTCTATTACCTCTTTGAATATCTTGAGGGAATAATTTTGTGGTTAAATATTGTGTTTCAAAAATATGTTGCCTAGTTACAGGCAGTTTTTTTTTTTATTTTTAAATCCATCAATAAGTTTTTACGATAAATTTATATAAATTCACCTTAAGATGGGCAATAATTTTTGTAATAAAATTTTTGCCCAAAAATATGCTACATTTTTTATTTGATTTTTAAATTAATTAATACTTTTTTTAACAAATTTAGTTTAAAATTATGTCTAGTACCTCCTTGAATATCTTGAGGGAATAATTTTGCGGTTAAACATTTTGTTTCAAAAGGTGTTGCCTAGTTACATGCAGTTTTTTTTATATTTTTAAATCTATCAATAAGTTTTTGCGATAAATTTAAATGAATTCACCCCAAAAGATTTAGTTTTCTGAAAAATCAAATGTTAGCCCAAAAATATGCAACAATTTTTAATTGGTTTTTGAAATAATTTAAAAAATTTATTTTTTCCATTTTTAATAACTCCTTAAAAATCTTTAAAAAATTCTTTTTATTTTCTAAAAGTATTTCAAATATGTTGCCTAGTTTGATTTAGTTTTTTAAATGTTTCTTCTATTTCAAACCCAATATCTGTGTATTGGGAAAAATTATATTATAAATAAGGTTAATTATATTAAACTTTACACAATTCTACATTCTACAACTTCCATTTCATGTCCTGCTCATTATAACAAAAGCCACATTTTTTTCCTCTTTTTCTGTTTATTTCTGTTTAGTTTATAAATAGTATACTTTCTGACATTTTAGCAGCCATTGTTTGGAGGGCTACAGTTGTTAAATGTGACAAACATTGTAACATGACATAAACCTTAAAAATAACAAAAATAATATTAGAAAAAAAGCAAAGCAAGCACCTGCTGTTCTAGACAACACCTCATGATAAAACAAGGATACAAAAACACAAAAACTTGTAATAAAATAAAGAAAAAAAAATTAAATAAAAATTTAACCTGTGGTTAGATTAAATAGCCTAACACTAAAAATATATATTTGCAAAACGAAATTTAACATCTGCTGCAATAAGTTAGCTTACAAATCTGTTTATTAACCTAACTGTAGTAATCCATCAAAAATTTTGACAAAATTGACTTAAACATTAACTAATATAGCAGCAACATTATTATCATTCTTGTTTCAGTTCACATAACTGTAAAAAAAATTTGTTCTGCAATGATAAATTGCTATTTAGAATTTTGTTTTAACCCATGACTAAAACTTTTGTAGCCTACTTTTAGGCTTGCCTTTTTTTTTTTTTTTGGTTTGAAAATTAAATACCCTATTACTGTGTGTGTGTGTGTGCTTAAGTCTTTTTTAAGGTATTTTCTTTGTTTTAGATTATTCTTTATAATAAAAAGAAAATAAAAAGTCATTATAGTATCTCAAGGTTGTATTAATTGTATTGTAGTGCTGAGAATTTGTAAGGCAAGAGATAATCGATATTAAAATAAAAAAAAAAAAAAAAACAAATTCTAAAAAAAAAACCATAGCAAAAAGCAAATTAAAACAACTACAATGTAAGGAATTTCTTTTCAATAAAAATTCTTATTTCATTTAATTGACAGTTGAATTTTGTAAAAGACGTTTTTTTAAAAATTTATTTATATAACAAAAATATAAAAAATTGGTTTAAAATTATGAAAAACTATATTTATTTAAACAAATGTTACTAAAAATTGTAAAAAAAACATTTTTTTTCATAAAATTTTAATGTTTTCCTAAAAGTATGCTATATTTTTTTATGTATTAAAAAAATTCTGTTCAATTTTTGTATTATTTTGTACTGCATTTACTTGTTTTTTACAACATCATTTAACTTTTATGATTACAATACAAAAAAAAACCAAACAAAACCTTTTTCATGTTTGCCTAAAAGCAGGCTATAAATAATAAATGATAGGAAAAAGGTAAAACATAAATATAGAATATTATTAGAAGTAAATACTATATGGAATATAAATATAACTTGCTAATAAAATATAAAAAAACACAAAAAATTGAACAAAAACACTACAATAAGTTTGTCTTTCTATTTTTTTACAAAATATCGGTATTAAATTATTAATGTCTGCAAAATGTTGCTAATTCCTCACATTATTTATTCATATACCTAAAAGTAGGCTATGATTTTTTCCAGCTAAAAAATATTAAGTGGTGTTTTACAAAGTTGTTGTCGTACATGTCTTTGCTTTATACTTGGGTATTAACAACAACCTAATTCTCTTATTAAATGTTTAACGGGAATTATTTTTTTAATTTTAATTTCTTATTTTTCAATTAACTTTTTAATTGTACAAATTTTTCATTAAATGAAACTTTTATACAAACAAATTGTAATATAAATTGTCCAAAAAAAGATTTTTGATAAAATTTTAATTTTCACCTAAAGGTATGCTTTATTTTTACCATATATATAATATAAGTTCTTTTTAGTTTTTTAATGAGCAGCATAAGCTGCATTATTTTGTTCCGCTGCCACCTGTACTTTTCAGTTCAGTTTGAAAACAGTTTAATATCAATTCTACTTTAATTTGATATCAGTCTGAAAGCAATCCTATTTATATTTTAAATAAGTTTGATATCAATCTTATTGATGTTTGAAATCTGCTTGATTTGAGTTATTGTTAAGCTAATCTGTTTTAAATCAATACCAGTTCAGTTTTGTTGGGAGTATAACTTAAAAATATGTAATTTTTTAAAATTTTGCTCTATTTCTACGAATCAGTTGTGTAATAGATAGAACCCTTTTGGTCCCACAAAACACAGAGCATTACCTTAGCGCCATGGATATTTGGCTTTGGTTTTGATTCGGCTGTTTCGCCGGGCTTCACATGCGATCTCTTACGCTTTGGTTTATCGTAATGGATCCATTTTTCAATGCTTCAGTGCACAAATGATTTCCTTTTATAGCATTCAAGCATCATTTTGGACATGCAACATTGTCTTCCAAGGTCTCTCCGCTTCAATTTGTATAGTACCCAATTTCCCTGCTTTTGGATGAATTCTGCTGCTCGCAAACGTTTTGAAATTGCTGCTTGAGTAGCCTCCAATGATTTAGCAAGCTCTTGTTTAGTTTGACAACAATCTTCATGGAATAATGCCTCCAATTCTTGGTCTTCAAACTTTTTTGGCTGACCTGGGCGATCTTTGTCTTCCGTGACAAAATCACCACCTCTGAACCCAACAAACTATCTCTCACACGTAAACCAAAACTTGGTACAAAATTCAACATTTTCGAATCAAAATAAAACTTGGTTTTTTACACCATTACGTTCAAGAACTAAGTGAGAATAAATAACAGATATATTATTAAAAACAAAAACCGCGTTCAAAAGATACACCATCTATTGTAAATCCCACATATTTAAGTCATACTCCCAATATTTCAGTTCATTTTGATCTCAGTTCTAGTTCAGTTTGAAATCTTTTCTATTTCTGTTTGAATTCAGTTTGATGTAAAATCTAGTTCATTTCTCAGGTTTCAGTTCAGCTCAATTCAACAAATTTTCTACTTCGGCTTGAAATCAATATGCTGATTCAGATTCTAGTTCAGTTACAGCTCAGTTCGAGTTCAGTTCTAGAAATCAGTATGTTCAGGTTCAGTTCAGGTTCTAGTCAAGGTTCTAGTTTAGGTTCTAGTTGAGGTTCTAGTTAAGGTTCTAATTCAGTTCTAGTGCAGTTCAATTTCAGGTTCTAGTTCAGGTTCTAGTTGAGGTTCTAGTTCAGTTCTAGTTCAGGTTCTAGTTAAGGTTTTAGTTCTGTTCAGGTTCTAGTTCAGTTCAGGTTCAAGTTCAGGTTCCAGTTCAGGTCCTAGTTCAGTTCAGGTTCTAGTTTAATTCAGGTTCTAGTTCAGTTCTGGTTCTAGTTCTACTTTAGTTCAGGTTCCAGTTCAGGTTCTAGTTAAGGTTCTAGTTCAGTTCAGGTTCTAGTTCAGTTCAGATTCTAGTCAAGGTTCTAGTTTAGGTTATAGTTGAGGTTCTACTTAAGGTTCTAATTCAGTTCTAGTGCAGTTCTAGTTCAGGTTCTAGTTGAGGTTCTAGTTCAGTTCAGGTTCTAGTTCAGTTCAGGTTCTAGTTCAGGTTCCAGTTCCAGTTCAGCTCCTAGTTCAGGTTGTAGTTCAGTTCAGGTTCTAGTTCAGGTTCTAGTTTAGGTTCTAGTTCAGGTTCTAGTTCAGTTCAGGTTCTAATTAAGGTTTTAGTTCTGTTCAGGTTCTGGTTCAGTTCAGGTTCTAGTTCAGTTCAGGTACCAGTTCAGTTCAGGTTCTAGTTCAGGTTCTAGTTCAGGTTCTAGTTCTAGTTCAGGTTCTAGTTCAGGTTCTAGTTCAGGTTCTAGTTCAGGTTCTAGTTCAGGTTCTAGTTCAGGTTCTAGTTCAGGTTCTAGTTCAGCTCCTAGTTCAGATTTGGTTCTAGTTCAGTTCAGGTTCTAGTTCAGGTTCTAGTTCAGGTTCAAGTTTAGGTTCTAGTTCAGGTTCTAGTTCAGTTCAGGTTCTAATTAATGTTTTAGTTTTGTTCAGGTTCTGGTTCAGTTCAGGTTCTAGTTCAGGTTCCAGTTCAGGTTCTAGTTCAGGTTCTAGTTCAGCTCCTAGTTCAGTTTTGGTTCTAGTTCAGGTTCTAGTTCAGGTTCTAGTTCAAGTTTTAGTTCTGTTCAGGTTCTGGTTCAGTTCAGGTTCTAGTTCAGGTTCCAGTACAGGTCCTAATTCAGTTCAGGTTCTAGTTCAGTTCAGGTTCTAGTTCAGTTCAGTTCAGTTCAGGTTCTAGTTCAGGTTCCAGTTTTAGTTCTGTTCAGGTTCCAGTTACAGTTCCGGTTCTAGTTCAGTTCAGGTTCTAGTTCAGGTTTTAGTTCAGGTTGTAGTTCAGGTTCTAGTTCTGTTCAGGTTCTAGTTCTGTTCAGGTTCTAGTTCAGTTTCTAGTTCAGGTTCTAGTTCAGGCTCTAGTTCAGTTCAGGTTCCAGTGCAGTTCAGGTTCTAGTTCAGGTTCTAGTTAAGGTTCTAGTTCAGGTTCTAGTTCTGTTCAGGTTCCAGTTCAGTTCAGATTCCAGTTCAGTTCAGGTTCTAGTTCAGGTTCCAGTTCCAGTTCAGCTCCTAGTACAGGTTCTAGTTCAGTTTTGGTTCTATTTCTAGTTCAGGGTCTAGTTCAGGTTCCAGTTCAGGTTCTAGTTCAGTTCAGGTTATAGTTCAAGTTTTAGTTCTGTTCAGGTTCTGGTTCAGTTAAGGTTCTAGTTCTAGTTCAGGTTCTAGTTCAGTTTAGGTTCTAGTTCAGGTTCCAGTTCAGGTCCTAGTTCAGGTTCTAGTTCAGGTTCCAGTTCAGGTTCCAGTTCAGGTTCTAGTTCTGTTCAGGTTCTAGTTCAGGTACTTGTTCAGGTTCTAGTTCAGGTTCTAGTTTGGGTTCTAGTTTAGGTTCATTTTTGGTTTTAGTTCAGTTTTAGAAATCAGTATGTTCTCAAGTTCTAGTTTAGGTTTGAATTGAGATTATAGTTCAGGTTCTAGTTCTAGTTCTTGTTCTAGTTTAGTTCAGGTTCTTGTTCAGATTCTGGTTCAGGTTCTAGTTCAGTTGAGGTTCTAGTTCTTGTTCTAGTCCAGGTCCTAGTTCAGGTTCTAGTTCAGGTTCCAGTTCTAGTTCCGGTTCTAGTTCAGTTCAGTTCAGGTTCTAGTTCTAGTTCAGTTCAGGTTCTAGTTCAGGTTCTAGTTCAGGTTCAGGTTCCAGTTCTAGTTCCGGTTCTAGTTCAGGTTCTAGTTCAGGTTCCAGTTCAGGTTCCAGTTCAGGTTCTAGTTCTAGTTCAAGTTCTAGTTCAGGTTCTAGTTCAGGTTCTAGTTCAGGTTCTAGTTCAGGTTCTACTTAAGGTTCTTGTTCAGGTTCTAGTTCAGGTTCTAGTTCTGATTCTAGTTCAGGTTCTAGTTCAGGTTCAGTTTTAGTTGAGTTCTTGTTCAGTTCTAGTTAATTTCAGCATCATTTCTACTTTAGTTTTCAATCAATTCTAATTCAGGTTCTAGTTCAGTTCTATCTCATTTCAACATCATTTCTACTTCAGTTTTCAATCACTTCTAGTTCACTTTAAGTTTAATCCTAATTCCCTAAACATTTTCTCATATTTTATGTCACTACAATGTTCAAACTAATTTCAATTACATTTTGGGTGTGTTGTTTGGAAAAAATTTTTTTCATGAAACCACTTTTTTCTTTTTTCAATATTATTTCATTTAGTTTTTGTTGTTGTTGTTGCCATTACTTCATTTTACATTTTTAACCCAATTTCCAAAGTAAGTGAAACTGTTTTTCTAACCTTTGCGTGTATTAACAGCATTTGCTGTAATAAATTTCTATTACACCTTTAAGTATAGAGAGAGAGATAGAGGAAGAAAAAAAAAAGCTATGAAGACAAAATTAAATTGCAAAAATAAATTAAAATTAATGAATAGATTTTATTTTTCCTCACAGTCACTATTTCACACAAGTATGTGTAAGAAGATAAACATGAGTTTGTAGCAGCATTGATGTTAGTTATATAATGATAACAAATCATTAGGATGACATGAACATGTCATGTCAAGTTGTCTCTTGTTGAGGCAGACATTCATTGTCTGTTAAAGATGACTTTACAGAAAATGATATTGTATGAAATGTATGAAATTTGAGATTGTGATTTAGAAATTTTCCTAAGTAAGCATTAAAACAATTTGCTTTACATAACTACAGCTTTCCCTAATGCTAAACTGTCTTCACTAGCCTTAGCTTTAAACATATTGAGGAAAAAAAAACTTTGCCATATTTATCCTTTGTTAAAATGGATTTTTTTTTATACAGATTATGAACAAAATAACAAGATAAATATTTATCTGATTTCAATAAAAATTGTTTGCCATAAACATGTAACAAGATAGCATAAAATAATCCCAATGAAAGCAACAGTGAAGCTTAAAAGAAAACGACAACTAAGCAAAATTTCAAAATTTCAGCTAACAAGTATTTAGAAGAAATAAAAAGGGGTTTGAGGAAAAGAATTTATTAAAACATTTAGTTGCAGCTAAAATGCCTTCACTGTCTTTTTGCTGCTCCCCTCATAAATAATTTAATATATGAGCACCACAGCAAAAAAAAAAAAAAAAAAAAAAAAAAAAAAAAATGAAAATAAAAGCTGAAACGTTTGTGTGGTTGGCTTAGAATTTTGTTGTTTTGTTGCCAAAAAATCCATATAAATATTTTCCATTGAGCTCTTAAAATTATGCTATAAAAATGATATTGTTGATAATGTTTCTACATTACATGAAATCATAAACATTTCTTTTTTTGTTTGCTTTGATTATACAATATATTTTTATAAGCTTTTTATTTAATGAAAAGCTGTGAGGTTGGTTGGTTGTTGCTTTTTTATTTTGCTGCCGGCAGCCTGGGATTATGTGGTTGTAATTTTTTTTTAATATTTTATAAATAAATTAAAGTATACTTTTAGGTTTATTATATGGAAAATGGTTAATGTAATAAAAAAATGCAGCAGCAACACAAACAAATGAAGCAATAACAGACAAATTGAATTATTTAAAGACAATGAAATATTTAAAATCATTTAATTGATGAAAAGCTGAAATGATATCCGTAATTCTTGTTTAACAAATTTCAGATTTTATGTGAAATTTTGGATTCCACCAAAAGATCTTAACTAATACAAGTTGATTTGGAGAACTATTGTAAACTATAGTATGTTTTTTTTTTATTACAGCCAAAATGTGTGGCCTACATTTAGGCTGAAAATAACTTTTTATGCAAAAAATAAAAAATTTCAAGTTGAACATCTATTATTTAACTTTCAGCCCATTTTAACTTAATTTTGTTAAGCAATGCTTACTATTTCATACAAATTCAATTAGGTTTTAAAACGAGCATTAAATATTCAATGTGCTAATGTCGAAGCCAACACAAATAAACTAAGTACATAAACTAAAAAGTCAACAGTCAAACTAATTAGATAGAAGCCTGCTGAGTAAATAGTCAAGCAGTAACAAAGAAAATAAAAAAAGAAATAGAAAGAAATACAAGGCAAAAAAAAAAAAAAACACTTCATTTACACACGCAGATCAATAAAAACTAACCTCTATCATATACTTAACTGCTACCCTTTGGAAATTCTATAGAAGAAAAACCAACTCTGCTGTAAAGCATAGATAAACAAATTGCTGAAAAGTACGTGGTTTAAATGCTTATTAGATATTAAGAGGATTAATACTCTTTCAGCACTCAAACCATTGCCATACATTGGCTAACACTTGCACCACAAAACTCAGTATTAAAGTATTATACATTAGACAGCCAGCTATATTAAAGCTTAAGGCTGGGATTTTTTTTTTCCTTTAAAACCCCTGCTCTATGTACAACACAATCATAATAATAATAATAATAATAAAATAACAAAAATATATTGCAGCATAACTTTTTAACTGGAAATTGTTAAATAACTTGGTTTAGTGTTATAAACTCTCAAAAATACATAAATTAAAACGGCTTATTTCAAAAATTTAATTGCCTTAGCAGACCTAACAAGGCGAGCAGGCCAAGTTTTTCTTAAAAATCTACAGCATAAAAAGTTAATATTTCTTAGGATTACTTAAGCATAATCATAGTTAATTATAAAATATGCATAAATAAATAAACAAGCAAAAAAATATTAATGAGAAAAAAAAGTAAGTAGGGCTAACAAATAACAAAATATGTTAATAAAAAATTAGCTCATGAATTATTGAAAAGCAAGAACTTTAATTAACATTAAAAATTACTAAAATAAACAATGTAAAACAAGGCTTCAACAAAAAGACTACAGTATAATTTTAGAATTTCTGTATTTAGAATATGAAATTTAAAACAAAATTTCATGATTTCTTTAAAAAAAACCTTCAAAACCATAGAATTTTGAATTTTTTCTACAACTCCTAAAAGTATGCTTTATTTTTTAATGGCTTACAAGGAAAAACTGAAGTATAATTTTAGGATTTCTGTATTTAAAGTACGAAATTTTAAACAGAGTTTAATGATTTAGTTAAAAAACACCTAACAAACCATATAATTTTGAATTTTTTATCAAAAGCCTAAAAGTATGCTGCATTTTTTAAATTGGCTTTTATATGGAAAATATACAAAAAAAACTAAAATTAAAACACCACACTAGCATTAAAAGCGCACAAAATTTATTTTTCTTGAAAAAAAAGCATAAAATTGATAGTGAAATATAGAAAAACCGGTATTTTCAAAAAATAAACTATAGTTTTAGGGTTTTTAAAAATTTTAAATATGAAATTTTTACAAAACTTAATGACTTAAAATAATAAATACTAAAATCTAATAATTTAAAAAAATTTTCAAACGCCTAAGAGTATGCTTTACTTTTTTGATATTGTAAACACCATATTAGCATTAAAAGCAAACAAAATTTAATTTTCATGAAAATAAGCATAAAATTGATAGTGAAATATAGAAAAGCCGGTATTTTAAAAAATAAACTATACTTTTAGGGTTTTTAAAAATTTTAAATATAAAATTTTTTACAAAAATTAATTACTTAATAATATTGAAATTTTTCTCAAACCCCAAAAAGTATGCTTTACTTTTTAAACTTGTAATTATTTGGACTATCTAATAAAATTTAAAATTTTATATACAACATTAGCATTAGTAATACACAAGATTTTAGATTTTGTCATAAAATTGCCAAAAATTACAGTGAAATACTGGAAAATCTATAGTTTAAAAACTATAGTATACTTTTAGGCTTTTTAAAAATTTTAAATAATGAAATTTATAAAAAAATTAACGATTTTTTGAATATAATGTCAAATGATACAATTCTGAAAATTTTTTAAACACCTAAAAGAATGTATTACTTTTTAAACTTGCTATTATTTTAAAAATGTAATAAAATTTAAAATTTTAAATACTGCATTAGAATGAGTAACGAACTAGATTTGAGATTTTGTCATAAAATTTCAAAAATTTACTGTCAAATATTGGAAAATCCATAGTATAAAAACTATAGTATACATTTAGGGTTTGTCAGAAATAAAAATAAATGAATTTTAAATAACAATTAATGATTTAATGAACACAATGTCAAATGCTTACAATTTTGAAAATGTTCTCTAGCGCCTAAACGTATGCTCTCATGTTTTAAACTTGTAATTATTTAAACATGTAATAAAATTTTAAATTTAAAATACAACATTAGCATTAGTAACACACAAGATCTTAGATTTTGTCATAAAATTACAAAATTTACAGTGAAATACTGGGAAATCTATAGTTTAAAAACTATGGTATACTTTTAAGCTTTTTAAAAATTTTCAAAAAATCATAAAATTTTAAACAATTTTAATGGTTGGACATAATGTCAAATGATACAATTTTGAAAATTTTTTCAAACGCCTAAAAGTATGCATTACCTTTTAAACCTACAATTATTTTAAAAATTTAATAAAATTTCAAATTTTAAATACTGCTCTAGAATGAGTAACACACCAGATTTAAGATTTTGTCATAAAATTGCAAAAATTTACAGTGATATACTGGAAAATCTATAGTTTAACAACTATAGTATACATATAGGCTTTTTAAAAAATTCATATAAATTAACTTTAAATAAAAACTAATGATTTAATGAACATAATGTCAAATTTACGATTTTGAAAATATTTTCTAGCGCCTAAAAGTATGCTTCATTTTTTAAATTTGCTTTTATTTGGAAACTGTAATAAAATTTGCAATTTTTAGCACGAAATTAGCATAAGTAACACATAAATTTTAAAATTGTGTTATAAAATTATTAAAATTGAAAGCGAATTAAAATGAAGTATACTTTTAGGGTTAAAAAAATGTAAATAAAGAAAGTTTAGATAAAATATAGACTTAATTAACAAAAGCTTACAATTTTAAAATTTGTACCGAGCGCCTTAAAGTATGCTTCATTTTTAAAACTAGCATTTATAATATAATTAGATGAAAAAATAAAATTTTAATCAAGGATTAAGTATAAGTAAGGCAACGGTATACAAGTTAATAGCATAAAAAGTTAAAAATGTAACTGCAATTTAAAGAAATTTTGACACAATTTCTTAAAATGAAACATACTTTTCGGCAATCTTATTTTAAATTCCAAAATTTTAACAAAACTTAACTGTTTTGCTGGTATAATACAGTTATCATATTATTTGACTTTTTGTGAAACGCCTATAACCATGCTTTATTTTTTAAAATGGCATTATAAGGGAATTGTATAAAAAACTAAAATTTTAACTGCAATTTTAGCTTAAGAGGATAGCTATTAATTTTTGTCGTTTAAAGTGGAAAATATTTGATAAATTCTATGACATTTAGTATAAGTTCATAAAATGGTGCATACTTTTAGGCACTTTTATTACAAATAATTCAAATTTAAACATAACATAATCTTTTGGTGAAAATTAATAATTGTTCTCAAAAGCCTTAAAGTATGCTTTATTTTTTAAACTTTATTTTAATAAAAATTTACAATAAATTTTTAAATTTTAAGAGTGTGCTTAACAAGATAATAAATTAGTATTAAAAATTTAAATTTATATTACAGTTTCCAGAAAAACCCAAGTTTAAAAAGTAAAGCATAATTTTAGGCGTTTAAAAAATTTTTAAATAATTTGCATTTTCTTTTAAATTCGACCAATTTATTTCAAATAACAATCAAAAATTCTTTAAGAAAATTTTATTTAATCAACCTTAATTGTTACTTTAGCGCCTAAAAGTCTATTTTATATTTATTTTGTGTAGCATTTATGACACAATTGTGATTTATTTATTTCTTTAAGCATATTTGACCATATAATACCACTTCTATATCTCTATTTTATAACCCTCTTATATAAATTTTATCTCTTTGTGTGGTTTTTTATATGCTCATTTACATTTATATGTATTTCAACAGAATTTTTATGCATGTTCATGCATGCAATATAGTTTATGGTCACAGGGCAACAAAAACAGAAGGAAATATGTTGAAATATTTTATATTTATTTGAGTGTACTCAGATACAGTTTAACTGTAACTGTTGGAAGTTTATGGTTGTTTATGGGAAACAGCAATTTTTTGCTGGAAAAAAAAAAATCTAGTTAAACACGTAGCAAAAATGCGAGGGTGGCTGTCCTCCAGCAGCAAAAAAAAAGCTATTACTAACATGAAACAAACCAAATTCCTTACGATTTATAAAACTAGCCTCCTATTTTTAGCTTCACTAACTCATTTACAAAACTCTTAGTTTACGTGCGTAGTCCTTATACCGTGCCTCTATATATACTTATGGACTTATATATAAAAAAACGTATGTACACATAAATTGTATAAAGTTTTAATTCAATTTCACTACAGTTTTTATTTTAGTAAAAAGATATTGTGAAAATGGGGTTGGTATACAGACCTGCAGGTCCATAAACTACATTCATATGTTGTAATATTTTTAAGAGGATTGCCTCTCTCTTTCTCTGAAACTTTTCTCACATAAATAGCAACAGCAGCTAAAGCTATTAACTCAATTAAATTGCTAGATTGTTGTGCTAAAACTGAATGTGAGAAAGCAAATTATTACTGCAAATATCAGCAGTAACAAATATAGCTAGCAACGAAAACAGCAGGACTAAACAGGAAAAAGCGTAATAAATTACTTGATGTACAGAACTGCAGTGTTTAAGGAAATAAAACAGGATTACAATTTTAATTAATGAAAGGAAAAGACACGCCTTTTTTTAAAGCACAACTGCAAAACTTTTCAATCTCTCATTTCAATACAATTAGTTAAATATTTAAAAACTGTAGCATACTTTTAGGCACTCATGATTAACAATTGTTTTGACACATTCATTTCTTTTATAACAAAATGTTGTTAAACTTTATAAAAATTTGTCCCCCCAATTCTTTTGATTACATTCATCTTGTCAGCTATTACACTGGGGATAGTATTTTGAAAAGATTTCTTTATTCTTTATAGAAATTACAACTTTTTTGTAGCGTATTTTAAGACGTTTTTAAACACACTTTGCAAGTGCTAAAGACTTAAACTTCAGTTGGCTAAAACTCAAGAGGTTTGTAAGTTTAATAAAGGCTTTGTAGAATTAATGTAGCATATTTTCAAGGGTCTTCTAAAACAGAAATAAGATAAAGAAATAAAATGTTTAAAGATGTAAATTTCTTAAATAAGTAGTAGGGGGAAAACTAAACCTAAAAGAGGAAAGGTATTAAATATTTAAAAATTTTATTCAATTTAACACAAAAAATTTAGTAATTTAATGAAATTATGAAATAATTTTAGGTTTCAAGCATCATTTTAAAAGTTGTGCTATTTTAAAGGTATTTTCTATTAAAAATCTAAAGCCTACTTTTAGGCAAAATCTAAAATTCTAAATTTCATGTTAAATTTTAAGGAATTTATGAAATAAAGTAAATTTTTATTAAAAAATTAAAGCCTACTTCTAGGCAAATTCTGAAATTTCTAATTTCTAGTTAAATTTTAAGAAAATTTAAAAAAATGTTGCAAATTTTTTAAATTTCTTTTATTTTGAGGAATTTTTTTGTGAAAAATATACAGCATACTTTTAGGCAAATTCATAATTTCATGTTAAATTCAAAGAAAATCTAAAAAATGTTGATAGATTTAAAAATTTATTTTATTTTACAAGAATTTTTTGTAAAAAATATAAAGCATACTTTTAGGCAAATTTTAAAATTTTTAATTTCTAGTTATATTTTTAGGAAAACTAAGAAATGTTGCTAAATTCTAAAATTTCGTTTATTTTATAGGAACTTTTTGTGAAAAATATAAAGAATACTTTTAGGCAAATTCTGAAAATTTTAATTTCTAGTTTAATTTTAAGGAGATCTAAGAAAAGTTGCTACATTTAAATTTTTTTATTTTAATGAAGTTTTTTTATAAAAAAAGTAAAGCATACTTTTAGGCAAATTCTAAAATTTAAAGTATATCCATAAATTTTAAGGAATTTATGAAATTTCGCATAATTTCGGTGTTACTTATCTATTTAAAGAAATTTGTTATTCAAAAACTTAAAGCATACTTCTAGGTAAATCCTAAAATTCTAAATTGCATGTCAAATTTTAAGAAATGTTGCTTTATTTTAAAATTTATTTTATTTTAAAGGAATTTTTTGTAAAAAATATAAAGCATACTTTTAGGCAAATTCAAAAATTCTAAATTTCATGTTAAATTCAAAGACAATTTACGAAATGTTGCTATATCTTAAAATGTCTCTTATTTTAAAGGAATTTTTTGTAAAAAATATAAAAATAAGCATACTTTTAGGCAAATTCTTAATTTCTAGTTAAATTTTAAGGAAAGGAATGTTGGTAAATTTTAAAATTTTTTTACTTTAAAGGAATTTGTTGTAAAAAATATAAAGCATACTTTTAGGCAAATTCTAAAAATCTTAATTTCTAGTTAAATTTTCATGAACTCTAAGAAAAATTGCTAGATTTTATTATTTCTCTAAAATTTAAAGGAATTTGTTATTCAAAAAATTTAGAGCATACTTTTAAGCAAATTCTAAAAATCGTAATTTCTAGTTAAATTTTAAGAAGATATAAGGATTGTTGCTAAATTTTAAAATTTCTTTAATTTTAAAGGAATTTGTTGTAAAAAATTTATAGCATACTTTTAGACAAATTCAAAAACTTTAAATTTTATTATTAAATTTCTGGGAAATTTATGAAATGTTGCTTATTTTTATTATTTCTTTAAAATTTAAAGGATTTTGTTTTAAAAAAATTAAAGCATACTTATAGGCAAATTCTAAAATTTGAATTTTACTTACAATTTTAAGGAATTTTATTAAATATTGCTTAATTTTTGTAATTTAGAGGAATTTTTTAATAAAATGTTACAAGAATTGTAATTTTTATATCAATATTTCAAATTATAGCTACAAATCTTAACTATATATCAAAACTTTACCATATTTTAACAAAATTCTTTAAACTATTGTCAGAATTTCAACTTAAAGAGCAAAAAAATTTAAATTAATTTGATCCTCCAAAAGGAGACTCTTGAAACCAGCCATGGAAATGTTGAAAGCAAAACTTTCTTTTAGACATACATACATTGTAGTTCCTATGTCTTAAACAAATTTACATAAATCTATTTGCCTACTAACTAGCAAGAAAACTTTTATTTCCCATAACAAACTTACGTTCTAAAAGACACCCCAAACACTAAAGACAAGATACAGCAATTTATATTAAATTACTTTCCATATGGTTTTCTTTTACAACACACTACTGAAACTACTTCTATATATTAAAATTATTTTTTAAAAAACAAACAAGAAAATAAAAATGTAAATTGAAAATCTATATAACAAGATTTTCATACAATATAAAAACCCAGAAAATATTTAAACGTCTATTGCACTAAACTTGTGTCTTCAACTTGATATTGAGTTTTGAAAACACATGCTGCTTGTCTTTAAAACCATTTAAAATAATGGCAAATTTGTTTTACATATAAAAATATATAAAACAAGAACACTTGAAAGGAAGAAAAAAAAAACTTTAGTAGTTGATATTTTCTATAGTTGACTTTTTGATTTTGTGCCAAAATAAATGTTTTCCTTTAAAAAAATTTACTTATTGCACTCATACTGCAGTTTAATATTGTCATACTTCATTTAGCAAGTCATCGTTGTCTCATGATTGTGTCAGCTGCGGCCTGCAGTTGTGTTCTGTGCACTTTATTCGTTATCGTAAATTTATGCAAAATTGCTTCAAAATGTTATATATAGTTTTACTGCAGTGCCCTAAACTACTTAATAGTATTTTAGCATGTTAAATTATATAAAAAATTTTAATTTACCAAAAGAATTCAAGCAAAATAAAACAATAAAAAAGAAATTAACCTGAAAGTAGGCTTTAGTTATGTTAAAATGTTTAAAGAATTCCATAAAAATTCAAATTAACCTAAAAGTAGGCTTTACATTTTTGAATTTTTCTTTGTAGTACACATCACATGTTAATTTACTTTATCAATATTTAATGTATTTTAAACATTTATCAATCATATTTAACTTATAAGTACTTTTAGGGTTTATACTATAAAATTTTGCAAATTTCCTATGATTTTCTATTACTTTGTTTTATCTCAACTATAACACAATTTTCCACTTGATTAAATAGCTTGATTGTTTCCTTTAAAATGCATTTCGAAAGAAAATTTACTTTTCCCTAAATTATACAGAATGTAATGTAAACACAGACATGCTAACTGACATTTAGATAAATTTTTCAACAAAAACAAAAAACCCTTACTTACCATGTCATTAAAGATAACAAGGCAAGAAGTATGCAAAAACAAATATTCTCTACATTAAAACAAAAAAATACCTAAAATGTTTCTACTTCATTGCATACTTTTCGGGCTAGAAATACTTACTTTATAGACAATTGTCTAGAGTATTGTAGAGTGAGCCAACACATACATACAAAATGAAACGGAAATTTTGGTATACTGTAATATGAATATTTAATGAGAGATGAATGATTTTCAATTTTATTCAAATGGAAATTTTCTTGGAAAATACACATTATGGCATTTTTGAATAAAAAGTCTTAAAATAGGCAATGTAAAAATGTCCTTAAAATAATGTGATATACATAATATATAACAATAAGATATTTCTAAATATATTAAAGAAATTTTAAATTGTTTATAGAAGTTACTTAAAAACTGTTGCCTACTTGTAGGAAAAATTAAAAAAATTTTGAATAATTTAAATTAGTTAACAACAAAATATTTATAATTAAGCTGCAACAATATATTTAAGAATTGAACAAAAACTGTTGCCTACTTTTAGCATAAAAACAAATTTAATTAAAAATTTGTATTATTGCTTAATAGAAATGTTTACTATAGATTATAAAAAGTGTGTTTTTATCTTTTAAATTATATTGCCTACTTTTAGGCTTCTAGCTAAAATACATCATTTTATAGAAATTTTGGTTTAAAACAAAAAAAAAAAAAATTCAAACTAAAGCATTTTAAAATTTAAAAAATTTAAAATTTTGATGCCTAGTTTAAGGCTTTAAGCTAAAATACATAATTTTATAGAAATTTTGATTTTTAGAAAAAAAAAAAAAAGTCCAAAACATGCTTGTATATTTTTATGTATTTTTATAAATTTAAAAACTAAAGCATACTTTTAGGAACTATTTCTTTAAATTTATGATTTGTTAACAAAATTGAGCATATAAATGAAATAATTTGTTACTAAAAGAAATTATTATTGTAATTGGGTGAAAATTTTAATTCAAAAACTATAGCATACTTCTAGGAGTTTTGAGAAAAATCTTATTTTTACACATTTAATTATTCTGAAAATTTCTCAAATAAATTTTAAGATTTTTTTGATATAAAAAGGTATAAAATGATGTTGCCTACTTTTAGGCGTTATAAGGAAAAACCAAATTTTGATTTAAATTTAAGAAAATCAAGAAATTTACTTCATATTTTTGTAAACTTAAAAACTATAGCATACTTTTGAAAAATATTGTTTTTTTTAGAAAAATTCTGCCCGAAAATTAAATAATTTGTTTTGCACTAAAGAAAATTATTAACTATTTTTGAGAAATTATATTTTCAAAAACTAACTATATTGAATACTTTTAGGGGTCATAAGCAAATGCTGTATTTCTTTAAATTGGTTGTTTTTAAGCAAAATCCTGTATATAATGAAAAATATTTTACTAAAAGAAAACATTAACAATTTTAGCGAAAATAAAATTTCAAAAACTATAGCATACTTTTAGGTGTCTTCAGAAAAATCTTATTTTTTACACATTTAATTATTCTGAACAGAATATTATAAAGTTTTACATCTAAAAATTTATAAAATTATTTTGCCTACTTTTAGTCGTCATAAGGAAAAACTTAATTTTCATTGAAACTTAAGAAAATTAAGTAATTTACTTCATATTTTTATTAAACTAAAAACTGTAGCATACTTTTAGGAAATATAGCTTTTTTTGAAAAACTCTGCACAAAAATTAAATAATTTGTTTCGTACTTTAACTATTTTGTATGAAATTAAAATTTCAAAAACTAACTATATTGCATACTTTTAGGGGTCATAAGCTGTATTTCTTTAAATTGGTTGTTTTTAAGGAAAATACTGCATATAATGAAAAATTTTTTACTTAAAGCAAACATTAATCATTTTGAGCGAAAATAAAATTTCAAAAACTATAGCATACTTTTAGGAGTTTTGAGAAAAATCTTATTTTTTACAAATTTAAATCTTCTGAAAATTTCTCATATAAATTTTAAGATTTTTTAGATCTAAAAATTTATAAAATTATATTGCCTACTTTTAGGCGTCATAAGGAAAAACCTAATTTTCATTGAAATTTAAGAAAATAAAGGAATTTACTTGATATTTTTATAAACTTAAAAACTATAGCATACTTTTAGGAAATATTGCTCTTTTTTAAGAAAAATCCTGCACTAAAATTAAATATTTTTTTTTGTACTAACGAAAACTATTAACTATTTTGTATGAAATTAAAATTTCAAAAACTAACAATATTGCATACTTTTAGGGGTCATAAGCAAGTGCTGTATTTCTTTAAATTGGTTGTTTTTAAGCAAAATCCTGCATATAATGAAAATTATTTTACTAAAAGAAAACATTAACCATTTTGGGCGAAAATTAAATTTCAAAAACTATAGCACACTTTTAGGAATTTTGAGAAATATGGCCTATTGTACACATTTTAATTTTCTGAAAAATTCTCAAAATAACTTTTAAGATTTTTTAAATCTAAAAAAATATTAAATTATGTTGCCCACTTTTAGGCGTCATAAGGAAAAACCTTATTTTCATTGAAATTTAAGAAAATCGAGGAACTTACTTCATATTTTTATAGACTTAAAAACTATAGCATACTTTTAGGAAATATTGCTTATTGTTAGGAAAAATTTGTTTACTAAAGAAAATTATTAACTATTTTTTGAGAAATTAAAATTTAAAAAACTAACTATATTGCATACATTTAGGGGTAATATTAAAAATCCTAGTTTTAATAGAAATCTCAAAATTTGTTAGTAAAAAGTTCTCTGTATGGTTTTAGACATTAAAATAATTTAATCTAGACTATTGTTAGATTTAAATTTTGAAGTTTCCTTTGGTATTTTCAAAACATTTAAAGAAAGTTTTTTTTGCATACTTTTAGGGGTCATAAGAAAAATCCAATGTTTTATAGAAATTTCAGGAATGTTTTGCAAAAAGATTTCCGTATGTTTTACGACAATAAAATAATATAATTTAATCTATTGTTAGAACTGAATTTTAAAGTTTATTTTGGCATATAATTATACTTTCTATTGTTAGCAAAAAAAAATCTTCTTTTTCCTTTAATATGTAACTAAAAAGGCACCGAAATTTATTTTATATTAATTTATTCTGCTACAAAAAAGAGCAATATTATGAAGCTACCTTTCAGTTTCATTCAAACGAAAATGAAATTCTTTTTCATACATTTTCAGTTACCAAATATTTGTTTTTAGTGTTTAGTTTCTCATTTTTTTTCTCCCAACTTTAAACGTTTCTGCAGATTTATGGCTAACGTTTCAGTTTTCACCTTTTTATATTTGATTTTTTTGTGATTTCAGTTTTATTAAAATATTTGAGGAATAATAAATATTGTGAGGAAAAAAAAATCTTTAATATATCAATTTTTAGTTGTGGAAATATTGAGATTTTTGGTTTAACAGCATCCTTGTTGTATACTTTAAAAAATTTGCATATCATATCACTTTGCTTACACAACAAACATCACCAGCCACCCCCCTCCCACCTTACAAACCAACATTACATATGATGTGGCCCAGTCAAGGAGAATGAAATTTTCTGTATATGTGTAATAAATATTTCTTTTCATATACACTTTACATGAATCGATAGTGTTTGTAGAAGTACTTGAACGTGTTTTAGTAGCGGTAGCAGAGAAATATTATAAGAAATGCCACTTGAATTGATAAGATGAATTGTAGAGCGAGAGCGTTAGAGAGAGAAGAAGAAACTATTAAATGGTTTTTCAAACATCATACTTATACTCAAGGAATCAGTGTGTATCACAAGACTTGAGTTGAAAAGGAAACTACTAAATATATAACTTAAGTAAATTGTAACAGAAACTACATCTCTCTCATACTCATACTTGTAATCTTAAAAAAATACATATATTGTATAAGTACAGCATACTTTACAGGGCATATAAAGTGTAAATCTTAAATGTATTAATATGAAATATTTCACAATATTAGGAAATTTATCAAATATTGGCAAAATATACAAATTAAACATATCACAGTTTTATAAAATTCAATTATTTAGGTAATACAGCCTTTTATTTTGAAATTGTTGCCTGGTTTTAGGCGTTTATTTATATTTCACTGAATCCTTTGGAAAGAGTCTTGCCAAATTGTTTTTTTTACTCCATTAACATAATTTTAATATCTACACTTTCAATTTATAAGACAACATATTTTAAATTTAATTTCCTGTGACATTTAACCAAGCATACATTCATTCATTCAACCATCCATCATTCTTAACATTACATTTTTTACGCTGACATTAAAAATTGAACGACACAGAAATTGAACACAGGGAAAGCAAGGAAAAACCAGCAAGCAATATAACCAAATTTGACATTGATTAAATTTGTTGTTAATAATTTTCTCTAGTAAATTTCTTCACATCATTTAGGGAAAGAAAATTTTAATATATACTTTTATTTTTGGCATAAAATTACATGACACTTAACAAGTGGAAAAATAAAAAAAATCACTCAATTTGTTAACAAAAATTACTACAAAATTCAATTAGTTTGCAGGTGTTGAGAACATTTATTCATCATATGAGGCCACAGGGTAACAGCTGACTACAGACTTATAAAAGACCAGCAACACACAAAGACTAAAATAGTCGATAAATGTAATACTAGAGTAAGAAAACTAGAAAATGTTCTATAATAAGAATTAATTAAAAAAGACAACACACGTTTTGTTAAGGTAAATATATAACACGTACATACAGAAAGAGAAATTGAGGTTAAAGGTTATTTATATAGAAAAATAGTTAGACTAAAGTAAAGAAGGAAATATCAATTTAGTTGTTTATTAAAAATTAATTATAATGTTTTGTATACAAGAAAAAGTGTGGCATACTTAAGGGCTTTAAATATATTTAATTTCCAAAGATTTCAGAAGCGTATAGCTCAGGATTTTTAATAATTTCAAAAAATTTTGAGTTTTTTTACAAATTTAAAAGTGATTTTAGGTGAAAATGTAATTTTTTGCAAAAAATTGTACTTTTTAAAAAAGTAGTAGAAATACTACTTTTTGGAAAAAAGTAGTAAAAATTTTATTTTTGGGTTTTAAATAGTTTTAAAAAGTTTTTAAAACCAAAACTTTAAAATTTGTAGAAAAACTACTATTTTCTAAAAAGGTAGTAAAAATACTACCTTTCTGTAAAAACAGTACGAATGATAAAAAGATTAAAAAAGTGCAAAAATTTTTTTAAATGTTGAAAAACTAACACTTTTAGTAAAACGTAGTAAAGATACAGCTTTTTAAAAAAAGTATTAGAAATACTACTTTTTTAAAAATTAAAGTTTTTCGAAATTTTTGGTCTTCAAATTGTTTTTAAGACATTCTAAACTAAAAATTAAAAACTTAAAGAAAAACTACTATTTCCTAAAAAAGTAGTAAAAATAATACTACCTTTTTGTAAAAACAGTCCTATGATAAAAATATTAAAAATGTGCTAAAATTTTGTTTAAATGTTGAAAAACTAATACTTTTAGTAAAACGTAGTAAAGATACAGCTTTTTAAAAAAAAGTAGTAGAAAAATGCTACTTTTTTTAAAAATTAAAGTTTTCTGAAATTTTTGGTTTTCAAATTGTTTTTAAGAGATTCTAAACTAAAAATTAAAAACTTAAAGAAAAACTACTCATTTCTAAAAAGTAGTAAAAATACTACCTTTTTATAAAAACAGTACTATTGATAAAATAATTAAAAATGTGCTAAAATTTTGGTTAAATATTGAAAAACTAACTTTTAGTAAAACGTAGTAAAGATACAGCTTTTTAAAAAAAGTAGTAGAAAAAAGGCTACTTTTTCAAAAATTAAAATTTTCTAAAATTTTTGGTTATTAAATTGTTTTTAGGAGATTCTAATTACTAAAAATTAAAAATTTAAAGAAAAACTACTCTTTTCTAAAAAAGTAGTAAAAATACTACTTTTTGTAAAAACTGTACTATTGAAAAAACGATTAAAAAAGTGCTAAAATTTTGTTTAAATGTTGAAAAACTAATACTTTTAGTAAAATGTAGTAAAGATACAGCTTTTTTAAAAAAAAGTAGTAGAAAAATGCTACTTTTTTTAAAAATTAAAGTTTTCTGAAATTTTTGGTTTTCAAATTGTTTTTTAAAGATTCTAAACTAAAAATTTAAAGAAAAACTACTCTTTTCTAAAAAGTAGTAAAAATACTACCTTTTATAAAAACAGTACTAATAAAAATATTAAAAAAGTGCTAAAATTTGGTTTAAATGTTGAAAAACTAATACTTTTAGTAAAACGTAGTAAAGATACAGCTTTTTTAAAAAAAAGTAGTAGAAAAATGCTACTTTTTTTAAAAATTAAAGTTTTCTGAAATTTTTGGTTTTCAAATTGTTTTTAAGAGATTCTAAACTAAAAATTAAAAACTTAAAGAAAAACTACTCATTTCTAAAAAGTAGTAAAAATACTACCTTTTTATAAAAACAGTACTATTGATAAAATAATTAAAAATGTGCTAAAATTTTGGTTAAATATTGAAAAACTTATAGTTTTAGTAAAACGTAGTAAAGATACAGCTTTTTAAAAAAGTAGTAGAAAAATGATACTAACATTTTTGGTTTTCAAATTGTTTTTGAGAGTTTCAAAACCAAAAATTTAAAATTCAAAGAAAAACTACTATTTTCTAAAAAAGTAGTAAAAATACTACTTTTTGTAAAATTACTATTTTTGGTTTAAATATTGCACAAAATAATACTTTTTGTAAAAAATCAAAATATTAATACAATTTGTAAAAAGTAGTAAAAATACTACTATTTGAAAAAAGTACTAAATTTTTTTTAATTTTATAATTTCATTGAAATTCTAGTTTTTAAATTATTTCACAGCATTAAAATGTATAAAAATTTTATAATAAAACATTGGCATAGAAATTGTTTAAAAAAATCTAGCATAATTTTAGGAGTTTTAAAAAATTCCGCTATAATTATGAAATTAAGCAATTTTGTGTATAATCCTATGTATTCATAATGTTAAGACCCTTAAACAACTGTCTTACAACTGTATATTATAATTCTGTACTAAAAAGAAGCATATAACAAAACTGCATAAAAAGTAAAGCATACATTTAGGTTCTTTAAAAGAAAACTGATTTGAAGTGAATTTCCTGGTAAATTTAATATCACATGGATAGAGAAATAGTTCAAACAATTTTTTAGAAAAGTTTTGCAAATGTAAAGCATACTTTTAGAGGTTTTTTTTAAAGGAATTAGATCAAATCTATACTATACAATTTCCTTCAATCAATAGCTTTACTTAACTAACAATGTTTTCTAGAAATCAAACTTTATCAAGAGATTGTTATTTGTTTGCTTAATAATGTTAAGTTGCCGGCTTTAAAACTCATTTTAAAGAAAAGTTCTATTAGTTTTATAATGTTGTAGTTCTTGGTCAAAAGTCCAAAAGACCAAATAGAAATATAGACTAAAGTTTGGATTTTTTATTCCTATTATTTGCAATTCAGTTGATTGAGCCAAATTGCATTGTTGCATACATTTAGGTGTAGAGAAAAAAAAAATAGAAAACTTGGAAAACTAAAGTGAATTAAGAGAAAAATCAAAAAGTTTTCAATGCAGAAAGAAAAGTTGGATTGTTAGTAGCATTATTAAAATATGCTAAAGTTTAAGGTGAATTATAACATTTAAAACAAATTTAACTCTGTTTCGCATTTATATTTTAATTATTTACTGCCTCTACCTGCATATTTTATCTTGTCATACAAAAATAATGATGAATTTTTTCTTTTCATTTCATTTACTATTAAAATTTATTTTATCCTGTTTGTTTACCATGATTTTTACTTATGAAAACATTTTCATTTATTTTTTGTATTTTTGACTCGGCACCTAAAAGTATGTTCTTACATTTTTATTCACACTTAATGATTTATTACACTCATACATACATACAGCAGCCATGAATGCAACCACCCACGTAAGGCCATTTGTGGGTGCAAATATGTGTGTATTCGTATGTGTAAATCCTTAAGAGTGTGTGTTGGTAAAAACTTTTCATATTTTATTTATTTATTTATTCAACATGTGTATGTGAAAATGTTGTTGCAAACGAACATTTTATTATGCGTATGACACGTTTCTTCCACAAGTTTGTTTGCATTTCATCTTTTTTTTTTTTACTTATATTCATTTTTTTTCGTATATTTTTCTGTTGATGTTGAGTATATAAATTATTTTTTTCAATGTTATTGCCAACACCCAGCCTCCAACACAAACTATACTTGGCCTGCAACATAGCTGGGCCTGTTCATAATCTGTGATATTTCACCGTGGTGAGGTGAGGCAGAAAATTGAGCAGAAAAAAACCTGTTAGTTAAAGGTGCATACAATGGCCAGTATATGTACAAGTACGCAAAAAGAAAGAACTAAATAAAGTAAGAATGTGCCAGCTTAAATGAATGAAATGAACTTTTACGTATTTTGGTGAAGGTTATTTTCTGAATATAAATCTGCATATTTACTGAAAAAACATTCACACTCACATGAACACACACCTTTTTTTTTGTTACTTGGCAAACTATTTTTTGTATGCACTTTTCTTAAACGTGTCTTTTTCTATATTAGAATATGATTTTTATTATAAACTTTTTAAAGGTCTTTCTTGCTGACAGGATTTTAATGAAGAACTCCATATAAAATAGAGTTTACTAAAATAATACTTGCATACATTTAGGCGAGAAATATTTTAGACAAAAAATTTAGAATTATAAAAACTGCTCTAAATAACCACTATTTTGTATTGTAATATATACTGACACAAAAAGTACTTTTCTAAAAATGGTACTAATTGCAAAAAAATACTTTTTGCTAAACATAGGAAATCTCAAAGCAAAATAACTAAAATCATAGCAGCACTCAAATTTTCCTTCAGACTTCTTTCAAAATAAAGGTACTTTTCCAAAAAGGAACTTTATATCAAAAAGTACTTTTGTGAAAATGTTCACTTTTTAAGCTAAACTTACAAAAAAATAGCTTTTAACACTTAAATTATGAGAATTTAAGAAAAAGTACTATTTTTCAAAAAAAGTACTTTTTTGTAAAAAGGTACTTTTCATATAAAATTATTGAAATTAAAATTTAAACGTGATTTTTTATGAAAATCTAAAATTTTCCAAAAAGTACTTATTTGAAAAAAAGTACTTTTTTGTAAAATAGGTACTTTTTATAAAAAATTATTGAAATTAAAATTTAAACGTGATTTTTTTATGAAAATCGACTTAATTTTACAAAAAAGTACTATTTTTATAAAAAGTACCTTTTGGAAAAAGCTACTTTTCTTAAAAAATTTATTGAAATTAAAAATGAACGTGAGTTTTTTATTAAAAGAGATAATTGAAATTAAAATTTAAACGTGATTTTTTATGAAAATCTAAGATTTTCCAAAAAGTACTTTTTTTTAAAAAAGTACTTTTTTTTAAAAAGTACTTCTTTGTAAAATAGGTACTACTCTTAAAAAATTGTTGGAATTCAAATTTAAACGTAATTTTTTTATAAAAATCAAATGAATTATTTAAAAAGTACCATTTTAAAAAAGTAGTATTATGCAAAAAAGGTACTTTTCATAAACAAAATCATTTGAATTAATATATAAACTTGATTTTGTCATGAAAATCTACTTAAATTAAAAATGTATGCTATTTTAATAAAAAGGTACCAAATTTCAAATAGTACCTTGTTACAAAATTATAAGTATTTTCATAAAAGTACTTAATTTTAAAAAGTACTTTTCTAAAAAAGTTAAATTTTTAAGAAAATTATACTAAAAACTTGTTTTTAACACTTAAATATCACAATTTTATAAAAAGTACTATTTTCAAAATAGTACTTTTTTATAAAAAAGGTACTTTTATAAAAAAAATTATTGGAATTAATATTTAAACTTTATTTTTTTCATAAAAATCGACTAAACATAAAAAATTATGACGGTTTTATAAAAAAGTACCAAATTTCAAAAAGTACCTTTTTTATAAAAATAGTACTTTTATTGCATAATGTCTGTAATCATAGCACTTATAATAATTTCCATTAGACTTGCTTAAAAATTAAGAGTGTTCGCAAAAAAGTACTTAATTTCAAAAAGTACTTTTCTAAAAAAGTAAAATTTTTAAGTAAAACTTACTAAAAACCTGTTTTTAACGCTGAAATTATCAAAATTTTATAAAAAGTACTATTTGCCAAAAAAGTACCTTTTTATAAAAAAGGTACTTTAAAAAAAAAAAAATATTGGAATTTAAACTCGATTTTTTCATAAATATCAACTTAATTTTAAAAGTTACGATGATTTTATAAAAAAAAAGTACCAAATTACAAAAAGTACCTTTTTTATACAAAGAGTACTTTCAATGTAAAATGGCTGTTCCATTGGACTTGTTTAATAATTAAGAAAGTTTTCAAAAAAGTACTTAATTTCAAAAAGTACTTTTCTAAAAAAGTTGAATTTTTAAGCAAAACTTACTAAAAACTTGTTTTTAACACATAAATTATCATAATTTTATAAAAAGTACTATTTTTCAAAAAAGTACTTTTTTACAAAAAAGGTACTTTTAATAAAAAAATTACTGGAATTTAAATTTAATCTCGATTTTTTCATAAAAATCAACTTAATTTTAAAAGCTATGATGATTTTATAAAAAAGTACCAAATTTTAAATAGTACCTTATTTTATACAAATAGCTCTTTTAATGCAAAATGTCTGTAATCATAGCAGTTATAATAATTTTCATTAGACTTGTTTAAAAATTAAGAAATTTTTCAAAAAAATACTTAATTTCAAAAAGTACTTTTCTAGAAGAGTTAAATTTTTAAGCAAAACTTACTAAAAACTAGTTTTTAACACTTAAGTTATCACAATTTTATAAAAAATACTATTTTTCGAAAAAGTACTTTTTTACAAAATAGGTACTTTTCATAAAAAATTTAGTGAAATTAAGATTTAAACTTTATTTTTTCATAAAAATCTACTAAACATAAAAAATTATGATGGTTTTATAAAAAAGTACCAAATTTCAAAAAGTAGCTTTTTTATAAAATAGTACTTTTATTGCAAAATATCTGTAATCATAGCAGTTATAATAATTTTCATTGGACTTGTTTAAAAATTAAGAGTGTTTGCAAAAAAGTACTTAATTTCAAAAAGTACTTTTCTAAAAAAGTAAAATTTTTAAGCTAAATTTACTAAAAACTTGTTTTTAACACTTAAATTATCACAATTTTATAAAAAGTACTATTTTTCAAAAAAGTACTTTTTTATAAAAAAAAGTACTTTTTAAAAAAAAATAGCTGAAAACAAGATATTAATGTAGTTTCTTATAAAAAAAGCCTTTATCCTTAAATTATTAAAAACTTTAATTTGTATAGCATATCATGCCATCATATTTAAACTTGTCTTAAAAATTAATATTAAATCCCCAGATTTAAAAAACATTTTTAAATTCATAAAACATCATTGCAAGTTACCAAATAAATTGGCTTTTCATTTCTTACCCCCATTAAAAGTCTTACAAATTAAATGCTTACTTTAAACAGCCTTTACAAAAAATTACAAGCACTTATTAAAACAAGAGAAATATATTGCCTACATTAAGGAGCTCATTAAAGGCTTGTTTTAAAGTGCCATTTATTTCACAAAACAATTAAATTAATAGGCTAATTTTAAACCAAGAAATATAAAAGCCAGCATTATGAAAATAAAAGTCAAACAAGCATTTTTGAGTACAATAGAAAGTAAGTGGCAATTTATGGTGTGTTTTTAAAGCATAATTTTAACAAGTCATTAAACAAAGTAAATAAAAAGAAATGTGAAATTAATAGCCTACTTTAAGGTGTTAGATATGTTATTGCTTATAAATTTAGGGGAAACCAAACTGTTTAGTAATGTTTTATTAGTTTTTCCAATATAAACCATATTGTATTAGTTATCATTCATTTTAAGCCATAATTTCCATTAATCTTGTTTGTTTTTTTCTCTATTGATTAGAATATATTATTATAATTCATTCAACATTTTATTTGTTTGTGTTCTCTAGTTAGTTATACATTGATAAATACTAATTTATAAATGTATTACAATTTGCACCACCATATTGGTTGGTTTGCAGTAACAAGAACAAAAAAAAAACAATATTAATTGCCATTTTGTTTAGCAGAAATTTTCTTTATGAAACTAAAAATCTTCCACTTCCTCTTTTATTTATAGTTCAGCAGCAGCAGTTGGGTTTTTCCAATTTTCCTTAATTTATTTCACTGACAACCAAAAAATATAAATTGCCTTGCTGTTCAAGTTCCTGGATGAAGACTCGTAGAGGAGTTGAGAGAGAAAACTTTACAAATTAGTTGTATTATATAATACTGCAAATATTATAGCAGTAGAACTTTAGCTATTTGTTCATTTTTTTGTTGCTTGTAAAATGTAAATTTCATTTCATTTGTTGTTTATCTTCAGCAGAGTAGTATGGCAAACACAATGGCAAACAAGAAAAGCTAATTTTTCTATTTTATGGCTTACAATTTGTAGGACTACTCTAGCAAATTTAAACAAAGTCATGAAATTTTTTATGCAAAAAAGAAGAAAAAATCAGTGAACAACCAAAATTAAAAACATGAAAAAAAACAAAATTTACATATTTCTCTAATTTGACCCCTATTTTGCAGACACTTTGAAACCGAGACCCTTCAAAAACCTCTAAATACTTTTCTTTAGCATGTTTTTTATTTAAAATTTTTAGAAATTTTCAAATTCCTTAAATCTAGCTAAAGATACAAGCTATTTTCTAAAATGATCCGTGAATTAATATTAATCATACGCCACCCGTTAAAAAAGTATTATTTCTTAATTAAGTAATTTCCTGTAACAATTATCTGAAATTTTATCAATGATATCGATTTAAAATAAACTTAACTGTAATTTTCTATACAAAGTACTTTTTTTTTAAAAAGTACTTTTCTGAAATTTTTTCAAAAACCTTACAAATAAAACATATAAAAAATATGTTTTTGTTTAGTTTATTAAAAAAAATAAAATTTTTCTTACAAAAGTACTTTTTGTATAAAAAGTACTATTGTTGTAAAAAAGTATTTTGTATAAAATTAGTACTTTTTTAAAAAATATATTAAATTTAATTTCTATATTCTTAATTTAAAAAGAAAATCGATTCAGTAACAATTTTCTATAAAAAGTACTATTTTTATCAAAAAGTCCTTTTTGAAATTTAGTACTTTTTTTAAAAATTATATTAAATTGAATTGTTCTTCATCTTATTTCAACGCATACCCTGCTAAGCAAAAAATTCTAGCAATTTTCTTTAAAAAAAATACTATTTTCATCAAAAAGTACTTTGTAAAAATTTAGTACTTTTTTCAAAAGTATGAATTAAATTAAATTCTTTTACTTTTAATTGTAAAGAAAATCGTTTTAAAATCAAATTTCTAGCAACTTTCTTTAAAAAGTACTATTTTTATCAAAAAATACTTTGTGAAAATTTAGTACTTTTTTAAAAGTATTAATTAAATTAATTT
Organism: Calliphora vomitoria; assembly: GCA_942486065.2. Classification (NCBI taxonomy): domain Eukaryota; kingdom Metazoa; phylum Arthropoda; class Insecta; order Diptera; family Calliphoridae; genus Calliphora; species Calliphora vomitoria. The sequence continues at coordinate 121,143,388 of OW818032.2, read as the reverse complement.
GTTTACTACTAGTTGTACAGAAGATTGTTTCAAAATCAAATTTCTAGAAATTTTCTTTAAAAAGTACTATTTTTATCAAAAAGTACTTTTTGGAAATTTAGTACTTTTTTAAAAATCGTATCAAATAATATTGTTTTTAACCAAATTTCAAAGCAAACCCTGTTACGATAAGAATTCTACCAACTTTCTTCAAAAAGTATAATTTTAATCAAAAAGTACTTTTTGAAAATTTAGTACTTTTTTAAAAATCATATCAAACTAAATTGTTTTTCTTCTTATTTCAAAGTAAACCCCTTTAAGAAAAAAAATCTAGCAACTTTCTTTAAAAAGTACTATTTTCATCATAAAGTACTTTTTGAAAATTTAGTACTTTTTTTAAAATTTTATTATAATTCTCCTAATTTTAAAGCTAATCGATTAAAAAACTAATTTCTACCAATTTTGCATCAAAAAGAACTTTCTGAGAATTTAGTACCTTTTTCAAAAAAACGTATTATTTTAAATTGTTATATTAGTAATTTCAAAGAAAATCATTTTAAAATCAAATATCCAACGATTTACTGTGAAAAATTTTTAGTACTTTTTTAGTAATGAAAACAATGCTCCCCTCTAAACTATTATCCCTACGATTTTCAGTAAACAACAATCAACACAGCAACAACAGAACAACACAACAAAAAAAAACTCGGTCAAACGGAAATTTCAATCTCTGTTTTGTTGTTGTGTTTATTACTGTTAACAACCAGCTCTGTGCAGCAGCAGAGCTGGCAATTTTTGCTATGATTTGAATGGAAAAAAAAAATTGCAAAAAATCAAATAAACTTTCATAGGAAGTGTTGAAAGGAATTGTAAAGCGAAATGAATGAACGTGAAAGTGATTTGATTAAAAAATGAAATTAAATATTTGCAAGAGTATAAATTGTTTGCTATTTATATTGAAATAAAAAAAAATCTCTTTGGTTATATGAATTCATATTAAATAAATTTTTCTTTTCTGTTTTTTTGCAGGTATGTGAACAAGAAAATGTATTTATAAATAAATATTTCAAAACGGGGTAAGATTAATTAAACTAATTAAATATTTAAAGAAGATATAAAAAAAACATGGAGGTAAAATAAACAGGCTACAGTTTTTAGATTTCCTGAATTTTATTAAATTTTTTAATCACTCAATTTAAATTTCAAATTCTAAAACTCTTTTTTTGCCATTTTTGGCACTCCAATTTAATGTTAAAATTGTGTTTAAAAACTTTAATTTCATTTTCACAACTTGTTGGTTGTATTGTTCACCATTAAATATAATGTTGCTACTGAAACCATAAAAACCAACAAAGTGTCAAATTATCTATAGCAATTCTGAGTTAAATGAAAACACTTGCCACAAAAAAGTAGAAAAAAAAAACAAATCACACACACACAAAAAAAAAAACTTCAAAAGAGCATTAAACCATAATGAGGTTTACAGAAATAAGTAGATTAAAGTATAGAGATGTTAAGGCACATACATAGAGATTATACAGGAGAAACACAATGGCAAAAAATAATTAATTTTCATACAAATTTAAGAAAATAGAAATTTGTATTAAATTTTCTTGAAACAGTTTGCCTTTCCTTCCATTTATCTGGGTGTTTGCAACAAAAACTCAGAAGAAACCCACTAAGACATATTCGTTAAACTGTTTTTTATTTAAAATTTTTGAAAATTTTAAAATCATTTAACTGTAGCTAAGGTTATAAGGAATTTCCTAAAATTACCCAATAATTAATATCAATCATACGTAACCAGTTCTAAATCTTATTTTTCAATAATTAACTACCTTCCTTCAACAATTATTAAAATTTTCTCCAAGAAATGAATTTAAAATCACATTGAGTTAAATTTTCTATAAAAATAACTTTTTTTTCGCAAAAGTACTTTTTCTATAAAAAGATACTTTTTGAAAATTAGTACTTTTTTGGCAAATTTATAATTTAAAACAAAATGTAATTGAATTTAACAAAAAATCTAAGTAAATTCCCCAGAATTATAAAAAGTACTATTTTATAGGAAAAGTACTTTTTTGAGAATTAGTACTTTTTCTGAAAAATTCCCAATTTGAGATAAAGTAAACAATTTTCCGATAATTTTACAAAAAAAAAAAAACTTTTTTTATAAAAAGTACTTTTTTAAAATTTAGTACTTTTTTGCAAATTGTTCCGATGTACAACAAAATATGTAACAATTTATAAATGAATTAGAAGAATGTTGAAAAGAAATTAAGAAAAAATATAAAAAGTACTTTTCTATAAAAAAGTACTTTCTGAAAATTAGTACTTTTTCTGAAATTCTTATGATTTTTTTGTTAATTTTTCTAAAAAAATTAGATTTTGACAAAAAGTACTTTTTCTATAAAAAGTACTTTTTGCTTTCAAAACATTTGAAAATTTGGAAATTATTTAAATATTTTTCAGTTTTAATGGCAAACTAGATTTTAACAGAAAGTACTTTTTCTATAAAAAGTACTTTTTTAAAAATTAGCACTTTTTACTTTCAAAACCTTTGAAAATTTGGAAATTATTTGAATATTTTTCATTTTAAATGACAAATTTAAGGATTTTTTGACAAACAAATAAAGTATTCAATAGATTTTCAGCCTTATTTTGTTAAACAGTCTTTCCACTTACCCTTTTTCTCCAAACTGCTATTGAAACCCCTGCAATTATAAGAAAGAAAATATTCATTTTAATTCTGTTTTTCATTCATTAATTTAAGAATATCATTGTTTGTATTAAAGGATTTTAGTTTTCTAGTGTTAAGCCTTTTGGAAAATCTTTAATTAATTTCATATTTGCATATTTATGATTGTGTATATGAACTCTTTATTGTGTGCAACTATTGTTGACATTGTCTTAAATAAAAGTTATTGTCTTGAAACTGAAATTAAATTTTAGATAAAAACATACGGGCTTGTAACCATTACAAACATTTCATTGGATGAATGTGATAAATTACGTGAGTTTTTAGCCAAATGAGTTTGTTTTCTATACTAAGGATGATAAAAGTGAGGGTTTTATAAGGATTTTATGTTGATTTTTGTGGTTAAACTTTGGAAAGTTTAACTCATCATGACAATGCTGATGATGATAGTCATTATCATGACCTGGCTAGTAAATCCTGATGGTCTTGTCTTGTTTTGTTAATTAATTCTACACATTGCCATTGTTTTGTTGGGGGGGCCAAGAAGCAAAGTGTTAAAGAGTTTAATTTGTCACAGAGTTCCGAAACACTTGTGCTGTAATTAATTTCATTTGGTAGAATATTAAAAGGATTTGAAAAGACATCAGGACATTTTTAAAGGTTACGAATAGGCAAAAATGAAATAGAGAGTCATAAAATTATACAAAAAGCTTGTTTAAATTATACAAATTTTATAACTTAAACCTCTTAGAGTCCAAGGAATATAATATCAATCTATTGAAAGTTAAATGAAAATATTAAAAAAAAATATTTTTTTAATATGTAAAATTTTCCTACATATTATTGATATTATATAATTTTATTTATATTTTATATTAGTCTTAATTCTTATTAATATTTTACTTTTTGTTTCATTTAAATATCTCTAATACTTAAAAAGTTATAAAACTTTAAAATAAAAGTGAACAAAATTGTATACTAGAGCGTATGAGTGATATTAATTAAACATTTTTCTTAGGTAACTTTTGATTTTTCTTTATAACTCTGTTTAAAATCACAAGATTGGGCTGATTTTTTAAACACTTTATAAATAAACATTAGCAATAGTATTTAAATTAAATTTAAAGCTCTATCTTAGGTTTTGAACAAATGGTAAAGGTTTAACAAGCAAGTAAATTTTAGTATGAAAAAAAAAAAAAATATTTTTATTTTTCTTATTTAAATTTTTTTTGTTCTTCATTAAGTTTTATAATCTTTTATTATATAGCAATACTCTTCATAATAATCTTAAATCATACTAGGGTTTTCTAGAATTTCGAACCAAAAAAAACTTGACACACTTTAACTAACAATATTATCAAGCCAAGTGATATAGATAACAAAATTTGCACAACTACCACATCATATTAATAGACAACAATATTGTATCCTTTTGTCTTAAACATAAAGGTTCAAATGCGTACAAAACCTCATGATGGAGGAGGGAAAGCAGGGCAATAAAGAAACTTAAGCTAAAGATATTGTAGCTGTATTATAATAATAATAATGAGATGGCAAACAACAGAAATTAACAACAAGAAATTATAAAATAAAACAAAACAGCTACAACTACAACTACACACTATAAACATGATGAAACAATATATACACAAGTTAACTTAATCATTTTAAAGGGATGACTGTTTTAACATATCTTTTGTATTTGGCAAAAGTTATTGTTTTTGTTCTCTTAGACCATAAAACACTGATGTGATTGTGCCCAGCTTTAGTTAAACAGAGAGCTATAAGACCGAGAGAGAAAGATAGAGAGACAGAGACAGAGAGAGTTTAACAAACAATGGCTTTTTAAGAGGGTCTTCTTGAACACGCCATAATGAATGAGTGCTAAAATGTTAAGACCATCATACAGTTTTAAAATGGAAAAACAATAAGAGATGAATTAATAGTTGTGGCGATAAGATAATTATGCCGACCAACAATGCCAAAACAACCAAGCAATTATGAGGAACAAAAAAAAAGTATTTAAATAAAACACTTTATATTTTTGCCTGAAAGAGAGGGGAGAAATTTGAAACAACTTAATTAGCAAACGATATTTTTGAAAGGAAATTTTAAATTTGTAATACAAAATAATGAATGTTATAAAGTCCATATAAAAATATTTAAAATTTCATAATTTTTTTTTTTTTTTTTAAATTTAAAATTTTTTTTAGATTTTCAAACAGTTTTCAGTTTAAATTTTAAAGAAATTTCGAAATTTTTCTTAACACTAATTGCTAAAGGATTTGGTAGGTTTTTTAGTTCATACTTGCCTACAAATGGCTTAAAATACAGAAAGTTGTGAAATTAATTAACAGGGCGTATGATTAATATTAATTAGTTAGTCAATATACAAAATGGTTAATAACTTTCGTGGTAATCAAAGAATTTTATAATTTTAAAAAGTTTTCCATTAAAAACACTTTCACAGCTAATTCTCTTGATTTTCACAATGATTTTTATACAAATGTGGCAAAAATTTGGTTTAAAGAGAGAAATGTTCAAAAGTTCTTAATTTCAAAAAGTACTATTTTTTAATATGGCTGATTTGCAAAAGAAATTTATAAAAAAAATTTCTAAAACCCTTTTATTTACAAATAATTATAAAAAGAAATAATTTTTCAAAATAGTACTTTTTTCAAAAAAGTACTTTCTCTAAAAATAAAGTACTTTTCTAATGAAATTCTTTGGCGAAAACCTTCTGTAATGGTGATTTTGTTTAAAAATTAAAAGTGTTCTTAAAAAGGTACTATTTCGAAAAAAGTACTTTTTTCCAAAAATAGTACTTTTCTGTAAAAATGGCAAAAAATTAGGTATAAAGAAGAATTTCAAGAAAACTGTATACAAATTTGTCTAAAACCTTTTTAATTACAAATTATTAAAAAATAGTAATTTTTCAAGAGAGCAAGTTTTTCAAAAAAAAAAAAAAAACACTTTCTCTAAAAATAAAGTACTTTTGTAAAAAAAAATTTAATTTTTTGGCAAACACTTGCTTGTTTGAAAATTTAAGTATTCTTAAAAAAGTACTATTTCGAAAAAAGTACCTTATTCAAAAAATAGTACTTTTCTGCAAAAATGGCTAAAAATTAAGTTTAAAGAAGACACATGCTCAAAAGTTCTTAATTACAAAAAGTATTATTTTTTAATATGGATGAATTTCAAGAAAAATTTATAAAAAATTGTCTAAACCTTTTTATTTACAAATAATTATAAAAATAAATAATTTTTCAAAATAGTACTTTTTTCAAAAAAAGTACTTTCTCTTAAAATAAAGTACTTTTCTAAAGTAATTCATTGGCACACTTTTTGATATGGAAATTTTTGTTTCAAAATTAAAGTGTTCATAAAAAAGTACTATTTCGAAAGAAAATTTAATATTTCAAAAAAGTACTTTCTCTAAAAATAAAGTACTATTCTAAAAAAAGCATTTTTTTTGGCGAAAATCATTTACAGAAGGTGATTTTGTTTGAAAATTCAAATTGTTCTTAAAAAAGTACTATTTCGAAAAAGTACCTTTTTAAAAAAATAGTACTTTTCTGTAAAAGTGGCTAAAAATTAAATACTTTTCTTAAAAAATCAAATTTTTTGGAAAAAACTTTCTGGTGATTTTGTTTATAAATTAAAAGTGTTCATAAAAAAGTACTATTTCAAAAAAAGTACCATTTTCAAAAGAGTACTTTTCTGTAAAAATATAGTAATTTTTAACATACTATTAAAGCATTCATGATTTTTACTCGGTTTGAGAGAATTATTCGAAAGTACCAATTGAAAAAAAGCACTTTTTTGTAAAAAATTGTCATTAAGGGAAATTGCTAAAAAGTACTTTCCAAAAAAATGTTTTTCAGGGAAATTGCGAAAAACATGTTTAAATTAAAAATTTAAATAAATTTTTTGGAAATAGTTAAGTGTTTCATTTGAAAATTAAAAGTATGCCTACAAAAGTACCTACTAATATAAAAAAGTACTTTTTCTTAAAAAGTACTTTTGGGCACATATTATAAAAAATATGTTATTAATGAAATTTAATACTTTAATTTTAGATTTTTTGTTTAAATTGATTAAAGTCCATACTTAATTAAAAAAATGTACTTTTCCCAAAAAGTACTTTTTGAAAAATATTCCCAGAAACTTGTTTTAACTTATATTTAATGAGATCATTTTAAATTTCTTTGAAAATTAAGAGTGTTCCCACAAAAGTACCTATAAAATAATAAAAGTACTTTTCCTAAAAAGTACTTTTTGAAAAGAAATTGTTAAAAAATATATTTTTAATGAAATTAAATAACATAATTTGTGATTTTTACTTAATTTGCTTGAAAATTAACAGTATTCCTTAAAAATTGTCTAAATAATCGAAAAAATTAATTTTTCCCATAAAGTACTTTTTGGCAAAAATGTTTCAAAATATGTTTTTAATGCAATTTTATAAATTATTTGATGATTTTTATTTAATTTGGTTAAAATTTTAGTACATTCCTAAAAAGTACCTTCTTAATATAAAAAATAACTTTTTCCTAAAAAGTACTTTTTGGGGGAAATTCACAAAAACTGGATTTTAACCATTTTATATAAGAGGATTTTCAATTTGTATGCGATTTAATAAAAAATTAAAGTATTCCCAAAAAAGTACCCAGTTTATAGAAAAAAGTACCTTTTCCAAAGAAGTACTTTTTACAAAAATTTTAAAAAAACTTGTTTCAGAACAATTTTTGATTTTTACTTCAATTGCTTTAAAATTTCAAGTATTTCATAAAAGGTACTCAATTAATTGAAAAAAAGTACTTTTTGAAAAAATTTCTTTTCACAACAAATAGACAACAACCTGTCTACATTCCTTAAAACCTTCATTAAAAAGTATTAAATTCCACATGTTTCAAATGTAAACAAAAAACTTTTCTTTTTTCCTCAAACTTTTCCCTTGCTTGCAACTTAAACAATTTGGTGGTTATGTTAATTAATAAATTTACTGCTAAAATAAATTCTTTTAGGCGTAAAATTTGCCAAACCAACAAAAAATTTCGGTAGAAATGTTAACTCAAGCAGTAAAACCCTTTTGTTTTCTGCCGCTCCACAAGGAGAAAAAACAACGTATGTACGTGACACATACTTAATTTTTAATTAATATTAATCATATAACAACAACTTCGAACCGTTATCAAAATTGTACTTAACAAACAAATCCCTAAAAATAAAGTTTTTATTGTTGTTAAAACACAAGAAACAAAGTTTGTTTCCCTAAAAAAAAACTTAAAGACGAAAAATTTCTGTTAAAAGATGAGAAACTTTTTCTGTAAAAAAAAAAATAAAATTGCTGCTTAAGGTTATTTAGTTTAGTTTTTGTGTAATATGTGGTTATTACCCGTGATTATTTCCAGCTAATGTCCAACAAAAATAAATCTTACCCAGCATGACTTCACTTAAATTACAGTACATTAAAAAACACTTTGCTTAGAAGATATTTTTTGCTTCTTAATATACAATTTGTGAGGAAAACAGTTTTTAAGTTGAAATTACTTTTTGGGAAAAAAAAAAGTTCTTAAGAAACATAATTTTAAGGGATTTGTTTTAATGACCTGTTTAAGTTTTCTAAACAAAAATATAATAAATTATGTGAGAAATAAAATATTGAGGATTTTAAAATTTTGTGGACAACAATTTCCTAAGAGGTTTTCACTTACTAAGCTGAAAAACTTCTAGTTATGATGAGATTTAGTTTCGCTTAGTAATTTGTTTTTTGTTTTATTTAGATTACTTTAATGGTTTGAAAGTTATAATAAATTTAAAATTTTGTTTATATGAGAGCGTATGATTAATATTAATTTGATGTTTTTTGGAGTAGCTGGTGACATTGTTTTATAACTTTTAAGCTATTTGAAATAATTTAACCATTTTCAACATTTAAGTCTACAAGAACTTAATAAATATTCCAGCCAAGATTTATTTATCTAAGGGCATACATTCAGAAGTTATGACTTGTGAAGGATCCCAACATTTTTTGATTTTTAGAAATTTTTAAAATTTTATTTTTTTGATAAAAATTAGAGGAATTAAAAGTATTAAATTTGCTTGATAATGTGCATTTTGTTTTACCACAATTTATTTATTAGTTTAAAAGTTATAAAGAATTAAAATTTTTTTTGAAGGGTGCGTATGATTAATATTTATTTCAATTTTCTGTGGGGTTGCTTAACATTTTGTTTTATAACTTTTTTTCAGTTTAATGCATTTAAACGATTTTCATTGGTTGGGTATAGAAAACATCAGTAAATAATCACACCAAGTTTTATTTATTTAAAGCCCAGTATTCAGTGTCTATGGCTTATTAAAGAAAATGCTGTTAGATTTCGCAAAAATGGCAAATTTTTAAAAATGTTTTAAATTTTAAAATTTTCTTAAGATTATACTAAGAAAAAGCTGAATTTTATTTAAAAATTCATGCAGTTTAAGAATAAAGACATCAATTTCATTGTTTTCTATATATTACGCAAAAAAAATAAAACCAAATAAGAAAATTTTCCAAAATTTTTAAATTTTCTTAAAGATTTATTAAGAAAAGTTTGAATTTTATTTTAAAACTTCAAGATGTTTAAGAATATAAGCATAAATTTAGGGGTTTTTTAACCAAATTAAGTCCAAATAAGAAAAATTTCCAAAATTTTAATAGTTTCTTAAAGATTTATTGAGAAGAGTCTGAATTTTATTTAAAACTTCATGCAGTTTAAGAATATAAACATGAATTTGGTTGCTTTGTTAACAAATTATGGAGAAACATAAGTCTAAATTAGAAAAATTTCAAAAAATTATTCAGTTTTATTTGAATATTTAAAATTTTCTTTAGGATTTTAATAAGAAAAGCCAGGTCGTTATATAGAACCTCAAGCCGTTTCAGAAATTAGACTCGCTATGATAAGTTTCAATAAAAGCAATTTAACAATATAACAATTTCTATAGGAAAAAACTGCTCAAACTACAACTTATCCAAAAAAAAAAAAAAAAAAATTAAATTAAATTTTCTAGCTTCTTATAAAATATCTGCTAAAAAAACGTTTATGTTAACAAATGTTTATTCAAAAATAGATTTGAACACAATTTTGTTGTTAATTATCAAATTTTTAGATACCAAAAAAAAAAAAGCCCAGTTAGAGGAATAATGTTCCCATAAAACCAGAAATTTAAAAGGTTTAGAAATATCTGTTACAAAATTGTGTATAACAGTTGTAAAGTGTTGACATTACTTTAGGATCAGCCATTTAACTGACTTAAATATGTTGCTTATAACAAAAGTTATACTCTTTTGAAGTTAGATGTAGCAAAATCGAGTCTACAGATTCAAGAAGCTATAAATTTATAAGATTTCTTAAGCAAATTTTTATAATGTTTATTATGCAGCTAAAGTGTAGATTTAGCTTTATTATTAGCCGTTTATTTGATTGTAATATGTTAATGTCAACAAAAGTTATAAGAATTTGAATATTCCTCTATAATTATGGAACACCATAACGTATGATTAATATTAATTAATTAAATATTAAACATACGTTAGGAAAAATTAAAATTTGAAGGGGTTGTAAAACAAAATAAGGCTAATAAACTAGATTTTCAATAACAAAACTGTTATAGCTTATTAATAAGTTTAAAAAGTTCTAGTTTTTATGTTTTAAAAATAGGTTTTTCTTAAAAACTTATTTGGAAATTTTTTTTAACTTTTGTTAACAAACTAAAATTCAATTGGTGGCAAAGCCAAAGCTTAAAATTTATCTATTTGTTAAATCATCTAAAACAAAAGAACCAATAAGCCAATATTTATTTCCAAAATATTTTCATTTTTACACAAATCTAACAACTGGCACTTGATTTATAGCGTGAGATTTATTTTTGTAAATTTTTTTTAATATAAATAATTGACATTTATTTTATTATTTTATATTATTTTTACATATTTGTTTAGTAGTTTAATAAATAAAAGAAAAACACAAAAACTAGCTAGAGAAATTTGCATGTTTATGCATGCACATAATTTCACACTAAAAAACAGGATGGCTCTCACTCTTGTTTGCTTTTATATATATACAGACATAAATTTACATGTATAAACTGTTAAATAAGAGTGTGAGTGTATGTATTGTTTGCGGAAATAAACACTCTTTTGTTGTTTTATTTATCTTTAGCAAACAGTTGTTGGGCCTGGAACATATTATTGTATTTTATATATTTCAGTTTTTTTTCTTGTTTTTTTTTTTTTGTGGAAAGAAAATATTTGAAATACTATACCCTGACACATGACAGTTTGACAGTTGGCAATATGCATGTGTATATGGTTTTTTTAAGTATAAATCTACATATTTATTTTTCAGTTTTGTTTTCTGCAAAAATAATCAATTTACATATTATTTCAATCAGTTTTTGTTTAAACAAAAAAAAAAAAAAAAAACGTGTATAAAACAATACATTATTTATTTAATTTTTAAACATTATATGAGTTGAGCATTTATTTTTTGTAATAAATTTCATAAAAATCTGATGACAATAATATAAATCATTCAATTTTTAAAATAGGAAGCTCAATAAAAAAAATTATAAATTTAAATTTTTTTACTTTTAAGCTATTTGTTGTTGGGAACTAGATATTTATTTACAAGTATTTAAATTAAAAAAGCCTTAATTCTGCTTAACAATTAGCTGTTTAGTTGATTAAAATCGCTTTAGTGGTTAAAAAGTTATAGGGATTTTAAATTTTATGTATGTGGTAGCGTATGATTAATATTAATTTGATTTTTTTTGCTAGGTGTTTTAACATTTTGTTTTATAACTTTTTTGTTTTTCAAAGGAATTCAACCATTCTTCATAGGTAAATAAATAAATGTTAAATAAATACTCCTACCAAATTTCATTTAACTACCATTTTGCAGTAAAATGTTAGAGTCCTTCAAAACAAAAATAATTTTTTTTTGGTTTAGATTTTTTTGTTAATTTAAAAAATATGTTGAATTTCACTTAAAACAAATTGAGTTTTAAAGCCTTAATTCTGCTTAACAATTAACTGTTTAGTTTTTTTTAAATCGCTTTAGTGGTTAAAAAGTTATAGGGATTTAAAATTTTATGTAAGTGGTGGCGTATGATTAATATTAATTTGAATTTTTTGCTAGATGTTTTAACATTTTGTTTTATAACTTTTTTGTTTTTCAAAGGAATTTAACAATTTTTAATAGGTAAATTAACAAATGTTTAATAATTACGTCCTCCAAATTTCATTTAACTACCAGTTTTCAGTAAAATGTTATAGCTCTTCAAACAGAAATAAAATTTTTTGGGTTTAAGAAAGTTTTTTTTTAAATTTTTAATTTTCTTAAAAAAGAAGTTGAATTTGAATTAAATCTAACTGAATCTTAATGTCTTAATTCTGTTTAACAATTAGCTGTTTAATTGATTAAAATCGCTTTAATGGTTAAAAAGTTATAGGAATTTAAAATTTTATTTAAGTGGTAGCGTATGATTAATATTAATTTGAATTTTTTCCTAGGTGTTTTAACATTTTGTTTTACAACTTTTTTGTTTTTTCAAAGGAATTTAATCATTTTAAATAGGTAAATTAACAAATGTTTAATTAATATGCCTACCTAATTTCATTTAACTACTAGTTTTCAGTAAAATGTTAGAGTCCTTCAAACTAAAAATAAAATTTATTGGTTTAGAAAATTTTTTTTCTATTTTCAGAAAATTTTTTAAGAAATTTTGAATTTCTATTAAAATTAAAATCAGTTTAATTAATACACTTAAAACTCAACTAAAGAAAGTGTCTCTTCCCTTTAAAAACGTTTTCTTATTTTCCTGTTTTCTCTCAAGTAATTTAAATGATTTTCCTTTTTCCTTAAAGAAGTAATTAATCGATATACATTTTCCTTGTGTTTTGTATACTTATTAATACAGTCCTTTTCCCAGTTTTTCATTTGTCTCTCACTGGGTTTTGTTAGCGCCTGTTTAACCCCAGGAGGTGTTAAAATTTGTCATTATTTTTACAGTTTTTTCTCTTACATTCAAGAATTTTCATTACTTTATTACTAAGTGTTATATAAAAAGGTTTTTTTTTGTGCTTAAAAAAAATTTTTAAGAGATTTTTTCTTTTTTAGTTGCAGGCAATTTTCATTGCAAAATGTTTTTTTATAAAGCTTAAAGAAAATTAAAATAATGAGCAAGAATATATAAAATTCGGAAGATATAAAAAGCTTGCAAAAGCTACCTAGTTTGAGTTAAGGAAATTTACACATTTATTAACATAGAAAATGGCACAGTAAAACACCATTTCCAAAAATGTTTAGAATTCAAGTTAGTTATTTATTTATTAAAGATTTCTTTGAAATAATTGTTGCATAAAATAGTAAATAGTTTAGTTAAGCATTGATTTTAATAATAAAATTAAGTAAAACTGAAGTACAAGTATGAAAAAATTTAAATTTTCTATTACAAACAAAAATTAATATTAATCATACGCACCCCTATACCAAATTTAGTTTTTTAAAGAAACTCCTTAAATTACAAAGTTTTTGAAATATTTTTTAACAAAAACTAATACATTAAAATAACTGCAATAATATCAGCCTAAAAAAAAAATATTTTTTTTCAAAACAACTAAAATATGAGAAATTTAAAAAAAGAATTTTGAGTTTAAAATAGTAACGTTTCATTTTCAGGGTTTTCTGTTAAATGTTTATTAGTCTATTTGCTTAAACATTTAGTTATTAAGAAAATGTGATACTAAAAGTTATAAAAACTTGTTGACATACACAAAATATTCATGATTTACCAAATTTTGCAACAATTAATATTAATCATACGCTCCCCTAAATAAAATTTTTTATTTTAAATAAATTTTTTAAAAATAATAAATTTTATTAAAATTTTTAAACAAAATCTAATAAATTTTAAGGATTTTTATAATACGAATACAAAAACTAAATAATAATTTTTTGAAATTAAATGAAAAAAATTTATTTAATTTTCTCATTTTTTTTAATGAAACTCCCTCTAGTGCCCTTTATACTCCTTACACAACTTTGCTTCTTTTAAATATATATAAATCTCAGTACTTTAACAACAACTTTGTTTTCATATTTGCTTGAATAATCCTGCAAATAACAAAATAAAGTCAAGATGATCAAGGAGAGAGCAGAATAATAAAAAAAAAGAAAATCATACAAAACCAGTAGTAGCTAAAGGGAAAGTCAGTTATTGTTTAAAAATGAAAACAAAACGTAATAAACAAATAAAAATTCAGAAAAAAATAACAAAAGAAAACTTGAAAACAACATCAGCAGCAGCAATTGTTGGTATATAAAATAAAGATGGTTGAAAACAAATGGCCCTGGCAACATGAGCAAATTATTTTTGCATACATTTATTTCCATTTCAATAAGCCAACTATTAAAATGAAAGTAATATACATATACCAGCTACATTCTTCTACAAAACAGTAATTAACCCTTTTATATCTGACGAAAAAACTTAAATCAATTTGATTTATTTTTTTCCAAAATTCTTTCGTGGTAGCCTCAAATTGTTAATGATTCTCTCATTGGTAAATAAATCACTTTATTCTTAACAGATTGCCGTTTAATTTATTTAAATAACTTCAATAGTTCAAAAGTTATAAAGCTTCAAAGTTCATGTAAACATTTTGTTTATCTAGAGCGTATGATTAATATTAATTCATATTAATTAACTTAAAACAGCTATAATTTTATAACGTTTCCAGATATTACATCCATTTTTGGATTACGATTTACTAAGCCTTTGAGGAATATTTTTATTTGGTTTAGTTCCACTAAAAATCTCTATTTAGATTTTTGTAGGCACTTGAAAAAGGGTCTCTTAATATCACTATTTTTGTTTTTTTAAAAAAATTATTGCAAATTAAGCAATTTTCATAAAATTCCTATAAATTAAAAGTCATTTTAATCAAAACTAAATCCCTAATAAGAACATAGAGAAAAATCTGTGCAAAATTTGTCAGATATCTATAAAAAACCCTTAAAATCTGAAAAAAATTTAAAAAAAATTGGAAAAATCATAATATTTTCAAAATTTTCTTCTGTGCATAAAAAATATTTCTTATTTTATTGAACTTATTTTAGTATTCTTCACAAAATTGTTTGAAAACTTACAAAAAATTACAAAATTTTTGGAAAAATTTAAAAAAAAATCAATTGGAAGGACAGAAGGACGGACATCTCTAACTAAAATTTTTTATAACTTAGAGTCATTAAAATAAAATAGATACAAAGTATGATATCTCTAAAACTAAAAAAGATCATAATTTTATTGCTTTTGAAAAAATTGTTTAAAAAATTTACTAAAATTAAAAAATTTTTGGAAAAATTAAAAAAAAATTAAATGGAAGGACAGAAGGACGGACATATGTAACGTAATTTTTTTATAATTTTCAAACATTAAAATAATATAGACAAGAAGCGTAGAAGCTCTAATATAAAAAAAGATTATAATTTTATTGGTTTTGAAAAAATCGTTTAAAAAATTTACAAAACTTAAAATTATTAAAAAAATCTGGTTTTAAAGGATGGAAAGACGGAAGGACGGACATCTTTTTGTGAAACATTCTTTAACTTAAAATCATTTAAATAGATTATAGAGCAAGAATAAAATCTCTAAAATAACAAAAATAGATTTGAAATCATTAAGGCACTTTTTCACAAAAAATTTACAAAAATTACAATTTAAAAAAATATCAATTTCATATTTTAAAGAAGAGACAGACGGAAGGACGGACATCGTTTTGTGAAACATTTTTTAACTTAAAATCATTTAAATAGATTACGGAGCATAAACAACATCTCTAAAATAATAGAAATATATTTGAAATCATTAAGGCACTTTTTCACAAAAAATTTACAAAAATTACAATTTAAAAAAATATCAATTTCATATTTTAATGAAGAGACAGACGGAAGGACGGACATCGTTTTGTGAAACATTTTTTAACTTAAAATCATTTAAATAGATTACGGAGCATAAACAACATCTCTAAAATAATAGAAATATATTTGAAATCATTAAGGCACTTTTTCACAAAAAATTTACAAAAATTACAATTTAAAAAAATATCAATTTCATATTTTAATGAAGAGACAGACGGAAGGACGGACATCTTTTTGTGAAACATTTTTCAACTTAAAAACATTTAAATAGATTAGAAAGCAAGAATAAAATCTCTAAAATACCAAAAATATATTTAAAATCATTTCACAAAAAATTTACAAAAATTACAATTTAAAAAAATATCAATTTCATATTTTAAAGAAGGGACAGACGGAAGGACGGACATCCTTTTGTGAAATATTTTATAACTTAAAATCATTTAAATAGATTGGAGAGCAAGAATAACATCTCTAAAATAACAGAAATATATTGTAAACACATATTTCACAGTTTTTGTATTAAAATGTAGCAAACTGTTTAATTGTAAAACTCAGTAAAAAATTTAAAAAATTTCAGCATAATTTCAATTTCTCATAAATTCTTTTTGATTTAAATTATATAATTATATAACAAATATTATAAATTAATGAATTCAAATGTAAAAAAGACTAATAATAAAGGAAATCTTAAAAATTCTGATGATTTTTTAAATTATATGAAAATTAAAATTAATCATACGCACCCGGGCACAAAATTTTGAATTTTAAAGAAATTTATTAAAAACAACACAATTTTCCACAAATTTTAACTGAGTTCCATATTTTTGTCAAACTTAAGAATTGTTCCTTAGAGATCCTTTATAAATGTTAACTAAGTAAAAAAAAAATTCTGCATAATTTTTGTTATTTAACCTCCAAAACAAGGCTTGAATAAAATGGGTTAAATTCCCAAGAAATATTTAATGCAAAAATAAATCTACAACATATATAAGAAGCCCCCCCCCAAAAAAAAAAAAAACAATTTATTTTAATACACTAAAGACAGTGATTTCTTTACTTAAAATTAATGAATTTTTCTGACAACTCTTTAATATTATATATACAAAAATCCTTAACGAACTCCGAGGTAAAATGAGTAGTAGTTTCCGTTTAAAAGACACGTGTTTACTTCAACATTAACATACAATTCTAAGGGTCTGCTGGTATGCCCCAGAGTTTAATACCAGCTACAAACTCAAATGCATTAAATATGTTTATTAGCTGTGGTGTGTTGTATTTGTTTTCACTAAACAAAGGTCACATTATCAGGAGTTGGGGTAATATTTAATATTTATTAAGATACTAAATATTAAAATACTTTCGGTAAATACTTACATACAAAATTGTATTAAATTATACTCAAAAGTGAAATAAAATTTAATAAACCTATTATAAATGCAGTAAAGTATTAAGTTTATGGAAAATATTTGCTAAAAGTTAAGGAAATTGTTGAAAAATATAAGATTTTCTAAATTATAAGAAAATTAATATTAATCATACGCAACCCCGGACAAATGTCTGATTTTTGAAGAAATGTGCTAAAATGTCAAAATTTTTCAAGAATTTTATAACAAAAACTAATAACTATATAGATATTGATAGTATTTATACCTCAGTTAAACTTTATTGCTTGAAAGTAGTTAAAATAATAGCATTTTTTTCAAATATATTTTTATTTCAGAAATTTTTTTTTAGAAATTGTACTCACAAGTAAAATAAAATTTAATAAACCTATTATAAATACAGTAAAGTATTAAGTTTATGGAAAATATTTGCCAAAAGTTAAGGAAATTGGAGAGATATATAAGATTTTCTTAATTATAAGAAAATTAATATTAATCATACGCACTGTTGAGCAAAATTTTGTTTTTTGAATAATTTCCTTAAACTTTACAGAATTTTCAAACATTTTATTAGAAATACTAACAAAATGCTTTTAACTTAATTGTAAAATTACATAAAATACATAATATTTCTTGAAATTATGTGATTTGCAGTGAATTGTTTGAAATTTTTAAATTTGAAAAAATTCAAATAATTTTTTTTTTATTTCAAAAGCTTTCCTTTAAATTAATGTTTCGTAAAATTGTGCTAAATTAAGTAAAGTTTTAGATTTAGCAGGAAAAATGATTAAGGACTTAAGAAAATTTTCCAAATTTTTATGATTTTCTAAAATAACTCAAAATTAATATTAATCATACGCTCGGTTGAAAAAAATTTTGAATTTTTAAAGAAAATTCTTAAAATTAGACAAATTTACAAATATTTTATATGAAAAACTAATAAAATTATAACATTTAAACACAATTAATATATAAACTACCCTTTAGTTCTTGAAATTAATTTAATTCTATTAATTTTTTAAGTTTCACATTATTTTATTTTAAAAGCTTTTATTTATATTCATGATTTCTAAAATTGTGCTAAATTTAGTTTACTTTAAGATTTAGTATGAAAAATTACTAAATGTTAAGAACATTTAAAAAATTTTTTTCTAAAATAACTCAAAATTAATATTAATCATACGCTCGGTTGAACAAAATTTTGATTTTTAAAGAAAACTCATAAAATTAAACAAATTTGCAAATATTTTATAAGAAAACTATAACATTTAAACACAATTAATACATAAATTACCCTTTAGCTCTTGCAATGAATTGAATTCTGTTAATTTTTCATGTTTCACTTAATTTTTTTTTAATTTTTAGAGCTTTCTTTTAAATATTTGTTTTGTAAAGTTGAACTAAATTTAGTAGAGTTTTAGATTTAGTAAGAAAAATCATTAACTTTAAAGAACATTTTCAAAATTTTTATGATTTTCTAAAATTACTCATAATTATTATTAATCATACGCAGTGATGAACAAAATTTTAATTTTTGAAGAAAAATCCTAAAATTAACAGGATTTTTCCAATTTTTTTAATAAAATCAAATGAAATACTTACATTTAAATGATACTAAAACATAATTAGAACAACATTTTTTTCTGATTGCTTTTAAAAGGGGTCAAAATGGACATGTATTTGAAAAAAAAAATTCAGATTTTTTTACTTTTTTTAACATATTTTTATAATACTGTACATGTATCTCTAAAATATTACATGTAAATAATTGAAGTACCCTCTTGCGTATGCTAAATATGTTATAAATATTCATACGTTCTAGACTAAACATAATTATTAATAATCATATGCTGTCATATAAAAAACAGCTTTTAATAAATGTCAAAACATAATTTTCTCAAAAATTATACATGTTTCAAAAAACTCTTTACAAAAAAAACAGAAATCTGAAATTAAACCTGTCTATGCATGATTATTTTTTTACTTATTACAAACATGTCTCTTTATATTTACGTGCTTGTTGGCTGCTAAGTGAAACGTTATAATAATTTCAATAAGAATAATAATGTTCCCAGGCATAAAAAGGTCTTTTAATGAGCATGTTACTTTATATAAATGTTTGTGTAGTATATAAAACCATATACAATTATACATATGACAATATTTATCCACAATAAATATATAACAGTCTGCCTATTTAGTTGCTCTGCAAACGTATAAAACTAATAAAAAGGAGCACAGCCTTTCTGAATCTTGAAAGAAACACCTTTAGTTATTGTAATATACATGAATTACTAGCTATACAGCAAGCTGTTACCTTTATACAGATACAATCTATGAATCTCTGTCTCATTCTTATGTTTGGAGCACGAATTGGGAAAGCTGCTGCTGTTACCTCTTCTCTAAATCCTCCTTTAAATATATTAACATCTTTTGTGTATTTTTTTTTATGTGAATGCCAGGTAGAATATTGTGTTTTGTGTTTAATAATACCAACTGCTTGCTTTATAATGTTGCATATATTTTATAAATTATTCATGTGATTTTGAGCATATAGTAGGTACTTTCATACTCAAGCATGTAGGTGGGTTGTTTTTTTGTTTTCTTGCTCTCCAAGTTACACAAGTACCTGGCATAAAAGCCAATGAATATTACTAACATCAGAACAAGACACATTTTAAATTAAAGACAAGGGATTAAAGCAAATGCTATAATACGAAAAGTGCCAAGGAAAACGTGCGTTTTACACAATAAAATTAAAATAATATTCAAGTGTAAATATCAGGGTTCAAGTTTTATTTAGCAGTATTTAACCATACTGGTAAATCAAATATTATAAGAAACAAAACAGCTTCAACACCTTATTTTCAAGGTTAAATAACACAAATAATTGAGATTTTAAGCAAAACTTAATTAATATTTCTAAAGGGTTTCTATAAAACAACATAAGGAAAACACAATCACTATATGATCCTTTTTAGCTTTCAAAATTATTTATTTTTAATAAAATCAAAAAAAAAATAAATAAATTTTGTTTCATGGAGCGTATGATTAATATTAATTTTCATATATTTTACAAAATCCTAAAAAATTTTAAAATTTTCTTAACAACTAGCAATTTTTACATTCAAATTCAATAGCTAACTAATTGTATTACATTTTTAAACAATTTCAATCAAAAATAACTTATGGGAAATTATTTTAAAGCTTCATTTTATTTAAATTTTCTATGTTTTGAAACAATAATCTTTAATTTAAAACAAAATATAGGAAACACGTCACGTTCTGGATAAAAAAATTCTGAAAAGTTGTTTATTTTTAGCAATTTTCTTAAAAAAATTAATTTTGTTCCATGGAGCGTATGATTAATATTAATTTTCATATATTTTACAAAATCCTAAAAAATTTTAAAATTTTCTTAACAACTAGCTATTTTTACATTCAAATTCAATAGCTAACTAATTGTATTACATTTTTAAACAATTTCAATCAAAAATAACTTATGGGAAATTATTTTAAAGCTTAATTTTATTTAAATTTTCAACTTATTAGGACAATCATCTTTAATTTAAAACAAAATATAGAAAACAGATCTATAGTTGTCACGTTCTACACCAAAAAATTCTGAAAAATTTTTTATTTTTAACAAATTTTTTCAAAAATTTCAATTTTGTTCTATGGAGCGTATGATTAATATTAATTTTCATATATTTTACAAAATCCTAAAAAATTTTAAAATTTTCTTAACAACTAGCAATTTTTACATTCAAATTCAATAGCTAACTAAATGTTTAACATTTATAAACAATTTAAATCAAACATAATTTATTGGAAAATTATTTTAATGCTTCATTTTTTTTAAATTTTCAATGTTTTGGAACAATAATCTTTAATTTTAAACATAATATAGGAAACAGATCTATAGTTGTCACGTTCTAGACAAAAAAATTCTGAAAAATTGTTTATTTTCAACAATTTTCTTTAAAAAATAAAAATTTTGTTTCATGGAGCGTATGATTAATATTAATTTTCATATATTTTACAAAATCTTAAAAAAATTTAAAATTTTCTTAAGAACTAGCAAATTTTACATTAAAATTCAATAGCTAACTAAATGTTTTACATTTCTAAACAATTTCAATCAAAAATAATTTATTGGAAAATTATTTTAATGCTTCATTTTATTTAAATTTTCTATGTTTTGGGCAATAATCTTTAATTTAAAACAAAATATGGGAAACATAACTGTAGTTGTCACGTTCTACACCAAAAAACTCTGAAAAAATTATTATTTTTAACAATTTTCTTCAAAAAATAAAAATTTTGTTTCATGGAGCGTATGATTAATATTAATTTTCATATATTTTACAAAATCTTAAAAAATTTTAAAATTTTCTTAAGTACTAGCAATTTTTATATTTGAATTTAATAGCCAATTAATTGTATTACATTCTTAAACAATTTCAATAAAAAGGAATTCATGAGAAGTTATTTTTAAGCTTAATTTTATAGAAATTTTCCATGTTTTGGAACAATAATCTTTAATTTAAAACAAAATATTGGAAACAAAACTGTTGTTGTCACGTTCTAGAGCAAAAAAATCTGAAAAATTGTTTAATTTTTAAAAATTTTTTTTAAAAAATAAAATTTTGTTCCCTGAAGCGTATGAGTAATATTAATTTTCATTAAAATTTAAAAAATCCAAAAATTTTTTAAAATTTCCAATAAATTTTACAATTGCATTTAACACTTTACTTAATTTAGTACCTTATTATTAAATTTCATTTAAAAAACATTCATAAGCAACTATTATTCTGCTTCATTTTGTGTAAAATTTCAATGTTAAATTTCCCTTCAAACTTTGTTTGTTTCCATTTTATCCCGAGTGTTACAATCAAAGTGTTTACGTTTCACTGATTATTAAAATAGTTTAAATATTTACACTACTAAAACAGAAACCTCGTTAATTTGAAAAAGCTTTTTTGCTTAAATGAAAACTCAAAAAGCTCATATTAAAGTCCACATGAAAACACACTAAAGTGTTGCTACAAAAAGTTACATTTCATTAAAAACGTAAAATACCGAGAAAAAAACGGAAGCCAAATGAGCAAAGAAGTTGTTTAAAATTTATGGAAAAAAAAGAAACTACATTAAAAGTGTTTACACAGCATTAAACAAATATTTAAACATAAAACTATATAATTAATATTAAAAGCTATAAAGGGTTTTTAATATTAACAAAAAAAAAAAAAAAAAAAAAAACAATAATTTTTTTTAAATATTAAAATTTTTTTAGAATTTTTAAGAAATCTTGAAATTTTTTTTAACAAATCGATATAAATCTCTTTAATTTATTTGATTTTGTAATAAAATTTATGAAAAATTGTAAATTTTAGCAATTTTCTTAAAAAAACTAAAATTTGTGTAGGGGTGCGTATGATTTATATTAATTTTCTTGTAATTTAGAAAATTTAAATAAATTTGTTTATTTCTCTAAGTTTAAGCTACCTTTGTTAATAAATTAAATACTTAACAAAATTTCTTATAATTTCTTACCAAAATATTTCAAGATATTAAGAAACTAAGATTTAAAATAGTTGTGAAAAAATTAAAAAAAAAAAAAAATTTAAATATTAAAATATTTTGAGAATTTTTAAGAAATCTTACAATTTTTTTAACAAATCGATATAAATCTCTTTAATTTATTTGATTTTATTTTAATTTTTTTTTTTTAAATATTGTAAATTTTAGGATTTTTCCTTAGAAAACTAAATTTTGTATAGGGGTGCGTATGATTAATATTAATTGTTTTATAATTTAGAAAATTAGCTTAAATTCATTTATTTTCCTAACTTTTAAATACTTTTATTCATGAATTCAATACATAACAAAATTTCTTACAATTTGTTGCTTAAATAATTCAAGATAACCCTCTAATCTAATATTATTTTTTCCTTTTACTTTTGGAAATTATTCTTTAAATCAAAAAATATTTTTCTTTTTTTTCATTTTGATTATTTATTTATTTCTATAGCTTTTAATCCTGTTGTTTGCATTTTAAGCTGTTTTTATTTACAAACAAAATCCTATTAGTTGTAATACCTAGACGCCCTCTAATAACACTTTATGGTATTAAATACCTAAACTAAATAAGATTTTGTTTTACATTTAAAAGAACTATGTTAAATTAAGAGATAACATTACAATTTAACAAACCAGAAAAAAAGGAATCTTTATGCCTGGTAAACCAGACATAAATTCACACACAAAAATACCACATGTTTGTATTACCAAAGGATTATTTCAAGTCACAACAGAAACAAGCAATAAAATAGCAAATGCCTTTAGAAAAACAAGGTTTTGTTTAGGAGGATTCTTGAATTCTACAAAAATCACACAATTACTCATGTAATTCTTACAAGTTGTTTACCTGTAATAAATGTAATACCTAAATATTTTTGTTTTGTGTAGTATTTATTCAAACACTTGAGCTAAGCTATAGATAGTGTGTAACAAAGCTGCAAAATACTGTATTTTAATTGTTCATATTTAGATATTTGTGTTAATTATGCTTTTCTTTATAGCTGTATCATTTCAACTTGTAATTAATTGTTACATTTTCGCAGAAATTTCATATGTTGATATTTCTTTTGTCTAGCAACGTTGCATTTATCGTTGTAATTAGCTCTTAAAAAATGTTTTTCATAGTGAATGTTATTAATGATGGATTTGCTTCTTTTTTTAATTATAATGACAAAACTCAAACAATAGAGCTTTAATAAAAAAATAATTTGTCAGTAATTAAACTCTAAAAGATAATTACAAGCTGGTTAATTAGGAGATAATGAATAAAAGATAAGAAAACCTTAGAGAAATGTTGATATCATGCCTCAAATCATGTTAATATAAAGAATGTAATG
The DNA here is from genome assembly GCA_942486065.2 of Calliphora vomitoria. NCBI lineage: Eukaryota > Metazoa > Arthropoda > Insecta > Diptera > Calliphoridae > Calliphora > Calliphora vomitoria. Next base: position 121,119,441 of record OW818032.2, on the reverse strand, counting down.
TATTATCATTTAATAAGGCAGGTTTTTGATATAACAATTGAGAAATCTGTAGTAAAGTTTTGAATTTGTTAGCAACAAAGTCTTAAATTTAATAATATTAGCAATATTTTTAAGATTTTTAAAAATCAAGAAAAATTAATATTAATCATACGCCACCCCTTAACAAAATTTTAATTTTGAAAAAAATTACAGAAAATCTTAAAATTTTTAAAACTTTTTTAACAAAAACTTAATAGAATTCAATGATCTTTAATAATATAGATTAAAAAAACAAAAATTTTAAAATTATAAACAAAAAAATTTTGAAATTTAAAAAAAAAAATTAAGAAAATTTCATAATTTTTTAAATAATTTAAATGATTTTTAATAATATAGACAATAAAAAACAAAATTTCCTTACAAAAAATTTAAGAAAATTTCAAATTTGTTTAATTTTTTTTCACAAAACCACAGCAATTTCCAAGATTTGATTTGATTTTTATAGTAAACAACAGAAAAATCATGATTTTTAATAATATAGACTATTATAAAAAAAATTTCAAAATTTTTTACAAAAAATTAAAAATTTTGAAAAAAAAATTAAAAATTTTGAAAAAAAATTAAAAATTTTTAAAAAAAAAAATTCAAAACCTAATCAATTTTCAAGATTTTTATAGTAAGCAACACAAAAATCATGATTGTTAATAATATAGACAATTATAAAAAAAATTGAAAATTCCTTAAAAAAAATTCCAAATTTAAGAAAATTTCAAAATTTTTTTTTATATTTTTTAACAAAACCTAATCAATTTGCAAGATTTTTATAATAACCACATAAAAAAATCAAATTTTTTTTTTAAATTTTCCCAACATTTTTTATTTTAACACAAAAACTTTCAAGTTTAAAGTAATTGTACCCCTTTTCTTTCATTTCCTGAATTACAAAATTGTTATAAATTTAGTTCACAACTGAATTCTCTACAAAAAGTTATAAAAATTTAGGAAATTTTGTAATTAAAACATGATTTTCTCAAATAAACCAAAAATTAATATTAATCATACGCAACCCCTTAAAAAAATTTGAATTTTTGAAAAAATTAATGAAAATTCTTAATTTTTTAAAACTTTTTTAACATAAACATTATAAAATTCAAAGATCTTTAAGAATGTAAACAATTTAAAAAAAAAAAATTTTGAAAATTTCATATAAAAATTTTAATTTTTGAAAAAATTTCAAAAAATTGCAAAATTGTTCAATGAAACCAATTAATTTGCAAGAATTTTATAAAATTTTAAACAAAAGAGCAAATATTTTTTTTCATTTTTCCAAAATATTTTTGTTTTGACAAAAACTTTCATGTTTAAAGTAATTGAATTACATATTAAGACCTTTCCTTTCACTTCCTGAAACACAAAATTGTTATAAATTTAGTTCACAACTAATTTCTGTACTAATAGTTATAAAAATTTAGGAAAATTTGTATTTAAAACATGATTTTCTCAAATAAACCAAAAATTAATACTAATCATACGTCCTGTTGAACAAAATTTAGTTTTTTCAAGAAAAATTATAAAACTAAACAATTATTTAAAAATTTTATAACATAAACTAATAAACAATATAGAGCTAAATTCATTTGAAAAAAAAAAAAATACAAGAAATCTTAAAAATTAAAACCTTCAGCCACCACAACGTATGATTATTATGAATTTATTTTTAGCCCAACAAATATTTACTTTTCTCATGATTGTTTTTAGTATAACTACCCATGATAAAAAAAGAACAAATAAATAAAATAAACTCAGAAAAAAGGGCCAAAATCTAATATCTGACAGCTGAAATAAAAACAAAAACTTTTTCAATTATATGAAAAAAGTAACAAATAAATTTTTGTTGAAAAATAATCAAAAATCATATTATAAATAAAAATGTCATTTATTTTGGGTTTCACTCTCTCTTTTATGTCACAACAAAAATCTTACAATAACTAACAACAATAATTTGCCAATATTAATTTGTATTTTTGTCTTTTTTTCACTTGTGTCATTTGCAGGTTTTCTCTCATGGGACGTAGCTGATTGTCATGTCGATTTGGAAGAGGAACTTAATACAATAACACAACATGCCCCTGAAGGAGAGGAAGCACGTCACGGTAAGTCAAATGGAAATAAATTTATAGGCCAACCTGTATTTTGCACGACAATAACGTTACAAGACAATTAAAAACCATGATATGGAAAAAAAAAAATCTAGAAATGAATGAATGAATGAATAAAAAAGGGGGAAGAATAAAAAGGGAAACAATTGATTGAAGATAATTAGGAAAGATGACACTGATTTTTTCAAGCGAAAAGATTATTTGGGTTAAATTATAAATTGAAATGAAATTAAAAGAAAGTTCAATTTGAATCTTAAAAATTTATAATTTTTATAAAGAATTAGTTAAATTATAAAAATATAGGATATAAAATCAAAAAAGTACTTTTTTGGAAAAGGTACTTTTTCAAAAAGGTACTTTATGAAAACTGACTGTTTAAGTTATTTGTTTAAAAATGAGAAAATAATCTGAAAACTGAAAAAAGTACTTTTTGAAAAAGGTACTTTTCGAAAAAAATTTACATTTTCACAGATTTGTTTGTAGAAAAAGTAACTTTTTAACAAATACCTATAACAAAGTAATTTTAGATGAAAATTGGTACTTTTTGAAAAAATAATTTTTTATAAAAACATTAGTTTTTTGTTGAAATTTAGTACTTTTTTCATAAATTTTTACCAAAAATTTACTGTTTTCATAAGTTTTTAATAAAAATGATTTTTTAACATACAAATAATGAGGAATCGAAAAAAAGTACTTCTGGGAAAAAGTACTTTTTGCAAAATTTTTTCATGAAAAAGGTACTTTTTAAGAAAAACTAACTTTTTTAAGAGTATTTTGCTGAAAAAGGTTACTTTTTAAAAAAACTTTATAGAAAAAGTTACTTTTTAAGAAAATTGGTACATTTTTTTTGAGCGTAGTACTTTTTTTAAAAAAGTACTTTTTGCGGAAAACTTTTATTTAAAAAAAATACTTTTTGGAAACATTTCTTAACACAAAAATAATGAGGAATCTAAAAAAAGTACTTTTGCAACATTTTTTCATGATGAAAAGGCAGTTTTTGAGAAAATTGGTACTTTTTTTGAGCGTGGTACTTTTTTGAAAAAAGTACTTTGTGAGAAAAAAATATATTTTCAAAGAAAACTTTTTAATAAGGTAGATTTTTAAGCACTTCTAACAAAAAGTAGTTTTTAAAAAAAAAAAAATTTTTAGATAAATTTAATTTTTAACGATTAAGAAAAATTTAATTTTTGAGAAAATTGGTACTTTTTAAGAAAAAAGTTTTATATTCAAGAAAACTTTTTAAAATTGTACCTTTTTAAGCAATTATTAAAAGAAAAACTTTTATTTTCAAAAATCTCGAAAAAGTACCTTTTTTCAAAAAGTACTTTTTTAAAAAGGTACTTTTTCGCAAAAGCTAACTTTTGAAAAATAGGCTTTCCTGATGAAAAATAATTCATAAAAACTGCACTTTTGTGGAAAATTAAAGCATTTTCGGTACTTTGGTAATTTTTTAAAAAAAGTACTTTTTTGAAAAAAAAAATATTTTTTGTTAAAAAACTTGCGATTTTCAAAGAAAAATTTTCTTTTAAAGCGTTACTTTCCAACTTTTCTAAAGAAAAACTAATTTCAAGTCATTCCCCTTTTTGCAGTAGTTTTTTTTACAATTACAATTTAATGTATTAAACCTCCTTACCACAAAAAATTCCCTTAAAAACCCTAATAATTGTTGCATAAAACTAATTTTAAAAATCAAGCAACCATTAATAACAGAAAATAAAACATTTTACTAGAATTTGTTGGGTATTCAACTACTGGTACTTTAATAAACAACAAAATACACAAATGGCTTCTTATTTGTTAGAGAAAATTGCAGTTTACACAAAAACCAACAAGTATATATAAAACATTATTAAATGTAATAAAGAAAGAAAGAGAAAACTATAATAACTATAACATACTACATGACTTTTATAATGGGTTTTTGTGTGAATGAATTTACAGCAAAATGAAATATATAAATTATAATAGAAAATTTGCATGTTAAGCAAACATTTCTGTGCATATCCTACAATACCTTTATAAATGAAACATGAACATGCCATTTGCACCTGGCTATGAAATTTTAATTTGACAACAACACTACATCTTTCATACACAACTTGTATGCAGAGCTCCTGATGCTTATTATAATAATATGCCAAAAAACACCCACAAAAACTCATAAACTAGGAGCCTACATGAAGCTTGTAACATACCATGTATGTTCTTTTTTTTCTGTCGTTCTCCAATTCATAAAGTAAAATTGCATTTGTTACAGGGCTTAAATAAGCCAATGTGTTGTTGAATAAAAACATGTTTTTAACTTAAATGTAAATATACTTTAATAAGCCTGGCATTGTGGTAATAGGCACGAGCCTTTAAAGTAGATTTTAATGGCAAAAGGGGAGCACTACACTTTTTTTTCATAAAACCCCTCATATGTGTTATTATATAATTATATATTTCTTTTAGTTGCCTGTTAAGTTTTGAAAAGTGTAAAGGATTTTTAGTATTTGTTAGCAGTTTTCTATTATTTAAATAGCATACAGGAAGTTTTTGATTTAGTGGCGAAAGCCAAAGAAAAATGTACTTGAATTTTGTGAATTTGTTTAAGCATAAACTAAAATTTTATAAATGAATAAGTTTGCTAAAACAAATTTAGTTTTAATTAAACTACAAATTCAAAAGAATTACTATGAAAAGTTTAAATTTTAAACAACAACCAAGCGTATGAGTTATTTGGAATTTTTTCATAAAAATAATATCAATCATACGCTCACAGCAAAGAAAAATAAAAAGAGAAATAAAGAAAACATGCTTAAAAAAGAGCTATTTTTTAATTTACTCTAAATAAAACAAACAACTGTAATGAAATTTTTATGGCATACAAAGGAAAAACGCAAAAAAGTACTTTTTGAAAAAGTACTAAACCTTTAAGAAAAGCATTCTTAACAAATTTTTATTAAAATTCCTATACAATTAAGCAACATAACATTAATTTTAAAGAAATTTATGAAAAGAAACACAAGAAAGTACTTTTTAGTTTTGTTCAAAAAAAGTACTTTTTTGAAAAAGTACTAAACTTTAGGAACTTTAGCTATTTTATAGAAAAATGCATATAAAATTAAGCAATTAACATTCATTTCAATGAAATTAACTAAAAGCAACACAAAAAAGTAATTTTTAAAACAATTTTTTAAAAGGTACTTTTTTGTAAAAGCAATTTCTTAATAAATTTATATAAAAATTTCTTTAAAATTAAACACTTTAAGTATAATTTTAACAGAAATGGAAATTAATACAAAAAAAAAAAATTTTTTTAAAAAGTACTTTTTTACAAAAGTACTTTTTTCAAAAAGTACTATTTATGAAATAACTCTTAACTAACACAAGAAATGAAAATGAATAAAAAAATATATACAGTGCACTCGCGGTAACGTGAACTAATTAAAACCAAGGGAGTTCATGTTAGTGAAATTGTTCACGTTAGCGATTGCTGAATTTCATGGAAAAAATATAAAATTTTCTAATATAAGCCTGTGTTTTAGAAGCTTGAACGTGAAATTATTTTATTATTATTTTCATTATTAAAATATAGATCAAAAATTATTGATTAAAATGCATTACAAAACAAAACGAGATCATTGAAATAAAATTACTCATTCGTTACCATACAAAAATATGAATTTAGTGGATACAAACACATTTTTAATATAAGGAGATTCCCTAAACTTTCAAAATTTAATTTAATGTATGTATTTCAGTGTTGTGTACATGCTTAGAAAACAAATGCAGTGAAAAAAATTGTTCACGTTATAGAGCTGTCTGAGTTTGTTCACGTTACAGAGTAGTCAATGTAAACAAAAGCTTGTTCACGTTAGGCGGTGTTCACGTTAGACGGTGTTCACGTTACCGCGAGTGCACTGTATTTTTAAAAAAGTACTTTTTTACAAAAGTACCTCTATTTGAAAAAAGTACTATTTATGAAATTACTCTTAACTAATACAAGAAATGAAAATGAATAAAAAAAATATTTTTTTTTAAAGTACTTTTTTCACAAAATTACCTTTATTTGAAAAAGTACTATTTATGAAAATTACTCTTAACTAATTAAAAATATAAGTTCTTTTAAAATTACCAACTTGACAACACTTTTCAAGGAAAATAAAGACAAAGTACTAAAAAGAGTACTTTTTTGAAAAAGTACTTTTTCTAAATAAATATTTTTTATTTAGAGAATTAGGCAGAAAAGTACTTTTACCAAAATTCATTTTATGAAATTTGATAACATTTTATTAAACATTTGCAAAAGAAAATAAATTCATTAGAAAATTTTTCTCAAAAAAAGTACTTTTCTAATAAAGGGAAATAAAAAAATAAAATTAACTTTTTTTAAAAAACACGTATTTTCATAGTTAAAATTGTTATTTAATGTAGATAAGGCAGAAATTGCTTAAAAGTACTTTTGCGCAGAAAGTACTTTTTAAGTACTTTTTCTAAAAATCCAAAAAAGTACTGTTTTCTTTAAAACAAATAAAAATAAGTAAAATCACCATAAAAAACTAACTTTTCAAAAAAGTACTTTTTTTAATAAGAGAAATTTTTCAAAATTTCTTAAAAGTACCTTTCATCCAAAAAATTTATTAAATTTCATTAAACATTTATAACATTTTCCAAAAATTTAAAGGTGCTTTTTCTAGAGAGTACTTTTTTCAAAAACCCTAAAAAGTATTTTTTTTTTTAAAAAATCTTTTATTATTTTGCTTTTATTTATCAAATTTTACATAAAAATTAGGATTTTTAAAAAAGTACTTTTTTGTTAATTTCAACTTAATTTTCCATCTTAATCATTAAACCTTTTGTTTTTTCACCAAAAACAAAACAATTTTCTTATCTGAACTTGAATCCTTAAGCTTTTAACCCACCAATACGTATGATTATTATTTAAATTCTTGATTATTACTCATACGCTTAAGGTACAACACAAAGTTAAGCATTTATGTATTTTTTTATCAACATTTTCTGCTTGAAAAGTTTATTTTATCATTAATTTCCATAACATTACATTTTGTATTTAATTGCTTGATTAAAATTATAATGATACAAACGCAGTATTTCATTTGTAATGTCAATATGAAAATTTGAATAAGTTATAAGCAAGTTATAACCTTTTCAGATTTACTCATTTACTTATATATAGCTACCTTTTTTTAAAATTCTCTTTACTCTTTTTTTTATTAATCCACCTGCCATGGCTCAGTATGAATGCATCACATTCATTCAGTTTGTCTGTTTCTTGTTTTTGTTTTTGGTTCCTGCTTCTAAAAGGAAATCCTTGTTCTGATTCAAGTTCGCACGTTAACATTAAATGATGTTGATGAGTATATATACATAACTATGTGTATTTTGTTGAATTTATTTATAAAATAAAAGAATATATTTTAAATCATATCAAAAAGTTCATAGAAGCGTAACGAGTGTTGATAGTATTGACAGATGTCTGCAAACATGTTGAACTTTTCTGCTTATTTTTTTTTTTTTTTTGCTTTTTCCGTTTGCTTCCTCCACACAAAAGAGGATGAAGTTGTTACTGTAAATTGTTTGGATTCCTAAGGGCTTTAGACAACCATTGTTATGTCATCATCATTGTCATTATTTCAGTTTCTGTATGGGAATTTCTTTCCTTTCCTTTTTTTTTTTTTTTTTTATTTGTGGCCATAGAAAAGGAAACGTTTTTTATCTTTTAGTCTCTCTGTGTGTTTGTGTTCTTACAAAAGCCATGAAAATAATTAGAGACAATTAAAAATTGTACGTTATAAGTAAAATAAAACAGATCTATTTAATTCCTTTTTAAAAAGGTTAAACTGTTTTAATTACTAAAAAACAGGAGCATAAAAATATAGAAATAAACTAAAGCATTGTTCTTCTATAGGTTTTTAAAAATGTAAAATAATAAAATACAATGGCAAGTTAAGATGAACAACAAAAAAAGTACTTTTTGAAAAAGTTCCATAAAAGTACTTTTTGGAAAAACTGAGATTTTATGGATAATTAAGTCAAAAAAACGATAGATTAATAAAAATAAGATGAAAATACAAAATAATACTTTTTTAATAAAGGTGCATAAAAAGTACTTTTTAGAAAAAGGGTATTTTTATGGCAAATTAAATAAAAATACTAATTAAAAGGAAACGTTAAAGAAAATTTTTGAAAAAAATTATCAGATTTATATTTTACTACTTTTTTCAAAAAAGTATTTTTTTACTACTTTTTTAAAAAAAATTATTTTTCAATTAAAAATCGATAGATTGATAAAAAATAAGATGAAAATACAAAATAATACTATTTTAATAATTGTACAGAAAAAGTACTTTTCGGTAAAAGGGTATTTTTATGGGAAATTGAATTCAAAAAGGAAACGTTAGGGAAATTTTCTGAAAAAAATGATTAGATTTATATTTTTACTACTTTTTTCAAAAAAGTACTTTTTTACTACTTTTTCAAAAAATTTATTTTCCAATTAAAAATCGAGAAATTGATAGAAAATAAGATGAAAATACAAAATAATACTTTTTTTAATAATTGTTCAGAAAAAGTACTTTCTGGAAAAAGGGTATTTTTATGGGAAATCAAATTAAAAATGAAAAGAAAAGGAAACGTTAAAGAAATTTTTTGAAAAAAATTATCAGATTTATATTTTTACTACTTTTTGGTAAAAGGGTATTTTTATGGGAAATTGAATTAAAAAACGAATGAAAAATGTTAAAGAAATTTTCTTAAAAAATTATCAGATTTAATTTTTATTACATTTTTCAAAAAGTACTTTTTTACTACTTTTTTAAAAAAAAATGTATTTTTCAGTTTAAAAACGATAGATTGATAAAAATAAGATGAAAATACAAAATAATAATATTTTATTAAATGTACAGAAAAAGTACTTTTTGGAAAAAGGGTATTTTTATAGGAAATTAAATCAAAAAACGAATGAGAAGGAAACGTTAAAGAAATTTTCTGAAAAAAAAGATCAGATTTATATTTTTAGTACTTTTTTAAAAAAGTACTTTTTACTACTTTTTTCAAAAAATTTATTTTTCAGTTAAAAATCGATAGATTTATAAAAAATAAGATGAAAATACAAAATAATACTATTTTAATAAAGGTACATAAAAAGTACTTTTTGGAAACAGGGTATTTTTATACGAAATCAAAATAAAAACGAAAGAAAAGGAAACGTTAAAGAAATTTTAGCAGAATTGACAAAAAATTTTAATACTTTTCCACAAAAATTATTTTTTTTCAAAAAGTACTTTTTTACATTTTTTTTCTCAAAAATATTTTTTTATTCAATAGCAGTAAAAAACTACTTAAAAACGTAATTTTAATACATTTAACAAAGTTTTAAAATTTTTGTCCAAAAAGTACTTTTTTACTATATTTTTTAAAAAAGTACTTTTTTACTACTTTTTCCAAAAAGTTTTTTTTGTACACTTTTCTCAAAAATAAAGCAAAAAAACTTCTTAATTTTTCATAATTTCCATACATTACACAAAAGATACTATTTTTTAAATAACAAAATAGGAATTTAGAACCACCTTTGCCATAAATAGTTGTTTTTTATTATTGTTTTTCTTATTTTTATCATCTTAAATCTTCTTGTTTCTTCAAATTGTATAAATTTGTTATACACATCTCAAGACTGTGATTGAAAGCAATGCTTTTTGCCTTAAGTAAAATCGAGAAAGAAAAAAATTTTAGCTTTTCTTTCACAAAAGGAAAGGTGGACTTTTTAAAACAACCCTAAGGTCATTTATGCAAAAAAGAAATCGTTTAAAGCAAAAACTTTAGTTGCTGCATTTTCAGAAAACAAACAATAAAATCGACAAAACACAGGGAAAGTGGAGAAAACAATAGTTAAAATTAATGAGGAAGAATATAAGTAGTAGATTTTATTCCTTTAAGATTCAATGCAAATGAAATACTAAAAAATACAAGAGAAATTTCTTATGAATATAAGAAATCAATATAATATTCTAAAAGTGTTCCCTTTTTATTCTTACCAGCTTCTTTTAAGAAACAATAAACTAGTTTACTGCTTTAGAATATTTGTTAACAACATCAATGATAACGACAGCAACAACATAAATATGTTGCAGCAGCCTAAAGTAAAGTAGTCAACAACTATGTTTAAGTACTACAAGTACGAGTATTTATGTGTACGCAATGTGTAGAGCATACAATAGTAAAACTCTTGTAAATACAAATGAGAACAATAGATAGAAAGAGATAGATAGTGAGTGAACTAGAGTATTTGATAAATAAATTTATGTTGGGCCTTTATTTACAACAATATTGTGAATGTGAATTGTATGCAAATGAGGCTTGCTTCATTTACATACTCAAATATTTTACAACGTCATTGTTAACCCTTGAAATAGGGGGATAAAATTAGATAAATTTTTAATACCTTTTTATCACTTTTTACTAAAATTACCATTTCACTAATAAAAAAATTACTCTTCCAAAATATATTCTTCAAAAAAGAAAATTTCACACTTTTACTACTTTTTTAGAAAAAGTAGTTTTTCTACTACTTTTTTCAAAACATGTATTTTTTTATAAAAATACTTTTTTACTGCTTAAAAATCATTATTTTACTTATTTTTTCAAAAAGTTCCCCTTTTACTAACATTTCTGAAAAAGTACTTTTCTACTACCTTTTCAAAAAATCAAAAAAGAATAGTTTTTTGTAAATTTTAAATAATATAGGGAATATTTTGTTTATTAAATAAAACTCATTTACTTTTTTCTAAAAAGTACTTTTTTCAAAAATTCTAAAAAGTACTTTACAAAAATCCAAAAAAAATGCTTTTTGTAAACTTTAATAATATAAGGAATAATTTACTTATTAAATAGTACTTTTTCATTTTTTTTTTTATAAAAAGTACTTTTTTTTAGTACTTTTTAAAAAAATCAAAAAAAAAGCTTTTTTTAGATTTTAAATCATATAAGGAATAATTTACTTATTAAACAAAATTTTTTTACTTTTTTTCTAAAAAGTACTTTTTTACTACTTTTTCAAAAATTTAAAAAAAAAAAATTTTAAAATTTTAATAATTTTACTACATATTATTTTTCGCCCAAAATTTTTTCCACAACACACATTTTCTAATATAACCAGCCTTTGAAGGTTTAATTTCCTTTATTTTATAAACAATAGATATTTTCCTTACCCCATTTCAGCAAGAAAAAAAACTCATGTTCACATTTGTGTCTTAAACTATTAGATAATGGAAAATATTTTAGTGACACTTCAAAAGAAAATTTTTCTTTTTTTCTTGGTTTTTTTTTTTCCTCAATACTTTATCATTAACACAAAGACCCACAAACAAAATAATAACAATAAATGATGTGTTGTAACATGTAGAACAACAAAAATTCAGTTTAATTTACTAACCTTTGTAACAGGAAAATATACATAGAAAAAGAACATGTAATATTTTAAAATTTACATAATAAATATGTAAACGGTTTTGTGCCTAAAAGTAGGCAAACAAAACATTGCAAACAAAAAAAAAAATATATGTAAAATATACTACAATAAAATTTGAAAAGTAGATAATAAATTCTTAAAATAGCTTAGAGAAAAACTGTAGAATTGTATTGTGTTTTATAGGGTTTAGAAGAGTGAATGCTCAAACAGCCTAAAAGTAGACACGTGTTTTTGTTTTCAATTTAAATTTAGGGAAATTGATGGGTAATTTACATGATGTTTAAAACACTAAAGAAAATTTTAAATAAAAAATTTTAATACAGTTTTATGAACTCCCTAAAATAGGCTTTAAAAATAATACTTAATAATTTTAGGCTTTAAAACTAAGTCTTATTAAAATTGTATCTTTTCTTATAAGCAGCTTGTTTAAATTAAGTGTAAACTTGATATAAGCAAATACCTACTGCCAAAAAGTAGGTTTAATATAATATTAGCAAGCCTAAAAATAGTCTTTATAGCATTCATAGAAAAAAACTCTATAAATTTTATGGAAAAAAGAGAAAAAGCCATAACAAATTTGCAAATATTCTTGAAATCAATATTAATTTTCTGTATTTCTTTTTTCTCAACATCAATTGATTAGATTACTTGTCTATGTATATAAAATTATTTATGTTTCACAATAAAGAAATTTATTACGTGTTGAAATGTAAGAAAATGTGTTTGTGTGTGTGTATCTGTTTTGAAATTTAATTATAATGATTGACAATTGTTTAAATTACTAAGGATACATTTTCATTAAGGGTTTTATTGTAGGCTGTAAATAATACCAAAATACATACCTACAATGTTTGTCTTTATATAGACATATTCACTTATGTATTTGTAGTATATACCACCCTCTCAGTCTCTCATATAATATCCATATAGACACACAATTAATTGCATGTTGGATTAGAAATGGCTTTAAGATAATAGACACTTTGTGAAAGATTAATTACTTTAAAAGGCAACAGTAAAAAAGGGAAAGATGAAAGGATAGAAAGCCAAGCTGAGGCTGTAATAAATTTCTTGCAACACTAACTTTTGACACGTTCGTAGTAGAATTGTTGACATGGAATATAAATTATATTTGAAAAAGACATCACATCATATGTTAAATTTAATAATTAATTTAAAAGAGAGAGTAAAACTTTAGAACAACAAAAAATTATACATTTTAATTTATTTTCTAAATTATATTAAAAAATTGAGAAAATTTTTAGAGAAACTCGAAAAATTCTAAAAATTCGCACTCCAGACAAAAAAATTCTAAAACATTTTATCTTCTTTAGAGTTTTCAAAATGTCTATTAAAAAATTTTAATAAAAAACTGATTTTTTGATTAAAAAAAATCAAAATTTAATTAGTACTTTTTCATTACTTTTTCAAAAAAATCGAAAAAAAAATTGTTTTTGTAATTTTTTTAATAGTACTCTTTTACATTTTACTACCTTTTGACTATTTTTTAAAAAAAATTAAAAAGTACTTTTTTACTACTTTTTCAAAAAAGTTCTTTTTTATTACTTTTTCAAAAAGTACTTTTTTACTACTTTTTCAGAAAGTACTTTTTTACTACTTTTTCAAAAGGTACTTTTTTTACTACTTTTTCAAAAAGTATTTTTTACTACTTTTTCAAAAGGTACTTTTTCCTACTTTTTCAAAAAGTACTTTTTTACTACTTTTTCAAAAAGTACTTTTTTACTATTTCTTCAAACATATTAAACAGTACTCATTTACAGTTTTCAAAAAAGTATTTATTTACTACTTTTTAAAAAAGTACTTTTTTACTACTTTTTCAAAAAGTACTTTTTTACTACTTTTTCAAAACGTACTTTTTTACTACTTTTTCAAAAAGTACTTTTTTACTACTTCTTCAAAACGTACTTTTTTACTACTTTTTCAAAAAGTACTTTTTTACTATTTCTTCAAACATATTAAACATGAGTACTGTTTACAGTTTTCAAAAATGTATTTATTTACTACTTTTCCAAAAAGAATGTCTAAAATTTTGATTCATAACTTTTTTTCTTTTGAACCGATTTTGCTGATTTTCAGTACCAAATTTCCTAGGACTATGATTAACATTTGAGATAAATCTCATGAATGTGGGTTTGGTATTTTGAACATTAGACTGTTTTACACACACATTGGGGCATATATATAACCAAAACGACTTTGAATCAACGGTATATTCTCAATATTCATTCATTTAAAGTTAAATAGTTCATATTTTACAGTTCGAAAGATCATCAATGAATATTTCGAGAGAATCCCGCAACTTTGTATCAAAAAATTTTAATTTACTCCAGCAGAAGTTGTCTCACATTTTGTTCCATAAATTTTTTCTTTTCAACAGATTTTGCTGATTTTCAATACCATATTGTCTACAACTATGATAAACATTTCAAATGAATCTCATTAATTTGAGTTTAGTATCTTAGACGTGAGCCTGTTTTACACACACATTTATAAAAAAAAAATGCTCAATCTAATTGGTGGTTTGTTTTTAACATTCATTATTTTAAAGATAATCAAAGAATATTTCGAGTGAATATCAAAAAGATGCTTAAAATGCTAATACTTTGCATCAACATTTTTATTCACTCCAGCAGAAGTTGTCTCACATTTTGTTGCATAACTTTTTTGCTTTTAAACTGATTCTGCTGATGTCCAATACCATACTGCCTAGGACTTCCATAAACACTTCACATGAATCTCATTAATTTGGGTTTGATATTTTAGACGTGAACCTGTTTTACACACACATTTAGACAAAAATTGTTCAATCTAATTGGAGGTATGTTTTCAACATTAATTATTTTAAAGGTTGAGAGATCATCAAAGAATATTTCGAGTGAATATCAAAAAGATGCTTAAAAATGTCGCATGCTCTATGCAACAAACTCTTTAATTCACTTTAGCAGAAGTTGTCTCACATTTTGTTTCATAACTTTTTTGCTTTTGAACTGATTAAGATGATTTTCAATACCGTACTGACTATGACTTTGATAAACATTTCACATGAATTTAATTACTTTGGGCTTGATATTTTAGACGTGAGCCTGTTTTACACACACATTTAGAAAATGCTTTTTTAAAGTTCATTATTTTCTGAAGGTTTGTCAAAAGACCATTAATAAGTAGCTTAAATAAAGCAGAACCTAAGCTATATATGACCTTTTAATTTATTCCACCATTTTATGTTACAAAGGACCATTTAAGCAAACCTAAAATTCACAAAGTAGCAGCATCAGGTTTAGTTTTACTATAAAGCCATTATGTGTAAATCTTTATATGACTTTCAGAAGCAAAGCTGAAAAATGCATGAGAAAACATTAAAATTTGACTTTAATTTCCCCTAGTTTATTAGTAATGTATGGAAACATCTTTACCATTGTTTCTTTATTAAAAAAAAAATCCTTTTCAAAACATTGATAGGCTTCATTTTGCAGCCCTGAAATCTCAATCTCAAAGGAAATTAACTAGGGCTATTGTTTTCAATATTAACAACAGTAGTAATGAAAATCTCTATTTTGAAATAATTTTTAATTATTTTCCAATATGTTTGCCAACAATTTTTACATAAAGAAAGAAAGGGGGAAATCCTTGATTTACTCTTTACAGTTGAATAAAAATCTGTTGTTTTTAATATTTAAAACATAAAAAAACAAATAATATTTTTTATATTCCAGCAAAGCCATTTAGTAAAACAAAGATTTAGCTATGAAAAAAAATATATATTTGTTATTGTCTTTATTTTAAATGTTTATATTAAAGTGAAATTTATATTCATGGTCATAAAGCATAAAATTGCTGTAATATTTAACACAAACTAGACACAAATACATAAATTAAAATGACCTAGGCAAGAGAGCTTTCATACAAATCTCCCCTAAATATTTTATTTCCACTAATTTGCTCCTACTCTCTAAAGGACCCTGTAATAATTACCTTGGCAATAATAAATTATTACAAAACAAACCAACAAAAATATTAGATTTTTTTTTTTTTTAAATAAAAAGCCTTAAATTTATAGAGTTTTTCCAGAAAAATTTATTTTGTTTTAATTAACAAAATTTGTTTTTATTGTTGAAATACATCATATATAGTTTTTTGTCAAATGAAACGTCAACAATGCCTTTGGGTGTTTCAAAAAACACTTTTAGTTGGTCAACAGACAACTTTTTTTTCTATTTATTTGTTTTTAAGCAAATATACAACCATAGTTTTAAATACTCTACAGTTTTTTTGTTTGTGTGTTGTGTGTTTTGTTAAGGTTAAAAAAATAATAAAGCAATTTGTGTATGAAATATGATCTGGAAAAATGTTAATTTAATCGTTTCCAATTAGCAAAAATGTAGGAAAGTGTATTAAATTATGGTTGCCAGGGGAATTAACACAGACATGAAACCAAATCTAGTTAGAATATTAAATTGGTTGCAATGGAATCTTGAAAACCCTTTCCACATCTTGTTTTCAATTTAAATCGTGTAAACATTACAACAAATTTATTTAACAAACAACAGTATTGTAATTAGTTTTCTGTAAAAATCTAAAATTTATTCGAGCTTATCCCACATTTTGTTGCATAACTTTTTTTCTTCTAAACCGATTTTGCTGATTTTCAATAGCGAGTTGCCTAGGACTATGATAAACATTTTGTACGAATCTCATTCATTTCAGTTTGATATTTTGAACATGAGACTGATTTACACACACATATTTAGAGAAAAATAGCTAAAACGGCGTTGAATTTGCGTTACTAAACGTTTATTCTTTTTAAACATCAAAAAAAGATTTAAACAATGCATCATGCTTACAAAAAAGGACTTTGTAATTCACTCCACCATATAGTGTCTCACATTTTGTTTCACAACTTTTTTTCTTTCAAACCGATTTTGCTGAATTTCAATAGCAAATTGCCT
The DNA here is from genome assembly GCA_942486065.2 of Calliphora vomitoria. Lineage (NCBI taxonomy): Eukaryota > Metazoa > Arthropoda > Insecta > Diptera > Calliphoridae > Calliphora > Calliphora vomitoria. Next base: position 121,102,867 of record OW818032.2, on the reverse strand, counting down.
AGGACTATGATAAATATTTAGTACAAATCTCATTCATTTCAGTTTGATAGTTTAAACGTGAGGCTGATTTACACACACATATTTAGAGAAAAAGAGCTAAAACGGTGTTGAATTTGCCTTACTAAAAGTTTATTCTTTTTAAACATCAAAAAAAATGTAAACAATGCATCATGTTTGCACAAAAGGACTTTTTTATTCACTCCACCATATATTGTCTCACATTTTGTAACACAACTTTTTTTCTATTGAACCGATTTTGCTGATTTTCAATAGTGAATTGCCTAGGACTATGATAAACATTTATTACGCATCTCATTTATATCAGTTTGATATTTTAAACGTGAGGCTGATTTACACACACATATTTGGAGAAAAATAGCTAAAACGGTGTTGAATTTGCGTTATTAAACGTTTATTCTTTCTAAACATCAAAAAAAGGTTTAAAAAATGCATCTTGTTTGCATAAAAGGACTTTGAAATTTACTCCACCATATACTGTCTCACATTTTGTTTCATAACTTTTTTTCTTCTAAACCGATTTTGCTGATTTTCAATAGCAAATTGCCTAGGGCTATGGTAAACATTTAGCACCGATCTCATTCATTTCAGTTTGATATTTTGAACGTGAGACTGATTTACACACACATATTTAGAGAAAAATAGCTAAAACGGTGTTGAATTTGCGTTATTAAATGTTTATTCTTTTTAAATAGCAAACAAATTTTAAACAATGCATAGTGTTTGCATTAAAAGACTATGTAATTCACTCCACCATATACTGGCTCACATTTTGTTTCACAACTTTTTTTCTATTGAACCGATTTTGCTGATTTTCAATAGCAAATTGCCTAGGACCATGATAAACATTTATTACGAATCTCATTTATATCAGTTTGATATTTAGAACGTGAGACTGATTTACACACACATATTTAGAGAAAAATAGCTAAAAATGTGTTGAATTTGCGTTATTAAATGTTTATTCTTTTTAAACAGAAAACAAATTTTAAACAATGCATCATGCTTACATAAAAGGACTTTGTAATTCACACCACCATATACTGTCTCACATTTTGTTACACTACTTTTTTTCTATTGATCCGATTTTGCTGATTTTCAATAGTGAATTGCCTAGGACTATGATAAACCTTTAGCACAAATCTCATTCATTTCAGTTTGATATTTTGAACGTGAGACTGATTTACACACACATATTTAGAGAAAAATAGCTAAAACGGTGTTGAATTTGCGTTACTAAACGTTTATTCTTTTTAAACATCAAAAAAAGATTTAAACAATGCATCATGATTGCTTTAAAGGACTTTGTAATTCACTCCACCATATACTGTCTCACATTTTGTTTCACAACTTTTTTTCTTTCAACCCGATTTTGCTGATTTTCAATAGCGAATTGCCTAGGACTATGATAAACATTTATTACGAATCTCATTTATATCAGTTTGATATTTAGAACGTGAGACTGATTTACACACACATATTTAGAGAATAATAGCTAAAACGGTGTTGAATTTGCGTTATTAAACGTTTATTCTTTTTAAACATCAAAAAAAGATTTAAACAATGCATCATGATTACTTTAAAGGACTTTGTAATTCACTCCACCATATACTGACTCACATTTTGTTTCACAACTTTTTTTCTATTGAACCGATTTTGCTGATTTTCAATAGCGAATTGCCTAGGACCATGATAAACATTTAGCACCGATCTCATTCATTTCAGTTTGATATTTTGAAGGTGAGGCTGATTTACACACACTTATTTAGAGAAAGTTAGATAAAACGGCGTTAAATTTGCGTTATTAAACGTTTATTCTTTTTAAACATCAACAAGAATTTAAATAATGCATCATGTTTTCATAAAATGACTTTGTAATTCACTCCACCATATAGTGTCTCACATTTTGTTTCACAACTTTTTTTCTTTCAACCCGATTTTGCTTCAAAAGTCTTTAGAAGCATTATATTTACTTAAAACAAGAAACATACAAAATTTCCACACTATAGATTCAAATTCAGTTTAAAAACTTGAATACGAATTAAAAGGATTCAGAAGCCTCATAAACACATTAAAAGGATTAAAACTACTCAAAACTGTAATTGTAAACCCTTCTTCTAACACCCTCGTATGTGAAAACACATAACTCTCCACATGAATTCAGATTCCTGTTTCATTGTGTGTCTCTAACCCAAACATCCTTCCGTTTTGCTCTATAATCACCAACAAAAAAAAAATTCCTAAACAAAAAAAAAAAAAAAACCTGACCTGACCTGACATAAAACTACTCCCACGCATAAATTGTTACACACTGAGCTACTAAAATAAATTTCATGAATTTTAATAAAAACCAACCAACACATACGCACACACAACAAAAAAAATACGATTAGAAACCTCGATTTCGAAGCCACACAAAAGGGAAAATAACCACAAACGCTGTAAATTGAAAACAAAAACATAAAAACACACATTGTGTAGCATACTTTTGGGTCAGAGGATATTGTGAAGCATACTTTTATATGCAGCAACACATACTAAAGCATATAGTTACACACATTTCCACACAAGGCAGCCATTCAACCTTACATTTTCATACGAGCATTGTGTTGTTATGTCTGCGGTCACAAATTTACGGTTGACAAAAAAAATTAAGGACACTTTTTTTATGTTTTATGAATTATTTGTTTTTTTTTGCTGGAAACACAATGCGGGCTTTACAACTTTGTACGTTTGCATGTGTATGGATATGACCACAGCAACACACATTTTGTGTTGTTTTATTCATTCAAAGCCTGGCAAATATTTGCCCGTTTGATAATCAAAACTCATAAAAGATGGTTGAAAAGAAATTAAAACTCATTTGGGGTTTCACAAATCCTACAGCTTGGCAATTAAAACAAGATTTTATCTAAAGTTTAACTCTCCTCTCCTTTTTTTTTTTGCATTTACAGGCGAACGACTCATTCAGTATGCTAGTGAAAATCTAGTCACTGAGGTTTTAATACATCCTCAATACAATACTCTTATACAATGTATGCGTAATATGCTTAGCAGTTTTACTCGCCATCGTCATATAATCCATGCCGGTTATACATTCTCGGGCAATGGTTCCTGGATACTACAGGTAATACAAATCTCTTTTGCATACAAATGTATGTTCTAATTTAAATTTCCCTTTCTTTCCTTGCAGGATGGAACCTTTTCGGTTGGCGATTTTGCTGAGGCATTTCAAGAGCATGATGTACAACGAGTTATACGCGCCTACGCAGACACCATATCAATGAATATACATTGTGCTGACAGTGGTCTGTGGCATACGTTGCCCGATAAGAGCTTTGCTCGTTTATGTAAAATACGCATCAATCCTATTGATGTTTTGGACACCAGCAGTGAGAGCATTAATGCTTTTATAGGTATGTTTTCCCTCTCTCCTCCTACCTTCAACTCATTATATTTCAAATTTATTTCTATTTCTGCAGATTATCTTGCTCCCATGTTGGTACCCACCTCCATACGTGAACTACTTGAGACCTCGGATGTTGTGGGCAATATACGCTTTACACATCCCACTTTATATGTCTTCCCCGGCGGCCAGGGTGATGCTGCCCTATTTGGCATTAATGGTTTTAATATGTTGGGTAAGCTCTTCTCAATTTTGTGCCAAAATATTTCTTATTAAAATTCATCTTTTCTTCCAGTCGATGGTGGCTTTAACCGCAAGGCCTGTTTCTGGGATTTTGTCAGACACCTCGACCGCTTGGATGCTGTCCTTATGACCCGCTTGAACAACTCAAATATCCAGGGTCTTAGCTCTGTGGTAGAACGTAAACGTGATGCCCATGTTTATCCTCAGATTGGTCACTTCTTTTGCAATGTTCCCGATCGCAAGGGTGGTTTACCTAGTCCCGATGGCGACAAGGATCGCAATCCCCTATTAGTGGATCTCTTCGAAAGAGGCCACAATCTAGTCAGTGATCTAAAGTCATTGGATCTTAAACCACAAAACTGTTTCCGTGCCCCCGAGCCCATTAATCTCTATCACAAAGTTGGCCATGGTACTTTGGATATGTATGTCATAAGTCCTTCTCGAGACTCCAAAGAAGTGAAGGAATTTATGCAAAAATGGCACTCAGGCGATCAACGTTTATTTGCCGCTCGCGACACGCGGGATTTCAATTTCCCCTTGCAAAATTTGGCCTCTATATGTGCTTTGTTGGTGTGGCAGCCGGCAAATCCCGATGACTCCATAACACGTATACTCTTCCCCGGCAGCACTCCCGACTTTAAAATCCAAGAAGGTCTGGAGAAACTTAAACATTTGGAATTCATGAAGCATTCCACTTGCACTGCCAAATCTATAGCACCTGCCATACAAACTGTGGTGACCACACGCAAGACTCTGAAATCTGCCCTAGAGCCGGCAGCACCCATTACCAAGCCCTCGAAATTCATGCCGGTAGCAGCGGCTGCTGTTGCTGTGCAACAAGACAACAAAATGAAAGAAGCTGTTGCCTCTTCAGCCGACGAAGACAAAATCGAAAAAATCTATCAGGAAGAGGAGAAGCATTTACCCATCAAGAAGAAAGAAGACTCCGTTGAGACTGATGAACAAGCTGTCGAAACCGGAGATGAAGCACTGCCCGAACCAACAGCTGACACCGCCAGTAAAGATGGTGATCAAGTTGATGGTGAACAGGTAGAAAACAATAAAGAAACTACTGAGAAGAAGGTGGAAGTTGTTATTGTTAAGCCACAACCTCAAGCCCCACCTCCTTCCAAAGAAATTATTGAAACTGCTGAACCTCTTAAGCCAGCCGCCAAAGTGGCTAAGGTCAAGGCTGAGAAACCCCGAGCTGAAGTTAAGCCCTTAGTTAGATCTCGCATTGACACCAGGCCGCCCAAGTCCTTGGAACGTAAAGTGGTCAAGAAAGATTTGGCCGAAAAGAAGAGCTCACCCACAGCCACACCACGCAAACAAGACGCCGCCAAACCCGCCACCAGAGAAGTCAAATCAAAGATTATGACCAGAGCTGCCAAGGCCAGTCCCAGCAGTACACCAGCCAAAAGTACTAAAGAAGCCAACAACCGCAAGGTTTTGGAATCAAAACAACAAACTATTAGACAAACCTCAACCACTACCTCCAGACGTGTGGCTACCACCACAGCTGCCGAAAGGAAAGCGGCCGAGCCACGTAAGCCTATATCACGTCGCCCTCGTGGTGCTTCTCCTTCAAAACGTGCTCCTGGCAGTCCTATTAAGGCCCCTAAGCCCAAGGTGGCTGATATGAAGAAATCTAGGCTGGACAAGGGTGGTACCACCGACTCCAGCTTGGTGTCCACACCTTCGGCCGACGAACAAGCCGCTGCCAAGAAACTACAAGATTTGACTGCTTCCCAGGAACTAGATGCTGAAAAACAACGTGAACTCGATGATCTCAAAGAAGAACAAGAGGTGGTTAGAGAAATTGAAGCAGTTTTCAGCCGTGACGAAATGAAACGACATCATCAAATTAAGGCTGAAATCAGGGAAGTTCCTAAGCAAGACAGCACCACAGAAGCCGACGAGGAAGATGAATATTTGATTATTGAAAAAGAAGAAGTAACCGAAGACTCGATGGTCGAAAGCAGCATGACCAAAGAGGAAGAGATCCAGAAGCATCAACGGGACTCACAGGAATCCGAAAAGAAACGCAAAAAGAGTGCAGAGGAAGAAATTGAGGCCGCCATAGCCAAGGTTGAAGCTGAAGAACGCAAGGCCAGATTAGAAACAGCTGTCTCATCTGAAAGGAAAGAAGATGAAGAGGTGGCTGAAGAGGCCGAAGAAGCTGAGGAAGCGGCTGAAGAGGAAGCTGAAGGCGAAGGCGAAGATATTAAAGTTACTTCACCCATTAAGACAGATATTAAGGCTGAAGTACAAGACATAATTACTGCAGCCAAGGATATTGTTAAATCCAAAACTGATGAACAATTGGCCAAGACTGATGAAGAACTGTCATCCGTAACCCCTGAAGAAAAAATAAGCAGTGCTAAGAAAACTTCCGACACCAAAGATGATTTAGTGGGCATACCCATTGAACCTATACCTGCCAACTTGCAAGAAAGTCTTCCTGAAGAGAAATTCTCCGCCACCATTGAATCAGGTGCCACCACCGCCCCTACTCTGCCCGAGGATGAACGTATCCCCTTAGACGAGATCAAAGAGGACCTGGTTATTGAAGAGAAATACGTTAAAGAAGAAACTAAAGAAACTGATGCAATGGCTGCTGCCGCTGCTGTTACATCGGCTATGCGACCTACCGAGCCTAGTGCTGAAGCAAAAGAAATACCCTTGCAAAAGATCACTGTTGGTCTAGCCACTGCTGAACGTGTTCTACCCATGAAAATGACATTTGATGCTCAACAGAATCTTATGCGTGATGTTGTTAAGACACCAGATGAAGTGGCCGATTTACCAGTTCATGAAGAAGCTGATTTAGGCGTATACGAAAAGGAAGCCCAAGAGAGTGGTAAAACTATTTCACAAAAAGAAGAATTGGCCAAAGAAGAAAAAGAAACTGAAGAAAAAGAAATTGAGCAACCAACCGAAGAGCAGCCAAAAGAAATCTCCGAAAAGGAAAGAACTCCTTCACCAACAGAAAAGCCTGCATCTCCTGTTGAGAAAGTATCAACACCTGAGGAAAAACCAGCATCTCCTACAAAAGAAGAAGCCCAAGAAGAAAAAGGACAGGTCGAAGAGCAATTAGTAGAAAAGCCTACCTCTCCTATCGCTGCAGTTCCTACAGAGGAAAAGGCGGAAATTGTGGAAACAAAATTGGAAGTCACAAAGGTTTCGGAAACCAAAGAAAAGAAAAAATCGATTAGTTCCCCAGATGAAAAAGAAACCAGTGATATAACCTCCGACGATGAAATACCCGCTCAAATGCCAACAACCAAAGCTCCCGAGAAACCCAAAGAACGCGACGACACAGTCTCAGTAGACAGTCCTCCCACCATCGAGGAAGCTATTGAAGTAGAAATTCAAAAATCTCTACAGAGCAGTCGCAAACCATCAGCTGAACCTAAAGAAGCTGAAGAAAGAAGAAAATCTACCATTTCTGTTGCCGAAAGCAAAAAGGATGAAAAATCACCTACTGAGTCAAAAGAGGTATCACGTCCAGCATCTGTTGCTGAAAGTGAAAAGGCCCAAAAAGACGAAAAATCACCCGCTGAATCAAAAGAACCTTCACGACCAGTTTCTGTTGCCGGTAGCGAAAAGGACAAAAAACATTCAGAAGAACTTGAAGAAGCTTCTCGTAAAACATCAATTGCAGAAAGTAAGAAGGATGAAAAATCACCAGTAGAATCTAAGGAACCTTCACAACCAGAATCTGTGGCAATGAGTGAAAAGGATAAAGCATCGCCAGTCGAATCAAAGGAACCATCTCGTAAGCCTTCAATTGCTGAAAGCAAGAAAGATGAGAAATCTCCAGCAGAATCCAAAGAACCTTCACGCCCAGTATCAGTCGCTGAAAGTGAAATGGATAAAAAGTCCGTTGGTGAAGTAGAAGTTTCTCGCAAAACATCAATTGCTGAAAGCAAGAAAGATGACAAATCACCAGTGGAATCTAAAGAACCTTCATTACCAGAATCTGTAGCTGTGAGTGAAAAGGATAAAGCATCGCCAGTCGAATCCAAGGAACCATCTCGTAAGCCATCAATTGCTGAAAGCAAGAAAGATGAGAAATCCCCAGCAGAATCCAAAGAACCTTCACGTCCTGTTTCTGTTGCCAGTAGCGAAAAAGACAAGAAACTTTCAGAAGAGCTTGAAGAAGCTTCTCGTAAAACATCCATTGCTGAAAGCAAGAAAGATGAAAAATCGCCAGCAGAATCCAAAGAACCATCACGGCCAGTATCAGTCGCTGAAAGTGAAATGGATAAGAAGTCCGTTGATGAAGTAGAAGTTTCACGCAAAACATCAATTGCTGAAAGTAAGAAGGATGACAAATCACCAGTAGAATCCAAAGAACCTTCACTACCAGAATCTGTAGCTGTGAGTGAAAAGGACAAAGCATCACCAGTCGAATCAAAGGAACCATCTCGTAAGCCATCAATTGCAGAGAGCAAGATAGATGAGAAATCACCAGCAGAATCCAAAGAACCTTCACGTCCTGTTTCTGTTGCCAGTAGCGAAAAAGACAAGAAACTTTCAGAAGAGCTTGAAGAAGCTTCTCGTAAAACATCCATTGCTGAAAGCAAGAAAGATGAAAAATCGCTAGCAGAATCCAAAGAACCATCACGGCCAGTATCAGTCGCAGAAAGTGAAATGGATAAGAAGTCCGTTGATGAAGTAGAAGTTTCACGCAAAACATCAATTGCTGAAAGCAAGAAAGATGACAAATCACCAGTAGAGTCCAAAGAACCTTCACTACCAGAATCTGTAGCTGTGAGTGAAAAGGACAAAGCATCGCCAGTCGAATCAAAGGAACCATCTCGAAAGCCATCAATTGCTGAAAGCAAAAAAGATGAGAAATCTCCAGCAGAATCAAAAGAACCTTCACGCCCAGTTTCTGTTGCCAGTAGCGAAAAGGATAAGAAACTTTCAGAAGAACTTGAAGGAGCCTCTCGTAAAACATCAATTGGAGAAAGTAAGAAAGATGAAAAATCTCCAGCAGAATCAAAAGAACCTTCACGCCCAGTATCAGTCGCTGAAAGTGAAATGGATAAGAAGTCCGTTGGTGAAGTAGAAGTTTCACGCAAAACATCAATTGCTGAAAGCAAGAAAGATGACAAATCGCCAGTGGAATCTAAGGAGCCTTCATTACCAGAATCTGTAGCAGTGAGTGAAAAAGATAAAGCATCGCCAGTTGAATCAAAGGAACCATCTCGTAAACCATCAATTGCTGAAAGCAAGAAAGATGAAAAATCTCCAGCAGAATCAAAAGAACCTTCACGCCCAGTATCAGTCGCTGAAAGTGAAATGGATAAGAAGTCCGTTGGTGAAGTAGAAGTTTCACGCAAAACATCAATTGCTGAAAGCAAGAAAGATGACAAATCGCCAGTGGAATCTAAGGAGCCTTCATTACCAGAATCTGTAGCAGTGAGTGAAAAAGATAAAGCATCGCCAGTTGAATCAAAGGAACCATCTCGTAAGCCTTCAATTGCTGAAAGCAAGAAAGATGAGAAATCTCCAGTAGAATCCAAAGTACCCTCACGACCAGTATCAGTCGCTGAAAGTGAAATAGATAAGAAGTCCGTTGATGAAGTAGAAGTTTCACGCAAAACATCAATTGCTGAAAGCAAGAAAGATGACAAATCTCCAGTGGAATCTAAAGAACCTTCATTACCAGAATCTGTAGCTGTGAGTGAAAAAGATAAAGCATCGCCAGTCGAATCAAAGGAACCATCTCGTAAGCCTTCAATTGCTGAAAGCAAGATAGATGAGAAATCACCAGCAGAATCCAAAGAACCTTCACGTCCCGTTTCCGTTGCCAGTAGCGAAAAAGACAAGAAACTTTCAGAAGAGCTTGAAGAAGCTTCTCGAAAAACATCAATTGCTGAAAGCAGGAAAGATGACCAATCACCAGTGAAATCTAAAGAACCTTCATTACCAGAATCTGTAGCTGTGAGTGAAAAAGATAAAGCATCGCCAGTCGAATCAAAGGAACCATCACGTAAGCCTTCAATTGCTGAAAGCAAAAAAGATGAGAAATCTCCAGTAGAATCCAAAGAACCCTCACGACCAGTATCAGTCGCTGAAAGTGAAATAGATAAGAAGTCCGTTGATGAAGTAGAAGTTTCACGCAAAACATCAATTGCTGAAAGCAAGAAAGATGTCAAATCTCCAGTGGAATCTAAAGCACCTTCATTACCAGAATCTGTAGCTGTGAGTGAAAAAGACAAAGCATCGCCAGTCGGATCAAAGGAACCATCTCGTAAGCCTTCAATTGCTGAAAGCAAGATAGATGAGAAATCACCAGCAGAATCCAAAGAACCTTCACGTCCTGTTTCTGTTGCCAGTAGCGAAAAAGACAAGAAACTTTCAGAAGAGCTTGAAGAAGCTTCTCGAAAAACATCAGTTGATGAAAGCAAGAAAGATGACAAATCACCAGTGGAATCTAAAGAACCTTCATTACCAGAATCTGTAGCAGTGAGTGAAAAAGATAAAGCATCGCCAGTCGAATCAAAGGAACCATCTCGTAAGCCTTCAATTGCTGAAAGCAAGAAAGATGAGAAATCTCCAGCAGAATCAAAAGAACCCTCACGACCAGTATCAGTCGCTGAAAGTGAAATCAATAAGAAGTCCGTTGATGAAGTAGAAGTTTCACGCAAAACATCAATTGCTGAAAGCAAGAAAGATGACAAATCACCAGTGGAATCTAAAGAACCTTCATTACCAGAATCTGTAGCAGTGAGTGAAAAAGATAAAGCATCGCCAGTTGAATCAAAGGAACCATCTCGTAAGCCTTCAATTGCTGAAAGCAAGAAAGATGAGAAATCTCCAGCAGAATCAAAAGAACCCTCACGACCAGTATCAGTCGCTGAAAGTGAAATCGATAAGAAGTCCGTTGATGAAGTAGAAGTTTCACGCAAAACATCAATTGCTGAAAGCAAGAAAGATGACAAATCACCAGTGGAATCTAAAGAACCATCATTACCAGAATCTGTAGCTGTGAGTGAAAAGGATAAAGCATCGCCAGTCGAATCAAAGGAACCATCTCGTAAGCCTTCAATTGCTGAAAGCAAAATAGATGAGAAACCACCAGCAGAATCCAAAGAACCTTCACGTCCTGTTTCTGTTGCCAGTAGCGAAAAAGACAAGAAACTTTCAGAAGAGCTTGAAGAAGCTTCTCGCAAAACATCAGTTGCTGAAAGCAAGAAAGATGACAAATCACCAGTGGAATCTAAAGAACCTTCATTACCAGAATCTGTAGCTGTGAGTGAAAAAGACAAAGCATCGCCAGTCGGATCAAAGGAACCATCTCGTAAGCCTTCAATTGCTGAAAGCAAGATAGATGAGAAATCACCAGCAGAATCCAAAGAACCTTCACGTCCTGTTTCTGTTGCCAGTAGCGAAAAAGACAAGAAACTTTCAGAAGAGCTTGAAGAAGCTTCTCGAAAAACATCAGTTGCTGAAAGCAAGAAAGATGACAAATCACCAGTGGAATCTAAAGAACCTTCATTACCAGAATCTGTAGCAGTGAGTGAAAAAGATAAAGCATCGCCAGTTGAATCAAAGGAACCATCTCGTAAGCCTTCAATTGCTGAAAGCAAGAAAGATGAGAAATCTCCAGCAGAATCAAAAGAACCGTCAATACCAGAATCTGCAGTCGTAAGTGAAAAAGACAAAGCATCGCCAGTAGAATCGAAGGAACCATCACGGCCAGTATCAGTCACTGAAAGTGAAATAGATAAGATGTCCGTTGATAAGTTAGAAATTTCTCGTAAAATATCAGTAGCTGAAAGCAAGACGGATGAAAAATCACCTGCAGAATCCAAAGAACATTCTCTACCAGAATCAGTAGCCATTAGCGAAAAAGATAAAGCATCCCCCATGGAATCAAAGGAACCGTCTCGCAAACCTTCAATTTCAGAGAGCAAAAAAGATGAAAAATCACCTGTTGAATCCAAGGAACCTTCCCGACCGGTGTCTGTGGCTGAATCCGAAATAGATAAGAAATCCGTTGAAGAACCATCAAAACCAGAATCTTCCGGTGCAAGTGAAAAGGAATCGAAGGAATCTTCACCTACAGAATCGAAGGAACCATCACGTAAGTCGTCTATAGTTGAAAGCAAGAAAGATGAAAAATCGCCCGCAGAATCCAAAGAACCTTCACGACCAGTATCTGTCGCTGAAAGTGAAAAAGACAAAAAACCTGCAGACGAATCTGAAGATGTTTCCAGAAAGGCATCTATTACTGAAAGCAAGAAAGATGAAAAATCACCTGCAGATTCCAAAGAACCTTCAAGACCAGTATCTGTCGCCGAAAGTGAAAAGGATAGGAAACCTGCAGAAGAATCTAAAGATGTTTCCAGAAAGGCATCTATTGCTGAAACCAAGAAAGATGAAAAATCACCTGCAGAGTCAAAAGAACCTTCACGACAAGTTTCGGTGACAGAAAGTGAAATTGATAAGAAATCCGTTGATGAGCTAGAAGTTTCACGTAAATCATCAATTGCAGAAAGCAAGAAAGATGAAAAATCTCCTGCTGAGTCCAAGGAACCTTCGCGACCAGTGTCAGTTGCTGAAAGTGAAAAACATAAGAAACCTGCTGACGAATCTGAAGATGTTTCCAGAAAAGAATCTATTGCAGAAAGCAAGAAAGATGAAAAATCTCCTACAGAATCCAAAGAACCTTCAAGACCAGTGTCTGTTGCTGAAAGTGAAAAAGATAAGAAACCTGCTGAAGACTCTGTAGATGTATCACGTAAAGAATCAATTGCAGAAAGCAAAACAGATGAAAAATTACCTGCTGAATCCAAAGAACCCTCACGACCAGTATCTGTTGCTGAAAGTGAAAAGGATAAGAAATCGGCAGAAGAATCTGTAGATGTGTCACGAAAGGAATCTATTGCGGAAAGCAAGACAGATGAAAAATCACCTTCTGAATCAAAAGAACCTTCACGACCAGTATCTGTAGCTGAAAGTGAAAAAGATAAGAAACCTGCTGAAGAATCTGAAGATGTTTCCAGAAAGGCATCTATTACTGAAAGCAAGAAAGATGAAAAATCACCTGCAGATTCCAAAGAACCTTCCAGACCAGTATCTGCCGCTGAAAGTGAAAAGGATAAGAAATCAGCGGAAGAATCTGTAGAAGTGTCAAGAAAGGAATCTATTGCGGAAAGCAAGAAGGATGAAAAATCACCAGCTGAGTCGAAAGAACCTTCACGACCAGTATCTGTAGCTGAAAGTGAAATAGATAAGAAATCAGCTGAAGAATCTGTAGATGTATCACGTAAAGAATCAATCGCAGAAAGCAAGAAAGATGAAAAATCTCCTGCTGAGTCCAAAGAACCCTCACGACCAGTATCTGTCGCTGAAAGTGAAAAGGATAAGAAATCAGCAGAAGAATCTGTAGATGTATCACGTAAAGAATCAATCGCAGAAAGCAAGAAAGATGAAAAATCTCCTACAGAATCCAAAGAATCTTCAAGACCAGTATCTGTCGCTGAAAGTAAGAAAGATGAAAAATCACCTGATGAGTCCAAAGAACCCTCACGACCTGTGTCTGTTGCTGAAAGTGAAAAGGATAAGAAATCAGCAGAAGAATCTGTAGATGTATCACGTAAAGAATCAATCGCAGAAAGCAAGAAAGATGAAAAATCTCCTACAGAATCCAAAGAACCTTCAAGACCAGTATCTGTCGCTGAAAGTATGAAAGATGAAAAATCACCTGATGAGTCCAAAGAACCCTCACGACCAGTGTCTGTTGCTGAAAGTGAAAAGGATAAGAAATCAGCAGAAGAATCTGTAGATGTATCACGTAAAGAATCAATCGCAGAAAGCAAGAAAGATGAAAAATCTCCTGCTGGGTCCAAAGAACCCTCACGACCAGTGTCTGTTGCTGAAAGTGAAAAAGATAAGAAATCTGCAGAAGAATCTGTAGATGTGTCACGTAAAGTATCCATTGCAGAAAGCAAGACAGATGAAAAATCACCTACAGAATCTAAAGAACCTTCACGACCAGTATCTGTTGCTGAAAGTGAAAAGGATAAGAAATCAGCAGAAGAATCTGTTGATGTATCACGTAAAGAGTCAATCGTAGAAAGCAAGAAAGATGAAAAATCTCCTACAGAATCCAAAGAACCTTCAAGACCAGTATCTGTCGCTGAAAGTAAGAAAGATGAAAAATCACTTGATGAGTCGAAAGAACCTTCACGACCAGTATCTGTAGCTGAAAGTGAAAAGGATAAGAAATCAGAGGAAGAATCTGTAGATGTATCACGTAAAGAATCAATCGTAGAAAGCAAGAAAGATGAAATATCACCTGCTGAGTCCAAAGAACCCTCACGACCAGTGTCTGTTGCTGAAAGTGAAAAAGATAAGAAATCTGCAGAAGAATCTGTAGATGTGTCACGTAAAGTATCCATTGCAGAAAGCAAGACAGATGAAAAATCACCTACAGAATCTAAAGAACCTTCACGACCAGTATCTGTGGCTGAAAGTGAAAAGGATAAGAAATCAGCAGAAGTTTCTGTGGATGTATCACGTAAAGAATCCATTGCAGAAAGCAAGAAAGATGAAAAATCACCTGCAGAATCCAAAGAACCTTCAAGACCTGTATCTGTCGCCGAAAGTGAAAATGATAAGAAATCAGTGGAAGAATCTGTGGATGTATCACATAAAGAATCAATCGCAGAAAGCAAGAAAGATGAAAAATCTCCTGCTGAGTCCATAGAACCCTCACGACCAGTGTCTGTTGCTGAAAGTGAAAAGGATAAGAAATCAGCGGAAGAATCTGTAGATGTATCGCGTAAAGAATCCATTGCAGAAAGCAAGAAAGATGAAAAATCACCTGCAGAATCCAAAGAACCTTCACGACCAGTATCTGTAGCTGAAAGTGAAAAGGATAAGAAATCAGCAGAAGTATCTGTAGATGTGTCACGTAAAGAATCCATTGCAGAAAGCAAGACAGATGAAAAATCACCTGCTGAGTCGAAAGAACCTTCACGACCAGTATCTGTAGCTGAAAGTGAAAAGGACAAGAAATCAACGGAAGAAACTGTAGATGTTTCACGTAAAGAATCAATCGCAGAAAGCAAGACAGATGAAAAATCACCTACAGAATCTAAAGAACCTTCACGACCAGTATCTGTTGCCGAAAGTGAAAAAGATAAGAAATCTGTAGAAGAAGCCCAGGAAGTTTCCCGAAAGGCATCTATTGCTGAAAGCAAGAAAGAAGTAAAATCTCCTGCTGAATCCAAGGAGCCTTCTCAACCTGTTTCTGTAGCCGAAAGTGAAAAAGATAAACAATCCCCAGCGGATTTGAAAGAATCATCAAGGAAGTCCTCAATAGCTGAAAGTAAGAAAGCTGAGAAATCACCGGTTGTCGAGGCGAAAGAAGTTGCTGATGTTATGAAAGTTGAGTCTAAAGAGCCTTCTCCTACTGAATCAAAAGAAGTGTCACGTCCTGCATCAGCTACTGGCAGTTTTGAAGATTCTGAACAGCAGTCGGTAATAGAAGCTAAACAAGATGATAAAATAATTGTTGAACCCAAAGAAGCTGAAAAACTTGCAGAACAAAAGAAAACTGAAGCATCGGCTGCAGATGATGACAAAGACCTTAAGTCACCCGCTGTATCTAAAGAGCCATCTCGTCCAGAATCTGTAGCAGAAAGTAAAACCAGTGATCATGAAGCTACACCGGTTGCTCAATCAAAGGAATCATCTCGTAAACCCTCTGTAACTGATATCACCAAAGAAGATGTTACAAAATCATTAGAATCTGTTAAGAAAGAAGACAATGTGGTATCGCCTGAAAAACCAAAAGAAATTTCTGAACCAGACTCTGCTGCTGATGAAGTCAGAAAATCTCCCACTTCTGAACAATCCACACGGCCAACCTCAATAGCTGAAGCTATTTGTGCTGGCAAAATTTCACCCTCCCAATTTGAGACAGTTTCCTCACCAGTAGATGAGGCTGCTAAAGAGGAGGTGGAAGACCTTAAAGCCAAGAGAGAGCAATTCACCATTGATCTCAAAAAAGCCACACCTTCCGGACAATTGCCAACAACATCCAGCCCTGTAGATGTTGCAGATGGAGATTTCCCACAGGCACCTAAGCAACAAGTAGACGATTTGATACAAGACACCAAGTTTGCTGTAACCGAAACTGTTTCAACTCCTATTGATGAAGCACCAGAATTTGAAAAAGAAGCACCTATGAGCGGTAGTACCAAAACTGAATCCGAGCCTGAATCAAAGGCTACTTCACCTAAACCTTCTGAGACTGCCAGCACTAAGGATGAAGATGTAGGCAAATCTAAAGAATCATCCCGACCAGAATCAGCAGCAGCTGGAAGTGTTACCGATGAAGATAAAAAATCGCCTTCACCTAAAGAAATTGCTCGACCAGCTTCCATTGCCGAAGCGCTAGATGCTGCCAAAATTTCACCCTCCAAAATCGAAACTGTTTCCTCACCAGTAGATGAAGCTCCTAAAGAGATGACAGAAGATCTCAAGGCAAAGAAAGAACAATTCACTATTGAACTAAAATCTACCACTGCGGCTGGCCAACTACCAACATCATCCAGCCCGGTCGATGTTGCTGAAGGTGATTTCCCAGAAAAGCCAATAGAACAAATTCACGAATTGCCACAGGAAACTAAGTTTGCCGTAACAGATACAGTTTCTACTCCTATCGATGAAGCTCCAGAACTTGCAGAAGAAGTTGGTAGTGTCAAGGACGAAGCTGAATCAAAGGAACCTTCACGTAAACCCTCTGTGACCGATATTGGAAAGGAAGAGGTTGCAACAAAGTCTAAAGAATCTTCTCCAACTGAACCAACAAGTAGTAAAGATGAAGTGAAGAAATTATCTCCAGAAGCATTGAAAGATGCTAAAGACATTGGCAAAGTTTCAACCTCCCCACTTGAAACCGTTTCCTCACCAGTAGATGAGGCCCCCAAAGAGTTGACAGAAGATGTTAAGGACAAAAAAGAACACTTCACTATTGATATCAAGGCCATAACCCAGGTAGGACTCCTGCCAACATTATCTAGCCCGGTCGATGTTGCTGAAGGTGATTTCCCAGAAAAGCCAGTAGAACAAATTCACGAATTGCCGCAGGAAACTAAGTTTGCCGTAACAGATACAGTTTCTACTCCTATCGATGAAGCTCCTGAACTTGCAGAAGAAGTTGGTAGTATCAAGAGCGAAGCTGAATCAAAGGAACCTTCACGTAAACCCTCTGTGACCGATATTGGAAAGCAAGAGGTTGCAACAAAGTCTAAAGAATCTTCTCCAACTGAACCAACAAGTACTAAAGATGAAGTGAAGAAATTATCTCCAGAAGCATTGAAGGATGCTAAAGACATTGGCAAAGTTTCAACCTCCCCACTTGAAACCGTTTCCTCACCAGTAGATGAGGCCCCCAAAGAGTTGACAGAAGATGTTAAGGACAAAAAAGAACACTTCACTATTGATATCAAGGCCACAACTCAGGTAGGACAACTGCCAACATCATCCAGTCCGGTCGATGTTGCTGAAGGTGATTTCCCAGAAAAGCCAGTAGAACAAATTCACGAATTGCCACAGGAAACTAAGTTTGCCGTAACAGATACAGTTTCTACTCCTATCGATGAAGCTCCTGAACTTGCAGAAGTAGTTGGTAGTATCAAGGGCGAAGCTGAATCAAAGGAACCTTCACGTAAACCCTCTGCGACCGATATTGTAAAGGAAGAGGTTGCAACAAAGTCTAAAGAATCTTCTCCAACTGAACCAACAAGTACTAAAGATGAAGTGAAGAAATTATCTCCAGAAGCATTGAAGGATGCTAAAGACATTGGCAAAGTTTCAACCTCCCCACTTGAAACCGTTTCCTCACCAGTAGATGAGGCCCCCAAAGAGTTGACAGAAGATGTTAAGGACAAAAAAGAACACTTCACTATTGATATCAAGGCCACAACACAGGTAGGACAACTGCCAACATCATCAAGCCCGGTCGATGTTGCTGAAGGTGATTTCCCAGAAAAGCCAGTAGAACAAATTCACGAATTGCCACAGGAAACTAAGTATGCCGTAACAGATACAGTTTCTACTCCTATCGATGAAGCTCCTGAACTTGCAGAAGAAGTTGGTAGTATCAAGGGCGAAACTGAATCAAAGGAACCTTCACGTAAACCCTCTGTGACCGATATTGTAAAGGATGAGGTTGCAACAAAGTCTAAAGAATCTTCTCCAACTGAACCAACAAGTACTAAAGATGAAGTGAAGAAATTATCTCCAGTTGCATTGAAGGATACTAAAGTCATTGGCAAAGTTTCAACCTCCCCACTTGAAACCGTTTCCTCACCAGTAGATGAGGCCCCCAAAGAGTTGACAAAAGATGTTAAGGACAAAAAAGAACACTTCACTATTGATATCAAGGCCACAACCCAGATAGGACAACTGCCAACATCATCCAGCCCTGTCGATGTGGCCGATGGCGATTTCCCACAAGAAACCAAACCACAAGTACAATATTTGAAACAGGAAACCCAGTTCGCTGTTACCGAAACTATTTCCACACCCATTGATGAAGCCAAAGCACTTGAAGAGGTACTTGAAAAGGAATTCGTTAAAGTTGAAGCCAAATTAACCGAACAAGAGTCCAAAACTGAGGCTAAACAAGAAGTCGAAGAAACCATTTCAGAAAAGGTTGAAGAGGCTAAAACTGAGTCCAAGGGAATATTTGGTACCATTAGTGGTTTCGTAAAAGACGTCAAGGATATTTTCGGCAAAGAAACTCAAGCAGTTGCCGAAAAGGTAACAGAACAAGTAGAAGAAGTTAAACAGTCTGTTGAAAAACTAACCACAGATGTCAAGGAGTCTACTGAAGAAATTACCAAAACTGTAACTGACATCAAAGAAACAACTGAAGATATATTGAAGTTTGCCACAAAGATAGCTGATGACAAAACTTCCACTGAAACCATTGAGCAAGTTGATGAATTAATAGAAATCGAAAAACTTAAAGATTCTTCTCATGTCTTAATCGATGTTTCTCAAAAAATGGATGAACTGAAAGAATCAACAGAACAATTGGGTACATGTGCTACAGACTCAGTGGAGCAACGACAAACCTTCCCAGAAATTACTGCAAAATCAACAATGTCCGAAATAAAAGAAGTTAAAGAATCCGTTACAGAAAAGATTGAAGAAACCGTAACAGATGTACAAACTTCCGTAGAGACCACCCTCCAAAGAGCCACCGAAACTTACGAGGATATTAAAAAAGATGTCACAGAAACTGTAAGCGAAAAGCTAACAGAAATTAAGGAGGAAAAGGACAAGATCACTAGCACAATTGAAGCCGACGCCAAGTCAGCACTAAAAACCACAACTGATACTTTAACAGAGCTCAAGGAAACAACAGTCGATGTGGTGCAAGACGTAAAGGAATCGATTACCAAACAAACCGATGAGATTACCAAAGAAGCCACCACAACTGTAGAGGATGTTAAAACAGCTGGCAAGTCATTAATTCAAGATATACAAGAAGAAGTTTCATCCACTTTAACTGCTATTACCAAAGACCTTGCGAAATTAGTTGATACAAGCGTTAAAGCCGCCTCCGAAGAAGAACATAGGGAAGAAGTTGTAGAAGAAGTCATCAAGAAATCTGTAACTTCTTTAGCAAAAGAAGTCACAACCAAAGATGATGATGAAGTTGGCTTTATCTCAGAACTTAGAGAGACACATATTACCACTATGGATTCACCTGAATTGAAAATTACAATTGCCGAGCGGGATGAAGCCGCCGTATTGCATGACATTAAGGAAGAGGAAGAAGAACATCAACGTACTTCACCTCCCACCGAGGTGGGCCAAATATTGGGTGAACCTTTGCCCATTAGACCAGTGTCGCCCAGAGAAGAAGAAGTCTTTAAAATTGTGGCTGATGTAGCTAAAGTTTTGAAATCTGAAAAGGACATTACTGAAATTATACCCGACTTTGATGAAAAAGAACTGGAGGAAAAACTCAAATCTTCGGATGAGCTAGAAGCCGAATCGGCCACTGTACAAAGAATGTTAGTTACTGCCAGCAGTGAAGATGGAGGCGAGGAAATTGAAATTTGTCCCAAAGGCTCCATACAATTTACTCCAGCCACCATTACAGAGGGTATTTCAGAAAAAGAAAAGCCTGTCTTGGACAAGGTACCCACAACAGAAATTGAATCAGAAAAATCATCGCCCGATCTGAAATCTTCAGGCCCTGTCTCAATCGAGGAAAAGGATAAGATAGAAGTTTCGGAAAAAATGCAGCTCAAAGAACTCAGAGCCAAGGATGCTAAGGAAACCGCGGATGAGTCCGTATCCAGCATGGATTTGGAATGGAGAAGAGAGTCGGCCATCAGCACTTACAGCGAAAAGGATTTGACTCGAGATGAAGATACATTTGATGATAAACACGATTTCCCACCTAGTCCATTGGAAGATAAAGACAAAACCCACGCAGTAGCCACTGAAGATACTCCAGCTAAATCTGAAAGTAAAAAAACTGATAAATCACCATCACCTCGTCCTGAATCGGTAACTGGCAAGGACGAAATGAAAGTCATGGAAGTGTCCCGCTCTGAGTCCATTACAAGTCAAGCAAGCACTAAAGATGATGCCAAAGAAGTAGTTGATAAAGATAAGGATGAATCCCGTCCTCAGTCCGTAACTAGCCAAGCAAGTGGAAAGGAAGAAGTTAAAGACACCCAATCACGACCAGAATCTGTGCTCTCCTCAACCGAATCTAAGAAAGATGATAAATCACCTGCTGCCGAACACAAAGATATTTCGCGGCCCGAATCCACTGTTTCCTCAAAAGAAGATGAAAAATCGGTTCAAAAGGATGCTGAATCACGTAAAGAATCGATCATTTCAACCACTGAAGATAAGACAGAATCTAGACGTGAATCTTTACTATCCGCAACCGAAAGCAAAAAGGATGACAAGTCACCCACAACAACATCTGTGGCCAGTCCCACCAGCTCTAAGGATGAAGTAGATAAAGTTGCAGCTGAAGAAAAACCAGAAACAGATTCAGCTGAAAAATCCCGAAAAGAATCTTTAGTTTCAATCACAGAAGATAAGTCAGAATCTAGACGCGAATCTATCTTATCGACAGCTGAAAGTAAAAAGGATGAAAAATCATCTGTCACAGAAGAAAAGGAAGCTTCACGATCCGAGTCAGTGGCCAGTCATATCAGCTCTAAGAGTGAAGCTGAAAAAGAACCTTCACGCAAAGAGTCTTTAGTTTCAGTTACAGAAGAAAAACCAGAATCTAGACGTGAATCTGTGGTCTCGACAGCAGAAAGTAAGAAAGATGAGAAATCTTCTATCGCAGAAGAAAAGGAAGCATCTCGCCCAGAGTCCGTAGTCAGCCATGTCAGTTCAAAGAGTGAAGCTGAAAAGGAACCTTCACACAAAGAGTCTTTAGTTTCAGTTACAGAAGAAAAACCAGAATCTAGACGTGAATCTATGGTCTCGACAGCAGAAAGTAAGAAGGATGAAAAATCATCTGTGACAGAAGAAAAGGAAGCATCACGCCCAGAGTCCGTACTCAGCCATGTCAGTTCAAAGAGTGAGACTGAAAAGGAACCATCGAGAAAAGAGTCCTTAGTTTCCGTTAAAGAAGAAAAACCAGAAACTAAAAAAGATGAAAAATCGCCTGTCACCGATGAAAAGGAAGCTTCACGACCAGAGTCCGTAACAAGTTCAAAGAGTGAGGCTGAAAAGGAACCCTCACGAAAAGAGTCATTAGTTTCAGTTACAGAAGAAAAACCAGAATCTAGACGTGAGTCTATCGTATCCAAAGCCGAAACTGAAAAGGATGAAAAGTCGTCTGTAGCAGAAGAAAAGGAAGCTTCACGTCCAGTGTCCGTAGCAAGCCATACCAGCTCAAAGAGTGAGACTGAAAAGGAACCATCAAGAAAAGAGTCTTTAGTTTCAGTTACGGAAGAAAAACAAGAAGAATCTAGACGTGAGTCCGTCTTATCAACAGCTGAAAGTAAAAAGGATGAAAAATCTACTGTCACAGAAGAAAAGGTAGCTTCACGCCCAGAGTCCGTAGCCAGCCATGTCAGCACAAAGAGTGAGGCAGAAAAGGAACCATCGAGAAAAGAATCAATAATTTCAACCACAGAAGAAAAACCAGAATCTAGACGTGAGTCTATTGTATCAACAGCAGAAAGCAAAAAAGATGAAAAATCGTCTGTTACAGGCGAAAAAGAAGCTTCTCGTCCAGAGTCTGTAGCCAGCCATGTCAGTTCAAAGAGTGAAGCAGAAAAGGAAGCTTCACGAAAGGAGTCGTTAATTTCTCTTACAGAAGAAAAGGCAGAATCCAGACGTGAATCTATCATATCAACAGCTGAAAGTAAAAAGGATGACAAATCGTCTATCACTGAAGAAAAGGACACTTCACGTCCTGATTCTGCAGTCAGCCATATCAGCACCAAGAGTGAAGCTGAAAAAATAACATCTGAAGAAAAACCAGAATCTAGACGTGAGTCCATCTTATCGACAGCTGAAAGCAAAAAGGATGATAAATCGCCTGTCTCTGAACAAAAGGAAGTTTCTCGCCCAGAGTCTGTAGTCAGCCATGTCAGCACCAAGAGTGAAACTGAAAAAGAAACATCTGAAGAAAAACCAGAATCTAGACGTGAGTCCGTCTTATCGACAGCTGAAAGCAAAAAGGATGAAAAATCGCCTGTCTCTGAACAAAAGGAAGTTTCTCGCCCAGAGTCTGTAATCAGCCATGTCAGCACCAAGAGTGAAACTGAAAAAGAAACATCTGAAGAAAAACCAGAATCTAGACGTGAGTCCGTCTTATCTACAGCTGAAAGCAAAAAGGATGAAAAATCGCCTGTCTCTGAACAAAAGGAAGTTTCTCGCCCAGAATCCGTAGCCAGCCATGTCAGCATCAAGAGTGAAGCTGAAAAAGAACCATCACGTAAAGAGTCATTAATTTCTGTTACAGAAGAAAAGGCTGAATCCAGACGTGAATCTGTTATATCAACAGCTGATAGCAAAAAGGATGAAAAATCTTCCATAACAGATGGAAAGGAAGCTTCACGCCCAGAGTCCGTAGCCAGCCATGTCAGCTCAAAGAGTGAGACAGAAAAAGAACCCTCAAGAAAAGAGTCATTAATTTCAGTAACAGAAGAAAAAGCTGAATCGAGGCGTGAATCTGTTATATCAACAGCTGAAAGTAAAAAGGACGACAAATCCTCAGTAACCGAAGAAAAAGAAGCTTCACGTCCCGAGTCCGTAGCTAGTCATATCAGCTCTAAGGCAGAAACTGAAAAAGAACCATCAGAAGAAAAAGACGAATCTCGACGTGAATCTGTCTTATCAACAGCTGAAAGTAAAAAGGCCGATGAAACGGAATCCTCACGTCCGGAGTCCGTGACTAGCCATGTCAGTTCCAAGACAGAAGCTGAGAAACAACCATCACGCAAAGAATCTTCAGTTTCAACCACAGAAGACAAACCAGAATCCAGACGTGAATCTCTGTTATCAACAGCTGAGAGTAAAAAAGATGACAAATCCCCTAGCACCGAAGAAAAAGAAATCTCACGCTCAGAATCTGTCGCAAGTCATGTTAGCTCAAAGAGTGAAGCTGAAAAAGAATCATTGATTTCTGTTACAGAAGAAATAGTAGAAACTAAACAAGTATCTGCACTATCAACTGTTGAAAGCAAAAAGATTTCAGATGTAGCAGAAAAATCTGAAATTAAGACAGATGAAAAATCCTCAACACCTGAAGAAAAGTCGGCCTCTCGTCCTGCCTCAGTTGCTAGTCATGTCAGTTCTGAATCCAAAAAAGAAGACGACAAAGAAGCATCACGTCCTGTTTCCGTAACCAGTCATACCAGCTTTAAGAGCGACAGCGAAAAACATGAACAAGAAGGTACAGAGAAGGAAGAGCTGGTATCAGTTGCCTCTAGAAAGGAGTCGGTGGTATCCACTGCTGAAGAGAAGGCAGAATTAAGAAGCGAATCCCTATTATCTACCACCGAAAGTCAAAAATATGATAAATCATCTACACAAGAAATTAAAGATGCCTCCCGCCCTGAATCTGTAGCCAGTCATGTAGGAACTACCAGCGACACTGAAAAACAAGAATCCCTCAAAGAATCTTTGATTTCAAGCACCCAAGAAGCCCAAGAATCTAGACATGAGTCTTTAATGTCTTCGGCAGAAAGCAAAAAAGACGACAAATCGCCACTTATTGAGGAGAAATCATTGTCTCGGCCAGAATCTGAGGCCAGCCATATTAGTTCTAAGAGTGAAGCTGGTGAATTGAAAACTATTGAAACTATTACACAAGCAACAGTAACTTCCAGTATCAGCAAGGACGAAAGTGAAAAACTTGAAACCAAAAAGGAATCCTTGACTAAGACCGTCTCAGAAACCCAAGAGTCTAAACTTGAATCTGTATCAAGCGCCACCGAAATCACTAAGGAATCTCTAATAAAAATTTCGGAAGATAAACAGCAAACTGTGGTCGAAAGCAAAAAGGAAGATATAACATCTATAGCTAGCCAAGTCAGTTCTAAGGATGATAAACAGGAATTAGTAAAAACCACAACAGAAACAATTTCCACCCAAGTGTCCAGCAAATCAGATGAGAAATCCGCACAACTGTCAGAAGCTAAAGACAGCAAAGTTCAGGTTACAGAAACTATTAAGACTACCATTGTAGAAAAACCTGTACAAGTAAAAACCATAACGGAAACATCAAGCACAGCTTCCTCCACCAAACAAACCGCCCAAGAATCACTGGATGCCTCTACCAAAGACAGCAAGACAATTTTCACTGAAACCACACGAGTCATTAGTTCTCAGTTGATCGATTCACTACAAGAAGAAGACTCACGCAGTGAATCTGTGAGCAGCAGTATTAAAGTGGAAGAAGGATCGTTGCGCGAATCTTTATCTGAAAAGGAGATTTCCCGTTCAACAGAAACAAAAGAAATTTTGGATAAAACCGAGCTGCTTACACACATCGAAGATTCCCAAGCTTATTCGGAGGAATGTTCTTCGGAATCTATTGTCAGCGAAATTCAAACATCTGCCATGAGCAAAGCCGAAAAGGCCGAAAGCAGTAAAATGTCTTCTAGCTCGGAAACATCAGTTAAGGAGAGTTTGAAGCAGACAGTTGAAGAATTCTTGGCAACCGAAAAAATCATTTCCACTAAAGAGATAATGAGTACTTTTGATAGCATTAGCAAAGCCAAGACTGCCGCAAGTGAATCTAGACGCGAGTCGACTTTAAGTCAAAGCAGCGAAGGACGCCAGACTCACAGCGACCAGGAAGATGATGATGAAGACGATGAAGCCACTACCCATATTAAAGAAGGACGTTCCAAGTCAATAGCCAGCATAATGACTACCAGCATTTATAAACCTTCAAAGGAAGTTAAGGTTATCGAAACCTTGGGAGAAGAACTAGAAGAATACGCCAGCAAACAAGCTACAACACAAGAGAAGTCACAAATTACCAAGGAATCCATGACATTGGCGCATTCATATGAACATGAACTGTCCGATCGTAAAACACCTCCCACTGCCCCTGTTAGTCCTGGCATTGTGAAAACAACTATAAGCAGCGTAGGTGCAGCCACAACCTCAGCTACAACAGTGAGCACAACAAAAACCATTGTTACTGATGCCACAAGCAGCACCACAACACACAGTGGCCCTCTATCGCCCAGAGATACCAGTGGCAGATCCAGTCCCGGAGGTCTAACATCCGAAAGTCAATCCATACCCACACCCATGGGCAGAGAATCATTGACAGAGACACCTGAATCGTCGCCAAAACCAACATCACCTTTCCCCCGGGTAACCAAGGAGGATCTTAGATCAGCTGCCTCTTACTCAGCAGAACAAGTAGAGCGAACTGCTGCTGCCTTTTCCGCTACAGAACAACAAGAAACTTCCAGTGTGTCCACATTGATTAAACAACTTTCTGGCGAAATGTTGCCCGATCTACATGAAGTCAGAGGTATCGAAAAAACAGCCGCCTTAAGTGGCAGCACGGAAAAGATTATCACCACCACCATCACTACCGTTACCAAGGTAATCTCCACAGATGGCAAGGAGATAGTGACTGAAGAAAAGACAATCACCACCACAGACTCAACGGATCCCGAAGGCGAAAAGGTCACAGTGACCACCACACGCACCACTAGCGAAAGTGATAAAAGTGATGTCATGCTGCCCAAAGAAGTGGCCATGTTGCGCAGCATGTACCGTTCATCGACACCAGGCAGTGATGATGGAGTAGCCTACCTCAGTGACGACGAGGTGCCTGCCTCACCCCGAAGTATCTCCTCATCTCATGGTGCCAGCTATGATTTGCAACGATCGGGCTCTGGCGTCAGCAAGAAATCCGACTTTGATCTAGACGAAAGCCAAGATGATATACCTCCACAATACGGTAGCGAGGAGCTATCAGCCGCTCGCTCCATAACAGCGACCACAGGTTTTGTACACAAAATAGCCGATCCCATGAGCACTTCGTTCTATGGAGCACTGCCAGACTCATTTGAAACCAAAACCTCACAGCCAATCAATATACAGGGTACTACCACACACCTACAAACATTTACGGAATCACCCATTTCCCAGTCATCCGGTTCGGTAGAAAGCACCACAACTCTGCCACACAAATTCTTAGAAGAGGCTGATATGGGCTTCGAACAAGCCCTCAAAGAACATGTGCAATTAAGAGGAGCCGATGTTATGTCCTCGGTCACCGCTAAATATTCCTACTCACCCTCCAAAGCCGAAGAGGTGGAACAAACCGTAGCCAGTGCTGAAAAGCCAAAATTCCCCTTGGGAAGTGTACAGAAAACACGGGTCACCGAGGGAGTTAGCGAGAAAGACGGTGCCGCCACTATTGTGACCACAACTACCACCACTGTGACCACAACACAGGGGGATGGTGCCAGTGCCAGCAGTAGAACCACAACGACTGAAACATCAACCACTTCCTCATCTGCCTCGGTAGATGACAAACTCAAAGAATGGGGCAAGCCATTGGGTCTGCCCTCACCCGCTCCTATGGCTGCCGAAGGTGATGTACGCACCACACCCAAGAAGGAACGACGACTGGTGGCCACCAAGACAAGACTTAATAACGAAAAGAACTTACGCAAACGTTCCGAATCGCCCAACAAGGCCAAGAAGCCCTCACCCGTCTATGTGGATCTGACCTATGTACCTCACAATGGCAATTCCTACTACTCGCATGTGGAATTCTTCAAGAGAGTAAGAGCACGCTATTATGTGTTCTCGGGCACCGAACCCAGCCGTCAAGTGTACGATGCTTTATTGGAGGCAAAACAAACCTGGGAAGATAAAGAATTAGGTAAGTAGAGGAGCTGAATATATAAAAAAAAAACTTGAATGTGTGATTAACTTTTGGAATTTCGGAAACTTTACAGAGGTAACTATCATCCCCACCTATGACACTGATGTTTTGGGCTATTGGGTGGCAGAAAATGAAGAACTTTTAGCCAAACACCGCATAGATTTGTCGCCATCGGCGTCACGCTGCACCATCAATTTACAAGATCACGAAACCTCTTGCTCGGCTTACCGTTTAGAATTCTAGGCCACGGGGATGTTCGTAGCGTTTTCGGATAATTAAGTTTCCCTATATTTTTTTTAGACTACAGAGTAACGAAACCAAAAACCAGCTAAATGAATTTCATCTAATAAACAATTTTGACAGCAGATAACAACAAGCTTTAAGCTTTCAGCTTTTCGAAAAAGCTAAAGCTAAAGAACAAGCTTTAAAGCTAAACCAAAAAAAAACAAAAACAACATTAAAGCCAGGCTTAACACAATTTAAAACAAAAACACCTAATAACAAAATAAACACACAAACACTCATACATACAAAACAAACACACACACACATACTCTAACAAGGCTAAGTAGAAGAGGAAACAGGAAACACTCTTAAGTTTAAAAACAAATATGGCGGAGTCTCTTGTGACAGGGGCTAAATAAAGTCCAGGTCATTTTGTTAATTCTCAAAACCGCCTATTTGATTTACAAACCATAAGAGTAGATTTGCCTCTTAAACATTTATAAATAAAATAACTATTATTTTTTATAAATTAAAAATTAAAATAAAATACGAATTATAATAAATAGCAAAGAAAACAGAAAACAGAAAACTATTTTCATGTAGTATTTAGCAAAATAAAAAGTATTTCTTCTCAAAAAATAAAACTCATTTTAAATGTTGAACAAGAAAAAGAAAAAAACCTAAAAAGGAAATAATTTAATTTAAATATTAAACATTGACACTCTCATATTGACAATTGAAATTGTATTAAGAAATTTAGAAAGAAAACAAAATAAGACGAGCTAATTAAAACATTTATTTCAAAATAAACCAGGTGAAGACATATTGAAAATGAAAACCTAACCTCAAAATATGTACTTAAATTCAAACAAATCAAAAGCAAAAGGTTTAAATAAATAATCTCTATATACAATAGAAAATAATGAAATTATAAAATAAATAAATGTCTTTAAATGTGAAAGTATTATACATAACTTTAAAAAGAGATCACTAACTCATAAATAACTACATACCTTATTAAAACTTCTAAATGATATTAATTTTTATTTTTTAATTTTTTTTTTTTTTTTTTTTTCCTGCAAAAGAAAAGAAAACAACAAACTTTTAATTATTATTATTATTAAATATATTATGTGTATGATTTTATTAGTTTAAACAAAAGAAAACTATATTGTAAACAAACTGCA
Source organism: Calliphora vomitoria (assembly GCA_942486065.2). Classification (NCBI taxonomy): domain Eukaryota; kingdom Metazoa; phylum Arthropoda; class Insecta; order Diptera; family Calliphoridae; genus Calliphora; species Calliphora vomitoria. The sequence goes on along the minus strand of OW818032.2, from coordinate 121,074,387 downwards.
AAGTTTAATAACTAAACAACTAGAAAACATTTTTGTTGGGCTTAAAGAATTTTAAAGCTTTAAAAATAAAATAAAACTGGCAATTTTCAAAAACACATACAAAGCTATTTTCTATAATTCTAAAAGAATTCAAACACTTTTGAAGAAATGACGGTAAATAAAGAATTAGTTAGTGGTAACAGGAAGTCAAGACATGTGCTAAATTTCAAAATATATAAAATCAATCAAATTGAAAAAGAAAATTTTAAAATATTGAAAAAAAGAAAAGAAATTCAATTTAACTTTTACAACTTTAAAAAACTTTGAAAATTTCTGTTGTAACTGTTATATAAAGAGAATGGTTATAGCTGGATTAAAAAGACCCTGTACAAAAACTGTTATATAAAGAGAAAAGACTTATACGGAGTAAAGCAATGTAACTTAAAGATCTGGTATATCTATACACTTTTATACACACACAAAAATATGTTGGAGATTTAAAGTTCAGTATTAAACAGTTAGAGTTTAGTAAGTATAACAGTTTTACAAAACCAAAAAGCTTGAATTTTTAAAGTATAAGTGTTTGATAATGATAAATACAGCAGAAAACACAAAAGAATTGTTATAACAGTTTACACAGATACAATTTAGATCAATGGACAATCAAATATATATTGAAGATTTAAAGTTCAGTATTTAACAGTTAGAGATTTGTAAGTATAACAGTTTTACGAAATCAAATAGCTTGAATTTTTAAAGTATAAGAGTTTGGTAATGATAAATGTTGCAGGAAAGACAAAAGAATTGTTATAACAGTTTACACAGTTACAATTTAGTAAGTATAACAGTTTTGCGAAATCTCTAGGTATTTGACAGTGTATAACAGTATAACAGTTTGGTAAGCTACAGTATAAAGAAGCAATATTATTAACAGTTTATATAGATTTCGAGTTCAGTATTAAACAGTCAGATATATTAGTAAGTATAACAGTTTGGTGAGAAACAAATACAAATGGCTTCCAAATTATAACAGTTTTACGAAAGCAGAAATCTATAGATATTTAACAGGGTATAACAGTTTGGTAAGAAACATTAATAGTTCTCAAACAAATACAAATGGCATCTAAAATTGAACAGTTTATATAGATTTCGAGTTCAGTATTAAACAGTTAGATATACATATTAGTAAGTATAACAGATTTACGAAATCAGAAATCTGTGAATCAGGGTATATCAGTATAACAGTTTGGTAAGACACAATAATAGTTCTTAAATACAGATGGCGTTTAAACAGACAGTATAAATATATTAAACAATTAGATATATTAGTAAGTATAACAGTTTTAAGAAATCTGAAATCTCGATAAATCTCTAGTATAACAGTTTAACAGTTTTGTTCTCAAACAAATACCAATGTCCTTTAAACAGACAGTATAAAGGTATTATAACAGTTTATATAGATTTCGAGTTTAACTGTTAAACTGTCAGATTTATTAGAAAGTATAACAGTTTTAAGAAATCAGAAATCTGGAATTCTTTAGATATTTAACATGGTATATCAGCATAACAATTTTTGAAGAAGCTTTAATAGTTCAAATAATAGTTCAGCATATGCCAACGTCTAACAGTTTTACAAAATCAGAAATCTCTAGATATTTAACGGGGTATAACAGTATGATAAGAAACGTTAATAGTTCTCAAACAAATGCCAATGGTATTATAACAGTTTATATAGATTTCGAAATCAGAAACCTGTAAATCTTTAGATATTTATCGTGGTATAACAGTTTGGCAAGAAACTTTGTTGAGACAGAATAAAGGTTTTATAACAGTTTGTATAACAGATTTTTTAATGAAAATAATACAGAAAGGGACTGAAAATAGTTACAGGAGTTTTGTAAAAACCAAAAACAATCAGTATAACAAATTGTTTATCAGAACTTTTAGATAGAACAGTTTTAAGATGTCAGAAATCTGGAAATCTTTAGATATTTAACATGGTATAACAGTATAACAGTTTGGTAAGAAACAGGGAGACAGAATAAAGGTTTTATAACAGATTTGTTAATGAAAAGTATACACAAATGGACTGAAGTTTTTTAAAATCCAAAAATTATCAGTATAACAGTTTGTTTGTCAGAACTTTTAGGTAGAACAGTTTTAAGATATCAGAAATCTGGAAATATTTAAATATATATCAGGGTATAACAGTTTGGTTAAAAATAAAGAGACAGGATAAACGTTTTATAACAGTATAACAGTTTTAAGCAATCTGTAAATCGGGAAATTTAGCTTTTTAACATGGTATAACAGTTTGGTCAGAAACAAAAAGACAGAATAAAGGTTTTATAACAGTGTGTATAACAGTGTGTATAATTAAACAAAATTCAATTGCCTTTGGAAATTAACAGTATAACAGTTTGATTTAACAGTATAACAGATCGACTTAAAAACTGTTAGAATTATAATACATCAACGATTTTGTTGAAGAACAGTTTGATTATAAATTTTCAAAACTGTTAATTTTTAATGACTTTGTCTGTATAACAGTTTTTTATGAAAGAAAAATCTTAAACATGTTAAACAAAATTCAATTGCCTCTGGAAATTAATAGCATAACAGTTTGAATATTAGTTTTAAAAGCTGTTGGAATCATAATAATTCAAAGATTTTGTCAAAGAACAGTTAAATTATTAGTTATATACTGTTATACACACTTTTATATCCATATTTTTTTAATAATTTTGTTTGTATAACAGTTTATTACGAGAGAAAAATCCAAAACATGTTAAACTAAATTCAATTGCTGCTGGAAATTAACAGTATAACAGTTTGAGTATTGAGTTGAGTTTACAGTATAACAGTTTAATTAGCAGTTAAAAAAACTGTTATACTATTTATTTGACTAAAATTGTTTGACTTTTCTAAGTGTATAACAGTTTTTAGAACAGTTATTAAAGCAAAATAGCGGTACAAGTTTCTCGTTTAAAGTCCTTGGAAACTTTGCATTTTGTTTACATTATTTTTTATTTAAAAAAACTAATTTTATTTCAAACAAAAAAGGTAAAATCTAAAAAACTGGTATTATATTACTAACTAAAAATATGTGTCGTTAAAATACTTGAGATATTTATTATTAAAAACAAAACTATAAAAAAAAAAAAAAAATAAAAATATAATAAAACAATAACAATTATTTGTTTACATTATTATTTTTAGTATATTTCAGTTCCTTATTATTTTAAATACTTATATACAAATTTTTATTTTAAATAAAAACTTAATTTTTTATAATTTTTTTCAATAAAAAAAAAAATAAACAAAACAAAGCTTTTTTCAATTATTTATAATTTGTTAGTAAAGAAATAAAAAAAGGTAAAGAGAGAGGGACAGAAAAAGTTTTGGAAAGAATAAATGTTTAAAAAAAATAAATCTTGTAAAAGCTACTAAAAGCTTTAGGAAAGTTTAAATGAAAATCTTATAAAAGCTTAAACTAAATAAGAAAAGAAAAGCTAATGAATGGTAATACAAGTATATCTGAAAGCTTTATATATACTGAAGCTTTTTTGAATGCTTTCAAAAGCTTTATATAAATTGTTATTAAATAAACAGTTATTGAAAGAATTCATGTTCAAAAAATAAATATTTCCAAACTTTTAAAAGCCTTTAAAAGCTTTAGGACAGTTCACATGAAAATTTTATAAAACCAAATCAAATTGTAACAAAATAAACTAATAAAGTTTATTGCATGTGAAAGCTTTATATATAATGAGTTTTAAACAGCTTAAGATTTTTTGAAAGCTTTCAAAAGCTTTATATAACTTTTTATTAAAGACAGAGAAAACTAGTTTTTGAAAGAATAAATGTTTAAAAAAGAAATCTTTCAAAACTTTTAAAAGCTATTAAAAGCTTTAGGACAATTTAAATGAAAATCTTATAAAAGCTTAAACTAAATAAGAAAAGAAAAGCTATTGAAAATTAATACAAGTATATCTGAAAGCTTTATATATAATGAAGCTTTTTTGAAAGCTTTCAAAAGCTTTCTGTAATTTGTTATTAAAGAAACAAAGGTAAAGACAGAGAAAACTAGTTTCTGAAAGGATAAATGTTTAAAAAAGAAATCTTTCAGAACTTTTAAAAGCTATTAAAAGCTTTAGAAGAATTTAAACTATATTATAAAAGAAAAGCTATTTAAGTTTAATATATCTGAAAACTTTATTTATAAAATAATTAAGCGTTAAAGCTTTCAAAAAAACTTAAGTTACTTAAGCTTTATATAGTTTCTTATTAAAGAAACAAAGGTAAAAAGAGAGAAAACCAGTTTTGGAAAGGATAAATGAAATCTTTCAAAAGATCGTTTAAAAGCTTTAGGACAGTTAAAATGAAAATCTAATAAAAGCTTTAAATAAACAAGAAAATAAAAGCGATTAAAGTTTTATACAATTATAACTGAAAGCTTTATATATAATGAAGCTTTTTAAAGCATTATATAACATCTTATTAAAGAAAGAAATGTAAAAAGAGAGAAAGCCAGTTTTGGAAAGGAATAACTGTTTAAAAAATAAATATTTCAAAGCTTTTAAAAGTTTTAGGAATGATAAAATGAAAATCTTATGAAAGCTTAATGTATATTATAAAAGAAAAGCTTTTCAAGTTTATTATATCTGAAAGCTTTATATATAAAAAAATTTAAAAAAAACTTAAGTGTTTGAAAGCTCTTTAAAGCTTTATATAACTTGTTATTGAAGAAACAAAACTTTACAAAACTTTTAAAGGCCTTTAAAAGCTTTTGGAAAGATAAAATGAAAATCTTATAAAAGCTTAATCTATATTATAAAAGAAAAGCTTTTCAAGTTTATTATATCTGAAAGCTTTATATAAAATGAGTTTGAAACAAATTAAAGACATTTAATTGTATTATAACTGTAATTAAAGCTTTATTTATAAAGAGATATAATCAATTTTTTATATTTATAGAAAGCTTTCCAAATAGACAAGCTTTCTATGATAGTATATCTAGGGAAAGCTTTATTGCTTCATATAGAAAGCTGGATATAAAATGATATATACAAATTCCGTTATAAAATTCAATTGTATTGAATAAGCTCTGTTGATCAGAACTTTTTTAAAATATAAATTAAAACTAATAACCATTTTTTTAAAAAACAATTCTAAATTTCCAAAACTTTTAAGATTTGAGTGATTTTTTTAGGATTTTTTTTAAATTTTCTTTTACATTTTCAACAAAATGAGGTCTAGAGCAGAAGTTAACTAAATATAGAGCAGGGGTAAGGAAGGGTAAAGATAATAGAGAGAAAGCATTCATGCTAAATGTGGCTGTAGGAATTGTAGGTTAGAAATTATACACAAATACATAAAATATGGTATAATTTAATTAAACACACACACACACAGGAATAAAATAAAACTATCTATAACAGATTTAAAAACCGCTAAGGATTATTAAAGAAAAAACACAGGAAATTTTTAAAAAATATATGAAAAAAATAGAAAAACAACTTAACTATTAGTAAATCAAACATTAAAATAAACAAAAATAACATTTTTATTTTTTTTACCAAAAAACAAACCGTATGAAATGAACAAAATGAAGAAAAAATTTAAACTTTTTTACTTTTTCATAAAAGCTACAAACACGGAAAACAACAACATTTTTTCACTAGAAATAAAATTTTTTTGAAAAAAAAAAACCAAATTAAAAAAAAGCTTCTTAAAACATTTTTTTTTTTAATTAAAGAAAAAAACATGCAAAAAACTTACATAACAAATATTTAAATATAAGCCATATATTACCAAGCAAAAACTAAAGCTTTTTATTAAAGAAAATTTATAAACTTTTTTGCAGTTTAAATAACGCATAAAAATTATGGACAAATATTGAAAGAAAATAATACCAAAAGAAATAAAAACAAAAATTTTACATTCATACATACATACATATATATGGAAAAAAGCAAACTGGCTACCGTCCAGGTACAGTATTTAGAACAACTCAAGATAAATAGTATACTTTTTTTGAACAAAAACAAAATTACAATGTTTTTTAGCTCAAAATGTGATAATTTATTTTTTAAAGAAATGCCATCTAAACAAAAGCAACAAAAAAAACATATATAAACATAACATTTTTTTTTGCAAATTGACAAGTGTTAGAAAGGAAAGTTTATGTTTTTTTTTTTTTTTTGTTTTTAACAATAATTTGCTAAACAATAAGAATTATTTATGATTTTATTTAAAAAAAAGAGGGAAAATATAAAAAAAAAAATAAGTAAACAAACGCTTGCAACTTTTATCATTCTATTGTGTTTAAGTATTTACAAACTTAATTAAGACAAATTTTATTTAAAGTCTAGTTTGTAATTTTCCTAAATCTTGGAAAATATATTTAAAACTTTAAGAAACTCAAAATGAGAATTAAACATTTCAAAAGCGATTTAAACAAATTTTAAAGAAAAGAAACCGCTCAAAGTTTTAACGATTTCATTCAGTTTAATTATTCAATTAATCCTTTAAAACAAATATTTTTGGCTTCAAACTGCAGGTTTGAAAAACAAAAACGCTCTACGTTTTTTCGCTTTCATTCTGTTTAAAAAGTTAAAGCTTCTTTAAAATCATAATTTCTTAGGAATTACATATTAAAACAACTAGGATCATAAAAATACGTCTTCTATCAAACTTTATTAAAAAAACCGCTTGACGTTTTAACGCTTTCATTGTGTTTAAACAGCTAAAGCTTCTTCAAAATCATAATTTCTTAGGAATTACATATTTAAAACAACTAGGATCATAAAAATGCGTCTTCTATCAAACTTTATTAAAAAAAACGCTCAACGTTTTTTCGCTTTCATTCTGTTTAAACAGTTAAAGCTTTTTTAAAATCATAATTTCTTAGGAATTACATATTTAAAACAACTAGAATCATGAAAATGCATCTTCTAACAGGTTTTATTAAAAAAAACCACTCGACGTTGTAACGCTTTCATTGTGTTTAAGCAGCTAAAGCTTCATTAAAATCATAATTTCTTAGGACTTACCTATTTAATACAAATACAATCATAAAAATATATCTTCTAACAAATTTTATAAAAAAAACCGCTCGACGTTTTAACGCTTTCATTGTGTTTAAGCAGCTAAAGCTTCTTTTAAAACATAATTACTTAGGAATTACACATTTCAATGACTAGAATCATACGAATGTATTTTATACTAAAAATAACACAACATTTCTAAAGCGATTTTTTTAGCTAACACAATACATTGGTTTACATAATCCTGCACCAGGATTTTAACTTGAAATTCCGTTTGAATTTAACATAATTCGATAAATTCTTTAAAATATCTGGTTTTTGGCCACCAACAGCCAAATTTAATGCAAAAACCGCTCGACGTTTTTACGCTTTCATTCTGTTTAAACTGTCAAAGATTCCTTAAAAATATAATTTCTTAAGAATTACCATTTTAAAACCACTAGAGTCATAAAACCGCATCTTGTAAAAAATTTTAAACAAAAATCCGCTCAACGTTTTAACGCTTTAAAAAAAATCGGGTTTTTGACAGCCAAATTTGATGAAAAAAAAGCTAAAAGATTTTAAAGTTGCTTTAAAGACATAATTTGTTAAGAATTTGAATCAGAAAAATTAAATTTTATAAAAAATTTGAACTTAAAAACGGTCACCGTTTTTAAGCTTTCATTCTGTTTACGTTGTCAAAGATACTTTAAAGGCATAATTTCTATTTAAAACAACGTGAGGCATAAAAATACATCTTCTAACAAATTTTATTTAAAAAAACCGCTCGACGTTTTAATGCTTTCATTCTGTTTTAACAGCTAAAGCTTCTTTAAAAGCATAACTGCTTAGGAATTACATATTTAAAAGAACTAGAATCATATAAATGTATTTTATATTAAAAATAACACAAAATTTTCTAAAGCGTTTTTTTTTTTCTTTACAAGACTTTATTCTAGACTCCAGAACTTTATCCTGAAATTCTTTTTTTTATTTAAAATTATACAATCAAACATAAAAAAATCGAGTTTTTGGCTGCCAAAAGCTAAATTTTAAGAAAAAAAACCGATCGAAAAAAAAATCATTTTTGTCGCTTTCACATTTTCATTCTGTTTAAGTAGTTTTAAACATGTTGGAAGCAAATAGTTTAAAAATTAGCACATTTCAGGGCTTTTGTTATTCGATAATTGCAAAAAAATAATCTTTTGTAGTTTTTACTAAATTCTCAATTAATGAGTTAATGACTTTTAAAATTAATTTTTCATTTCAAAATAGGTAATTTCGAAAAAAAACGCTTTTGACGTTTTAACGTTTTCATTGTGTTTTAAATATTAAAAGCTATAATTTGTTGTTAAATCGTGGATTTAGCATGACGTTTTTTTTAAACGCCCAGCGTTTTTTTCCCAAATTCTGTAATATTACTTATTTTGAAACTTTAAAAAGGCTAAAGCCATTTTAAGGTATAAAATAGGTAATTTCGAAAAAAATCGCTTTTGACGCTTTAACGTTTTCATTGTGTTTTTAATATTTTTAACAGTTAAATAGCTCGAATTTTTCCAATATCTATTTAAAATAGCTGGAAAAGCTATAATTTGTTGTTAAATCGTGGATTTATGTTGGCGTTTTTTTAAACGCCCAGCGTTTTTTCCCAAATTCAGTAATTTTACTTATTTTTAAACTTTTTTAAAAAAACGTCCTGCGTTTTTTTTTTTCCTAAGCTCGAAAATTTTACTTATTTTTTAATAAATTTCCCTCTTTATTATTATTTTTTTATTATAAATAAATTTTAATTTTATAAATGAGGCAAATATAAAAATTTTTTTAAACAATTTATTAAAAGTAAAGAAAAAAATAAAAAATTTATTAATAAATTTAAGAAGTAATGAATTTAGTAACAGAGAAAAACCAAACTATTTATGATTGTTAAACATAATATTAAAGAAAAAATCTAAAAAAAAAAACAAAATAAATATTTATAAAAACAAAAATCATAAAAAGCAAAAATATTAAATCTTTAAAAACTAAAGAAAACATCTCAAAGTAATAAAAGGTAATTTATAATAAAATAAAAGGTAAAACAAAACAATTACAACAGCATTTTATTTATATTTGCAAGACGTATCAATGTCATTTAAATGTTATTAACAAACAAAAAAATATTATTATTATTATTGAAAAAAAAAATATTTACACATTTTTTAAGTTGCTTTAAAAATATTTAACTTTAAACAATAAAGAAACTTGTTAAAAATCTTTTTCGTTTTTTTTTGAAATAAACAAATTTTTTTAGTTGTTAAACATATTTTAGCTTAAAATATTTATGGTAAACAAAAAGAAAAGCTCTTAAAAACGCCTAAAGAACCTTAATTAGTTGTTTATTCATTTCTAATGCCTTATAATCCCTTGAAATTTTTAAAAAAATACATAATTAAATGAAACAATTTGTTAAAACAAATTTAATAGCTTTTAAAAAAAAACAAAAAAAAAATAAACCCTCTAAACAAACAACAAATAATATTTTGAGATAAATTTAAAAAAGCAAAAAAAAAAAAAACTTACAATAAAAGTAAAAAAATCTCCTCTAATTAAAGTCCTAAAAATCCCTTAACTCAAACTTGCAATTATTATGAGAAAACAAGTAAAATTAAATGGAAAAACTATATGAAAACAAAAAATAATTCAAAATATATATCTTAAAAACAAAAAACAAAACAAAAAAATCAATTTAAATTACATTTTATGAAAAACCAAAATCCAAAAAACAAACAAGCTTATCTCAAGAAAAACCAAAAAGAATCCATTATATTTCAATAATTAATAAAATGACAAACAAAAACAACAAAGTATTTATGTGAAAAATACAAAAAAAAATCAAAGAGTTTTATTTCCAAAGGCAAGACAAAAACCGCATAAATGTTTGAGCAAGTAAGTATGAAACCAGTGTTGAATAATACTACACCATTTCCAATTGTATTTCAGAAGTTTCCAATTGTATTTCAGAAATTTCCAATTGAATTTCAGAAATTTCTAATTATATTTCAGAAATTTCCAATTGAATTTCAGAAATTTCTAATTATATTTCAGAGTTTTCTAATTATATTTCAGAATATTCCAATTATATTTCAGAAGTTTCCATTTATATTTCAGAACTTTCTAATTGTATTTTAGAATTTTCTACACCATTTCCAATTGTATTTCAGAAGTTTCCAATTGTATTTCAGAAAATTCCAATTGAATTTCAGAAATTTCCAATTATATTTCAGAAATTTCCAATTGAATTTCAGAAATTTCTAATTATATTTCAGAATTTTCTAATTATATTTCAGAATATTCCAATTATATTTCAGAAGTTTCCATTTATATTTCAGAACTTTCTAATTGTATTTCAGAATTTTCTAATTGTATTTCAGAATTTTCCAATTGTATTTCAGAAATTTCCATTTGTATTTCAGAAGTTTTAATTTATACTTAAAAAGTTTCCAATTGTATTTCAGAAATTTCCAATTGTATTTCAGAATTTTCCAATTGTATTTCAGAATTTTCTATTTGTATTTCAGAAATTTCCATTGGAATTGCTATTAGAATTTTCTGAAATACAAATGGACATTTCTGAAATACAATTGGAAAATTCTGAAATACAATTGGAAATTTCTGAAATACAATTAGAAACATTTTAAGTATAAATTAAAACTTCTGAAATACAAATGGAAATTTCTGAAATACAATTGGAAAATTCTGAAATACAATTAGAAAATTCTGAAATACAATTAAAAAGTTCTGAAATATAAATGGAAACTTCTGAAATATAATTGGAATATTCTGAAATATAAATGGAAACTTCTGAAATATAATTGGAAATTTCTGAAATTGAATTGGAATTTTCTGAAATATAATTAGAAATTTCTGAAATTCAATTGGAAATTTCTGAAATACAATTAGAAACTTCTGAAATACAATTGGAAATGGTGTAATTGTATTTCAGAATTTTCCAATTGTACTTCAGAAATTTCCATTTGTATTTCAGAAGTTTTAATTTATACTTAAAAAGTTTCTAATTGTATTTCAGAAATTTCCAATTGTATTTCAGAAATTCCTATTTGTATTTCAGAATTTTCTATTTGTATTTCAGAAATTTACATTGGAATTGCTATTAGAATTTTCTGAAATACAAATGGACATTTCTGAAATACAATTGGAAATTTCTAAAATACAATTAGAAAGTTCTGAAATATAAATGGAAACATTTTAAGTATAAATTAAAACTTCTGAAATACAAATGGAAATTTCTGAAATACAATTAGAAAGTTCTGAAATATAAATGGAAACTTCTGAAATATAATTGGAATTTTCTGAAATATAAATGGAAACTTCTGAAATATAATTGGAAATTTCTGAAATTGAATTAGAAAATTCTGAAATATAATTGGAAATTTCTGAAATTGAATTGGAATTTTCTGAAATATAATTAGAAATTTCTGAAATTCAATTGGAAATTTCTGAAATACAATTAGAAACTTCTGAAATACAATTGGAAATGGTGTAGACAAAAACCTAAAGGGGAATAGTTATTTTTAATCAATTAACCCTTAAAACCGTATTTTAATGTATAATATCTTAAGGACTTTTTTCAAACGCCTAGCGATTTTTTTAACGCCTGCTGTTTAATAAAGCGACAAAAGAATTTTTTTTAACGACTTCGGTTTTTTTTCCGCCCAGCGTTTTTTGTCTAAATTCCTTTATTTTTCTTATTTTTACTATTTTCCCTTCTTTCTTTAAGCAATATTTAACATTTTTTCCTTTTAAAATGTTTAAAACTACTTAAACAGAATTAAAAAGTGTTAAAGCGACAAAAGCGTTTTTTTTATCGCCCTCGGTTTTTTTAAACACCATCATTTTAATTATTTTTAAAATTTTCCACGCGATTTTTTAACGGCCTGCGATTTTTTATACCGCTCAGCGTTTTTACCCAAATTCCATAATTTCCCTTATTTTTAATATTTTCCCCTCTTTATATAAGCAAATTTGAAGTATTTTGCTTTTAAAATGTTTAAAACGACTTAAACAGAATGAAAATGTTAAAGCCACAAAAGCGTTTTATCAAAAATATTCATTTTGTATTACAATTTAGTATTTTTAAAGTGCTTAAAGTAAAGAAAGTAATATTTAAACATATTATACACAATTTAGCTGAAAAAACTCTAAAACACAATGAAATCGTTAAAACAATTGTTTTCCCCCTGCGATTTTTTGTTTTGCCGCTAGGAGTTTTTTTTCAAATTTTATAATTTTACTTATTTTTAATATTTTCCCTTGTTTATAAATGCAAATTTGAAGTATTTTGCTTTTAAAATGTTTAAAACGACTTAAAAAGAATGAAAATGTTAAAGCCGCAAAAGCTTTTTTTCAAAAATATTCATGTTGTATTTTAATTTGGTATTTTTCAAGTGCTTAAATTTAGCTGAAAAAAGACTAAAACAAAATAAAATCCTTAAATCGATTTTTTTTTTACACCTGCGATTTTTTTAACGCACTTCGATTTTTTTACCGCCCTGCGTTTTTTGCCTAAATTCCATAATTGCTCTTGTTTTTAATATTTTCATCTCTTTATATAAGCAAATTTGAAAATCTTTTGCTTTTAAAATGTTTAAAACGACTTAAACAGAATGAAAATATTAAAGCAACAAAAGCGTTTTTTCAAAAATATTATTACAATTTAATATTTTGAACGTGTTTAAGGTAAATAAAGTAATATTTAACATAATATTCGCAATTTAGCTGAAAAAACTCTAAAACACAAAGAATTCGTTAAAACAATTTTGTTCCCCCCTTCGATTTTTTTTAACGCCCTGCGGTTTTTTCCATAAATTCCACAATTTTACTTATTATTAATATTTTCCCCTGTTTATAAATGCACATTTGAAAATATTTTGCTTTCAAAATGTTTAAAACTACTTAAACAGAATGAAAATATTAACGCGACAAAAGCGTTATTTTCCAAAAATATTAATTTTGTAGTACAACTTAGTATTTTTAAAGTGCTTAAATTTAGCTGAAAAAAGTCTAAAACACAATGAAATCTTTAAAATGATTTTTTTTAACACCTGCAATTTTTTTAACGCCCTGCGATTTTTTTTACCGCTAAGGGTTTTTTTCCAAATTCTATAATTTTACTTATTTTTAATATTTTCCCTTGTTTATAAATGCAAATTTGAAAATATTTTGCTTTCAAAATATTTAAAACTACTTAAACAGAATGAAAATGTTAAAGCGACAAAAGTGTTTTTTTTTTCAAAAATATTAATTGTATAGTACAATTTAATATTTTGAACGTGCTTAAGGTTAAGAAAGTAACATTTTAACATATTATACACAAAAAACGCCAAAACACAATGAAAGCGTTAAAACGTCATGGGCGATTTTTTTTTAATCTCGGTATTCTGGCTAGATTTTTTGTTTAAAATGCGTTTTATAGAAGAATAAATTACTTTTAAGGTCTTAAAGGAAACAAAACCATTAAAACACAATGAAAGCGTTAAAACGTCATGGAAGATTTAAACTAAAACTTTAAAGAAATTTGTAAAATTGTAGATTGTTTGCTTTAAAAACCGTTTTAACTACTAAAACAGAATGAAAATGTTAAAGCGACAAAAGCGGTTTTTTGCAAAATTCTTTATTTTGAGTAAGAATTTAATATTGAAAATTTGTTCATGTAATGATAAACAATGAGACTACAATAGCACAATGAAAACAATAAAACGTCAAGGAATTGAGCGTTTTTTTTTCATTTATGAAATAAAACCTGCCCTTTAAGGGTTAACATCAAACTTGTACTATCATTTCATCTCCATCATTAATTACCTCTGCATATCAGTTGGTAATCTTAGCCAGCAACTTCTGGTTTCCCTCAAAAAAAGAAAACCCAACCCTTCAGTTAGTTTCAACATGGACAGTAACTTGTTAAAGCTTCTTAATTTCTGTTCGGTCTTTGGCATTTGCCTACAAACCCCTCAATGTTGTGGTCGGAAGGGGTCATGCCTATTTACGCTCTACATCTTTCTATTAATTGCCATACTAATTCTTAATTGTGTATGGGGCGTAATGAAAAGGCAAATGGAGAAAGAGTTTATTATATCGTGGGCTGTGTCAACCATTGTTTTCATCTCACAAATGTTTACCCATTTCATTATTCTGTGTGAGGCGCTGAGCAAACAACAGCAGCATATGGATTTCTTAAGAGCCCTGGATGAAATTGATGATTGCTTTAAGATCCATTTGAAAATGGATGTGAAAACATCAAAGATCATTAAACAATTTCGTTCGACATTTATCATAATGATCGTGATCTCCACCACCGGTCTGACAATATTTGCTATGAATATTTGTTTGTTCTCCGAACCTGGTTACTTTTGGTGGGCTCTGTTGTCGATTTTGGCCATGCGTTTTCGTTTCCTGCAATTCATTGTGTATGTGGAGATTTTAAAGTGCTACTTGATGGGTTTAAATAGAAAGCTAAATCAAGTGGTTTGCTTGAAAACGGAACGTTGTAAGCAATTATTGGATATTGACTATAAGCATTTGCAGTCTCTGGATGTTATAAAGAATATTAAACATATTTATGCCTGCATTTATGAGGCTTCAACATTAATGAATGACTTTGGTCAGGCTTCATTGTTTGCTGGCAGTGCTGCGAATTTCTTGGATTTTACTTGTCACATCTACTGGACCCTATTGGCCATGGATAATCTATTGGCTGTATATAATATTATATCGTCTTTGGCTACAATGTTGCCGTTGGGTATGTTTATGGTGAAATTTTGTGTTATTTGCCAAGCTATTAAAGAGGAGGTAATGATTATTGAAACAAGTGTGCTTTTTGTTGCATGTCGCTCATTTTTATTAACCAATTCATGTTTATTTTTAAATAGGGCCAACGCACTTCTTTACTTTTATCCCGTTTGGTGTGCAGTGGCGCCTGCCCTTCCATTAACATACAATATAAGAATTTGCTGCATGATTTCACTTTGCAATTAATGCATCAACGTATTGTATTCACTGGCAAACGTTTCTTTGATTATGATTTACGTTTTGTATTTGCGGTAAATAAGTTTGCTGTTTGAGGAAAAGTTTTAAATTTTCAAAATTTTCTTTTCAGATTTGCGCCTTAATTGCTACACATTTAATAATACTCATACAGTTTACCAAGATTGACTCTAATCATTATACAAATATTACAACTTAAGATCGAGGTAAAAAAATCAAATGAAGAAATGTGGGAAATAATTTGTTTGTGCTTTAAATATTATACACTCTTAGCTTTTCAGCACATAACTATGTAATACTGAAATAAAATTAAATAATTAAAGCTTTAAAATCATGAGGTTCCGATTCCTTAATATCTACACCACTCATATATATAGTTATATATAGTTGTTCAGCATAGTCTACATCAATCTGTCACTGAGCAAACAACCTTTAACCAATTAAGACTCTCATCAGTCTGGAAATAATTTCCCATAGTTTCAGTTAACCAAAGGACTGTGTGTTATAAACTTTCTCCCCCAACCAATATTAACTTTTTCGTACTTTTCCAAATTAAAATAGAATTTTTCATCTTTTTTTGCCAATAACTCTAATCAACAAATAAAACTATTTAGTATTTCTATTACCGTTTGGTTAGTATTTACCAATCATATATCATAAGCTTTTTAGCAAAATAAAAAAAAAAAACTACTAATAGCCTAATATTTAAACACTTAAACAGCCAAACTAATTGAACTTGACAATGATGGTAATGTAGAAAACATTAGAAATAGTAAATACAACAAGTAAAAAAACAAGAACAAAATGATTGATTTGACAAATATAGGGAGCGGAAATGTAAAGATTAACAACAAAAATAAACTAAAATAATAAAAAAAAAAAACAAGAGCTGTCACGAATCTTAATTACCCTTCACCAAAGTATAGTTTAAGATAAAGAATGAAAATAAGTTTTGTTGAAAAAAGAAAGTGTGTTAACAAATATTTTTACTGATTTTGATCCATTGTCGTTCCAAATTTGTGTGATAGAAATTTCGTTGGAAATATGGAAAGTTGATTTCAACAGACAGACGAACATGGCTATATAGACTCCGCTATCTATAACGAATATATGTATATTAAATGAAAGAAGTTACAAACGAAATGACAAACTTATATATACCCTTATCACTCATGGAGAAGGGTATATAAATACTAAGCATGTGAATGAGTATACCGCAATTGCTATTAGAGGAATGTTAATGAATAAAATAATGTCAGTTTTCTTTCAACCGTAATACGCTTAACAAATCCGCTCGACAGCTATAGGTAACGTTAAATAAATTAATGCGAAAAACCTGTTGAAATCATGCACTATAAATACTTTTAGCATAATAAAGTGTAAAAAAATTAGTAGCATTATAAATGCTTAATGTATTAATGAACTGCTAAACACGAGAATACACTGAGAATAATGTTCTATAAAAAAACATAAATATTAAATTCCTAAAAGTGTAATATAAACTAACAGAATTTAATTGACTAGTTCAAGTGTTTTGAAAAGGACGGTTAAGCGGTAAGTTAAACCAAGGACTCTCAAATTTGATAGATAACAATCATGGAACCGGTCTTATTAGATCAGAGTTCCATTGATTTAAAACACGTAACATCCTTAATCACTCCATCTAATCGCCTCCCATCATTAAGAACCTCAAGTCAAAATGGCGTTGAAAATATGCATTTTTACCTTACGTTCTAAGCGTGTGCAAGAACTATTTGCTTTATAGTGAAAAAAATTATCTTAATTTTTCAACAAAAAAAAAAAAATGTGTATTGTCTGCTTTAATGTTTGTTTTGTTTCTAAATATATTTTGTTTGATTCATGTTTTCATATTTTATCGAATACCTTAGTTAACATTAATTGCTACTGATATAGAATTATGATGGATGGTGTCTCTTTAATGCCAACAAAACAAAAAATTTAACTAAAAACAAAAAAAGAACACAAATAAAACATTGTTTTGGTTTTTCAAGATGGGCAGCCCATATAGTTTGTGACACTTTTGCAACACAGTTTAACTTACTTAGACGTTTAGGTTTTTAATAGACGTAACGATCGTGTTTAGTAGTAAAGATCTGAATTGAAACTTTGTAAAAGTAAACAAGTAAGAGAGCTTTATTCGGCTGTTCAGAATCTTATATACACTTAACCAAATTATACTTTAAAATAAAAATTTTAAATATTTTTATGTAAAAAAAATAAATTTTTTTTCAAAATTTTTTCAAATTGTTTTTCAAAATTTAAAAAAAAAAAAATTTTTTTTTAAATTTTTTCGAAATTTTGTTTAAATTTATTAGTGAAAAAAAATTATAAAAAAAAATTTTAGGTAAAAAAAATTAATTTTTTTCAAAATTTTTTCAAATTGTTTTTCAAAATTTAAAAAAAAAAAAAATTTTTTCAAAATTTTTTTTTAAATTTTTTCGAAATTTTGTTTAAATTTATTAGTGAAAAAAAATTATAAAAAAAAATTTTCAGTTTAAAAAATATTTTTCCCGATTTTAACCCATTGTAGGTCCAACATACTATGGTCTTATATACGTCGTTGCAAAGGACTTTGAAATATCTATCATTAAATATCCATATTATCTATATTAATGACTTAGTAATCCAGATATAGATCAAAAATAGGTCAAAAATCGAGGTTGTCTTGGTTTTTTCCTTATATCTCAGAAATTAGTTGGCCGATTTTATCGATTTTAAATAGCAACTGAACCGCGTCTATAGCGGATATATTGATGTATGAATCATGTTTGCAAGTTATTTGGGGGCTAGGCAAAGGTGATTTCAACATACAGACGGACATGGGTATATCGTCACCGCTATCTATAACGATCCAGATTTAATAATTTGATAGCCTTGTTTAATCGTCCAATCTATTAATGATGATTTGTCAGAGTATACTGATCATAAATGTCAAAAAGTTAGCGTAGTACGATAGTTCGTTTGACAGTTAACCCTTTCGTAACTGCTACCGTTCTTAAAAAAAAACCTTTACAAATTACGCAATTCTTATACTTGAGTGCCCCGATAGACTACACGATAGTGTGCTGGACTATCATTTCGGGTTCGATTCCCGCCAGAGACTCAGGGTGTATATGCAGAAAAACAAAACGCTTAGCAGTTTGTGTTTGTTTTAAAAAAAAAAATTAAATTTTGTATGACCATTAAATAACCTGTGTAGAAAGTTTTAACAAATTTGGAATGTACATTCCGATGTCTTGTCAAAACTTTTTATTTTCTCCCTTTACTTGTACTCATTGATATGGAGAATGTAATGTAAGATTCAGCATCATTTGCGGTCACTTTAAATGAAGTTTGTTTGAGTTCAGATGCTCAAAAATTCAACGGATCTAAATACCACAAAGTTTAGTTAGGCTAGCTGGAGAAGAGTTAGTATATACCCTTGAATTTGGGTAAAGAGATTTATCACGGAGTCCCCTCAAATTTCAATCGAGTTTTAAAACTCAATTTCCTTTCCAGTAGATATATTGTATCCCCTAATAAATATTTATCTCTTATTCGACAAAAGGCTAACTTCTCAACATATGAGAGACTGGCTAACTTAGTATTCCAAAGTTTCATCCTCCCATTCAAGTCCAACATAAAGCCGAAAGGCTTATGCGTGCTTGTTGTGATTTCAATTCAATATGACCAATGAACATCCCTATTAGCCTTCTCAATTGAAGATGCATTGATCAATTTCTTCCCATAGCATTTCAGTCAATCCTCCTTAGGCAGATTCATGCCATTGTCTGATATGTTCAGTATGTGCTGGTTCACACACGTCAAGTTTACTTGAGCAAGGCTTGAGTTTATAGAAGATACAGGAAGAAAAACAGGAAAATCTTTTCAATATCCTCTCCTCTCGCATCAACAAATTCAAGACTCAAGTAAAGTAAAGGCGCAAGTAAACTCATTCCTTCAGTTCTTTATTGAACGGGTTGGTTTAGTATTGCTTAGGTTAACTGTATCTTTAAAAGCTCCTCAGGGTTTTCTTTGCTTAGGGTCCCATATGCTCTCAAGGTTCATATGTGTTGAGATCTTATTTATTTCCTTCTTTAATTCTAGTACTGTTCTGCACATCATAGTCTCATCTGTAAATGCTTTGATAAAAGCTTGACTGTTTGTGGAAGTACTTCATTGCACCTTCGATGATTGCAACAACCTCAGCCTGAATGACCGTATTGTGTGTGGGAAGGCTAAAGGTTTTTTCGTAATCGTGGCTTTAATATGAATTCTTAGTTATTCGATGTTGTGCCATCAGTGTCCTTGATTGTGTGATGTGAGCATTTCAGTCACTTTTGGTAATTCTGGTGAAGCAATCACTTCCTATGATCTAAACGAGATTCTACCACAAGCCAAAAGATTTTTTCATAATCTTGGATTTTGATATGAGTTCTTAGACCTGTTCAGTTATTCGATGTTGTGCCATCAGTGTCCTTGATTGTGTGATGTGAACATTTCAAGCTTCTTTTGGTCGCTTTTTAATTCTGGTGACGCAATCACTGTCTATGTTCTTACAGAGATTCTACCACAAGGCTAAAGATTTTTTCGTAATCTTGGCTTTTAATATGAGTTCTTAGACCCGTCCAGTTGATTGTGTGATGTGAATATTTCAAGCTTCTATTAGTCGCTTTTGGAAATTCTGGTGAAGCAATCACTGTCTATGTTCTTACAGAGATTCTACCACAACAATAGTGATATTGACTTTATGATCATCTCCCACCCATTCTCACATAGCTATAAACCATGTTTGTAGTGACAGCTGGCTCAAATTTTTCTTGTATATCGATTGGTAGCATTGACAAGATTGTCTAACATCTTTTGTAGAGGTAATTCTCATAACGCTTCTAATATACAGTATTACCTTGTATCTTTTGAAAGGGCTTGACGTTATACCTCCTCTTCTGTGATGAGCAACAGACTACTGATTCAATCCTGATATTTTTCAGTTAGAACAGATTGATCTTCAGCTAAAAGCCAATATTTGCCGCGCTTTTCCAGCTCTGTTTTCAATATGGTCCTTTAAGATCAGCTGCAGTCTAACACTGTGGCTTTTAGGTAGTAAACTAAAAAATTGATTCTCCTTGACTTATATACCAAATCCATCAGTTTCAGAACTTGTCTACTTTCACTGGCAGCATAATATCAATAACGTGACGAAAAGATGTCAATAACTTAACCGTTCTCTAGATATTGCATGACCTCTGTGAAAAGGTTTATAGTTCAATAACATAAGCTTATCACTCATTGGGGATTCAGCTGACCTCTATGAGGTTAGACCTTCTAATTTATAGCTATTAAGAAAGTAACGTGATTCAGAATACTACGCATACATTTCACTTATCGTACACCTTGTAAAGTGATCGCTTAACAAACAACACTGGTAGATCTTCGGTATGTTTAAACGCTTAAAAATCAAGCAGTTTAAGACGCTTGATTTTTTTTTTACACTTTTTTCACATGTACACTTACTTATTGCAAATTAATAAGTACTTTTTTTATGAATACTTTTTGTACAAAATTATTTATCTGCCACAAAGTTTTTTATCAGTTAATTAAATATTAATTGGGTCTGATAAGAAATTATAATGGATTTATGCAGACAGTTGTCAGCAGCAAACCCAAACAAAGTTCAAAATGACAGCGCGTAACGCAATGACCAAAATAAACAGTAATTCAATAATTGTTAAACTAAACGCACGGTAAAAATGGTAAACATTTCGGTAAACAAAACAAAAACTAACTAAAAAATTTCGAAATTTATTTCATATACAATACATATTTCATTCTATAGATTGCCTAAAGTAATGGATATTTTGCAATCAGTGTCGGGTATACATATCATATATCAAATAACCTGTTTATCGCCCAGCCTAATCGATCGTAAAATATGGTGTTTGAAGAAATCCAGGCTATTGGAAATCTATATACTAATTGTGATTTTGGGTTCGGTGGCATTTATGCTGTACGGTCTGTTTACGGATGATGATTTCATCAAGACAAACGATAATGATGTGGGTCAGACGGTAGATTTTATCCAGATGGTGGGTATACGTGTGGCACATATTGTCTCCTTATCGGAGGGTTTGGTTAGGCGTAAGGAGCAGAAACGTTTTTATGAGGAAGTAAAGGAAATTGATCGTATATTTGAACGTTCTCTCAATGTGGATGTGAATAATAAGTAAGTGGGAGGAATCCTTGTCCTTTTTTCAAATCAAAATTTTAAGATAACTATTTTTCTTTTTTTTAGAAAATTCCGCCGTACCACCCTACAGCGCGGCATCCTAATGGCTTTTATCTACTTGGCTGCCGAATTCTTTATTTTGGCCTCAAAATTAGTGTCACAAGAACAAAATTTCATACTCTTTTGGATCTTCTATCTACTGCCCCTGCTAATATGCGGCACACGATACTTTCAAATGTTCACCAGCATGCGCATACTCAAACACAGATTTGATCTGTTGGTGAATGTTATAAATCAAATAAATCTAAGAAAACATAAATGCGATCTAAAAGATGTAGAGTTAATGGACAGTATGAATGCCGGAGTACCGCTAAATCTGTGCTCTACTTTGGCCTTGCTGGAATCGTCCATGTTAAAGAAAAGACGTTGTGACATGGAAAATCCCGAATTAAAGAAACTTTTAATTGTACGTGAAGTCTACAATCGTTTGTTTAATTTAAGCGAAATATTGAACAGTTATTTTGGCGTATCCATGTTGATTAATGTGGGCAATGATTTCATATCGATTACCTCGAATTGTTATTGGATTTTTTATAATTTTCAAGATTTCCATTCGACTAGGAATGATTTTCTGCTGATAGCTGGCAGTGCTGTCTGGAGTATACCACATTTGGTGAATGTGCTGGTGCTGGCCATACTGTGTGAGAGGACAGTGCAAACTGTGAGTTAAAGTGGTTTAGTTTGTGATCAATTTTGGCTTATGACTGGTTTTTTTTGTTGGAAATTTCAGACTAATAATATTGCTTTGGGTTTGCATCGCATTGATATTGATATTTTGAATGATAATCACAATTCGGTGGTAAGTATGAAATGGAAATAAGTTATAATTGATACTCCTCAAACCGTTTCTTTAGTTCCCAAAAGTGTATTTCATTAACAGCTTCCTATTTTTAAATTTAAATAAAACAAAGTGTATGTTATTCGTTTGAAAGGCCTGTGGATGCCATTATGTATGGAATATATCATCGAGCAAATGACCACCGTGGCTTTGCTGGGTAGAGCTCATCCGAAATGTCCAATATTCCATTACTCTGGCTCATAAATCAGTCTGAATTTGACCGATGGCATGTGTTATGTTGGCTTTGAGGGCCGTTGTGGTTTGTAGATTATTTTCATATACCTACGACTTAATAAAATGCCAAAACGGGGTCAAATCGAACTATCTCGATGGTCAGTTAACGTCACCTCCAAGTAAGATGACCATGCCCTCTAAATGCTCGTGCAGAATGTCCATGTGGCATGACATGTGTGAAACGAAGCGCAGTCCTGTTGAAACTTATTTCATTGGTGTCCATATCATCCCATTCAAGCCAAAAGAAGTTGGTAATCATCAACATATAGCGATCGCCATGGATGTCGTTGTCAAGAAATTATGACCAGATGACGCCGCCAGTCCAAAATCCACACAAAACAGTAACTTCTTCGGGATGCATTGGACGCTCCTGAATTGTCCCAAATTCAACAATTTTGTTTGTTGACGTACACAATCATCCCTAAAGATGAGTTTTTAATGAAAATTAGTGTCAGTTTCCAGCTCCTACTTTCAATTTTATCATTTCCAAGTGTTTTTGAACGCTATATCCGTCCATGCTGATTTTGCAAAACAAACTGAATAAATGACAACCAATTCGACAGGAATAGCTGTATCAATATGGCCGCTATAAACTGTAAAAGTTCGGAAGTCCTTATTGGAAGACCCTGTATAAGGATCATATGGCCATTAAAAAATCTTTCTGTTGCTTAAGCTTTCCATTAGTTCCAACTCATTTCTTATGTATCAGCTTCCTTCTCAATCTGTTGTCGCCATCGTCGTCATTGCCGTCGATCCTTGCGCCTGCTCCCTTGCGGATTCAACTCCATTTCTGGCCAAAATAAGTTGGTAATCATCAACCTATATCGCTCGGCGATCTCAAACACAAACAGTGACTTCTTCGGGATGCATCAACTCCTTGCGGATTCAACTCTATTGCTCTTTTGATGATATCTGTGTGTGACCAATCCATCTTGATTTTCTTCTTCGAATCTCCATATTTATAGGTGTTTGGTGTGTTCTTGGGCAGAGACTGTTGTCATAAATTGAAGCTGGCCAAAATATGCGTAAAATTCTTCACAAGCATACTTGAACTGCCTTTATATCTTTGATTGCTACGTTCCAGCAGCAATTATGTATTGGTAAAGATGTGTAAAGATCTTCAATCGGGCAAACGATTGGTTTCCATAAATACTGGAAACCACTGTGTCAGATTTCAACAGAATTATCAAGATTTTTAGGACTAGCATATGTTAGGAGACTATAGTTAAGACAAATTTCGATCAGATATGGAGATCTTTAAGAGAAATACCTTCACAGAGGGATACAATTCCTATCTTGATTTCCTTAGATAATTTTATTTTATTATTAAATCTATTTAAAACGCCCTCTACTCTTTCTCTCTTCCTTAGATTGAGCAATTCTCTTTGCAATTGCTGCATCAAAAAATGTCTATTACCGCTGCTGGATTCTTCAGTATCGACTGCACGCTCCTGTACACGGTAAGAAAGTTATATACAAGAACTTTTGAAAAGTTGAATATCTGAAACTAACTTTCTCCTTCAATTCCTTACAGATTGTGGGAGCCACTACTACGTATCTCATTATTCTTATACAATTCCATATGAATGAAACTAAACCCTCTGGCTGAGGGAATTAAACATGAAGGGAACTTGACATTTTTGGCCTAAGAAAATCACAAACTCCTCACACTTAAGGAGTCACTAGTGTGACTCACAAAATAAATACCTAACTTATTTAATAATAGTACATAGAAATAAACAATAGCTATACAGTATTAATTTATTAATTTACAGCAACTTAATAAAAGGATTTCTCATATTTAAAACCAATTATTGAAAACAAAATTCTGGACAGATAAAAACTATTAAGTACTTTAGCTTTCAGTACAAAATACCGCAAATCATGGTAATTAAGATATTAATGGTCTTAAATTACAATAAAATATTATACATTTATTAGTATTCTGACTCAGTCTTGCAACATCGTTCATTTACCATGCATCTCCTACAAAAGATCTTAGAAATTTATTTGAAAAACTCATTTTACATAAATGGATTTCTAACTATACCACGACTACCTTGGCTTTCGGCTCTAATAAGAATCTGTTACTTAAGCTGGTTGTCTGCAGTGGTATTCCTAATGTTTTATTGGCGCATGAATGGAGGTGATACCTCGGTGGGTGGCCTAGTAGGCACTGCCTCGTTTTTGCTCAATGGCTCGGTAAATATCATCATTATATTGGAGACGATTTTTAAACACAAACATTACAAAAAGATGTGCCAGCTCCAACATGAGGTAGACGTATTATTAGACCAGCATTTAAATGTCAATGTCCAGGAAAATATTAAGTACACTTGTCTAACCAAATGCCTGCTAATAATTTTACTGTGCCAACTGGTATGTGATGGCTTGAAAATGTGGATAAATTGCATTTCGAAAATCAGTCCAGTATTTTGGTATCTGCTGCCCATAACCTTAAATCTACGTACACGTTATGTACAAATTATTTACACTATAATGACGTTAAATCATAGAATTCAAATACTAAGAGATGCGATAAAAGCTACAGCTAAAGATAATGAACCGAAATCGAAATTTAACAGCGATATTTGGCGGCCTTACGATCCGATGGAGTACGAGAAAGTAAATTATATGCGTTTGATTTATTTACGCATGTGGGAGGTATATATGTGTTTTAATAATCTGTACAGTTGGTCTTTGTTGACGCTGTTTATGTCATCGTTTTTCGATATTGTTTGCAATTGTTATTGGACTTTTACGGCCATTTATAAGAGACAAGTTTTCCATAAATATGTAATGAATGGAGCTACTTCGTTCTCGTTGGCCAGTTTGGTGTATGTGCTATTCTACTTTACGGATGCCAGTGAACATAATGTGAGTATTAAATTAGAGTTTAAGGGAGAGGTCTGGGGTCAATCGAGTTTATAACCGGTTAAAGATAATCCCTAATCCGAATAAAAATATTTCGTTTAAGAACCATTTATAAAGAAGATTGTTTTTATAACAAAGCTTAGGTTTGGATAACAGGCAGCTATCCTGACAGTTAGTAGAGATGAAAAGAGAAGGGGGAAGAAGTTTCGTGTAAGAGCCATTTATAAAGAAGAGTGTTTTTATAACGAAGCTAAGCCATCCTGACAGTTGGTAGCGATGAAAGGAGAAGGGGGAAGAAGTTTCAGAGGAAAAGGTCAGAGGAGTTGAAAAGTTTCAAGTTTTAGGAAATTTGACGGGGTTTTCGTTCACCCCTCGGAGAATACTATATTAGTTTTAGGTAATCAATTACTATTTCTCATATAGGCATCGATATATTCTAACTTCATGTCTGATAGTACAGAAAGACTGTCAAAGGACAAAGAATGTGAACAACAGTTTCCTCCTCTTCTTCATTATGACAACTTCTACGGAAATCATTGTAGGGCAATCCAAGCTTCATCGCATGGTTGCCAAATTTACAGTGTCCGGTTGTCACCGCCACTATGTTGCTTAATTGTAAGCGTTGTAGGCCGTATCGTTTCAACTTAGGCCATATCATACTTGTGATCATGCAAGTAGGTTCAATTCCCCATCTTATCTGAACGAGCTCTCAGTAGATGCCACTAATACGATGCTTACATATAGATAACGGAATGCCACAGTTTATGTCTTCGTCTCCACGCATCCATATAAGTACCACTGTTGAATGTCTCGCCATCCTGTTTAAGGATGGCTGGCATTTCTGGCCCAGACTTGATTTCGTGTAAACAGCTATCAGATACTGAAGAATACCACACCCATTTGGAATCCTAAACGAAACTCTTATCCCAAATTCCTAGATGTAGATACCTCCGCCAACTCGATCTACTTTTTTGGAGCCATCTGCATTGACGAAGGGACTCGTCGTATTAGTGGGAGCACCCTTCACTAATTACCTGTTGTTCAAATTGAAATACCCAAGTTTCAAGAGATGAAGGTTGTGGGAGTGTAATAATCAATGTTATCTGGAAGATTCTATGTACTTCCGATTATACTGGGTCTTCCAATAGGCACTTCCGTACTTAGACAGTTGATAGAGGCCATATTGTTGATGCTAAATCTATCGAATTGACTATAAATTATGCAGTTCGTTTTGCGAAATCAGTACAAGTTAATTTTGCTTTGATTCACACTCAGTCCACTGTCAGTGGTTCACCGACTTAGCGTTTTCATGTATTTTCCTTTCGCTGTGATATCGTGCCCAGATATTCATCCTCATAGGCGACAGTCTTATAATCCATGAGATCCAGTTACCTGTGCAGTCTGTTTATATCCGAATTCCACAGAAGTAGTGATAAGAAGCCCCCTGTGTCGTTTCTTGGCCAGTTTTAAGATTCGAATTTTAGAACGTTAAGAAGGTCCCTAATAAACCTAACAATTTATAACAAAGCTCCAGCACAGATATTTACTGGACTTTATCACTCCTCTTCTTTCAAATTGAGTAAAGTTTTTTTTTCTTGAAACATAAACAATAAATTAAGGAAGAGTTAACAGCAATTTTATCAAAGATCGTAAATATGCTTGAGATATAAAGAATGACACAAGTATTGAATCTTATGTAAGAGAGAAATTTCCAAGATTAAGGTTAATCAATCAATTTCTTAAACCCAAAAAGTCATTGTCATCTTTCTGTGGCCTAAACTAAATGTTCGAAATCAATTAGCAACTTTAATTGTTCAATAAATTGTTTCTACAAATGGTCATGATTAAGCATATTTTAAAAGCAATTTATTCTAACCCTAAAAACATATAAAACCTCTAGTTGCATTTAACATTCAAACACTTCAGCGTTAAACTTTAAAATGCCTGAAAGTGTGTTTAATAATATATATAGATATCATAAACAGAAAATATTCAAGACGGCCATACTGTTGATGTATTTGGGCTTCTGGACATTTGGTTTAGCACCCTTCACCAAAAACTACCGCGTGTTTCAAGCATTTATAGTATTGTGGTATTGTCAAATTGCCTGGACCACTTATCTGGCCATTATCTATGATGTATTCGGAGATGAGCACAGTCTCAATGGCTTAGTAAGCGTTATATTGTATTTTACCCATATGTTGGGTCATTTAACAGTGCTGGCGGAATCCTGTAAAATGCGCCAACAACGCTCAACATTATTTGAACAGTTTAGCAAGATAAAAACAGCTTTGGACGTGGAGCTGAAAAATCCTTATCACGCAGACATCTCCGTTCTGAGATTAAGCAGCAGTATTTTAGGAGTTTTAGTGCTGCTCAGCTGCGGTCATGGCATTATAATGTGGACTACCTTTGAGACCAAATCGCCAGCCAGCCTTTTGTACTGGCGTTCCCTGTTAAGCTATTTGGCCCTACAATTTAAAACTTTGGAATTTTTGACACCTGTAATACAATTGAGTTATTATGCTATAGTGATGCGCAAAGCACTTAATAACATGGGTGAACGTAATCTGAGAAGAGTTTTCAAATCTCTAAATAAGTGTAACAGGTCGGAGGTGATAATTGTAGCATCTCTGCATGAGGAGGAAGAAGATGAAAAACTGCTGGTGGTGCTTAAGAATTGCTACAATGAAATATATGCCACTATACGACTATGTAATGAGGCCTATGGTTGGTCTTTGTTGGCCTCGACGGCGGTGTATTTTGTGGATTTCGTTTGCAATTGCTATTGGATTTTATTGGCCGTCTTAAGTCAGGGCAGAGACTATTATGGTCTCTTGCAGAATGCCTCATTTGCTTTGTTGGCCTTTGTGTTGCTTTCTTTATTGTGTTGGTTCGCCGAAGAGTGTTATTATGAGGTAAAGCCTATACAATTTTATATTATTTTAATAATTTTTCTTTCTATGATTTTCAGAGTCGGTATATTGGTTGTTTAATCTCGAAATTGGTTAAACCGTTGGGCAATAAATATTACAATGATTTGGTTAGTGAATTTTCGGTACAGACACTACATCAACGTTTCATTATAACGGCCAAGGAGTTCTTTAGTTTAAATCTAAGTCTACTGGGAAGTGTAAGTAAGATTGGAAGATTGGTAAGACAAGCCAACAATTTTTACTTTACTTCCATTAAACTTTTACTCTAAATATATCAATTTTAATTTACTAGATGGTTGCTGCCATTGTCACTTATTTAGTGATCCTCATACAATTTATGTTCACCGAGAAAAGTAATAATGAAAGTCGAATGACCACCAAGGCAACTGTAATGACATCAACTACTCCAGCTGCTTTTGAAATCATATCAAACATGGAAACTTCTAAGTATTCGTCAATTTTGAAAGGTTTAATTGAAAATGTTACTACCAAAACCAATAATACAGTTACTAACTGAAAGAAATCTGACTGGAAAAGTTAAATTTTTACCAATTTTTAATGGATTTTTTGAACAACAACTAAATGAATTTATAGATGTTATTAATTATGCTTAATAAATTCAATTTGAAAAAAAAATAAATTTCTATTTAAAAAATTTCAAAATTTTTTTTTTTTTATTAGTGAAATAAATTTTAAGGCAAAATTATTTTTCCCGATTTTTTTTTTCAAAAAAAATTGTTTTTAAATTTATTAGTGAAAAAAATCTAATGAGAAAAAATTTTTTTTTGGTGGAAGAAAAATTTTGTGAAAAAATATTTTTCCCGATTTTGACCCATTGTAGGTCCGACTTACTATGGCGTTATATAAGTCGTTGTAAAGGTTTTTGAAATATCTATCATTAGATAACCATATTGTCTATATTAATGACTTAGTAATCCAGATATAGATCAAAAATAGGTCAAAAATCGAGGTTGTCCAGGTTTTTTTTCTTATATATCAGCTATTAGTGGGCCGATTTTCTCGATTTTAAAAAAATTTGTTGGTCAAAAAAATGTTTGTTAAAAAAATGGTTTCATTAATTAAAATGTCCCTATCCATTTTTTATTTATGGTCTCATTTTATAAAACGAAACGAGAAACGTTTAACAAATTTTGTATGGAAAATATTCCAGTTTCAAAACTTTTTCCCAGTATTCTTCATACAAATTGTTTACTTTTCCAAATGCTTCGTTTTATAAAATATGGCCATCAATTTGTTTTCACTATTTTTTTCACTTTTGTTGTTTAATATTATTAATACGAAATTTTGTTTGGTTTTAAATGTTATAAACTTCGCACGTCTGACAATAAAAAGCCACTGAATATTACCTTAAAATAATCTGACAATGGCAACGTAATGTGTTCATGCGTTTGTCAGTTGTCTGACAATATTATTGTTTTACAATGTAGTGACAATGCTTTTTGACATAAAATTTTTCTCACAATATTGATCCTTATCGTGGTTGGCTTAAACTTCATACGCCTACAACAGTTTCGATTAAAGAAACAGTTTGCGTTTAATCTTTAATCTAGTACGAAACAGTCGTAGGCGTAAGAAGTTTACGCCAACCACAATAAGGGTGATTGTCTATACTTAGTGTAGCCCTTATTGTTTTTAGCGTTGCCAATAATAATTGCTGTCTTTGCTAAAACACAAGAATAAACAAAGCAGCCAATGTGTATGTGTGTCTTCACTAACTCTGCTCAATAATAAAAATCTCTTACAAACTGTTACTGTTTACTTGCACAAACATGTTCTCAACGCAACGAACAAACAAACGAACGAACGACAACATAAAAGAAACACAGCGACCGGCCTACACAATAATTTTTTTTCCTACAACTTTACAACCTTTTTTCTTATATTAATTTTAAACTTTCCGAAAATATTTTTACACACAGACGTTTAGAAACAATTAAATTATAATTTAATGAAAAAATATTTACACTTTAACTATTTTTTTAATGCAATAATAATGATTTTCTTAGAGACTTCTAATTAGCAACCGAACCGTATGAAAAATGCGCGTAAACTAAAGTAACAGAATGATAAAACTCATGAAGAAATAAACTCGTACTAAAAAGCTTTTATTTGGGAAATGAGATGAGAATGCGTTAGTAACTTAATTGCAGTCACACATTTGGTACTCGTGAAAGTTTTTGTCCTAGAGCTTTTTATAATACTAATAAAATTTAACGAAACGACAAACGTTAAAATAAAATTCTATGGAAAATATCTAAGTTTCCAACCATTTTCTTAGTATTCTTTATACAAATTACTTACGCTTCCAAACGTTTCGTTTTATAATATGAGGCCCTTATAATTTTATTTTTATTTAGTAATAAATAGTATGACATTAAGTGCGTTAGTTAAACAAATAAATAAAACTCTTTGTATGTTCTAAACAACTAGTCATAGAAATAAAATTCAAAATATACCCTGATATATATAACTTTTGGAGTTTGTTCGCTGATATTTAATGCAAAAACAAGTTTTTCCATTTCAAAATTGATTTAAAATTCTAGCGACAATAGAGCAAAGCTATATTATTATTTAAAAATGTAACAAGTTTGCTCCAATTTTATCATTAGGTTTGGTTTTAATAAAAAACAAAAAATCTTTTTACATTGTTTTTCTTGTAAATTTCAATTCGATAGCTATCGAATGCCGTAATATGATTGATGTATTTGCTAAAATAAGAGAATTTGTATGTCAATTTGTATGTGTGTCTTTACTAACTCTGCTCAGTAACAAAAATCTCTTAAAAACTGTTACTGTTTACTTCCACAAACATGTTCTCAACGCAACGAACAAACAAACAAACGAACGACAACATAAAAGAAACACAGCGACCGGCCTACACAATAATTTTTTTTCCTACAACTAAAGGGACAGAGTGATAAAACTTATGAAGGAATAAACTTGTACTAAAAAGCTTTTATTCGGTAAATGAGATGAGAATGCGTTAGTAACTTAATTGCAGTCATAAATTTGGTACTCGTGAAGTTTTTCTCCTCGAGCTTTTTATAATACTAGTAAAATTTTGGGTCTAATTTTATAAAACAAAACCACAAATGTTAAAATAAAATTCTATGAAAAATATTCAAGTTTCAAACCATTTTCTTAGTATTCTTTTTACAAATTACTTACGCTTCCAAACGTTTCGTTTTATAATATGAGGCCCTTATAATTTTATTTAGTAATAAATAGTATGACATTAAGTGCATTAGTTAAACAAATAAAATTCTTTAAATGTTCTAAACAACTAGTCATAGAAATGAAATTAAAAATATACCCTGATATATATAATTTTTGGAGTTTGATAGTTTTTTTAAAATTGATTTAAATTTTTAGCGACAACAGAGCAAAGCGATATTATTATTTTAAAATTTAACAAGTTTGCTCTAAATTTATCATAAGGTTTGGTTCTATTAAAAAACAAAAAATCTTTTACGTTGTTTTTCTTGTAAATTTAAATTCGATAGCTATCGAATGCCGAAATAGAAATATTACTCGAAAAAAAAATACCAATAATGATTGATGTATTTGCTAAAATAAGAGAATAAACAAAGCAGTCAATTTGTATGTGTGTCTTTACTAACTCTGCTCAGTAACAAAAATCTCTTAAAAACTGTTAATATTTAATTGCACAAACATGTTCTCAACGCAACGAACGAACAAACAAACAAACGAACGACAACATAAAAGAAACACAGCGACCGGTGTACAAAATAAATTTTTTTTTCCTACAACTTTACACCATTTTTTCTTATATTAAATTTAAACTTTCTGAAAATATTTTTACACACAAATGTTTAGAAACAATTAAATTATAATTTAATGCAAAAATATTTACACTTTCACTATTTTTTAATGCAATAATAATGATTTTGTTAAGACACGTCTAATTAGCAACCGAACCGTGTGAAAAATGCGAGTAGACTAAAGGGACAGAGTGATAAAACTCATGAAGGAATAAACTTGTACTAAAAAGCTTTTATTCGGTAAATGAGATGAGAATGCGTTAGTAACTTAATTGCAGTCATGAATTTGGTACTCGTGAAAGTTTTTCAGCTAATATTATCTTCTTATAATACAATTAATAATTTAAGTGGTTTTATATTTATTTAGTAATAAATAGTAATAGTATAATAAATAGTTATTATAATTACATATTAATTTAAATTTTTTATTCGAAGGAATGAAAAAAATGTTGTAGGTTAATGTCTGAGAGAATTCTTATTGTCAGAATTATATTTTGGAATTTTATGGTGGTCATTTTAGCGGAGGATCTTATCCTTCTTGCTCCTGTTTTTAAGGGTCAGTTTGACCCTTTTTTTCGAGAAAATAAAAGAAAATCCCATTAAAAAGGTACATTAAAGGATTAAAATATTCAACGAAAATTGTTAAAGAAAAATTTTAGTTGGGGTCACCAAAGATACCAAAGTTGTAAATAAAGCAACTTGGGTCTCACATTTAAAAAAAATATCCCCAAAAATCCATTTAAAATCCGAATGAGCTGAATTTTAAATTAAATTAAGTTATCTATTTTAGTTCTAGAAATATTTATCTTTATTTATTTTTTTATATTTTGCTTCATTTTTTAGATATGGCAGTCTTACGGAGGGTCGAATTTTTTTTTTTTTTAATATCAGCTATAATTGTGATAAAATTCGGAATAAAATAAAAGCAATTTGCTTACAGTTATCTCTTCCCTATAAAAAGTTACACGCATCCAAAGTTAGAACATGTAAAAATTGCCGTATTTTTTACCATTTTTCGCAAAAAAGTCCCTACCGTTTTTCTTATATAGAAACAAAATTTCTCCGGGACTATATACAATTTTTATATGACCCGGAAGGAGGACTTATTGCAAAAGCGTGTAAAGTAAAATTTAGCTCACTAGAGCGCAAATAGTCCACCCCAGACCTATCTAAACTTGACCAATTTTTTAAAAAAATTTTGAGTAAATAATTCTAAGAACAAAAGGCACTGATCCTCGAAAAAGCTCCATAATTGTATAGCCCTATGTTTCTTAATTACATCCAAAGCCTTTTTACTATCATATGTCAAAGTGGGAACTTTTATAAAAAAAAACTCAGTTTTTGGAACACATTTTCCCCCTTTTTGGGAATTTCGGTATTTGTAAATAAAAAGTGCAAAAATTATAATGCCATTGATTTCAGAACATTTGAATCTATATTAGTTACGAATGTTATGATAGCTTTTACCGTTTTTTTAAGTTTTACATCAATTCAAATTTTATATTTTTCTTCATTGAAAATTACTATATTATCATTTTTTAGTTTCTAAGGCAAATGACGTCCGAAAAATTCATAAAATTATTTAATTTCACTAAACTATTAATCTTCAAGTCCTAAAGATTTTACTATTACCAACTACTTATATAAAAAGCTTATATTTACTCTTTAGAAGCTCCACAAACCTTGCCCCCTTTCAAAAAGTTTAACGTTTATTCATATAATCCCTTCAAAAAATACAGAGTGTAACTTTTTATTAGGACGAGATAACTGTAAGCAAATTGCTTTTATTTTATTCGGAATTTTATTACAATTATAGCTTATATTTAAAACCACCATATCTAAAAAACGAAAAAAAAATCGAGCAATTTTTTTCATTTAGTATAATGCATCCTTCGAAAAAAAAAATAAAATTTTACAAAAATGATCTACTCAACATGACCTTTCAGAATTATAGGGTCGCTATGCCGTTCCAATCAAAAAGTGTCAATTTGTTAAGTGATTTTATATTATAAGTATATAAGTAGTAGAATATTATTATTTTTTAAATTTACATCGGATCGAATTACACATCAAAAAATCAAATAAAATTACAAATTAATGTCAAGACTAAATTCACTTACTTTACATTTACATGAGTTGTACGTTCCATTCTGCTAATATACTTGTTTTATATTTGGCCTAATGATATTTTTTAAAAGCTTCACTTTATTCTGAATAATACTCTGCTTTCAATTAACATTTTCGCTTAACATAAATAGCTTTCTTATTAAAAGCTTAAGCGAAACAGGAAGCTTATTTATTTATTTCTTTTAACTTTACATTAACACTACCGCATCCACTTGTATGCACTTCCACACTCATATTCTCAACGCAGCGAACAAACAAACGAACGAACGACAACATAAAAGAAACGCAGCGACCGGCGTACAAAAGAAATTTTTTTCCTACAACTTTACACCATGTTTTCTTATATTAATTTTAAACTTTCTGAAAATATTTTTACACACATATGTTTAGAAACAATTAAATTATAATTTAATGCAAAAATATTTACATTTAACTAGTTTTTTAATGTAATAATAATGATTTTCTTAGAGACTTCTAATTAGCAACCGAACCGTATGAAAAATGCGCGTAAACTAAAGGGTGATAGTGCTAAAACTCATGAAGAAATAAACTTGTACTCAAAAGCTTTTATTCGGTAAATGAGATGAGAATGCGTTAATAACTTAATTGCAGTCATACATTTGGTACTCGTGAAAGTTTTTGTCCTAGAGCTTTTTATAATACGAGTAAAATTTAGGGTCTAATATTATAAAACGAAACCATAAATGTTAAAATAAAATTCTATGGAAAGTATTCAAGTTTCAAACCCTTTTCCTAGTGTTCTGAATAATACTCAACTTTCAATTAACATTTTCGCTTCACATAAAGAACTTAATTAAGCAAGAAACAGGAAGCTTATTTATTTATTTCTTTTAACTTTAAACTAACACTACCGCATCCACTTGTATGCACTTGTAAACACATATTCTCAACGCAGCGAACAAACAAACGAACGAACGACAACATAAAAGAAACACAGCGACCGGCGTACAAAATAATATTTTTCCTACAACTTTACACCATTTTTTCTTATATTAAATTTAAACTTTCTGAAAATATTTTTACACACAAATGTTTAGAAACAATTAAATTATAATTTAATGCAAAAATATTTACACTTTAACTATTTTTTTAATGCAATAATAATGATTTTCTTAGAGACTTCTAATTAGCAACCGAACCGTATGAAAAATGCGCGTAAACTAAAGGGTGATAGTTAGGGTATTCAATTAATCGGGTTTCTGGTTTAATCGGTTAATCGAGCAAATAATTAATCGGGGTTTAGATTTATTCGGTTAATAATCGGTTAATTTTAAATTATTCGGTTAACCGAATAATTTCTATTTTAATTTTAAATTGAAGATAAAACCACGAATTTTGAGTACTTATTAAGCATTTCAACAAAAAAATAAATACTAGGAACTAAATATGGTATTTTAGATCCTTTTTATTTAGAAATGTGAGTTTTTTAGGATTTTAGTGAGATATTCTGAAATAATCGTTTAAAAAAATAATAGGAAAGGTTTCCTTTAATCGATTTTTCTTTGGTTTTAATAAAACTTAACTTGGACAAAATTCTCTTATTGATTGTGAATGTTGGAGAAATCAAAAGTAAGGCATGAGAAATACTATCCAATTTCTCAGTTCATTGTTCAGTTTTTTTAAGTATAAGTTCTGATAAAAGACTCGTTTCAGTAATGTCTTCAGTTTCGTCTATTATCATGTCTTCCTCCAACTCATTAGGATAAATTTCATCATGGAACATTCTAGAAAAAAGGTAATTTCCAAATACCTTAATTTCAGTCTTTGATCTATATTTAAAAAACTATTGCTAGAAGGGAATGTTCATAAGATAAGAAATATAAAGTCCAAAAAAAAAAAAAAAATTTCGGTTAATCGGTTAATCGACACAAATTAATCGGTTTATTTGTTATTTGAAAATCAGCAATTTTAAATTATTCGAACAGTTAACCGACCAAAATTAATCGGTTAACCGATTAACGGTTAATCGATTGAATACCCTAGTGATAGTGCTAAAACTCATGAAGGAATAAACTTGTACTCAAAAGCTTTTATTCTGTAACGGCCATTTTCACAATGTACGATTAAAAGTTAACGTGAACTTTAACCGCAAGTTAGGCTAATCTGAATTTCACAATGTACGATTAATTTCTAATTGACACTATTTAACAACAAAGTTGCTGTTAAATATAACCGAACAAAATTCGCCGGTTAGCATCTTAATTGTAAGAAATATAATAAAAGAACATGAAAAAACATATATATTTTTGTAATATTTATAATTTTTAAAAAATGTAAAGCGCAAAAGAGGAAATTTTGCACGGCGTGATCCAGATACCACCCGGATATTGCACTTTAGAAAAAATACAAACCAAACAACAAATGTGCACTTTTTCTTTTGGTTTTCAATATTTGTTGTTCAGTTTGTTTCTTGGTATAAAGGCGCAATATAGTTAGGTACCTTAATATTTTTGAGTTTTATAAGTTTTTTTACTATACAACTAATAAAACACAAATTATTACTTTTTGATGTCGCCTTTTTAGAAATTTTTTATATTTCAATCTTTCATTACACTATTTTTCGTAAACAAATGTATGCAGTATTGCCATACTTTCTACTAAATGCTTTTGTTAAGTAATCGAATGATGGTGAAACGTAAATCGGTAACCGTTGTTTAAATGGTCCCCGTTAAACAAACCGATAGTTAGTTAATTTTCTGTTAAAAATGAAATAATCGTACATTGTGAAAATGGCCGTAAATGAGATGAGAATGCGTTAGTAACTTAATTGCAGTCATACACAGTGGTGTTAGGTGTGACGATTTTACGTCATTTTGACGATTTTTTAGAGTAAATTCAGTTTTTTGACGTTTGACGATTTCTTTTGTAAATTCGCTAATATGCTGACGATTTTTTCACTTAAATTTTATTGTATTGTATTGTAGAAATTAAAATAAATATATAAAAAAGAGAGAAAGTTTTTCTTGAAATTTATGTGAAATACAAAATTTTTCAATGTATCAATTTGTTGTATATAATACAGTGATACAAATAAGAATGAAGTAGAAATACACCTACCTTTCCTGATAGGTGTTTTCGAGTACAATAAAAAAAATTTGTTTGCTTGAGAAATTCACCCAGATTTCTCAAGGTTACTTATATAGCATACATTCTTCTTTCAAAATCTGCTGAGAAACTAAAAATCAGATGATATTCAACTAAGCTACTGGCTTATAAGCACAGCTTTATCCAAAGGCTTTATTTAAAAATAATTCATTAATCGTTGCATTAATTCATAATGTAATTAACTTGTAACAAAATTCATAAAATGTTTGTTAATTCTAATAAAAATCTAATTGACGAAAAATGTAATGGATTTAAATTAAGGAACATTTTAATGATTCAATAACGAATAAATTCTCATAGGAATGAATTCACTACATTTGAAATACAAAGGAATTAGCATATGAATTAATTCGTAATGAATTCATTAACGGAATGGTTAAGGGGCAATTTAATTTAGTTTCGAAAATGATTTTTTTACCCGTAGCTAAAGATTTTTGAGGTGTTTGGCAAATTTCAAAACCAGATGGAAAATGAAATAAAATAATAAAGATTTGTACATTTTAATATTTTTTTGGAAAAACCTCAAGTCAATTATCAAACAATAAACCAGCGTTTCCGAATTTATGTGATTTTGTAAATTACTTAATAGTTTTAACAAATTTAAGTTGACTTATTTTTAGCTAACTTAAAGTTAGTTATCTAAAAGTTAACTTAAAGTTAGTTATTTAAAAGTTAACTTTAAGTTGACTTATTTTTAGCTAACTTTAAGTTAGTTATTGAAAAGTTAACTTAAAGTTGGCTTATTTTTAGCTAACTTAAAGTTAGTTATTTAAAAGTTAACTTAAAGTTAGCTTATTTTTAGCTAACTTAAAGTTAGTTATTTAAAAGTTAACTTTAAGTTGACTTATTTTTAACTAACTTAAAGTTAGTTATTTAAAAGTTAACTTAAAGTTAGCTTATTTTTAGCTAACTTAAAGTTAGTTATTTAAAAGTTAACTTAAAGTTAGTTATTTAAAAGTTAACTTTAAGTTGACTTATTTTTAGCTAACTTAAAGTTAGTTATTTAAAAGTTAACTTAAAGTTAGCTTATTTTTAGCTAACTTAAAGTTAGTTATTTAAAAGTTAACTTTAAGTTGACTTATTTTTAACTAACTTAAAGTTAGTTATTTAAAAGTTAACTTAAAGTTAGCTTATTTTTAGCTAACTTAAAGTTAGTTATTTAAAAGTTAACTTAAAGTTAGTTATTTAAAAGTTAACTTTAAGTTGACTTATTTTTAGCTAACTTAAAGTTAGTTATTTAAAAGTTAACTTAAAGTTAGCTTATTTTTATGTAACTTAAAGTTAGTTATTTAAAAGTTAACTTTAAGTTGACTTATTTTTATGTAACTTAAAGTTAGTTATTTAAAAGTTAACTTTAAGTTGACTTATTTTTAGCTAACTTAAAGTTAGTTATTTAAAAGTTAACTTAAAGTTAGTTATTTAAAAGTTAACTTTAAGTTGACTTATTTTTAGCTAACTTAAAGTTAGTTATTTAAAAGTTAACTTTAAGTTGACTTATTTTTAGCTAACTTAAAGTTAGTTATTTAAAAGCTAACTTTAAGTTGGCTTATTTTTATGTAACTTAAATTGAACGTATTTTTAGCCAAATATATATAAATGAAGCTAAGAAAAGAAATTCTTTGAGACAAAACCCCTTGAAGAAGTTTTATTTGCAAGACTTTTTCAAAAATAATTCTTCAGATTGCTTTAATGTGAATAATATTAAAAGTTTCGTACAGAAACACTTTATTAACTTATACTAATGTACTTACACAAATACTGTTAGTGTTTTATTGATTAAAGGCTGCTGAGTTGTTTAATTCCCTCTTAATATATGATTTTTAGTCGTGACGATTTCATGACGATTTTTAAAAATTTTTATTATGAATTTGACGATTTATTTTCTTAATTTTGACGATTTTTTCCAAAAAAAGCCTAACAGCACTGGTCATACATTTGTTACTCGTGAAAGTTTTTGTCCTAGAGCTTTTTATAATACGAGTAAAATTTAGGGTCTAATTTTATAAAACGAAACGACAAATATTAAAATAAAATTCTATGGAATATATTCAAGTTTCAAACCCTTTTTCCAGTATTCCTCATACAAATTGTTTACATGTCTTTTTATAAAATGAGGCCCTTATAGCTTTATTTTTATTTAGTAATAAATAGTATGACATTAAATGCGTTAGTTAAACAAATAAAACTCCTTGTATGTTCTAAACAACTAGTCATAGAAATAAAATTAAAAATATACCCTGATATATTCATTTGAAGCGAAAATCTTTTTGGCAATTTTTGGAGTTTGATCGCTGATATTTAATGCAAAAACAAGTTTTTCCATTTCAAAATTGATTTTAAATTTTAGCTTCAACAAATTTGCTCTAATTTTATCATTAGGTTTGGTTCTATTAAAAAAATCTTTAACGTTGTTTTTCTTGATGTATTTGCTAAAATAAGAGAATAAACAAAGCAGTCAATTTGTATGCGTGTCTTTACTAACTCTGCTCAGTAACAAAAATCTCTTAAAAACTGTTACTGTTTACTTGCACAAACATGTTCTCAACGCAACGAACAAACAAACGAACGAACGACAACATAACAGAAACACAGCGACCGGCGTACAAAATAATTTTTTTCCCACAACTTTACAGCCTATTTTCTTATATTAAATTTAAACTTTCTGAAAATATTTTTACACACAGACGTTTAGAAACAATTAAATTATAATTTAATCCAAAAATATTTACACTTTCACTATGTTTTAATGCAATAATAATGATTTTCTTAAGACACATCAAATTAGCAACCGTACCGTATGAAAAATGCGAGTAAACTAAAGGGACAGAGTGATAAAACTCATGAAGGAATAAACTTGTACTAAAAAGCTTTTATTCGGTAAATGAAATGAGAATGCGTTAGTAACTTAATTGCAGTCATGCATTTGGTACTCGTGAAAGTTTTTCAGCTAATACGTCTTATATGTAATACAATTAATTATTTAAGTGATTTTGTATTTATTTTGTAATAAATAGTATGACATTAAGTTATTATAATTACATATCAATTTTAATTTTTTATTCGAAGGAAGCATTATACTAAATGAAAAAAATATTTTAAGTTAATGTCTGAGAGAATTCTTATTGTCAGAGTTATATTGTGGAATTTTATGTGGATCATTTCTGTGGAAGATCTTAACTCTCTAGCTCCTTTCTTTATGGCTCAATTTAACCATTTTTTCGAGCAAATCAAAAAAGTAGTTCCTAAAAGCACATTTTAGGATTAAAATATTCTACGAAAATTGTTAAAGAACAATTTTAGTTGGGGTCACCAAAGATACCAAAGTTGTAAATAAAGATCTTTACGCTTAATTTTTTTAAAAATTTATGATCCGAATGAGCTGAAATTTAAGTTATAATTGGAAGGTCTACAAAAAACATACATACTTATGTAAATTATCACTTTTATTTCAAGAGATATTAAGATTTATTTATTTTGTTTCTCTATTTTTTTTAGATATGGCGGTCTTACGGAGGGTCGAATTTTTTTTTATATATTAGGTATAATTGCGATAAAATTAATTATCTCGTCCCTGTAAAAAATTACACACATCCAATGTTGCAGCATGTAAAAATAGCCGTATTTTTTATAGTTTTCCCCAAAAAAGTCCCTATGCTTTTTCTTATATAGAAACATAATTTATTTGGAACTACATACAATTTATATATGATCCGGAAGGAGGACTTAATGCAAAAGCGTGTAAAGTAAAATTTTGCTCACTTGAGCGCACATAGTCCCCTCCAGACCTCTAAACTTGACAAATTTTTTAAAAACATGTTAAGTTTGAGTTAATAATTAAAAAAACAAAAAGCACTAATCCTCGAAAAAGATCCTTAATTGTATAGCCCTATTTGTTACTGAATTACATCCAAAGCCTTTTTACTATCATATAAAGTAAATAACGTCAAAGTGGGAACTTTTATAAAAAAAAATCTGTTTTTGGAACACATTTTCCCCGTTTTTGGGAATTTCGGTATTTGTAAATAAAAAGTGGCAAAAATTATAATGCCATTAATCTCAGAATATTTGGGTCTATATTAGTTACGAATTATGTTATGATAGCTTAAACCGTTTAAATTTTACATTAATTCAAATTTTATATTTTTTGTTCATTGAAAATTACTATATTATCATTTTTTAGTTTCTAAGGCAAATGACGTCCGAAAAATTCATAAAATTATTTAATTTCACTAAACTATTAATCTTCAAGTCCTAAAGATTTTACTATTACCAACTACTTATATAAAAAGCTTATATTTACTCTTTAGAAGCTCCACAAACCTTGCCCCCTTTCAAAAAGTTTATCGTTTACTCATATAATCCCTTCAAAAAATACAGAGTGTAACTTTTTATTAGGACGAGATAACTGTAAGCAAATTGCTTTTATTTTATTCGGAATTTTATTACAATTATAGCTTATATTTAAAACCACCATATCTAAAAAACGAAAAAAAAATCGAGCAAAATAAAAAAGGAAATAAATAAACCTTAATATCTCTTGAAATAAAAGAGATAACTTACATGTATAAGGAATTTTTTTTTTTTGTAAACCTTTTCAATTTTAATTTCAGCTCATTCGGATCATAAATAGATTTTTGGCGATTTAAAAAAAAAATGTGAGACCCAAGGTGGCGTGTAATTTTGATAATTAAGTGTAAAGAGTTTTATTTGCAACTTTGGTATCTTTGGTAAACATTTTCATAGTATATTTTAATCATTAAATGTCCTTTTTGAAAGGACTTTTACTAATTTTGTCAAAAAAAGGGTCAAATTGATCCCTAAAGAGAGGATCTAGAGGGTTAGATCTTCCACAAAAATTATCCCAATAAAATTAAACAATATAACTCTGACAATAAGAATTCTCTCAGACATTAACTTACAACATTTTTTTTCATTTAGTATAATGCATCCTTCGAAAAAAATAAAATAAAATTTTACAAAAATGATCTACTCAACATGACCTTTCAGAATTATAGGGTCGCTATGCCGTTCCAATCAAAAAGTGTCAATTTGTTAAATGATTTTATATTATAAGTATATAAGTAGTAGAATATTATTATTTTTTAAATTTACATCGGATCGAATTACACATCAAAAAATCAAATAAAATTACAAATTAATGTCAAGACTAAATTCACTTACTTTACATTTACATGAGTTGTACGTTCCATTCTGCTAATATACTTGTTTTATATTTGGCCTAATGATATTTTTTAAAAGCTTCACTTTATTCTGAATAATACTCTGCTTTCAATTAACATTTTCGCTTAACATAAATAGCTTTCTTATTAAAAGCTTAAGCGAAACAGGAAGCTTATTTATTTATTTCTTTTAACTTTACACTAACACTACCGCATTCACTTATATGCACTTGTACACACATTTGTATTCTCAATGAACAAACAAACGAACGAACGAACGACAACATAAAAGAAACGCAGCGACCCACAGTGGGGGATTTGAAAAAAAAAGTGGAAATAAATCTGTAACTTCTAAACGAACAGCTCGAATTTAATAAAATTTCCCATGGCTATAGAGGGGGTGTTGATAAGTTTAAGTTTTGAATTTGGACTTAAACAACCAAGGAGGAGCCGAGCCACAATGCCCCAAAGTGGGGCACCTCGGGTATATCAAAAATTAAAAATGATCCCAAATTTTTGTTTGCGATCCGATTTGAAAGATTTTTATATATATGGAATGTACTGGACGAGATCTACAAAAAACATTGCTTAGCCACATATTAGCCACATATTATCTCTTATAGTTTACGAGTTATTCGCATTTGAAAAGTAAAATTTTATTTTTTTTGCCTACCTTGGTCTGCTATTTTGCTAATAACGGATCCAATTCTTTCCCGAATTTCTTGAAGTGTCTTTTTTTGAATTAACAACAAATTTTTTAATAGTCTTAAGAAAGAAATGTTAAAAAATATCTACTGAGTCAAAAGTTATGTGCATTCAAACATAAAAAAAATAAAAAAGTCGTTTTTTCCGCCATTTTTTTTCGAAAAAAGTAACCACATTCATTTTAAATTATACGGAAAATGAGAAAAAGATATATAATGTGTTTATGTTTTTCTGAAAGGTAACATTTCAGGAAATATTATAGAAGCAAAATAATATCAAAATTTGTATTATTGCGTGGTCCAGAGCCTTCCGAAGTAGACCTATTTTTTATGAAAATTTCAACTTTAGACAACATATTCTAAAATCGCATAGCTGCTTTCAAAAAATTAAGACCTGTTTTGTATGTCCCAATATGTTCTTCAATATTGTGCAAAGGGATTTCATAGCCCCGAGCTTGGTGCGTTCAATAGATTCAAAAATCAAAAAAATCACAATTTTGGGATTTTTTAAAAGTTTTTTGGGAATTGTGGGATTCTCAAAAACAATTTACTAATTTCGTTTTCACTTTTGTATTTCGATCAAAAGTTTCTATATAAATCTAAAGCTTCATTAAAAACGATTCATAAACAAAATTTTTATTGCATTTTAAATATTGATATTTTCCAGAAAAATCAGCTACCATTTTTTATTCCCATATTTTTGAAAAAAGTCTTCTATCATTTTTGTAATTTTTAAAAATTTTTTATATTTTTGAAAATAGGACATAATTTCCTACACGTTGATATATAATACGTATATCTTTTCTTTTCCACTTGGGACATACAAAACAGGTCTTAATTTTTTGAAAGCAGCTATGCGATTTTAGAATATGTTGTCTAAAGTTGAAATTTTCATAAAAAATAGGTCTACTTCGGAAGGTTCTGGACCACGCAATAATACAAATTTTGATATTATTTTGCTTCTATAATATTTCCTGAAATGTTACCTTTCAGAAAAACATAAACACATTATATATCTTTTTCTCATTTTCCGTATAATTTAAAATGAATGTAGTTACTTTTTTCGAAAAAAAAATGGCGGAAAAAACGACTTTTTTATTTTTTTTATGT
Source organism: Calliphora vomitoria (assembly GCA_942486065.2). Taxonomy (NCBI): domain Eukaryota; kingdom Metazoa; phylum Arthropoda; class Insecta; order Diptera; family Calliphoridae; genus Calliphora; species Calliphora vomitoria. Next base: position 121,030,122 of record OW818032.2, on the reverse strand, counting down.
TTGAATGCACATAACTTTTGACTCAGTAGATATTTTTTAAAATTTCTTTCTTAAGATTATTAAAAAATTTGTTGTTAATTCAAAAAAAGACACTTCAAGAAAATCGGGAAAGAATTGGATCCGTTATTAGCAAAATAGCAGACCAAGGTAGGCAAAACAAATAAAATTTTACTTTTCAAATGCGAATAACTCGTAAACTATAAGAGATAATATATGGCTAAAGCAATGTTTTTTGTAGATCTCGTCTAGAACATTCCATTTATATAAAAATCTTTCAAATCGGATCGCAAACAAAAATTTGCAATCGTTTTTAATTTTTGATATACCCGAGGTTCCCCACTTTGGGGCATTGTAGCTCGGCCCCCCTTGGTTGTTTAAGCCCAAATTCAAAACTTAAACTTATCAACACCTCCTCTATAGTCATGGGAAATTTTATTAAAATCGAGCTGTTCGTTTAGAAGTTACAGATTTATTTCCACTTTTTTTTTCAGATCCCCCACTGTGCGGCGTACAAAATAACTTTTTTTTTCTACAACTTTACAACCTTTTTTCTTATATTAAATTTAAACTTTCTGAAAATATTTTTACACACAAATGTTTAGAAACAATTAAGTTATAATTTAATGCAAAAATATTTACACTTTAACTATTTTTTTAATGCAATAGTAATGATTTTGTTAAGGCACATCTAATTAGCAACCGACTGGTGTGAAAAATGCGAGTAAACTAAAGAGACAGAGTGATAAAACTCATGAAGGGATAAACTTGTACTAAAAAGCTTTTATTCGGTAAATGAGATGAGAATGCGTTAGTAACTTAATGGCAGTCATGAATTTGGTACTCGTGAAAGTTTTTCAGCTAATATGTACTTCTTATAATACAATTAATAATTTAAGTGAATTTGTATTTATTTAGTAGTAAATAGTACAACATTAATTTACGTATTATAATTACATATTAATTTTAATTTTTTATTCGAAGGACGCATTATACTAAATGAAAAAAATATTGTAAGTTAATGTCTGAGACAATTCTTATTGTCAGAGTTATATTATGGAATTTTATGGGGATCATTTTAGTGGAAGATCTTAACTCTCTATCTCCTTTCTTTATGTGTCAATTTGACCATTTTTTCGAGAAAATATAAAAAGTCCTTCCTAAAAGCACATTTAAGGATTGAAATTTTCTACGAAAATTTTTAAAGAACAATTTTAGTTGGGGTCACCAAATATACCAAAGTTGTAAATAAAGCTCTTTACGCTTAATTAGCAAAATAACACGCCACCTTGGGTTTCACATTTAAGATCCGAATGAACTGAAATATTAATTATAAATAGTCCTTTAAAGGATCTACAAAAACCATGCATACACATGTAAGTTATCTATTTTATTTCAAGAAATATTTAGGTTTATTTATATATTCTTTCTTATTTTGCTCGATTTTTTCGTTTTTTAGATATGGCGGACTCATGGAGGGTCGAATTATTTTTTTAAATATCATTAAACTTAACTTTTCTATGGAAAAGTAAAGTTATCGATAACTTTTTTATAGAAAAGTCATGTTATCGATAACTTTTCTGGACTATAATTTTATTCCCTTTCAAATTTATAGGGTCGCTATGCCGTTTGAATCAAAAAGTCTCAATTTGTTAAGTGATTTCATGTTATACATAAATAGTACAATATTATTTTTTTTTAATGTATCGTAGCGGATCGTATAATTAGATATTATTAGAGCAAATATCGAATTACATATCAAAAAATCAAATTAAGTTACAAATTTAAGTCAAGAGTAAATTCACTTACTTTACATTTACATGGCCTAATGATATTTTTTAAAGCTTCACTTTATTCACTACTCTGCTTTCAATTAACATTTTCGCTTAACATAAATAACTTTATTATAAAAAGCTTAAGCGAAACAGGAAGCTTATTTATTTATTTCTTTTAACTTTACACTAACACTACCGCATCCACTTGTATGCACTTGTACACACATGTTCTCAACGCAGCGAACAAACAAACGAACGAACGACAACATAAAAGAAACACAGCGACCGGCCTACACAATAATTTTTTTTTCCTACAACTTTACAGCCTTTTTTCTTATATTAATTTTAAACTTTCTGAAAATATTTTTACACACAGACGTTAAGAAACAATTAAATTATAATTTAATGCAAAAATATTTACACTTTAACTATTTTTTTAATACAATAATAATGATTTTCTTAAGACACATCAAATTAGCAACCGTACCGTATGAAAAATGCGCGTAAACTAAAGTAACAGAATGATAAAACTCATGAAGAAATAAACTCTTACTAAAAAGCTTTTATTTGGGAAATGAGATGAGAATGCGTTAGTAACTTAATTGCAGTCATGAATTTGGTACTAGTGAAAGTTTTTGTCATAGAGCTTTTTATAATACTAGTAAAATTTAGGGTCCAATTTTATAAAAAGAAACCACAAATATTAAAATAAAATTCTATGGAAAATATTCAAGATTCAAACCCTTTTCTTAGTATTCTTTTTACAAATTACTTACGCTTCCAAACGTTTAGTTTTATAATATGAGGCCCTTATAATTTTATTTTTATTTAGTAATAAATAGTATGACATTAAGTGCGTTAGTTGAACAAATAAAACTCTTTGTAAGTTATAAACAACTAGTCATAGAAATGAAATTAAAAATATACCCTGATATATATAATTTTTGGAGTTTGATCGATGATATTTAATGCAAAAACAAGTTTTTCCATTTCAAAATTGATTTTAAATTTTAGCGACAATAGAGTAAAGCGATATTATTATTTAAAAATTTAACAAGTTTGATCCAATTTTATCATTAGGTTTGGTTTTATTAAAAAAACAAAAAACTTTTACGTTGTTTTTCTTCTAAATTTCAATTCGATAGCTATCGAATAACGTAATATGATAGATGTATTTGCTAAAATAAGAGAATAAACAAAGCAGTCAATTTGTATGTGTGTCTTTACTAACTCTGCTCAGTAACAAAAATCTCTTAAAAACTGTTACTATTTACATGCACAAACATGTTCTCAACGCAACGAACAAACAAACAAACGAACGAACGACAACATAAAAGAAACACAGCGACCGGCGTACAAAATAATTTTTTTCCTACAACTTTACAGCCTTTTTTCGTATATTAAATTTAAACTTTCTGAAAATATTTTTACACACAGACGTTTAGAAACAATTAAATTATAATTTAATGCAAAAATATTTACACTTTAACTATTTTTTTAATGCAATAATAATGATTTTCTTAAGACACATCAAATTAACAACCGTATCGTATGAAAAATGCGCGTACACTAAAGGGACAGAGTGATAAAACTCATGAAGAAATAAACTTGTACTAACAAATGAGTGTGTGTGTGTGTGTCTTTACTAACTCTGCTGAGTAACAATGAAATCTCTTACAAATTGTTACAGTTGCTGTTTTTAGTGTTGCCAGTACAGTTGTTGATATTAAACGGTAGATATCTGTGCTATTTACAAGTGATGTGTTGTTGTTTTGTTAAAGAGTTGCCGTATGCTTTTACTTGTTAATAGAGCGATTTTTTGCATAATTTGAATAAAACTCATATTTATTTTTTTGTATTTCTAAATTAAATATTCAAATATTTATTTATTTTTAATAATTTTTATTGTGATACAATTTTCAATAGTTTTTAATTTTCTTTTTGTATAATTATATTTTTTGTATATTTTTTATTTAGTTAATTATTTTTTTCATATAAATATATTTTTTTTGTTCTTTTTTTTCTTGATTTTTTTTTTGTTAATAATAAAATTTAATTTGTTTCCTTTATAACGCTTTTAATAAAAAAAACACAAACAAAATTTATGAACAATTTAGAGAGTACAGAAATTCCAAACAATAATAAATATAACAAAGAAAAACAAATTTTAATAAATAGTGTATAAATGTAGTTAAATAATTAAATTAACATAAATTAAATTAGAAAATAAACTTAAAATAAAATACAAAACTGTTTAAAATTATATATATACAAACCAAAAAAAAAAGAGATTAAAAAATAAGATCACGTTTTTTTCAACTTTTCAAAAAATATTAATGACGAAAATGAGTTATGAGAAGTTGATGTTTTGAATTAAGGGCGGGTTTTTACAAAACTTATAGTTAGAAGAAAAATATGGTGTAAAAAAAATCTTTGGCACAGTCTGTGACTTAATAAAAAAAAAATATATAGAAATTTTTCGTTTAAAAGAAATTCTTCTTGAATTATTCGTTTAGTTTAAAAATTTGTTTTCTTGGTTTTCTTAGACAAACTGATATGTTTTTCATTTGTTTCGTAATTGATGATTAACTATGTTTTGTTTCGTTTTTTTTTCTTTCTTATTTTGTGATGAATGCAAGTGAAATGCAATATTTTGTGAATGATGGGTGAATTATTCGTTATTGAATTGTTTTAGGAATGTGTTTTTGTTTTAATTTTTATATATATTAGAGGTGATGTTGTTTTTATTATTGAATTTAATAATACCTGTAATATTGTAATGTGCTGTAAGAAAACGAAAGAAAAAAAATACAAAATATAAAAACAAATAAATTATTAAAAAAAAAAAACACAAAATTATAAGCAGCTTAAAGCCAAGCTTAAGGAAAATTTAGAAAGTTTTAGAAAAAAAAGCTTTATATCGAATTAAATGAAGGCTAAAGAGACACCATTTTCTTTTTAGGAAACAGAACTTGACAAAATTAAAAATTTACTTTTAATTTTTAGCAACATAATAAACCAAATAAATATTAATATTTGTAAGGAATGTTAAGTTTATTTCTATAATATATTAGTTTCCTTTGTTGTAACTACTTTTTCTTTCAAATGCAACAGATAATTTTTATATATTTTCTTATATTTTTTTTTGTGCTAAAATCATTTATTTGGTTAAATTTAACAATGCTACTGGTTTATCATAAAAAAAATCTCCTTTAAAAGTAATATAAAATGTTAATTTTGTATAATATTTCTTTAATAATGGTTAGGTTCCGTTAAAGGTTTCTTAAATACTTGAAAACCCTTAATAGAATTATTTTAATATATAGAGCTAAATAGCAAACAACTAAGGTTATTTAGGATGGGCTACTAATTGAAAACTTTTAACTTTGCTAATTTTTTTTTTTTTGTGTATAAATTTTATTTTTAATTATTTATTTTCTTTATGTTTGGAAGTTTTTAAAAAGGTCTATCAAAATCAATTATAAAATACTAGAATATGCTTCAAAATATAATAGTTTTAATTAATATTTAAACACTTCCCTTAGTTAGCCGGAAAAATTCAAAACGAAATTTAAGACAACATACTTTTTCTTGTGGTGTAAATAATATATATAGTTTAAAAAAAAAACAGGTTTGGAAGCTCCAATAGTTTAACAGTTTTTTTATATATGTTTTGTTTTTTTTTTCTCATATATATTTTCTTTTAATTAAGGCTTATTTTTTCTTTAAATCAAGGCTGTTTTTTTTTGTAAGACCTTTTTTTTTCTTTTTTTTTCATAATAATTTAAATCTGTTTTAATATTTTCTTTGTTGTTTTATTATATATAATATTTAAGTAACATTTAATTTTCAAAATAATTGTTTTCTCTTTTAAGTCCATAAAATTTTTGTCAAATTGTTGTTATTTATGGGATATTTGTTTAAAAATTTCACTCGTTTTATATAATTTTTGGTTTTCATTTTTTTTTTTTTAAGGTTTTATAAGTTTTGTTGTTTAGTTTGTTTAAAAATGTGTGTTTTTAGTTAATAATAGCTAAAATTGTTGGTTAATTGAAACAAAATTTAGAGTTAGTTAGTTTATTTTATAAAATAAATAAGTACCAAAATTAATAAATTCGGCTTAACCGAATTTCAAATTATACCCTCCACCTAAAAATTAGTTTTAATTGTTATACTAGGTTTAAAATTACCAACTCTTAATTAAACAAATAATGTGGAAACGTTTTAGACAACACATATCATGTCATGGAAAATATTGCTCAAATTTAAAATTTTATATATGAAATGTTTAAAAAGTCGTTGTTTAATAGAAAAAGTAGCAGAATAATCGTAAATTCCGTTAATTAGAATCACTGGCCGTTTGCAAAAAAAAAAAAAAAAAAATCTGAAATTTTGTTGCTTTTTTTAAACGCTAAACTTTTATTAAGCTGTAAAATTCCATGTCCACGAAAAATTTTCTTTGAAAATCGATTGATTTTCTATTAAAATTGTTGATATCGAAAAAATTTCTATAAAAATGTAGAAAAGTTATCGATAACTTTACTTTTCTATAGAAAAGTTATCGATAACTTTACTTTTCTATAGAAAGGTTATCGATAACTTTACTTTTCTATAGAAAAGTTATCGATAACTTTACTTTTCTATAGAAAATTTAACGATAACTTTACTTTTCTATGGAAAAGTTATCGATAACTTTACTGTTCTATAGAAAAGTTATCGATAACTTTACTGTTCTATAGAAAAGTTATCGATAACTTTACTTTTCTATAGAAAAGTTATCGATAACTTTACTTTTCTATAGAAAAGTTATCGATAACTTTAGTTTTTTATAGAAAAGTTATCGATAACTTTACTTTTATATAGAAAAGTTATCGATAACTTTACTTTTATATAGAAAAGTTATCGATAACTTTAATTTTCTCTAAAAAAGTTATCGATAACTTTACTTTTATATAGGAAAGTTATCGATAACTTTAATTTTCCATAGAAAAGTTATCGATAACTTTACTTTTCTATAGAAAAGTTATCGATAACTTTAGTTTTTCATAGAAAAGTTATCGATAACTTTAGTTTTTCATAGAAAAGTTATCGATAACTTTAGTTTTTTATAGAAAAGTTATCGACAACTTGACTTTTATATAGAAAAGTTATCGATATCTTTTCTTTTATACAGAAAAGTTATCGATAATTTTACTTTTATAAATAAAAGTTATCGATATATTTACTTTTTATTAAAAAGTTATTAATAACTTTACTTTTCTATAGAAAAGTTGTCGAAAACTTTAATTTTCTAAATAGAAGTTATCGATAACTTTAATTTTTTATAGAAAAGTTATCGTCAACTTTACTTTTATATAGAAAAGTCATCGATAACTTTACTTTTTATTAAAAAGTTATTAATAACTTTACTTTTCTATAGAAAATTTGTCGAAAACTTTAATTTTCTAAATAGAAGTTATCGATAACATTACTTTTCTCTAGAAAAGTTATCGATAACTTTACTTTTCTATATAAAAGTTATCGATAACTTTACTTTTCTATAGACAAGTTATCGATAACATTACTTTTCTATAGAAAAGTTGTCGAAAACTTTAATTTTCTATAGAAAAGTTATCGATAACTTTACTTTTCTATAGAAAAGTTATCGATAACTTTAGTTTTCTATAGAAAAGTTATCGATAACTTTACTTTTCTATAGAAAAGTTATCGATAACTTTAGTATTTTATAGAAAAGTTATCGAAAACTTGACTTTTATATAGAAAAGTTATCGATATCTTTACTTGTATACAGAAAAGTTAACGATAACTTTACTTTTATACAGAAGAGTTATCGATAACTTAACTTTTCTATAGAAAAGTTGTCGAAAACTTTAATTTTCTAAAGAATAGTTAATTTTCTATAGAAAAGTTATCGATAAATTTTATCTTTTAAATAAAAGTTATCGATAACTTTAGTTTTTTATAGAAAATATATCGATAACTTTACTTTTCTATAGAGAAGCTATCAATAACTTACTTCTCTATAAAAAAGTTATCGATAATTTTACTTTTCTATAGAAAAGTTGTCGAAAACTTTTCTTTTTTCTAGACAAATTATCGATAACTTTACTATTTCTATAAAAAAGTTATCGATAACTTTACTTTTCTCTAGAATAGTTGTCGATAACTTAACTTTTCTAAAAAAAAGTATCGATAACTTTACCTTTCTCTAGAAAACTTATCGATAACTCCTTGTTTTTACAGTTATAGATGAATTTTCTCAGAAACATTTATAGTAGCATGTAACATTTCCACACATTCCTCCTGTACCCCACCTAAGATGCAGGATATAACATTTCTCCAAAAGCAATAAAACCTTTATGTCAAAAATTAATAATATTATGTATGTTATACTTAAAAGTTTTGTGTTGTTTTTTTTTTAGTATAAATATTAAATTGTTGTCTTTTCTAGTTGAATAAAAACTTAATTTTAAAAATAGTTTTGTAAAAATAAAAAAATATTTTTTATCGTATAGTGGTTAAAATTGTATGTATGTATAGGTATGTATTAATTAGTTTCTTTTTTTTTTCTTTTCAGGGAAATTATAGCATATAGAATGTAATTGATCCATTAAGTTCGCTTAAAATTTGTTTATGTCTTTTTTGTTTGCTTTGAATAGTTTTGTGTTTAAATTGTTTAAACATTGTTTGACTTACTTAACATTAGCTGTTGCTGAGGGTGTAGCCGATAAAGCCATTTTCGATAAGGTGGCTAAGGAACGTTTTTGAAAGGTTTGATTATGGGCGCTGCCATCATTGGTATCGGAAAATAATTTGCGAAAGCTAAAAACAAACAAAACAATACAATTATAAGAAATTTTATTGAAAATATTTTTAAATATCAACAAAAACTTACAATTTACGAATACCAGATTCATTAGATTTCTTCCAGGGAGCATCATCGGGTTCAAAGGGTAAAGGGCCTTGAACAGGAGCATCATGTTCAGGAGGTCTAAGGAAAAATCAATAAGCATAAAGTAAACCCAAAAAAAATCATTTAATATATTTCTCTTCAACTTACGTTCCATTATGTTCACCATTATCCTCATCTTCTCCACCTTCGGCACCCACACCATCATCATTGTCATCATCCTCATCTGAACTAGAATCATTGGCTGTTATTTCAGTTGGTTTTAAAGCTCTCAACTCTTCGTTTAAATTCTCAATTGTTGTTAGCAATTCATCACGTTCGTTAATCAGTTCTTTAAGCTCACGTGTGGTATAACGTGGACGATTTGGATCGTTGGGATCATTATCGTGTGACATGTACAAGTCCTCATTATCTTTTTCGGCCAAACCCAATCTTTTACGTAAACTGTTAATTTCGCGACACTGGTCTTGTAATTGTGCCAAAAAGTCGGCACGTTCTTCACACAAAGTTTTCACTTGTGTTTGTAGCATAGTGCAACGACGACGTGTATCACGTCCTGAAGATTTAAAACGGTCCATTTGTATGGTCATCTAAATAAAACAAATATAAATGTAAAGAGGAGAGAAAGTTAAAGCAAATTACTGTCACTGTGAAAGGGCAAGTAAAAATGTAACAACTAATTGTTTAATAAACGTGACCATAAAACTTTTTTTATGTTTTTCCCTAACACATCTCATTTAATGAAGCCATAAAAGAAATACTAAATGAGCCTTTAAAAAAAAGAGGAGATTTACTACTAATTTAAGGATAATTGAATAACTAGAGGAAATAAATAGAATGCATTGAAGCACGTTATACAATGGCTGTCGATAACTGTACTTTTCTATAAAACCTATCTTTTATGTATAAAAGTTATCGATAACTTTATTTTTCTATAGAAAAGTTATCGATAACTTTACTTTTCTATAGAAAAGTTATCGATAACTTTACCGTTCTATAGAAAAGTTATCGATAACTTCACTTTTCTATAGAAAAGTTATCGATAACTTTACCGTTCTATAGAAAAGTTATCGATAACTTCACTTTTCTATAGAAAAGTTATCGATAACTTCACTTTTCTATAGAAAAGTTATCGATAACTTCACTTTTCTATAGAAAAGTTATCGATAACTTTACTTTTCTATAGAAAAGTTATCAATAACTTTACTTTTCTATTGAAAAGTTATCAATAACTTTACTTTTCTATAGAAAAGTTATCGATAGCTTTACTTTTCTATAGAAAAGTTATCGATAACTTTACTTTTCTATAGAAAAGCTATCGATAACTTTACTTTTCTATAGAAAAGTTATCGATAACTTTACTTTTCTATACAAAAGTTATCGATAACTTTTCTTTTCTATAGAAAAGTTATCGATAACTTTACTTTTCTATAGAAAAGTTATCCATAACAATAACTTTCTAAAGAAAAAGTTATCGATAGCTTGAATTTTTCATATAAAAGTTATCGATAACTTTACCGTTCTATAGAAAAGTTATCGATAACTTTACCGTTCTATAGAAAAGTTATCGATAACTTTACCGTTCTATAGAAAAGTTATCGATAACTTTACCGTTCTATAGAAAAGTTATCGATAACTCCACTTTTCTATAGAAAAGTTATCGATAACTTTACTTTTCTATAGAAAAGTTATCGATAACTTTACTATTCTATAGAAAAGTTATCCATAACAATAATTTTCTAAAGAAAAAGTTATCGATAGCTTGAATTTTTTATATAAAAGTTATAGATAACTTTACTTTTCTATAGAAAAGTTATCGATAACTTTACTTTTCTACAGAAAAGTTATCGATAACTTTACTTTTCTATAGAAAAGTTATCGATAACTTTACTTCTAAATAAAATTACGAAAGATATTTCCCCCATACTTACATGTTCAATTTCCGTGTATTTGCTTTGCAATTCCCTTTCCTTTTCCTTCAGCTCATCTCGTTGTCTATAGATTTGTTCCTTGAGCCGCTGCAACACCTGCGTATCGCTCAAAGCACTGTGCAATTCATTGTTGGTTATGCTTATAATACTCTCTGTTAAACTGGCACCCAGGCCAGAAGACTGAGCCGAAGACGACTGCAAGTCCTGAGTTTGTTTCACCAATCTCTTATTTTCCTCCTGCAAAGAGGAGACCAAATCTGCCAAATCATTCGTTTCCGTACGCCACTGCTCCTCAATCATTTCCAGTTCTTTTTCAAAACGCCTACGAAACTCGGCCTTTTCCGATTTTTCACTCTCCAGCTGAGCGATTTTATCTTTTAGCTCTTGTATGGTGGCATTTTCTCGTTCATTTTTCGTAGCCAAAGCCTCAAGCAACTCCAAGGTATTAATGATTTTTGGCATAAGGCCGGTGGCAGCCTCGGTGCCAAAACGATCTATGATCTTTTCATATTCCTTGCCTATGTCGGAAGCCAAATCGTAAACATCTACCACACCAATATCATCAATTGCGTCCAACACCATTTCGCCCATTTCATTGAAATGAAAACCTGGCATACGGGTGGTGGTTTGGTTTGTAGTATGATCTAATCAACAGACCACTTAAAACAAGGCAACCCCCTTTCACTTGCTACGACTGATGATGATGCGGCCTTTAGTGGTTACACACAATCGTTTTTTTTTTTTTTTTTTGTTTGTATGGACAATCAATTGATAGTTATAATTTATTTAACACTTTTTATCTAAACACCAAATAGTCCCCTCCCTATTTATACGTTGTACGTACAATTTATGGCAGGTGCTGTATAAACGACTCCTACACAGCTTTTTTGTGTATAACGATAACGAGGAAAAATAAGAAAAACTAATTTTTTTTTGCACTTATTGCTGCTTCTTCTTGTACAAACACTTAACTTCTTTTCTAAAGAATTTTTCACTTTTTCGTTTTAGATTTATGTCGTAGTTTAAATTAAAGATTTCTTATAAAATTGACGGTTTGTTAAAGGTTGGAATTGTTGAGAGAGCACCTTTTTAATAAAAATTTATTTAAAAACTATTTATAAAAGGAAAATTTTGCACAATTACAAAACTTTTCTTTTGCAAGTGTGTTTTCACAAGCGATGCAAGAAAAATTATAATAATGATTAATGGAAAATGGCATTTAAAGAGAAAAATGGAGGATATAAGAAGAGAAAGAATGGAAGAGAGCAGAAAAAAGAGAAAATGAAACAGATGTTTCAAGGCGAATTCATACAAGGTGGTGGCAGTTCTACAAAACAACAATTGGTCTTAACAAATGTCAAAAAAACTAAAATTAAAAATTAAACAAATATGTATTAAAACTTAATATTGTGTAGATAATTGAATAGTGAGGGCTTTAGTTATTTATGTAAAATATAAATATTTTGTTAATAAGCTTAGAATATGTAGATATTTAAATATAAACAATAGCTTTGACAACTGTTAGAACCAAAAAGAGAAGAAAAAAAAGTAATCAGCTGTTTGACTGACTCCACCTTGTATAAATTCGCCTTGGTTTCTACGTGACATTTACTAACGGTGTTGTCAACTTGTTGATGTTAAAAGTCTTGTATGAAAAATACTTATTTTGCACAGAACGCTTAAAAATATTTCCAATGTTCTAAAAATGTTTTAAATATTTCAATAATATAAATACATAATCTTATTATACAGATTAATTCATACAAGCATTTATAAAATGTACTAATAATCGTCGAAAGTATTATTCAAATATTTCAAACTATACTTAGGGCCATTATTACAACTTGCCTTTAAGCTTTCAAAAGCTACACGTTCAATATTTATTGAGATATTTGTACCGCGATTTGGATTTCAGAATATTAGGCTATTCTGCGATCCATCAATATTACATCTACACGTTCAATAAAAATCGCGATACTGGATCCAATATATATTGAAGATATAGCAGTGCCCTATGGCCAACATTTTGAATCTCAAAAAATTTAATAAGACTTAGTATTGGTCTTTGCTTAAAAATAATAGATTATTAAATAAACAAATTATTTTTGTAATATAAAAAAAGTAGTACAATTAACAAATAAACCAAGTTGTTATTGCATTTGTTTAGTAAACAACAGGAGGCTGCATTTTTTAGTACTTTTTTTGTAGAGTACTTCAATAAACAACGCTGTGTTTTTCTAATAGTGTAGGAAAAAAAATATTTTTTTGTGTAATTACATTGCAATTGTGCATAATTTCTAAAAATAATTTATAATTACCAGACAAATTACAAATATATTATAAACAATTTGAAGTGTAATATTTTTCAAATAAATTTAAACTATTGGATTTAAAAACCATGCTTTGATAGTGATAAAGCACAACAAAACAAAAAACAGTTGTGTATAAAGTGCGAACAAAAACAAATTTCATTGTTTTCAAGACATGAATTAAACAAAAAGACCCCTGCCAAGAAACTCTCCTAGAAGTACTGCCAAAACTAACAAACTAAACGAGTTTATGAAAAGCTTAAGATTCTAAAGGATTGTGTTAATATAATTTGCTAAATATTTAACTAAATTTACTTTGAAATGCTTAAAATCGATAATAACTTGGATGGCAGCCCAGCCATAATGGAGCCTTATGATTCGTTGACCTTCTACAAGGTAAGCTGGAATTACTATACGTCGTTGGTAAAGTTTATAGGCGTGTATGCCAGTGTATGAGTTTTACAACACATATATTTATTGTATTATTACAATTTGATTTTATTTGTTTAAAATTGCGTTTTATTAATAGTTTTATTTTTGTTGTATTGCTATGTGTTCTTTGTGCTGTAAGCTGGACATACGTTTCTAGCAATGTCGACTGATAAGCTAAACTTTCCTACGTATGTTGTTTTGCAGAATGATAAGCAGTGGAGGCAAAATCGTTATCATTTACTTATTATTAAATTAAAACTGAAGGCTGCATTTCTCTTATCATTTTTAAAGACAAGGAGGCACGCCTAAATCCCGTAGGAGAAATATTAAGTATTTCCAATTCAAATCATTATATGTAGACAAATTTTATGAAATTGGTGATTTCGCCTTAAAAGTAAATAAACGTTATGCTAATTAAAGCTTATTTAAATATTCAAAAATTGCTTGTTTCATCGTTTATAACAGGTTTAAAAAAAGTAAGATTTTTTGAAAATATGAACTTCTTTAGGACCAGTTGAAATGAAATTCATTTAAAATTACACCAATTCCCCAGTTTGCGTTGCTTCGAAGTTACGTGTTTTCAAAATGTCTGTGATTTCGAAGTTGCTTCATTAATATGAAAATATTTGTACAAAGCTAAAACAAAAAAAGGGGATTTCCCGTTTAAGTCTAATGCTTCAGTTTGCGACGTTTCGATTTGTATCGCGTTTCTCCAATTAGCGACGCAAACCGGGGTATTGGTGTACTTACAATAATAAACAATTAAGATTTTAATATTGTTGCTAATTTAAATGAAATTTTACTTTTATAGCCAGGTCCTACTGTAATTTAACTTTTCAAAACTGTTTTTCAATATCATTTTCACTTTACATGATTTCACTTCTGCTTGCAAATTGTTTATGCATTTGCATTTGGTTTAAATTTGAGTATTTTTTACTTTATAATATAGGTACCTACAATTGAACAGATATCTCAACAAAAATATGTGTTTTTTTATCTTATTGCGCATTCAGGTTAGCACCGGCACATGAACATTTACTCCTCCCTGCCTATTTTCCAACATGTGGCAGCAAAAAGAGCATTGACTTGTCATTGTGATAGCTTTTATTTTTACATTTTAATATATATTAATTATAATTATTTATGAAAAAAAAACTGTGCATGTAAAATATCTTTGTAGTAAAAGTAATTACACGATTAGCAATGAAGCTCTCTAGTGAAATAAAAGGGTTTTTAGAGATAAACATTCTTTTGTTTGATTGTAGCTCACAATTGTGTGGTATTTTCCAGTCGTAGTCCGTTTTCAGTATTGTTTTTTACAGTTTGTTTATTATTTATTACATTTTATATTTTCACTATTCTATTTTGTGCGGTAATTCTGTTTATTTAAAAACACAAACACCAGATTTCTTTCATATTTTTAAATAACAGAAAATAACACAAACAATATATGTTTTTATTAGAGAAGAGAACAGAATTTTCTTAACAGTCTTCAAGTTTGTGTCATTGCGAATGTGCGCATTTAATAACAAAGAAACTTAAAATATAATACAAAATACCCACAACAACACAAACACAAAAAAACTCTTTTTTCAACGGCACCTCAACTGGTTGTTTGCTGTATTACTCACTCAACTTTTTGTTTTATTGTGAAATTTCTTTTATATTTATCAACTAAATGTTATAGAAAACAAGTTAATGTTTTTTTTATAATTAAAAATAAGTTTTAAATACCTTACAACTTAAGGAAATAACGATAGATGGCGTTCATGCAACCCATCTCTGAGGTTAGTTTTATAAGAGAGAGAGGGAGAGTGTGTGTTAAAAGAATTGTAAAAAGTTAACAACAGATGATCGTGAGATTAAAGTATTCTATTGAAGAAAAAGTTAATAAATACAGTAATAAAAAAACTTCGTTCATAATTACTGCCCCTTCAAAAGGGGTTTTACCCTTCCAAAACTTTGTATTATCAAAATTAAATTGATTGTGACAAAGTATTTTTGTTTGCAAATATACCTTTTTAACTATGTTCAACAATTTGTCTGGTTTTTCAAGATTTTGGAACATGAAATGTTTACAGAAAAATTAATAAGTAAGCATGTTTGTATACAGCTTTAAAAGTTAGTTACAAAAATATAATATTTGAGCCATGTTCGAAAATTCGAAATTAAGTTCGAATTTCTAAAAACTGTCATTAAATTTTCCATTATTTCTCTACAATATAAAAATGATGAAAATGTTAATGTTTTATATTAATTTCACAGGTTTTTTGTTCTACAATATTTCAAATTTGTCAAACAGTGTAATTAAATCTTTCTAAGCACTTATTTTTAACTCCATTATTTTTGCATTCCAGGAAGAAGCTTTAAAACCCGATGTTGTCAGCGATGCCGATTTCAAATCTATCACAATTACTTCTTCGGACTATGATGTTCTCGATCATTCGACAGAGCGTTCGTTTCTGCTAATGGATGCCAATGAAAAGCTACATATCAATACGCCCGAATTATTTTGTAAAAAACTTAAATGTCCCAATACGGCTAAAATTAAAGTGGTAACCATATTTGGCAATACGGGTGATGGTAAATCGCATACCATGAATCATGCATTCTTCAAGGGGGAGGAAGTTTTTAAAACATCCCCCGAACAGAATTCCTGTACATTGGGGGTGTATGCTGCTATGCAGCCCGAAGTGGGAGTTTTATGTTTGGACACAGAGGGTTTACTCTCCACGTCCTCGCAAAGCAATAGACGCACGCGTATGTTACTTAAGGTAACCCACATATTTAAACAAAATCTGTGAAAGTTTATATAAAAAAATAATAAAATTTTTTTTATAACAGATTTTAGCCATATCAGATATAGTTATATATCGTACCAGATCGGAGCGTTTACACAGTGATATGTATGAGTTTTTGGGCACCGCTTCTAAAGCATTTTGTTTGCATTTTTCACATGCCTTGCAGTCGCTATCCATGCAGGGTTCGGCCAATTTAGGGCCAGCTGTAATAGTGTTTCATGAAACCAGACACACCAAACCTTTGCAAAATTGTAAGTACCAGCATAATTAATATAAAATCATTTTATTATTAATCTATGATTTCAATACTTCTAGCCGTTGAAGAAAGTGCCGAGGAGAAAATGCGCGAAAGTTTTGCCCGCTTAAATTACGATATCAAGGCTTTCAGTTCATTACGCTATGTGGGTATACAAACCTCTTCGACCGGCTCCACGGACTATAGTAAATTGATATTTGCTTTACGTTGTGATTTAGAAAATACCACAGTTCGATCTCCCCGACCGCCTAGTGTTATATTCAAGGCCATGCATGCCTTAAATAAAAAGTTCTCCGGCGAAATTTCGGAAAAATCTATAAACCCCTTTCCGGAACAGTATTTCACTTGCCCCATACTGTGTGCCTCCTGTAATAGACGCTGCCAACGTTCCATGGGCCACGAAAGCGAAGCACATCTCAATTCCCATCCCTGCCAGCATCAACATCAATTCGAAAACAAGGTGGAACTATGTAAATCATGCTACAATAACGGTCGTGAGGTTATTGTTTCACGCATTGATGGCTGGACTCATTGTTCCATAAATTGTCCGCATTGTGGTGAAATAGCACGTACATTTAAATATTGGAATGGCACTCAGGATTGTGAGGCTATACGTTCGCAAACTGTTCATGTATGGAAGGATAGCAATTTGTTGGCCAAAGGTCCCACACATTCGGGACAAATGGTTTTGGATAAGGTGTCGTATGTATGTGAAGCTTTTACAAATTTTTCGTCACAACCCACGGGTGCGCTGAAGGAATGGTGTGCCGACAAGGTGGCACCGAAGTATTGGAAGCCAAATAATGAAATTACGGTAAGTAAAGCAATGAAAATGACATAAAGTAAAACTTCAAAAAATCGGGGAATTGAAACTCGAAATAAATTTCGAATTTTCAAACATAAATTTTCAAACATTTTTGTAAACTACAGTGGTTTCTTGATTTAAAAAAAGATAAAATTTAAAATTTTTCTCGGAAAATTCTATGTTCGAATGTCGAAAAACCCTTCGAAATGTTGTTGAACACTAAAAAGTTCTATATTTTTAAATTGTTGAGAAATAATGGAACATTTTTTAATGTCTTTTAGAATTTCGAAATTAATTTCGAACATGGCTCAAAAAGTGTATTTTTGTAACTTATTCTTAAAGCTTTATACAAAAATGCTAAAATTTTAAATTTTTCTGTAAAAATTTCATGTTCGAAAGTCAAAAAACCCATTAAAATTTTGTTGCACAAGACAAATTTTATTATCTTTATATTGTATAGCAAGAATGGAGCGTTTTGTATGGGTTTTTAGAATTTCGAAATTAATTTTGAATTTTCGAACATGGCTCAAAAAGTATATTTTTGTAACTTTCTCTTAGAGCTTTATACAAAAAAGCAAACAATTTTAATTTTTCTGTAAAAATTTCATGTTCGAAAAACAAAAAACCCATGAAAATGTTATTGAACACTAAAAATGTCTATATTTTTAAATTGTAGAGCAATACTGAAAGATTTAGTAATGTTTTTTTAGAATTTCGAAATGAATATCGAATTTTCGAACATTATTTAAATAAAACATAAACCCTTTTGTAATTCATTTCTCTAAATTTTCCCCAGCTCTGCTTTTCTTGCAAGAAAAACTTTGAAAAGACTGGCTTGCGTAAACATCATTGCCGCGGCTGTGGCGAAGGTTTCTGTGACGCCTGCAGCCAATACCGAATGCCAGTACCTGCACGTAAATGGTTTGATTATGTGAGAGTTTGCAGTGATTGTCGCCAGCAATTATTAGTACATCCAGACAATATGCCAGGTATAACCGCAGTTGATTTAAATAAAAATAATAATAATGTTGACTTTTGAATCTATATAATGTATAGCATGTGACCCACAAACTAATGATAATAATCATAACTCTCCAAATCATTCAGCAGGAATAATGGCGACGACTTCAGCAACAGGCATTAGTGTAGAAGAAGATGTTACGGTACGCAAATGTGGTGAGACCCTATATAATACGGTCAGTAAAGTTGCTACGGCGGCCATAGAATGTACCAAAGGTTAGTTCAGTTACATATGTATATGTATTATATAATAAACATAACGTTATAAATTTATATAGTAGTTTATTTGGAAGCCTTATTTTTCAAAAATTGATTATGTTTATATCTTGTTTAATTTAGAAATTATTAAAGATACTGCAAGACCCGACTACTGGGTACCAGATGCTGAAGCTGTACGCTGTCACATTTGCAAAATGCAATTTGGCACTGCCGAGGAATTGGCGCTGGCTCACGTCTCCAGCGACTCGCCCCAAAGTCCTCAGAAAGCATTTAAAGGTGGTGATTGTAAACGTCATCATTGTCGCAAATGCGGCCAGGGTGTATGTGCTGAGTGCTCGAAAACCCGTAGACCCGTACCTGATCGTGGTTGGCTAGATGATGTACGTGTATGTGATGAATGCGTGAATGATATGTCGTCTGCGGCTGCGCCCTCGTCGTCCTCACCTAACGGCAATCCTCATCAAAACTCGACGAAATCCCCTTTAGATGATCCAAAAACCAAAGTTGAATAATTTCATTTGTTTCGATTGTTTAAGATAATTTAGAGATTATGTACTCTACAGTCTTGTGTTTTATAGTTTTTTTGCAACGTCTTCTTCTTGTGATATTGAATACCATTATTATATGTATGTATGTTAAAAAAATCATATATAGTATATATATAATATAAAAGGTTAGTAAAAAAATATGTGTTGTTGAATTTAACAGAAAAAAAAAAAGAATATTTGTAAACATTATTATTTTTTTTTTTTTATTTGTACATATCATTCTTCAATTTAGAGTTTTAAAACCAATTGTATTTGTACTATTTTTTTTTTTTTTTTTTGTTTTTGTTTTTTGTAAGAAAAAGTTTTGCAAGGCATTTCAGTAGAGTATGTATCAAATCAGCTGGCATCGTTCATCATAATGTGGCCTTTCCTTGAGATATTTACTATTTTTAAAAATGCTCATTAATTTTGGTTCTCAATAAATCAAATTTTTTTAGAAAAAAAAATAGTAGAAAAATTTAAGCCATATTGAGGTGCTGCTTTATAGTTATACAGAAAAAAAAAAAACAAAAACTAAAGATCCTGGGGTGTTGTGGGTAAAAAAGAAGCGTTAATATGCTTTGATTTAAGGAAAATGTATTACGATAAGAAAATAGCCATATACCAAGTTTGTTGATCACATGAGAGAGTTTTGTTCATTTGTTTCATTGTTTTTGGATTTTCTCATTTATGATGATAAAACAAATGATTTTTTTTTATTGAATACACAAACACACAAAAAGAAAACGTAATAAGCTTTACAAAAACTTAAAAATGATTTATACGTAAATATGTATGTAGTAAAATGTTTTTAAACTAAAAACTTAAAAAAGCACCACTGAGTGCCAAAGTCAGTGTTTTTTAAGCGATAAAATACAAAAGTAATTTAGTTGAAAAGGGGAGTTAATTTGTGACAGTTATATTGAGTCTTTAAGTAAGTTAAACTTACTGAACCAGTTCTCAATATTTTACAAAGCTTTGGTACACATATGCAACAACTAATTAAAAAAAAAAAACTTTCACAATAAAAAATTAACTATTAACTATTTCAAAAGTATTCGAAGAAGCTTATTTCCAAATAAAAAGTGTTTAAAAAAACATTTTTTAACACAGATCTTTTAAAAATAACTTTCTAAAAGCTTTTTAACAAACATGTTTCACAAAAATTTCATCCTAAGCTTTTGTAAAACAATTTAAAAAAAAAGCTTTTTTTAAATTTACTAAAATCTTTCAAAAAAGCTTATTTTAAAAAAGTTATTTAGTTTTTTTTATCTTAAAAAAGAGCTTTTCTCACAATTTTTCATTGAGCAGCTATTTTTACAAAAAAAAAAAAAAGTTTTTTATAACAATACTAGTTTTAAGCTTTATTAATAAAAGAGCTCACTAATTAATTTTATAATTAAAAAAAATAATTAAAAAACTATTCAAAAGGCTGTTTGCAATAAAAAAAAATACAAAAACATTTTATCGAAAAGCTTTTTTTACAAAAAAAAAATAAAAAAAAATTAAATAATAACTTTCAAGAAAGCTTACTTTATAAAAAATAGCTGTTTTAAAACTTTTTAAAAATAAACTTTTTTACAAAATATTTTTAAAGCTTTTTTACCAAAAAGTTCTTTCATAAAAAGAGACAAAAAAAAGCTTTCTTTAGAAAAAATTGTATGTAAAAAACTTTATAAAAACTATTTTTTCCAAAAACTTTAAAACTAATTAAAAAAGAAAAAAAAAAAAACAGTTTTTCAAAATTAAAAAAAAAAAAATGTTAAGCTTTCGCAAAAAGTTTTTTTTTCAACTTTACTTTCAAAAAACGTCTTTCATTAAAAAACAAAATATCTGTTTTACCAAAATTGTTTACAAAAATTTGTGCTAAGCTTTCTTGATAAAACTATAAAAAGCTTTTTAACAAAAAAAAAAAAAACGTCGTCCTTTTTTTATTAAAGAAAAAACAGTTTTCACCAAATAAGCTTATTCACAAAAAGGCTTCATAAAAAAGCTTTTAATAATAAGCTTTTTTACAAAATATTTTTTAAGTTTTTTTTACTAACAAATCAATTTTTTTATTCAAAAATGCTTCATTCTTATTTTTTTTTTTTTAAATAACTTAATAAAATAAAACTTAAAAAAAATAAAATAAAAAAATTACGTTTTTTACAAAAAAGTTTATCAATGAAGATTTTTGAATGAAAAAGCTTTTATGAATTAAACTTTTAATAAAAAAAAATGTTCGTTAAAAACGAATAAAACCTATTTTATCAAACAATTTTTTAAATAAAAAGAATTTTTTGCAAAAAGTTTTTTTTTAAAAGCTTTTTTAAATAACAAGAATTTTTTGCAAAAAGTATTTTTTTTTTCAAAAAGCTTTTTTCATTAAAAACAAGCTAAAAATCTGTTTTATCACAATGATTTAGAAACTAATATAAATATCTTATAAAATGTTGTTTTAAGCTTTTTTAATAAAAGTACATTAAAAAAAGCTTTTTGACAAAACAAATTTCTTCGCTAAAGTTTTTTAAAAAAATCTATATTCCAAAAAAGATTCCATGTTTTTTCACAAAAAAAATTATTTAAAAATAAAATTTTAGCAAAAAACATCAAAGAATTCGGCTGTGTGAAAAATTTGTTGGTGAAGAAAAAGCTTTTTTCTAAAAAAAAAAAATACTCTTTAAACTTTAAAATTGGACGTTACAATAACACTTATTTTCGTTAAAAAACTGTTTCTACCAAAAAAAGATTGTAAAAAATATTTTTTTTTTAAGTTTTAAAAAGCTTTGTTCCTAAAAAAAGTTTTGTTTTTTGCCAAAAATGTCTTTAACATTAAAATATTTGCATTATGTATTATTAAATAAAAAAAAATATTTTTGAACTTGAAGCTGAAGCCGATATATAGTAAAATATGAGTTAAATTTCTTTAACACCCCCTTCAAAAAAACTGAATTACTTTTGTTTTTTTGTCGTGGTAAAACAAAATTTGTCAAGTATATGATGTCAATACTTAAACTAAGATGATATAAAGAAACGTAATCATAATAATAATAAGTAATAATATATAATATATACATTATGTTAAAATATGAATAAAATATGTATGTATATGTATTTTATAAGCTTACAGCACTGATCCCTGATTTGTTAAATCCTGTAAATATGATTCCACAAAACGTACAACTTTAGGTCGCAAACGAAAGGTACATTTAAACACCACCACAGTGTCGGTAATGGCCTTTAAGGGCTCTGCAAACACATTTGCTTCATTCTTCTCAAAGATTTCCACATCAGATGAGGATATAGCAACACTAACGCTGCCCGATGATGATGATGACGACGGGGAGTTCTGACCATCATCGTCTTTAGCTAGACATTGTGTGGTTAGACAAGAAGTGATCAATTTAAATATATCCAAGATATAAGTATCATCCATTCTGTAATTTAGTAAAAGATCGGCCGTGTGTTGTAAAAACAAACGTTGAGCCATGGTGGAAACAACACTTTCTGTACGAATTGGAATTTTTAAAACACTAACTAAAGGATTATTACTTAAACTATCAGACAAACCCAATTCAATGTCATCGGGTAGACAATGTAAAACTATTTTAGCGGTAAAGTCACGTATATCAAAATCATCGTCCATCAACAGATTCAGCATTAGCCGTATGAAGGAGCGCACAAAATTGATACGTTTCTTTTCCAACGATTTCGGATAGTGCACAGCTATGTACACCAACAGGGTGGCGGCCTTAAACCTAGTTTATGATATAAATAAATTAATGATAGAAAAGAGTTTGGGGGGGGGGGAAACGAGCTCACTAACCTTAAACAATCCGGTTGCCAGGGTTGTGATATTTCCGTTAAATACTCCAGACACAATTGCGCACATTTATACTCTACACCTTGACTTTGTACTATACGTTCCACACACAGCATCATGGGTGATTTAACATCGCCAGGATGTTTTTTTGACTCTCTTAGTAAACTGGTTAAAGTAAAATCAAAATTACTTAATAAACTCATGACGGCATAGGATTTCATGGCCGCCTCGGGATAATACAGAGGTAATTTAACCACTTCCTTGAGGGTTAAATGTAAAGCCTTGCTCTCTTTTAGTTCGGTGGCCAATTCGCTCATAGTCTCATCATTTAATATTCTAACAAATTGATATTCATGAGGCATTATTTCAAATTCCTGTAAAATTTCATTATTTTCATAATCCTCCGGTAATATTTTCACAACGGGCCCTTCATCTAACAACTCCTTTGTTCTAGCAGCAGCAGCAGCTGAAGTTGAGGCGACGTTTTCAGAGGCCGGATTAGTTTCATAAAATGTTTTTGCTTTCAATAGTAAAAGTAACATTATATTAAGGCAGGTCTCAGCTTGTTCTAAAGGCATATTGGTTATAGGAGGACTTAATGTATAATCGGATAGAGCACCATAAGGTAAAGTTAAACGCATGATATGCAAATTGTATAGGAAATTCGATTTGTATAAAACGGGATAATAAAAGGCCATATTTGGATCACATAAGGTCGTTAAAGTAGAGAAATATAAGAGTTGTTGTACAACAGCAGGACCAAAATTAAGGGTAGATAAACTAAAATAACAATAAATTTACAAAATATAAATACATAAATTTAAAATGTGCATTATATATGCATGTTTGTTTGCAGCAAATCTACCAACCTGTTTAAAATTTCAATATAAATGTCTAGCATTACTTTTAAAATTACGGCGTTTTTCAATTTTGTACGTTCGTGCACACTAACTATGGAGCAAGTGATATCGGCAATCAAGTCATCAGTCAAAAAGGTTTTATGATATTTTACTAAATACAATATCTACATAAAAATAATAACAATAAATAGATAAATGTATTAAAATAGGTTAATAAATATAGTAAATCTTTAAAAGACCACCAGTTATGGTAAAAAAAATCAGTTCGAAGGACCATTTTACTATTAGTTAGAATCAAATTTAATTTGCGGGTGTTTGCTTATATCTCAGATATTTGTGGGCCGATTTTCTCGATTTTAAATAGCAGTGTAAGTTAGTCTATGTCGAATATATTGATGTATCAATCATGTATCTTGGTCTCATGAAAGGCCCTAACTCGCATTTTTTCAAAATTGAGTCTTTTAGTGATTTCAATACATTTCACACAAATACACCTCGTCTAGACTACAGTCTAGTCTGGTCTAGTCTCTAGTTTAGTGTCTAGTCTAGTTTCTAGTCTAGAATCTAGTTTAGTCTCTAGTCTAATCTCTTGTCTAGTCTATAGTCTAGTTTCTAGTCTGGTCTCTAGTCAAGTCTGGTCTCTAGTCTAGTCTGGTCTCTAGTCTAGTCTGGTCTCTAGTCTAGTTTCTAGTCTAGTCTCTAGTTTGGTCTCTAGTCTAGTCTCTACTCTAGTCAAGTATAGTCTATAGTTTAGTCTAGTGTAGTCTAGTCAAGTCTAGTCTCTAGTCTGTGGTCTAGTCTAGTCTGGTCTCTAGTCTCTAGTCTAGTATCTAGTCTAGTCTGGTCTCTAGTCTGGTTTCTAGTCTGGTCTGGGCTCTAGTCTAGTCTTTAGTCTAGTATCTAGTCTAGTCTCTAGTATCTAGTCTAGTCTCTAGTCTAGTTTAGTATCTAGTCTAGTCTCAAGTCTAGTCTCTAGTATAGTTTCTAGTCTAGTATTTAGTTTAGTCTCTAGTATAGTGTCTAGTCTAAGTAGTATAGTCTCTAGTCTATTCTCTAGCCTAGTCTCTAGCCTAGTCTCTAGTCTAGTCAGGTCTCCAGTCTAGTCTTTTTCATCACAATTTTTTTTTTTAACAAAAACCGATTACCTCGGTTTTTTCACATAATTTTCACCGAATTTTTTTCCCAAACATTTTTTGTGAAGATTGTTGTATGTATCTTCATCACTAAACAATACCACAACAATTTATATGGTCCTTCGGACCTCAAATTCAATTGAATTCCTTTTAAAACTTTTAGTGGTGAAATTTTACAAACAAATTCACTAAAACAAAATTCAAACTCACCTGCAGTAGATTGCCATGTAAAGTATTTGATTTAAATTCGTAAACACCATCAGCCATTAGCTACAAAACAAAGTAAGTACACTTTAATGAAAAATTCTTTATCACAAAATTGCTCACTTAAAATACTTACCACCATCTCTGCACATTTGTTTAAGATCATGTTAATCACTTCATCTTTACTTATCAAAGCCACTATGGCCTTGGCAGCCAAGTACCTAGTTGGCATTTCCTGGCAACCACCACATTTGGAGATATAGGGTATGAATTCGGATAATTTCAAATTAGATTCGGTGCCCTCCAAAGCCGAGGGATATAAACGACTTAGTATTAGCAACAGAGGCTGTAATTTATGGGCCGTTTGTTGCTGTTGTATTAGTTCACTAGCCTTTTGTAGTTGTTCCAAAAAGAAATCATACAACTTGGGATAACGCAAAAAGAACACCCGTCCAGTCATTCGATTGCGTATGTTTAGATTATCGGAATCCTTGGTTCTTTGCACACCGAAAATGCGCGTTATTAAGGAGGCAAACAGTAGAGTGGCTGAATTTTTCTCCGACCAATTGTTGGCATCATAACTGCGTATGGCGGCCATAACACCCTCAGACACAAACTCACCCACCGCCTCATTTAGGTCAGTGCATCTAAATAAGGCTCTTAGTATATTTAAGGCATGAGTGCGAGACTCGGTACTTTTGTCACTGGCCGAGCAGAGTTGCAGTAAATGGGACATGCAATAGTACAAAGACTTTGTAGAGCCCACTTGCAGTTCGGAGGTGATAAGGGCCTGCACCATAAACGGTACTCCTGCACTGCGGCGTGTGGCACAGATTTTCTCATTGTTGAGATCATCTTTGGAAATTAATGTTATCAAGTCTCTTAGCCATATCATGGGCAAAACATTCAAATCATTTGCTTCAACGGTCCACAAACGGCAGCATAATTTTGAAAAGCCCACATAAGCTTGTTCAAATGCTCCCCTATGTTTCACCTCGGAAAGTAAAAGTTTGAAATGTTCACCAATTTCCAGTATTTGTTCTTTGGTAATGAGAAAATGTTCGGTTAGTTTACTGTATTGTATGGGAGAACAGATGACAATTTCGCCCAGTATTAAGGATACATCTTTGACAGTACGCCAGGCACATAATAAAACCATTTGGGGAGTGGTTTTAACCGCATGCATATCAATTTTACGCAGTTTGGTGGTTAAAATCTTGCAAGGTGAAGTGGATTTCTTTTCGGGACTCTATGTTAAATAAAGTTAAGTAAATATTTGAATTATAATTTTGATCCCCATATTGATAATTTTTAAATTTACCAAGTAATATGAAGCAATTGATAAATTTATTATGAATAAAGCTTTAAACTGTGTAATTAAAATACCTGTTTAGTTTGCAGTTCCTTAGGTAGCTCGCTAAAATCATTTGGTAAATGACCCTCGGGCGAGGAACTATTGACAATGGGAGAAACTACATTGGTTAAATCTTTGCACAGCACTATTAGCTCGGCTATTAGTATGCGCCATGTTATTTCCTGACTTAGATAAGCGAAATCCAAACGTTTCAGCAAATGTTTTAGAGCAAATAATAAACCATATAAAGGATTTAGTTTGGCAGCTTCCAGCAGAGATTGTTTAGCCATTTTTAAGCCCTGCTTTAGCTCCGCTAAAAGCCATTTCAAAGCAGCATATATGCAAGTGGCGTAATTAGGTAAATCATAATCACCAAATATGGCGGGTGAACATTTATTGCACAAAAATTCCAGTTGATAGGAGCCCGTCATCGAATCCATGGGTTTTATGGAGGTCAAAAGAGTTTGTAATTCCAGCAGATTGATATTCAAATTATAATGTTCTATGAGACTTAGTTCGCTATTGTCCTCCAACAGTTTAAGCATGTTGACCGCTAAATCCTTATTCGACTCATATCCATCACCCAAAGTGGACACTAAAGTCGGCACCGTTGATTTAGGCAGCAGTGTTAGTAATTTTAAATTACAATTAATGCCTATGATCAAACATTGATTAAGCAATTGCAGTGATATTGATCTGCGGCTAAAGTTGGCTCCCTCAAACAGATTTTCCACTAAAATACGCATAAAATCTTGCAAAAACTTCAATTCCAGCGGCTGGTTTTGTACCAGTTTAGGTGGTTGTTTGCCTTTTAGTAACTTCACCAAATTCAATTCACATCTCACCAGAGCTTTGCTCAACAAAGCTAAACTCTTTTGTCGTGTGGCCGGACTCTGGCAATTTGTATTGTATTCCAAATAGGTTAACAAATGCTTACAGTCGAGCAGTGTTAGGGGCTCGGTGGTCTTGTGTGTCTCCACCAGCAGACGTAAAGCCATTATTCGAGTTTCGTCCTCATTGGAGAGTATGGATAATTGTAAATTTTTCGAGAATTGTTGCATGATTTCTTGAAAATTATCTATTTTTATACCTGATTTTCGCACAGCCCATAGAGCCGAAAGTTTTGTGCTAACGGGGATTTTAGGTTTATCCTCGCAATTAATTATAGTTTGTACTACTCTACAGTCACATTTAACAGCTTTGACGATTAGCACCTCAATGTCCGCTAAACGTGCGTCCTGCATGGCCGCTATGTTCAATAGATAATTGATCCATAGTTTAACCCAACTTGCGAAAGGCAACTCTTTGTGATGGGATATCATAAGGGCTGAAAGAAGAGAGGATTTTATTAAAGGAAAACAATTTGTTGAAAAAAAAAAAACAACGGAATGATAAATTTCATTAAACTATATACTTACTTTCAAATAAATTATTTACAATAAAATCTTTGCCCAAATTATTGGCAAATAGATGCGAAAATAAATCCAAGCAATTCTTTATAATCTCATCAGCTCCCAAAATAGAGGCAGCCTGTTGCAATACCACACATTTCATGGACAACGACAAACGATCCGAATTGCAGGCATCATAGATTTTCTGTAGTAAAAAATCAAATTGCACCTTTTTCGAGCAAGCCACTATGTTGCGCATCAAATCCCTGCAAATATGTCTCACACTATCCATATGATGTTCCAAATAGGCCACCGTAAATATCAATAGCTTGCGTAATATTAATTTAATATCATCCAATGTTTGGGGCGACTTTAAGGCATATGTGTAGGTAAGTTTTGAGATTTGATATAAGGCTCGGGTGGCACACAGCAAAATGTTGTGCACCGTGGCATTAGCATTGGCTATTTCATCGATTTTACCACAAATATCACGTATATCGGCTGAGTATTGTTGGAAATCATGTTGATCGCAGGTGTTAATAACGCCCACACACATGGCAATTTCATTGGGATTTTTTATGTCCTTGACATAGGCCACAAATGCATCGTACTCATCAAACAGTTTAGCTATATAAGCCATTAAGATGCCAGCATTTGTGCGCGGATCCATGGGTATATCGCTGTCCGAGATAATCTCTTTGCAGTTAGTGTTCAATTGTTTTATTTGATCCGTGTGTGTAGATTTCATGACTTTGCCAAATTCCTGCACACAATTGAGTAGGAAACGTATGGAATTGTGCACATACATATAGTATTCATTGCGTACGGAAGGAGAACTTAAAACTCTAAACGGTACAATGCATAAACATAAATAAATATCAAATACAATGAATGTATATATCTTTACTTACCCCAATTCGGTAACATATCTATTGACCGATGAACAGGCATAAGGAAATACTATATTAATACAATTCTCCAAGGCTTTAAGGCCACATTCGAAATTTTCAAAACAGCCAGAGAGTGAGGCAATAGTGATATTCCAATTAACACTTTCAGTGTAAGTTTTACCCTCCTCCACAAGTTTTTGTAAGCTTTTTTCTAATGCTTTAACTATAGATGATTCATCCACGTCACCAGTACCCAATTTAGCAGCAGTTATTAAAAGTCTACAGAAACCAACACAAAACACACATGTTTCTTCCTTAATGTTTCAATAAACTTATTATTTCATAGCATTGAGAGACAATGTCCCCATTTTACTTACTTTAAAATTTGATTTCTGACGGGGTGTTTGAGGGGACTTGCAAAATATATATCACATAAAAACTGTAAAGCCTTTTCATCTGTTCCTAGATTTTTGAATGTCTAAATGATATTTTCCACTACAATATTGTTTTCCATTTCATCTAACTTTCCATACTTACATTCTTAACACACATCACCTGATCCGGCACAGTTTTAGCACTTTTCATTTCCAAACAATAGGACTCCTCAACTTTATTAAAGCAAATCAAAAGTATGTTAATTTTTATTTTAAAACTATCAATTAAATGTTTGTCTTACACAATTCATATTGTTTGGGTAAAGTGACCAAGGCAGCTCGCATTTCAGCATTTTTTCTGATTGTTTCCCCCGGCTTGACGGTGGAAACACGTAAATTTAATGCATTCATTGGTGTTTTGTTGTGGGTTTGTTATAAAATTTCGTTGTTTTTTGGTATTTATCTTAAAATTTTTACATTAATTTTTTGATTTTGTGAAAGTTTTGTCCTTTTAGTCTTTTCTGTTTTTGCTGGGGAGTATTTTTTTCAGACCGACACGCGCACACACCTCGTTTTTTGTTGATCCACCAACAACAACAGTAGGTTTAGGCAAACAGTTGTTTCATTATTAAGATGACAATCGTGCTGTCATACGAACAGCTGTTAAAAAATTAACCCATTAAATGTGAGAAACAAGTATTAAGCAATAATTAAGCACCGTTTTCTCAATGTTTGGTTATCGTTCATATAATTTTTTGTATGTTACGATAAAAAGCCAGATAATGAATCAATTTAATTTTTTTAACGTTTTTGGCGAAAATTCAAAATTAAAGCTTTTGCTAAAATTCATGTTTTTTTGCTTTAATATAAGAAAACCATAACACATTAAACAATATTTTGTTCAATGGAGAATTATCATAATCGAGGAAGGTACATTAATTTAACCTTTAAAATTTTGTTTCTTTTCTCATACTTTCAACCCTGTTCGTTTAAACAAATATGTTTTTACAACCCTGGTACAGCTGTTGATGACATTTAAAATTTGTAAACAAATCAAGGTTGGCAGCACTGCTGTTATGCAAACGACCGATTGTCAAAAAAAAAATTGACAAATTTGCAATTTTCCTCATTTTTTAACAGCAGCTTGGGTAAAATTTTATTAAATTCATTTTAACTTTAGCTTTATAAATAAATTTTCTATAATTTAGTAAACACAACATAAACCAAACATGGATGCTGCCAAAAAACAAGATATGCCACCACCCGGAGGCTACAAGAAAATTCCATTTGCTCGTGTGCCAGCCAAATCCTATTTGTCGGGTATGTTTAATATAGATTTTTCAGCAATGATCAGTTTAATATAATTTTTATTTCCAAAAAAAAGGATGGCAAATGTTGGGTACTTATGCTGCTGTTACTACTGTGGGCTTATACGTGTACTACTTGAATGCCAAAATGATCAAACGCGAAGAAATTGAAATGCGTTCGGCCCAAAATGTCATCTTCCCCGTGTTGATTGCTGAACGCGATCGTGAATATTTGAAACAATTGAGACGCAATCGTGACGAAGAAGCCAAATTGATGGCTAATGTTCCCGGCTGGGAGGTATAGTTTTATAATTTTAATAGATGGTTTTTGTTGTTTATATGTTAAATTATTTTGTTGGTTTGTTTTTAGGTCGGCACCTGGTATGGTGAGCCCGTTTTCAAGACTTTGCCCAAGGACAAATTGGTTGATCCCAGCTTTAGTGAATTCTATGTCCACAGTCACTGGGGAGCCTTGGCCAAACGTGCTCACATCAAATTGTGGTCTTAAATGGAAACAATTTGTAATCCTTCTAAAGGAATTTGCCCTACCTAAAGCTTTTCTTTTATAGTTTTAAGAATTAAGCGGTGAAATCTTAGAAAATAATTAGAAAATTTTGAATAAATCGAGTGAAATTCACAAACAATTTTTTTAAAATATTTGGAAAATGCTAAGGCGAAATCGCAGTTTTAAATACTTTCTAAACTAGACCACAAGTTCAGGGTTGGGTTACTCCCTAATACGTTTTAAAAGGAAATCTTTTCGGATTACAATGTATTTAGCACACATTTTTGTTTTCGGTAGTAACCGTCCCGAATTTCGTGTTACTCCCTAATACGGTTTAAAAGGA
This sequence comes from Calliphora vomitoria, assembly GCA_942486065.2. Classification (NCBI taxonomy): domain Eukaryota; kingdom Metazoa; phylum Arthropoda; class Insecta; order Diptera; family Calliphoridae; genus Calliphora; species Calliphora vomitoria. The sequence goes on along the minus strand of OW818032.2, from coordinate 120,998,974 downwards.
AATCTTTTCGGATTACAATGTATTTAGCACACATTTTTGTTTTCGGTAGTAACCGTCCCGAATTCCGTGTTTCTTAATTCCTATAGTAATAAATAGTAGATATTCAAGTGCTTGTATTTTTCTCATAATGTTTATTTAAACATTTCTTTTAAAACAAAATTATTTAATTTGTAAAAATAGTGTCCCAATATATGGATTTGTATGTACCAAATGGATTCTTTCGCAAAATCTCATTTTTTTAAATTAAAATTCCCTTAAAATCCATTACGTATTTTTATGTGTGTTGTGTAGGTGTGTGTTTTTTTTAATCTAAATGTAGAAAAATTCTTATGAATGTAATAATAATAGATTTTACAGCAAAAGAAAAGAAAAATAAGCAATTTAATTTACGACATAGAATTAATTATCCTTTTAAGCCCAAGGATACGAGATTATCTCCCTCGATTTGTCCAATGTATCAGAGTTTTACTTCATGTCACGACGCCGTTTGATGGTGCCATCACAAGTTGGAATATGACGCTGCAAAAAGCCCTCAAAGACAAATTTCCGGCCACAGCGATCGCAGGAGAATTCACGCTTCTCTTCCACCATTTGTTTATGCTGCTTCAGCATTTCGGCATTCGAAAACTTCTCACGGCAAGGATCGCAGGCATAGCGACGCTTAACATTGCCCGCCTCAAAGACAACGGTGAAATTTTGAGAGCAAAACGAACATGTATACTCTTTGACCACCACCTTTTTGCCACTGTGTTGGGCACTTATGGCCTCAGCTTCAGCCTCTAGTTTCTCCTGATGCTTGTGCTGTTCCATGTGGGCCTTGTACTTGTCATCGTCTATGAATTTGCGATAGCAGCGAGGACAACGTTTGGGCCCACCGCCAGTATGACGCAATAAATGTTCTTTCAAGTAGCTGGGTGAGTTGAAAACTCTATTACATATTTTACACTTTCTGTCCTCCTCGGGCACCTCCTCTTTTTGACGCATACAGGCACGCATGTGAAGCTTTAAGGAGCCAGCAGCACTATAGCAATTGCCGCAATTTGGACAATAGAAAGTTTTATTGTTGCGCATAGCATTTAAATCACTGCCACCTTGTTCACTGATTTCATACTCCTCAGTACTGCCCAAGCTCTCGTCATGGACACCATCCTCATCCTCCTCACCAGTAGGTACTATGTGCAATATGGTATGCCCACTCTCCGTATCATCCACTGCCTCTTCGTCTTCCACAGAATTGCCATCCTCAGTGACAATTTGATGTATGGTCACCGCCCTACCATGTTCATCGATTATTACCTCCTGAGTATCGACCACCTCTTGATGATGATGCTGACCTCGGTGATGCAGCGAGGCGACAGCTGCCTCCGCCTCCTCGCTGGTAGCGAAAGTGGCATAAGCATACTGTGGTTCTTCACCCGAATTGGGATCGTGTATTAAAACGGGCACCACCTCTTCTTTGATAGTACCGCCTGAGGTTGTCGTCAGAGTGGCGTATTTCCTTTTCATATTCATTGTTTACCTTTTTTTTTTTGTTGATTCCAAGTTCACAAGCAACAACAAAAAATAGTGTTTCCAGATTTTCAGAGGTATTTCTTGAGTTTTTGGTACAATTGGTCAACTCTTGTAGATTTTCGCGGTGGTACCGTGTTGATTTTTTCTAATTTTTCACACCAAATTGATATCTATACGCTATCGTCGTCGTCGCAAATACGCAATTGTGGCAACATTTCAGCATTTTCAAAATGGTGGCCGCTGACGCAGAGTTGCAATTTTGTGTAGTATAGTGACATGACAAAGCGGTGGTAACACAGGTATGTATTTTAAAGTGGTAGAAATAACGGATGTTGGATTTAAATGTGAGAACGAGTAATTTTAAAAGTTTTTTGGGGTAAAATTTTATTTTAAAATAAAGAAACATAAATTATAAACAAAGGCATTGAATTAAATACGAATTTTGTACATATGTATCAAGGTGTATTAATACGCCTTGATACGCAAAGGCATTAAATTAAATACGAATTTTGTACATATGTACATAAAATATGAATGAATTTATGTATATTTTTAGAAATTTAAATGTGTTTTAAGACAGATTCATTGTTTTGTTTATAATATTTATGGGAAATTCACAAAAATAATAATTTTATAAAATTGTGATTGATATACAAAATTACAGAATATTAGTAAATTAAATGTTTTTTTTTTACAAATTCATTAATTTATTTTTAGTATTTTGAGGAAATGCTCAAAATTAATCATTTTATAAAATTCAGTTTTATATAAAATATTAAAAATATTTTTTTTTGTAAACTTGATCTTTTAAAAGAACAACTATTAATATTTCATCACAATATGTAATAATAAACTAATTTATTGCGTGTTAAATTTATAACTAAAACTGTAATTAAAAAAACATTTGGTACTTATAATCTGTTAAGTATTAGTACACAAAATTTTGAAAATGCTATTCAATTTTCTATTTCATAAACTGATTAAATTGCAATACTTTTTGCGTGCTAAATTCTTTTAGCTGCCTTTTTTCTTTATATTCCCTCTAGCAATTTAGTTTTTTTTTTTTTTAATAAAGATAATTTTCAGTAATTTAAAGTTTTCTACTGCAATTTAGTCAAGTCAGCAAGCAGCACACAATAATATTTAAAAAGCTGTTGAGTTTTTTTTTTAATGACTCTTTAAGAATGATAAATGGTTGCTGCTGTAGTGTTTGGACAGAGTTACAATTGCATTAATTGTCTCAAATTTGCAATACCAGTTAAAACCGGTTTTTCTAAATTGAAAAGTTGAGAATGATAAAAAAAATAAAATAGTCAGGCAGGCATTAAATTGGCTTTTAGTTCATACAACAAGTTCAATATCACATTTTAAATACAATATAATGAAATTTCAAGATGTTGATATTTAATGAAATAATAATTGTTTATTGAAGTTAAATGTTACAATACAAATAAACAGAAAATAAGGTTTTAAAAATAGTTTATAAATTGTAAATAAAAATGAGGTGTTTAATTACTAAAAGTGGACTTTAAACTTTATTCAAATGAATTGACTTTTTTCAATACCCAATACTATTTTGTATATTTTCAAAGTTAACGAACCATTAAATTTGTTACACTTGTGTGTTTTTGTTAATTTTTCTTTGTGAAAAAAACGCATTCTTTTTAATTTAAATTAATTTAATTTAATTAAATTAAATTTATTTTGGGTTGTTTTTTTCTTCAGTAATTTTTAGAAAATCTATCAGGTTGGCAAAATATATTTTAGAAACTTTTTTATATATATGTATGTATATGTAAAACAAATCGAATGTTGGCAAAAATCGATATTTAGTCAGAAATATAACAGATCGTGCTCATATTCTTTTTCTTAAATTTTTTGTAGTTTTTTTTATATACAAATCTAATTTTGCTTATAAATATGAGTAACCATTCCCAATCGAGACTAAAGTTATTAAAGATTTGTTTAGTTTTTCCTTAAAAAGATCGATATGTAGTGAAAAATATCAGTGATCGCCGCTCCTCTTTTTCTTGATTAAATATTATTCACAAAGTTATGGAGGGTTAAAGATTTTTTGAGTCTTTCTTCGTAAAGATTGAAAATCTATCTACTTTTGTCGACTAAAGTTAGAAACGATTTTATACTTGATTTTTTCCATGAAAAAAGAACATATTTGGTCAGAGATATCACAGATCGCGCTTCTTTTCTCATTTAAACTATCATTTAAGATATATTTTATAGTTATAACTCTTATTTTGTTGATAAACATGATTCTTTACAAAGTTATATTGAAGATTTAAGATCACGATCGATCTCATTTTGTCAATTAAACTCATATTTACAAAGTTAAGGTTAAAGATTTTTTGAGTGTTTCTGGAAAAAGATTGAATTTTGGTCAAAAATATGAGTGAGCTGCTCTTGCTTAAATTTATTAACGACTAAAGATTTTTTAATTTTTTTCAAAAGGTATATTCTTTAAAAAAGTTTTCCAAATGGTACTTTCTTTAAAAAGTACCTTTTCAAAAGGTACTTTCCTTAAAAAGTACTTTTTCAAAAGGTACTTTCTTTAAAAAGTATTTTTTCAAAAGGTACTTTCTTTAAAAAGTACTTTTTCAAAAGGCACTTTCTTTAAAAGTACTTTTTCAAAAGGTACTTTCTTTAAATAGTACTTCTTCAAAAGGTACTTTCCTTAAAAAGTACATTTTCAAAAAGTACTATCCTTAACAAGTACATTTTCAAAAGGTACTTTCCTTAAAAAATAATTTTTCAAAATGTAATTTCTTTAAAAAGTACTTTTTCAAAAGGTACTTTTCTTAAAAGTACTTTTTCAAAAGGTACTTTCTTTAAAAAATACTGTTTCAAAAGGTACTTTCCTTAAAAGTACTTTTTCAAAAGGTACTTTCTTTAAAAAGTATTTTTTCCAAAGGTAATTTCCTTAAAAAGTAATTTTTCAAAAGTTACTTTCTTTAAAAAGTACTTTTTCAAAAGTTACTTCTTTTAAAAGTACTTTTTCAAAAGGTACTTTCTTAAAAAAGTTATTTTCCAAAAGGTACTTTCTTTAAAAAGGATTATTTCTGAAGGTACTTTTTCAAAAGGTACTTTCTTTAAAAAGTACTTTTTCAAAAAGGCACTTTCTTTAAAAGTACTTTTTCCAAAGGCTCTTTCTTCAAAAGGTACTTTTTTAAAAAAGTACTTTTTCAAAAGGTACTTTTTTTAAAAAGTATTATTTCAAAAGGTACTTTCTTAAAAAGTATTTTTTCAAAAGGTACTTTCTTTAAAAAGTATTTTTTCAAAAGGTACTTTGCTTAAAAGTACTTTTTCAAAAGGTACTTTCTTTAAAAAGTATTTTATCAAAAGGTACTTTGCTTAAAAGTACTTTTTCAAAAGGTACTTTCTTTAAAAAGTATTTTTTCAAAAGGTACTTTCTTTAAAAAGTATTTTTTCAAAAGGTACTTTGCTTAAAAGTACTTTTTCAAAAGGTACTTTCTTTAAAAAGTATTTTATCAAAAGGTACTTTGCTTAAAAGTACTTTTTCAAAAGGTACTTTCTTTAAAAAGTATTTTTTCAAAAGGTACTTTTTTAAAAAGTATTTTTTCAAAGGGTATTTTCTCAAAAAAATAACTACTTGTTTTTTATTTTTTCGAAAGGAACTTTCTTTAAAAAATACTTTTTCACAAGGTACTTTCTTTAAAAGTAATTTTTCAAAAGGTACTTTCTTTAAATAGTATTTATTCAAAAGGAAAGTACCTTAAAAAGTACTTTTCATAAGGTACTTTCCTTAAAAAGTATTTTTTCAAAAGGTACTTTTCTTAAAAAATACTTTTTCAAAAGGTACTTTTTTAAAAAGTACATTTTTAAAAGGTACATTTTTTAAAAAGCCATTTTTCAAAAGGTACTTTCTTTAAAAAGTATTTTTTCAAAAGGTACTTTCTTAAAAAAGTACTTTTTCAAAAGGTACTTTCTTAAAAAAGTACTTTTTCAAAAGGTACTTTCATTAAAAAGTTATTTTTCAAAAGGTAATTTCTTTAAAAAGTATTTTTTAAAAATGTACTTTCTTTTAAAAGTAATTTTTCAAAAAGGTATTTTCCTTAAAAAGTACTTTTTCAAAATGTACATTTTCAAAATTTACTTTCTTTCACACATACGCATAACTTAGGTTTTTGACAAATGAGTTAGGTCTTTGACAGGAGAGTTTCAGATCTATGTGTATTTATCTATGTGCCATAAATTTGCACAATTTTCTCTAGGAAATGTGTTTAATTTGTAATTTACTAAACCATTTCTTTCTTTTCTCTTTTTTTTTTTTGTTTGTTTTATATTTAATTGCCATTGTGCAATAAAATGAATTAGCAGTTTTCATCACATTTAATATTGTTATTATTATAATAATAATTACATTTGTTTTGTATATTCTCTCACTGAAATTTACATAAATGTTTATTTACATTTAATTGTCTGAATCAGTGCGGAACTCTTCGTGAGTTTAATGAATTATGAGCAATATGGTTTTGAATTGTAACGGAAAAAATAAAATTGTTAACAATAGTTTCAGTGTATCCATCATACTTTGGCATTTCCGATCTGCGAGAAAAACTATATATATATATATATATATATATACATTATTTAAATAATAAAGACAAATGAAAATAAAAATACCAAGGAATTTTTTTTTTTGTTTAAATTGACAAAACGGAAATTGTGCAATTAATTTTGTAAATATTTTATAAAAGAAAACTTTATAATATAAATATTTGAAAATAGAATTTACATAGTTTAATACAATTAGAAAAGTGCTAATATTTTTTGTTGTTTCTTTTAATTAGACATGTGTTAGTGTTTTATTAATTAGTCATAATAAATGTGCAAAGTCTTGTGAGAAAGTGAGACAATCTTTTCACTGAGTCATATTTATTATAAATTGAATAAAATTTCAATTAGTTTAATTAAAATTTCCAAAGTATTTTAATATACTGTTAATTAAACAACTTTAAATATGATTAATTTATTAAAAAAACACAATAGTGTGAACGGTTTACTTAAATTTTGATGATGCTTCAGAACTGTCAAACTTTCGCTTTGATATTATCTGTCATTTTGACATGTTACCAATAATAATGACATTATTTTATTAATTAGTTTGTTTAATATACTATATTTACAAAATAAAATTGATTGTTTATAAATCATTTTATTTATATATGTAGCTATTGTTGTTTTATTTATTTAATTTTCCCACAATAATTACATGTAATTTTGTATTGAAACAAAAAAAATTGCATTTCTTATTTAAGTGAATATTGTGTAGAAAATTTGTTTGTTGCAATTTTTATTGCGTTTTAATTTAATATCTTAAAATAATGTATGATTATTTCTTATCAGCAACATCATCATTATTATCATTATCGTCGTCATAGTCATTATATTGTAAGTACATATGCATGTATTTTGACGGCAATGACAGACTTTCATTCCGTGTGCCAGACCGTTCACAATTTTAACTAAATATTGTTTTTTTTTTTAAGTGGCGCCAAATAAATATTGTTATAACATCATGATAGAGACTCATTCCGCCTCTCTTTTTAAATAAATGAAATTTCGCAAAGACTACAATAGACTTGCTATAATACATAGTAGAGCAATTTTTTATATACAAAATTAAACAATTTAATTAAGAGAAAATTAAATATACACCATTTGCTTAAAAAAAAAAAGAAATTATAGAGATTTCTTGTATTCTTTAAAGTGAAATTTCATAGTGAATGTAGTCACTTTAGTTTACTAAGGTATAGGAAAGTACTTAGCAATAGACCAGACAATGGGACACTGGTGGTGTGTAAGAATGACATTTAAAATATAGTTTCAAACCGTTTACACAGTCGATTTTTAAAGAATAGTCCAGTTATTTCATTCACATGAAATTTCAAAGTGACTACATTATAGTTTACTAAGGTATAGGAAAGTAGCTATAGACCAGCCAATGGTTTACTGGCGATGAGTAGGATGCTGGCCCCTTAATGGTATTTAAAATATAATTTCAAACCATTGACACTGTAGATTTTTATAGAGTAGTCCAGATATTCCATTGACTTGAAATAGAAATGTGACTACATTATAGTTTTTTAAGGTACAGAAAAGTAGCAATATACCAGAAAATGATTTACTGGTAGTGAGTTGAATGCTGGCCCCTTAATGGTATTTAAAATATAATTTCAAACCATTGACACTGTAGATTTTTTCAGAGTAGTCCAGTTATTTCTTTCACTTGAAATTTTAAAGTGACTACATTATAGTTTACTAAGGTATAGCAAAGTTGCTAGTGGTGAGTAGTATGCTGGCCCCATAATGGTATTTGAGATAGTTTGAAACCGTTTACAATGTTGTTTTATTCACTTGAAATTTCATACCGGCTACATTATAGTTTACTAAGGTATAGGAAAGTAGCATTAGACTAGACAATGGAATAATGGTGAGTGGAATGCTAGTATTTAAAATATAGTTTCAAACTGTTTACTCTATAGGTTTCTAAAGAGTAGTCCAGTTATTTCATTCACTTGAAACTTAAAAGTGACTACATTATTGTTTACTAAGGTATAGGAAAGTAGCATTATACTAGACAATGGAATACTGGTGATGATTAGAATGCTAGCCCTTTAATGGCATTTAAAATATAGTTTCAAACCCTTTAAACTGTAGATTTCTAAAAAGTAGTCCAGTTATTTCTTTAACTTGGCCGACTATAGATTACTAGGGGTGTATAATGTAAACAAATGATTTTTCTCTAACATCAACCAAACAACACATTACCGGTATTAACTTTATTGTCACCAACATAGAAATAAATTCCATTTCCAGTTTTCAGCTCCTTGGCTTAATTTCTATTAAAAATATCAAATTCCTCAGTTTAAAAACGTTTTCCTATTAAACTAATTTTATTTTGTTAAGTAATATTGTATTTTTATCTATAATTTATTATTATTCCTAACAAAACTAAAAAACTTTTCCACTAAAATTTCAATACGTATATCTATCTATCTCTCCTGTTTCTAACCCAGATTTTCAATATATTCTATACATTGAGTTACAAGTACGTGCGTTTCATTAGTACTCGTTTACAAAGAATCTTCGATATCAATCAGACAGTTAATGCGTTTAATTGAACATGTCACTTAAAGTGTTTCAATATATAGTTGACGTCAGATATGTAAATACATATGTAATAGTTATTTTTTTTTTTTATAAATTATTTGATTGTGCAATTCATAGAATATAATTTGTATGTACTTTCCCCCGCAATACTAATAAAAAGCAAGCTGTTAGAGTTCTAAAAATAAAGTTTGTAGTCTTGAAAAACCCCATAAAAGTAAGAATTAAATGTTATTTTCAAATTACAATACAATTACATATTAATTGCGTTTAAAGGAACAATTTTGAAACTAAAGACCTTGTTGAAAAAAACATAAAGTTTTTAAAAATAGACAGTAAATTAAAAAATACTACATATAATGACTTTAAAAGATGCTACTATTCTAAAAAATATTAAATACCAAGCTTGGCTAACTTTTTTAGATAAATAAAAAATAACGGTAACGTTAATTTCAAATATAACGGTAACGGTATTTGCCGGGATTCATTATTACGGTCTAACTTGAACCAAACCATAAAAAAAGTTATTGTTTTTATAAAATTAGCTACAAAACAAACTTAATTCTTTAACAACAAGTTTGGCTAACGTTTCGGTATTAATAAAAGTTAACGATAACGTTATTTTGTATTAATTCGGTAACGATATTTAAAAAAAAAGTTGATGGCTATTTTAAAAAACATTGGACAAAAAAATTATTAAATATTTGGAATGTTTGACCATGATAAAAGTTAACGGTAACGCTAATTTATATTATAACGGTAACGATATGTACTCAAAAACGGTAATTTCAAACAGATTTGAACCAATTTCAAAAAATTAGCTACACAACAAAACAATTTTTTAATAACAAGGTTGTGTAACGATTATAAATAGTTAAAAGGTAACGATAACGTTAATTTTTATTAATTCGTTAACGGTATTTAAAAAAAAAAAAATTTTTGATGACTTTAAAGGAAGCTACTATTTTGAAAAACTTAACATCAAGGAACAAAAATTATTTAATACCAAGCATGGCTAACGATTCCACAAAAATAAAAGTTAACGGTGACGTTAATTTGGTTTATAACGATAACGGTTTGTGCACTAAAACGGTAATTTTGGTTTAAATTATTGAATACCAAGCATGGCTAACGATTCCACATAAATAAAAGTTAACGGTAACGTTAATTGGGTTTATATCAGTAACGGTTTGTGCACTAAAACGGTAATTTTTTGATTTAAATTGAATAAAAATTAAAAGAATGTCACTTTTTTTTAAAATTAACTAAAAAGCAAACCAATTACTTAATAACTATCTTGTGTAATGGTTATAAATAGTTACTGCGTAACAAAAACGTTAATTTGTATTAATCCGATAAAGGTATTTAAAATAGGATGCTACTATTTTAAAAAATCATTATCGAACAAAAGAATTATTCAATATTAAGCTTGACCAACGATTTGGCATAAGTACCAGTTAACGGTAACGCTAATTTGGCTTATAACGGTAACGGTTATGTTCTCGAAAAAGCTAATTTAGGTCATAATTGAACAGAACCATAAAGGATGCTACTAATTTAAAAGAATTTGCTACACAAAAATGTATTCTTTAATAACAAGGTTGTGCAACGATTCTAAATAGTTAAAAGGTAACGATAACGTTAATTTACATTAATTTTAATTTAACAAAAAGGTTGATGACTTAAAGGATGCTACTATTTTAAAGAAAATCAACATCGCACAAAATAATGATTCAATACTAAGCTTGGCTAATGATTCGACATAAATAAAAGTTAACGGTAACGGTTATGTGCTCGAAAACGTTAATTCCGGTCGGAATTGAACGAAACCATAAATGATGTCATGATTTTGAAAAAATAAGCTACAAAGCAAACCAATTTCTTAATAACAAGGTTGTGTAATGCCTCTATATAGAGGCAAAGTTACCAAAAACGTTCATTTGTATCGATTCGGTAACGGTATTTATTTTTGGATTTAATAAACTTAATTATTGAGAACGAATCCAACAGAAACTTAAGTAACTTATTTATCCATAATTTAAATGTTTTACATAAAAATCTTTTCCTTAATAATTTACAACACCAAGTATTTTTCTAGATAATTCAATTGTAAACTTTATTTCTAGCGTTTTCCCTTTTGTTTCAGTAAATTCCCTTTAATAATGTCACAAAGTCATTTTACAAATAAATTTTTATATTTAATAAAACAAATCTAACTTATCGCCTTTAACGTCATATTACCAGCTAGTGGAGTAGTGTATAAAAAGTCGTAGAACGTGACACATTTCAATTTAAAATCAATGAATTACAAGGCACTTGTACAAATTACACAAAAAAACAGAACAGAGCAAAAAAATTATCAACTTTTTTTTAAGTTTTCTATTACGTAAATGCATATAGAAAATAAACGTTTGAAATTTTAGATAAATTACAAGTACTCGTTCGTATCTTGAGAATTTGTGTGATTAATGTTAGACTATTCATTTTTATTAATTTCACAATAGCAGTGTTTAAATATTTAGAAAACTCTCTAACAAATTGTTGTTTTTATTTAAAAACAAAAATATATATATACATATGTTTTCAGATAAAGTAAAGTGTTTGGAAATCTTGTAACTTGTAAGGGCCTGATTCAGTAACTCGTTTGAAAAACAATTTTCAAAATTTTTATATGAAAACACCTCAAAAATTAGTGATTTTCTTACAACAATTTTTAAAATTGTTTGGACACCATTTGTCAATGTTATATTCCTGTCTACACGAGACAAATACATGTGCGGACAAGAAATTGTCCGTTAAGTAAACAAATTGATGGCTTGTCAAGACCTAGGGTAATAAATGAAGACTATGCCCCATTTTCTCAATCTCTGGTTATAGTTTTTCGTAACGATATATATCCAATTAATATAATATATCGTCACTATAAATAATAACCGGAGATTGAGAAAATGGGGCTATAACTGTTAATTTTTTATCTTGACAAACATTTTGAAGTTTATAGACATAGGTTTAGCTGCAAACATTTAAATTCTGCCAAACACCGTTTTTTATAACTTTGAACAAAAATAGTATTTATATCTACCAAAATTAAAAGAAATTAACGCAACTTACGTCATCAAGTTTTGTGCAACACCCACGATCAAAACTTATATTAAATTAATATTGAAAAAAAAAAAAAATGTGAACTCGACTTACGTCATTTTGTCAAATTCATACATAGATATGAATGTCTACAACTTTTCATATTTATTTTAAAGCTAATTTCTTAATTCTTTGAAATTAAGAGAAAACTTTCCATTGCATTTTTAGCAAAGTTTGCTATTTTACTTTTAGACTAAAAACTATAGTTTATTTTATCGAACAAAGCCCCCAATTTGGCACGTGCCAAAATGAGTTTGTATATAGAATATAGAATAAACATGATAAATTTCAATTGTTACACCAAAAACGAAATAGCGAAAAATGTGCAACAGTCACATTTTCGAAAAGCTGTCGACCAGAACGTTCATATACACACACTCTGAAATTACATACAACAAAAGACGAAAAAGCACAAAACAGCTACATACATAAAAAAAAATATATAAAAATTGTTTCATTGTAGAATTTCAAACAAATACAAAGAAAAATGTATTAAAACGGTTGTGGAAATTTCCATTCATTTTTGTGCAAAATTAACCTATTAAGGGTGTTTTATATAATACTTCAAAAGAGCTGAAAATTATGTTGGTTTTTTGTTTAAGGGGTTAATAATGAAATAGCTGTGTGTTCCCCCTTTTTTCTAGATACAATTACAGAATGTTTACAGTTGCACAGAGTGTGTTTACACTAGCTAATGAAATTATTTCAAAGGAAATATGAAATTAAACGATGCTGCACATTTTGGCCACGATGCACTTTTTATTTACAAAGGCAAAAAGTAGCGGATCACAATATTGCCCCATCTTGACTAGCCATCAATTTGTTCATTCAGCGAACAAATTTGTCTTGTCAATGTTATGTTACTGTCCACACGAGAGAAATTCATGTGTGGACAAGAAATTTCCCGCTAAAGCCTAGTACGCAGTTCATATCTCCGAAAAATGATCAGCTGTTGGTTTTAATTTCGTGCGAAAGAAGTGCTGCTTATGTTATTTCGTGTAAAAAAATTAAGGTTGCCAGATGTATTTCACATGCTTTCCACAATAAAGCCTAGTACTCTGTTCATATTTGCGAAAAATTATGGTTTTTTTCATGCGAAAAATTTTATATGCAACAAATGATCAGCTGTTGGTTTTAATTTCGTGCGAAATAATTGCTGCTTATGTTATTTCGTGTGGAAAAATAAGGTTGCCAGATGTATTTCACATGTTTTCGATAACGAGAACAGAGTACTGCTTTTGCGAAATTATTTCGCATATATTTCATTACAAATCTATATCTATATAAATATATAAATGTCTTTGTAAGTTTGTTTGTTTGTTTATTTGTTTGTTTGTTTGAGTATCACGCCTAAACGGCTGAACCGATTTTATTGAAATTTGGAACGTAGTTAGATCCTTACTTGGAAGCGTCAATAGGCTATAAATTTTTTCAATACTTGGACCAGAAAGGGATAAAAAGGGGGAAAAACTGGTAAAATTGGTACCTTTTGTTTTTAAACAATAATTACTAAACGGCTGAACCGATTTTTACATCGACAGGGGTAGCGAAGCGCACCGGGCCAAGCTAGTAAATATATAAATGTCTTTGTAAGTTTGTTTGTTTATTTGTTTGTTTGTTTGAGCATCACGCCTAAACGGCTGAACCGATTTTATTGAAATTTGAAACGTAGATAGATCCTTACTTGGAAGCGTCAATAGGCTATAAATTTCTTCAATACTTGGACCAGAAAGGGATAAAAAGGTTGAAAAACGGGTAAAATTGGTACCTTTGGTTTTTAAACAATAATTACTAAACGGCCGAACCGATTTTTACATCGACAGGGGTAGCGAAGCGCACCGGGTCAAGCTAGTATTTTATATGCAGTTTGACAGCATTTCGCACGAAATTTTGAACAGAGTACTAAGCTTAAGAACAGAGTACTGCTTTTGCGAAATTATTTCGCATATATTTCATTCCAAATATTTTATATGTTCGCACGAAATTTTGAACAGAGTTTAAGAGCTTAAGTAAATAAATTGATGGCTTGCCAAGACATAAGGACAATGATAAACAAATTACAAAAGGAGCTAATTTCGTTTTTACCTTTTTATGATATCTAACAACAAAACCTTGTTAAACATTTTTATGTCAATCTAAAAAGATTGTCTAGGGCTTAATTTATCACTTTGCATTTTTTCTTTATAATTTTTTCTATAAAAATATTTTTGCTAGTGTAAATCGCTTTTGTATAAGTATGCTTGCACTTACTACTTATGTTTTACAAAACGGCATTGACATTGTTTCAAACAGCCGCGGCGAGTACTCGATTTCTTTTTTATATTGAATATTGTAAACTAATATAATATTTTTTTATTCTTATTCCCTATGCAAAACCATTCATTGACTTTTCAACAGCATAGATTTAAAATTGATTTCATATTATTTGCATTAAAAATTGAGTTATAGTAACAACCAGCTCAATCGCTCACAGCATGTAACAAGTTCTAAATTAATATTACACATCGTTTGTACCTTTTTCTACCCCACCTATGTATTTTTGTTTAATATTAATGGCATTGAAATGAATTGTAATGCATTTGCAAATTTTTTTTGTTAGATTTATTTTTTTATATTTGTAAATATTTTCCTCTGTTGCTAAAATTAGCTGGAAATTGTTAAAAATATTTTCTGAGAATTAAATAGTTTCACATAGTTGTATGTACTATATATATATTATATAGTCGTCAGTGGGTGTGTATTGACGGCATCGTTGTAGGATCTTTTGATATTTTATCGGCTTTATTTCTTTATAGAAATCCAAGCAAAATCTATTGAAATTCATGGTGAATTGTTAGTTAGTACCCTTCAGAGGTACTAAATATTATAACTTTAGCTTTTAAATTCAAAGATTTTAGTTTAAATTTCATGTTAGCAGAAAGAATGCCATAAATTAAGTGCATCACTTATGCAATAGCGTTGTGGCATCACTGCTAACTGTCTTAGAGCAGTGATGCCAAATATGCTTTTTCGAATGTCAGTGTTGCAATTACGATCTCACTCACTGTTGCAGAAATAACCCAAATTAACGTAACCGTTACCTTTTAACTGTAGCCAAATATTTAAATAGCCTCCATTGAATTTAAAACTTTGTATTCTATTAACAATTAAAATGTTTCATAACTTACACAGTGAGTGACAATACAATGAAAACATTATTTTGAAAACTATTGGGTGTATGACGTAAAAATGCGGAATATTTTTCATATTTTTTACAATATAAGTTTATTCAAAGTATTGGCTATTGTTAGCTATGACATTTTTCCAACTTTCTGTCAACATATGGATTCCGAGCCAAAAGAACTGCTCATCTTTTGAGGCCAAAAACGAATCAAGCCAATATAGCATACTCTGTTCCAAAGTGAAGCGTATCCCAGAGAGCGTTCTGCATCGATCGGAACAAATAGTATTCGGACGGGACAAGGTCTGGACTATAAGGCGGGTGAGGCAAAACTTCCTTAACACTTCATTATAAATAGTTGTTAACAGGTATTGCAACATGTGGCCTAACGTTGTCATCATGGAATATTACATATTCATGGCTGGCCGCATATTGTGGTCGTTTTTCGGCCAATTCTCGCTTCAAACGACTCAGTTACGTTCGCTACAGGTTCCCTGTAATGGTCTGGCCAGATTTCAGCAGCCCATGATAGATAGGACACTTTTGGTCCCACAAAATACACAACATTACCTTAGCGCCATGGATATTTGGCTTTGGTGTCGATTCGTCTGGTTGGTCGGGCTTCATATACGATCTCTTATGCTTCGGGTTGTCTTTCAACGCAAATCAAGATTCGGTACAAAATTTTTTTATTTTATACAGTTCAAGTCTTCAGGGTCTCTCGGCTTCAATTCGTATAGTACCCAGTTTTTCTTGCTTTTGGATGAATCCTGCTGCTCGCAAACTTTTTGAAATTCATGCTTGAGTAGCTCCGTTTCCAAATTACCACTTCTGAACCGAACAAACCATCTCTCGCACGTTGAAACCGATGGAACACATTCACCATAAGCTTTTGTGAGCAAACGGCGTGCTCCAGCTGCACTTTTTTGGAATTAAAGAAGGAAAGCAAAACTTCCCGCAAAAACTTCGAAGCAAAAAAAACCTTGTTTACTCTATAATTTTCAATAACCAATGAGAATAAATGACAGATATGTACCCTCCAAAGTGATATATAAGTTATTAAAAACAAAAATCGCGTTCAAAAGATATGCCATCTATTATAAATTCCGCATTTTTAAGTCATACAGCCAATATTTTAGATTATTCATAATTTTTTTAACACCTGCTGTCATTTAATGACAGGTTTTTAAGTCATAACTATTATAAAATAAATATTCTTAACAGTAGCAATCTTGTATCTTGTCATATTTTGACAGTTTTGAATTAACAACACTTTTTACAAATGATCTTTCAACTGCATTTAATATGTAAAACAATTTTGCAATAATTTTAGTCAATGTTTATAGTTTGTTTAACTGAAATATATGTATATATTTTCGTTTAATAAAAATCTTAAAGTTTTTTTCTGAAAATTAATAAAATGTGGTGGGGTAAAGGAAAAGTATTGTATTAAAAATTGCATTATGAGTTCATCAAGCAAACTGATGCAGGGTTTTTGTAAATTATAGAGAGAAACCACAAAATGTGTAAGACAATGTAATGTTGAGAATATAAATACAAGAAAATAAACAAGAAAAGTTTTATATTTCTTTAAAAAATAAAATTGTAACCAAATCTAAATTTTTCATTTAGTTTCTATATTAAAATTGAATTAGCTCTTGTGTGAATTCACTTGTTCTTTTATTTTTTTTTAAAGAATGCATTACTTTAAATATACTTTGCTCTTAAAAAACTGACAATTGCATTTAATTGACAATTTGTATACATTGATGTTTTTGTTTTCCTATAACTGTTGTTCTTTACAAAACCTCCCATTGTTTTTCTCTCTGTCTCTCTCTCCTTCCCCTTTTTCATTGGTTTCGCTTATAATATTGTAGTATATACACAAGTTATTTAATGGTAAATAAATAAAAAAAAAATTGTACTTTATTTAATTAATATAAACACTAAACACAATTTTTGTTCTCAATAAATTATAAAAAAAAGAATAATTAAATAAAATAATTAAATTAAATTTTTTATTATAAATATATTTATATTATAAATAAAATAATATAAATTTTAAAGCATTTAATTAAATAAATGTAACTAACTAATACACTGTTGTTTGGGACACTGGTTGAGTTGTTATCATTTTCATTTTTCCTCCTCCTGCTCTTTAATAACCTTAACCGATTCCATCATAGCTGTGGGTTTTTCCTCTTCTGGTTCTTTGGCTTTAATGCTGCTTGGTAAACCCACCAGTTTTTCACTTTCTTGCCACAACCAATCGGCCATTTCTTGGTCAGCAGCACGCGGCAATACGGGGAATCTTAAGGCATTATAATAAAAGCCGCCTGTTTTACATTCCAATTTAGGATCCAAAGCCAAGAACAAAGAAGTTTGAGCACCAGCCTTGGGTGATCGTATAAACACATTTATAACAGTCTTGAGCACATTCCAGGTTTTGGGGCAAGTATTATAGCGCATCAATTCGGTGCGCACAATACCAGGATGAACACAATTCACAGTGACATTAGAACCATTAAGTATCTCGCTTAATTTACGGGTAAATAAGATATTGGCCAGTTTACTTTGGGCATAGGCACCAAAAAACTTGGAATACGATTTCTCACTCATCAAATCAGCCTTATTAATGCGTCCAAAGACATAGGCAGCCGAACTCACCACCACTACACGACTGGGGGCAGAAGTCTTAAGGCGTTCCAATAACAAATTGGTTAGCAAGAAATGACCCAAATGATTTATGCCCATTTGCTGCTCAAAACCATCGGCTGTCACTTTGCGTGGTGTGGCCATTACCCCGGCATTATTCACCAATATATCCAATCTCTGTTCCTCGGCCAAAAATCGTTCGGCAAATTGTCTTACCGAAGACAAAGAGGCTAAATCCAGGGTACGATTAAAAATATTGGGATTTTGTGTGCGTTCTATGATTTCCAGGCGAGCAGCCTCACATCTGGCAGCATCTCTGCAGGCCATATACAAACGAGCACCTCTTCTAGCCAATTCCAAGGCAGTTTCTTTACCAATGCCTGTATTACAGCCCGTTACAATAACCACTTTGCCATCTATTCTATTAGGCTTGCGGTAAAAGGGACCTTCTATAAGGCGCCTTAGCAAGTACATGATTAGGGCGGCCACACAAATCCAAAAGAAAATCTCCAATGCCCAAGCCCAGGCTCCTACAAAGCACAGTTTTTTAACTTCTTCCTGGCCTAAATTCTCGGCATCCGTCATAGTTACATAAAAATCTATAAAAACATATAATTAAGGTAACATTTTTGTTGGATAAACTTTAATAATTTTTACGTACTTGTGAAAAAACAAAACTTTCTATATTTTTTTTTGTTGTTGGTTGGTTGGTTGGCTGCTTGTACAAGCCCTTGTTTAGTTTGGCTTGGTTTGGTATGCCACTATGTATACCACCAGTAAGTAATTATTGCTGTTGCTCAAACAATTTTACAAAAACAACAGAAAATAAAAATGTTGTTGCTGGCTTAACTGGCTGGCTGGCTGGTTGGCTGACTGACTGATTGACGGTTTTTTATGAATGGCTTGACTTTTCTTTTCCTCGCCACAACAAGTTTACTCTTCTGCTGATCCACACAAACTAACTAAGTTTTCGGTTAAAACCTGAGTAGGCCAAAGATCTTTTCAGTTTGGTTTGTTGTTTTTTTTTTTTTAGTTTTTACTTGGCTATTCTTTTTCTCTTACATATTTTAACTTCGCTCTGGTGTATGTAGCTCTCTTATATGTTAGTTGGGAATCTTTTGTGGCTACTTTTTATTTTTTATAGTTTCAAATTGTTTAGGTAAATACAAAATGAGTTAAGATTTGCGGAATATATAAAATATTTTACCCAAAATTGCTTAGGTAAATAAAGTTTTGTTAGTTGCTTTAAATTTAACTAAAGCTACTTGCAGTTTTTGCACATCAAACTTTAGGTTTAAATTAAAACAAAACTGTATAAAGTTAAACGTAGCTTAAACTTTAAATATATATTTTTAGCATTCATTTTATTATGTATATAAACTGGGTTTAAACCCTTGATTATAGTCAAACACAGTTTAAATTTATTAAACAGACACACATAAACTTTAAAAACTTTATTAACTACTAAAGTGTTTATAAACTGGGTTTAAACGCTTGTTTAAACAACTGAAATTTAATAAAATAGAATAACCAAAACTTTAAACAGTTTATTTACTATAAAACTCTCTTGGTTAAATATTGCTTTAACTTTAAACTATAAACCTTTGTTTATAGTCAATTAAACACAGTTCAAATTTAGACACACTAAAACTTTAAACAGTTTATTAACTACGAAACTGTTTATAAAATGGGTTTAAACAACTGAAATTAAATAAAATAGAAAAACTGAACTCTCTTGGTTAAAGCTTGTTTATAGTCAGTTAAACAATTGAAATTTAATAAAGTAGAATAACCAAAACTTTAAACAGTTTATTTACTATTAAACTCTCGTGGTTAAATGTTGCTTAACCTTTAAACTAGGTTTAAACCTTTGTTTATAGTCAATTAAACACAGTTAAAATTTATTATAACAGACACACCTTAACTTTAAACAGTTTATTAACTATTAAACTGAGTTTAAACAACTGAAATTTAATAAAATAGAAAAACTAAACTCTCTTGGTTAAATGTTGCTTAAACTTTAAACAAATAATTGTCAATATAAAGCTTAATACTTTCATAACTGCTGTAAATTTGTACATACATCATCATTGGGGCAGTGATTCGCAGTTTTTTGCATTGTTAGAAAACAAATTGTGACATCACTATCAATCATTTGGATTAAAAAACAATTAAGAGAGCTATTTTCGGCTGTGTCGAATCTTATATACCCTTCACCAAAGTTTACTTTAAGATAAAGATTTAAAACAGGTCTTTATAAAGTTCAATTTTAGCTTCAATCGTAGGTCTTTATATAGTTCAATTTTAGCTTAAATCGTACCAGAGGGTCTTCATACAGTCCAATTTTAGCTTCAATCGTAGGTCTTTATATAGTTCAATTTTAGCTTCAATCTTAGGTCTTTATATAGTTCAATTTTAGCTTCAATCGTAGGTCTTTATATAGTTCAATTTTAGCTTCAATCGTAGGTCTTTATATAGTTCAATTTTAGCTTCAATCGCAGGTTTTTATATAGTTCAATTTTAGCTTCAATCGTAGGTCTTTATATAGTTCAATTTTAGCTTCAATCGTAGGTCTTTCTAAAGTTCTATTTTAGCTTCAATCGTAGGTCTTTATATAGTTCAATTTTAGCTTCAATCGTAGGTCTTTCTAAAGTTCAAATTTAGCTTCAGTCGCAGGTCTTTATAAAGTTCAATTTTAGCTTCAATCGTAGGTCTTTATATAGTTCAATTTTAGCTTCAATCGCAGGTTTTTATATAGTTCAATTTTAGCTTCAATCGTAGGTCTTTATATAGTTCAATTTTAGCTTCAATCGTAGGTCTTTCTAAAGTTCTATTTTAGCTTCAATCGTAGGTCTTTATATAGTTCAATTTTAGCTTCAATCGTAGGTCTTTCTAAAGTTCAAATTTAGCTCCAGTCGCAGGTCTTTATAAAGTTCAATTTTAGCTTCAATCGTAGGTCTTTATATAGTTCAATTTTAGCTTCAATCGTAGGTCTTTATATAGTTCAATTTTAGCTTCAATCGTAGGTCTTTATATAGTTCAATTTTAGCTTCAATCTTAGGTCTTTCTAAAGTTCAAATTTAGCTTCAGTCGCAGGTCTTTATAAAGTTCAATTTTAGCTTCAATCGTAGGTCTTTATATAGTTCAATTTTAGCTTCAATCGTAGGTCTTTATATAGTTCAATTTTAGCTTCAATCGTAGGTCTTTATATAGTTCAATTTTAGCTTCAATCGTAGGTCTTTATATAGTTCAATTTTAGCTTCAATCGTAGGTCTTTATATAGTTCAATTTTAGCTTCAATCTTAGGTCTTTATATAGTTCAATTTTAGCTTCAATCGTAGGTCTTTCTAAAGTTCAATTTTAGCTTCAATTGTAGGTCTTTCTAAAGTTCAATTTTAGCTTCAATCGTAGGTCTTTCTAAAGTTCAATTTTAGCTTCAATCGTAGGTCTTTATATAGTTCAATTTTAGCTTCAATCGTAGGTCTTTATATAGTTCAATTTTAGCTTCAATTGTAGGTCTTTATATAATTCAAGTTTAGCTTCAATCGTAGAGCTTTACATAGTTCAATTTTAGCTTCAATCGTAGGTCTTCATACAGTCCAATTTTAGCTTCAATCGTAGGTCTTTATATAGTTCAATTTTAGCTAGAATCGTACCAGAGGGTCTTCATACAGTCCAATTTTAGCTTCAATCGTAGGTCTTTATATAGTTTAATTTTCGTCTCAATCGTAGGTCTTTATATAGTTCAATTTTAGCTTCAATCGTAGGTCTTTCTAAAGTTCAATTTCAAATCATATTACTCCGAAATGGAGATCCTTCTAAATTATATCCCTGATCATTAAGTTGGGTTCATACCAGAGGGAATTTTAAGCAGAAATATCACTCGGAAAGGGGCAAGGAAACCATAACAACAAAAATTCTTGCTTTCTTTTTAAGCCTGATAATTTTCTTGGAAGCTCTTAAGCTCGATTTAATATATTTCGGAAAATTTATTAAATTTTTCTTACTAACCAGCCGAATAATCTTCATACGGACGAATTTCTTCATATGTATTATCAAAATTACCCAGAAACCAATTAAACTTTAAACTCAAAAAAGTTTTAAACTAAATTCTTTTTAACACTTTTTGAATTTTGAGCTTTTAATAATAATAATAACACAATTATGGTTTAAGCTCATTTAAGTAATTAAAATCTAAAATAAAAAAAAAAAAAAAACATTTAAACTACTTTCCTAAACTGGTTGGTTAAGGCTTAATTAAAACTCTCTACCAAACACTTACTCTTTCTTAGCATTTCTTCACACAACTCTACTCTTTTTAGCTTAAGTCACTTTTTTTGTTAACAAACTCTTAAAAAATATTACAAAAATTTTCTTTTTCTATTTGTTTGGGTTTTTAAACATAATTATGCTAATTGTTAATGCTTAAAAAACGCTTTAATTATCCAACGCTGCCTGAGTACTCAGTCACTCGTTCAGCTTGAATTTGAATACGTTAAATAATGTTAGACAACAGCAGGTGCATAAGTTAAGAGAGAGAGCCCCTTTTTAACTATCAGTGGGTAGTCCAACTTTCGTTTTCATTTTTTATTTATTTTTTTTCTTGTGTTCAACTGGGTTTTTGTGGCATTTTTTACAGATTATTAGACAGTTGGTTTTTAAGGTCTGTTAAAGTGAAAATTTCTTTATTTTGTTTGGTATTTTGTTATGTTTTTTTATGCGCTCTTTATTGGTTTTTATTTTATGCTCAAAAGAGTTGAGTTGGTCTTGTTTGTGTTTGTGTTTTTCTTTTTCTTTTTTTCCATTGTTGTTATTGTAATGTTAAGGTCTTGGCTTAATCTTTGTGGAACCAGTTAAGAGAGTTTATTGTTTGTAACTATCTTGATTTGGTGCTTTAATACTTGTTTTAGGTGCATTTCAAGAAAAGTGTTCATTGTATTCTTGTGGCATATAATTTTATAACATACATTTATTATAATTATTAAGATATTTACTGTAGAGGTTAAAAAAATAGCACAACTTGATATAAAACGTTACGTACTATAACGAAACAATTATAGGTCTTTATGTAGTTCAATTTTAGCTTCAATCGTATATAGTGTAACTTTAACTTCAATCGTAGCTCTATTTATAGTCCACTTTTAGCTTCAATCGTAACTCCATTTACAGTTCAATTTTAGCTCCAATCGTTGCTCAGTTTTTGGTTAAATCAGCTTCAATCGTGGCTTTATTTATAGTCCAATTTTAGCAGCAATCGTTGCGCAGTTTTTAGTCCAATTTGAGTTTCAATCGTGGTTCTATATATACTCCAATTTAGCTTCAATCCTGGGTCTATTTATACTTCAATTTAGCTTCAATCGTGGCTCTATTTATACTCCAATTTAGCTTCAATCGTGGCTCTATTTATACTCCAATTTAGCTTCAATCGTGGCTCTATTTATAGTACAAATTTAGTTCCAATCGTGACTCTATTTATAGTACAAATTTAGCTCCAATTGTGGGTCAATTCACACTACAATTTAGCTTCAATCGTGGCTCTATTTATACTCCAATTTAGCTTCAATCGTGGCTTAATTTGCACTACATTTTGGCTTCAATCGTGGCTCTATTTATACTCCAATTTAGCTTCAATCGTGGCTCTATTTATATTCCAATTTAGCTTCAATCGTGGCTCTATTTATAGTACAAATTTAGTTCCATTCGTGGCTCTATTTATAGTACAAATTTAGCCCCAATTGTGGCTCAATTTACACTACAATTTAGCTGCAATCGTTGCTCTATTTACACTCCAATTTAGCTTCAATCGTGGCTCTATTTACACTCCAATTTAGCTCCAATCGTGGCTCTATTTATACTCCAATTTAGCTTCAATCGTGGCTCTATTTACACTCCAATTTAGCTTCAATTGTGGCTCTCTTTATACTCCAATTTAGCTTCAATCGTGGCTCTATTTACACTCCAATTTAGCTTCAATCGTGGCTCTATTTACACTCCAATTTAGCCTCAATCGTGGCTCTATTTACTCTCCAATTTAGCCTCAATCGTGGCTCTATTTACTCTCCAATTTAGCCTCAATCGTGGCTCTATTTGTACTCCAATTTAGCTTCAATCGTGGCTCTATTTATAGTACAATTTTATGTAACTCAAATTTAGCTTTAATCGTAGGTCTTTATATATCTAAATATTAGTTGCAATCGTAGGTTTTTTTCCACAAAGGTTTCTTAATTTTTACCTTGTTTACTTATTTATTTCATTTTAATCGATTTTTAACAAAAACAAAACCCAAACAAGTAAATAAAACCCGTCATCCAATTTTGTATCTGCATAACCCATATATACAAACATAACAAATCAACAACCATCACTAACCTTGAGTCCTGTACAAGGACATGTAAATAAAAACCTATTGATTTAGACTTCATATGGAAGCTCTTCATACATATTTTTGGGGTGTGTTTCCAAAACAAACTGAAAAAAAAAACCCAAAATCATGACGTAGTTTGTCAAATAATTTCTCCTTTTTTTTTTTCCTCGTAACTTGAGTTTAAACTCATAGTGATGGTAGGTCAAGTTTTGAGAGCAATTTGCAAATTGCAGGGTTTAATGTTGCGTTAACTTTGGGGTAGTTTTCGGTCTCAAGTTTTGGGCAGAGAGCATCGCGTATCTGTTGTGTGTTAAATCGATATTGTAGTAAACAAAAAAAATTTTTTTACGGTCTATTTTTTGGAAATTTTCCACTGTCTACCATGTTTTTTGTCTCCCTTTTTCCCTTGGAGGTTTCGTTTTTGTTTAGCCATTTATATTATTGAAATGTTTTGCGTGCTTTTGTACACGTGTTCTATTTCGACAGCTGAAAGATAAGGGCACATTAGCATTGGAAAGTAACAAAGCAAAAGATTAAAGCTAAAATTGAACTACATATACCCCTACGATTGAACCTAAAATTGGAGTATAAATAGAGCTAAAATTGGACTGTAAATAGAGCCATGATTGGAGCTAAACTTGTTCTATAAAAAGAGCCACGATTGAAGACAAAATTGGAGATAAATAGAGCCACGAGTGAGCTAAGATTTGAGTATAAATAGAGCCACGATTGAAGCTAAAATTGAGTATAAATAGAGCCACGAGTGAAGCTAAAATTTGAGTATAAATAGAGCCACGATTGAAGCTAAAATTGGAGATAAATAGAGCCACGATTGGAACTAAAATTGGAGATAAATAGAGCCACGATTGGAGCTATAATTGGAGCATAAATACAGCCACGATTGGAGCTAAATTTGTACTATAAATAGAGCCACGATTGAAGCTAAAATTGGAGTATAAATAGAGCCACGATTGGAGTATAAATAGAGCCACGATTGGAGATAAATAGAGCCACGATTATAGCTAACATTTGAGTATAAATAGAGCCACGAATGGAGATAAATAGAGCCACGATTGGAGATAAATAGAGCCACGATTATAGCTAACATTTGAGTATAAATAGAGCCACGATTGAAGGTAAAATTTTAGATAAATAGAGCCCCGATTGGAGCTAAAATTGGAGATAAATAGAGCTACGATTGGAGATAAATAGAGCCACGATTGGAGCATAAATAGATCCACGATTGGAGATAAATAGTACTATAAATAGAGCCACGAATGGAGATAAATAGAGCCACGATTGGAGATAAATAGAGCCACGATTATAGCTAACATTTGAGTATAAATAGAGCCACGATTGAAGCTAAAAGTGGAGATAAATAGAGCCACGATTGAAGCTAAAATTGGAGAAAAATAGAGCTACGCTTGGAGATAAATAGAACCACGATTGGAGCATAAATAGAGCCACGATCGGAGCTAAAATTGAAGATAAATAGAGCCACGATTGGAGCTAAAATTGGAGATAATAGAGCCACGATTGGAGCATAAATAGAGCAACG
Source organism: Calliphora vomitoria (assembly GCA_942486065.2). NCBI lineage: Eukaryota > Metazoa > Arthropoda > Insecta > Diptera > Calliphoridae > Calliphora > Calliphora vomitoria. Next base: position 120,973,438 of record OW818032.2, on the reverse strand, counting down.
ATTGGAGCTAAAATTGGAGCATAAATAGAGCCACGATTGGAGCTAAAATTGGAGATAAATAGTGCCACGATTGAAGCTAAAATTGGAGATAAATAGAGCCACGATACGAGCTAAAATTGGAGATAAATAGCGCCACGATTGGAGTTAAAATTGGAGATAAATTGAGCCACGATTGTAGATAAATAGAGCCAAGATTGGAACTAAAATTGGAGATAAATAGAGCCACGATTGCAGCTGAAATTGGAGATAAATAGAGCCACGATTGGAGCTAAAAATGGAGATAAATAGAGCCACGATTGGAGCTAAAATTGGAGTATAAATAGAGCAACGATTGAAGCTAAAATTGGAGTATAAATAGAGTCAAGATTGAAGCTAAAATTTTAGCATAAACAGAGCCACGATTGGAGCTAAAATTGAAGTATAAATAGAGCCAAGATTGAAGCTAAAATTGGAGTATAAATAGAGCCACGATTGGAGCTTAAATTGCAGATAAATAGAGCCACAATTGGAGCTAACATTGAAGATAAATAGAGCCACGATTTGAGATAAATAGAGCCACGATTGGAGCTAAAATTGGAGATAAATAGAGCGACGATTTGAGCTAAAATTGGAGATAAATAGAGTAACGATTGCAGATAAATAGAGCCACGATTGAAGCTAAAATTGGAGATAAATAGAGCCACGATTGGAGCTAAAATTGGAGCATAAATAGAGCAACGATTGGAGCTAAAATTGGAGATAAATAGAGCCACGATTGAAGCTAAAGTTGGAGATAAATAGAGCCACGATTGGAGCTAAAATTTAATATAAATAGAGCCACGAGTGAAGCTCAAATTGGAGATAAATAGAGCAACGATTGGAGCTAAAATTGGAGATAAATAGAGCCACGATTGAAGCCAAAATTGGAGATAAATAGAGCCACGATTGGAGCTAAAATTGGAGATAAATAGAGCCACGATTGGAGTTAAAATTGGAGATAAATTGAGCCACGATTGGAGATAAAATTGGAGATAAATTGAGCCACGATTGGAGCAAAAATTGGAGATAAATAGAGTCACGATTGGAGATAAATAGCGCCACGATTGGAGCTAAATTGGAGTATAAATAGAGCCACGATTGAAGCTAAAATTGGACTACAAATAGAGCCACGATTGAAGCTAAAATTGGTGCATAAATAAAGCCACGATTGAAGCTAAAATTGGACTATAAATAGAGCCACGATTTAAGCTAAAATTGGACTACAAATAGAGCCACGATTGAAGCTTAAATTGGAGCATAAATGGAGCTACGATTGGAGCTAAATTTGTACTATAAATAGAGCCACGATTGAAGCAAAAATTGGAATATAAATTGAGCCACGATTGGAGCTAAAATTGGAGTATAAATAGAGCCACGATTGAAGCTAAAATTGGAGCATAAATAGAGCCAAGATTGGAGCTAAAAATTAAGTATAAATAGAGCCACGATTGAAGCTAAAATTTAACTGCATAAAGACCTTCGAGTGAAGCTAAAATTGATAAACATAATGAGCTACGATTGAAGCTAAAATTGAACTACATAAAGACCTACGATTGAATACTTTGGCATCTGTAAAGTTTTGCTAAACGGAATATTTTGCATCTGAAAAGTTTTACTAAACTAAGTAAAAATATTTTCATTCTTCTACATTACCTTATTGCTAGTGTAAACACGCTTGGATATCCCATCACTCTTATTAAACATTTGTTATTGATTTTTCTTAGCTCTGCGAAAAAGTGGGGGTGTGTGGTGGAGTCGGTTGAAATGTTTTGTTATTTTCATGTACAAAACGTTTAGCCAAAATTTGTAAAAATACGCCTAAATATTCCTAGTAGATTAAATATCTACAATCTAAATTTAATTCAAGTTCATTAAACTTAAATGTTGAATAAAATAAAAACGTGTATGAATTATTTATTAATAAAGCCAAAAGGCTAAAATTGAAAGCTAAATTAATAAAACGGCACAAACATTATTAAAAATAGAATCTTTTTTAGTTAGTCGGGGTTAAAATACTTAAAATAAATCAAAAAGTTTAAAATAAGTCTAAAAGATTTTTAATTTATTAAAGAAAAGCAGGTCTTTTCCAAAATAAAACAAACATTTTCGAATTGAGTTATTGAAAAGAAATTCAACTAAGACGGACATAATTATTTCCAATTCTACTGTTATGATTTGCTAAAGCATAAAGAGGTTCGAATGAGAGAAATTTCGGTGGGGGTTCTTTAATGATTTGGAATGGAATGCTTCCTTTTTGAAAAAATTTCCTCTGAGAATTATATTGAAATGGTGGAAATATCATATAGTGAAAACGGATCCTATTTCATAGATTGAACACGGCAAAAATGTAATACTTCCCGCATTACTAAGTAGTATTGATGTTCTGGACTGGCCAGTTCGCATACTCCAAATCACTAGTGGAGAGACATATCTTCTTAGTGAGCGTTCTGTGATTGAAGAGTTGCGCTTAGGTTGTTAGAGGCCGCACAAAGTACCATTTATTATAATATATTTATAAACATTTATTACAGTAATTCTCCTACATCTCATCTGTTTAAATTTTCTGTTATTTCTCTCAATAAAAAATCTTCCTTGTCACGTTTTTAATATTTTCCATTAGCCATTTGATAAGCAAATTGCATGTCTATGTTTATATTTACAATATAAGATCCATAAATATCGTATACAACTTATTGTTTTTATATACTATATTGTTTGTTCCTCTAAGATAATAAATATTAAGTGTAACATCCGATATGACAGCGTGTGATATTAAACACAGGCCCCCGTAAATAACAAGAATTTTTAATTATTGGTCGCGGTTTCATTTATCTTTCAACTATAAATAACTAACGTAAAAACAGATAAAATAATTGATTTTGTGGGGAATTAAATGCAAAAAAAGTAATACGCAACAAATGAATGAATAAATGAACTTTGGATTAAGGGAATTTACATAGACGAAATGGCTCAACTATTAGCTGAATACATATTAAAGGGGCCAGATGTTTTATAATACAAATAATAAGGAATTTGTTTCGATAATCTATATAGAAGTTGTGATAAAAACTAAATAATACACACTAAAATACTTAATTATTTTGCTCGTTAAAGAAACATAAATTTTGTCTCGTGTGGATAGCAACATAACATTGACAAGGTGGGTCTAAACAAGACAAATTGATGTGAGCACACATAATTGTTTGCTGAGTGAATAAATTGATGGTTAGTCAAGATGGGGGGTTAGGATCAACGCACATCATTACATCCAGATTCAAAAACTAACAAATCACGCATTCAGTGATGCACAAACCTTCTAGATTTTCTAACTAATGCATATCTAAATATAAAAATGACTTTATATTTAGTATTTGCGTACTAAATATTTAATAACAACAATAAAAAAGGCTTAAATATATCACATTTCTTTTAAAGTATGTCATATGTTTTTATCTTGTTTTAATCGCGTGAATTAAATTTTATTTATAAATAAGATTAAAAAAAATCTGAATTTAATACCAGATAATAAACATTTTCGAAAGCCTTCAAATAAAACGTGATATTTTTTACTTTTTTTCAACCCCCAAGCTAGTATTTTTTTATAAATTATTATTAAAAGTAAAATGTTTTTCTAATTTATTACATTATACTATATTTTTACTTAAATTAACATTTTTGTAATAAAAATAAAATAATTATTCATGCAACAAGTTATTTAATTTGTATATATAAATATAATAATAGAAAAAAACAAAAGTACTTTATAATAATTACACTCACATATTCTCATATACAAATGCATATAAAATTTTATGACCCAACGTAAAATGTGAAAAGTTAATTTAGAAATACATTTAATAAATTAAATGCAGTCATGTGTGTTATTTCAAAAATGAATCAAAAATTGGCAAATGCTTATAATGTATAGGAAATAAAACGCCTTTTACTAGATGCATTAAAGACGTATTTAAATATTTGGCCAAGAATTTTTGTTTATAAAACCCAGCAAAGATTATGAAATTAAAAAAAAATAATGCAAGTAATAATGATTTTAAAAATTTTAAACTTAAGTTACTTAAACTCATGCAATAATTTAAGCTTTATAATGCAATTTATATAAATAAATTTCAAAGTTTAAAGCTGAAGGTTAAAGGTCAATTTAAAGATATATAGTAGAAGAGAGAAAACAATGGAAACTTTTCCTAATATTCAAATAGGTCAAAATTTTTTGGTAAAAAAAAATTTAAAAAAAAAAAAAATATACCCTTCACCAAATTATACTTTAAAATATAAATTTTAAATATTTTTAGCTAAACAAAATTATTTTTTTTTTCAAAATTGTTTTTCCAAATTTTTAAAAAAAAAATTATTTTTTTTAAACTTTACCAAATTATACCCTTCACCAAATTATACTTTAAAATATAAATTTTAAATATTTTTAGATAACCAAAAATAATTTTTTTTTTTCGAAATAGTTTTTCCAATTTTTTTTTCAAAATTTGTTTTCCAATATTTTTTTTTACAAATTTTTTTTTTTTTTAATTTTTTTTCCAGAAAAATAATTCGGGTTAAAATTATTTTTTCCAAATTTTTTTTCAAAATTTTTTTTCAAAAATTTTTTTTTTTTCAAAATTGTTTTTTTTTTCAAATTTGTTCTTTTTTTTCCAATATTTTTTTTTTCCAAAAAATTTTTTTTTTAAATTTTTTTTATTTTCGGGTTAAAATATATTTTTTTACGATTTTGACCCAACGTTCAAATTACTGTAGCTTATATACATCGTTGCAATGTACTTTTAAATATATATAATTAGATATCCATATTGTCTATATTACTGACTTAGTAATCCAGATATAGGTCAAAATCGAGGTTTTTCCTTATATCTAATTATACCCTTCACATTCGTGAGAAGGGTAAATATAAGTTTGTAATTTCCACAATATAATTTTCCGACCCTATAAAGTATATATATTCTGGATCCTTATAGATAGCGGAGTCGATTAAGCCATGTCCTTCTGTCTGTCTGTTGAAATCAACTTTCTGAAGACCCCAGATATCTTCGGGATCCAAATCTTCAATAATTCTGTCAGACATGCTTTCGAGAAGTTTCCTATTTAAAATCAGCAAAATCCGTCAATAAAAAACGGAGATATGAGCAAAAAACCGAGACAACCTCTATTTTTTTTGCCTAGTTTTGATCTATATCTCGATTACTAAGTCGTAAATATAGACAATATGGATATCTAATGATAGATATTTCAAAGTCCATTGCAACGATGTATATTAGGCTATAGTAAGTTGGACATACAATGGGTCAAAATCTGGAAAAATATTTTTTAACCCGAATTTTTTTAACAAAAAAAAATTTTTTTGTCTTGAATTTTTTTCACTAAAAAATTGCAAAAAACTTTTTAAAAACAATTTCGGAAAAAAAAAATAAAAATTTATTTTTTTTTTTTAATTTTATTTTAAAGTATAATTTGGTGAAGGGTATATAAGATTGTTTTTTTTTTTTTCAATTTATCTTAAAGTATACTATGATGAAGTGTATATAAGATTCAACACAGCCGAATATAGCACTCTTACTTATTTTAAATAATTTTAAATTATTTACATTTTCCTATTTTATATAGAAATATGCATAAAATTGTCTGCAAGTGTTGGCAAAGTAAATTGAAAATAATATATGTATACATACATAAGTATAATGTAAACATACATCATCATTATCTTGCTATTATTAACTATATTTTCTTCTCCTGCTTTTTGCCCATTTCAATTTCAATTTTAAGTTAGTTCTGTTGATGGCCAATAATATATATTATTTCTGTTTAGTATAAAATACTTTATGGTCTGTGTATTTGTTTTATATTACAACAAAAAAAAAACGTGAAAACCTGTTACCAGAACAAAGAATATAATGTAATGTAATAAAATGTGGTGTAGTCATACTAAAAATATTCGAATATAGAATAAAAATGAATGAAAAATGGCCATAAGAAGCTAGTTATACAGGCAATGCACAAATGTTTGCACAATTTTTCATATTTAAGGAGAATATAGAATATTTGATAGGGATATTTGAATACTGCTGAAGGATCTTTTCTAAAATAGCCAAATATGGCCTAATTTTTGTATAAGTATCAGATAAAAGGGGCCTCGGTTAATTAGAAAAGGTGTCCAGTCATACAGAAGGTTGCCTTCATATAACACAGTAAATTTTTGCCTCATGAGGGCAAAATTATGCAACTTTTTAGCATCTTAAAGCAAAAGGAAGCGGTGTGGCATCACTGCCAACCATTTGTTTTTGACATAAATCAGTGATGCCCAATATGCTTCTTCGCATGCAGTAATGCCATACTAGCGCATTTACGAATATGCATAAAAGTAACCGAATATTTGAGGCAAATATTACAGCTCTTTAGAGAAACAATTTATAAAATACTTGTACTTTAGATATAAGTAGTAGATATATATACAGCTATATTCAAGTATATAACCCATGTACGTGTATATACTTATTTAAATTGTTTTTTTTTTACATATACTCGTTGTTATGTAGTATATGCAACATGCATTTTCATTTCATTTTACTGTATGCAACTGCTAAGTAATGTAGAAAAGTTCAATAAACTTTAATCAGGTTACCAAAGAGTGATTTCATTAAAATGACTAAACAATAAACAACAACAACTCGCTATTAAAAATAACCTCGCTAATAAAAAAAGCTGTAGAAGGTTAAATTATTAAGTATGCTGTTAGTTATAAAACAAACAAATTACTTATATGAAGGCAAGTTATTCTACTATAAGTATAAATATAAGCATTAAAGGCTTTGACAACTATTTGTGTACTAACTAACAAAGGGGACTTTGTTTAATTCACAAACCCTTTTATTTTGTTTCACAAGTGTATGATTATTGTGGTACAAAAAGAATATTGATTAAATTTTGTTTTCTTCTTGAACATTTCCGACAATGTAGGCAAAAGTGTATAAAAATGCTTTAAATAGGGAGGCCAGAAGAAATATTTTTTTATTTTAACAGCATAATAGAATAAAAGAGCTATGTTTAGGTGTATCGAATTTTATATACCCTTTAACAAAGTACACATTGTGATAAAAATTAAAAATATTTTATGGTGAAAAAAATTTATTAAAAAAAAAATATATTTTATATTTTTTTTTTTTTTTTGGTGAAAATATTTTTATTAGAGAAAAAAATACGATTACAAATATATTTTACGGTAAATTAATTTAAAAAAAAAAAAAAAATTCGGTTAAAAAATATTTTTCCCGATTTTTACCTATTGTAGGTCCAAATTACTATAGCTTTATATACGTCATTAGAAAACTCTTTGAAATATCTATCAATAGATATCCATATTGTCTATATTAATGACTTAGTAATCCTGAAATCAAAAATAGATTAAAAATCGAGGTAGTCTTGGTTTTTTGATTATATCTCAGACATTTGTGGGCCGATTTTCTTGATTTTAAATAGCAACCGAACCGGGTCTATAGCGAGTATAATGATGTTTCAGTCATGTATGTAAGTTAGTTGGGGTGTTCGGAAAGTTGATTTCAACAGACATATAGACATAACTATATCGACTGCGCTATCAATAAGGATCCAGCATATATTGTATATACTTTATGAGGGCGCAAATGGAAAATATGGATATTACAAACGGAATGACAAGCTTATGTCATAGTGATGGGTATATCTAGATTTTTCTTTAATAGATACTAAGTGTTATTCCCAATCGTTCAAAAAATATATATTTAAACAAGTAAGAGAGATATATTCGTCTGGGCCGAATCTTATATACCCTTCACCAAATTATACTTCAAGATAAAAATTTTTAGGTAAACAAAATTTATTTTTTTTCCAGTTTTTTTTTCATTTTTTGGAAAAAAATATTTTTCGAATTTTTTTTTAAAGTTTTTATGTAAAATTTTTATTATTTTTTTTAAACTTTAAATTTTTTTTTTTTAAGTTTAAAATTTTTTTTTAATATTTAGCGAAAAAAAAACTTTTGGTGAAAAAAAAATCTGGTTAAAAATTTTTCCCGATTTTGACCCATTGTAGGTCCAACTTACTATGGTCTTATATACGTCGTTGCAAAGGTCTTTGAAATATCTATCATTAGATATCCATATTGTCTATATTAATGACTTAGTAATCCAGATATAGGTAAAAAAATAGGTAAAAAATCGAGGTTGTCCTGGTTTTTTCCTTATATCTCAGCCATTTGTGGACCGATTTTACTGATTTTAAATAGCAAACTTCTCGAAAGCATGTCTGACAGAATTATTGAAGATTTGGATCCCGAAGATATCTGGGGTCTTCAGAAAATTGATTTCAACAGACAGACGGACAGTCAGACAGACAGACGGACAGACGGACATGGCTTAATCGACTCCGCTATCTATAAGGATCCAGAATATATATACTTTATAGGGTCGGAAAATTATATTGTTGAAATTACAAACGGAATGACAAATTTATATATACCCTTCTCACGAAGGTGAAGGGTATAAAAATGGAGTTCACTCAGTTTTATAGCTAAATTACTTTCAAATAAATATGAAAATTTTAAGTTTAGATATTAAATATGATTCTCAAATCTAAATCAAACCTATACACAGGTTTCAGTCTCCAATTTAAATTCAATATATGATTTTTTAACCTTTGCTAAATGTTATTTTCTCTACTTGATATTTTCAAATCATTCTCTAACCTAAATTAGATATCATTCTTTAACCTGCATACAAAACAGCAAACGTTTGACATTTGAGAAGGAGTTTGAGAATAAAGACATTTCTCAAATTGCAAATAAATTCCCCTAATTGTTGAGAAAGATATTATTCTCACATTATTTTGAAATCGTTATCATGTTTGCTTCAGCATAATGAAATTAAGGTTTGAAAATTGCAAAATCTAAGAAAATATTTGTATATGAGAATAAGGTTTATAAATAATGTGATAGTAAATTGATAATAAATTTCGATAATTGTTGATAATGTTAGTATTTTCAAATCATTATCAAACATTTGACATTTGCAGAAAATTTGATGTGAAATCATTCTCAATTTGTTTGCTGCAGCATAAAGCAATTCAATATTACTATTTTGACGAACGCATAGTTTCCTTAATATTTCCTGGTCTTAAGTAAAAATTGTCTTACTTGTTAGATAAGATGGTCACCCTAATCCTTGCATAGCCTGCAGTTTGTTAGCTAATATATAGCACAAATATGTTAAAGTCCTCGAAAAAAAAAAACACAAAATATATAGTATCTACACATTACACAATCTAAATTGTTCTTATATTTTGTTTGTAAAATATCTAATATATAAATACACATACGCTAAAATAATAATAGACCTTAGACACATGCAGAAAAAAATTATACTTTTAGACAAAAAACTCATAAGAATATTGTGCTATATATACATATATAAGTAATAAATTATAAGCGAAGGTTATTTCAAATTTAACACGCTTCTTTTCAAATTCAAAAGACCTTTAAATTAAAGTCGTCATCAGAAGAATTTTCACCATCATTATTGTGAGTTGTTTTCAAACAGTTCTGGTTTTGGTTTCAAAGTTCATTGTACAAAAAAAAAAAGAAATTGAAATAAATTGCTAATATTGAAAAGGGTAGAAACGACAAATGAAATGTGAATCAATCATAAGAAATGATGGCAGTTTAATTAAAAGGAATCATGTTAAAACCATTAATGGAAACCAAAAATATAGCAATGAATATATAAAGGCAGAAATTTATATGGGTTATTCCCTACATAAATAAAACATTTTATAGAAAATTTAATTTTATTTTTAAAAAAATGTTTCTGTTTACTAATCAAAACAAAATTTGTTTGAAATTAGTAATGCCTTTGAAAAAAGTTTATCGTTTTCACATGGAATGCCCCATATACTATTTGTTTTAATGAAATTTTGCCAGTTTTGTTAAATTTTTATTAAAAAAGAGTCGCAGTTTTAACTTGATTATGTCGCAATTTCTTTTTTATTTAAACTTTTAAAACAAACGCAATATCTATTAAACATTTAACTCAATTTAGCACAAATTGTATTTAAAATTTCAACAGTAAATTTATTTTATACTTTCTTTTCCATGTTTAAATTTACCATAGGGGTTCGTCCATCAATTAATAGAAAGAAATTTATTTGCCATTTAATTGAATTTCCGTTTAAAGAATTAATAAATCCCTGGAGATTTTTTCCCCCACGGTTAAGAGTGTTGAAGCAAATAAATTGCAATTTAATTATTGTTCAACCCATTGTGTCGGTGTCTAGCTCTACATTATAGACAAAACCCTGCCGCCTCTGTAAATTGCTATACTGACCCTACACAAACCAACAATTGTTTTAAACAATTCACTGTTTAATAAATTAAATAAGCCAACAACGGAAGAGGGTATACAAAGAACATTTGTTGTGGGTCTGTGTTTTGTAATATTTACATACATATCAAGGCTAATAATATTTTATTCTATTAACTGTTTTGTTTTGCTTTGGACTTTTGCTTAAAAATGCTTGGGGTGGGGGGGAGGTTGTTGTGAAATCACAAATCCAGATTTGTAGTACGTGATAAAAGAATATAAACAAGAAATATACAATATATTTTCTGTAAATAAAGTATTAAATAACGACTGGTGTTTTGTTTACTAGAAAACGCACTAATTGTTGTTTGTTAAATAAGGTTTGTTTAACTCTTAAAATAAGTTAAAGAAAACCTAAAATGCAGGGATATTTCATTAATGTAGAAAATGTTTTTATAGCCCTCGCACTATAGAACTTACGAAAGGGTTAACTGTCAAACGAACTGTCATACTGCGTTCAACTTTTTGAAATTTTTCTCATTTGTTGAGAAAGCTATTATTCTCGCATTATTTTCAAATCATGATCAAGCGTCTGACGTCAAATATTTCTCAATTTGAAATCAAACCTTAATGTTTGCTGAAGGTTTATGTTTGAAAATTGCTAAATTTAGGAAAATATTTGTGTAATCCACATTAGAAATACATTTGAGAATAATTTCACAATAAATTTTGAATAAATTCCGATAATAGTTGAGAACGGTTGACATTTAGGAGAAAGTTTGATGTTAAATCACTCTCAATTTGACATCAAATCGGTCCTCATTTCTTAAAAAAATTAAGCCAGTATGGTCGTCCAGAAAACGTCAAAAACATCCCAAAATCAAATGGATTAGTATGACCAAATGTAGGACAATGAAAGTTCTCAGAGAAAGTTCTAGATTCAAATATAGAATCGTTTGATTTTCTTAGCCATTATAGAGGTTTGATCTCAAACTGAAAATGATTTGACATCAAACTCCTTCAGAATTATGATTAAAAAATATTAGCTATATAAACCTTAATCTCAAATGTATTTCAAATAAGGCTACCAACTAAGTGTAAAGCATAAATTTCATATATAAAAATATTCTTTTAGATTTTGTAATTTTCAAATTCAAATTGCTTTGCAAATAATAGCTTTCACAACAAATAGGGAAATTTATGCTCACTTGGAGAAAAACCTTTATTGTCAACATTTTCTCAAATATATTTCACTTTTAAACCAAAGTACAACATTTTTAATTACGAATTAAGTTAGAGCTGTAGTTAGTTAGGTTAGGTGAAGTATTTATTAATAATGGGCATTCTTTTTAAACATTAATATGAAATTAATAATTATTATTAAACATTTTTAATTAAGCTAGAACAAATTATAGGTTTAACATTTAAAAAAGAAATCTTTAGACTTAATTTTAGGTTTAAACTTAACTTGGGAAGGAATCTGTTAACAAATTCAGAATACTCCAGTTTTCAAATATCTTTAATGAATTCAAAGATATTTTTCAAATATTTTCTTATATTTTGGTTTGAATACGATTTCAAAATACATTTTTTTATCATGTTAGGCAAATACAATTTTTATCTTAAATGAATCACAAATAGAATTCTAAACTTAAATCTCTGTCTCAGATTAAAATTGGGTTTGGAAAAATTTTAAAGCCATAAAAAAATAAAAAAAATATATATTTTTTTGCCATACAATTTTTTTTACTAATAAATAAAAAAAAAAAATTTAATTTAAAAAAAAATTGAAACAAATTTTGAAAAAAACTAAAAATTTTGAAAAAATATTAAATTTTTTAAAGCCGTAAAAAATAAAAAAAAATATTTTTTTGCCATACAATTTTTTTACTAATAAATAAAAAAAAATTTAAAAAAATTTTGAAAAAAACTAAAAATTTTTAAAAAATATAAATTTTTTTTTTTTTTTAATTTTGTTTACCTAAAATGATTTACAATTTTTAATTTAAAGTATAATTTGAAAAAAAAAAAAATTTTAAATTTAAAAAAAAATTTTTGAAAAAAAATTAAAAAATTTTTTTTTAAATTTTGTTTACCTAAAAATATTTAAAATTTTTAATTTAAAGTATAGTTTGATGAAGGGTATATAACATTCGGCACAGACAATAAAATCTTTCGGATTTTAATGAATTCGCGTGTAATTCTATTTAAAAACAAATGATAAAACAATGACCGTATTTTAAATAGTGATCGTGCACACGTCAAGTTTACTTGAGCAAGTCTTAAGTTTATTGAAGAGAGGGGAAGAAAAAGATGAAATTCTTTCCAATCTCCTCTCCTCTCTCATCTACAAACTCAAGACTTGCGCAAGTAAACTTGTCGTGTGTTAACCAGCACTAACCCTTATGATTATGCAGAGTTTTCGTGTCCAAATGTTGATGAATATACCATGATTAAATGAAGGCCGTAAATAAAATTTACTACATCTTAAGATTGTGGTTTATGCCGAGCAATTAATTATTATGTGCAGATGTAATCCAATCAAATAGCTCTATATGATCTATATGTCGTGATCAAAATAGGGTTCGATTTTCTCCCTCTGTAAAGTTTATGATTCAGTTGCATGCTGGGAAATGCTTGATGATCAGAGTTGAGCTGGGGGGTTACTTCCCAATTCGATTCGAAAGGAAATCGTTTCGAATTGCAATGTATTTAGCACACATTTTCGAACATTTCCGTTTTCGGATTGAGTTACGCGGTAACCCCCCTGGATAGAATTAGCTTTTCAAATAAGATGATTTTTGGTCACTCCTATGACTCCAAGACTTTGATAGCGTGATGATAGCTTGCTAAAGTGTCTTGATTCTAAATTGAAATGAAAGTTCTTTATCCTTGACTTCATTTTCATAATAAAATGTTTCCAATTTTTTTAATTTCGTCTAATGAATTGTATGATTTTTTGAATTTGTCTAGCATTTGGCTTGTTGAGAAATATGATATGAGTTTTGATATGAGTTGAACAATGATTGAATTAATTTAGCTGATGAAGGTAGCTTGATTAAATGTTTTGGTTCATCTTCAATCCCGCTTATCCTTGACTTCCCTTTCAAAATCCATTTCCAATCTTTTAATTCTAGCTAATGATGTGAATGATTTCTTAATTTTTCTCTACATCATGTAATGCAATTGGAATTTGGTGAACAAATAAGAATTATAGCTTCGTATATTTCCACTTTCCACATATAGAACTACAAATTTGGATACCTTTAGAGTTAAAATTAAAGTAAAGCTTCTTTAACTGCGGTGTAATTCCATAACTAAAGTTCTATTCACAATCTACTTTTCTTCGTCTAATGAATTGATTTTTTGGAATTTTCTGAGTCTTTAAATCCAAATAAGATTATTTTTCTTTAAATAGTTTAGTCCTAAATTTTCCAAATTGCATTTTGCTTTAAGTTCCAGTGTTTTCCTGATATGTTCATTGAAGAAGATTTATTTTAAAATATGATTTGCTATTTGATGTCCAATTAAGAGTTTTAGGTGTATAATTTTCCTTGGGGTCACAAAATAATTATTTTTGTTCTGATTTTCAGAAAATATTTTTTGATTTTAAAGCTGTCCTTTAAAGGCACAACCTTACAACAGTTTTGCTTAAAATTCAACTGACAGCTGACTTTAATTTCATTGATTTATACAAGAGGTTACTCAATTAATACATAGAGTATCCGAAATTGGCTTGATTCGTTCTTGGACTCTTGGTTTGGAATCCATAAAGATGGAAAAAGCTCTTAGTTAACAATGGCCAACACATTGTACAAATGTTTCAAAATAAAAGCTAAAGATTTGAAAAAATCCAATATTTTTAACTCATATACTGAATATAAAACTCTTGTTATCTTTGATGTATGCAAATTCTTGTTAAACTGGCTTTGTTGTCAATAATGTACTTTAATGTACTTTCATTAGTCATACAAATTTATAAAGTTCTTTACGCTTTATAATTTTACAGCATTTTTTATTGAGAAGAAAACTTAATTGCATTTTTAAAAATTTGTTTAATTTTTGTTTGCTTGTTTAAGCATAAATTAAAACTGAAAGCACTTTGTTTTTTGTTTCTATATGTATGTATATAAATATATATTGTTGTATTTTTTATTTATAATGATATATTTTTTAAAACACAAACATAAACTTAAAAAAAAAATAAAGGTAAATTTACAATTACTTGGTACTTGGTTACTTATATAAAAAAAAAAACAAAAAATAATAATAAGCAGATAAGTTTTTATAAGAGATAAAGATTTAGTTTAAAGACTTTATTTATATGAAGCGATGAATATAAATATTTAAACAAAAAATATCAAGGTTTAGAAATTGATATTTAATGACAGAAAAAATTTTTATGAAAATTATTTAGAATTTTCAAAATTTTTTATTTGCTTTTTAGCTACATATTTTAAATATTGTTTTTTTTTATAAAGTTATGTTAAGAGCAAAGGATTTTTTTTTAAGGTTTATACAAAAATTTCTTAGGTTTTTTTGCAAATATAAAATTTATTTTTATTATAGATTTAAGTAAATATATATTTTATTTATTTTTTTTTTTTTTAATAAAAATATTGTATTTTAAAACTAAATTTTATTTTTTTTTTAGAAGCGTTATTTTTTAGGGATTTATTTCTTTTTATAGGTTTCAAAAATTCTTTTCTGTGGCAGTTTTTACTTAAAAGTTTGTTTAAAAAAAAAAAAAAATTAAGGAAGATTTTTTCGTTAAAATTTAAGTACTACTGTAATTTTGTTTTTTTATATTACTATAAAGTTATATTTAAACTAATTCCCTTGTTATATTTCGTTAGCTATTTGTTGTGATATAAGTCAAAAATTTTTTTCGTTTTTTTTTTAATAATTCTGAGGTTCTTTGGGAGAAACTTGATTCGAAGGACCATGTAATTCATACAAAATTTGTATAGCCAATTCAAATTTCTCATTAAATCCTTTAATTTATAATATTTTGGAAGCTACTCTTAAGATTTAAACAAAATATTTAACAAAATGTGTTTAATATTTGTCTAGTATGTTTAATAACTTTTTAATAAAATGAGAGCTTACGTTTTGTTTAGATTTTAAGTGTAGAAATGTTTGTAAATTACTAAAATATTAAATTTAATCATGCCAAGATCTGCATAATTTTGTATTTGAAACTAAAAAAGGAAGCATCACTGCTAGATCACTTTAGTGATCTACTATTAATTGCTGCATTTACGAAACTTTCTTTCTTATTTGTTTAAATTATTATGGTCTTGGTCCTTAGTCTTGTTTGGTAAATTTAAAATTTAACAAATATACAAGTTTTTATAACTAAAATTAAACTTAATGTTAATAAAAAAAAACGCAAAAATATTTTTATTTTATAACAGTTTTGCTCATAAAGCAATACACATAGAGCGGAAACTAGAAAAAAAAAACTCTAACAAATAATATTACTCTAAACAATCACACATACGGGTGTTGTTTTTGTTTTCATGTAATTTTCTTTACTTAGGTTTTTCACAACTGAGTTAGGTCTTTATCAAGAGAGTTTCCAATCTATATGTATTTCTCTATGGTTTTGCCTACTTGTGTAAATAATGTTCATTTCTTAAAATTTCTTTTTATAAATATTTCATTTAATTTTTGTTTGTTATTTTTTAGATTTAGTGAAGCTTTTTTTGTTTTGTGAATTCCTGTAATGCAATTTTTTGTTTTTGTTAACAGAGCTCTGAAAACATTTTGCACAATAGTTGGCTTTTAGCCAAAATATATATATATTTCTGTTTTATCATTATTAAGTATACCAGGGTCTTGTGTAAAATGTATGTTTTCTTTAACAATTTTACATTCATTTTAATGTTAGGGTGTTGGGAGGAGCAGGAAAAGAAGGTGTTATTGGCATCCTGTATATGGCATAGAAGAGAATGTGTTTTTAAAACTTTCGTTGCGACAATAAATTATGGCAAATAAATGGCCATAACGGCATTTTAAATTTAATTTAATTAAAAACAACTTAAATGACCTTGATTATTTGAAAATTTAGTTGATAATTACATTTTTAATGAGGCTGTTCAGAAAAGTCAATATGACAGAACAAAATAACAGCAGTTGGCCAGACTTTTGTTTTTTGTAACTAACTGTCTTGATAGTAAGTTAAACTAGGTTTAAAAATAGTAAATTCAAGCTAACTTTTGTTAACTGATATTTTTTAACAATATTTTAAGAGATTTATATATAATTGGCAGCCAGTTAAAATTGGCTTTTTAAAACCAGTTTAGTCACACCATAAAGAAATTTAAACTCAGGTTAACTTTGTTTACTTTAACGGAAATTTCAGCTGTGAAAAGAAATTTCCACAAATATTTTGTAGAATTTTTAAAAATTTGAATTGCACACAATGTGAAATAAAGTTAGTTTTTCTTGATATTTTTGACAATATTTGAAAGACTTAACTTAAACTCAGTTTAAAAACCCGTTTAATTAAACCAAAAAGAAATGTAACTTTGTTATATTAATGGAAATTTCGACTTTGATAAGTAATTTTTTCAAATATTCTTTGGGATTTTTTAAAATTTGAATACTCTATATTATAAGTTTAACTGATATTTGATTAATTTTTAAATTGAGGAACTTCTTTTGATCAACAGTTAAACTTGGTTAAACTTCTGTTAAGTTTAAGAAAACTAGAGTTCAAAGTTAATATTTTCAATATACTGTGGAATTTTTACAATTTTAGTTCGTTACTTGAGAAATTTTCAACTTGAGGAACTTCTTTTGATCAACAGTTAAACTTGGTTTTTCCCAAAAAATAGTTAACTTCTGGTAAGTTTAAGAAAACTAGAGTTTAAAGTTAATATTTTCAATATTCTGTGTAATTTTTACAATTTTAGTGCGTTTTTTGATAAAATTTTAAATTGAGGAACTTCTTTTGATCCATAGTTAAACTTGGTTCTACCAAAAACTAGTTAACTTATGTTTAAAAAGTTACAATTTCAGTTCGCTACTTGAAAAATTTTTAAATTGAGGAACTTCTTTTAATCATCAGTTAAACTTAGTTTTACCAAAAATAGTTAACTTCTGTTAACTTTAAGAAAACTAGAGTTTAAAGTTAATATTTTCAATATTCTGTATAATTTTTACAATTTTAGTTCGTTTTTTGATAAATTTTTAAATTGAGGAACTTCTTTTGAACAGTTAAACTTAGTTTTACCAAAAATAGTTAACTTCTGTTATGTTTAACAAAAACTAGAGTTTTTAATATTTTTTCGATCGTTTTTTAAGGACTTTTCAAATATTTTTAGATTCAGGAAGGATCAATCAATACCTTGATTTAAGAATTATTTGTTAAGTTAATCGAAATATAAATTTTAAAAGTTTTAATTTCCAACAGTTAAACTTTGATTTACCAAAACTTCTATTAAATTTAACAAAACTAGGGTTTTAAATCTTGTTTCAATTATTTTGTTAGGCTTTATATCCTTCTTTAGATTTGGAAAACATTTTTTAAATTCCTTTATTTAAGAACTTTGTTAAACTTAAAGAAAATTTAAACCAAAGTTATCTATTAAGTTAATTTTGAAATAAACGTTTAAAGTTATGATTTCCAACCTTGTGTGTTATTTCTGAAAACCTAGTTTTGTAAATTTTAAGAGATGTAGAAAATAGCCTATGAACGGAGAATTGGACAATATTTGTTCAACAAAAACACTCAAGTAAACTTCAAAATTCATAACAGCCTCTATAAGGCAATGTAGTAACTTCAAAACGATAAGAACTACATAAATTCTGTTGCCCTCGGTTGTTGTCCTTTTATCTTGAAATCCCGATTCTCTAGGATTAATTCGCTAGAGCATGTTTTATAAAAATATGAGCAAATATACCAGTAGTTGCTAATTTTATCAATTGGTTTTCTGTTCAAAACAAAATGATGAGGACTTTGTCAATTAGTATAAAATTACCTCGACTTTTTCATTTAAATTGGGTTTGCCTTCCTCTCAAATAAAAAAGTTGATAGACATTGCCTTTTAGAATGCAAAAGCAATTTCAAATGCACTCATTTTGCATTTCTACAAAGATCATTTGTGCCGTTGCTGGACAAACTGCATTTTTGGTATTTTAAAACACAATACGGCAACATCTTTGTTTTTTTACTGTGTCTTTTTATCCTTATTCGCATTTAATCACAACAGAGTTGTGGATTTGTGAGAACAATCCTTTCAGAGAGGATATTTTATGCAGTAAAAAAGTGCATTTTTGTGATTTAAATGCCTATAATGCAACACTGCTATTAATGGGTCTACATTATTGCTGTTGTAATCAAAATTTTACATATAATGACTCTAAAGTTTGCAAATTTTGCTTAAATTACAAAATTTTTACTTTTTTAAACAATTTTTTGTAAAATATCCATCTATTTTATTCGACTATAATTTAATTTTGCCATGATTCATTAGAATCTCTTGGTAGTTTAAGAGTTCTTCTTTAAAATAATCTTAATTTTGATCAAATTTTTAAGTTTTTGAAAGAATTCTTAAAATATGTTTCTTTTTGAACTTTTTTTTACAGCACATATGCCTTAATTTAAAGAGGAAACTCTTGCCAATTCTAAAAAGCCATCTTTAAAAATTCTTTATATCGAAGAAAATATTATTTTTTTTTTTTAATTTAAATTTTCCCCCAAAAAATCTAGTTTTAAACCAATTTTTTATAATTTCTTCAGAAAATATCAAATTATTCTTGGGAAAACCCTGTAAACCAAACAAAAAATAGGTCCAAAGCAAAAATTCTTTAGCAATTTGCAATCTTGCTTTAAAAAAATATTCTTTTTACAAAAAACATTGTTTAGAACATTTTCTTTAAATTTTTTTAAAATAGACTTTAGTCCTCCAAAAGTTTCGTACAGCAAATTTGCTTAAAATTTGTTTATAACAACCTTGTAAAACTTACAATTACAACAAACTACTTTTCAACAAAACTCTACTGCCAACTTTTACTACTTTTTTTGTATGTATTACCTTTATAACTACTACTGCTCTCTTAACCAGGAGCACTTTTCGTTGAGCGACGCATAAACGATAAACGTTTACGTCGGCGAGCCTGCCTTAGTCCCGATGCACATTTTTCTGGAGACTTTTTGCACTTATCCACATATGTTGAAGATTCGCCGGTTTTTTGCATATTTTTCATTAAAGGTTTGTGTTCCAGTTTCGTAAGATTCTCACAGTCTTGATTAAACAATTCCATGGTAGAGTTAGAATTTAAAAGTTTCAAGGTTCGGGAATTGTCATCCGTTTTTAAAAGGTTTTGTGATTTCTGTTGATGTGTAGTATGATGATGATAGTGGTGTAATTGTAAATTGGCCAATTTCTTGTGGCATCTTTTGATATTTGCTTTGATTAATGGGGCGGTTAAACGTCGTCCCAGTTGTGTAGCCAATGAAGTGTGCTTATGCTCAGCTGCTTCATTTGGAGACGTTGTTTGAGAGTTTTCAGAAATATAACAGGAATCCTGATCAGTTGAGACAGAAGTTGTTTTAGGTATTTCCAGATAGAGACCTTTAAACTCCTGCTCTTTATTGACGACTAAGTCGTCGAAGCGTTGAACCTCTGCTGCTTCTACTGCTTCAGTCTTAAGTGTATTACTACTACTGCTACTACCTAATAAAGTGGTGGGTTCTTCGCTTGGCTCTGAACTCCTAACAAATGTTATATTTTCTGCTGTTGCTGCTGCGTTTGCTTCTTCCTTTCTTCTAGTTGTTATTTGGGGTTGAGAGTCATTCTCATTATCTGTTAAGTTTGACTTTCATGAACGTTTCGCCGAATCCTTGCGAAAGGATTTACGCAATTTATCCACCAAACGCAAATGGAACTTGCTAATGTCATTTTGGGAACCAGTTTGATTGTTACTAGAGTTTGTAGTATTGTTAGTCTTGGGAGGACTGCTGGAGGCTTGGCAAAAGGATCTTGTGGGTGACAAAGCACCTGAGGTTGAAGAATACTGCGAGGTGCGGGAAGCATTTCGTGGAAAAGTTTTTTGTGATTGACAACGTTGCATTTGCATGCGATACGTGTGACTGGGTGAACTGGCAAAACTTTCCGACTTCATTCTTTGCCTTCCCCTAGTGGGATTAATGCCCATAGCAGAGGCCATATTAGGAGCAGCGTTGGTTGTAGTACTGGTGCCATTAGAGGATTCCGAAGTTTTACGTGAACGTCCTTTATCTTTATAGATATCGTAATTGTTTTTCATTACCGGCATCATAAAAGCCATGTTGTTTAAATATTTAGTTTAACACTTGTTTAAATAAACACAATTTATTTTAATAATAGTTTAATTAGGAACCTTTTTCTTTCTTTAAGTTAAAAAAGGCACTTTTTTTTTCTTCACTCTTCTTTTATTTTTAAACCACCCTTTTTGTTGTTGTTGTTTGCACTCTCTAAAATGGAGTTTTTCGTTCTAGAATTTTCTGTCTCTCTTTTCTACTTTTTCAATTGCAGTTTATTAAATTTTAATGCAGACCTTGCAGTTTTTTTTCTTGTTTGTGTCTATTTATTTTAGCTTTGTTTATGTTATTTTCACTAAAATAATAATGTTTATATTGTTATATTTATAACGTTCTTTCGTTTTATACAGTGGTTTGTTTGTGTACTTTTATTTTTTTTTATCTTTGTTTTGCTTAGTTTTATTACTTGTTAACGGTTTAAAAATTCAACTACGAATGATTGCCGCACGGTGGTGCAGTCTTATTTTATAACGCCAAATTCTTGAAAAATAGCAGGGTTCCCAGATTTTTTTTGTTTCCTATCCCCAAAAAATTATTTTTTATCCCCAAAAATCCCCAAAACACAGTTTTTCTTATCCCCAATAAAAAATATTGAAAATATGAAATTACACTATAAATAAAATTTTGTTTATACAATTTTTAATTTAGTTTACAAAATATTATTTTTTAAATAAGATAATTTTATTGTACTTTGTAACCAAATTTGTTATTACAATAAAATAAATCGTAAACTTTAATTTCGATTCTAATATGCATATCTATAATTTTGTCTGCATATTTTCCAGTTTTTTTTTAGCATTATTACTATCATTTTTAAACTTCCCCTGATAATTTCATAAAATAAAGTAATTTGACAATCTAATTACTTGTGGTATACCGTAATCATAGCATAAGCAAATTTGGAATTTCATCTAAATAATACACATTTTTGAGATGAGTATTTTGTCTTCACATTTTATAATTTAGTAAAAACATTCGCTGCTTTACTTATGAAACTAAAATTCATTTCTATATTCTCTATTAATTGCTTTAATTTATAAAATAAAATAACAAATAAACGAACAAATTTCATTTTAGAAATTTCCCTAAAAATCCCCAAAATGTAGTTAACATCCCCATCAAATCCCTATATCCCCAAAGCCAAATCACCAAATTGGGGAAAAATCTCCTAATCTGACAACACTGAAAAATAGTTTCAAAAGAGAGCTAATAGCTCTTTCAATTCGCTCGTATTCTCCTGAATTCGCCTTGGACACCACCTTGTACATAAATTCGCCTTGAGAGCTAATGTAAAGTAATTTATTGAAAAGTGCTGTAAGAAAGGGGAAATGACTCAATGTAAATGAGTGCAAGTGGTAAAGGAAAGAGTTGCCATTTCGATAAAACATACATAAAAGAAAAAAGGGATTTTGAATTATTAAATAATGCAGTTTATAAAAAATAGAATAAAACAGAAGCTATTTTAATGAAATGACGTATTTCAAAAACAATAATTTAAATTCTATTTCTAAAAAAATATTTTTCATTTAAATAAAGTATTAAAATGTATAAATAAAAATGGTTATATTTTACATAAAATCATGACAAAATTTTAAGTTAACAATTTTAACAAAAATAAAAAGTAAAAAAAAAATTTTGAAGAATTTTTATTTTTCCTTATGAAACAAAAAAGGTATCACTCACTTATCAACGCCTCTATATTTTTGAAATTTGGCCATCTGCTTTCAAACTTTGTATGTTTTTTTTTTTTTTTTCTTCTGTAAATTACTTGTTTATTCTATTTATTTGCATACATAATAAAAACAACAATTAAAAACACAATTTTTGTCAACATTTTATAAACGTCAATCCATTATGCTGCCAACTAATTTTCTATAGGGAAATCAAATCTTCAGAGCGATAAATAACAAAAACAAGTAAACAACATGCAATTTGCACAAGTTTAAAAAATGCAGAAAGGCGACAGAGATTTTTTTATTTGGTTATTTATAAAACTAGAAAGAAGCATATATAATTAAAAAGATTTTTTATATAAATTAAATTTTTGTAAAAACAATCGAGAACAATTTAAATGAATTCAAATTTTTTTTCCAAGTATTTCCCCGAAATTAGAACGGTATTATAAAAAAATGCCCAAAATATTTTAAACCTTGAATTATATTCTATACTTACTCATTTTCGCTTCAAGTGTGCATATTTTACATTAAAAAACTAATACTTAAAACCTCATCATTCATTAAAAAATGTCTAAAAAGTGTTTTGTTTATTTGATTTTCTATATATTTTTGTTTTAAACAAACAACCAAACAATCTATTTACGCCAATTGTAAAAAAAATACAGTGTTTTTTTTCAATTTTATAATCAATCAAGAAAATAGTCTTAAAAAAACAGTTTATTTTATTTATTTTTTAATCACAAGAAATATTTGTTTGTTTCTTGTTGCATTACGTTAATTAAAATTTTATTATTTTGTTTATTTGTCAAACTACAAATGTACAAATATCTTATCGTCTTGTGAGTATTATTAATCACGAGTAAAATACGATAAATGTATCATATCTAATGAGTAATAAATGCACGCACAGTACCCCGAGTGCATACGATTTAATAGTATTTGCTATAGTATTAAGGAGGTTTCTCAATTTGTTGAACGTTTGTTTACTATTTATGGTAATTTTTATTAATGAAAATGTTTATTCAGATTTTTAACTTAATTTTTAGGTGTCTATTATAAAAATTTAAAAAAAGTATTTATTTTACTAAAATATTAATAGTTTTCTACATTTTGAGACTTTTCCTTATGTTACCTTTTTTATTTTGTTATAGTTAACATCACTGTTAATTAAATGTAGTTTTGTTTACATTTTCTCATCCTGTAAATAAACAAGTCACTTTTGGTCTCTTTGTCACAGAAAGAGGAAGAGTGAGAGTCAGTGTTACCAAATTGCTAATTTCATCATATTATTGTAAAATTTCATCATGATTTAAGAATTTAATGACTATAAAATAGGGGCCTAATTACCCCTATGATTAAGGGCCTGACTCAGAAACACGAATATAAAACAATATTCAAATTTTTGATAATATATTTCTAGCTTAAACATGTGCTCAATTTTATGAAATATTTTATGGTAAATTAGTCTATAAAAGTGGGCTAGTTACCCTTAGGATAAAATTTTAAGTGACGACCATTCAAAAAACATTAAAATAATTATTTTTCCACTCCACAAAAGGCCCGCACTTTTCCTATTTTATATATTACGCCTTAATTTAAATTCATAATTATCTTATTGGCAGCAACATTTCACTCTTTGATGATTTTTTGTATTATTTCATGCTACAGTACAATTTCAAAATAATGTTCCACCTTAAGGTACTGAATATAGAAAACTAACCAAAGTCTCTGGCTAGAATCGAATCCTCAATCTTCAGACAGATAAAAAAGTTCACTAATAACTAGCCTACACCCCGATAATTATTGTAAACCAACACAAATTCTAGAAGTGTCTACCGTTATCTTAGACGTATCCCCCCTAATGTGCAATTATTTCTAAGCAAAACGAAAAACTCTTTGATTTTATGTTAATTTTGGTTTAAATAACAATTTATTTTATTAACTTGAAATTATTGATATTTAAATCATTCAAATATAAATAAAAACTAAAAGCAAAACACAACGTTTAAAGTTTGTTAAAAAAATTTATAGCACCCTGATGATTTTTTAATCCAACTACCGGTATCTCTGACTCATTATACCATCCACCCCTCCACCCATTATGAGTAATTATTTCTAAACAAAACGATAGTTCTTTAGATTCTATATTAGATATTATTTGTGGCATGTTATTCCATTATTGTATTAATTCAAAATAACTTATATTTTAAGTGCTGTTTTTCTATTTGTTTTTGTTACAATAAAAGAACACATGTTAAATTTCCACTCGAAGTACTCGTTTGGATTAGAAAATCAGCACATTAATCACTTTTTTAATTTTTTAATTTTTAAAAAAACAGAAAATTTCCTTGACGACACGGATTTTCTATCGAATATTCTGGCAACTCCTACTAAGAATTGTTAAAATGAAGGAGAAAAATAACAATGGCAAATTGAGTGACAATTTAGCAATGAGAGAGATTTAAATAAAGAGAGTGGAAATGTGTAAATAGCGACCACGGTTGCCAACTTTTTTTTCAACCTTTCCCTGTGAAATCTTACAAAAAGCTACACAAACTACAAAAGTTCTTATTTAACTTGAAAAAATAAATATATTATGACTAAAATTTAAATAAATTGTAAAATAAATAAATCAATTATGGAAAAAAAATTTGTATGTTTAATTTAAAATTGTTTTTTGAACAAGTAAGGGAATAAATTTCACAATGTAATGATTAGAATATATGTCGGTCATTACCAATGTACTACTATGTAATGTAGACGGTATGAAGTACCCAGCACTTACGCAAGTAGTCAATGTATCAAATATATATATATATTGTATTTTGAGTCATTTGACACGTATGTGATCTTTGTTGTGCAGAGTAAAGTCAATTGGCTCCTTTATACATCCCAGGTAATCTAGCGTGAAGTCATTGTAACCTTAGTGTATCTAACTAACCTAGAGTGTAGTCACTTTAAACGTTTATTTTGTAATATATTGTAGAACTGCCGGAAGCAGGTTTATTTACAAGCAATGAGTTATTAGATGGCTTTTTAACTTGAGGTCAATTAGAAGCCGTACATGTTAAAACCACTTATTATGTAGCTGATCAAGTAATTAATTAGGTAACTAGTAAG
Organism: Calliphora vomitoria; assembly: GCA_942486065.2. Classification (NCBI taxonomy): domain Eukaryota; kingdom Metazoa; phylum Arthropoda; class Insecta; order Diptera; family Calliphoridae; genus Calliphora; species Calliphora vomitoria. The sequence continues at coordinate 120,947,963 of OW818032.2, read as the reverse complement.
ATAACTGTCTCTATGTAACCGGTATCTTTGCACTAGCTATCCGACAGTCTCATTGTAATCAAAAAGGGTGAATTGACCCCCTTAAAATAACTAGTCATGTAACTATTTATATAACTGGTTGTCACCCTAAGTAAAATAACTAGTTTGGGACAGTCACCAAGAACTGCTGGATATAAACTTATACATTGGCAGTCGTTTATACTTACCAACGCCGTTTAAAAATTGACGGCAGCTTTGTTGTCTGCCATTTGTTTTTTAAGGTTACCACTGGTTGTTTTTATTACGGTAACTTCTTTTTTAAGGTTACCAGTTTGATAATTTATATTATGAAACTATTGAAATAACGATTTTGTTAAAATTTTTTATTTTCAATGAAACTTTTTATTGATTTTTTTTATTTGAGGGGGAGGGGAGGGGGAATTATTTCCTTTATTTTTTTCAATATTATTTGTTTAAATATACATAATAAATTCCATTATAATGAAAGTGTGTGCATGAAATTCATAATGCATGTTTTTCGTTTTCTTTTTTTTTTAATTTATGTTGTTTTTTCTTTTTGAGATTTTCACGAATATTATTATAATTAATAAATATTTTCATTATAATTTTATTGTTTGTGGTTTTAAATATGAAATTATGCATTTTGACGTTTATTTTCGTTAATTAAGTCAAAAAATGTTTAACAATTGTTTTAAATTTATGTTTCTTTAATATGGTTTTGTGTTTAAAGTAAAAGTTTTATTTTGAAATATTTTTCTTTTGGTTTTGTTTAAGATTTAAATGCAATATTTAACAACACAATTCATTATTACTTTTTTTATATTATTATTTTTGGGGTTTTATAAATGTAAATATTAAATATATGATTTAATATATGTAAATTTTTGTTTAAATTTAAGTTTAATAACAATGTATGGTTTGTATTGAAAACTAAAAACTAAAAAAAAATAATTAAGCTAAAGCTGTATAAGAAATACTTAACAAAAATTATATATAGATGGAATTTTTTTTAAATATACTATATGTATGTAATTAATTTCTTTTTAATGTATATAAAGATATTTTTCTAAACAAGAGGCATCTTAGGTTTTTTTTTTTTATTTTATTTTTTTAATAGGTAAGTATGTAAAAAATGTTTAAATATTATTAAAATGGGAAGAAAATGGTTTTAACTAAACTTTAAGATAATCTATAATTAAGCTTATCTTAAAAAATAAATAGAGAGTTTAGAAAAATTTCTAACCTTTTTTGGTTTTTGAAACTTATAAAAAATTGTTTTTATTTTTTCTTATACTTTTAAACAATCTACATATGTTTTATGTTTGTTTTTAATGTTTAATGCTTAATTAGTCAATTCACTTGCCAATATTGAGTTTTTAAGAGAGAAATTAGGTTTGAGTTTTTTATGAAATTTCTTATTAATAAAAAATAAATATTTTTTAAGCTACACCAAATACTTTTTTTAGGAAACACCATCAGAAAACCAATTTTAAAGTTTATTTATGTAAATCTCTCAGTTTTCAAATAATGTTTTAGTGTTTTTTATACAAAAATCAGGCCTTAAATATTTGTAATAAAAAATTTAACAAAGTGGTCGGTTCATATTACTATCTTTAATTTAATGTAAAGAAAGTACAAATATTTTCAACTTTGCAGACCCGCCCACTTAAAAATAGGAGTGGCAGAAAAAAAACGACTAGTTTCAAAATGTATGTTAAACAAAATTTTTGGTGAACAAATTTAGGTGGAAAAAAATTTTATGAAAAATTTTTTTGAATTTTTGACAAATTATTTTGAGAAAAAAATTAATTAGAAATTATAAAAAAAAAATTGAGGAAATACAATAAAAATTCGGGTGAAAAAAAATTTTTTGTGAAAAAAAATTTTGGTGAAAATAAAAATTTGGTGAAAAAAATTATTTGAAACAAAAAAAATTTGGTGAACGTATGTGAAAAAATCGAAGAATTCGTCAAAAAAAATTTTGGTGAAAATCGAAAATTAGTGAAAAAAAATTTGGTGAAAATGTGTGACCAAATGAGGAATTCGCGGTTTGCTTATATCTCAGCCATTTGAGGGCCGATCTTCTCGATTTTATCAATCATGTATGAAAGTTATTTGGTGGCTTCAGGAAGTTGATTTCAGCGGACAGACATTCAGAAAGATGGACATGGCTATATCGACTTTATTCGAAAAATATAGGAATTACAAACGGAATGGCAAACTTATATATACCCCTGACACTCATGTTGAAGCGTTTAAAAATGTTTGGTGAAAAATAGGTCAACAAATTGAGGTAGTCGTGGTTTTTAGCTCATATCTCAATAATTTTTGGGACGATTCTCTCGATTTTAAATAGCAGCCGAACCAGGACTATAATCGATATATTAATGTATCAATCATGTATGGAAATTATTTGGAGGCTTCGGAAAGTTGATTTCAACAGACAAAAGGTTCAGAAATATTGTATTAAAAATATTTGCGAAATATTTTTACAAAAATTATTTCATTTTGATTTTCTATCAAGAAACTAACAATTAAACTTCAGTTTAAACTTGGTTTAAGTCAGTTTTTTACAATTTTAAACAATCTGGTGTAGCTTTAAAATATAAAAAAATCTATTAAAACTGATTTTTAAACTCAATTTAAAGAAAATGTTTCTAGTTTAATTTTACTATGACCTTTTGTTCTATGATTGACGGCTGCATTGTTTAAGGTTCTTTTTTATCTTGAGTTTTTTTTTTTTTTTTTTGTTAAATACATTAAATTCTATCTAGGCATTTATTAAATGAGCATTTATTTAATAGTTTTTCTTTTAATAATAAATTTCTTTCAAATTGATTTTAAAGAAAATGGTTTTGAGTTAAACACACTTATAAAAAAATTTGTTTATTATTGTTTTTAAAAGTTTATTTGTTTAAACATCTAAGAGTTTTTTCAATATGGATTTTTTTGTTTTTGTATTCATTATTTGTATATAATCAAATTATATTATTATAAACAATTAATATTTAAACAATCGTATATGTATTGTAAGTATGTTTTTTTTTATGTAATTAGTATTAAGTATTGCTATAGTTGTTGTATTTTGTAAGAAAATTTATTATTTATTGTTTATAACGTATAATGTCTTGTAATATGTTTTAAATGTATTTTAGTTATATAATATAGTAGTTAGTGTTGTTGTTGTATGTACCAAATGCCTGGCAGTTTAGTTGTTTTAACAAAAACAAAAAATCTTATTTTAAATACTTAATTTTCTTGTAATATAAGAGTAAATAAATTCTTGTTTGTAATTAGTTAATCAATTATATGTTTGTTTTTAATAAAATACCTATAAAAAACTAACAGTAACATAAATACCCAGAAAAAAATCGCCACTGTTTAACGATTTTTGTTTTACACAGAGTTTTTAAAAAAAGTACTATAGTACCAACTTTTCCATCCCTGCTAATGAATAACCCAAGTAGTGTGGCCACATTTACGGTTATTGCTAAAACAGTGTATCATCTTAGCGACTTTATAAAAAATAGTTTAAAACATTTCAGAATTGTTTTAATGTTGATAAAACTAAAGTATAAATAAACAATAGTAGTTTTTTTTGCAAAAATAAGTAAACAAAATTTTAGCTAACTTTTTTGGAAAATTGTCAATCTTTTTTAATGAAATTTTACAGTTATATAGACATTTTTGATTCAAATTTTAAAGTGAAAAACAGAAATTAAGATTCAATATTGAGAATCCCACAATTCCCAAAAATGTTTTTTTAGATTACCAATTCCTTTTGCAGAATAATTAAAACGCCTACAAAATAGGTTCTAATATTTTAAGAGTAGTTATTAGATTAGAGAAAGTGGCTGAAAAATTAAATTAAAATTTCCAATTTTCCATATACCAGAGGTACCACACTTTGGCGCCTTGAGACATTTGATTATAAGTCTTGCCGATAGTAGCTTAATTTGTATAATTCATAGCTCTTTCTTTTTTAAATGGAAAAATCTCAGAGTTTTTAAAGGATTTTAAACCCAACATTATGAAAAAGAGTTTAAACAAATCTCCTATATTGCAAGAACATTAAACTAATTAGTTTTACCCAACAAAAGAAATAGATAAATTATAAAGAAGAAAACTTTTTGAAACCCATTTTAATAAATTCAACTAATTTATAATTAACTAACAATTTATCTAATATTGATTGGAAAAAACCCTTAACAATTTAAATTTAATTTTGGAAAACATCTAACAATTTAGTTTAAATTCCTATACCATTACAATTGGGAACATTTGCTTTAAAAACATATTTTACAAAAAAAAAAAAAAAAACTTACTTCTATTTATCGGGAAATTTCTTATTACGTGGACTATGAGCAGCATCACGACGAGGGAATTCATCCAGCTGAAAAATACAAATTTAAAATTAACAAAAATTCTGGTATTAAAAAGCCTCTACAAAACTCACTCTTGAAGAACTACTTTTGGAGCGACTAGAGCTGCGTGTAGGCAAATCCAGTTCATCATCCGTATAACAACTATATTCCCTTGAAGAGTCACTAAAATAAAAACAAATAAGTTTAGAATAGCTTCAAAACAAGAACAGTATTTTTCTTTACTTTACCTGGGTTCTATGCCCTCATGGGAATCTTGACTTAATAGCGGCAACATGTCCTCGCCTTTGGGCAACAGGTCCACACCTTGTGCTTTATTATTATTATTATTGTTGATTGTGTTTGGTGTTATGGCCGCCGTTGTAGTTGTGGAGGTTTCTGTTGTAGATGTTGATTGAGCTTCTTTGGTTTTGGATTCATGGCACTCACACTGACAGTCTTCCGGTTTCACATAGTTATAGTGTGGCATACAGCCATCTACTGCCGACATTGTGGAAGCAGTAACATCCGGCTGTTGTTGATGTGAGTGCTTGTGTTGTGTGAATGTGGCGCCATGTGACCTGGTACAGTTGGCCGTGGGCAAAGACTTGCCTTGGGAGGAACGTGCATGTGCATGTTGGGTGGAGCTGCTAATGCTATCTCGTGGTAAGGTGGTTATTTTCTTGGGAGGTTTTCTTTTCTCGGGTATATTTTCGAAATCAATCCAATGGCCCGATAACTTTCTTTGTGTTGAAGCTTTGGGCGTTGTAACCGGAGGTTTACTGGCTGAAGTGGTTTTGGTTTTTGTGTCGATCGTGTCTGTATGTTGTTTTTTGGCCATTTGTGTGGGTGGAGGAGGAGGTGGTGGCTTCTGTTGTTGCATTAGTTGTTTATTAGAGTCTTTACGTTCTAAATGTGCGGTGGCTCTAAGGCCTTCTTCGGCAAACTCAAACCAGGACTTGCCACTGGCATTTGAAACTCGCCGCGGTGATTTGGAACTTTGCACATCCTTTTTGGAGTCTTTCCTAGGCAGACTTATGCGCAATTTTTCTCCTCTTACAGGCACCGAGCCGGCAAATTCAAACGGCGAGTCTGGTGTATTAACACCTATGCCCCCAATGTATTCTTCCAAGTGCGAGGGATTAAGCGGTGTGGTAGAGCGAGGTCTATCTAAAGGGCAAGTTTTGACTTCCATGTTGATTCTCTCTTTCATGGGTATTATTGCTATACCCTGGGCTTTTTCCTCAGGCAATGTGGTAGGTATATAGGGAAGCTCGTCGTCAAAGGATTCTTGGGATACCAGGCCAGTGCTCTCATGATCTTCTATGCAGCCCACATTTAAGGCCAAATGTCGTCGTTTTGATTCCAGAGTCGTCATATCAGAATCGCGTTCACTTTCCGATGACTCCACCGGTTCGTCGGTGGAAAATACCGATGATCTGTCTATGTGAGTGTGATGTTTCCTGGTTGTGTGCTGGGTCACCGTGGTGTTCGGTTTACTAGTGGGTGATTCTGTTTGAGAACGTCTTGTGGGTGTGGAAGTCCTAGGCGGCTTGGGGGGAGTTTGTCGTGCTTTATCTACTGGTGATTGTGAGTGCGAACGTGGCTCACTTCTGTGCTGACTAGAGGTTGGTGAGGAGGCAGCTTCAACTACCGAGGGTGATGGGGTGTGCAGAGGAGAGGGTTCCGTGGAGGGTGGTGGTGGTTGAGGCAGCTGTGGTTTTCCTTTACGTTGATATTGCTCTTTGTTTATTTGCTCATGTGTATGTAATTTGCTTTCAGGTGGGTTTATATCAGCCGCACCACTCTGTTTGCGTGGTTTACGTGGCACTCCTGGAATATTTTCATGATATTTCTTGCGCACATCAAAATTTTCCAAATATCTGGAGTGTCTGTGATTGGCGGTGGCCACCTCATTGTCATCTTCGGATGTAGATCTTGACTGGTATCTGTGTTTTTCTTCTGCTGCTATTGCAACTCCTGTTCCCCCGGAAGGCTTTCTCCTCATTACCACGGGTGGCTGGCTGGTTGCTAAGGGTTTCACCTTTTCATCTTCCGAAGTTGACACAGACTTCTTACGCACAGTAATCTGCCTTTCCATGGTTTCTTCTCTTCTCAAGGACTCTTTAGTTTCGGATTTGTGAAAGATTTCCCTTTGCTCTTCAATTTGTGCTATGGCTTGGGGTTGTTTTTTAAAAGAATCCTTTCTTTCGAGGACTGCTGGCTCTACCACATCTTCTGGAGACTTTTTAATAACTGTATTTTGTCGTCGTAAATTTTCCGTGGTGGACTCGGACAAGGTGTCCTGCGTTTGCTCCGACATATGACTAGAGATACTTTCTGTTTTGGATATACTAAATTGGGTGGCGAATATTTGCTCTTGACTGCCAGAGCCCACACGAGTGGCAAACATCAATCTTCTTCTCTCCTTGGCGGCTGTGTCATCTGCCACAGCTGAACTGTTGATGGTAGCCTTGGTTTCCACTACTCTCACTTCACTGGTAGTACTCTCCTGTGAGGGCAGACGATGTATTTCGGCTTCAGCTTCTATGCCATTTTCGTTGACCACATGTTCTTTAACCTCGGCCAAGTGGGATCGTTGTGTGGAAACTTTTATGGCACTAACATAACTTTCCCCAGAACCCACTGTCTCTTGGGAATCTTGTGAGCTGTGCCTATTTACCTCCAAACTCCAAGTACGTTCTTTGTTGTCTTCTTGCGGCAGAGAATGTATGGCATCTAGATTTTCAATGCGTTTAATGGGAAACGGCTGAGCTCTTTGGGTGATTACTACAGTAGACGTTTCAGAACCGGAGTTCTTGCGTGCCGCCACTGGTTTCAGTTTCTTTACGGCTGACTCTAAATCGCTCATGGTTATTGCAGTAGCCTGAGGTCTTACTGGTTCAGCATTGAGCTGTTGTATGCTTTGCAATAATTTGCGAGTTTCTTTCTCCTCGGGCGGAGTGTGCAGTGGTATGTGTATGTAACCCTCTACCGGATCTTCATAATATTTAAGACGACTATTTGGTCTGGAACCCGCGGCCGTAACCACAGGGGTGTGTGACTTGCTTCTGGACTGAAGCTGTTGCATTTCATGGGCATCTGTGGGAGATGATGATTTTGAGGTTTTAGAGCCATCGGCACCTGCCGAACTGCCACGTTTGCCCGGCTTAAAAATAGCCAATACTGATTTCTGTTTATTGGGTGTAGCATTCTGTGATTGTGGGGTTTGTCCACGCTCTTTGCTTTTGCTGCGTGGCCTGGATCTATCCCGAGGAGAGTCGGGTGAATCTTTGCCGCCGCCAAAACGAAACAAAGAACTAAATGAAGATTTTCGAGACACTGAAACAGTGGCGGGCGAGGGCGAACGACTGCCCTCTCCCTTACGCGTAGGCTTAGGACTGGCGGTGGGCGTTAACAAATTCTCACCCTTCGTTTTTTGCGTTAGTGTTAAAGAGGCAGGTTTGGTTTGCGTACGAGCCCCATAAACGGGCTGCAAAGAGTTGGAAGCCTCCACCACCATTTCATTCGAAGCGATGCCTTTGTCATCATACATAAAATCGGGCTTGAGATTAATGCGTATATACTCCGTGCCACTAGGCGTTTTGCCCACAATCATTTGGCCCGGACTCTTGGTAGACTTACGCTGAGCTCCCATGGTGCTCTTTTGTATGGCTCCCGTTTCTGGACGATTTTGTGCTTTTATTTTGGCGGTCAGCTTGGCATCACCATTTGTCAGCGAAGTGGGAGGTTTTTTCTTGGGCGATGACTCCAACTTTATGCCCTCGGCTAATATAGCTTGTGTGGGATCACGAGTACGAGCCAGTAAAACTTGTTCCAGCAGAGCTGCTGTAGGAGCTTCCACCATAGGACCCACCGAACCATCGCCAATACCGTCGACCGGTTTGGGTCCACAGAAAGATGTTTCCAAGAGCATGCGGTGAGGCGAAGGAGAACGAGAAACTCCGGAAACGGCCGACAGACGACTCACAGCCGAACCCTGACTGCCAACACTGGAAATGCGGCTGGTACGTCCCGAAATGCAAAGTAAGGCGGCCACCTCAGAACTGGCGGAATCTTTACGTTGATGTTGTTGTAAATAGGACTGATGATCTTCCATTTTGAACATGTGCGGTGAGGCACGTTTAGTCTGGAAAGGGAAGATAAATATTAGCTACAATATTGCATATATTAAGTACCTACAAGTTACATATCTATATAATAGTACCATGATAAAGTTTTGTTTCAAATTTTAATTAAAACATAATTTAATAACATAATTAAATTATCGTCAGTTGTTTTCTTAAGTTTATTATTAAGAAGTTTTTGTTTGTTAATTGTTTCTTTAAACTAAATTAAAAAAATAAAGTTCTTTCGGTTTTATGCTACATAAATTGTTTGTAGTTTATTTTTACACATACAGGTAATGAAAAGGAAAGAGATATAAAGAAAAACATCAACAATTATTAACAACTATTTAAAATAAAATCCCAGTTTATTTTAAAGTCATACATTTTATGTATATAAACAAGATATTTTTATAATTTGTTTTAAATAATATTTCTTGGTTAATCAAAATTACAGTACAATACAGTTTATAATGCATAAAATATTCCAAAAATTTACCTAAACTAAAGAAATTATATGAAAATTAACTTAATTTTAACCAAATAATAATTTATAATATCTGGCATTCATTTATAAAAATTATTTATCTCAGTGTTTTGTTGTTTCTAACGGTATTTTACTGTAAGAGTATTGATTAGGTGATGCTGGGAGAGGAATATTTGTTATCCTTTAATTTATGTAGGTATGTTTGTTGTTAAATTTCAATCAATTATTTTGCTCAGTGTTTTGTTTCCCCTAACGGTATTCTACTGTATGAGCATAGGGTGGCTGTGGGAGCCATTTTTGTTTTCCTTTAATTTATGTAGGTATGTTTGTTGTTAAATCTTTTTCATTTTATTTGTATATATAGTATGTTTGTATGTATGTTTGTATATTTAACATTTGTCTCTGTTGTGTAGAAAAACATATTTATATTAATGTCTATGTTATCATAATAAACACAGTTGTCATTGCTGGAGAGTGTGTAAAAGATGTTTGTTTATTTTTATGTTTTGTATTAAATGAATACTTTTGATTATTAAAAATGTATGTTTCTATGTGTGTATTAAAATATATAAGCATAAATAAAGGGAAATGTCAGTAATGTTGACTTTGTTTGAATGCTTGATTATTTATGTATTTCTATACACTGCGTGTATTTTAAAGAGAGCAAGGATGTTTTAAGGAAGGAAACTCCTTAAATTTCCTTATTTAAGGCGTTTTTTTTTTTTTTTTTGTATTTTGTTTGCTTCGTTTCCCTATTTATTTAAAGCGTAATGTGTTCTGTTGATTTAAATGTATATATATACTATAAATTAAACATGAATTTATGTATATATGAATATTTAAATAACTTATGAGGTTATTTATCATGTGTGTGAAAGAAAAACAAATATGTTTTATTTGCTTTTCAGCAACAAGTTTTTCTTATTAAAGAGTTTTCCCAATTCAATCAAGATTTTTGTTCAATAGAGATAAATTTAAAGAAAACATTTAAAGTAAAACTAGCTTTGAATATATAAAATTAATATTATAATTGAAATTATTACAGAATTTCATGATCTTAGGACAGTTTGAAAACAGGCTTTTATTACATCTAAAACTCTAAAGACGAGTTTCTTAACACACTATTCTCTTCTATTTATCTTTAAATTTCTTTTAAACATAAAATTCCGCCTTTGAATAAACAAATTAACATTAATTATTCAGATTTCATGACGAGCCTTTAATATGTTCACTCTTGTCCGCACAAGAAATTGTCTCGTGTGGACAACTCTTGTCATTGTTATGTCAAGAAACTATTTATTTTGCAAATAATTCGATAGCTTGTGAACGATATGAGAATCTTAATGAAATTAAACATAGTCAGTGCTGAGTTGTTTTTCAGCCCGATAGAACTTTCGAAAGGGTTAACTGTCAAACGAACTGTCACACAGCGCTCACTTTTTGACATTTATGATCAGTATACTCTGGCAAATCATTATGAATAGATTGACGCTTGAAAAACGCTACCAAATTATCAAAATTTACTTTGAAAATCCGTCATTGATACGCACAACTTATAGACGACTGTTATATCGTAAAATTGTGTTCAGCAATGAGCCTAATTTTTGGCTTAACGGGTTTGTTAATAAACAAAATTGCAGCATATTGAGTGAAACCAATCCACAACACACCCTACAGACTCCATTACAACCAGAAAAATGCGCCGTTTGGTACGGTTTACATGCTGGTGTCATCATCGAACCTTATTTCTTCTAAAATGTTGCCGGAGCTTGCGTTACGGTCAATGGAGATATTTACCGCACCATGATCAATAATATTTTGTTTGAAAATATGGATGCTATATGTGGTTTCAACAGGATGACGCTATGTGCCATAAGGCGACCGCAACCATCGATTTATTGAAATCAAAATTTGATTTCGAGAAATGGATCTGTCATTTGGGCTACAAGGTCATGCGACCTTGGACCTCTTGATTATTTCCTGTGGGGTCACTGGCTTATTCTGATTCTGATTGTTCGTGTTATTCGTGACATACGGCAATGCTCGAAAAAGTGTCCCAAAATTGGACGTCCATAATGCGCTTCATCAAAAACAGCCGCGGTGGCCATATGCCCAAAATCATATTGAAATGTTAATGTCATGTATTGATCTCTCGTATAAAAAAAACTACTGTTGTATTAATTAAATGTTTAAGTACAAATTATAAAAGTTTGTGTGTATCTTTCGATCTAAATTTACTTATTTTTAAATCAGTTCACATAATAAATTTTACTTTTAATTATACCATATGTATGTATATTAAATATATAAATGAAAAGTTGTTGGCAAAATTATTTTCTATTTATTATTACTCTTCCCTCTTTCTAGCTGTTCTATTTATTGGAGTCCTGGCTGCATTCGTCTATTGCACTTAACAATTACATCAAACTGAGTTTGACATACTTAATAAAAAACGAAAAAAAAAAAAAAAATTATAAATGAAAAACTAAAAAATATACATTTAGTTTGTATGGAAGTGTAATACTTATGTTATTTTTAGGTATATAGTAGATAATAGGGAGCCCCAAAATAATATTTAAAAGAAACAGCCAAAATTTATAAACATTATTAAGTCATTTGTATGAATAAAAAAATATATTTATATATTTTTACAAATTTTCTTTACATATATCTATAATATTGTATGAAAAGTAAGCTTTATGATTTATTTCAACTTTCAACTTTCCTAAATAAAATTTGCAATTTTCTTTACTATTATCTATACTATTTTGCTTTAATCATTAATAATGCAGTTGGTAACACTAATTTCCCGGGGCTTAAGTAAAACCAATATGGCAGCTTACTTATTAAACAGAGGCATTTGGTAAACATTGCTGTAATACTGTTATGAAATTTTTTGGGGAAAAAAAAGGGAGAGCCTATTAAACATAATGTATGTGGGAATGTAAGGAAGTGTGAGTATGTGTGAATGTGTCAAAATGATAACTTATGCAACAAGTTAAAACCTGATGTCATTCACAAGGTGTTTATTTTTGTGAGTGTTGTTTTTGTAATAGTAAAAACAAAAGAAAGCCCACACATAAACATGCATACATACATACCTACATACTAGTATGCATGTTTATTTGTAATCAAGAGAGAGACACACATTTATGCCTTGCATGTTTATGTTTTGTTTTTGTGCTGTATAGTGTTTCTTTTTTCTATATTTTTTGGTGTGGTTGTTGGCTTTTGTTTTTACCGGTTTCATTAACTGAATATAGCACAAGCAAATGTAGTTTTACATTTTTGTTTCTTTTTTTTTCAAAAATGAGACCGTTTGAAATAATAGAAAATAAAAAATTAAAAAGCTTGATATTAGTAGAAAGTATTGTTGTTAGATTAAACCCTTTTAGTAAATGTAAATGTTTTTGTTGTAATATTATGTATTTAAACAGGTCAGTTACAGAGACAGATATAATATGTACAATATTTATGACAAAAACAAAATCAATTTTAGACTTAAAACTTAAAAACTATTAAAAAAGGTTCAAAGAGAATTTGTTAGACTAAATTAAATGTTGAAAAAACTGCTAAATATGTGTGATACTTAAAGGAAATAAAGGAATTTTAAGGGGGAAACATTTTTATTTATTTGCATTGTAATACTATACGTATGATTAATGTAAATTTTGTAGGAAAATAATTTAATATTAATCATACGTATTTGAAACATATCAATTAAAGTAAGATTTTCAATATTTGTTTGAAATTTAAGTTTAAAGAGCTGCGAATAAAAGTGAAATTTTCTATATTTATTAAAAAAATACAATTTGTTAAACATTTTAGAAATCTAGTTCCCCAACCAAAAATGTAATATGAAAAATGTGTAAATATTTGTGACATTTAAAAGAAATCTAGGAATTTTATGGCAAACAATTATAAATTTATCTCGTTTGTCATACTCATTTTGTAGGAAAATAAATTAACATTAATCATACGTCATTGAAAAATTTCACAAAAGTAAGATTTGCAATAATTTTTTTGGAAAATTTGTAGATATTTTATGGAAAATAAAGTAAAAAATTTGAATTTATTAAAATTTTTAGAAAATTTAGTATGAAAAATGTGTAAATATTTGTGACATTTAAACGAAATCTTGGAATTTTATGGCAAAAAAATTTAAATTTATTTCGTTTGTCATACACAGCGTATGATTAATATGAATTTCGTAGGAAAATAAATTAATATTAATCATACTTATTTGGAAAAATTCAATTAAAGTAAGATTTTCAATATTTTTTTTCGCAAATTCAGCTTAAAGAACTTGAAATATAAATTTTATAGAAAATAAAAAAAAATTAATTCTCAAACAATTTAACACAAAATTTTCAAATCTCTTTAATATATTTAAAGCTTTTTGACCCCATTGCTGCAAATACTTCAACTAAATTGAATTTTATCTCTACTTTAAAACATTTGATAGCCTTCATATGCTTTATGGTTTCCTATTTACTTGTCTAAAACTTTATTAAATATAACATGTTTTCTTTATATATTAAACAGAAAAGAACCACAATGTTAGCTTGTCATTATATAGAAAAAAAAGATTAAATAACTTTTTGATATTTATTCTAGGTCAACAGCAGACAAAAAAAAAACACACACACACAACACACAGAGAAATTTGATAACACATTATTTTAAAGCATCACACATAAAAAGCTTAATTGATCAGGTATGAGTGAAGTTTCTTTCGGACTTAAAAAGAAAAAGCATTAAAAGTTTCCAAGAAATTTTAAAAATACCAAGAAAAATACATGACAGCAAAAGAGTAAAGGAAAACTTTTAGAAAGGATTTAACCAAAAAAAAAAAAAGGAAATTTAATATAAAATCCCTGAAATTTAAAATCATTTCTGATCAATATCCTTTAAAAACTCCCTCTTTCTCTACTTAAGCAATTAATTAGCTTTTTACATTATTGGGTATTAGCTGACATTTTGTTTGTTTATTTGTATGTGTCATATTTATGTACATACACACATATATGTTACATTGAGTCAGTTTTCTGTCATCTTGTCTATTCGCCAATCATTTAATAACATTTTCAACTAGTATTGAGTTTTCTAATTCATATTCAATTCTCCCCGACAATAGCAACAGTTTTTTTTTTACAGTTTCTCTAGTTTTTTTCTCATCATATTAAATTGTCACATCACACACACACACATTCACTCATACTCTTTAGTCAAACTATAAAATCAATGAATTACATTAATGTCATAAACCAGGGATGGTAAAAATCAACATCTTTTAATATTTTTTGGAAGTTGAAAGAAAATTAAAGTTTCGTTAAGTTTTTTAAATGACAGAAAATGTTAAAATTATTGCAAATCATAAATAGCCATATATTCGTTAAACAAATATAACAAAACCTAACTTTTAATTACTTCGCTGTAAAAATTTAAGTTTCGTTAACTTTTAAATTTCCCAAAAACTGTAGTTTTCTTTAAGTTTAAATAGAGATTAAACAAAGCTCAAACACTATTTGTTTTAGATTGAAATATTGAATTATTAATGCTGAACGAATATAGAAATAATTACTTTCAAATACTTTTGGTTTAGAAAATAAAGTTTCGTTAAGTTTTTGTATATTCTCAAAAATTAAATATTTTTTTTATATTTAAATAGAGGCTAATTAATACTAAACGATTATAAAAAAATGTTGTTTCAAATTCTTTTGGTTTAGAAAATAAAGTTTCGTTAAGTTTTTAAATTTGAAAAAATGAAATATTTTTTTAAGATTTAAATAGCGATTTATAAATGCTAAAAGAATATAGAAATAATTAATTTAAAATACTTTTGGTCTAGAAAATAAAGTTTCGTTAAGTTTTTTTATATTCTCAAAAACTAAACATTTTTCTATATTTAAATAGTAAATTATTAATGCTAAGCAAATATTGAAATAATAACTTTCAAATACTTTTGGTCTAGAAAATAAAGTTTCGTTAAGTTTTTTTATATTCACAAAAACTAAACATTTTTCTATCTATATAATGCTAAGCGAATATTGAAATAATAACTTTCAAATACTTTTGGTCTAGAAAATAAAGTTTCGTTAAGTTTTTTTATATTCTCAAAAACTAAACATTTTTCTATATTTAAATAGTAAATTATTAATGCTAAGCGAATATTGAAATAATAACTTTCAAATACTTTTGGTCTAGAAAATAAAGTTTCGTTACGTTTTTTTATATTCACAAAAACTAAACATTTTTCTATATTTAAATAGTAAATTATTAATGCTAAGCGAATATTGAAATAATTACTTTCAAATACTTTTGGTCTAGAAAATAAAGTTTCGTTAAGTTTATTATATTCTCAAAAATTAAATACTGTTTTAGATTTCAATAACAGTTTATTAATGATAAACGAATATAAAAGAATTTTGTTTCAAATATTTATGCATTAGAAAATAAAGTTTCGTTAAGTTTTTTATATTCAAAAAAAACAAATTGTTTAACTAGGTTTTAATAGCATTTTATAAATGTTAAATTTATATATTAAAAGTTATAGTAAAAAATGTTTAGTTTCGAAAATAAAGTTTCGTTAAGTTTTCTAAATTTGCAAAAAATAAATATTTTTCTAGATTTAAATAGAAATATATTAATGTTAAACGAATATAGAAATAATAAGTTTCTAGTACTTTTGGTTTAGAAAATAAAGTTTCGTTAAGTTTTTTTTAGCTCAAAAATTAAATATTTTTTTTAGATTTAAATATCGGCTTAATAATGCTAAACGAATATAAAATAATTTTGTTTCAAATACTTTTGGTTTAGAAAATAAAGTTTCGTTAAGTTTTTTAAATTTGAAAAAATTAAATATTTGTCTAGATTAGAATAGTGTATTATAAATGCTAAACGAATATAGACAAATTTATTTTCAAATACTTTCGTTTAAGAAAATAAAGTTTCGTTAAGTTTTTTAAATGGTCAAAACTAAAATACTATAAAAGTTTTATTTAAGTGCTTTTCATTTACCAAACAGTTAATTTATATTTATAGAAAAACAATAATTAAAATGGTTTTAGTTTAAAGTATTCAATTATAAAACTTTACATTAATTTATTTATAAAACTTTACATTAATTTATCTAAAACAATTACTAATTCCCATCCCTGTAGATAACCGCCATAAAATAAGAACAAGCAGAATGAGTGTGAGGGAACCAGTAAGAGCCAGAGAGGGTATGTAACAAATATGACAATTGACGTTACAGTTAGTTTTCAATTTTGATGTTGTTGTTGTTGTTTTTCATACATATAGCTTTTTAGCAAACTATTCAATAAATCCATACATTCACTAGGGAGATATTTTTTTTTTTTTTTTTCACACAAACATAAACACTAACAAGAAAAAAATTAGGGTATTCAAGGAATAAAACAAACAAAAACCCTGTTATTAAATAAGGGTATGCAGGGCGTAATATTATTTGAAAAAATGTAAATTTAAACAAATTGCTTTTGTTAACTATAATGTTTGCTACATCCTTTTTTTCTATTTTATATATTTGTTGTTCAAATTTATTATTAAAATATTTGCGTGTAAATGTCGTATGTGTTGGAATGAGGAGGGAAGGGAGTCTGTGGTTTCACTGCACCAGTTTGGTTTGCAGAATTTTTATTTTATGCTTTCCACTCAAGACTTTGCCACATTGTGTCTATGTAAATCATTATTACTTTTGATTTTTTTTTTTGCAATGTTTAACTTTTTGGATGATTTAATTTTTTTTTTTCAAATTTACAATTAGTACAATGACTGAGCGAAAGAGAGAGAGAGAATTTGAAAGCTTGTCATAATATAATTATATCTTGCTGCAGGTTTTACACATTTAATGCATTTCTTTTTTTGTTGTTGTTGTTTTTGCTTAAAAACAATTTTCAATTAAGTTTGGGTTTATTCCCAGTAGCTCAAGGTTTTTTCGTTTAAATGGAAATCAACTATATGTGGATAAATATTTACGATGTTTTATGTTACAAACTAAATAAAGTTTATTTTTTGGTTGATTATTATAAAGAGAGTTTTCCCTGGTTGTTAGAAGAGTTTTAAAACAAAATAATTTAACAATATATTTTAAAAAAATTTAGCACAGCTCATGGCGAAAAATCAAACGAAAAAATTTTGATAGTACTAAAAATAATTTAGATCTAACAAAATTAGTCCGAAAATAGTTATTATTAAACAAGTTTGTACTTTATTTAATAAGTACTAAATTTGTTTGGTACTAAATTTTGTTTAGTACTAAATTTGTTTAGTACAAAATTTGTTTAGTACTAAATTTATTAAGTACTAAATTGGTTAAGTACAAAAAGTACTAAATTGGTTAAGTACAATAAATGCTAAATTGGTATAATACTAAATTTGTTTAGTACTAAATTGGTTTAGTACTAAATACATTTAGTTTTAGTACTAAATTGGTTTAGTACTAAATTGGTTTAGTACTGAATTTATTAAGTACTAAATTGGTTTAGCACCAAATTTGTTTAGTACTAAATTAGTTTAGTACTAAATTGGTTTAGTACTAAATTTGTTCAGTACTAAATTGGTTTAGTACTAAATTTGTTCTGTACTAAATTGGTTTAGTACTAAATTTGTTCTGTACTAAAATGGTTTAGTACTAAATTCGTTTAATTTGTTGTAGTAGTAAATTGGTTTGGTACTAAATTGGTTTAGTACTAAATTGGTTTAGAACTAAATTTGTTTAGTACTAGATATGTTTAGTACTACATTGGTTTAGTACTAAATTTGTTCAGTTTGGTACTAAATTGGTTTAGTACTAAATTGGTTTAGAACTAAATTTGTTTAGTACTAGATATGTTTAGTACTACATTGGTTTAGTACTAAATTTGTTCAGTACTAAATTAGTTTAGTACTAAATTTGTTCTGTACTAAATTGGTATAGTACTAAATAGACTTAGTACTAAATTTGCTTAGTACTAAATTCATTTAATTTGTTGTAGTACTAAATTGGTTTAGTACTAAATTGGTTTAGTACTAAATTGGTTTAGTACTAAATTGGTTTAGTACTGAATTTATTAAGTACTAAATTGGTTTAGTACTAAATTTGTTTAGTACTAAATTAGTTTAGTACTAATTGGCTTAGTACTAAATTTGTTCAGTACTAAATTAGTTTAGTACTAAATTTGTTCTGTACTAAATTGGTTTAGTACTAAATAGACTTAGTACTAAATTTGCTTAGTACTAAATTCATTTAATTTGTTGTAGTACTAAATTGGTTTAGTACTAAATTGGTTTAGTACTAAATTGGTTTAGTACTAAATTGGTTTAATACCAAATTGGTTTAGTACTAAATTGGTTTAGTACTAAATTGGTTTAGTACTAAATTGGTTTAGTACTAAATTGGTTTAGTACTAAATTGGTTTAGTACTGAATTTATTAAGTACTAAATTGGTTTAGTACTAAATTTGTTTAGTACTAAATTAGTTTAGTACTAATTGGCTTAGTACTAAATTTGTTCAGTACTAAATTAGTTTAGTACTAAATTTGTTCTGTACTAAATTGGTTTAGTACTAAATAGACTTAGTACTAAATTTGCTTAGTACTAAATTCATTTAATTTGTTGTAGTACTAAATTGGTTTAGTACTAAATTTGTTCTGTACTAAAATGGTTTAGTACTAAATTCGTTTAATTTGTTGTAGTAGTAAATTGGTTTAGTACTAAATTGGTTTAGTACTAAATTGGTTTAGTACTAAATTGGTTTAGTACTAAATTGGTTTAGTACTAAATTGGTTCAGTAATAAATTGGTTTAGTACTAAATTGGTTTAGTATTAAATTGGTTCTAAATAGATATAGTTTGGAATTGGTTTAGTACTAAATTTATTAAGTACCAAATTAGTTTGGTACAAAATTTGTTTAGTTTTTAATTTGCTTAGTACTACATTTAATTATTTCTGAGTTGGTTTAGTACTAAATTATTTTAGTACCAAATTTCTATATTTGTTTTTAACATTAAAATACAAATTATGTTTCAACTCACCTGTTGTTGTTGCTGCTGCTGCTGTTGTTGCATTTTCACTTCTTCTTCCTTTTTCTGAGCTGGATCCATAAAATATAGTTCCTCTGTTGAGCTACGCAATTCCAATGCACCTTCCTCACGAAAACCCATATCCAATGTTTCCTGTAGGGTGCCAGTGCCCACCTTTTCATAATTAGTTTTTGTTTTTTGCCAGTTTTTTTTTTTTTTTTTTTTTGTTTTTACAAAAATCAATTTTGTTTTTTTTTTTTTTTTTCAATACATAAATAAACAACATCAATTCGGGAGAAAAAAAATGGAGGGGAGGGAATACAAATTTGCAAAAAAGCAAATTTTGTGTTTTAACGAAAAAAAAATTTAACAATTTTGTTAGTAAAACCAAAAAAAAAAAAGGATAACGAAACCATCCAGCAGTTTTGCACATACACAAAATAAACGAGAAAGCAAAGAAATATACAAAAAAAGTTTTATATTAAAATTAAATTCTGTATGTTTCTTATTTAATATTTTGTATTTGTAGAAATGTAAAATAAAAACTAAAATTTAATTTTCTAAAACTATGTATGTATGTACTATTGTTTAAGCTTTAAAAGCTATCAAAACAAACAAATAAGAAATGTCAATCAATGCAATTGTGTGACAAGTGTTTGTTTTCTTGGCCATTTTCCTTTGCAAAGTGTCATTTTTGGGGGAAATTTTTCATACGCAAAAACTCAAAAACACTTAAACTCACACACACACACACTAATACTAAGTAACGGGGGTTTTAAGTGCAGTACTTGTACAACAGTATTGTATGTTTTTGTTGACAATTTAATCATAGTTGTTGCTCTTTTTTTTTTTTTTGTTTTTTTTTTTTTTTTTTCTTTCTTTTTGTTTTCTTTGTTAATTTTGAGCAGCTTTGAGAGGGATTTATATAGATTTTTGATGTTAAATGACATTTTTAGTTTAAAATGAAGGACGAAATGTGTGTGTTTGGTATGTATGATAGAAAATGTATAACAAATTTATTAAAACATGATTTGATTTAGAATTTATGGAGAGATTTTGCAAGCAATTTATTTGTTGAGAAATATTAGTCATTCCGTTGTAAATCCCTGGAAAATTTTATGAATTTGTATGAGATTTACTAAAAAGTTGATTTGATATAGAATTTATGTACGAATTTTTCAAATTGTTTTTGTTTAAACTAAAACTTTTTGGACAGATCTAAATATCTAGTCATCGAATTCCTTGAATTTTATATAAAAATTGTAATTCCCTGGAAATTTGTTTGAATTTATAGAAAATTTTATGAATAATGAGTCGGATTTTGTCAGCAATTTTGTAGAAATAAAATTTTCCTGATATATCTAGTTATTTAAATCCCTGGAGAATTTTGTAAGCTATACTGAAAATTAATCAAAGTTTTGCAAATATTTGCAGAGAATTTCATTTAGTTTAGACATACATTTATAAGTTTTTTTATGTTTTAGCACTATATACTTTTTACACTATAAAAACTATTTAATTTTATATTATTAATTAGATTTTAATAATTCTGTTATCACAATTCTAAACCGACACCCTATTTTTTACTAAAAATAAATAAACTTTTAAAGAATTAAATGTATGACGTTATGTAATACGTACATACATATCAAAATACAACCTTTCAAAATTAAATACAATACTTTTCTTGTTTTCATTTTATCCCTCCCTTCAAACTCTTGTCTGATTCTGCTGTTGTTGTTGTGTTTTCTTTTTTTTTTCTTCTCTCACATGCAGTTTGGTTTGGTTTAGTTTTTATTATTTAGAAGAGGAAGAATTGTAAACCCAAGATGAGTGTGAATGTTTGCATGTTGGTACGAATGTTTGTATGTGAGTGGGTGGCTGGCTGAATGGTTGTTTTAAATAGTAGTAAGACTGGGTTGTATGAAGGTGGGAAGAGTGGTATTAAATTATAGGATTGTTATATTAACTGGGTTAATATTAGTTGCGAGTAAAAAATAAAGAAAAAGAAATAATGTACAACAATATAAAAAAATCAAGAAATAAAACAACAGAAAGTAAAAGTGCTGAGAATTGATTTGCTGAAAACACACTAACTTACTTACACACATACATTAATCAAAGAGATAAAAACATAAATAAGAACAGACACACAGACAATATTCTCTGTTACATTCTCACAAACCAATATAAATTATGGAAATTGGAAATTCAAAGTGTGAGCACAATAACAACAAAAAAAAAATTATATAGAAATTATAATAAAAAAACTTAAACGGGAAATTGCTAAAGAAAATGTGTTGGAAAGCAAATATGTATTAAAAAAAATAAAGAATATTAAGAATTTATTATTTAAATATTAAATTAATGGAACAAAAGAAGACATAAACTGCTAGTTTAATGTACAAAATGAGAGCATTTGAAGGAATTAATTCAGTAGAGTGTTTTAAGAAAAAGGGTAGGGTAAAATATTTCAATATTTCTTTAATATTTTATGGATAGAAAGTTAGTTAGATACATAGTACGAGTATTAAATAAATAAACTATAAATTGGTTTAGTACTAAATTGTTTTAGTACTAAATTGTTTTAGTACTAAATTGGTTTAGTACTAAATTGTTTTAGTACTAAATTGGTGTAGTACTAAATTGGTTTAGTCAATTTAGTACTAAACCAATTTAGTACTGAGTCCATTTAGTACTAAACCAATTTAGTACTAAATCAATTTTTTACTAAACCTATTTAGTAGTAAAGCAATTTAGTACTAAATGGATTCAGTACTAAATTGGTTTAGTACTAAATAGGTTATGTATTAAATTGGTTTAGTACTAAATTGGTTTAGTACTAAATTGGTTTAGTACTAAATTGTTTTGGCACTTAATAGGTTTAGTACAAAATTGGTTTAGTACTAAATAGGTTAAGTATTAAATTGGTCTAGTACTAAATTGGTTTAGTACTAAATTGTTTTGGCACTTAATAGGTTTAGTACTAAATTGGTTTAGTACTAAATTGGTTTAGTACTAAATTGGTTTAGTACTAAATTGGTTTAGTACTAAATTGGTTTAGTACTAAATTGGTTTAGTACTAAATTGGTTTAGTACTAAATTGGTTTAGTACTAAATTGGTTTAGTACTAAATTGGTTTAGTACTAAATTGGTTTAGTACTAAATTGGTTTAGTACTAAATTGGTTTAGTACTAAATTGGTTTAGTACTAAATTGGTTTAGTACTAAATTGGTTTAGTACTAAATTGGTTTAGACTAAATTGGTTTAGTACTAAATTGCTTTAGTACTAAATTGGTGTAGTACTAAATGGACTCAGTACTAAATTGGTTTTGTACAAAATTGGTTTAGTACAAAATTGGTTTAGTACTAAATTGGTTTAGTACTAAATTGATTTAGTACTAAATTGGTTTAGTACTAAATTGGTTTAGTACTAATTTGCTTTAGTACTAAATTGCTTTAGTACTAAATTGGATTAGTACTAAATTGGTTTAGTACTAAATAGGTGTAGTACTAAATGGACTCAATACTAAATGAACTCAGTACTAAATTGGTTTAGTACTAAATTGACTAAACCAATTCAGTACTAAATCAATTTAGTAGTAAACCAATTTAATACTACACCAATTAAGTACTAAACTAATTTAGTACTGAGTCCATTTAGTACTAAACCAATTTAGTACTAAATCAATTTTGTACCAAACTTATTTAGTACTAAATCAATTTGGTGTAGTACTAAATGGACTCAGTACTAAATTGCTTTAGTACTAATTTGATTAAACACTAAATTGGTTTAGTACTAAATTGGTTTAGTACTAAATTGGTTAAGTACTAAATTGTTTTAGTACTAAATTGGATTAGTACTAAATTGGTTTAGTACTAAATAGGTGTAGTACTAAATGAACTCAGTCCTAAATTGGTTTAGTACTAAATTGGTTTAGTACTAAATTGGTTTAGTACTAAATTGGTTTAGTACTAAATTGGTTTAGTACTAAATTGGTTTAGTACTAAATTTGTTTAGTACTAAATAGGTTTAGTACTAAATTGATTTAAAATTATTAAAATTTTCTTTTTAATAATTTACATCATTTACGAACTCACTATAATTCTTACATGATAATTCCCACAAAGTCCTTTTTATATTGAATTTTAAAAAAGAATTCCCTTTGTGAAACCTCATCATGCCTTTACTGAATTAATTCCTTTTTTTATATTACACTCCCCCTCACCATAAGAATACATAATGATATGATAATAATTTCTACACAGAAATCCTTTTAACAGCTAAACTTTATACTACTCTAAGTCTACTACTACTACTATATATAATTTACTTTACATTAAAACATTAAAATAATACATTTGTTCTACTTTGTTTTTTTTTTTATCACATCAAAATTTTTACATAAATCACCTGTTCAAAGACATTTTCCGGACTGCTATCACGACTATCTTCCTCATGGTGAGACGATGATGAAGCACGACTCAATTCGATGCGTGGCGTAGAGGGTGTGCACAGTGTTGAGGCTCCCTTAAACGAGGTGGACATATCGCCCACACCAATACCACCGGTACTGCTGCTACAACTGCTGACCAAGGTGCTGGTGTGTGTTGTGGCAGTGGCTTTTAAAGGTGGCGCTCTTTTGACGGTGCCCGTTGTGTTGCTAATGTTTCTCGACGACATGTTGGTATCATATTTGGTTTCTGCAATGACCCCATCTCCCATTGCTGTTGTTGCTGCCATTGATGTTGTAGTTGACTTCGTTGTTATGGTTTTTTTACATGTTGTTCCACTATCATTTATATCCATCTGCAAAGTAATTAAATCAAATTAAAAACACAACAAAAACGCAGAGTATAAAAACAAAACAAAAACATTGTTATGATTTTTATTGATGTAGACTCAATTAAAAGGCGCGCTCTAAAGTCAAGTGTATGTATGTAAGAGTGGGTGTTTGTATGTGTGTATATTACTGTTTTTAGTGTGTATGTTGTTATGTAAGCTAAAGAGAGACGGAGAGATTTTCCCTTAAGGAGCTTTAATTTTAAATTATAAAATTAACTTTAATTGCTGTGCGTTTAATAAAGTGTTTGTGTAGTTTTTTTTTTTTTTGTTTTTGTACATGAGACTGTCTCTGTTTTCAAGTATAACGATGTTCTAATTATGTCTTCGCGTTGTTTGCTAAATAGAAATGTCAATAAAATGTCGTCAAATAAGCTCAAGTATGTGTGGGGAGATGATAAAATGAAAGGATTTAATTCCTTTGATGCTATAATGAGTACTTTTGTGTTGGGAATTTTTTTAAGAGTCAATCAAAAAATCGTTATATATTAAGAACAAGGTAAAAGAAGGTAGATTTTTATAAACATAAAATCGTTATATTTTAAGAACAAGCTAAAAGAAGTTAAAATTTATTAATTCTTTAAAGGGAACAATAAATTTGTTAGTACTTCTTTTAACAGTTTTTTATATTTTTTTTATATTTTTAATTGTTTTCCTGGCAAACGTTAAGGATTCTTTTCCCAGTTTTTTTTAACAATTTGCCCAACAATTTTAAATTTGCGATTTTCTTTTTATTTTTTAGAATTTTCTTATTATTTCTTTAGTTTTTATGTTTACCACAGCTTATATTTAAACAACCTGGTATGTCTAGTCAGCAAAATTTCTTTAATTAGGTAAGTAAGCTTATTTTAAATGAAACTAAGGTAAAGAAATTTACCTTAAATGAATAAAACTTAAGCTTTTATATAAAAAGTCATATTTAAAGAAGTCTCTAAAAAAAGTTAAGAATTAAAAGGACAAAAACAAAAGCGCTTGACAAAATAAATTAAGATAAATTGTTATTAGGAAAACTTAAAGAATTTCCTAAACAACATTTTCATATTATGCATTTTATTAGACTTTATTAGTCCTCATTTATTGTTTTATTAACTTATTTTACGAATTATTAAGAGTATTTAAAACACCTAAACTTAATAAACGTTTACTTTAATAGATCTCATTAAACCTTAGATGTATACTTGATATTAATCTTTATTTGAATTAAATATTAAGTATACGTAGACATTTGTTTGCAAATCTAAGACGTATACGTAATGTTAATTATCATTCGAATTAAGTAAATGTTAAAACATAAAGAGAAGTTATCACAAATTTCAAAAGTATTAATGGCAGCTTTTTAATATTTGGAACATCAATAGACTAGGATATTAACTTTCATAATATAAATAGATTGTAGAAGTATATGATATTTTATTATCAGAATTTGTAATTTTTGCAAAAATCTAAAAATTTTAATACGTTTTGTATACCACTTGGCCAGTTAACCAAACAGTTTACTAGCTGCTAGCTACGTCTTGGAGATTTTAAAAAACTGCCTTTATACATAATAAAGGCAATATCAAATTCAGAAATACAGGCAAAATTCGGTATATCGAATGCTACGGTTTAATCTTATATAACGAACAAGTAAGAGACTTATATTCGGCTTTGCCGCATCTTGATTGTAAACCCTTTACCAAAGTATACTTTAAAACAATAGGTCTGTTCATTTACTTTCCCAGTAAATACTTGCAACGAGAGAATAAAATCAAAATATACAAAATTACTCTCTTAAATTCTCAAAAATAGTAAAAAGTAAATGAACGCTTTTCCAGTAACAAAAAATTTATACACACAATTTTCATATTTTTTCATTTTAAAATGTATAAATATTCACATTTTCTTCAATTTTATTTTTTTCACCACAAAAATAAAATTGTAAATAAATAAACAATAACACAAAACATATGAAATGTAAGCTGCTAACTGTTACGAGTTCAAAATAGAACTTGTAATAGTTTGCAACGAGAGAACACTTTCTAAAATTTATACGCTCTTGATTTTTTCTCTACTTGCTAGTTTTTTGAGTTAATGAACGCTTTTCCAGTAACAATTGTTACTAACTAGTAACAACTTTTAGTTATTGAACAGAGCTAATTATTGAAAATGTAATTTAGTAAAAAAAAGTTTTTTTCAAATTTTAATAAAAATTATTTTTTTTTTTTTTTTAAATTTTTTGCTTAAATATATTATTTGTAAGAAAAAATTATATGGTAAAAAAAATGTTGGAAAAAATATCGGGTTAAAAATATTTTTCCCGATTTTGACCCATTATAGGACCGATGACATATGGCGTCATTGAAAAGGTCTTTGAAATATATATTATTTGATATCCATATTGCATATATTAATGACTTAGTAATCCAGATATAGATAAAAAAAAATATGTCAAAAATCGAGGTAGTCGTGGGTTTTTGCTTATATCTTAGACATTTGTGGCATGATTTTCTCGAGTTTAAATAGCAACTGAACCGCAACTATAACAGATATGTTGATGTATCAATTATAAATGCAAGTTATTTCAGGGCTATGGAAAGTTGATTTCAACATACAGACGGACAGGCTGACATGGCTATATCGACTACGCTATCATATAATGATCCAGAATATATATATAATACAAGTGAAATATAATACAAACGTAATGACTGGTATAATATGGTATAATAAACCAATTATTTTACTTCCCATATAACGAAGATAGTAAGGGAAAATCCTTCTATAAAAATACCTGACTAAATGTTGTTTGATATAACGAATTGTGCAGTTTAACGAAAAAGCCTGACATTGTTGTCTGTATTGTTAAATAAATGATATTTTTATACATATTTGAATGGAAAATGATATTCAAATACATTGGAAGGTGTCTTTTTTAAGTATTTTATGCTCTCTAGAGCTGATACTAAACGTATACGTAATATTAATTTTTATTTGAATTAAATATTAAGTATACGTTCAAGTAATGTTATTTTAAAGCTGACACTAAACGTATACGCAATATTAATTTTTTATTTGAATTAAATATTAAGTATACGTTCACGTATTGTTATTAAATCATTCTAGTTATAAGCATCATTAGCAAGACATGTTAAAATAGTTGAAATTTGTGAATAAATTTGAAATTTTGTTAAAAATTGTTTGGATTTTTAGTGATTATTCATCAAAATTTGCCCCATTGTCGGTTGTAATAAAAGCATTTTAAAGCTGACACTAAACGTATACGTAATATTAATTTGTATTCGAATTAAATATTAAGTATACGTTAAGGTATGGTTATTAAATCATTCTAGTTATAAGGATCTTTAACAAGACATTTGAAAATAGTTAAAATTTGTGAATAAATTTAAAATTTTGTTTAAAATTGTTTGGATTTTTAGTGAATATTCATAAAAATTATAGCATTTGCCCAACTGTCGGTTGTTTAGGGTTGTAATAAAAGCATTTTAAAGCTGACACTAAACGTATACGTAATATTAACTTTTATTCGAATTAAATATTAAGTATAAGTTCACGTATTGTTATTATATCATTCTATTATAAGCATCTTTAACAAGACATTTAAAATAGTTCAAATTTGTGAATAAATTTTAAATTTTTTTAAAATTGTTTGGATTTTTAGTGAGTATTCATTAAATTTTTAGTATTTTAACAAAATTTGCTACACTGTTCTTGTTTAGGGTTATAATAAAATCATTTTAATGGGAAATTATACCAAACATATGAGTATTTCAAACAAAGATTTTAAAATTGTTAAACTTTGTTGATAAAAATTTTAAAAATTTAACAATTTTAATTAGTTTTCTTTAAAATTTTTTATTTTTTTTCTACAAAATTTTCAGTATTGCCCCAGTTTTTGGGCTGAATGGAAGACAATTTAATGGTACATGTTTTTAAACATATAAGACTTTTAAAAAATATTTTAAAATTGTTAAAATTTGGTGAAAAACTTAAAATTTTATATAAAATTTTACCACTGTTAAATTTTTTTTTTTATTTTTCGTTAAAGAGACAGCAGTTTATATAAAATTATTCTAAAAATATGTATTTATAACAAAAGATTTGAACAATTTTAAAAAATTGAAACGAAACTTGAAATTTTCTTGAAAAAAAAAAAACATTGCTGTATGTAGGGACTTACCTACAGTCCTTGTTTTTTGGCAGAGAGCATCAAATTGCTGTTTAATCAGTCTAATTTTATTAGTAAAAGCATTTCTTTATTTTATTGTTAACTCTACATAAAGTTGAAAATTTAGGTTAAATTTTTCTTACAAAAAATGATGCAACTGTATTACAAATTAAAGCTTAAATGCTGCTTCATAATTTCTTCTTAAAATTTTAATAAATTAAATCAGTAGTTTCAAATTTATAAATCTATTAACATTCTTAACAATCACGCTCTCAAAAAGTTGCTAAATCATTAAAAAAAAATAAAATTTTTCTTTAAAATTGTTAGTATTTCACTTTATTAAGCTTTTCTCCCAAATACCTTTAAAAAATTTTCAAAGAATTATACATTTTTACAATCATCAAACAATTTCCATAAAATAAATAATAAATTTGTGGAAATTTTAACAACAACCGTAAAGAAATATTAAATTTTAAACTGTCTGCCACCCCTTAAATAACAACAAACAATCAAAAACCAACAATACAATTTCAATAAAATTAATATTTTATAAGAAAAAAAAAAAAAAATCCCGAAAACAAAAATAATATATTCGACAAGTGCAAATAATGTCAAATCCTAAGTGGCACATTTATGGATATGTGTGATGGTAGCTGCTGAATACACCGACTCGGGCAGATATGGCAGCACATATAAATATGTATGAATGAACTAACGGAGAAAAAAATAAAATATTCGAAGAGCTTGTTATAAATGTGCATATTTATATATATATATACACACACACATACATAAACAACTCTAACTGTAGATGTTACAATAATAACAAGAACAACATGACCCATAAGAATTGCCAAACCATACCATATGTAAAACCTTGAAGATGAGAAGAGAGGCATCTACATACTCACAAACACACACACACACACACACTCAATTTACAAACAAACATAACAAGAAGAACAAGAAATAAAATAAGAGTTGTTTTTTACACAACTTTAATATGCTGGCAGGCAGGCAAGGCAAGCAAGGCAGCTCTGTGTAGTCGTGTTTATTTATAAGTATGGGTATGTGTGTGTAAGAGAGTAAAACAGGTATGGCAGAGTGTGTTTGTGTAAAAATTGTCTAGAGTAAGAGGACTTTATGAATTTTTTAATGCTTTACAAATACAACTGGCTTCTGGTGTATTTGCTTAAATATGTATATTTCTGTGTTTTAAAGTAAATATTAACAAACATTTTTCATAATTTAGGTTTTTTGATTAATAAACCTAAGTTTTCTTTTATTTTTTATTATAAAATTCAAAATATTCCAAATTTTTTTTCTTCAAATATTGCTTTAATTTTACCTTTTGTTTTGTTGTATACCCTTACAAGAGTTTAATTATTTTTTTCTTTTTTCTAATTTAGGCAACAATTTTTTTTTAATTTTTCTTTAATTAGGTTAAGTTTTGCATTGAAAGACTTTTTCTTAAAACAATTAGATTTTCTTTAAATTGGATTTTTCTTTTAAAATTCTTTACAATTTTTTCTCTTTTTGCTGTTAATATTTATTTTATTTAATTTTTAAATTTTTTTCAGCCTAAAAGCATTTTTTTTTCTTTACACAAAAAAATGTTCAGGTTTTCTTTTATACTTTTGTATTAATTATATTCTTTATGCAGCGTTATTACTTTTAGTTATCAACACTTTTAAGCCCAAATACAAACTAACGTTAGATGTTTTTCCCTTAAAGCTTGTAACCCCTAAAAATTGAGAGTTTTCTAAAGAAATAAAAAAGTTTAAAGTATGCTTTTAGGTTTATTCAACAGCTTTACTCTCAACAGCTGTAAGAAAAGTTTACACAAAAAAGCTTTTATCTTGAAAAGATAAAAACAAAACAAACCAGCAAAAATTGCAAAAAATAACCATAACTGTTTTGAATTAAGTAATTAAAATTTTAAAATTCTTTTAATTACTAAAATCTTAAGTACATGTTATAAATACCTTTATTTTCCTCCAAAAAAAAAACGCTAATACCTAAAAACACGTTGCTTTTCCTTATCTCTTTTCTATTTCAACCTTATAAACTCCTCTCTCTCTCTCTTCTCCTTCTACGCTCATTTATTTATCCCAGCTACAAATCTTTAATACATAAAAAATATAATATCTTGCTTTTCATTTACCATTGTTTACATTTCAATACTAATATTTGACAGCTATTTTGACAAGCACGCACATGTTAAATTTCTTTTCTAGTCTTTATTCTTTTTTCTATAAATACACATCTTTAACATGTTTTTTGTCTGTGTGACACGCTGCCTTAGCTGCCTCATAGTTATGCGGCAGTTTTTTTTTTTTTTCATTCCATGTTTCACTATTTCTATTTTCTTGTAAATTTTTTCATACGAATTTTGTATTTTATTTAAGCTGTTAACTATTTCAAGCAGCCACGTGACTTTGTAGTCTATTTTGTAGGTTGTTTTCCAGCATGCATACAAAATACTTATCCTCACACATTTTAACAAACACTCGTATGACAGACTAACTGTAAATTTTTAGATGCTTGCTCATGCATGCTCTCTGTGTTATTTAGTCGATTTGTGTTTTTGTTAGTAAGTATGTGTTTGTGAATTTGGTTTTCTTTTTTTTGGAGCAACTTTAAAAGAATTGTATTTGTAGAAATTTTGTGTTTGGAGGATTATTTATGCCTGTTCTACATTTTTTATATGCAATGCGTGTGTTAGCGCTTAAAGTGTCATATGTAATAATTTATATTAAAGTTATGGATGATTTTTGTATTTACAATTTATACTTTCATATTACTATAGACAAGTGTAGAGATAAGACAAGAGACGTGACAAGATGCTAGCAACGGGACTACTGAGAATACTATAAATGAGACAAGAACCAAGACTGTAGACATGACTAGAGGCAATACTAGAGACTACAAACGAGACCGTAGACGAGACGAGATTATAGAGCAGACAAGAGACGAGACAAAAGATGAGTATAGAGAGGAGACTAGAGACGAGTATAGAGAGAAGACTAGAGAAGAGACTAGAGACGAGACAAGAGACGAGTATAGAGAGGAGACTAGAGACGAGACTAGAAACAAGACCAGTGACGAGACTATGGACGAGACAGCAGAATATAAATAGACGAGATTGCAGACTATAAATGAGACAATAGACGAGACTATGGACGAGACTGTGGTCGATAAAGCAGACTATATATAAAAATATGGACGAGTACGAGATAAAAGGCGAGATAACAGTCTAGACTATGGACGAGACTTGATTATAGACAAGACAATATACGAGACTATAAACAAATTATAACGAGACGAGCCTATAGACAAGAATATATACGAGACTGTAGATTGTAAGCAAGACTATAGACGTGGCTATAGACGAGACTATGAACGAGACAACAGACTATAGATGAACCTATGGACGAGACTATGGACGAGGCAACGGACAAGACAGCAGACTATAAACGAGACAATGGACGAGACTATAGACGAGACTATAGACGAGACTATGGACGAGTCTATGGACGGGCCTATGGACGAGACAGCAGACTATAAATGAGACAATAGATGAGACTCTGCACGAGACAGCAGACTATAGAAGAGACTATGAACGAGACTATAGGTAATATTATGGACGAGACTATGGAAGAGACTATGAACGACGCTATGGACGAGACTATGAACGAGACTATAGGTAATATTATGGACGAGACTATGGACGAGACTGTGAACGAGACAGCAGACTATATATGAAACTCTGCATGACACTGTGGACGAGACAGCAGACTATAAACGAGACTATAGGTAATACTATGGACGAGTATATAGACGAGACTATAGCAAGACTATGGAAGAGACTATGAACGAGGCTATGGACGAGACTATGGACGATACTATGGACGAGGCTATAGACGAGACTATAGACGAGACTGTGAACGAGACAGCAGACGATAAACGAGACAATGGACGAGTCTATAGAAGAGACTGTGGACGAGATAGCAGATTATATATATGAAACAATGGATGAGACAGCAGACTATATACAATATTATGGACCTGACAGCAGACTAGACTATGGATGAGACTAGACTATAGAGCGTATAGACAAGACTATAGACGAGACTATGGACAAGAATATAAATGAGACTATGAACGAGACTGTAGACAATACTATAGACAAACTAGACTATAGAAAAGACAAAATTATAGAGGAGTTTATAGATGAGACAATGGAAAAGACTATAGGCGAGAATAGAAACAAGCCTATGGAAAGAGAAGGCGATTCTCGTTTATAATCTCCTCAGTCAAGACTTTACACTAGGCCTTAGGCCAGACTTTAGTCATACTAATACATTAATAATATACTATATAGTCTTATTATCCTTTTAATAAATAAAATAAATTATTTACTATCTTACAGCCATAAAAAATGTGCCTATGTCCGCCATATTGTTTTTATAGTCTCTCTGGATGAATAAGAAAATAATTCGAACTTGGCAGCACTTTAAAACTTTCACTCATCACTTAAACTGACATTTGCTGTTAAAGTATGAAGTACGTTATGGAACAGTGCCCTAATACACGCTTTACTTTAAAAACAGAGTTGCATTTAAAGCAGATACGATAAATAACGGATTTACAAACCTATAGATAGAACCTGTAGACTAAACTAGAGTCTAGACTAGAGAAATATTTTGTATTTATCATATTTATCTTTGTATTGTTACATTTTTTAATTTGTCTTAAACTATGCAATTATTTATATAGTGTTTTTATACTTTATTAAAAATCTTACCATTTCTTTTTCCTCATCACCATCACCATCATCTCCATTCCCATTAAGTGTCTTGCCAACAATATCTTGCATCCCCAGTGTACGAGCCAGGTTAATATTTGCCGAGCACTGCACGGTTGTAGTTGTTGCCGTTGTAGCAGCATGCACTGAAGAAGTCAATGATGTTGTATCCTCAAAAGATTTTTCAAATGATGCAATTGGCGCCGGGCCAAGACGTTTCTGTTTGCGAGGATCCATCATGTACTTTTAGTAAACGATTAATAAAAAGAATTTTTGCATACTGCTACAATTGCTGCAAAGAAAAAAAAAAAAGAAAGAAATCAAATACATGAAAAGAAAATGAGATTTATAAAAAAAAAAGAAAAAGAAATTAATATAAAATTACAATTGAAATTCCAAAAGAAGACATAAATCTACATTTATGGGGCAATATAAAGTTGTTTTTTTTTTGGTACTTTATACTGTACATTTCAGTATTTATTACGGTCGAGAGATGTGTGCCAGGGAGGTGTTAAAGTTTGCTAGACTTATTAAAGACAAAAACTAAAAATTTATTAAAACAAAGTTTACAGTAAATTTTACAATTTAATCTCTTTAAATATTGTTTTTTTTATTAACTTTCTAGTAATTTAAGACCTTTCTCTTTTTTTATAAATCTCTTTCATTGTATTATTAAATTTTTCCTTTTATTAACTAGCAACTTATTGTTATAATTTTCCCTTTAAAATCTCTTTCTATGCATTGTAGTGTGTAATGGAAACAAAAAAAATATATATATATATAAAATAACGCCAAACTGTTTGGCTAAAAGGTTTTTAATAAAATTAATAAAAAGATTTAATTAAAAAAAAAAGATAGAATGAAACAATACTGGACCAACAGTAGACACTAAATGGCCAGGAGATATTATTTCCAGAAATTAACATTAACTCTGTTTCTTTTATGAAGATTTTACTGTTAGTTTTTGTAAACAGTAAACTCTTAACACAAAGGAAAATTATCCCTCTAGTGCTGAGATTAAAAATATGTTTAAACTCTTGCTCTTTTCTCCAGCATTAACTGTTAGTTTACTGGGTACTACTTTTATATATTGTTTTACATAGTATATGTGTCCTTGTCTCCTATTGTGTGTATAGATTCTGTTTTTGTTGTTTTTTTTTTTCTTATTATTATTATTGTTGTTTTTGTGTTTGTGTGTTCATTTTCTTTACAACTTTTATTACTTTCTGGCACTATGGTTGTTTCCAACAAGTTTATTGCCCTCTTTGATAATGTTTTCTCGTGTTAGTTTCAGTTTTTTTATTTTTATTTTTTTTCGTTTCATATGGCAAAAACAAGCATTTAATTTATAATCATCGGAGACTGAATGACGACAAGAAATAAAAGAACTTTTTTTTTAATTTTTTTTTTTTTTTTGTCTAGTAAATAATTCTTTGGTATGAAACTTAAAGCGTATGAGTATTGTATAATTAAAAATTACTCATACGTCATGTTATGCTACAATAATTTAATAAACCACATGACGTTCATAAAAAGAATTTCAATTATTTCACTTGAAACACAGGTTAAAAGCCCACAAAATGTTTGTAATAAAAGCGGGTGTAGAAAGAAAATGCCACATGGGTGGTGAGTAATTATTATTTATGTTCACAATTAATTTTGATTTTATTAAATAAAAATCATAAATAATTTATAGGAAATGAAATAAACTGCAGGTTATTTATAAAAAAAAAAAAAAATAGAGTAAATAAGGTTTAATATGTAAAACAAAATTTAATATATAAAACAAAATTTAAACAAGTTTTAAACCCCAAAAATAAAAATTTACCTCTATAGGGAGCAACTAAGCCAATACAGATTCCCTCATGTCTTAAATTAGTATATTAGTGGTCAGAATTTATTTATTTCTATAGAAAAATAAAATTATTTTTGTTGTCTCCCAAAAAAACTATTATTGATTATCAAAATTGTATTTACTTTTAATAAATT
Source organism: Calliphora vomitoria (assembly GCA_942486065.2). Taxonomy (NCBI): domain Eukaryota; kingdom Metazoa; phylum Arthropoda; class Insecta; order Diptera; family Calliphoridae; genus Calliphora; species Calliphora vomitoria. The sequence goes on along the minus strand of OW818032.2, from coordinate 120,913,158 downwards.
CGTGAATTTTAGCACTTTTAAGTTCTAAAAATTTAGGATTTCCCTTAATTGAGGGATTCCTTTCTTATTTTATTTCATAAGAGTTCTTTAACCCACTAACAAGATCTTATTTTGTCTTATTATTCTTTTTATAATTAAAAATAGTTTATTATCTATATTGCAGCCATTAAAAATGTACCCATGTCCGCCATATTGTTTTTTAGTCTCACTGTATGAATAAGGCAATGTACAGGAACTTGGCAGCACTTACACTTATCTTTAAATCACACTCTTCACTTTAACTCACTGCTAGAAAATATGAATGTCGTCACGACTTTAAACAAAATTTTAATATGTTAAAAATATCCTTATTGTCTTATTATCCGTTTTATAATTAAAAATAGTTTATTTTTTATATTGCAGCCATTAAAAATATACCCCTTCGGGCCATATTTTTTTTTAGTCTCACTGTATCAAAAATGCAATTTATATGAACTTGGCAGCACTTCACTTCTCTATAACTCACTTTAACTCTCATTAGCCGTTAAAGTATAAAGTACGTTATGGAACAATGCCTTTAATAATTTGTTTACTTTAATTTTAAGAAGCGTTGTATTTTAAGCTCTACTTTCTGCTGTATTTCAAAGAAGTTTTAAGATTTTGAGTAAATATATATTAAAGAAAAACCTTGTTCATAATAAATTTTTAAATTTTGTTATCAGTTATTATTGTTTAATACATTTTCAAATGACCCTGCAAGTCTTTATTACAGCTTGTTATTGAATTAAGTTTATGTAGCGCAAATTTATTAATTTTTTTATTTTGATTATTTTCCAAAAAACCCCAAAAATAAACGAAAAACATTACAACCAAAATTTAAGGTTTAAAGAATTTTACCAATTAGAATATTGCTACGACAAATAATTATACGATGTGCGTCTGGCCTTAAGTGTTAGTGAACTTAAACATTAAATAAATTGTATACATACGCTAAATGGTGGGTAATAAAAAAATTATATATATATATATAAAAAGAAACAACTAAAAACTGTCGTTGGAAAACTTCAAACTAATGTTGTAAATAATGAAACAAAAATTGCCTAGTGGACGAAAAAAATATATAAGAAAAACTATTTAGTTTTATTCTTAAGGTCATTGTATTAATCTAAAAGTTTTAAGGCCTGGCTAAGGACGTTTTTTTTTGGCAACAATGTAGGCAAAAACACAAAAACATGTATAATTTATGGTAAGAAAGCTAGAATAAGTGTATAATAGAGAGTTTTAAAGGGTTTGTGGAAAGTTTTAAAACTTTTTTTTTTTATTTAGCTTTTAAATATTTAAGCGTTTTTTCTTGAGCTATGGCATTACTGTTTCAAAGTTTTTCTTTTTTAAACTGCAGGTAACTTAATGCTCGTTCCTTAATTTGATTTATTTTAGAGTAATAATAAATAATTGTTGTTTCTGTCTAACAATTTTTGTTGCTAAATTAAAGGTCTTACGTTATTTGTGCTTGTGGTTGCACAGGAAACTAAATATCAGATAAAAACAGAGGGATGTAAAAAGAAATGTAACAAATTTACTTTGAAAATTGGTCAGAAAGAGCCAGACTAGCAGAAAGTGAAATTCTAATAGTTTTAAATACTAAAACACCTTTTCCGGCAACACCCGTTTAACAAATTATCCTCCAACTTAAACTTGGTAATACGGTGTTTTTTTTCGCCTTAAATGCCAATGAAAACTACTTTTTTGTTTCATTTATTTGTTAAACGTGTGTATACTTCCTTGAAATTGTTTGCAGTCATTTATAACGTTCGGTTTTTTTTTCCACAACTTTTCTATTTATTTTTCTACTTTTTTCTACCTTCGCGTGTCTTAACATTTCATTTATTTAGTTGTTGACTTAAATGATGGTTCAGCCAACGTTAAGGGTTCCACTTCTTTTTATATCCTTCACCATGTAAGGTAAGTTTGTCATTCCGTTTGTAATTTCCACATTTTTTATTTGCGACACCATGATTTATATATATTCTGGACAGTTATAGATAGAGGAGGTGATGTAGCCATGTCTGTCTGTATGTTGAAATCAATTTTTCGAAGCCCCCAAATAACATACATACTTAATTGATACTTCAATATATCCGCAAAAGTCCCGCATAGGTTGCTATTCAAATTTGGGGAAATCAGTCCACTAAGGGCTGAGATATAAGCAAAAAACCACGACTACCGCGATTTTTAAACTATCTTTTATCTATATCGGGATTACTAATACATTACTATAGATAATATGGATATCTAATGATTCTACATTTCAAAGGCCTTTCCAACGATGTGTTTGTATTTCAATGTTAAAGCTTTCTTTTAGAGAAGGGTATATAGGATTCGGCACTGCACGAATACAGCTCTCTTAGTTGTTTAATATACTTACAAACATACATAGTAGTTGGCGGTTTTTTTTAATGTTACAAAGTCTATATGGATTTTTTTAGTGTTTAAGATTCTTTGATATTAAACGCTGAATTAGCATAATAAAGAGTTTTTAGTATTTGAAAAAAAAATAACCAAGAAAATGGTTTGAAGTCTTACACTAAATATTAAACAAAGACGGGGGGTGAATTATATAGTCTAGCTTGAAAACAAACAAAAAAAATGTCTACCCAAGAGGACACTTATAATAAAAAACTAAGCAAAATAAGACATGCATACAAATTATGATAATTTTTAAAAGGTCAGTTACAATTAAAGCGTTAAGATACAGGCGTTAAAAAAATTGGAGATTTTCTAATATAATTAGAAACTGGAAATTTAAAGCTAAATTTCTATTTGAAATTGTATAATTGTAACTAGATTTTTTCAATTATATTTTATAATTTATTTAATTCATTAAAATATTTAGCGGGTTTCCATTTTGAATGAAAAATAAGCGATATATCCACAATTCGCTTGTTTTTAAATAAAAACTCCTCAATTTACCGTTAAATCATCAAATATGGCAGCATCACACAGTTGAGCTGTCAGGTAACTCTTTGTTTTGTTTACCTTTATGAACAGCGCTGCCGGATAGATAACACAGTGTTACCATATGGATGTTATTATGTGAAGAGTCTAAATGTTAAGATTTTCTTTAAAAAATGTATTAAGTATATGAAATAACATAAATAAATATCTCTAAGTGAAAAATCTTAAATTGTGTAAAGCGATTTATTAACAATTTGCTTGTTTTGGAATAAGTCTGCTTTTACACACAGCAATTTTTCTTGAAGCAAGTATGAGTTTATAGAAGAGACGGGAAACTTAAGTTTAATTTTTCGTATTTCTAAAATTTATTTTAATCCTAACCTTAAATACAACTACTTTGCCAACTAGTTTTCATATACATATCTAAAAAAAAAAAAACTAAAACTAATAACGACTTGCATAAAGTTTTGCTTGTAACCTTTTAATAACAAGGAGAAACAATGAAAAAAACTAAATAAATAGAAAAAGTTTTGATTATTTTCTAGTTAAAACTCAATAAATTACAATTTGAGGTCGATTCAATGTTTTAGTTGTTATTGTTGTTTTTTTTTTCATTTGTAGGCAATAATAACACCTTCTATAAACTAAAAAAATCTAGTGTTCCACAGAATAATACCGAATAAAAAAGAATATTTGACAATTTAATGGAATATCTAAAACAATTGGAAAAATCCTTATAATAAAAACAAACCCCGAATTTTCAGAATGCCCATTTAAAAAGTACTGATGAAAAATATTCTCATTGTTCGGCATTAAAATGAGGCTAAATTAAAAAAAAAAAAATACAAATTTTAATTAAATAATTTCAATACTGATTATTTTTCTTTTTGTTACAATACAAATCAATATATTTGTTCCTTCTCTCAGATTTTGTATAAACATTTGGTTTATATCTAAAATTTATTTGCAAAATATAATTAAAGGGACAAACTATTCGGTGGGACAACACGTTAGAAAAGCTCACATAATAAATACAAAGGAAACACACACTCACTCACATAAACAACTTAACAACAACAGCAACATAATAATACTCAGACACCCGTTAAGAGGAAAAAACGATTAATAATAAAACAAAAGAGAGTGAGAGAGAGGAAAATCAAAAAGGGGGTACACTAAACAAATACTATAAAGAATATTATAATTAAATGCTAATACAAAAGAAAGGACGAACGTCATCTTAAGAAATTAGCATTAGACTATAAAGTCTTGATTGGTTTGATATTAAACTACCTACACACTGTTTCATACCACTTTTCAAAAAACCTCCTCAAAAAAAAATGCCGGCTATCAAACATGTTGCAATGAACACATACATTTTTGCCGTAAGTAGTACATTGTAATTGTTTTAATAAAAGCATCTCTTACTACATGTTACATTCAGTTTTTCTTTTTATTTGACTTTTTTCCACACATTATAATACCTAAAAACTGTTTTTTTTTTCATTAGGAAATTGTAACTGTATTAGAACACAAGTAAGTGTGTACTTAAAATACTTGCAATTTGTCTTTGCCATGCCAAACAAAAAAAAAACATGAATAGAAAACAATACAAACTTAAGAAAAAAGTATTTTTTGAGGTTAACATGCCAACCGGCTCAAACAATGACTAGCAACGATACACAAATATATATACAACAACATACATAATAAATAAAAGTAGAGTAGACAAGTTAGCGTTTTTTAAGGACTAAATTATTTTCAAAATGCTAAATTTTAAATTGATTATAGGTTTACCAACTAAATATTGAGTAAAATATTAAATATTAAAAATTTGTTAAACATAAGAGAGATTAAGATAATTGAAAGAACATATAGCTGAATTATTTGCAAAAATATAAATTTGTCAAACTGATTTTATAATGATTTTTATGTAATCAAATAAAAAAATAATTTTATAAGCTCGTTAAACAATTGACATGTACTTATACGGTTTATGAGACATTTATTCGGTTATCATGTAACCCCCATTATTTGTATTTCTTGTTAGTAATTTGGTTTTTTTACATTCAATTTTATTTAAATAATTTTGTGTACTATTCTTTACTATAACTACTTAAAATAATGTATAAATATTATATTTTTTATTAAGATTTTGCTGCAAATATTATTTATATTCTACATTTTACTATTCATTTCAGATATTTCAAGAAAATCTTTAACAATTTACAACAAAAGCACTTTTTCAACCCAAAACTAGACAACACTGTGTCATAACAACATAACGGTATACACAATCATAATAAAGAAAGCTAGAGAACAACAACAATAGAAAAACAATAACACAGGAAAAAATACAAAGAAATGGCAAAATGTACAAATATTACTTAGCATACATATACACACGCACACACAAATAGACAGACATGTTGAGAATAGTTAAGAAGAAGAAGAAGCAGAGCAAGAAAACAACAATAACAAAAGCAACGAAACATTTATACATATTTTACACGGGTTTTTTTTTTTTTTTTATTGTTCAGTTATGTATGTATGAATGTATAAATTAATGTGTAAATGTAACGTAATGTAATGTAAAAGGGATCTATACAACTTTGTTGTTGTTTTTAAGGCTGAGGGGGAAAGTTTTGTCTATATTATTATAGCTGGAAAACTAACAGCAAACTATAACAGACAAATTTGGGAAAATGGGAAACTAGTTAAAAAAGCCAGCCAGAAAAAAATTCTACAATTAATTGTGGCAACACATTTTGTGTTTTCTGTGGGGTTTTTTTGGTAAAAAAAAACAATAAGAAACATGAGTAATTTGTGGGTGGCTTACGTAATTTTTACAAATTTAAACAATTTAATAAATAAAATAATGGTTTTTCATAATTATTATTAAAAATGTTACTCAAACACAAACTCTTACCAAATTTATATTATAAACTAAATGTTGTATTACCTACTTTAGGGCGTTTGTTTAAAATTTGTTAAAAATTCACTTAAAAATTGTTTAAATTTAATTTTGTATTAATTTATAAAATTCACTTGTTTTTAAATTTTCCATTTTTTTTTTTTTGTATATGTATGTATATTTACTTTAAACACCCGCTAGTATGACTTTAGTGTTGTTTTTTTTTTTTTTTCTTCTTCTTTATATTCTATCAAATTTTATAGACCGTTTTGTACGACATTTAAATGCGAACTAGTATTTTGCTCTAGGCAACTTTTATTGAAGCTCGCTTCAGCAATAGCAGCAGGTTCGTTTGTATTCAATTATAAATGTATGCCCAAGCATACTTACTCATCATACTTTCAGAAGACATGTTGGATGTTGCAAGTGGGGGATATGCTTACTGGTGCCAATATTGTTATAAATTTAAAAGCTTACTTACTATTGTTTTAAAGTAAAATCAAGTCAAATATTTAAATAAAATTAATGGCATAAAGTTGAAAATGTATTAATTAATGTGATATAATAGTTTTGAACTGTTATAAAAGTATTATGAAAGTTTACAAACTGTTATAAAAGTATTAAAAAGTTTATAAACTGTTATAAAAGTATTACACAAGTTTATTAACTGTTATAAAAGTATTAAAAACTGTTATAAAAGTTTATAAACTGTTATAAAACTTTATAAACTGTTATAAAAGTGTTATAAAATTTTACTAAATTATAAAAAGCTGTTATAACAGTTTATAAACTGTTATAAAAGTATTATAAACTGTTATAAAAGTTTATAAACTGTTATAAAAGTATTATTAAAGTATTATAAACTGTTATAAAGCTATTATATAACTTTATTAACTGTTATAGAAGTAGTATAAAAGTTTATTAACAGCTATAAAAGTATTATAAAAGATTATTAACAGTTATAAAAGTGTTATAAACTGTTATAAAAGTTTATAAACTGTTATACAAGTTTATAAACTGTTATAAAAGTATTATAAATCTTTATTAAATTATAAAAAACTGTTATAACAGTTTATAAACTGTTATAAAAATATTATTAAAGTATTAAAAACTGTTATAATAGTATTATAATGATTTATAACAGATATAAAAGTGTTATAAAAGTTTATAAACTGTTATAAAAGTATTACATATAAAATTTTATATTATAAAAAACTGCTACAAAAGTATTATAAACTGTTATAAAAGATTATAAACTATTATAACAGTTTATAAACTGTTATAAAAGATTATTAACAGTTATAAAAGTGTTATAAACTGTTATAAAACGTTATAAACTGTAATAAAACTTTATAAACTGTTATAAAAGTATTATAAAATTTTACTAAATTATAAAAAACTGTTATAACATTTTATAAACTGTTATAAAAGTATTATAAACTGTTATAAAAGTATTATAAACTGTTATAAAAGTTTATAAACTGTTATAAAAGTATTATTAAAGTATTATTAACTGTTATAAAACTATTATATAACTTTATTAACTGTTATAGAAGTAGTATAAAAGTTTATTAACTGTTATAAAAGTATTATAAAATTATCTTTTAAAGTTATAAAAGTGTTATAAACTGTTATAAAAGTTTATAAACTGTTATAAAAGTTTATAAACTGTTATAAAAGTTTATAAACTGTTATAAAAGTATTATTAAAGTATTAAAAACTGTTATAAAAGTATTATAAACTGTTATAAAACTATTATAAACTGTTATATAACTTTATTAACTGTTATAAAAGTAGTAAAACGTTTATTTACTGTTATAAAAGTATTAAAAAGATTATTAAGAGTTATAAAAGTGTTATAAACTGTTATAAAAGTGTATGAACTGTTATAAAATTATAATTTTTTATTAAATTATAAAAATCTTTTATAACAGTTTATAAACTGTTATAAAAGCATTATTAAAGTATTAAAAACTGTTATAATAGTATTATATTGATTTATAACAGTTATAAATGTGTTATAAAAGTTTATAAACTGTTATAAAAGATTATTAAATTATAAAAAACTGTTATAAACTGTTATAAAAGCTTATAAACTGTTATAAAAGTATTATTAAAGTATTAAAAACTGTTATACAATTATTTTAAACTGTTATAAAACTATTATATAACTTTATTAACTGTTATAAAAGTAGTATAAAAGTTGATTAACTGTTATAAACTGTTATAAAAGTGTATAAACTGTTATAAAAGTATTACAAACTGTTATACTGTTCTTAAAGACTGTTATAAACTTGTATAATAGTATTATAAGTTGTTATAAATGCATTATATGATTTTATATACACTGTAAACTGTTATAAACGTATAACAAACTTGTATAGAAGTGTTATTAAAGCATTATAAACTGTTATACAGTGAGTGAAAATGGAATTTTCTATCTATATACTATATAAACATGAATTTATGTCTGTTTATTTGTTTGTTGTAGAAGCCTAAACCACTGGACCGATCCTCTTGAAATTCTATATCTGGAAAGAACCATAGGATACTCTTTGTTTTGAAATTTCAAGTGGACGTGGTATCTCCCATATAAAATTAATTTAAAAATCAAATATCTAGGAAAATATAGTCCTCAAATTTTACATGAGAAATTCCAACGTTTGTTTAAATATTTGAGGCAAAAATGGGAGAAGTTGTAGAACGAAAAAGAGGAACATATTTCATGTGAAATATTGATATTGAAAAAATGTATCGATTGACATTTCAAAGACCTTTCCAACGTCTTATATAATGCCATAGAAATTCGGACCTACAATGGATCAAAATCAGGAAACATATTTTTTAAAACTGATTTTTTTTTAAATTTTTTTCCGGCAACATTTTTTAGGTTCACCAACAAATATAAGATTCGGCCGAATATGGCTCTCTTACTTGATTTTGTTAATACATATTCATGAAATACTAAAAAAATAAAAGTATTTATTGAATATTTGTTAATGTTTACATTGTATTGTCAAACATTGTTTATAAATTTATCCCACAAGGACTGGCAGTAAAGAGTTTTCAATAAAAATTTTGATTCAACTGAACTTTATTTTTATTATAAAAAGTTTAAGCTTTAAACAGCTTAAAAACATTTGGTGTTAATGATTTTAAGACGATTTCTTGCAAAAACTTTTCAAACAATCATAAAACAAAACGAAATAAATATGTATGTATAAACAGCATAATTTTGACGAGTATAACAGCTCAACTGGAAATGCAAATTAACACACTCATCTCTTTGCTTCTCTGTGCTGCCGTTTTACCTAACCACCCCCCACCTTTTTGTTGCAAACAATGTGCAAAGCCATTATTATGGACCAAGTGCACTTCCTGTTCCTATTTGAAGTTGATATTGCAACAGAACAACAATGAAAACAAAAAAAAAACAACAATCATGCAAAGAATACAAAAAAAAGTTGAACAATAGCAAATCCTTTAGGATTTTTTTTTTGTTACTTATGCAGATTTCCATTTGAGTGGGTGTTTATGTTTTGTTGGTATGCAACATTTATGTTTAGTCATGATAAACTTGTTTTGTTTTGCTCAATATTCAAATAAACACACACACACTCGGCCTCCTTGCCTCTTGCTGAGAGCATATGAGAGCACAACTTTACTAAATCATAAATAATTTAACATAAAAGAAGAATAAATATTAAACGATTTATAAACAGTTAGGTTTACACTAGCCAAAAAAAAAACAAATACTGTTTTAGAAATTAAGCTGTATTTACTTTACTAAATACTATTAGTGTGAGCAGGTTACTATTAAATTCTCCTAAGCAAGGGAGATAGAGAGAGAGGGAGAGAGAATGCAGTAAATAGAGTATTCAGCATAAATGTTGTTTAAAGTATGCATGTAATCGTGTGTGTGGTTGTATTTCTATGACATGCCATATTTTTTTCTTTTATTTTTGAAGTATTTTAAATATTTAAAAGGTCCTTATGCTGGCGGTACTTGCCAAGTCATTAATCACACATTAATAATCAAACATGTTTAAAGCAAAAACGATTAAATTGTTGTTAAAAGAGTTAAAATAAAAAGAAACTTACAAAAAACCAACATAATATTGTTTATTTTACTTTAAAAAATAAAAACTAAAACAAATACTTAACAAATACTTTATACAGATTTAAATTAATGCTTTAATCAATTTCCAAGGTTTTCAAACTTTGTGTGATATCAGGACTTTTACAGGATTTATCATTAGTTTTTAAAGGTTTTTTAGTTTTATCCATTTGCCATTTCTGGGGATCCATGAGATAATCTCTGCCAAAGAAGGTAATATAAATAACAATATTCAATTTTAAACCTCTGCCTACCTTTTCTCCTCCAATTTTTGCAACCAAAATGACTTTAAATCCTTCAAACTACCCGCCTTACCGCCATATTCCTGTGGCAGCATATCACGTGGAAAATAATCATAGGGCGTATCAGCATTAGGCAAATGAAAATGTATCTAAAAAAAAAAAACCAGCAAACATAACAACTTTATAGAACAAAGAAAACCTGTCCATCACCTTCAGCTTACCAACTTAAAAACTTCACTTTTCATAAAAGGCTTTATAACCGTTAACACTTTATCCAAATACGAAGGACTATTTAAAACATGTATTTGTTTGATGCGCACTGGATGGGCTTCCTGTACAAATTTCATATAAACACGTAACGAGGACAGCACAGTCTTTGTCAGATGGCGCAAACTATAGCCGGACATATCAAAGATGGGTATTTCACCATCCACATCCTCATCATTGATAGCAAAACGACAGTCGGCCATCATAAAGAAAACTTTGATGGAATCAGTAAAGTTGAACTGGGTTAAAGCAAAAAAAATAATAATAATCATAAAAAAACCAGCATGACTACATTTTCTTTTTTATAATTTTAACAAGACACTCACCTTGTCGGCATCATGGTCAATTAAACGATATATAAGCAGTTTATAATTATCTGGTGTTTTGCCAGGTAGAGGTATTAAATCTCTGCAATTATTTTATGTATGCACATAAGAATTTTAGTTTTTTTTTTTTTGGTGGTTTAACTAGTTTTTATTACAATATTTTTTTTTTTGCATTATTAAACTTACGCCGTTTGTAGTAGTTTCTGTGACCCCTCATCGAGGGGATCTCTTTCTAGAAATATTTGCCGGTGTTTATTGCGCAATTTAAAATTTAATTCTAGCAAACGTTTGGCACCCTCTATGTCACCATACATGGAGTAGATGAAACGTTTAAGGAAACATTTATCTGTAAACATTTGTTTTATATTAAAATAACTTGGTTGTTAAAACCTTTTTATAAAGAAAAAAAAGCGGTGAAACTGTTAAAGTGGATTTAAAACTGTTAAAGATGCTATGAAACTGTTAAAGTTGCTACGAAACTGTTAAGTGGCTCTGAAACTGTTAAGGACAAACTTATTCTGTTAAAGTGGATCTAAAACTGTTAAAGTTGCTACGAAACTGTTAACCATACTACGAAATTCATAACGTAGCTACGAAACTGTTAAGTTACTCTGATTCTGTAAAGTTACTCTGAAACTGTTAAAGATAACCTAATTCTGTTAAAATGCCTCAAAAACAGTTAAAGTTTCTTTACAATAAAAAAATATACCAGATTCTGTAATTTATTTTCGATTTTCATGAAAAACCATCACGAACAATTTGAATTTTTATAAATAGCTAAAATTTCGAAAAATTTACATAAATAGCAAAATTTCGAAATATTTCCAATAAATAGCCAAATTTCGAAAAATTTATTATAAATAGCAATATTTCGAAATATTTACTATAAATAGCAAATATAAAAAAATTTACTATAAATAGCAAATTTCCAAAAAAAATTTTGAAAATTTACTAATATTGGAAAATTTCGAAAAATTTTTGAAAATTTACTAAAATTGGAAAATTTCGAAAAATTTTTGAAAATTTACTAAAATTGGAAAATTTCAAAAAATTTTTGAAAATTTACTAAAATTGGAAAATTTCGAAAAATTTTTGAAAATTTACTAAAATTGGAAAATTTCGAAAAAATTTTGGAAATTTTGAAAATTTACTAAAATTGGAAAATTTCGAAAAATTTTTGGAAATTTACTAAAATTGGAAAATTTTTAAAAAATTTTAAAAATTTACTAAAATTGGAAAATTTCGAAAAATTTACTATAAATAGCAAAATATTTAAAAATTTATATAAATAACCAATTTTTGGAATATTTACTATAAACTGCAATATTTCGAAAAATGTCCAATAAATAGCTAAATTTCGGAAAATTAACTAACAGAAAAATTTAGAAAAATTAGTTATAAACGAAATTTTGTTGAAAATTTGCTACAAATGGCAAACTTTTTTTTAAAATTTACTAAAATTGTAAAATTTCGAAAAATTTTTATAAATAGCAACATTTTTAGAAAATTTGCTATAAATAGCAAACTTTTGAAAAATATATTATAATAGCAATTTTTTGGAAAATTTCATTTCGTCTTTCTGGTAATCCGCGCTATCTTTTGAGGTCAAGAACTAATAAAGCCAATTTCTGATACTCTGTTCTGAAGTGAAGCGTATTCCAGAGAGAGCGTTCTGCATCGATCGTAAGAAATAGTAGACTGACGAAGCAAGGTCTGGATTATAAGGCGGGAGGGACTTCCCAACCACTTTTTTCTAAATAGTTTTTAACAGGTATTGCAACATGTGGCCTAACGTTTCATGTATGACCGCATATTCTTGGCGTATTTCGGCAAATGCTCGCTTCAAATGAATCAGTTCCGTTCGGTACAGGTTCCCACTGATAATCTGGCCAGCTTTCATCAGTTCATACTAGATAGGACCCTTTTGGTCACACCAAATACATAGCATTACCTTTGCGCCATGGATATTTGGCTTTGGTGTCGATTCGGCTGGTTGGTCGGGCTTCAAATACGATCTCTTACGCTTCGGGTTATTGTAATGGATTCATTTTTCATCGTAAGTATTGATTCGGTGCAAAAATGATTTTCTTTTATAGCGTTCAAGCAGCATTTCAAAATCGTCTTTCAAGGTCTCTCAGCTTCAATTGGTATGGTACCCAATTTCCAGCTTTTGAATGCATCCTGCTGCTTTAAAACGTTTTGAAATGGCTGATTGAATAGCTTCCAATGATTTTGCAAGCTCGTGTTGAGTTTTACAACAATCTTCATGGAGTAATGCCTCCAAGTATTGGTCTTCAAACTTTTTTGGGCTGGCATGAACGATATTTGTCTTCCGTACCCAATTTCCTGTTTTTGGATGAATCCTGCTGCTTGCAAACGTTTTGAAATTGCTGATTGAGTAGCTCCCAATGATTTTGCCAACTCTTGTTGAGTTTGACAACAATCCTCATGGAGTAATGCATCCAAGTCTTGGTCTTCAAACTTTTTTGGGCTGGCATGAACGATATTTGTCTTCCGTATCCAATTTCCTGCTGCTTGCAAACATTTTCAAATGGCTGATTGAGTAGCTCCCAATGATTTTGCCAACTCTTGTTGAGTTTGACAACAATCTTCATGCCACCAAGTCTTGGTCTTCAAACTTTTTGGGCTGGCATGGGAGATATTTGTCTTCCGTGTCAAAATCACCACTTCTAAACCGCGCAAACCATCTCTCGCACATTGAATCTGATGAAACACATTCATCATAATCTTCGGTGAGCAACCGGTGTTGTTCAGCGGCACTTTTTTCCAAATTAAAGAAGTGAAGCAAAACTTCCCGCATTAGAAAATTAGACATATACAATTTTGGGTAAATTTCCTATAGTAACAAATTTGCGAGAAATTTACTATCGAATTTCCAAGAAATTTGCTAAAATAGCAAATTTCCAGAAAATTTAAAATTTTGGGAAAATTGCAAATTTTGGTAAAATATCCTATAAAATAGCAAATTTGCGGGAAATTTCCAATAAAATAGCAAAGTTGCAAAGAATTTACTGCAAATGGCAAAGTTCTCAATAAGTTTGGCAGGTTTATTTTGCAAAAACTTTTCAACACATTTTTATTTTCTAAATCCCAAGTAGTATTAAAGAAAACACCTGATTAAGATTATTTTTATGACACATTAACATAATTTACAGTTGGTTTTTTTTTAATTTTGTAAATTTCCATACTATTTTGAATAATAATTCTAACAAATAATACGCATGATTGACAATTATATTTACTTTCAATTAAACATTTAAATTCTCTTACTTAAAAGAAAAAAACCCACAATTAAAAAAAAAATGTAATTTGTAGTCAATTGTCTGACGTATGTGTAAGTACTAATACTTATTATTTCAGATTAACTATTCAGCAAAGTTTAATGCCAGCTAATTTATTCAGTCTAGTTAGTAGTGAATTTATATGGAACATGACAAGAAAGTAACAACTTTAATTTATTTCATAAACATTGTAAAAAAAAAAAATTTCTTTTATTTTTAATTAGCACTTAAACTTCGTAACAGAAACTCTTGAATATGTTTTCTTTTTAATTATTGTTATATTTTGTATGAGTATGTATTTAGTTTATACCTATATTTTGTGGTAATTGCGGCTGAGTTTTAAGCCAGGTTTCTAATTCTAAAATTTGTTCATCTAAGCCGGGTTTAACAACCATATTATTTTAATATTTCAATTGATTTGATTTAGTGGCTAGACAGTTGAATTTTAATTAAGCAATAAATATGTTCATTTATTTGTTTATATTAGATTTTAGTTATTATTTTGCTAAGCTTAAACACAACCTGTAGGTTTAAAGTCGCGATTTCAACTAAAACGTGATTGGTTTATTTGAGTATTAAAAACTACAGCACAAGCGCAAATGTTTTTTCGTACATAATTTTATATATATATATTTTTTTTTGTAGTTTAGTTTTGTTTTTTCCCCCTATAGGTTTTTAATTGTTAATGCAGTTTGTGTTTTAAATGTGAACTACACTGAACCCTTTAGATTTAACATTTAAAAACGTTGAGAGTGTAAGTTTAGTAATAACTTACATCTTTAGAACAATGCAGGTACGTATGTACTAAAAACCAGTTTTTTAACCTTGACTTTGCAACTTTTGTGGTAACTGAAGGTGATATTTGTCAAACATGGCCTAAAATTTTGTTATATGTATGTACGAGCATTTGCACATAAAACTGTGCTAGGAATTTTAATTAATTTTGATTACATAAGAAAAAAAATTAAGTAAATACGGTTTAATTTAATAAATTTCTTAATACAATTGCACTTATCTTAAAGACCTCAATTTATATTGTTTTTTCTAAAAGAGCTACTGGCCGGCCATATTTGTTTACATTTTATATAGTAGAAAACTGTTAAAACGTTATAGCTGTTCTTTCTGTTTTGTTTACATTGCCTTATATTTGTTTATGTTGTGAATGAAATAGTTATGTCAACAAACTAAGAAAACTTAACAGCACTGTTCAGTGTTCTAAATACATAACACTAGAGAAACAGTGTTATCAGCTAACATTAAATGTTAACTTTACATATTAATGTTCTTTACATGAAATGAAGGAATCTTTAAGAAATTAACCCAAATAACGGTAATTTATCTTAATTTCTTTTATAAATTGTATAATTTAATATTTTCTATGTATTTTTATCAGCTAACATCAAATGTTACCTATAACAGTGCTACTAACTTTACATATTAATGTTCTTTACATGAAATGAAGGAATCTTTAAGAAATTAAAACAAATTTAACCCAAATAACGGTAATTTATCTTAATTTCTTTTATAAATTGTATAATTTAATATTTTCTATGTATTTTTATGATCTCTTACAAATTTATTTAAACTCTTTGGCAATTACTTATTTATCATGTTACCAATCATATTTATACAGCAATAAAATTAATAATGCTTAATTTTATAACCACATACATATAATTTTAAGAAATAATATTTGCTTTTTTATTACAAAAAAAAAAATACCATCAATATTTCTTGCAACAATCTTTAAAACAGCACATCAAAATAATGACCGTCTATTGTAAAAAAAAAATGAGAAAATGAAAAAAGAAAAATAAACGCCATAAAATTTCCAATATTATTACATGTTTGGGTAGTACCTATGGCTAGGAACTATACAGTAGAGTTCGTAGAGTGTTTGTATGTAAATGGCTCCAATGATGTGTGCAACATGCTGCTGCTATTGTACCAACTATACACATACTGAATATATAAGATAGTATAGTGTAAGAGGTGAGCAAATATGAATTGAGTAAATGAGTTTGGTTGGCAAAGTAATAAAAAATGAAAAACGGAAAAAAAAGTGGCAAAGCTCGCTGAGGGCTTTAGTTTATTGCACAATTTATAATAGTTTTATAAGTGAGAAGAAGAGGAGGTTATTGACTTTTTTTCTGTTTCTTTGAGCCCATATACATACATACATATATACCCGTATGGATTTGTTAATATCACACATTGTTGATAAATGCTAAAGTGAATTTGTATGTGCTACAAAAATTTGATTTATAGAATATTTACAAAAAAAAAAAAAAAAATACTTGAAAAAATACATAATAAAATAAAAAAAATTTAGGTAAATTTTGATTAATTGCAAATTGAATAATATGCTAAATAATACTACAGTCCTTCATAATCAAAATTTAATTTTATTAAATTTCATACAAAATTTGTTTTATAAACCATTAATAAAATACAAATTTGATTATGAAGAATTGTAGTATTATCTAGCGTATAATTCAATTTGCAATTAATCACAATTTACCTAAAATTTAAAAGTTATATATAATATGCCAACTTTGAAGAAGTGTTTTTTGGCAATGCTTAACCTAATTCGGTTTTAAAAATGTGGTTATTTTGTGATCTGAATTTAATTTTAGTAACGTTTTAATAAACCCCAACTTTATTTACACAAGATGGCACTACTGTATTTACTATTGATGTTAAATGAACATGGGTAATGCAGTTAATGCAGGTAATACAGTGCATACATTCTACAAACAAATATCAGGTTAATGTTTAATAAATACTTAAATTTAACACAATTAAATAAAAATCATAAAAAATTGACTCACCTTCATTCCTTTTACTATAAAACAAATTATTTACAACAAGAAATCTCGCAAAAATTGTGATTCTTTTTACATATGCAATGCATTTACAACACTCCGAACTTGGCAGCACTCTCTTACAAATGACAACAATGCTGGACAGCACTTTTCCACAATCCACACAACTGTCAAGCCGCCATATCTTCTGTGTACTGTTTCTGCAAAAAAAAAAATAAAATAAAGAAAAGCACGAGTACGAATTAAAATTAATTAAAACACCAACAATATCGACTAAATTTAATAAAACTCTTAAAACAATTGCATTTTTTAAACAACAAACTAACTTCATACAACTGCGGTTTATAGCCACCAACAACAGATAATTGCACGCGTGCTAAACGTCATTACTTAAAGGAAAAAACATATGCCTGCATTAGCAGCAGCAAAAAAAAATTGACAAACAACCAACAACAAAAAGCACGAGGTTTTTGGTAACAAAAACATTGGAAAAGAGAGTGTAAAAAGAATTAGACGTGTTAAGGAAAATAGAAAAACTGCTTAAAATTTAAAAAAAAATAGGAAAATGGTACCTATAGGGCCAGTTCATGGGGGACATCCGGGAGTGCATGCACCCCAGCCCATGCCCACAGCACCCAGTGGACCAAATACCTTGCAAACATCATCCTCAGCGGGTAATACGTCGTCTTCATCGAACAAAAGTTCTTTGTCCATAAAACCCAATTATACTTTGAAGTTTACATTGGCGGGACACACCAAGGCGGTGTCAGCTGTTAAATTTTCACCCAATGGCGAATGGCTGGCTAGTTCATGTAAATTTTAATGATAAAACCTACAAAATAAGAGAATCTTAAGAAATTTATGTTTGTTTTTTTTTTAATTTCTCTTTGCAGCTGCCGATAAATTGATCAAAATTTGGGGAGCCTACGATGGTAAATTCGAAAAAACCATTTCGGGCCATAAATTGGGCATTTCAGATGTGGCCTGGTCTTCCGATTCGCGTCTCTTGGTGAGTGGCAGTGACGATAAAACGTTAAAAGTGTGGGAATTAAGCTCGGGCAAATGTTTGAAAACCTTAAAGGGCCACAGCAATTATGTTTTCTGTTGTAATTTTAATCCACAATCCAATCTAATTGTTTCGGGCAGTTTTGATGAATCGGTACGAATATGGGATGTACGTACTGGCAAATGTCTGAAGACATTGCCAGCCCATTCTGATCCCGTCTCCGCTGTGCATTTCAATCGTGATGGCTCGTTGATTGTCAGTTCCAGTTATGATGGTCTCTGCCGCATTTGGGACACCGCCAGCGGTCAGTGCTTGAAAACCCTTATAGATGATGATAACCCGCCCGTCAGCTTTGTCAAGTTCTCACCCAATGGCAAATACATTTTGGCTGCCACGTTGGACAATACTTTGAAATTGTGGGATTATTCCAAGGGCAAATGCTTGAAAACCTACACCGGCCACAAAAATGAAAAATATTGCATATTTGCTAATTTCTCAGTAACAGGCGGCAAGGTTAGCTTAATTGTGTTTAGCTGATTTTTATTTTTAATTTAAATTATTTTTTTGTGAATTTTAGTGGATTGTTTCGGGCAGTGAGGATAATATGGTTTATATATGGAATTTACAATCGAAAGAGGTGGTGCAAAAGTTACAGGGCCATACGGACACGGTGTTGTGCACGGCCTGTCATCCCACAGAGAATATTATTGCTTCGGCGGCTTTGGAAAATGACAAAACCATAAAATTATGGAAGAGCGATACATAATTTTACCCGTCTAGCAACAACTTAATGTGTATTTTAATTTTAGTTTCTTTTCTTATAATAAGGCTTCAACAAAACAAAAGGAATTTCGATTTCTTTAAAATAAAATTTAAAATTTTCCATACAAATTCGTAGTGAAATTTATTTTTTTTAATGAAAATTTTTTTAATTTACTAAGGCAGCTAAAAAAAATTGGTTCTAAGCCGTTCACGCGTTCACAAACATAGTCGATGTTTCGAAAAATTCAGTCCCCAGTAATATATCCGCAATAAACCCGGTTCGGTTGTATTTAATATCGGGATAATCGGCCCACAAAAGGAAAAAACCAAGACAACCTCGCTTTTTGACCTATTTTTTCTTCTATATCTGGATTAATATAGACAATATGGATATCTAATGCTATATATTTCAAAGACCTATATAACGCCATAGTAAGTCGGATATACAATGTGTCGAAATCAAAAAAAATATGTTTTAACCCGAATTTTTTTTCACCAAGGATTTTTTTATAAAATTTTTTTCACTAATAAAATTTAAATATAAAAAAAAAAATTAAAAAAATTTATTTCCCATAAAATTTTGTTCACTATAAATATTTTTTAAATTTTTACCTAAAAATATTTATTTATATTTAATGTTTTTATTTTAAAGTAGGTATAATTTGGAGAAATATATATAAGATGTATTTTTTAAAACGCTGAAATTTACTATATTTTAATAGAAAATACAGGAAATTTAAATATTTTTTTGGAAATATACATTTATTTTTGATATATGGTCATTTTTTAAAAATAATTTAAAAAAAAAGATTGTATTGTCAGTCACTAAAATGTATTTAGAGCAGTCTATAGAATCGACATAAAACCTTTTAAATATCCTATCCTAAAGTAACTCACCTGCTATTGTGCTTATACTTTGTGAACTCTCCGTTTGTATGGAGGGCGTATATTCCACCACCACAACTTTATCCTTAATGAGTAACGCTTTCTGTACACCATGATTTAGATCGTTACATACTCCATCAGCTGACCTTATAATCTGACTATACGTTTCAGCGAACGCCTCTTGCTTTTACAATTTAATATCATCATGAAAATCTGGTTTGAACGATTCAGGTTTAGGTGGACGTAAATCTTTCCAATAGGTGGGCTTAACAACCAGGTTTTGTTCAACAAGTGCATGTACTAGCTTCATGGTAATGAATTTATCCGTTATCGTTAAATGCCTGCCGTCGGAAGACCATTCACCTAGAATCTTAC
Organism: Calliphora vomitoria; assembly: GCA_942486065.2. NCBI lineage: Eukaryota > Metazoa > Arthropoda > Insecta > Diptera > Calliphoridae > Calliphora > Calliphora vomitoria. Next base: position 120,893,203 of record OW818032.2, on the reverse strand, counting down.
CCCCACCAATGTAATATATTTCTGAAGTTGTAAATTTTCCTCTCTGGACATCGTAGACGTAGCCGTTTTTATAATCATAAATTGAACTTTCCATATGTTTTGTAAACGGCAAGTCCCGATTAAGGAAAGAAGTACCAAACATATTTGGAACCTAAATCTTACAATTCCAATTTATATTGCTCTTCACGACTTACACAAATTTCATCTTGAAATTCAACGTCTGCTTCGCCGGCAGAAGACATTCCGATTCTCCTATCAAATGTAGAAAAATTAGACAAGTTCAGACATGCAAAAAAGATTCCTTCTCTTACCGCTTATTGTATGTGTAATAAATAAACCACATTTTTTAGATTTAAATGTAAAAAACACTGGGGCTATTTGAATTAACGTTAAATGAAATCAAATTGTTGCGAATTAATTTTGTTTTTTTAATTTGTTGTTGGAAATACAGAATTACGCGCAAAAAATGCAAACAAAATTACAAAAAAACATTGTGTTGGCAATGTTACCAGACTGTAAACTTTATACTCCGGCTCATCTGGCTGGCGTCAAACACAGTACACACACACACACCGTGCATTTCTTATGTGACTGATTGGTTTGAAGACCCCCCATTTTCCATTACGAAAAACCTAATATATAAAAAAGGTTTTGCTCATATGAGCGGCTCACGATGTGGCCTGTATATAATAACGTTTACCAACACTTTTATTTGACATTTCTATTGAGCACATTATTGTGATTGATTATTATTGTTTTGACAATTTCATCATGACATTAGTGCAATGTGTATGAGTGTGTGTTGTAAAAAAAAAATATTGCATACGTCTCCACGTGAAAGTTGAACTCCTTACAATTTTCACCCTTTTTACAGCAATTTCTCCTTTTGTAGTTAGAAAATTAGTGTTTAAATTATTTTACTTTATTTAACAATACCATAAACATGTCGAAAAACAAGGCCAAGAGCAAGAAAAACCATTTCGATGACGATGAAGACATGGACGAACAACCAGCCAATATTGCGTCAAAAAAATCACAAAAGAAGGGGAAAAAGGGTAAACGCGGCGGCGGTGGTGACGATTCAGATGATGATTTTACTGGTAGTTCCAATCGTGTAAATGATGATTTGGAAAGTGTAACCTCAAGTAATAGTAAGACGTCTACGCAACAACAACAGGCGGCTGCCAATAAAGGTAAAAAAGGCAACAAAAAGGGCAAGAAGGGTAAAGATGACTGGAGTGATGAGGATGAGGAAAAGCTACCACAACCTGTTAGTAAGTCAAATAAGAAAAACAACAAAAAGCGTCAAGATTCCGATGAGGAAGACGAACAAGATCAAGAAGAGGTTGTTGTGGCCAAACCGGCAAAGCAAAAACAACAACAGAAGAAATCTAAAAAGAATAAGAAAAAAGATGATTTCAGTGACGATGACGATGAAGACATTGATTTGTTGAAGCAGGTTGCGGACGAGGAGGATGAAGATGAGGAGGACGAGGAACCCGTCGTTATTGCTAAACCAGCCAAAAAGAACAATAAAAAACAACAAAAGAAAAATAACAAATTTGAAATGATGAGCGACGAGGAGGAACAAGAAGACGAAGAAGAACTATTAGATGAGCCCATAGAAGAGGAAGCACCCATACCAGCTGAACCAACTAAAGAAAAATCACCAAAACCAGCTGAACCAACTAAACAAAAAGAACCTGAAGAGAAAAAAGCTGCTACACCTGAACCAATTCTAGAAGAAAAAATGGAAAATCTCAATATAGAAGAAGTTAAAGCTAAGGAATCTTCAGTGGAAAAGGAAGAAGAGCCTAGCGAGGCCTCAGAAAAGGATAAAAAAGAAAAGAAAATGACGCATAAGGAAAAGAAAAAGCTAAAGAAACAGGAGGAATATGAGAGGCAAATGGAACTCATGACCAAAAAGGGTGGTTTAGGCCACTCCGATTTGGATAGCAATTTCACCATGTCTCAAGTGCAGAAAACTGCTGGTCAAAAGGCTGCTTTGGAACATGCTGTGGATATTAAAATTGAGAATTTCACCATTTCCGCCAAAGGTGAGTAATTAATTTATTAACAAATCGATAGCATTACAGAATAAACATGAATAATTTTTGTTATTTAACAGGCAACGATTTGTTTGTAAATGCCAATCTTTTGATTGCCCATGGCCGTCGTTATGGTTTGGTGGGTCCCAATGGTCATGGTAAGACCACTTTATTGCGTCACATTGCAACACGTGCCTTTGCCATACCGCCCAATATAGATGTATTGCTTTGTGAACAAGAAGTTGTGGCCAACGACAAAACTGCCGTTGAAACCATTTTGGAGGCAGATGTTAAACGCATAAAACTCCTGGAGAAATGCAAAGAATTGGAAGATCAATTTTCAGCTGGTGATTTAAGCGTCCAGGAAGAACTCAATGATGTTTTTACCGAACTCAAAGCTACTGGCGCCTACTCAGCCGAAGCTCGTGCCAGACGTATTTTAGCTGGTTTGGGTTTCAGCGAAGAAATGCAAAATAGAGCCACCAACAAGTTTTCTGGTGGTTGGCGTATGCGTGTCTCGTTGGCCAGAGCTTTGTACTTGGAACCCACTCTCCTTATGCTTGATGAACCTACAAATCATTTAGATTTAAATGCCGTCATTTGGTTGGACAATTATCTGCAGGGCTGGAAGAAGACCCTTTTGATTGTATCTCACGACCAAAGTTTCTTGGATAATGTTTGTAATGAAATTATACATTTGGATCAAAAGAAACTGCAGTACTACAAGGGTAACTATTCCATGTTCAAGAAAATGTACGTACAAAAGCGTCGTGAAATGATTAAGGAATATGAGAAACAAGAAAAACGCATTAAGGAATTGAAGGCTCATGGTCAGTCAAAGAAGGCTGCTGAAAAGAAAACAAAGGAAGTTTTGACTCGTAAACAAGAAAAGAACAAAACCAAAACGCAAAAGCAGGATGAAGATGATGGACCAACTGAATTGTTGGAGAGACCTAAAGAGTATATAGTGAAATTCCGTTTTCCCGAACCTTCACAATTGCAGCCTCCCATTTTGGGTTTGCACAATATCACTTTTGGCTTTGAAGGTCAATGTAAATTATTTAAAAATGTAGACTTTGGTATAGATTTAACGAGTCGTGTGGCTATTGTGGGCCCTAATGGTGTGGGCAAATCTACTTTCCTCAAACTATTGCTGGGTGAACTGGAGCCTCAACAGGGAGAGCAAAGAAAAAATCACCGTTTGCGTGTAGGTCGTTTCGATCAGCACTCTGGTGAGCATTTGACTGCCGAAGAGTCTGCCGCTGAGTATTTACAACGTCTTTTCAACTTACCCCATGAAAAAGCCCGCAAAGCCTTGGGTTCCTTTGGTCTAATTAGTCACGCACATACCATCAAAATGAAGGATCTTTCGGGTGGTCAAAAGGCTCGTGTGGCCCTGGCTGAATTGTGTCTTAGTGCTCCCGACGTATTGATTCTTGATGAACCTACAAATAATTTGGATATTGAATCTATTGATGCCTTAGCTGAAGCTATCAACGAATACGAGGGTGGCGTTATAATTGTTTCTCACGACGAACGTTTGATACGTGAAACCGGCTGTACCCTGTATGTCATCGAAGAGCAAACCATTAATGAAATTGATGGCGAGTTTGATGATTACCGTAAGGAAGTATTGGATGCTTTGGGTGAGGTGGTCAATAATCCCAGTGTGGTGGCCAACGCTGCAGTGCTGCAAGATTGAGAAAATAGGCATTTGTGATTTATGGAAAATTTAACGATTTTGGCTTTGAAATGTAGCAAATATTGTTGCACAAGGGGTCTTTAGCAATTGATTTTTTATTTTATTTCTATCGAAATTAACGTTTGTATTTTTTTTTTATTATTATTATTTTAAACAAAGAAAAATAAAACAATTGTTAAAGTTAAAACACGAAAAAATGGAAAATTTGTGTGAAAATTGTAAAATATTTATAAAGTGTAAGTATTAAATAATAGGGATTACATTTTTTTCTCAATAAAGAATATTTTATAAATAAGATGTTGGCTCTTTATTTTATACTCTTCGTCAAAGAATACTTTGAGTGTCTGTAATTCTCATTCGCTCTATAGTTTGAAATGCTCATACTAGCTTATTCCCCAGCAATAAATTGCAGTGGCTTTATCAATAATTAAATTGCGATTTTAGCACATTTAAACTAAATCTGGTGTTTTTTTTTTAAAATTGCGGGAAACATTTTTGGACAAAAAAAGATTTGCTGAAAAAAAAAAACAAATTTAGTGAACAAAAATATTTTGTGTGATTTCCAGCCATTATCTGTCCGAATTTCTATGGCGATTGATTTCAACAGACTGACGGATATGGCTATATTGATTGCGCTGTCTATAACGATGCAGATTTATGGGGTTGCAAATGAAAAATCTAGAAATTATAAACTGATGAAGAAAAAACGTCCTATTTAAAAGAAAAAGAATTATTAATAAAATATGTTTCATTTTAGCGAGCTTAACTTATAAATATGATGTACTAATATATACATTTATAATGGTAATATAATTTAATAAAATAAATTATACAATTGATCTCGTATTTTTCTTTTTTAAATATAAATATACCGTTATTACAAAATTGTAATACAACTGGCAACTTTGTAAAAGTGCTACCAAGTCATTTTCTTGTATTTACTTTAGATCTCCTTTCTAAACAAATGATTATGATTTGACATTTTCAAAGTTTTAACTTGACACTTGTTTTAATTTCGTTTTCTTATTAGCAGTCAGTCGATTTATTCAGTCCAAAGAGCAAGGAACGGGAATTTTTTTTTTTGGAAACGGTAGTGAGGTGTAGCTGCTCTTAATGGTGGGCAATAAAAAATTAAATATTTTCCTTTTGAAAAATGATTAAAATTAATTAAAAGAGTAAAACTTACAAATTGCCATTAATTTAAACAAATTTTAAGTGAAAGAAATTAAAATAAAAACCAAAATATTACAAAAAATAAATAGATTAAGATAGGTGATATAAAAACGAGAAAAAAAGAGGAAAAAATTAAATTATAAAAGCAATGCACTGTGAACAAAGTAGACGATAAGACAAGCAGTACAGCAACAACAACAACAAAACAATGGAGCAACAAATGCCTTTCACTACCACAGCGAAGCATAACGAAGAAAACTTAGTGGAACTGGATACATTGGGCATAATGAACAATGCGAATACGCACAAAGAAATACGACTGCCTATTAAAGGCATGACATGTCAAAGTTGTGTAAGAAACATTGAAGGCAATATTGCCACAAAACCAGGTATAATCACATGTAGGGTGGAGCTGGCCGAAAATGCTGGCTACTTTACCTACGATAGCTCACAAACAAATCCCTCAAAAATTGCCTACGAAATTGACGAAATGGGCTTTGAATGCTCATACGATGAAAATGTAAATAACGGACAAACACAACAAACAAATGGCCAAGCTTATGACAAGTGTCTGGTGAGGATTATAGGCATGACCTGTCAAAGTTGTGTGAAAAATATTGAGGGTAATGTAGGCAACAAACCGGGCATCAAAACCATCAAGGTTAGTTTGGAAGATAAACAGGCTGAAGTGGAATTTGAGCCAGCCATATTGAAAGCCCAAGAGGTGGCCGAAATGATTGATGATATGGGTTTCGAAGCGAGTGTATTGGATAGTAACTCAACTACAAATTCTGCCAAAAATAGTCCCAAATTATCAAACAAGCAGAAATCTTTAACTCCTCTCACCTCACCCAAAAAAACGAACTCAGCCAATGGCCATGCCACTGCATTGGCCATTGAGGATGAGCTGTTATCAAAGTGTTTTCTGCACATACGTGGTATGACTTGTGCCAGTTGTGTGGCTACCATAGAAAGACATTGCCGCAAAATCTATGGCATAGACAGTGTATTGGTGGCATTATTGGCTGCCAAGGCGGAAGTAAAATACAATGCAAATGTCATTACACCCGAAAGTATAGCTAAATCGATAACAGAATTGGGGTTTCCCTCGGAGCTGCTAGAAGAACCCAATAGTGGTGAGGCTGAGGTAGAGGTAGAAATTAAAGGCATGACTTGTGCTTCCTGCGTTAATAAAATCGAGACTCATGTGGGTAAACTGAAAGGTGTAACGGCTGCCACGGTTACTTTATTAACAAAAAGGGGTAAGTTGATAAAAAAAAAGCTTTATAAATAGTAAAAATAGCTAGCAAATAGATTATTGATATTTCCGGAATTTGTGGAGCGATTGTACTGAATTTAAATAGGTCTGTGGGTTTCACATACATAGTATATTTTACCGAAGTAAGTGAAAATTACAATTGGATTGGAATTATGTGATAATTACAATTGGAATTACCTTGGTAGAATGTACCTATAACAAAAAAGTTTTCTTTCTGTAGTTTTAAATAAAATAAATAATTCTACATAGCTGAAATCCTTAAAAGTTTATTTTTAAATTCTAGAAATAAATTCTTTAGCTGTTCTGATCTCATTTATTTTTATTTGTTATTTATTACAAAAACTTTTGTTTACTTATTAAATCACAAACTGGTATTGTGTGCAATATTGTATTTAGCACGTTTGTTTTCTTTTGTAACTGGGATTCAAAAGCTTTCGAGGGAATTGTGTAAAAAAAAAAACATTTCACTTTTTATTTACAAAAAAGAAAAAAAAAATACAGTTTCTTATGACTCTTAATTGTTAATTAATGATTTTATAACATTTAAAATTGTTGTGGCTAAAAACTATAACAGCAAACCTTCACTTGTTGCTTTTAAATTTTGGTAAATTATGGTATTCATGTGGATTATTTTATGAAATGTATAATGTTAAGGAAAAAACCTTGATTATTGTATAATGGTTAAAAAAAAATCTTATTTAATGTTTTGTTTATTAAAAACTTTCAAATTATCTGTTTTATATGGTGGATTAAGGGGCTGGTTGGTGAAATCTTTTCAAGGTTTTTAATTTTGTTCTTATATGTGAAATAAATAAAGTTGTCTTACAATTGTTTTGAAATTGTATAAGCAAATTACGTTTTATATAGCCAATAAGTTTATTATTGCTCTTTTCATTGAACCCCTGCTAGATGTGCCTTATTTGGGGTATTTTTCTTTGTTTTTATACAAAAATAATGATTCATTTAGGTACTTTACATTGTTTGTATCAAAAGTTAACTTTGTTTAATAAACTATATTGAAATTATGTATAAAATCTATAATCTTTGTCTCTTTTCTGCAATTGTTTTAATTTATCTTTGTTTAATGTATTTTTTGTCTCTAACAATTGCAATAAATAAATAATGCTTCAAAAACATTCTAGTTTTTCATTGTCTTGTATTGATTTATTTTATTTAAACTTTTTAAATATTTAATGTTCTCATTTCGTGCTTTATAATACATTAACACTGTTATTTAAGTTAAAATTAAAATTCAAAAACCCTGCTTTTGTTAGTATAGTGAAAAAACACAACATGACAATATAATTGGAACATTTGGAACATTATTAAACAAATAAAATGTATTGTAAATGAAGTCATCGTGCATTTTATATCAGACTTTTAGCATCTGTAGTTTAAATAAAAAAAAATATATAAGTTGTACATTTATAAATGAATTACATATCGAAATTGTTAAGAAAAGCAGATGTTTATTTCATGTTCTTCATAAAAAACAACATTTTAAAGCAAATATTAAAGGTCAGTCTTAAATACGTAGGAACAATAATAAATATAAAATATATGACATTTTCCCATCTTTCTGGCAACATATGGATTCCGCGCCAAAAAAAACTGCCAAGAACGAATCAAGTCAATTTCGGATACTCTGTTCTGAAGGGAAGCTCTCTCCCAGGGAGACCGTCCTCATCGATCGAAACAAATAGTATACGGTCCGAGCAAGGTTAGATTAGGTTCACAGGTAGCCGACCATAGCCTTTCGTCTTGTGTACAGCTCACGTGGATCCATTGATTGTTCCTTTGTGTTATATAAGAAAGAGAAAATAAAGCAGAGAGAAGTTAAAGAAGAGGGAAGGCAATAACCCTACAAGAACAGTGACGGTCATTTTACTGGTCATATGACTGGCATTGTTGATAGAAATATCCATCATCGCGTAGAACAAAGTTTCTATCATTTTCTTAAAGCCAATATGAAAAAAGTGATGTAAACTTTTGTGTACGTGTGATTTTGCATCCTTCTCTAATTTATGCATTTTGTCTTCCACTAAACATATATCTGAGCTGCTTACTCTAATGTTATTTACTAGTCAATGATGATATAAATAGTAGTCACAGTTGACCAGTAAAAGTTGATAAATATACCGATCACAGTTGACTGATCAAACTTGATGGATATATTCGTCACTGTTGACGGACATATAGTTGAAATAAAACACGATTTATTTCACGATTTATTTAATTTCTTTATATTAAATAAAACTAATAATATTAAATAAAAAAAACTATTTATTAAAACTGCTTTTGAGAAGAAACATTTCATGGGCTTTTCTGTTAAAAGTTTCTTTTCATTGGCTTCTGAGGCCGTACATCGACTTGAAACAATTCTTGATCGGCTTTATCATCAAATGTGCTATAATTAATAAAAAAAATAAAGTTATATTTGTGTGTCTATTGTTGTAAACTATTTGGTTCACTTACCCAATTCCACTTCTTTCGAAAATATTAATTTTTTGCACTTTTTTTTGTATTTACAATAACTAATCTTTAACTTCACACTCTTCACACAAATAAATAAAAATAAATGAAAACTTATTGGGGATTTACTTTTTAGCGTCAAAAATGTAAAAAATGCAACTCTGCAACATACATTAGTCAACGATGATGGATATTTCCATCAATAATGACAGTCATATGTTCGGTCAAATATAAAATGTGTGCAAATGTGTTAGTAAACATCTTTTGTGTGTATTAGTTTCGGTCATCTATTTCTTGTAGGGAAGTTAAGTAAGATTAGAGTTAACAAGAGAAATTATAGATAGAAGTTAAAGGAGAGAAGAATTCAAAGAGCGCAGATCATCATGCGACAGATACGGGGCCACTATGAGATGCCATTTGCATGCCCGATTTCATTAACCATCTGCTATTCCTAATAAAGGCATCTATTCAATTTAATTCCTTCCCAGATAACTCCGAGAGTTTGCTAGAGGATCGTTCCCCTAAAAGCTCTCACCCAGTGCCGGACAATTGATCTCATCCAGTGCCGGACAATTCCTCCTCTTCATTTTGACAACTCATTACCCCACCTCCAACTCATTACGCCTCCAATTCTTTGCTTGTTGGCTGGCCTCGACGATATTTGTCTTCCGTGTCAAAATCAGCACTTCTGATCCACACAAACCATTCACCATAAGCTTTGGTGAGCAATCCGTGTGCTTCAGCGACACTTTTTTTCAATTTAAAGAAGTAAAGCAAAACTTCCCGCATATGACGCTTTGTTGGCACAAAATTCGAAATTTTTGAAGCAAAAAAAAACTTTGTAGTTTACACAATAGCGGTATTCACAATGTAGAGTACTTGGCCTGGTAATGTAGTAAAAGAGCAGAATATCAAAAAAATAAAAACAAAATACATTAGAAATTGAAATGTTTGTCATTAAATAGCTTTCCTACTTTTTTACTAGGCCAAGTACTCTACATTGTGAATACCGCTTATAATTTATTATTTTGAATTTCAAAAATTAATTAGTTACCCTAAAACTCTTGTTTTCCTCTAAAATTTGTTTCTATTTAAAGAAATCTAAACATTTCCATCTAAACCTGGAGGCATAGAGCGGAAACTAGAAAAAAACTCAAACAATAATTTTACACAAAATAATCACACATGCGAGTTTTGTTTTTGTTTTCACATAGTTTTTTTACTAATACATTCTCAGCACTTAGGTTTTTGACAACTAAGTTAGGGCTTTGACAGGAGAGTTTCCGCTCTATGTATATTTCTCTATGCCTGGAGGTATTTAAATTGTTTTATTTCGAACTTGATAAAAATACATACAAATGTTTACTACTTTTCACCCAATATCAAACACAATTTATTTTAAATATCAAAAATTAATTATTTACCCTAAATCTCTTGTTTTTCTCTGATATTTTGTTCTATATAAATATTTCCAGCAAAACCTTTTTAAAAGGCCAAACAAACCTTAATACGATTATAAATCTGATACTACAAGACGTTTTATTTTAAATATTTACATGACAACTACAAACACATTTCTATTAGTAAAGCTAAATTATGTTTTGTAAGCAACTTGTTCGTTATAAACAATAAACAAATAAGTAAACTTAAATAAACTAATGACAATGAAAGACAAAAGGAAAAAATACTTTTCATTAGAATTATAAACATGTTATTTGCAAATGAAATGATAATTTCACGATGTTAGATAACACACACCAAGCAAGCAACTCCCTTAATAACTGCAAGACGAACGCGTATTAATAATTGTTGTTTTATTTATTTGTTTATTTTTATTTTTTGCTATTTTAAATATTCTACACTTTAGTTATCTCATATATTATTAGTAGTAACAAATCACAAATTGTTTAAAAGTGAATTTGTTTTACACTTTGATTTGGTATGTTTTTCTTTTCCGTTTTACACTTTAGGAATTTCTAATTAAAACTCACAACAAACACAAAGCAGAAGGGCAATGAACGTATAAATTTTGTGTTAAACTATGTCAAATGAAAATACTTTATATATATTTTGTACAGTATGTTCGAAAATATATCAATTTTATGGACAAATATTTAGTTTTTAGGTCATTTTCGGTTATATACATATGTATTTCTGTTAATAAAACAAATTTTTGTTTTATATTAAACTTTTTTGAAAATTTGTTTTCAACCATATATAATTTATGACACTATTTTATATTGCAGTTAACACGTTTAAGGCCAGATTATGATTGTTTAATGATAAGCTCATTGAAATGTATGAAAATGGTAACAATTTTCAATATGGTGGTTTTATTATGTATACAATTCGTGTGTAAATGTTAAAAAAGGGTTTCTTTTTATAACATTTGAAATTAAATCTGGAAAATTTTAACAAATATAATAAATGTTTCTTTTGTACTGAGTGTATCAAAAAGCCAAAACAAGAAAACACTCACGCATAACAGATCTCTATTAATCATTCTAATAAGAACAGAAAAAACAACAATTGTCTATTATAATTTTGGTCAAGATCTTTCAATAAAATACTAAGAAGTAAAAATAAATAGTGTTCTATATGAGATAAGAGAATAGTCTTAGAAGTACTTATAGAAGAATATACCGTTTTAAAAAGTACTTTTAGAAGAAAGAACCGTTTTAAAAAGTACTTTTAGAAGAAAGAACCGTTTTAAAAAGTACTTTTAGAATAAAATATCGGTTTAAAAGGTACTTTTAGATAAAGTATATTTTGAAAAAATACTTTTAGAAGAAAGTACCTTTTGAAAAAGTACTTTTAGAAGAAAGTACCTTTTCAAAAATTACTTTTAGAAGAAAGTACCGTTCTAAAAAGTACTTTTGGAAGAAAGTGCCGTTATAAAAAGTACATTTAGAAGAAAGTACCTTTTGAAAAAGTACTTTTAGAAGAAAAAACCTTTTGAAAAAGTACTTTTTCAAGAAAGTACCTTTTGAAAAAGTACTTTTAGAAGAAAGTACATTTTGAAAAAGTACTTTTAGAAGAAAGTACCTTTTCAAAAATTACTTTTAGAAGAAAGTACCGTTCTAAAAAGTACTATTGTAAGAAAGTACCGTTCTAAAAAGTACATTTAGAAGAAAATACCTTTTGAAAAAGTACTTTTAGAAGAAAGTACCTTTTGAAAAAGTACTTTTAGAAGAAAGTACCTTTTGAAAAAGTACTTTTAGAAGAAAGCATTGAAAAAATACTTTTTAAAAAAGTTTTTTTTGGAAAAAAAATACATTTTGAAAAAGTATATTTAGAAGAAAGTTACTTTTTAAAAAGTACTTTTAGAAGAAAGTACCGTTTGAAAAAGTACTTTTTGAAAAAGCACCTCTTACTAAAATACTTTTTGAATAAAGTACCTTTGAAAAACAACATTTAGAAGAGAATGTGCCTTTGAAAAAGTAATTATAGAAAAAGAACCTTTTAAATAGTTAATGAGAAAGAAGCCAATTGTTATCCCTAATAAAGGGGTTGATACATTCCAACTTCATGTTCGAGAGTCCAGAAAAACTATTGAAGGAATGATCTCCCAGAAACCATATATCTCCTAATGCCGGGTAGTGTCAAAGAAGATGAAAAATTATCTCATCCTCCTCTTTATTCTGACAGCTTCTACAGAAGTCATTATAGGGCAGGCCAAGCCTCCTTGCATGGTTGCCAAATTTGCAGTGTAAATTTAATTTTTTTTTTTTTTATTTTTAAAATCTTACTGTTAAAATTGTAAAATAAATTAAATTGTACCAACATTTATTATTTCGTTATATTTTTTTTGTTGAATTTATGTAAAAGAAATAAAACCTTAATTACATTTCCTTGTTGCTAATAACAATTGGAATTTACTTACCATACTAGTGTCTCTTTATTATTTTAAATTAATGTTGTAAATATTTTTTACATTTCAGTTACTTTTTCGCAAGTACTAATAACCCCTTATCAGTCCACACCTCATACACACTACTACCTACATTAAACAATCAGACATTGAAATTATAAATTCGTTTTTAAGTCATTTTTAAAATTGTTCATTTGATTAATTAATTAATATTTTTTTGGGGGGAATTAAGGAGAATTAAGTCTTTTTAATAGCTGGCCATACGTGCTGGTTTGCTGAAGCTTATCTCTGCATACATCATTAACTAACAGAAGACGTTGTGTGTTGTTCGGTTTACTTGCTTGTGGTGGGGCCGGGCGGTTTAATTTAGAGCGGCAACAATAATAAAAAACTTTTTTTAGTGTCAAATCTAACTTAATGTTGGCTATTTTATAGCTAATATAAATAAACTTGTTTAAAATTTTTAAGAAAAATTATTTTAATTTTTTCTTTTCCAATAACAGAAATAAAAAAATGATGAAGAAAATTTTGAAAGAGAGAGAACTGCTTAGAGAAACTAATTTGAAAACAAACATAGTAAATAAAAGTTCAATAACAACAAGTCAAGCTAATATTATTTATATTTTTATGCATAATTAATTTAACCCAAAGTGCAAAATTAAACAGAATTAAATAACTTTTAAATGTATTATAGGTTTAATATTTACTAGCAAAGGAAATGTTTTAATTTATTATAATTGTTGTAATTAGTTAAGCTAAAGTTTGCTCAGATATAAGTAACGTCAAAAGGAAATTGGACATTAAATAACATGTTTACCTACCCGGCAGAAAAATACAATGAAGTAGTCCATGTAGGGGTTAAACCGATAATGGAGTGGTTGGATTAAGGTAGTTCGTGTCTGAATTTTGTAATTAATTGCTCTCCATTCGTATAAGTGCATTGAACCCATGCAAGTTCGATGAATCGACTATGTTTATTCATTGGTGAAAGACATTAATTTTTATATGTATTAAGAAAGATATTTAAAATAATCCTATAGAAAATGTGAATGCACAATCAATTTAATTCCAAAATTATTTCTAAATGACGTCTAAGAAACAATTTAAAGAAAGGAACATTTGAAAAAGTACTTTTTAAAGAAAGGAACATTTGAAAAATTACTTATTAATGAAAGTACATTTTAAAGAAAGTACCTTTTGAAATAGTTCGATACTTTTTAAAGAGTACTTTTTTAAAAAAGTACCTTTTGAAAGAGTACTTTTTTAAAAAAGTACTTTTGAAAAAATCTTTTTTAAAAAAGTACCTTTTATAAAAGTACTTTTTTAAAAAAGTACCTTTTATAAAAGTACTTTTTTAAAAAAGTACCTTTTGTAAAAGTACTTTTTTAAAAAAGTACCTTTGAAAAAAGTAATTTTAAAAGAAAGTTCCTTTTGTAAAAGTACTTTTTTAAAAAAGTACCTTTGAAAAAAGTAATTTTAAAAGAAAGTACCTTTTGAAAAAATACTTTTAGAAGAAAGTACCTTTTGAAAAAATTCTGTTAGAAGAAAGTACCTTTTAAAAAAGTACCTTTTGAAAAAATACTTTTAGAAGAAAGTACCTTTTAAAGAACCACTTCTATAAAAAAGTACTTTTACAAATATGTACTACTTTTCCTTCAAAAACAATATTTTTAAATAATATTTTATTATCTCCCCATTTCTATTAAAAGAAAGTACCTTTTGAAAAAGTATTTTTTTAAAAAGTACCTTTTAAAAAAATACTTTTAGAAGAAAGTACCTTTTAAAAAACTACTTCTATAAAAAAGTACTTTTTTAAAATGTACTACTTTTCCTTCAAAACCAATATTTTTAAATAATATTTTATTATCTCCCCATTTCCAGGCAAATTCCGCTATAATACGGAACTCACTGGACCCCGCAACATATGTGAAGCTATCGAACAATTGGGCTTTGAAGCCCATCTACTTTCCGGCAAAGATAAAATGGCCCACAGTTACTTAGAACACAAAGAAGAGATACGCAAATGGCGCACAGCCTTTCTCATTTCTCTCATCTTTGGTGGGCCCTGTATGATAGCCATGATCTATTTTATGGCCGAAATGGGTAAAAAAGGACATGCCAATATGTGTTGCATAGTGCCGGGCCTGTCAATGGAAAATTTGGTCATGTTTTTACTCTCCACACCGGTGCAGTTCTTTGGTGGTTGGCATTTCTATGTACAGTCCTACAAAGCCATAAAACATGGTACCACCAACATGGATGTGTTAATATCTATGGTGACTACCATCTCCTATATTTACTCGGTGGCAGTGGTTATAGCGGCCATATTAATGGAACAAAACTCTTCACCTTTAACATTTTTCGATACACCACCCATGTTGCTGATATTTATATCACTAGGCAGATGGTTGGAGCACATAGCCAAGGGTAAAACATCAGAGGCTTTGTCCAAGTTGTTGTCTTTAAAAGCGGCCGAAGCAGTTTTGGTGGAAATCTCTAAGGATTTTGAAATCACCTCGGAGAAAGTGATTTCTGTAGATTATGTACAACGCGGAGATGTTCTGAAGGTCATACCGGGCGCCAAAGTGCCAGTAGATGGCAAAGTTTTATATGGCCACTCAACCTGTGATGAATCCCTGATTACCGGCGAATCTATGCCGGTGGCTAAACGTAAAGGTGCTGTAGTTATAGGTGGCTCTATCAACCAAAATGGTGTACTTTTAATATCAGCCACACACACTGGTGAGAATACTACACTGGCTCAAATAGTGCGCTTGGTGGAGGAGGCTCAAACCTCTAAAGCCCCCATACAACAGTTGGCCGATAAAATAGCGGGCTATTTTGTGCCATTTGTGGTGGTAGTCTCAAGTGTGACTCTGATAGGCTGGATAATAGCGGGTTTCATAGACCCTGGCTTGGTACCAGTAGCCATGGAACACAAGGCTCACATGGACACGAACACCATAGTGGTGAGCTATGCTTTTAAGTGTGCTTTAAGCGTTTTGGCTATAGCCTGTCCCTGTGCTTTGGGTTTGGCTACACCCACGGCCGTAATGGTGGCTACTGGTACGGGAGCCATAAATGGTATTTTGGTAAAAGGAGCCACTGCCTTGGAAAATGCCCATAAGGTAAGTCTTATTATGGTATATATATGAAAAATAAATGTATAAATGTTAATTTGTTTAAAACTAAATTTAGGTTAAAACTGTGGTCTTTGACAAAACGGGCACTATTACCTATGGCACCCCCATGACTTCAAAGGTCATTATGTTTGTCAAACCTGCTGTGTGCAGTTTAGCTAGAGCTCTAACCATAGTAGGAGCCGCTGAAGCCAATAGTGAACATCCCATAGCCTCAGCCATTGTACGATTTTCCAGGGAAATGTTGTCTCAGGAATCTTTGGGTAAAACTGAAAACTTCCAGGCTGTTCCCGGCTGTGGCATTAAAGTTAATGTCTCCCATTATGACACGGCCTTAAGACAAGCCTGCAATGCTGAAAAAATCATAAATTTCGAAAATAGTTATCGTTCACATGGCCATAATCTACAACAGGCTCCCATACAATTAGAAAATGGTGTTTCCATAACTGAACTTATAGCCGATACAGACAAAACTCAACGTAAACTAGCCGCTCAACAACAGCAACATTTACAACTGCTACAATTAGATGATAACTCCTCTAACACTGACAATGTGGGTGATGTTAATGCTATCTTGGCTAATGAAATCAATGTACTTATCGGTAATCGCGAATGGATGCTGCGTAATGCCATTAATGTTTCCAGTGAAATCAATAGTGCCATGACTGAGGAGGAATCCAAAGGTCATACGGCTGTATTGTGTGCTTTGAATGGTCAATTGGTGTGCATGATTGCCGTGTCGGATATGGTGAAGCCAGAAGCTCATTTGGCTGTTTATACTTTAAAGAAAATGGGCATTGAAGTTATATTGCTGACAGGAGATAATAAGAATACAGCAGCTAGTATAGCCAGAGAGGTAAGTGGAATGTTTTTGTATTTACTATATCGTTCATCAAGCCATTGTAATTTTAACAATGTTCATGAAGATCTTTAAAGATAGCTAGTCGATTTAAAGTTGTCTGTGTATCACTTGAAATTAGATATCAGAATTTCCCTGATAACTTGTGGACCTATACGTTGTATTCTAGTTACATATTATTTCCAGATTTTTCTATTGAAAAGCATAAAGATCGGTCAATAAATGCCGCATTTAGAGTTTATAAACCCTAAATTTCTTTAAAATTGCAAAGTTTGCTAAGAAAATTTACGGTTATATTGCACAGATCTTAAGTTGATCACAAATAAAATAGAGAATTTGGATATCAATTTGGCTTCTTTTTTGAATTAAATAAATAAATAATTTCAATGGGAGGGGTGTCCGATAAATGATATAGCATATTTTTATCATTTACACATGATCCTCTAAATCGATTGTTTTAAAGGACATTTAAAGAGAGCTATTGAAAATGCCTAAAATGGAAAAATAAACTGGTAGAAATTGGTTAGAATTTCTACATTAAATCTGAATATTCTTTATAATAAATCATGAATCGGGCCAGAAATGCGGATCAGTTGCTGCTAGTTTAAAAAAAGCAAATTTCACTTGAAATCTATACTAAATTTATACTTTATACATCAAGGTGGGCATAACTCGTGTCTTTGCTGAAGTTTTACCCTCACACAAGGTGGCCAAAATCCAGAGCTTACAAGAGTCTGGCAAACGTGTGGCCATGGTGGGTGATGGTGTCAATGACAGTCCTGCTTTGGCACAAGCCGATGTTGGTATTGCTATAGCGGCTGGTACAGATGTGGCTGCTGAAGCGGCTGATGTGGTGCTCATGCGCAATGATCTCTTAGATGTGGTGGCCTGTCTAGATTTGTCGCGTAAAACTGTAAAGCGCATAAGATACAACTTCCTCTTTGCCAGTATGTACAATCTTTTGGGTATACCCTTGGCCTCTGGTATATTCGCTCCCTTCGGCATAACCCTGCAGCCCTGGATGGCTTCTGTGGCCATGGCGGCCAGTTCGGTGTCGGTAGTATGCTCCTCCCTGTTACTCAAATTCTATCGCAAACCCAATGCGGCCACTTTACGCACAGCTGAATATATGCAATATGTGGCCACCTCTAAAGAACGTGAACCAGATCAACTGTCTTTGCATAGAGGTTTGGAAGATTTACCCAGACGTCGTGCTTCCAGCTCGTCCTTGCTTTCGCGCATACTGCTTCGCTCCGGCAGCGTTAAAATGGATCCCAATCAAGACTCTTTGTTGTCGGGTGACGATGGTGGTGATTATATACAAGCAAAAATTGTTAAAACTAAAAATATACAAGACGTTACAGAAATGCAAAAACTATAGACTTTTTAAAGAACTTTTTTTGTTCTGCTGAACCGTCATTTATTATACTAAGGCAAGAAGTCATTAAAACAAAATATTTGTTGTTATTCATTTAAAATATGAACTGTATCTTTTTTTATTATCTTTTATTAATATATTAAATAAATTTTCCTTATGTATTTCTATTTTTTTTCGCAAATTTCCTTAATTAATTGGAAAATAATTTGTTAATTTTATGTTTTTGTTAATTTTTTTTTGTTTTTTTTTTTTTTTAAACACAAATGCATCAAACGATATCTAAAAAATAATTAACTGTGAATATATTAAGATTGATTTAAATTTATTATATTGTATTTTGTGTATATTGTATTAATTATAAAATTAAAAAAAAGTATATATAAACATTAGAAGAAAAAAAAAACACTTGTAAATGACCAGCAATGTTTTTCCAGGCATATGCTCAAAAAAGAAAAAAGAAAATACAAAGTACTATATTATTGTTATAAATCATAAAAATATTTTTTTATACGAATCCTTAAATATATATAAACAATAAAATAAAGACCCCATAACCAGTAAATTGTAAAAAGATAAAGTGTTTTTTTTTTATTATTTCAAGAAAAGTCTATAAAGTAATAAAGGCAACACATTTTCTTAAAACAAATAATATCAAGAGATAAATCAAATCTTTCAAGCACTAAAGTTGTATAGTTTTCACTAAAGTCTCATTAAAACTACAACTATTTATTGTTGCTTCTATTTTAAAAAAATGTATGAATTTTGAAATCTCCAAATAAATATTTAGCGCAGATTGCAAAATGGGTCTGTGTCAAAGCGTATATAACCCTTTAAGATAAATATTAAAAGTTATTTTTGGTGAAAAAAATATATAAAAACATCGAAATAGTCGCAGTTATAAATAGGTTTCCAACAAGAGGTGTTATTAAAGAGGTTTCCAACAAGAGGTGTTATTATTGAATCACCCGGTATTTCGGTATTTTGAAGCTTTTATTCTTTGATATTTCACAAAGAAACTACGCCATTACTAAAAATGGAACGACACACGCTTCAACAACGCATTGAAAATGGTGAAAATCTTGCAGTCACAGTTCGCAAAACTAAAGTATTTTTGGGTCGTCGTGAAGCACCTTGACAGACCGCAATACAGAAATTGGTGAACAAATTCGAGCTATTGGGACAAGTTAGTGATGTGAAAAATAAAACCCATGCACGTCGCTCAAGAACAACTGAGAATATTGCTGCTGTAGCCCAAAGTGTTGAAGAAAACCCAGGTTTGTCCATTCCTCGTCGTTCTTTGGAATTGGGCATTCCACAAACGTCATTACAACGTATTTTGCATAAGGACTTGGGTCTTAAGGCTTATAAAGTTCAGTTAACACAAGAACTCAAGCCGACCGATCATCAACAACGACGTGTCTTTGCTGATTAGGTCCTTGTTATTATCTCTCGAAGAGGCGATCACAATTGGCCACCGAGATCTTGTGATTTAACACCTTGCGACTTCCTCTGGGGCCACGTGAAAGATAAGGTCTACGCCAACAGCCCAGCGACGATTCAAAACCTCAGAGATATAATTCGTGAGGCTATCAAGGACAGCCATTTGGTTATGTAAAATTTCATCAAAAGGATATGGTCCTAGTGGCCATTTGGTCGTGGTGGCCATTTGGCTGATGTTGTTTTTCATTTATTAACGGCATACCTTCTCAAAAAATTACATTTTTCTTTGAATATCAAAATAGCACCTCTTGTTGGAAAACCCTGTATCTCAGCCATTTGTGGGTCGCTTTACCCACAGTGTTATCGATATCGGCGAAACATATACCATTTTTTGCTGTCGACGTGACATTGTGTCGACAACGACTAACAGAATATGGGTGATTATATATTGAAATGAGAACGTATTCTTATGCATGAGAAAATCCATAATTGTTTTTAAATATGCATTATATCGTTATGCCTTGGCGCCTGCTAATTGAACATAATTATGGGTATTTAAATGTGTAATTCTGAAGAGTATTATTTAAATGCATTATTAATTTGTTGTTTTAAATAAATATTACTATCATTTTTATCTTTAGCAAATACATTTGAACATTTTATTTAACAAGCCACCGTATTTTTTTCTAAATACAGTGCACTCGCGGTAACGTGAACTAATTAAAACCAAGGGAGTTCATGTTAGTGAAATTATTCACGTTAGCGATTGTCGAATTTCATGGAAAAAATATAAAATTTTATAATATAAACCTGTGTTTTACACGCTTGATCGTGAAATAAAACAAAATTATTGATTAAAATGCATTACAAAACAAAACGAGATCACGAGAAACTATAAATTGAAACAAAATTACATAGCAAATAAAATTACTCATTCGTTGCCACTAAAAAAAATTAATTTAGAGGATAAAACACATTTTTTTAAGAGGGGGTTCTCAAAACTTTAAAAATTGAATTTAATGTATGTATTGAAGTGTTGTCTACAAAATTAGAAAACAAATGCAGTGAAAAAAACTGTTCACGTTATAGAGCTTTCTGAGTTTGTTCACGTTACAGAGTAGTCAATGTAAGCAAAAGCTTGTTCACGTTAGGCGGTGTTCACGTTAGACGGTGTTCACGTTACCGCGAGTGCACTGTACTATCAAAATTTACTTTTTTTATCTTTATGTCTAACAACTATTCATTTGTAGTTCGTTTTTTTTTTTATTTTTTTGGAGTGTAAGTAGTAGTTAGTGATAAGGGGGAAGAGAAACAAATAATGTATGTAATGAAATAATTAAAAACTGGAAAATAGTATAAAAAAAAATGTAAATAACATGAACAACATAAAACGGAAAAATGAAACAAAATTAATCTCTTTTTACACATCTGGGTCATACAATAATAAAATATATGGCAAAACATTCTCTTGTATTCAATGTATCCCTTATAGACAGTAGTTGTCACTAATTTCTGACCATTTGGCTGACTCTAATTTATATATTTTGGGTCATTTGACACGTATGTGCCCTTTATAGTGACGAGAGAAGTCATTGGTTACATTATACATCCCATGTAATCTAGCTTGAAGACAATTGTCACTTAAGTATCTCTAAGCAATCTAGAGTGTAGTAACTTTAAACGTTTATTTTGTAATGCACTTTTTTGTGAGTAATTCGTATAAACAGCCCAGCAGTTAAGCAAGTAGTCAATGTATCCCTTATAGACAGTAATTGTCACTAATGTCTGATCACTTGACTTACTCCAATTTGTATATGTTGCGTCATTAGACACGTATGTGCTCTCAGATTGTAGTCACTTTAAATGTTTATTTTGTACAGCACTTTAAAAAGTAGTTATTTATTGAAGAGTTGGAGGAAGGTTTATTTACCAGCAATAGATTATTGGACTGTCTATGAGATGTCTTTTTAACTGACTATTTGAGATCAATTATCACCCGTACATGTTAAAATAACTTGTTATGTAGCTGATCAAGTAACCAGTTAGGTAGCTAGTAAGATGACTGACTCTATGTAACCGGTATCTGAATCCTATGCGTTGACTACATGCATGTGTTAAAATATCTAGTCCGTAGCTTGTTATATCACTAGTTGTCACCCTAAATGATAAGTAAAATCACTAGTTCGGGGCAGTCTCCTAGAACTGCTGGGAACAGACTTAGGATTTTGGTTCTCAGTTACCTATCTAGTTGTCAGCTATGATAAACAGGTTAATGAAAATGGATAAAATTACAATATAGCAATAAAAACGAAATTAATTTTAAAATTAGCTAACTTTTCTTTAATAAGCACATTCATTAGTTTTATAAAGCTGTTTCTTAAGATTTACCTGTTCGCTTGTTACTTGTGGCAGTTTTAATTATACTTCTATTTTAATTGCAGGATAAACATGTAGACTTTCCTTGAATTCCCTCAAATTAACAATTGTTGCACCATCTTTATCAAAATCTAAAAATTCTAATTCCAAATGGTCATTTGTAGTGTCTTCAGGCCTTTCTTCACATTCATCTGTTGTGTTCTCAACACCCATTACTTGCACGGACAGTTTTCGCAAATTTGTGGATTCATTTTGTAGCCAAAACTCTAAAATATCCTGTTTTTCCAAAGTATGAAGAATTTCAATTTCATTACATATACGTTGAAATAAATAGTCCTCACTGGTTATCTCGGACCAATTACGTGAAACCTCTTCATACAATGTTACATCTTTAATTTCTTTTAGTTTTATAAGGGAATTTTTAAAATTTTGAAAATCTTCCTCACAGATATTTTGCAAAATCTGTTGAATACACCCACGAAATGCTTCCATACGTTCGGCGACATAAACTGAAGAATGTTTTGTTTCCTGAGAACTGACATATATTAAATAGGCCATAATGCCATGATTAATTTGCGAAGAACAGCTGACATAATAGCCCAATTGTTCTTTGGTTCGCAGGACATCATAAAGCGGTGCCTCCAGCATCATTATAAGTAATTCTAAAATACATTCAGTGCGCAAAGTACGTGGTCCAATTTGATAATAATTTGCCACGATTGTATTACAATCTTTGGGATTTAAATTGGGGCAAAGTATTTTATAACAACCTAAAGGGATTTCTGTGCCTCGGTCCTCCATTAAGGATTTCTAATAAAAAATATATGTAATATGTAATTCTTCTATTTGAAATGTATATATTCTTTGCTTACCTCTTTTATTGCAACACAATTCAACTGCTGCATAACGCAGTCCATTACAGTAAGTGCTGTTTGCTGCTCCAAATTTCCTTGTATCAAAGCTTGCACATATAACTCTTGAGTAAATTCTTCAGCAAATGCCTGTATATCGGGTAGGTTTATGGCTGTAATATATTTACGTTTCTCTGTCAATAGCCAGTACTTGTCTTTCAACATAAATCCCAGTAAATCTCTATTAATTGAGAGTGATTATCATTAAAAACTATTTCATAAATTTAAATTTTGTTTATAACTTACAAATTAACCAGATCGGGTTTTATAAGATAATTGTAATAGTTCTTTTGCTGCTCTTTCTTAAACATTTCCACTTGACATTCGTTGATGCGATCTTTGGTGGAGATTAAAGCTTTAATTATGATTTCAATCACCAAATAAAGTTTCTCATTGTAGCCATCGACCTTAAAAATGAGAAGGTTTTAAAATTGTTTATAAAAGTCTATTTTCTTCTGGTTATAGTCGTTCTAAAATTAGTGATTTTGGAACAAGTGCTACGGAAATCTGAAATTTTCTTGATTATTTATATACTTAGGATAAATCATCTACAATAGTTATTGTAATAATAAGGAAATCAATAAATAAATAAAATAAATAAATACGACAAACGAAACATTCAAAATCACAGTTAATTTAACTCTATTTTCCATCATTCTGTCTTAATATTACTTGATTTTATATCAATTATATAACACATGATCATTTTCTATACCTACCGCTAAAATTATACCCTTCTCATCACAATATATTTGATAATTAATACCAGCCACTGTTGCTGGGTATAATTCTTCCACCAAGAGATGCTGCACCAAGTCCAGATACAGGGTACATAAAACTGTACTGAAAATAAGAAAAAAAAAACAAAGAAAATATATTTAATAGTTATTTTAATAGTTTAAACGGCCTATGATGATGAGTGAATGTTGTTTCCATACTGATAGAGATTGTAAAGACTTTGAAATGAAATACATATTTGAATAACTTTATTATTTTATTTCGAATATTCAAAATTGTTCAATATATATTCTGAATACACGATCACTCGGTTTGGTTTTTGTTTCGCTTTTAATAATTACAACAAAGAATAATTTTAATTTTACAATATGAATTGTAAATGATTGAAGCAATCAACATTCGTAGATTAAACTTAATTTTAGTCAAAAATCCGCCCTAACTGATATTTAATATTCAAGTCAAAAAAACTCCACCTAAAGCTGCCATTACACGATCACATTTTACGACACATTTATGAGACGGTAACAAAAATAAAATCCAAACCATTTGCAGAATGGTGTTTTCTGAATTTTAAAAAAATTAAGACAACATTTGGTTTCTCATGTAAACATAACACATTGCTCCCTTGCTATGTTAAAGCTTTAAAAACACACACTTTAATATGATACTGTACCAAAAGTGTGTCGTAAAATGTAATCATGTAAAGGCAGCTTAAGAAATGTGTACTCACTTCCTGGCATTTTGCCTTAACAAAGGTGACATCAAATGAAAATACATATAGGCATGTGGTAAAAGAAATTTATCATCCTGTCTAAACCACAATTCAGCTGTATCTGTTTGTAATAGCTTTTCCGGTATCTGAGGCAATGCCTTTTGACCATTTTCCCGCCAGAAAATACGAAAATCATGCGATATGAAAGCATTAGCTGTAGGCAAATAAAGTTCTGGTATTTTTTCTGTATTCTGCCACATGTTCAACCATTTAGCGGGTATTTCTTTGCTGGTATATTCGGTGCCAAACCATTTTTCCTTTTTGTCATAAACCACATCTTCATAGGTCTGTTGTGTTACTAACATAATATTGAAGTGGAATTGATTAATGTGATCGATTATATTCTGTACTTGTTCTTCATTAAATTCGTGGTAAAGTAGCGGTCCGGTTAATATATCTTTAGAGGGATAATATTTACAACATTCAACTAAATGTTGTACATTTGTACCGGCCGAGGATTCAGTGGCAAAACGAAAATGGCTGTTTTTTACAAAAGACACTTCATTGTATATTTCTTTCAGTTGGCAGGCTTTATTAAAGAGTTTTATATAAGTAAAGGTGGCTTTTAAAACTTCATCCAAATGTTTGAAGCCCAATTCGGTTAAGGTGATGTTTAGGTTGAATAAAGTAAACATAATATTGGTATCTGGTCCTGCCATCAGCTCTAAAGCCCAAAGTCTACACAAAAATTAGTTTGTTTAGTTGATCAAATATTAAATTATTATTTAACAAACTTACCTTTTTCTTAAATAAGCACACAAGCTGCCTTCACCTTCATAACCCAAGAAATAGGACAACAAATCTGCTGGCTTGCATTTATATAATTTCAAAGTGGAAGGCAGCACCCAAGTCAAATACAATTTGCACACATTTTCTATGGGCTTAACAAAGAAAACTTCCTTAAAGAATTCGCTTTTAAAAGCTTGCTGATAATTGTATTGATCAAAATCGTGACCCGGCAATCCATTGCTTAATACATCACCAAAATGTTTGATTGCTAAATGTTCCAATTCCTTTAGAGACAGGCGAGACTGTATGCAAGCATACATGCGATGACTACTATAATGTCTTTTATAGAATGCATGCAAATTTCTATGTAGTTCTTGATCACTCTCAATATCCTCTTTAAGAGACTTTAAATTACCCCAGGTAAAATTTTCATGAGGATAGTTTTCATTTGCTAAACTTTGTATTAATTGATTACGTCTAATCTCATCATTATTAACAATTAACTGATATTCTGATTCCACCGCTTCACGTTCTCTAGTCATGGAATCCTCTATTAGCAGAGGTTCTTTCAGTTGTGCTGCAAAGTAGTCCATACTGCTGTCTAAATGTTTTTCAGGCACCTCAAAATAATAAAGCGTGTCTTCACTATCGGTACAGGCATTATTGCTACCACCATATTTCGTGAGATGCGTATCAAAGGAGTTCTCTTTGGGATACTTTTTCGAACCCATAAAAATCATGTGCTCTAAAAAGTGGGCCAACCCCTGATACTCACGAGGTTGTGTAAATGATCCAACATCTACCATGAGAGCAACGGCTGAGAGTTTTTCGTCAGCTAAAGGCATAAAAAAAGAGAAACGTTTTTTTCTAACTTTTAGGAGCTAAGAGAAATTGTTTTAATATTTCTAAATTTAACAGAGTTGTAACGGCTGAATATAGATCAGAAACTCTCCTGTCAAAACCCTAACCTAGTTATCAAAAATCTAAGTGGTGAGAATGTATTAGTAAAAAAAAAAACTATGTGAAAACAAAAACAACACTCGTACATGTGCGTATTTTGAGTCATAGTATCTGCTCCATTCATATATTTCTGTATGTCTATAGCTATTTAATTAAGCAGCATTAAAAATATATATTTGAAAATTTCTATACTATATGCTCATGTAGAAGCACATTTAAAATGACTTCATAGGTTTGTGTGTCGTAAACAAATTATAACGATTTCAAAACAAAAGATATAAAAACGCAGTATATAAAAAAATTTTCCTACTCACCCTGTTCATTTTTGCATAACTTTGCTGAATTGTGGTCTTCGTTGGCATTGTAACCGGTTTTATTATCAGATACCAGCAACACCTTTAAGCCATTTGCTAAAACCAAACATCTAAGCAAACAAAACAGAAAGATATTTTATTTAAAAATCATACGAAATTATCTAAACGTACTTACTTGTAAGACTTTTTATCATTTTCGGACTTGTCAGGTGTTTCCAAATATTCTACAGATGATGCTTTAGTATTACTCATTATAATGATAGGGGATTCTTGTTGTCTCTTGTATTTAATGTTAT
The DNA here is from genome assembly GCA_942486065.2 of Calliphora vomitoria. Classification (NCBI taxonomy): domain Eukaryota; kingdom Metazoa; phylum Arthropoda; class Insecta; order Diptera; family Calliphoridae; genus Calliphora; species Calliphora vomitoria. The sequence goes on along the minus strand of OW818032.2, from coordinate 120,866,745 downwards.
AAAAAGATGAATCACTTGTAGTTTATACTTCAGAATGTTTTGGTTGATTTTTCACTTGTTTTTATTTTATTTCTCCTCTTTGCAATCGTTCTAGTCTCATGCGGTTTAACAACTGTGTTCGTGTATGACATTAATGAAATTGTTTGCAATTCATGTTAAATTATGGGTTTTGTCATCAATTAAGTTATAAATATAAAGCTGTTTTTACGTGGAAGAAATTCTGTGTATTAATGTTTTAAAATAAATACTTATATATTCTGCAAAGCAAAAAAGATGTACACATATTATGGGTGGTCATTTATTACACGTACCTACCATTAAACTCCACATTTTGGTAAAAGTCATTTAAAATAATAATAATAACTATGATTTAAAGATTTATACCATATAGCATAAAATACCCTTTCAGCTCAACTACCGCTAACTGTAAAATACCATTTCCGAAATAATCGATAATACTGCTACGTTTTTACCCTTTAAAAATGGTTGTTTATTTCCTTTAAATAAACCGGATTCTTTTAAATTGCCAATAAAAGCGCCAAGTTATTTTAACAACTCTTTATTTATTCAAATCTTCACAATTTAACTAGAAAGTTAATTTGCACAATGATCAGCTAGAGCATCAGCATAAAGCTGCTTCACAGTAAATGATGTCATACTTATAAACAATGTGTGTTGTAAGCAGCTGTTACAGAAAGTTAAATTCAAATTGATAATGTAACAATACATTTATCGTTATTCTATAAATAATTCAGTTATGTTTTACGCAATTGAGTTTATTGAAATCAACAGAACTTAAAATGTTATATAAAACATCCCCTTTTTTAAATTATCTCCCGTTCTTTAAACTGAATCCAAGTATTAATCCAAGAATAACTGTATTTTCTATAGACAATCGTTTGTATAACAGTATTTTCTAAAGAAAATCTTGTATATAACAGTATTATCGATAGGAAATCTGGTGTATAACAGTTATTTCTATAGAAAATCTTGTGTATAACAGTATTTTCTATAGAAAATCTTGTGTAAAACAGTATTTTCTATAGAAAATCCTGTGTATAACAGTATTTTCCATAGAAAATATTGTGTATAACAGTATTTTCCATAGAAAATATTGTGTATAACAGTATTATCTATAGAAAATCAGGTGTATAACAGTTGTTTATATAGAAAATCTTGTGTATAGCAGTGTTTTCTATAAAAAAAATATTGTGTATAAGAGTATTTTTTATAGAAAATCTTGTGTATAACATTGTTTTCTATAGAAAATCTTGTATATAACTGTATTGTCTGTAGAAAATCTTGTGTATAACAGTGTTTCCTATAGAAAATCTTGTGTATAACAGTGTTTTCTATAGAAAATCTTGTGTATAACAATTATTTCTATAGAAAATCTTGTGTATAACAGTATTTTCTACAGAAAATCTTGTGTATAACAGTGTTTTCTATAGAAAATCTTGTGTATAACAATTATTTCTATAGAAAATTTAGTGTATAACAGTGTTTTCTATAGAAAATCTTGTGTATAACTGTATTTTCTATAGAAAATCTTGTGTATAACAGTATTTTCTATGGAAAATCTTGTATATAACAGTATTTTCCATAGAAAATATTGTGTATAACAGTATTTTCTATAGAAAATCTTGTGTATAACAGTATTCTCTATAGAAAATTTTGGGTATAATAGTATTTTCTATAGAAAATCTTGCGTATAAGAGTATTTTTTATATAAAATCTTGTGTATAACAGTATTTTCTATAGAAAATATTGTGTTTTACAGTATTTTCTATAGAAAATATTGTGTTTTGCAGTATTTTCTATAGAAAATATTGTGTAAAACAGTATTTTCTATAGAAAATCTAGTGTATAACAGTATTTTCTATAGAAAATCTTGTATATAACAGTATTTTCTATAGAAAATTTTGTGCATAACAGTATTTTCTATAGAAAATATTGTGTATAAGAGTATTTTTTATAGAAAATCTTGTGTATAACACTATTTTCTCTAGGAAATCTTGTGCATAACTGTATTTTCTATAGAAAATCTTGTGTTTTACAGTATTTTCTATAGAAAATCTTGTGTATAACAGTATTTTCTATAGAAAATCTTGTGTTTTACAGTATTTTCTATAAAAAATCTTAGTATTAATCGCCAGTTATAATAGAAAAAAAATAAATAAATTTTTTACACATACAATATCTTTTATCTCATTTTTACTTAATGTTTTTTAAGCTTTAGATAAAATTTTCATATTATTTTATTATTATCAACATAATTATTTAAAAAAACTCAAATCATAAAAAATAATAAAAAAAAAAAAAAATTGCAAATTTTTAATTTGAATTTTTCGGTCTATTAAAATTGATTTTTTAAATTTTCATTCGCTATTTGTAATCACACAAATTTAACAATCCTCTATGATGTCCATGCCGGTTGTGGGTGTAGCACGATCTCTGCTATCGGTATCGATGATGGGTGATTCCAATTTGGTTTTTGTTATGGGATAAACATGCAAATTTTCCTTGAAATCATTGATATCGACAATGGTGGTGGCATCACCATCTCGGGGAATAAATTTCAAATCCAATTTATTGGCCAGAGCATTGAATAGCTCCTCATTGGCCTCCTCATCTTCGTCCATTTCAGAAGCCACGTCCTCCTCCTCTTGGTTTTCCTCAGAGTCCGCCGTTTCTGTTTCCATGTCGGCTTCTAAAGCCTCATTGCATTTGCCGGCTGTATGACCTATAACTTGTATGGACAATTTTCTTAGATTTGTACGTTCGTTGTTGAGACAAAAGTCTATGATTTCTTGTTTGCCCAAGGAGCGCAAAACCTCCACCTCTTTGCGTTTACGATCGAACAGATACTCCTCGCAGGTGATCTCTCCCCAGTTGCGGGCCACTTCTTCACCCAATGACATATCCACCACTTGTTTGATTTTGATAAGCGATTCTCTAACATGTTCAAAATCTTCCTGTGGCATCTCTTCCAGTATCTGCAACATTTTGCCGCGGAACACCTCAATGCGTTCTTCTACATGAGCACAGGAATTTTTGGTCTCTTGAGAATTTACCGTTATCGAATAACCAGCAATGCCATAATTAATACGCACCGAAGAGGCCACATAATAGCCCAGTTGCTCTTTAGTTCTCAAGGAATCAAACAAGGGTTCTTCCACAAACATCATTAACAAATCTAAAATACTTTCAATGCGCACAGAACAGGGACCGATTTGATAGAAATTTGTAACCACTGTATTGCAGTCTTTATCGTTTAACACATTGCACCGTATGTAATGAGAACCCTGGGGCAATTGTACCGTACGATTCTCGATATATTTTGTCTGGTAAGAAAAATAAAAAATTATGTTTTTTTTTTGTTGTTTTACGTTTTTTCTATTTTTGTTTTTCTGTTATTTACCTCCTTTATATTTTGGCAATTTAAGGTGGTCAAAACGGAATTCATGACATTGTGAGCAGCTTCTTCTGTTAGATTACCCTGCATTAAGGTTTGCACATACAATTCTTGGGTATAATTGTCCGCAAACTTTAACATATCCTGCAGTGTTATGTCATTAAGACATTTGTATTTAACTATTATGGGCCAGCGTATATTTTCCACAATACATAAACGTATATCCCTAGATGATAATAAATGGGAGGGAAGCAAAAGGCAAGTGTGATTTTAGTGAAAATAAGACAAGGTTTTGGGTTAATAGAAAGAAGTCTTGTAACAATAAGTAAAAAATGGCTAGAGTCAAGATTTACGTAAATTTGAAAACCAAAATAATAAACGATTTTAATGTAGGATTGTAGCAATAAACTATCTGTGTTATATATTTAATTAAGTTTTAAAAAGTATAAAAAAACTCATCTTTTGGGAGAAAAAATTTCACTGAATTTTTTTTTCATAATTTTTTTTTTTTCAGTAACATTTTTTTTCACCAAAAAATTTTGTCACCTTAATTTTGTTTTCTCAAAAAAATGTTTTAATTAATTTTTTTTTCACATTTATTTTTTTAAAAAATCTTTTTTACACTTTTTTTCAATAAAACTTTTATCATATACTTTGGTAAAAGGTATATAAGATTCGGCGCAGCCGAATATAGCTCTCTTAATATACAATGCAAACAATGTAATTTATAGACTTAGTTAGAACTTCATTAACATATGTATGTATCAAAATTTACTATGAATTCCCAAGCCGCAGAATCTATGTCATCATTTAACACTATTCTACAAATACTTTTTTCTAACAAAGACCCCAAGTTGCACTAAAAATGCTTTTCAAACAAAATCGGGCTTCTCTGCAAAAGATATAGTATAAGGTTCCTTATATTCAAATACAGCAACTGCTAATTGTTTACTATGACCCTCTGCTTTTTCTCCAAATGTATTCTTAAGTTTTATTTCTACTTACTTATTAAGAGCCTTGGGTTTTATTAAAGCATTGAAATATGCCTTCTTTTGATGTTTCTTGAAAACCTCCAGCTGTTCCTCGGTAATATGTTCACGCATGGACACCATAGCTTTGGTGATAAGATCAACAACCAAATACAGCTTCTCATTATAACCACTAACCTTTAAAATATTACAAAAATTTAAATTTATTAAAGGACTTTGTGAAATTTGTATAACCTACCTTTAAAACCACACCCTTTTCAGCGGAATAAAATTGGTAACTTAAACCGGCCACCGTGGCTGGATACAGTTCCTCAGCCAAACGGTATTTAACTAATTGAGCATACAAAGCACACAACACATCACTAGCAAAAAAGAAAGTTTATAATATCACAATTATATATCTTTATCAAATGATTTTAAATTTACTTACTTTTGGGCACTTTGCCTTAGCAAAGGCGAAACAAAATAGAAATACATAAAGGCATCGGGTAATTGAAATTTATCATCTTGTCTAAACCACAATTCACAAACATCGGTTTGTAAAATCTTCTTGGGTGCCAGGGGAACCTCAGGTTTACCATTTTCCAACCAAAATATACGAAAATCTTGTGATATAAAACGATTCGGTTTGGGCAGGTAAAGTTCCGGCATGGTTTTACAATTCTGCCATAGATATAGCCACTTTTGTGGCATTTTGATGCTGGTATATTCGGTACCAAACCATTTTTCCTTTTTGTCATAGGTAATACCATCGTATTTTTGTTGCGAGGTAATCATTATATTAAAAGTAAATTCATTTAAATGTTTTATAACATTTTTCACTTGCTCTTCATCGAATTCATAGTACAACTCAGTGCCAGTTAGAATGTCTTTCGGGGGATAGTACTTGGAGCGTATCACTAGATTTTGGACATTATCAAAAGCCGGCTTTTGAGAGGCAAAACGAAAACTAGTGGCCTCTATGCTGGACAATTCTTCGTAGGCTTCCTTGAGGGAACCACATTGAGCAAATAATTGTATGTAGGCAAAAGTGGCGGCCAAAACTTCATCTAAATGCTGGAAACCACTGTCGGTTAAATAAATGCATAAATTAAACAAAGAATAAATGGAATTTGTATCGAAACCAGATTCATCCACACCAGCTATTAACTCCAGACCCCAGAGTCTAAAAAATAAAGGAAAATTAATTATCTGAAACATTCATGCTAGCAAATATTACTTACTTTTTCCTTAAATAAGCACACAAACTGCCCTCACCCTCATAACCCAGCAGATACGATAGAAACTGATCGGGTTTACATTTATACAAGTTGGTCATTGGTGGCAAGACCCAGGTCAATTCCAATTTACACACATTTTCTATGGGCTTAACAAAGAACACTTCATTGTGGAATTCTTCGGTAAAAGCCTGGCGATAATCGTACACAGTGAAATCTTTGCCTGCCAAATTATTACTGGGTACATCGTTAAAATGTTTTACCACCAAACTCTCTAATTCGTCTATAGGCAAACGTGCCTGGACACACACATACATGCGATGGCCACTGTAGTGCCTTTGGCAAAATTCATGCAAATCTTTGTGTAAATCATCTTCATTTATTCCATCCTTAAGCGATTTTAAATTACCCCAAGTAAACGTACTATGAGGATAGTCTTTATTGGCTAGACTGGCCAACAATTGATCACGTCTAGCCTCGTCATCGTAAAGTGTTTGTTGAAATTCGGATTCAACAGCTTCACGTTCTCTGGTCATGGCTTCTTTCATCATTAGCGGGGCCTTTAAAAGGGCCGTAAAATAATCTAAACTACTGTCCAAATGCTCTTCGGAAACTTCAAAGTAAAACAGAGTCTCTTCACATTCCGTATTGGCGTTATCAAAGCCACCACACTTTTTGATATGAGAATCGAAGGCGTTTTCTGAAGGGTATTTTTTAGAGCCCATGAATATCATGTGTTCTAAAAAGTGAGCCAAACCCTGATATTTGGGGGGTTCAGTAAAAGAACCCACATCCACCAACAAAGCCACAGCGGCTAATTTTTCATCACCTTAAACGCAGACAAATTTCATTGTAAATATTATGAAATTTTCTAATTTAATGAATAAATTCTACCTTCCTCCGATTCAGCATCAGAATCACTATCCTCCTCCGAAGTTGAGCAAGCGGTAGTTTCACCATCACTTTCTGTAGACTCTTCGGCACAAGAATCTACCGTTGAGTCATCGGAAGAAGTGGTAAGACCATCATGTGGCACTGGGCTAGGATCTGATACTAATAACACATGCAAACCATTGGCCAAAACTAAAGTTCTAAAAAATATAAAAAAAAGGATAACATAAGACAAATAAAAAAATTAAGCGAAACTCTAGTTTATGGGCGCCACTCCGGATCGTGACCAAATTTTTATCAGAGGTACCACTTTTAGGTTTTAACCGATTTGGTCAATATATATACGTCATTGGAAGCTTTTTTAAATGCCTTTTACATGAGATATAAATCTTCAAATTCTTGAACTTATATCACATTTTAAAGCTATTTCAAACGATATAAAAAATGTTTCGATCCAATAACAAATATCAAGAATTTGATAAAATTTGCGTTTGAACTTCAAAGGCCCATAACTCGGAAAATATAGAAAGACCACAAACAATTTAGTGTCAACATCACCTTACAACCCCTTATTTAAAGGTTTTTTTCTAGTGGGCCCTTAAGCTAGATTTTTTTTCAAAAATTACAATAAATTAAAAAAAAAAAAAACTCACTTGTAATGCTTTTTATCATTTTCACTCTTGTCTGGAATTTCTAAATACTTGACAGCTTCTTCTGAAGTCACCATATTTTGGCTATTAAGGTTATTTGTGTTTTTATTATAAATAAAACGATGATGTTCAAGAGCCGTTGATTTTGTTGAACCCAAAAATTGACACGGTGTCTGTAATGTTGTTGGTTTTATTGTTGCTGCTGCCCACAAAGATGGTGATGCTGCTACTGCTACTGCTGCCGCTGTTTTTGTTTCTAGTCTTCTAAACCCGTTAATATTTATTGTTGTTTCAGCTGTATTTGGCTGTTGTAAACTTTTTTGTTTTTGCTGCCAATAAATTTCTTTAAAATTTCGTTGTATTTTTGTCAAATTTTGTATTTTGTTGCTACAATTAAAGCTTAATAATTTTGTAGCAAAAATCATGCACTTTTTCTCATAAGGCAGAGACTAAATTTAGCTTACATTTGTTTTCAGCGCTTTAAAAACACACACACGCCAACTGCCAAATGTAATTTTGCTTATAATTTATTTAATGTTTGTATAATTTCGGTCTTTTTTAACAAAATTTATATTTTTCGATTAATTACTGACAATAACCTAAAATCAAAAAGGAAAATAGTTGTGAAGTAGCTGTCAAAGTTGTGTTTTGTTAAGGTACACAGTTGTTCTAGAAAAGTACTAAAAAAAAATAGTGGCAACGATGTGGAATGAAACGGGGAAAATAAACAACGAGGTAAAATGTAAACAATACGTTTTAAAGTTATTTACAGTTGAAATCCGTTAATTTTGAACAGTAACTATCAATTAATATATTAACCATATGTTGGTTTACTAGTAAAATACACTTGGTTTATGCATAGAGGAATAACTAAATTCCATTTTGTATAATGAAATAACAAACATATGAAAATATTTGTATAAAAAATCAAATTTCAATTAAATTCCCAGTATTTTTAATACATATTTTTTACGTTTCAAACTATATCGTAATATTTGCACCATATTTTTAAAATTTAGTATAATTTATATTTCGATATCGAAATGATTTTCGTACGATATCTCATTCGTTATAAATCGGTTGTAAATGCAGTACATTTTTTACATTTAAGACAAAACCACTGTAAACCGAATGCGAGCAATGTCTTCATATTTAAACGAATTCTCATATTTTTGTGTTCTGTAAATCGAATCACAGTATATGTGTTGAATCACAGTCTATATGTTGAAATCAACTATTCGATGCCCCCAAATAACTTACATACATGATTGATAATACATCAATACATCGGGAATACTTCTGGGCGGTTACTTCGTAACTCAATCCGAAAACAAATCGAATCGAATTAAAGAGTATGGCTATTTAAATACGGGAAAATTGGGCCACAAATGGCGGAGATATAAGCAAAAATCATGACTACCTCGATTTTTAACCAATATCTGGATTACTAAGTCATTAACATGGACAATATGGATATCAAATAATATACATTTCAAAGAACCAACGAAGTATATACCCTAAAGAAATTCGGACCCACATTGGATGAAAATCCGGAAAAATATTTTTTTTACCCGAATGTTTTTTTTTTCACCAAAAAAAAGATTTTACACAAAATTTTTTTTCCCAAAATAAAATGTTTTCCACTTTTATCTATGTCACAGCCGAATATCTCTCTTACTTGTTAAAAAACCTTTCGTTTTTTAAATCACTCGGTTTACCGGACAGGGACGTATAAGTTTTTTTGCAAATCGCTTGTTTTTTAAATCACTCGATTTGAATTATCTCAAAGGGGGTATAATATCAAATTCTTGTGCAAAAAATTTATTTCATTTTACATAATCACAAAACACTCACATTTATTGCCATAATAACTACTACAGACAGAAAACAACAACATTGTTTATTTAGACTTAAATTTTTATTTTTAAAATTATAAACAATTACATTTATATTAATTAAACATTAATTTAAATGTTACATTCTAAACATAAAAAAGATAACAAAGAGCTAAATGGAAACAAAAGGAGAAAAAATAAGGGTTTAAAATTGTAAAAACTCTCAAAAGTTCTTAACAAAAAAAAAATAAAAAAAAGGAATTATTTCACGTTTAAGGGTGCATAGTAAAATGGTTTAAAAAATTATTGCATTTTTTAAAAGTGCAATGAGTGAGATAGATGATTATTTAATTTTTTTTATTTTTGTTTCTTAATTTTTGTATTCAAGTGTTTTTTTTTTATAAAACTTTTACACACATTTTTATAAGGGATTTGAATTACTAAAATAAAGAGTCATTTATAGAGCACTTATGCGTTCAATTTGTTTGTTGGGCAGTTGATACTAAATATATTTGAAAATTAAGAATAATAGAGATTATTTTAGAGGCAGATAAAAAGAGTGAGAGGGATGAAGAGAGACAGAGCGAGGGAGTAAGAGAAAGTCTACTAACTGAATATAACTAGGATTCAAAATTTGTTTAAACAAATTAAACAAATAAGAAAAGTTAATTGCTGTTAAATTGTTTAAGCATAAACAACTAACATAACTACAGTATAGGCCTTCATTATACGTTTGCGTCAAGTTATTTATATGAAAATGGCCTTTACTGTTAATTTTTGTTAAGTACTTTTAGCATGATTCTGTAAATTAGTTATGTTAGCTAATATTTTCATTAAAAAATACATATTTTCTTTTCTATTATGAGAAAGAAAATTTTGGGATTTGTGTTAAATTTTTGTTTTTAATCAAAAAATATATAACTTTTCTTTTAAAATCTTGTTTTATTTACTTATTTCTTAAGATGGATGGCCATATTTTGTTTTAAGTTTGCAATTCAATTCATTATATTTAAACCAAATAAACAAAAAATTGAAAAAAAGAGTTAAAGAATTTATATATTTGTTAGATACCTTTCACATTAAACAATTTAGTTGTACTCAAATTTGAAAAATTTTCTTCTTCTTAAGCCGACCTTACCGCTGACATCTACAAACACAAAAATTGCACAACTAATTGCCTAATGTGAAACGGCTCTTTTATGTATTTCTATATTTTTAATTTTTTTAGTGTTTTTTTTTTTAATTCAAAATAATTTTCAAATTTTCAATATTTTTTTTTTTTTATTTCAATTAATTTATTTCTTTTTTTCTATATAATTTAATTACAAAGAGAATAATTTCAATTTGAAAACATAGAAAATAAATGAAATAAACTCAAAAAAAAATCGTTTTCATTTACAGGGTGAAATTTTTGTTTTGTTACACATAAATAAAGGTGAAAAAGTGTTTAAGTATGTATGTAAGTTAATTTAAGTTGAATTCAGTTTTGTCCACAATTGAGGTGTACATATATAAAAACAAATTGAATTTTTTTTAAGATTTTTTTTCTTCTTCATTTAAAATTCTTAAAAGCATAAATACTAAAGAAGTTATGTATTTATAATTCAAAATTTTCGCACAAAAAAGCAAACCATACTTATTACAAAAGACATTTACCAAAAAACTTAAACAAACCAAAAAGTGTAGAAGAAAAAAAATAGGTAGTAAATATTTTTATAAACATGAAATTGAAATTGTTACTATTTTATCATTTAAATTACTATACTTTCCCCTTCTTCTTTCAGCATCTTGTTTGGTTTTATTATTTTTCTACATAAATTGTAAAATAGCTTAAATTCTGCTGTTGTTTTTGTTGCGGTATATTATTTTTTTCTTTCTGTTAATGTAATTTTGTTGTTTGTAGGTTTTTTTGTTGTTGTTGTAATTGTTTTTCTCTCTTTTATTTCAATAATTTCGTCATGTGGTTTTTTATTTTTTGTGGTTCAATTTAATGGTAGTTGTTTTTTATTATTATTATTATTTTGAAATATTATGTTTTTTGTATTTTTTGTTTTAGCTAATTTAACCGCTCTTGAATAATAAAATTGCCACCTGGCCTAAGTAAAAGTATATGAAATGACGTGTTTCATGCGTTACATAGGAGCCGAAATTTCTTCCTACAATACAATGCCATGTGGGGTTGTATTTCTTGTCGAATTCCTTCTTGATGAAGGCAGCAATGTCCTGGAATGGAAAAAAACATTTTTAAAAAATGGATTAGTATATAAAAACAAACTGATTATTTAAAAAAAAGAATATTAAAAGCCTAAAAATATGCTACACAAATTTTCATTGGTCCAACAGAAGCAGTAAACATTAATTTTGTATAACAAATTTTTCGGAATGTTTTAAAAAAATTTTATTTTTTATAAAAAAAAAATTAATTTTTTATAAAAAAAAATTATTTATAAAAAAAAATTATTTATAAAAAAAAATTTAAATTTTTTATAAAAATAAAAAACTTAATTTTTTATAAAAATAAATATTGAAAATTTCAGAAGGTCCAACAGAAGCAGTAAACATTAATTTGTTATATAAAAAAGAGATATTGACATTTTTTATAACAAATTTTTCGGAATGTTTTTTATATAAATAAAATAAATAATTTTTTATAAAAATAAAAAAATAATTTTTTATAAAAATAAAAAAATAATTTTTTATAAAAATAAAAAAATAATTTTTTATAAAAATAAAAAAATAATTTTTTATAAAAATAAAAAAATAATTTTTTATAAAAATAAAAAAATAATTTTTTATAAAAATAAAAAAAATAATTTTTTATAAAAATAAAAAAATTATTTTTTATAAAAATAAAAAAATTATTTTTTATAAAAATAAAAAAATAATTTTTTATAAAAAAAATAATTTTTTATAAAAAAAAAATTAATAAATATTGAAAATTTAAATTTTTTTTAAACAAATTAAAGAGTTGTTGAATTATCAGAAAAAAAATTGATTTTTTTTTATTAAAAAAATTTTGAATTTAAAAAAAAAAAATATTTTAGAAAATAAATTTTTAAATTTGTTTTAAAAGTTAGACATTTTTTTAATTTAGTAAAAAATCGATTTTATTTAATTTAAAAAAAAAAAATTTTGTAAAAAATATTTACAATATTTTTAGTTAAACATTTTTTTGCTGCGACCTGTAAAAACTAAAACAGTAAAAACTAAATGATGCGTTGATTTCATAAATTTACGGCATCACTTCGAAAACCAAACTTTAATTGTGCTGCAATGATGCACTGTTACTGTATTTATGAACGCATCCAAATACTCTTTGGAAGAAAACAAGTTTTTATTGAAAATATTGACTATCTTTATTAAACATTCGTAGTATTGAAAAGAAGATCATACACCGAGTATTGAGCAGTCCAACGAAGTCGCTATACAGACTTTATGACTCTCTTTATAGACTTTATGACTCTCTTTATCTCAGACACATGAAACGCTAGATGCTTCAATGATACCTTGTAAGCTATTGATACAGGCTACCCAAAGGTACCAAACTTATTTTCCTAGCCCTTACAAGACCTTTACAATTACACTTTATATGGGTGGTCTTTAAAGTAAATTAAATTAGCCTTATTATACATTCGACCAGAAACACTCTCTTAAACAGCTGTTCAAAGTCGCTGTATTGAATCTAATTTGGGCCAAAACCGATATATTGAACATTGTCTTCAATAACGGTATATCGAAGAGCAGTATGGCAAATACTTTTAGATAATCTAAGGCGTATTGTATTAAACAGTCGAATAACAACCAATAATATATGCATATAAGACAACCCAGCCAATTACATTAAATAGGTGGTATATGCATCATAAGACTTAAACAATTATTAGAATATAATTTATTGAATGCAGAATTAAAATACCCTTCCAAATAAACCTAAAAACTAAAATACCTTTACCCTTGTTACATTTAACAGAAAAAAATGCTATTGCACAAAATTTTATTATAAAAATTCTGCCAGACTAATAAACTATAGCCTAATTTGGGGCGCCAGGCATAAAAAACATAAACAACCCACAAAAAAAACTCTTGCTAAACAAAAGTGGGGTGAATAACAACAACGACAACAAAACAAGTAATTTCTTGCCTTAGCACCGACAGGTATTGGAAATCTGAAGTTCATTTTTTGTGCACACAACACTTTCAACTTGAATTTTTATTTTTTATGTTATGTTGTTATTTGTTAAATTAATATAATTAAACACGCGATGCCAAATAACGGCAAATAATTTTGTGTAAATATGTTTCGTTTGTTAAATAAACTATAAAATAAAGATCTTTCATATACATAGGTATAAGGCATTATAACTACAAGTATTGTATATAGTTGGTGTAAATTGTACTGTTAAATCAATAAATTCTATAGAATATGCATTAACAAAGTTGTCATACACTCTTTATCTAGCTTACAATAACATTCAACATTTATATTACACTAGATAGGCAGGTATATGTAGTAGAATATAATAAATTTACCCTGCTACAATTTAATAGCACTACCACCACCACCGCTACTACTACAGCTGCTGGCTGGCTGCTTGATTCAGGTTTTTATTATTGCATTGCATTGCCTTTGCTTTGCTGATTTTAGTGGTTGAGGTTGGGGTTGCTGGGTTGGTTATTGTTGCCAAGGGTATGTCGGCCTAAATGGCCTAAATGTATACTTTACTCTATAAGTTTGTGATATTAAACAGATAATAATAATATTAGTTGTTCTATATATTTATTATGTAGTCGTAGTAGTAGTTTTTGTTTTTTTGTAAATATTTTAACATATTTTGTGCGTGTTTTAGTTTAATTTCAGTTTTTGTTATGTTAACAACAGCATTTTTTCCATATTTAGTTTAGTTGTTAATCGTTGTTTTTTATTAAAAGTCAGTTTTCAATTATAAGAACTTGTTGTTTTCAAAAAGACTCCTTCTTCTTTCTTTCTTTCCTCTTCCTGGCAATATAAAAAACAAATACATTTTTTTTTTTTTTTTGAATATGTTTTAAACACGCACATTTTAACCTAAATTCTAAATTCTCCTTCGTTTTTAAATTTTTGGGGGGAAACTTCTTTTAAAGGTTTATGGAACAAAAATTATTAAAGCCTTAATCTAAATGATTTTTTTATTGAACTAAAAGTTTACCTTTAACTTTATAAATATTTTTTTACGTCTTTTTAACTAGCTTGGAAAATTCGTATAAAAACCTTTAATGTTTCTTTAATGACTATTTTCCTTTTTAACGTGTTTTTTTTCCTCCCTGCCTCTGCTTTTTTCTTCTTTTCTAGTTTCAAATTAAATTTCCGCTTTATGTTTTCACTTTTCAATTTGTGTGATGCTAGAAAATGTTTATAAACACACTTATAGTACACATTTATACTTTCAAGTTTTTTGAGTAAGAAAATGTTTATTTTTGGAATATAACCAACAAAAGTTTTAAACAATTTATAGTTTGATGTTAAAATATTGATTGTTTATGACAAGAATACTTATTAGCTACAATTGAAAATAAGGATTTGAACTATGAAGCAGAAATGTGGCCTTTTTATAATTTGAACTAAAAATTTGTAAACATTTTATGGCTTTAACTTATCTGGCAGAAATGTTGCCTTGTTGCACTTTGTCTTTAAAAATATTTTTTGCTACTGAAAATGTTACAACTAAAATGTTTAGATCGACTTTTTACCCTTATGGTACGTATTTAAGAAAAATGTTTACAAAAAAAAACTATTTTTTCAATTTAATTTAAATCTAACATACAAATAATAACAATTTGTTTATAATTTGTGCTACAATATTGTATATTTATAATTTTCTAATGATATTTTACAGTTCTGAGTGCAAAAATTACATTTGGTACCTTTTGCAAAAAGTACCAAATTTACAGAAATGCTCTCCAAGGAGATTTAAGCCGTTTTAATGTAAACATCTGAGCAAAACTAGACTAATTGTGTTTAAAATGTAATAATTTCTTACATTTTATTAAATTTATAAATTTGTTCATAATTTTCTAACGATATTTAAGAGTTCTGAGTGCAAAAATCACATTTGGTACTTTTTGCAAAAAGTACCAAATTTTTGGGTACTTTTTCAAAAAAGTACCAAATTTACAGAAATACCCCTCAAAGAGTTTTAAGCTATTTTAATGTAAATATTTTAGCAAAACTAAACTAATTGTGTTTAAAAGGTAATAATTTCTTACATTTTATTGATTTTAAGAACAAATTTATAATTTTCTATCGATATTTAAGAGTTCTGAGTGCAAAAATCACATTTGGTACTTTTTGCAAAAAGTACCAAATTTACAGAAATACTCCTCAAAGAGTTTTAAGCTTTTTTAATGTAAACATTTTAGCAAAACTATAATGATTGTGTTAAAAATGTCTTACATTTCATTGATTTTAAACGTTCAGTTTAAGTTTTATTATTAGCTCTACTGGAAAAACCTTAATATATAAACAATTTTAAATAATTATTGTTTACAGTTAAATGCGATTATAATCTACTCTTTTGTAATACTAAATTTTAACACGTGTTTATAAATTTATAAAATAAAATAAAAATGCTAAACAAAAAACCAGCACACACATATTAAATGAGCTAATTTCACACTTATCCCTACAGTTTAGGCAATTTGTGTAAGTTGAAAGTGTGTGTGTGTGTATGTGTGTGAAACCCCCTTAGGGGTATGCTACACTTAATATTTATTATAGCTCACGAGTTTTAAACGTCTAGTTAAGTGATGATGACACTTTTTTCTGGTTTTATTTTTTTCTTTTATACATTCTAAATTTATTTTCACAATTATTTTTTTTGTGCAGTTTTCCTAACACGATTACCTTAGGTAAATTTAACCCTGGCTGGCATTTTTATATTTTTTTCATATTTTTTTTTTTTTTTTCGAAAACTAACCTCTAAACTATTAGGGAATGAGCAAAATCACTGTCATTACCTTGGTTAAATGCCATGGTATATGCAGGCACACACGCTGGCTGACACTCAAAACAATTGCCTTTAAGCTTAAATATGTGTGTTTTTAAATGTAGCAGTGAGTAGACTGAATTTATGCATGCGTATTAAGAGGAGAAGTTGCCCTACTTTCGTAAATGATTATTTAAATAACAATATAAATTTGAAATTAATAGTTAAGCCATAACTAATAGTTTGACATAAAATGAGGTATAAGCTCAAAAAATGTCAGCAGAAATATTTGTTCGTACCTCCCTGCTTAAAAGAATACTTTTTTTATATTTATATAAACATAATTACACACTTCTCAGTTATAAATACAAAATTGCTATTAGATGAGAGGTATTTATATGCACTGGAGGGGTTTTCATGTCTTTTAATACCTTTTTTTATTTATAAAAAATCTCTTTTTTATAGGGTATTTAAATGAGTAACTGGCTGCCTAATGTGTGTAAGCAAATACAACAACAACAATAAATCGTTTTACTTGTAATTCTTTTTTTTTTTTTTTGTCTACGGATTTTCCTTGTACATACTACATTTTCAGTGTCACTATATTGAAATTATTGATTTTTTGTTATTGTTGTTCCTGTTGTTCTTGTTGGTTTATTGTTCAACGTGTGTTCGTTCCGTTTACCATATAATGTGTACATCAACATCATCAACCTACACTTTTGTATAACATACTTCCGTTCTAACATTGATTTGCTTTTAGGAAAATTATAATAACAAAATAAACTAAAAATGTATTAAAACGTATGAAAGAAAAAAATAAATAAACAACATATTGGAAAAATAATTAGATCTTTAAAATGTCATTGAACTTAAATTGAAATTACATTTAAATTATCAACTAATAAAGTTTAAATTCTTGTTATATAAGTATTTATTCCATAACTAGTTCACTGTTTTCTAGAGTTAATTCCTGGAAAAGAAAACTTTCTGTTGATGCAGCTGTCACTAAGTAAGACAATCTTTGGCCGAGTAAGACTCGGGTGGTTCAGGAGCGAAGATCCAATTGTCGCTAGTTTACGGCAGAATATTTTGCTGATTTAAAAATATTAAATGTTTGCCTTTAAACACGAAGCTGTAACTCAATAGTTAGGCTTTTTGAAAAACCAAAATCGTTAGCATAAAGAGTGACTACTTTATATGCATAAATAATACCTTATCAGCATAAATAATACCTTATCAGCATAAATGCTGCATCATCAGCATAAAGACTACGTTATTTGCACAATGACTGCGTTATCTATATAAAGACTACGTTATCAACAAAAAGGCTACGTTTCCTCCATAAATACTACGTTATCTACAAAAAGGCTATGTTATCAGCATAAAGACTACGTTATATACATAAAGACAACGTTATTTGCACAAAGCCTACGTTATCAGCATAAAGACAAAGTTATCTACAAAAGGCTACGTCATCAGGATGAAGACTACATTATCTGCATAAATACTACGTTATTTGCAAAAATACTACTCTATGACATCAGCATAAACGCTACGTTACCTGCATTAATACTACGTTATCTGCATAATAACTACGTTATCAGCATAAATGCTACATTATTTACAAAAAGACTACGTTATGAGCAGAAATACTAACATAAATACTACGTATCAATCTAAATACTGCGTCATTCGCAAGATAACTACACCATCTGCATAAATACTACGTTGTCAGCATAATGACTATGCGATTAGCACAATGACTATGTCACCAGCACATTGGGTGCTTTTAAAAAAACAAAATCTTCAAGTCATTAACGTAAAGTAAAGTTTATTAGCATAATGGCTACTTCAGCAGTATCAAGACTACGCCATGACTATGTCTGTCATCAGCATAAAGACAACGTTGTCAGCATATTGACTATATTTTAAATTACGTCATTAATACAAAGACTACGTCATTAACACAAAGACTATGTCATTAATACAAAGATTACGTCATTAATACAAAGACTACGTCATTAATACAAAGACTACGTCATTAATACAATGACTACGTCAATTGAACAAAGACTATGTCATTGTCAAAATGACTAGCAGCAAATTGACAAGGTTTTTAGTATACTGGATAATGACTACTACTTCAGACTAATAATTATGTTATATTTTCTATCAAATAAATCGTTTACCAATATGTATTTTCTTACACTAAAAATTTGAGAAATTTCTTTATTTTGTAATTATTTAACTTTGTTTGTAATAACAATGAATTCGACCCAATTTGCGTCAAACAAGATACAGTGAGATTGCAAAAAAAAAAAAACTGTAATAATTTGTTTATAAACTCATAAATATTAAAAACAAAATAAATATTGTTTAATGTAAATAAAACTAAAAAGATAAGAGTAACAGTTAAAAATTTATTAACAGCAAATTATCTTATAAAAAAACATTTCACTCAAAATTAAAAAAAAAAAATAACTTAAAACAAGACAAAATTAAACCAAAACAAACAAAAGCTAAGAAAATAGAAATGTTTAAATTGTATTAAAAAAAAAACAGCCTTGAGTGTAGATTTTTATTAAGATTTTCCCTATATAAATCCCTAAAGCTTTAAATGATAAGTAATTATAATGTTATTAACCTTCTTCTTATTAGGCTATCAATTACAATTGCTATTAATTTGCAATTACATACTACAATTAATAATCTCAACCAATAACTGAAGGTTGTTGGTGGAAATGTCTGACTGACTGACTTACCTTTTCGATATTATATTTTTCCAAGGCTTGTGTCGCACAATCCACAGCATCTTGTTGCATTTCTTCGCTCATATCAGCATTTTTAATGACAGCTTTGCGGTCCGACATATTTGTGGCTTATGTGTGTGTGTGTGTTTATTTGTGGTAATTTTGGGTTGGAGTTCTTGTTGTTGATTTTACTTATATAATATTATTATATTATTAAGTAATAATCCAAAATAGAGAACTGCAATGAATCATAGAAAATTAGAAATACATTAAAAACTAAATTTACAAAGATTTGCAAATTTTTGTTTGATAATTAAAATTATGGCAAATAAATCAGTTTCAGTTTTCTTCTTTTGTAGTAAGAAAAAAAGTACATGTGAAAAAAAGTTGTTAAGAAATTTTAAGCTGGAAAACACGCATTGCTTTCTCAACACAATAAATCACTTAAAAATTATTCTAATAAAATTCAAAAAATAATTAAATAAAGCTCCTTTTAAACATATATAAGCACAATATCCAAACAAGATACATAATATTCTTGTAATTTAATGATTTTACACCACCTAAAATATGAACAAATCTTAGAATCCCCTTATTAAGTTAATTATCCTCAAATTGTCTAATAAATTTATTAAGTTTTCAAAAGAAATCAATTAGTCATTTCGTTTAATTTACCTAAAATGCGATAATTTTTTGGCGAATTTTATTTTTAGCACTTTCTTTAACATCAAATTAACTCGTATAATCAATTGAAATTGTATGATTAATACAACCATTACCCCACACAACAATAAGATTAAACAATAAAAAACCAGACCGGCACATACAATTTGTTTGCTCAATTACAAAATCACAATTGTAATGCATTTGAAACCAAACCAAAACATTGTGTACAACAAATAAATAAAGCAATTGGAAACAAAAAGCATGACGTTTTTGAGTCAAAAAAAAATAAATAAAAATAAACACAATATATTACGTATTTAAGTGGTGGTCAGTCAGTCCGTAAGTCAGTCAGTTTGTTTGTTATTTATTGTTATCAACGAAAGTAAAAGTAAATAAATTTGAAAAACATCAAATAAACGGCTGAATGAATTGCATGGGAAAATCGGTTTATAAACATTTGAGATGTAACGAATACGAAATGCCCTAAAAAAAATTAAGTACGTGTAGGTTTATTGAATAGGGTAATTATGTAGGTTGTTGGGTTTTTGTTACAGCAGCAGGCTCAGGGGCTGGTGTGTTTTAATACAGGTGTATTTGTATACAAATATTGACAGTTTTAAAGATGTTAGGGGAGGGAAGCAGGTCATATTTTTTAAACATTTAAAGAATGTTTTTTTAACATTAAATATTATTTGATATTTTTATAGCATTGATTTTGCTTTAAATTAACTAGACAGGATTTCTTCTTGCAGTTGTAGCTGCCAAAAATTAACAGAATTTTAAGGACTTTTTTAAAACTTCAATGTGAGTGGTAAGTAAGGGTGTATATTAGTTTTTCATTCCGTTTTAAATATCTATATTTTTCCTTTGTGATCCCATAAAGTATATATATTCTGGATCGTTATAAATATCTTGAAATCAATTTTCCGCCATAGTCCTGGTAGCCGAGATTTTAGGTGAAAAAAGTCGAACAACCAATAGTAGATACAACTATATTGGTGAAAAAATGGAGGAAGGTTTCTGCTTATATTTTTGTCGAAATTGACTTTTTGGTCGGAAAAAAGTCGAACAATCGATTACGTTACCCAAAAAAGCCGAAAACTCGAATAATCAGTCAAAATGTTTTGGTGAAAAAAATGTAAAAAAAAAAAATTTTGTGAAAAAATGGAAAAACTATATTTTTTATGAAAAAAAAAAAAAATTTGATGAAAAAAATTTGGTTAAATAAAATGTTGGTGAAAAAAAAGATAGGTGAACAAATCGAGGTAGTTGGGGTTTTATATTTATATCTCAGCTATTGTGGGACGATTTTCTCGACTATAAATATCAAAATTTGAACAAGCTGCGTCATATAGTTTGTGTTTGCGCAATTTAGTTGTGTTTTAGATACGGAACATGCGAACGTTCTAGACGCCCAGTTGAGGTCTATACACACGAAACATTTGACAAAAAATCACGATATAGTGTTAGCCGATCGGAGTACGAAAGCGCGAGAGATTGTGGAAGCCAAAGCATCTCACATGGCTCAGTGGATCCAATTTTTAATAATCTCTTGGATATGAGAAAGCTTTCCGCAAGATTGCTGCCGCGTTTGCTCAGCCATCATTTTTACTTTTCTGACTACTTTTTCTAAGTGAAACATAAAAGTTTGAAAAAAAAAAATGTATTTTTGCAATTCATATGATTTTATGATAAAATCTTACTGTGCAGTTAAAAGTTATTTAGAATAATTGAACGATTTCAAATTTATCTAGCTATTTTTCATGTGATTAAATTGTTTGACCATATAAAAAGCCTATTTAAATACAAAAATAGAAAAATATTTAATTTCATCAAATAGTTATAAAATTTCTTTTCCACGCAAATCTTTATGAATTTGTAATTGTGTCTAAACTGACGTCACCTTTAATTTAAGTTGAATAGTATTTGAATAATAGCATGAAAACTATTTTTGGCTGAAAAAAAAAACAAAAAAAAACCCGTTTTCATATCAACCGTAAAAGGCAGACTACAAATTGAATTTGAATATTAAATAGAAAAAAAAATATATTTATGTATAGGTATAAATAAGTTTAAGCTAACACACGTTAGGTTAAAGGTATTTTTATAACAACCGCATTTAAGGAATCGATAATATTGTTGAATCATTTTCAACTGAAGATAATTATAAACTTAAGAGAAAAAGATAGATTACTTTTATAATGACAAATATAAAATGAACAATAATACATAAAAGGATATAATGTAATAAGTTATTGTCTTACATTAAATATATATTGTTGCTAAATTTAACACCTCCTACTTAAATTTTTTTGTTCACACTAAAATTAACTTGTATTTCATACTTGACTTGACATTGATGCACCAACAAAATAGTGAACATCATCATCAGCTGAATCGCTGTATAAATGACCAAGAGAACTAACTGAATATGTACAGCTGAGTGAGTCAGTTTGTCCATTTAGAAAACTACTACAACTTCATAATAACACTTGATTGCATCCACTTTATACATAGTTAAGCTCTTGGTTTATCTATTGTTTTGCTTTTTTTTATTGTAATTCTAAGTTTAAAAGTCAGTTGTTAGTTAGAAATATACAAGTGTAAAAAAAACCATTGAAAATTAATGAATGAATAAATGCATGATGATATTGTTTGAAAGCAGACATCATAGACATCGTCAATATTATGACAACAACAATTAGGGTGTTTTTTATTTTATTCTGTTGGTCTAGGGGAAGTGGGTGTGTGTGTCTAGGCACCTACACAATACAATTTTGAGCATATGTGCAAGATTTTAAAGAATTAAAAAAAAAAAAACAAAAGATATGAAAAAAAAAAACACCTGTAAACAAATTGTTTTACTCGTTGTGCAGTAAGGCATTAAAAATAGAGATTGTAACTTAAAAGTTTTTAAGACTGTTAAGATTTAAATCTTTTTGCTCTAATTAGGAATAATTAAATGGCAATGACTGTAAAAAATTACTAAAATTACATAAAATAAACGATTTTAACAAATTTAAAGTGAATACACTAAAATCTTGTGAGATCGTTGGTAAATTATATAATTATTTAATATGTTAGATAAATTACAATGTCTATTATATAGAATAGAACCCTTAATCCAGTCTATCAGATCTTAACAAACCCTGTAGTACGATCACTTTAGCTTATCATACCTTATTTTAATATTCTAAAAATTATAAATTTTTTTATTATTTAAATATTTTAACGAAATTTTCGAACTTCGGATTTTTAAGTCGACATTTCGAACTATCGACTTTTTTAAATTTTTGAATAGAAGACTTTTTTAAGTTTGTTATTTATGAAAAGGTAAAAAAAAGTAAAAAAATATATTTTTGCTAGATTTATTGATGAGAAAAACGCATTTTATAAAATGTTTACAACAAAATTTCTTCTAACATCGAATAATAGAACCCCTACTACACAGCAGCAGCAGTTAAGTATGGCAACCTAATGTTTGCAGTGTTTGTTGTAAATAACCAAACATAACGGTTTTGTGTACGATCACTTTTTTTGCCATGATATGGTAACATTATACATTTTTAATAAACAAAAATACAAAGTCAAATGAGAAAAAAAAAACAACAAATTTGGCACAAATTGTTAAAATAAAAAGAATCGCACATATCATACACAAACAATAATAATTTGTTCGAGAAAGTTCTTATCAATCATTTTTGCATAAAAATTAACTATTAACACAAAATAACTAAAAAATTACTTATAGGTATGAAAAATTGCAATTTAAGCTTTTAGTCCCCTTTCAAAAAACCTTTTTATTTTTTATTTAAGACATTATCAAATCAAATTTTTAACTTTTTTTCAAAGTTTGCTAATTTAAATTTTAGCCCTTTAACCACCCACTTTTTGAGCCATTTCTCATTCTTTAACACTTATAACTTCTTTTACTTGTTCGTAGGAACTCTTCGTGGTCGTTACCGCTAAACCACCTTGATTTTTTTTCTGTGTGTGCTTCTTTTGCTAGAAACATAACTCACCGCTTTGAATTTATTTCTTCGTGGTTTGGGTTTGTACCTCTTGTCTTTTTTTATATCCTTTTTAGTTTAGGCAAAAAAAAATGCAATTACCATTTAAAACTTACAAATTCTTTTAATTAACTTCTTGTTTAAAATCAATTTTCCTTATTTTTCACATGTACTTTTTTCGTTTTTTGTCATAAATATCTATGTAAACTTTATATTTTCTGTGTTTTAACAAAGAATTACTTTTTTTTAGCTTTTTACGAGCCAGACAAAATTCAACGTAAAAAAACAAAACGTGTAATTTGTTGTAAAAATAATTTACTTCTTTCTGTAGCTGTTGTTGCAATTTAGATGCTTCTTTGGCGCTTAATATTTTAATATTACCGCAACGTTTGTAATATAATAATTATTTCGAATTTTTGCGTGTTGCTTGCACGGTGTTTTTAATATGAATATTATTTAGTAGTGCTTGTGTGTTTTCACACAATACAGTGAGATGATTGGATAAATTCAGGCGGCTTCTATCAGGCGACTTCTATCATTTTTCAATGTGTTAACTAATGTTGCCAGATATTAATACTACAATTACCACTTAAATATTAACAAAATATCTATACAATTTTTTAAAACTAAGCCTTTTTAATAAATTTATTTATTAATTATTATCTTAATATTACTAATAAATAATAAGCTTCAATTTAATCATTTAATTACAGCTAATTAATCGACTTTTTGCAATAAATTTATCAAATCCCAGTAAACTGCAATTTTTCGATCTGGCATAACTATTTCTTTATGGCTTTGACAGTTGCATTGTTGCTGTCAATGTATTGTGAATGTGTTCTGTTGTTGTCTTTACTAAGTACTTATTGTGAATAATGACTATATTGAATGAGGGAAGTAATGCCTGAAAAACATAATGCAATTAGATGTTTTTATAATTCCATCGAAATTAATTAATTCCTAAAATACGTTAAGTTAGAATAAATTGTTAATAACATAAACATAACATAAATCTAATTATATTTTGTTCAGTGTAAAGATGTGTAATTACCAAATAACTTATAAAAAATGTATTAAGAAATTTTTAAATATATTTTCGACAAAATGTTTGCCTTTTCTATAAAATGTTAGCTGGAGTTAACGTTTTACCGATAAACCAATAAAATATCAAAATAAATTATCGCTGAAATACATTCGATGTCTTATGGTGATAATAATTTCATATTTAAATCATCTTTAACTACAAAATATTTATGAAAAATGTACATCAGTGTTCGGCTATAAGAAAATATGGAACAGGGATTATAATAACTTGTACTTACTTTCTCTGTTGTAAACTGTCTAGCTATTGATTATAATTATTTTCTATTTTTTATGAACTTCGTTGCCATTCGTGTTGTTTACATATAAATAACCGATTAAGTTCAGCCTTGGGTATATATGCCGACCACTGATGTACATACAAACATATGTGGGTATTTTTACCGCCAGGAAATCTAAATATTTTCTACTTTATTTGATATTTTCAGTCTTTAATATGGAGATTTCTTGCTTTTCTTACTCTACATTAACTATTTTATAGAACTAGTCAGATTTTAATTAAAGAAATATTTATTTAATGTTTTATATGCACATATAATTATTTAAATATCATTTTCATTCATATACACCACAGGTTTTTTTCCAACAGTCAAAAATAATCGATTATCTTTTAGAAATGTTTTTATTTTTCGATTGTGAAAAGTAATCAGTGATTAATATATTTTTTTGACTTGTGTTTCTACTGAAATACAAGTTAAGTATCCCCTTCTTCTTGTTTTCCATAAAACAATAACAACTTAAATACATATGCCAAAGAGAAACACAAACACAAAGCAAACGACAAAAATATATAAGACAATAAAAAACAAGAAAAATATAAAAAAAACACATAACAACACTGTGTGTGGGGAAAATACATGGTCACAGTAGTGTTGCCATCAGCTCAATAGAATTGTATATAGTTATCATTTTAAAAATATCAAAAATTACCAAAAACGAGTTATTGTTTTATTTACTTATAGAAGGGAAATATTTTTGCAATAATTTTATGGAAGAAATAGTTTTTTAAGAGTTTTTTAATTATAATTAATCGATAAATAAAAAAAGAGATAAAGGAGATTGAGGGTTTTGAATACAGTCCCTCGATATTAAAAATAATTTCGTTTTTATTACAAAGATCTTGCACTTAAAGTCCTATAACTACATTTCGACATACTTGTAACCATAGAGAAACAAGAGCGGAAACTAGAAAAAAAACTCAAACAAAAATATTACTCAAAATAATCACATGTACGAGAGTTGTTTTTGTTTTCACATAGTTTTTTTTACTAATACATTCTCAGCACTTAGGTTTTTGACAACTGAGTTAGGTCTTTGACAGAAGAGTTTCCGCTCTATGTATATTTCTCTATGCTTGTAACATTTAAATGTCTGTCATAGTTTCGAAAAATTTGAGAGCTCTAAATGTTTCAGATATAGGCAAAAACATATTTAAATAATTCATTTTAAATTAAGTTTTCCGATAGTTTCAACATATTTTCTATTTATAAAACAGACAAAATTAAATAAAGTATAAGATTTAAAAACATTCGTTACTTCTTTAAGAAAAAAGTACCTACTACGAATTAGTATAAAACAGCAAATAAAAAAAATGTTTTCAAGATTGCCGAATACAAATACCCATATTACGAAAATAATCCCTTCTTTTTTCACTTGTAAAGAAGAGGCAACAATGTGTCATGGTGATTAACTGCTCTTACACATCCACACTCCCTATAAAACATTCTCATGCACACACTCACACACTGTGAAAACACCTCTCTTTGTCTCTGTCTGCTATTTGTGTACGGGGTGGTCGAATTTATACTGACAGCACTTTGGCAGATACAGAGTTGCAGTCAAGGCGCGTAGACGGCCAAAACTTCGTTCACCGATTATTTTCAGTCGTTTTCTCTAGAAAAATTATAAAAATATACTTTTATATCAGAAAAAAACTAATACATGTAATTTTCGGAAAGAATGTTAAGATAATTGATAAATATTAAAATTTAACAATAAATATGTATTTAAAACAAGTGTAAAAGTTTTTACACAAAAAACATTAAAATTTAAAAAAAATAAAAGGAAATTAACAAATAAAAGAGGTCGTTTTGTGGCTGTTTAGAAAAAAATAATAAAAAAAACAAATATATAAGAGTTTGTGTGAGTGTGAGTTAAATATATGAAAAAGCATTGAAACGTAAGAGGAAAGACGAAGAAGATTGAAGTAAAGCAAACGCAAAAAAAGAGCATATTAGCTCTTTCCCACTTATCTCACACATAGTAGAATGTGTGAGTGTGATAGCTGTCATTTCCTAAATGCAGCCACAATTAAAGCAACAAAAACAACTGCAACAATAAGAAGAAGCAGAATATCATCGAAAAGGGAAGAGTGCAAATGTCAAGCAAATTTTTACAAACAAAATAACAACACTATAACAAACACAAACAGTTATAATAATAATAATAACAACAACAACACCACCAGCAGAAGAAGAAATATTAGAAAAACCAATTTGTACACAAAATATAAACAAAATGCATACAGAAACAACAAATACAATGATGATGAACAATATGCCACAAAATCATCATCACCAACATTATATGGCTCATATTGCCCAAGATCATCTGATGCCCGAACCACAACAACAACATCAGCAACACCAACAACATGTCTTTACACACTTGCCCTCCACAACAAATACAACCCCAGCAACAACATCCTTGAACGAAGGACTTTATGCTGCAACACCCCAACAGCACTTGACGTCAGAATGTCCCTCACAGTACTATAGTAGTGGTGCCACATCAAGGCTTAATTGCCCTGCAACGTCCTGTTCATCATCCTCCTCCTCCAGTTCAAGTTCATCCTCCAATGACAGTAGTTATTCCTGCCCCAATTCCTCAACAACCCATAACTGTAAGAAAACCAGAAATTCTGCCAACATAGGCGTAAACTTACGGGTAACGGGACAATGCAGCCAGGGTGGTCGTAAATATATGGAGGATTACTTTTCAGTAGCCTATCAACAGTCAGAGAATACCAAAAATTTGGAATATGCTTTTATAGGCATTTATGATGGCCATGGTGGTGCCGAAGCTGCCAAATTTGCTAAAGAACGTCTAATGATGGAAATTATCAATCAACGGCTATTCTGGTCCGATAATGATCATGATGTGTTGAGAGCCATACGTGAAGGATACATAGCGACACACTATGCTATGTGGAGAGAACAAGGTAAGTTTTTATATATATTATTTTTGTATGATTTATACTTACAAATTATGTTTGGTTGTAAAGGATATGTTATTACCTAAAGTTCTTCTGAATATTCTGATTATATTAAATAGGTATTAAAACTATTTTAAGAAAAAATCATGGATTGTGAAATTTGAAAGGACAGTCTACTTTTAAAATATAACTAAATTTCAAAGAATAATTGATTATTGTTAAATGGCTAATGTATACAAAACGTCCACCATATGGAGTTGTGTGCAGGGCTCCTAAAAATGAGCTGAATTATTTAGGAAATTGGTAGTACATTAAAATGTTTCGGATGAGAATGGATTCTGATTTATAATGTTCAAATATTTTCAGTAAATTTTTATTTTGTTGTTAATGAACTCATACTGCTTTTTGTTTTAAAGAAAGGAGAAATATCGATTTTAACTTATGTTTTACTCTGTTGAAATCAGTGGTCGGCACTTATAACAACTACAGGGTCGGAACTATTTAAATTTAAACAACATGAGAGTGAGCGAAACTTTTTAAAATTTTCGAAAGGGAAACAAATTGAAGATTGTACATCAAAAATTAAATCAAACAATTTATTTTCTACAACATTATGTTACATTTACTAAACTCGCATGTTCTGTTTGTGTCGACCACTGATTTAAGTTCACTAAAATTTCCCTTCTCTTAACGCCTTATAAAATGTATCAACATTTTATACTTCGATTTACAATTGTTGATTAAATACATACATAAAGTATATTTAAAAGCTCTTAAAGTACAATACAAATATTTTCTTGTTTTAAGACTAAATTTGTTTATAAAACAAGTATTTTATATTTGTATAAGTTACCTCAAATACTTATTTTTATATTTTGCTATATTTTTGTCTTTAATTTCTCAAAATATTGTAGTAATAAAGAACAAATCGTAACTGACTATTCAGATGTACCGAACACAAATATAAGCTAAACTCGTTAATATTATAAAAAATTTAATCAAGAACACAATCCGAAAATTTGTTATATGCAACAATACTATACATTTAGTAATGTGGCAAGTTTTAATTGTGTCGACCACTGATTTAGATTAATATCAACCAATATACACCAATTGCTATTAAGACATAGTTCCATATCTTTTAAATTTCAACTGTAATTAAAATTGTATTAAAAACATTAAGATGATGTGTAGGTAGGATTCTAATATCAGCTTTAAATGGTCCTATTGTACCCGTATTAAAGGTTATTTAATCAGTAAATCAATTCGTATTTTGAAATACTTCAAATTATGTTAAAATTTGAATAAGAAACTTTGCAACATTTGCCTGAAAGTCTGTTAAGTTAGGAAAGACAGGCAATATTTCGAGACCTAATGGCGAAAAAATCTTAAGAAACTTTATAGGAGAAGCATTTTTGTAATTATTTTTTTTTGTAATTCATTTCATTCTTTATCGATTCAAATTATTTTTCTATAAAGTTGTAAGGAACACCTATAAAATTTTAACAGTATTATGTATAGATTTCCGTTAAAAACTAAATTGGAATAGAATGTTTATTAAGATATTTTCGCTGTTAGGGGTCGATATATTGTTCATATTTGAAATAGCGCTTCTTTGTTACAATGTTTAGATGTAACGATAGTAAATGTAACATAAAAAACGGTTTAATTTGCATTGACACACATTCACTTCGGAATGCTATTGATTACATTGGATTTTGTAAATTCGAAAAAAGTACTCATATTTTGTTAACAAAGGTTTTCGGGTTACTTTATCAATGCAACGATTTAGAGCCTGATTTAGAAACAGAGACGGTTTGTATATACCCTTCACCAAAGAATACTTTAAGATAATGAGTGAAAACTATTTTGATCCATGTCGTCCCAAATTTCTATGGCGTTATGTATGTCGTTGGAAACACTCATAAATTATTTGATTTACATAGAAGTTTTTGAACTAAATCTTTCGTTCATGTTTTTGAATAAGGCCCTCAGTTGTTAGCAAATTAGGTTTGAGGCATTTTCATACAAAATTTCTATTCGATAGCTTCTTTAATTTAACTTTACCAGTTGTTTGTTGAAATTTAACTACGGTTAAATTATGAATAGGTTTAGGTTTTGCTAAAATCTGTTTAAAATTTGTTTTATGTGCAGATTTTACTAATAGTTTGCTTGTTTTCTTGTTTAATATCTTATTAGTTTATTGATTTAAAAAAAAGTTTCGCTTGAATTGAATAAAATTATCAGCCCAATTATGAATAAAAAATTCCCCGGGAGTTTTTTACCATTGAATTTGAATAGGAAAAATGGGAAAAGGGAAAAAAAAAACTCCCGGGGATTATTATTAATATTTGGTCTGTATATTTTATTTTAAGTTTATTGATTTAATGTCATTTTAACTTTTGTTTATATGTAATTAAACCTATAATTTAAATTCCGGTTTAAATTTATTGTTATTCTATAACATTAAGGTTATATTTATCATAGTTTTGTTTTTAATATGAAGTTCAATACCTGTATGTTTAAATTGTATTTCTAATCACAAACTGGAACGGAAAACTATTTTCAATTTATTAGGTATATGAAAAACATTCTAAAAAAAAATTTTCTGTTCCTGTTTCTGAATCAGGCGCTAAATGAATTTGTAGCTTTACTCTAGGGAGTGTTATTTTGTATATTTTATAGGTAGAATTGTTTTAAAATAAAAACTAGGCTTTAAACTCTTATGAAATTTATTAAGACATTTTTTCCATAAAACCTTTTAATTCTTATGGTATTAAAATTATTTAAAATTTAATCCAAATAATTTCAGTTACTAATTCCCGTTCAAATTGATTAAAAATCTACAATCAAATAGGTATTTGAAAATAAGGCCCTATAGTTTGTTTAATAACATTATTATTCCATATAACCGTTAAATTCAGTTACTAATTCCTATTCAAAATGATTAAATCTACAATTGAATACAGACAGGCACAAACAAGAACGTAATATGAGCTTATTTTGCAGTCATTTTGCTAAAAAAAAAAAAAACAAATTCAGCCAAGACACACCACCCTCTTGCAGTGACATTAAAAACAAAACTCTTGCATTCTCTCGCTCTCTCTCTCCCCCTCTTGGTCTTTATTATTAATATTCTTGTATTTTCAACAATTACAGTTTCCTTTTTCTGTTGTGCATTCAACACATCTTAATCATAGACCACAACCTTTTCAGCTGAAACAGAAAAAAAAATCAACAAAATCATTTAATACCCGCCAAATTATATTTGTCATGTTTTCTTTATCTTCCACAACAGTCATTATTTTTAGTAGAAAATTTTCATGTTGATTTAGTTCATGCATATACTTGCTTAAAATATCGCCGTCATACGTTTTTTTTTTTTTCTTTTTTCGTTGTTTTATTATAACCCAAGTTGTTTTTCCGTTCGTTCGTCGTTCATTTCTGTTTGTGTTATTTTGTTAGCAACGCAGCAAGCAGAGGAACTTATACAACAATAACAGCTACAACAACAACAACAACAACGAACTAAAAAATATAATCGAATTTCACCACCACCATACAAAACTAAACTTGCATCTGGTTTATTTTTGTTGCTTCTTCTGCTACTTTTCTCTAGTTTATTTAATTTTGTTGATTTTCTACAATACTAAAAACTACTTTAGCTCACAGTATTCAACAAAAATGTTGAAATTGTACGTACACACAGTCTGGTTTTTATATACAATTTTCTATATTATGCATGGGCTTGGTTAAATTAACATGTACCCATTTCTATGGTATTTTATGAAATGTATATACAGCTCGCTGCTAAAAACAGGCAAG
The DNA here is from genome assembly GCA_942486065.2 of Calliphora vomitoria. Lineage (NCBI taxonomy): Eukaryota > Metazoa > Arthropoda > Insecta > Diptera > Calliphoridae > Calliphora > Calliphora vomitoria. Next base: position 120,835,217 of record OW818032.2, on the reverse strand, counting down.
ATGGGGAAAAAAATCGATTTTTTTTTATATGAAAATTTATAAAAATATTTTTATTAAATTTTAATTTTTTGTAAAAAAAATTTAAAATAAGAAAAAAGTAATTTGAAGCAATTATAGAAAATTGGATAAAAAAAAAACAAATTTTGAAAAATCGAAGAAAATTCACAATTTAAAAATTTTAATTTAATTTTAAAAGTAATTTCTTGTTTTTTGAAAAAATTAAATAGGTGTTTTTTTTTAATCTAATTGAAATTTGTAATATTTTTTAAAATTTTATTAAAAATTATTTTAAATATTTTTTCTGTTTATTTTATTTTTTTGTCGCCAGCTGTCGCCAGACCTCTATATCATGTATTTGTATACATTTGCTTTTATATTGTTTTTTTCAACACAGCAAATAGTCACGTAAATAATGTGAGAAATTGTAAAAAAGTGTAGTAGATTTTAGTTATAGCTATAACAACATAATAAAGAGTTGCCACTAAAATCCCCCTACAGAGTCAGTAATTTAAAAAACATTTCAAATTTTTAATTTTGGTTTCAAAAAGACCTTGATAATATCCATACATGCATATAAGTCTTATGTATGTAAATATATTTGTATCTGTATTTATTGTATATAAAGTGGCAACCCTATATTTATATTGTGAAATTTTATTTATTTGTGTATTGTATACAGAAAATACCTCCTAAATATCTCTCTCAGCTGCCTCAACAATGGAATATTCCCAAAGTGCCATACCGTCCGTACGGTTTTGCAGTTCATACTAAATGTATACTATACCTACCTACATATACTACATTTTTATTATTATTTCAATACACAAATATACTACAATTTTTGTATTTTTCGTACTGGTTCGTTCGGTTCGCTTGAATATTGTACATACACCACACCACCACCACCACTACTACCATCATCATCAGCATTGAAAATTACCCAGTCAACCAGCCAGCCAGCCATACCCAAGTGTATTTAATTTTCAACCATTGCCAGATGAGAATTATTGTACATTCCATTTTGTGCTTATTCGTTTAAAATTTTCAACAAAACGTTTCGTTTCTCTTTTTTATTTTTTTTTATTTATTTTTTATTGTTGCTATATCTATCTATATACTGTATATGTGTAGTGTTGTAAAAGTTGTACTTTGCAGTGGTATTAGTTGGAATAAATAGAAGAATGGGAAAAAAACTACCTAAGTATGGTGATGGTGGTGGTTTTTGCTTTTTGTATATTGAGTTTACATAAGCCAGTCACTTTAGCTGTCATACCCAAGTATATTTTGTATGTGAAAACGAACAAATGAATGTATTATATGACTCAGTCATGGTTATACTGAATTTTTTCTATATATTATTTTCTTTATAACAGCAAAATATAAAAAAAATATTGTTATAGATACAATTTTTTCGTTTTAACAGGAAATTGTAGAAATTATTTTTATTGATTTTTTAAATAAACCTATTTTTTTATAGGATGTTAAATATTTTCTAGATATTATACTTTTAAACGCATTTGAATCCTTAATTCAAAAAAATTTTGTTTAAAAATTACTGTTATATAAAATTAATATTAATTGCAACCCTGCGTTAAGTTTTAGGCTTTTGTTTTGGTATTATTGGCTGTTTGTTGTTGCTGTTGGGTGATTTTAAATTCACCTCAATTTATCTGTTTTGATTGTTTCTTTATATCATCCTCTCTAATGTCAAGTGTATTAATATACACAATACTACAAACATGTTTACATACCTACATACATAAAAAAAACAGCGCAAATACAGACAGTCAGTCACAGTTATTATTACTAAAAGAAACTTTATTTGTTTCGTTTGTTTTGATTATCTTAATTTGCCGCTATTAATCTAAAAAGTAAACAAAAACAATTTGTACCTACCTCCCCATAGTTGACATATTTTTTAATGTCTTAATTAAAAATGTTGTAGGCAGTAGGAGTAAAATGAAATTATGAAAATTAAAAATAGTCAATAATAAGGAATTTCTATGTCGCTACACAAAGCATAAAATCAATATGTAAATAAATACCTACCTATATGATTTTATTATGAATAATTTAAGAGATTATACCTATGTACCTTCAAAGAATATTTGTTTAAATGTTTTATAGTATTTAACTAAATTTATTATATTTGCTACAAATTGCTTTTTTTGTATAGGTATAAATAGGGAGGCACTTATATTTTAAAATCTATAAAACATTTAGCTATTTTTATGTTTAGAAGGTCAAGTAGTCAAGGCCAAAATATGAAGCCGTTTCAACTAGATCTTACTATGAGTTCAAGAGGTATACTTACACCTTCCAATTGATGATGGCTTTGTTAGTTTATGAATGTGCTAAACAGATTTACAAGAATTAGAAAACAAATTGAAAAATTCCGGAAAATCAAATTAATTCAAATAATGGGTATATGTATGTCTTTTCGAGACTCTTAAATCTTCCTTAGAACTGGAATAATAATCTATTTTTTGTTTTCCTACACAAATATTTGTTCATCTGCTGTTTGTACTTTCGGATCCATGCCAGAGCTAAAGCCGCCTGCCAATATTGGTCGCTTGAACTAGCAAATAAAACGAAATAATCAATGACCCACAACATTCGTAGATTAAACTTAAAAACTTCAGTCAAAAACCGCTCTTAGTGTTATAATTATTAGGGTTCTATAGTTGAAACCAAAAGAAACGATTTTTCGACCTTTAGATATTAAAAAGTCGACTTTTCAAAAATTCCAAAGAAAAGTTTTCGACCAAAAAATTTTTTTTTTCTGGAAAAAAAATTGTTTCACAAAATTTCATCTTACCCAAAATTTTTTCATTAAAAATTTGTTTTCACAAAAAAATTAGCAATGAAATTTATTTTCACCTAAAATTATTTTCTTTATTTTAAAGTATGCTTTGGTGAATAGTGTAAATATATTTTTTAATCATTATCAAATATATACATACATACTTTATTTAAGTCCCTTAATACATAATTTTTAACCTAACCTTAAATTTCGACTTAACCTCAACAATTATAAATTTTCCCTCTTTTTTTTTTTAGATAAATGGCCCAAAACAGCCAATGGTTTACCCAGCACTGCGGGCACCACAGCCACAGTAGCGTTTATAAGAAAGGAAAAGATCTATATAGGTCATGTGGGCGATTCCGGCATAGTATTGGGCTATCAAAATGAAAATGAAAACTTTTGGAGAGCCAAACAATTGACGACCGACCATAAACCCGAATCGATGGAGGAAAGAACACGCATAATGAATTCAGGTGGTAAAGTGGTGGTAAAATCTGGTGTGCCCAGAGTAGTATGGAATCGTCCTAGAAATGGTGAGTTAAAACAACAAAAAAACTAAAAACCTTAAGTAACAAAACAAGTAATAAAATGTTCTTATTTATTTAAAAAAAAATTACAGCCAGCCATCGTGGTCCCATACGTAAAAAGACCTTAATAGATGAAATTCCCTTTTTGGCGGTGGCCCGCAGTTTAGGTGATCTTTGGAGTTATAATTCAGAGCGCAACGAATTTGTGGTTAGCCCCGATCCTGATGTCAAAGTTATACCCATAAATCCCAATACATTCCGTTGTTTAATTTTCGGCACTGATGGCCTGTGGAATGTGGTAAGCGCCCAAGAAGCTGTCAATATCGTTAGAGATAAGGAGGTGATTAATGAACGTTTATTGGCTCAAAGAGGCGCAAGTCCCCACGAGGGCAATCAATGGACAAATCCCAGCAAATCATTGGTGGATCAAGCTTTACGCACCTGGTCAAATAAAAAAATGAGAGCCGATAATACTTCGGTGGTAACGGTGATATTATATCCGCCCGGCCAAGGTGATCATACCTCTGAGGGGGGTTGTAATGGCACATTAACCAATCCTCCCGCCTTTGTTCAACCCATTAGCTATGGCCTGGAATATACCCAAGTGCAGGCAGAGGTTCCCGCTTATGATGATGCTACCACCTACAAAGAAATGGCTTTAAAATATTTACCTCCCGAGGCTTATCGCAATTTCAATTATTATGCCGATGAATCGGATACAGAGGGTGAAGATAACGATGAAAGTGAGGAAGAGGATCAAGAGATCACATTGCCTTCAAAGCCTGTTCCAGGAGATTTGCTAACCAATACAAATTATCAGCAGCATTTAGTTAACTCAAATAACTGGAATTGGCAGGCTAATTGTGCAAATATACCAACACACACTTTACAGCCTATGCAGGGTCAGACAGAGGAGGAAGCCGAGGACGACGACGAAGAAGAAGAAGATGATGATGAAGAAGAAGACGATGAAGATATGGAGGAAGAGGAAATTGTGGCAGATCATGTAGTTGTGGCCCATGAACGACAAGTTTGCATGGTCAACTATCAAAATTATGTACATTTGGAGGCCGAAGAGACTAACAATGCTACAGATTCTTATATAAACACCTTTGCCGAGTCCTATAACTCTATATTAACAGCCTCACAAGATGATTGTTTGGCGGCAGCCACTACCTCTTCCTCTTCATCATCATCTTCTAGCAATAGCAGCTCCAATTCTAATTCCAATTGCCAAAGTGTTACCCCACCCAATATGCATGCTATACTACAGGAACAACAGTTGTATCAACAACAATGCATGTCCGAGGAAGAAGGCTATTCACTAACGAAATTAGAAACTCGACGTGAGCAGCAGACCTGTAAAAGTCTTGATATTAAAGATCACCACCTAACAACGGAAACAGAGGCAGCGCTGCAAACCTTTAAAATCTTGCATGAACCACAACAATCCCCACAAATTGAGTTGTATCAGGCAGCGAACAGCGAACGTTATTATGAACACCCGCAGCAGCAGCAGCAGCAACAGCCATTTATGCCTCCAATCCAGCCTAAACCTTTGGAATTGCATTCACTATTGCAGCAAGAGCGCGAAGAGGAACAACAAGTGGCCTATGAACGTTTGCAAATGGAAAGTAAATTGCAGCAAGAACAACAACATCAAAATATCACGGCTTATGCCTGCTTACAGCCTGTACCAAATCCCATGCCAGCAGCTGTTAATGAGGAAGTGGTGGAGTATTTGGAAGAAGATAACGCCTTAATGGAAGAGGAGATAATTGCAACAGAATCTATTGTTAAGGAACAAGATGAAACCGTACAAATCAATGAAATATCCTCATCATCGTGTGCCGAAGATTCTAGTGAGGTTGAAATCCTACAAAATATTGAAATAATACCAAATGATGTTTTAATAGCAACAAACACCGATGACCAGCCCCAACAAGAATTAGCAGAAAGTGAAGTATTAATAAACACTAAATATACCCCATTAAAGATCTCCAAAAACAGTATTTGCCTACCGCCACCTCCAACACCAATAGCTCCTGCCGCGCCTACCGCACTTGCCTTAACGCCACTCAAGACAAACCTAAACCTTAGCAAACGCGCCAAGTCCTCGTATTTATATGCCAATGTACCTAATGAAAACAATCTACAAAGAATCTCAAACTCCAAAAACCACAACAGCAGCATGTACTCCAATACAAACCAGGTGGCTGAAAATCGCCGCAGAAGTATGTGTATGACACCATCGGGCAGCATGACACCGCCAGCCGCCACCTCAACACCCATGATCCAAAGACAATTGCGCAGTACCACCACACCTTGCACGAGTACGAATACACCATTAATGGATTATGGCAAGCGTACTTTGAGAACGCGCAACTCCCTGACAAAAGATATGAAAGCTAAAAGTTCTTTAGTACCCACAGCTCTTAAATATCCTCATAATGCAGTAACACGCAATTTCCTAAGAACAACAGCCGCCAATTTGATGCTACTCAATGATCAACATTTAACAACCTGCAGTCGTAGATCACTTGGCTCCAGCAACAGTGTGCGCACACCAAATCGTACAAGTATTAAAACGCGGCGCGACAAAACGGGCCACTCTATAAATGTATCGCTGAATCAAGGAAAGAGCAATTTGCAAAACTCTCCCCATCCTCAGCTGAATTTAAGATCCAGACCAGTGACCACGTCGCAATCATCTAGCTCCACTCCGCCCTCTACTAATGTCAGCTCTATGAGAAGTCCTCCTGCTGCTGCCTCGACACCTGTGATAAAACGTGCCTCTCTAACGGAACGCCGTATTTTGCGTAGTATGCATACACGCAGCACTTCCAGCAAAGGTTCTCAAACCCCGGCGAACTTTAGCAAAACCACAAGAACCCAAAGTACGGGCAGTAATTTGGCAGCACCGCCTCCCTCGCCCAAACTGATAAATGCTGCAGCCGCTGTAGCCGCAGCTACCCGGGCGCGTTCTCTGCTAAATGCCAAACATGCGGCGTCAGCCAACGGTTCTCAATCCGTGGTATCGGCCGTTTTTGGCAAGAGAACTAGTTTAAGAAGTAATGGTAACTCACACCCGGCTGTACTAAACACCACCAATCCGGCAGCGGCCATCTCCTCCTCATCGCCCGCCACCACACATCAAACGTTAAGGGGTCGCATAGTGAAGAAACTGAAACGGTAAAACGTATTTGAGATATAATACAATTTCAAGAAATTGGGTATTTAAGAAAATATGCAAAACAAAAGGTATTTAAAGTATTAATGGGTTTAATATTTTCAAAACAAAAGCTTAACAGCTTTTGGTTTTAACTAAAAATAAAGTTTTATTATTTTTCTTATAATTTGGAAGAGAAAATTCCAATGTAACACAGAAAAATGGAAACTTCAAGTGATTTACTAAAAGAAATACTACATTTTTTATAAGAATGTAATTATATTTAAATGTTTACAAGGAAAAGCTTGAAAGAAGTTTAAAAGTATTTAAAAATTATCAAAATTTTAAGTTTTTCTAACAAATTTTAATTTTTATGAATTTTTATATGTGGAAATATGAACATATTTAAGGAATTTATATAAACCAATAAGCTTTTTCATGTTATTCGGTGCGCTTGTATCATAAAGCTCTTGTTTGCAAAATTACTTATATTTTTAAAAGAAAAAGATCATTTCTATACAAAGCTTGGAAAAGGTAAAAGCTTTTATTTATATAAAAATTTATGAAAAAAAAGTTTAGAAATTTAATTGAAAAAATTTACTGCTGAAACATAAATATATGTTTTAAATTTAAATCTTTTTTATCCGAAGCTTTTATCTATTGAAGAAAAATTGTGAAAACGATTTTAAAGAATAATTATCAAAAAAAAAAAAAAAAAAAAGATTTTGAAACCAAAATTTCTGTTTTCAATTGAAACCTTTTGTATACTAAAGCTCTTAATTCAAAACAGTTTTCAATTAAAATTTAAAACAGTTTTCAATGCAAATTTCATAAAAAAAATAGTAACAGCATTAAACTATTTGAAAGTTTAGTAAAGAAAATTGTGAAAGCTTTTTTTTGTTGAAGCTTTCAGTTCAAAACAGTTGAAATTAATGTCTTCAATTGGAAACTTTGCTAATTTAATCATAAAAATATAAAAGCTTTTACTTATGATAAAGTTTAATAAATAATATAATAAAAGTTTTTACTTTAAAGCTGTTTTTAAGAGAAATCTTTTTTTACATTAAAGCTCTTAATTCAAAACAGTAAAATTACTGTTTTCAATTGAAAGCTTTGCAAATTAAAACATAAAAACTATAAAAACTTTTGCATATTTTGAAAGTGAAGTAATGAAAATAGATAAAGCTTTTTATTTAAAGCTTTTTATTTAATGTCTTCAATTGGAAGCTTTGCTTATTTAATCATAAAAATATGAAAGCTTTTACTTATGAGAAAGTTTAGAAAATAATATATAAATGCTTTTACTTTAAAGCTGTTTTTAAGAGAAATCTTTTTTATTACATTAAAGCTCTCAATTCAAAACAGCAAAATTACTGTTTTCAATTGAAAGCTTTTCAAATTTAAACATAAAAACTATAAAAGCTTTTGCACATTTTGAAAGTTAAATAATGAAGATAGATAAAGCTTTTTATTTAAAGCTGTTTTACAGAGTATTTGAAACAAAATTAACTATTTTTAATTTAAAACTGTTGAAATTGCTATTTTCAATTGAAAGCTTTTTTAATTTAAACGTAAAAAATTTAAAAGCTTTTAGCTAAATAAAGAAAATAGAGAATAGAGCTTTTTGATTAAAGCTGTTTTGTAGAACAATTGCCACAAAATTTACTATTTTCAATTTAAAAACTTCTCATTTTAAAGCTCTCAATTCAAAACAGTTGAAATTCCTGTTTTTAATTGAAATCTTTTCAAATTTAAGCATAAAAATAAGTAAAACCTTTCAGCTAAACAATGAATATAGAGAAAGCTTTTTGATTAAAGCTCGTTTGAAGTGAAATTTTTAACGAAAATAACAGTTTTATGCTAAATCTTTAAATACAAAATATTTAAAATCTTTTAAATTTAAAAGCTTTCTTATGTTAAAGCTCTCAATTCAAAACAGTTGAAATTGCTGCTTTCAATTGAAATCTTATTAAATTTAATCAAACAAATTGTAAAAGCTTTTAGCTAAATAATGAATATAGAGAAAGCTTATTGCTTAAAGCTCGTTTGAAGTGAAATTTTAACGAAAATAACAGTTTACACAGTAGAATGCTCTTTTTTTGCTACATCTTTAAATACACAAGATTTAAAATTACTATTTTCAATTTAAAAGCTTCTCTTATGTTAAAGCTCTCAATTCAAAACAGTTGAAATTCCTGTTTTCAATTGAAATCTTTTTAAATTTAATCAAACAAATTGTTAAGCTTTTAGCTAAATAATGAATATAGAGAAAGCTTTCTGATTAAAGCTCGTTTGAAGTGAAATTTAAACGAAAATAACAGTTTACAATAGAAAGCTTTTTTATGCTGAATCTTTAAATACAAAAGATTTAAAATTACTATTTTCAATTTAAAAGCATTTCTTATGTTAAAGCTCTCAATTCAAAACAGTGGAAATTCCTGTTTTCAATTGAAATCTTTTTAAATTTGATCAAACAAATTGTAAAAGCTTTTAGCTAAACAATGAATATAGAGAAAGCTTTTTGATTAAAGCAGTTTTGAAGTGAAATTTTTACAAAAATTAAAAAAATATTGTCGATTCAAAATATGTATTTGCAAATACTGCAGACAACTGAAAGCTTTGTGAAATGAATGTAAGCTTTCTTCTTAATTTATCTAAATTTATTAAAAAATATCTGTCTTTTTTTCAAGTTCAACATAATAACATTTGTTTAAGTTAAACAAAAACAAAGAAAGTTTTCCTAAAGTTTAATATACATGAACGTTTTTTTTAGTAAATCAATTAAATTTTTCAAAAAAAATATATCTATTACACCTAGTAATACTTTAATGCTGGTTTAAGTGTCTGGCCAAATAGTTATTTTTTTAATGGGTCATGAATTTTTAGTACAAAATGTCAACAAAAATTTGTTTTTCTTTTTTTTTTTTTAATGAAATTAACAAAATTATTTTCTTGAAATTTAAAGAAAATCTTAAAATATATACATACATGTAATATGTATACAAAATGTATATGAACAAATTACTTATAATAAATATTTATATTAAAATAAAAAAAAATAAAAAAAACATTTAATTTATACTTTAATTTAATCATTATTTTTTTAACCAAAAAATTTTTTTTAACAATAAAATCAAAATATTAATTATATTTATATTTAAAATTATAAAAAAAATAATTTAGTTTTTAATTGAATTTTTTAGTTTAGTTATTTTATAAAAAAAAATCTAAAAAAGAAGCTATAAACAAATTAAAAAAATATATAATTAAAATGCAAATGAATTCTTTAAAATAATTTTTAATTTTTTTTTATGTGTAAATAATTTATTTTACTTTATTTGAATATATATTTTAAACTAACTATTTTATATTTAAAACAAATACACTGTTAATTATTAATTGTCTAAGTTTCTTTTACATGTTTTAATACTTAATTAACAATTATTCAATGTGGTTCAGTGTAGTTTATTTTAAATTAAAATGTAATTAATTATTACTTATAATAATAATATTTTAGAGATTTATAATTAATAAACAGAGCTAATAATAATATATAAAGAAATTTATGAAAAATAAAATAAAATATTTTTTCAAAAATTGAAACAAAAAATCAAAATCTCTTAAGTGTTTTTATTTGTTTGAGATACAAAAATTTTAATAAAAAAAGTAAGTAATTCCTAAATTGTTTTATAATCTGGCAGGTTTATTGCCATACCAGTTTAAAGTGCAACATGTTTGAAGGTTTGATAAAGGTTTTCTTGTTAAACAATTTTAAATACTGAAAGTCATTAAAACTTATAACATGCCTTAAACACAATTTCTTTGTCTGTTACCGGTCTTTTTTAATAATTAAAAGATTTTATTTTTAAATTTAACCACTTGGGTCTTATGGAATTTTCTTAAGAATGTTATTTTTAACAAAACAAAGAAAATATTTTTTTATAACTTAAAGGAATTTTTCCATATTTTTACTTAAACAAATTTGTAGTAAAATTTTGTTATTTCTTCCTAGCTATAAATATTATTTAGATAAATTCACTGAAACTTATTGTTGATGGATAAAAATTTTATAAAAAAATTGATTTTTTTTTTGCTAAACTCTTTGTATTAAACCAATACAATTGAAAAACCTGTTTGTGAATAAAAAAAAAAAAAAAAATAACAACAAATTATAGCTTAATAACATTTATGGACTGGACCAAATCACGTTGTGGTTAACATTTGTGGCTAATAATAATAAAATATTTATTAGAAAATGATAATAAAACAAACACTAAAAAAAAACAAGTAAGTAAATCATACAAAACCTGGTTTAATACTTCAATAATTTGCATGTGACGTCAGTTTATTTGTGTAAAAGTAAAACATTTCTTTCAATTAGAACAAATTGTTTAAACTTTTTATTTTTTCTTGCTTATTTAACAATTAAACCTTAAACTACGCCCCTTGTAACTATTATTATTATTATTAATTTTTGTTTCAATTGTGTTAAAACTTTTAAAGCACGATTTGTAACAGGTGTTTAATAATCAAGAGCATTTAAGTTTTATTATTGCTTAGTTTTATATAGAGAACAATTAATTTTATAAACTTTTACTTAATCACGTGAAAACAGTCATAAAATATCGTTTAATTAGTAAATTATTTGCAAAAAAAAAATAAATTAAAGGCTTTGACATAAAAACATACAAACTTCCGGTTTAATAAACAATAACAACAAAAACCAACAGCAAACACAGCAATGCTGCCATATTTGGTGAAAGCTAACAGGATAAGTGTTTTTGTATGTTTGTTTATAGTTATATACATAAGAGTATGTAAACTTCCGTTAGTTTTACACTGACATCCGTGTAGTGGTGGGGCACACTTTATCAAAACAAACAAAAGTGCTGCCAATGTTTGTTTGACAATTTAGATTATTTACAAAGCCAAGAAGAAGATTTATGCAAATTATAATGCAATTAAACAAATCTAAAGGATTTTTTTTCAATTAACAAAATAAATTATAAAATTAATTATTTTCTATAAAATTGTATAATAAATACTTAAGAATGCCGCGTAAAAGAGCACAAGTGGCCAATAGGTTTTAATTTTTATTAAAATATGTTTTTCTTTTAAACATTTTCAGAAATTTTAACAAAATATTAAATAATTATAGACTGTAATCGATTTGTTTAGGAAACATTTAAATTTCTTTGTTGCCTAAGAGATTATTTTAAGTCAACGAAGGTAAATTTCTTTATTAATTTTTCCATTAAGCCGCTTTTTTAAAAGCCTTGCAAGCATGTCACATCAAATATGAAATTAACTATAAAACTGCAGACATTTTCATAAAACCATTTTATCAAATTCAACAGATGGCCGCTATCAACTGTTAAAGTTCGGAAGTCTTTATTGGAAGACAATGTATTAAGATAAATTCCGGGAAAGCAAAAAATTTTTAGAATTGAGGTAGTTTACTTTTGTATGCGTTATACAACGTCATAACTACCGCTTAATTTAAAACCCCCCCAAAAAACACTAATTCAAAATAATTTCTTAGAAATCATGTGACGTTGGTTTAAATATTCCGCTAATATATGCGTTTCTTAAGAAAGTCATTGGCTCTGAAACTTGTTTTAAATATTCATTCATCATCTTAATAAAACAAAATATTTGTTTTCACTTAGTATATATTTTTTAAACAAATAACAAACCTCAAAAAAGTAAAAAAACAAACTAAAAGTAATAGCAGACAAATAAAAATAATAATTAACTTAAACAAAATGACGTTAATAAATTAATTCAAATTTAGAACAAGAAAAATAAAATCAATGTGATTTTTTTTGAAATAGTAGACGCATTTAACACAATTTTTTTAATATCAATCACATTATTATGAGACTTTTTTACGATCTTATTAAAAGAAAATCCCCTTAATTTTATAAACAAATAAAATCAAGTTAAAAATGACGCATTTTAATATTTTTCAAAATTTTTTAAAGAAAAAATAAATAAATTTCTGCCGAATTCACACAATTTTAATAATTTTTCACGATCTTGTTAAAATGGTTTTATTAAAAGAAAAAGAAATTATTAAAAGAAAATCCCTTTACTTTTATAATTAAAAAAAGGAAGTTTAAAATTTTGAATATTTAATGCATTTAACTCAACTTTAACTCAAAATAGTTTTTACTAATCTCTTTAAAATGTGTTTATTAAGAGAAAATTCCCTTAATTTTATAAATAATAAAAGGAAGTTTAACAATTTTATAAAAGAAAATCCCCTAAATTTTTTTTTTAAGTTTTCATAACATTTAAATATTTTTCCACAGACTTCATTTAAATATCTTAATTAAGAGAAAATCCCCTTAAAAATAATACAAAATTGTATGACATTTTTTATTAAACGCATAATTTACAAGGCACAAAAACTTTAAATACAAATTAATTTAAATTACAATTTAAGAACATTAAAACAAAAAAAATTGTTAAAGATTGATTATCTTTTAAACGTTTATAACAATATTTGAGTGGTCTTGAAATATGTGTAAAAATAACTTCAATATAATTAATTAATTGTTCTAAATTATTTGCAAAAAAAAAAAAAGATTCAAAAAAAATTTTATTAAATGATGATGTACTCGTTTATGTGTATGTGAAACTAATTAAATGATGTTGTTAATTATTGCCAATATACATTTATGTTAGTGATATGATGACCTTAACATCTTTAGAATGTCTCAATTATTGTGATTATACCGAATTAAGTGTATTAGCAAATATACATGTTATTTAAAGAGTTTTTAAAAACTCGTTATTTATTCAACAAATATTTCTATATATTTTGCAATTAGCTAAATTATTCAGCACTTTTGTTAAAAAAAAAATGTTTAAGAACTGAGGTTTAGTCATATTTCTTAGCTTAAGCCGCCATTTTTAAAGGATGCTGCCACAGCAAATGCAAACAAAACCGTTAAAAGTGATACCAAGTTTTAGATTTTAGCTAACAAGGAAATAAAGCTATTATGTTTAATTTGACAGATTTCAAAGGATGCTGCCACGGCAAATGTAAACAAAAACGTTAAAGGTGGTGACAAGTTTTATATTTTTGCTAGCAAGGAAATAAGGCCATTTTGTTAAACTTGCCAGGTTTAGCTTGGTTAAAACTAAATTATAAATAAAATAAACCATAGCAGAGTATTTTTTTAATAATTAGATCTTTTTTAAGATTAAAAGCTGACATTATAAATAAAACAAAGTTTAACTGAGTTCTTATGTTAATTTTAAGCTAAAATGTTTATTATTTATATAATTGTATAAAACATTATACTACATATATAAAAACTATTGCAAATGGAAAGTTTTTATTACCCCGACAAGGGTAACTGTTGCACAAACATTTGAATTTAAATTAAGCATAAACAATGATCATTTATTTTATTTTTTGTTTTACATTTGTATTGTTTATATGATTTTAATGACATTTTTACCTTGTTGTTTAATGATAATAACCGTCATAACTCTATTTATTTTAACTTTTAGAATATTTTTGTTAACCAATATACATTTCTAAAATTAAATAAGATCCTTTCTCTTTTTCCACAAAAAAATAAAATGTAAGATTGAATTGAATCATTTTATATATTGGTAATTTATTTAACAAAACAAACTAAATACTCATTGTTTAATAAACACATACAACCTGCTGGTTTGAAACGAATTTGTCTTGGCAACTTGAATTTGTTGGCTCAGAATGGTTGCCTCCAACCAAAACAAGAATATTTATGTGTGATTTTTTCTTGTTTTTTTTTTATTATTTTTTATTAATGTATTTATATTTTTTTTTTTTCTCGTATTTTAATTGTTTAAATCGGCAACAACAATAACGAGCAGAAAAAAAAACTCAACCCTTTTAACGATTGACTGAATATTTGTGGGTTCTTTTAAAACTCATTGTACGACAGAGCAAAGTGATCAGTTTTGTGCCTAAGGAGCTCCGTGAAGCTTGGCTTCATAAGCGGTATTTTGAAATATATAAATATAAACAAATAAGTTCAACAAATTAATTAAAGAAGAACGAATAAATTAATATAAAGTGTTGGCAAAAAATAACAATCAAGAAAAAAAAAAACAAATTTAAGTGAATTAATTAACAAGAAAAAAATCGCTTTAGTTTTTATAAGTTGGCGTATTTATTTTTATTTTTTAAATTGAAACGTGCAAATTAAAAAAAACAATACTGAGTTTTGGTGGATAAAAGAAACATTGAACAAAATCAATTTAGTTATTTTAAATAAATAATAATTTTATTGATTTATTTTAAAAAGAAATAAAGTTTAACTTAAAATAATAAAAATAAGGTGAGTGAAGAAATAATATATTTAAAAATAACAATAATTAAACAAAAGTGCTAAAAACTTAATAAAAGAAATCAGGATTTTTGAGAACTTTTAAGGTAAACTAGATTTATAAAGAGTTTAAATTTGGTTTAATCAAAAATGTTTTGTGTTCTTTTAGAAATTATTTTTTTTTTACTTTTGAGAACTTTTAAGTTAAAACTGGTTTATAAAGAGTTTAATGTTAGTATAAATCTTAAAACACTTTTGTTTTCTTTTGAAAATGATTGTAGTCATTTAGTTCAAGCTAGAAGAAATATTTTTAAATTTAAAGGTTTTAACAAATAAAAAATCCTTTTAGAAATTTAAAAAAAGTGGTATTAGTCTTCATTGTGTTGGAATTAATTCAAATGTTATTCAAAACTTACAGTAATTTTGATCAAAATAATATTATGGGAAAAAAATTTATTTTAGTAAGTTTTGTTATTTTTTTTAAATATTATTTGTTTAAATCTTTGAAATAAAAACTTGAATTTGTAATTAGCTGCAATTAGCTTTTAAAAATAATGACAAATACTTAATTTAATTCAAATTAAATTAAAAATTTCTGTTATTTTTTGAGAGTTTACCCAATTTATTATGCAAACTTGTTTAAAATTCGTGGAATATTTTATTTAAAACAAAACAAAAAAATGTTTCGCCATTTTTGTTAAAATTGCATATACTTACTAACTACTTCTAAATAATTCAAATAAATATGTAAATAATTGTTTAATTCGGAATGATAACGTGATTTATTTTTTTTTATATTCAACTTCAAATAACGCCCTGTAATGCAAATCTTGTCATTGTCAATTAAAATTTAATGTGGGTTATACAATTTGCATTACAATTATAATTAAAAAAGTCTTATTAAATAAAATAAAAAAATAAAAAAAAGTTTATTACAGTGTTTTTCCATGGATTTACCTAGATTTTAAAAGGAAATAAATTTATATCCATTTAAATAATATAGCTAAAGTCTAATGTTGTTCTTTATTAATGTTCGTTTGGTATTTCAGATTTATTTTTTTATATATTTTTCAATTGTGGGGCTAATTTAGTAAATTTATTAATATGTAACTCAGTTTTTTGCATTTTGTTGCTTAAGCCGCCATTTTTAAAGGACGTCACAGCAAAATGTAAACAAAACAAATGACAGTGATACCAAGTTTTAGATTTTAGCTAAAAAAGAAATCTAGCAATTTTGTGCAACTTTGCGTGTTGTTTCGAAACTTTTGCTATAAATCAACTATATTTTAGTGAAATCCTACAACAAGGACACTTTATATTAATAGTTTTGATGTTTTTAGCACTTTTTTATTATACAAATTATTAAAAACTCCGTTTTTTCAATATTTTGTTGCTTTAGCCGCCATATGTAAAGGATGCCACAGCAAAATGTAAACAAAACAAATAGCTGTGATACCAAGTTTTACATTTTAGCTAAAATAAAATATAGCGATTTTGTTGAACTTTGCTTGTTTTTACGGAACTTTTGCTTACTTAAACCTAGATTATAAATAAAATCATCTACATTTGATACATGAATCTGGCAACGCTATGCCTGAGTAGTACACGTGAATTTACCAGCTGTCAATAACTTTAAATAAATACAAATTATTAAATAATTTCACATTTTATTTGGTGCTACTTTAAATTGCTTTGCATACAGTATATGCTAAAGCATTGGATTATATTAATTCCATTTAAATACACTGATTTCTGTATCACATAAATTTGATTTGCTGTTGCTGTTGTGTTGTTGCTGTCTGGACATTTTTTTATTTCATCTGATTTATTGCTTTTGTTTAATAAATATGCCTGCGGCTAAATCTACTAAGTGCGGATGTTGTAATGATGCAATTGGGAAAACTCAAGGAAGTATTAAATGCAATATATGCGATTTGTGGCTGCATCTTCCCTGTGCTAATGTTACCGAAAAGCACCTTGCCTTGTTTAAAGACAAACAAACATCATTTTCATTTACATGTGCAAATTGTATTAATGCCGCTAAGGATGACGGTTCGCTACGTGATGAAGTACGTGCCATTAAAACCACATTGGATGACTTTATCAAAACCAGTCTAGATGATCGTGATTCCTACAGGAATTCCCTAACTGAAATTCTTTCGGACTTTAAGAAAGAGGTGTTGTCTTCTAATAAACAAATGAAAGAGGATATTATTGCATGCAGCAAATTAATTAATAACATTGATTTGTCGACTTCATCTAAGATTAATGCTTTGGAAAATGAAAATCACGTCCTTTATCGTAGGCTATATCGTAGCGATATTGTTATAAGTGGGATGCCTTCCGGTTTGGATAACCTTACATCTGCTATAACTTCATTGTGTTCCTTTTATAATATAAATATTTCTGATTATGATATTAATCATGTTTTTTACATGAACTACAATAAGCTGATCCTTGTTAAGTTTAACAGTGTATCTTTGAGAGACAGACTTATGAAGGATTATTTTAAGTCTAGAACGCTGAAGGTGAGTGATGTTATTGGAGGTGAAATTAGTAGTCGAGTATATCTGAACGACCACTACTCTCCCGCTGCCTCAAATTTGAGTGCGTTGTGTCGGAAGTTGAAGCGACAGAAATCTATTTCAAAATATAAGATATTAAATTCTGATAAAGTTCAAGTTAAGTTGACCTTAATTGATGGGAATGAAGTCGTCTATAGTATGGAGCAATGTGCCGGATTATATAGCAGTAGCAATAACTCTTAACTATATTTTATTGTTTCTTTATTTACCTTTGTATTAATTGCTTTGTTTATTCCTTAAATTGTTTTTATATTGATTTTTTGATTCCTCTGGTGGGTTACTTCCTAATTCGATTCGAAAGGAAATCTTTTTGAATTACAATGTATTTAACACACATTTTCGTTTTCGGATTGAGTTACGCAGTAACCGCCCTAGTCTTTTTTAAGGATTTTCTTATTTTTTTTTTTAATTATGTATTTTTTTTTTCTCTTCTAAATATCTGTGCTAATATGTCTAGCATCTCATACAATTTATTTTCCTCTTTTACAATTTCAAATTTTTTTTTTTATTAATTTTGTATTATTTTTGATCTCGTAGTATTGCCTTTGATGGCTGTGTTTATGAAATAATATATATAAGTAATTGTAATTTATGAATATTTTTATTAGTTTAGTGTTTTACTTTTGGTTCCCCACCCTTATCTATCAATATTATGTTAGGTAACGATAATATTGGTCCCGTTATAAGTGGTAGTTCTGCCATTAGGTTTCCCTTTCCAAATTACTCTGATCAGTTAAGGGTTGGACATATTAATTGCCAAAGTATTAGGCCTAGTGCTAACTCTGCTAAATTTGATGAGTTCAAGAAAATTGTGAGTGGAAACTTTGATGTGATGGCTATTTCTGAGACCTGGCTGAAGCCATATGTATCGAATTTGTCTCTTAAGATATCTGGTTATACTTTAGTTAGGAATGACAGGTTGGGTGCGCGTGGTGGTGGTGTAGGACTATATGTGTCTGATGCCTTGCGGTTCCGAGTTGTTTTTAAAGTTTCTGAGATTGGTAGTTGTGAGACGCTCTTTATTCTATTAGATAACTGTGGTATTAAGGTCCTTTTTGGGGTTGTATACTTACCTAATGGTGATATTGCTTCGTTTGAGGATAAGCACTGTGATTTGTTTATGCGATATTCTAATGTGGTTATTGTTGGGGACTACAACTGCAATTTATTTGATGTTGTGAAAGCTACTCTTGTTAGATCGCTGTGTATGAGATGCAACCTGTCAGTGTTTCATAACTCTAGGCCTACTCACTTTGATGTTGCTCATTCTTCGACATCTTTATTGGATTTTTGGTTGGTGAGTGATAGTTCTTTTGTAAGCTTTTCTGATCAGGTACAATGTCCTTCGGTCTCTCATCATGCTTTGCTTTTTGCATCCTTTCGTATTAATGTTCGACATTCCTTGGGATTTTTTGAATATAGAAATTTCAATTCAATTGACTGGGATGGTATTGTATCGTTTTTGACGAATTTGGACCAAACACATTTCTTTAGTTCTATTTCAATTGATTTCCAGTCTTCTTTTTTGAGCTCTCTGATAGATTCCCTATTTAATTTCGTTCCTATTGTTAGAAGGAGGATCCCTAATGGTGTTGATATTTGGATGAAAACTAGATGTGTTGTGCTGGCTACCTCTCTGAGAGATCTTGCCTATTCTGCCTTTCAAATGTCTTCCACTAATGAGAATTGGAGAATTTTTTGTCGGTATCGGAATAGAGCCAAAAATCTTATTCGTAGGGAGAGACGGAGATATTTTGCCAAATTGTTTTCAGGATTAGACTCTTCTGCTATGTGGAAAGTATTGAAAGGACGTGGCCTTATTGGTGACGTTGGTATGCAGTGTGACTTCAATGTTGATGAGATCAATGATTATTTTGCTAATGTTGCTATCTCGGATCGGACTAATGATGTTGACTTTGGCAATTATTATGGATCATTTTCTTTTAGGACCATAACTGAGGATGAATTGTGGCTAGCTCTTTGTAAGGTAAAGTCTAGGTCAGTGGGAACTGATGGTATTCCCATTCGCTTTCTTGGGATTATATTTCCTTACATTTCTCGTTTTTTGATTTTTCATGTGAACTCTATATTGACTACCTCCACATTTCCCTCTTTATGGAAAGTGGCTCGGGTTGTTCCTATTCCGAAATCTGGAGTTGTTCGTAGTTTGTGTGATTTTAGACCAATTTCAATACTTCCGGCGCTTTCGAAGGTTGTGGAACATATTCTTAAAGATCAAATTCTTGCATTTGTTGATAGGTACATTGTCCCATCTCAGTATGCTTTTCGACGTGGCCACAATACTACTTCTTTGTTATTAAATTTGACAGATTTAATTCGGGATAATCTAAATAGGAATAGATTAACTACATTGGTTTCTTTAGATTTAACCAAGGCATTTAATTCAATTAATTATTCCGTACTGATTGACAAATTGGGTGGTCTTTTTGGATTTTCAAGATCTGCTTGTAGGCTGGTGTATTCGTACCTGTCTGATAGGCATCAGTTTGTTGATATCGGTGGTGTGTATTCAAGGGTACTTCCCCTGTTTGCAGGTGTTCCGCAAGGCTCTGTTTTGGGACCCCTTCTTTTTATACTATATGTAAATGACCTTCCGGAATATATTGATGACAGTATCTGCAGATCTTTCCTCTTTGCTGATGATGTCTTTCTTCTTTTTAGTGCTGATCGTGATAATACGGATGTGCTAGAGTCCAACATTAATTACAGTCTTTCACGTTTTTCTCAGTGGTCCTCTCGTAACTCTTTGTTAATTAATTCCTCTAAGACGTTCGCTATTCTCTTTGGGGGTACTGTACATTTATCTGGTCTGAATATTTTCATTGATGGTGATAGCATTGTTTTTGTTGATCGACTTAGGTGTTTAGGTATATATATTGATGATCGCCTTACGTTTGAAGGACATGTTGACCATGTTTGTTCTAGGGTCTCGGGAATACTTCGTAGAATTTTTTCCAATAGCATCTATTTACCTTTTCATGTGAGGTATAAGCTAGCTTATGCTTTACTTATGCCACATATATTCTATGGATTGGAGGTCGTGTCTGGTACCTTGACCTACATTACTGCTAGGATGAATCGCATCACGAATTCTATTGTACGTTATGTTTACAGTGTTCAACGAAGAATGCATATTTCTGGGTACGTTAGGGATTTTCTTGGTTGTGAATTTGGACGGTTTATTTTGTATAGGAATTTGTTACTTTTCTTTAGGGTTGTGAAGAGTGGACTGCCTTCACAACTCTGTTCCAGATTTCACTTTACTCACTCTACTAGAAACCCACAGATTGTTATACCCAGGATCAGATGTAGTTGTTTTGAGCGGTCTTTTATTATTAGAGTTGCTCGATGTTGGAATTACTTACCTGTTGATCTTCGGATATTTTCCCATTCGAACAATGCTTTTCGTGTTAAACTGTTAGCTCATTTTTCTCTTCGTAATTAAGATTAATTCTAATTTTTTTCTCGACGACTTTTGGTTATAGCTACCAACTTTGGGACATTTTCTATATTTTTGCTATATATATTATTTATTGATCTCTGGCTGGGGAGCCAATTGTATTTCGCATATTGTTAATTTTATTTTTTTATTTTTTAAGAAATCATCTGAATTATTTTATTTGTAATTTCTCTTTTATATATTTTATATTCATGCATACATATGTATATATTCAGTAATTTTTCTTTTGTAATATATTTTTATTGGCCTATTGAGGCTTTTTTATATTACTTGAATTTAAATAAATAAATAAATAAATAAATATACAGCAGTAAACTTAACTTAATAAAATTGGATGGGGATTTTTATTCTGCCAATATGATAAATTTTACTTGTAGAATTTATTCTTCGCTTATTTCCTCCGTGTTTTTGAAAAAATAATAATTCAATTTGAGTATTATTAATCTATTTGGGTTTGTAAGCTCCAATTTTGGCTGGAAATTGTCCCATTATTCATTAAATATGTTAAATTTTATAAAATAAAAACAATAATTTAAGTATTGTATTTGATATTTTTTTTATATTATTATTGTCCTTATTAAAACACTGTGCCCTCATCAGTATCATCGTGACTTTTTTAATGATAAATTCGTCTAAAACAATCTTATGTTTAATAATAATTGTACAAATACGTAACGCAAAAGCTACAAATTTGTTTGATGTTAGAAAACCTCTAGACAGAGGGAAATGAGATTTTACTTTTTTTAATTATTAAAAACAAGTTAATACTCTTATGGTGTGTTCACTTCATTTGAATGCATTTTAATCAGTAGAAATTTTAATTTACATTAACACTGTAAAAACAAGATTGTTATTAGCATGCATTGGGGAAAGAGAGTATTATCTAAATTTTAAATTAGAACTTAAAATGTCATAATTAAAGAAAAAAAAAAAAATACGATAAATAATAACAACCACAAAATGTTAAAGTAAAGTAAAGTTTTGATTATTTATTAAACATTGCTTTGGCATAGGAAATACATTTGTGTGTATTACCACACATTTGTAGAAAATTAACAACAATTTGTGGGTTGGTTTCTAAATAAATAAAAACAAATTATACCAGAACAGAGCTGGAAAGTAAAGAATTGGAAAATGTTAGTTTGTTGTAAAATAAAATTTTTTGGAGTTAATGTTTTAGAACTTTAAGGAATTATTCGTTAAAAAAAATGTATTTTAAAAAATACTTTTTATTTTCAAAAGTTCTAAGAAGTTCTTAAATAACTGAATGGATACTACTTAATAGGTTTTACTAAAGTTCTAAAGTTTTTGTTAAAAAATGTTTTTAAAAAGCTTTAAAATGAAAAAAACTACTTTTTAGCCACAATATCCCTTGATTTAGTAATTTAATAATAAAGGAGTTTTTATAACTAAAAGCCACAGTTAATTGTATTGCTAAACTAGATTTAAACGAGAAAAAGTTCGCTGAATAAAATGGTCTAATTTCTATTTTAGCTAAAATTTAATACTTGGCATCACTGGTAACACATTTGTTTACATTTTGGCATGACATCCTTTAAAAATGGCGTCTTACTTCTTTGCCCATTATAATGTAATACTTGGCATCACTGCTACCACATTTGCTATGACATCCTTTACAAATGGCGGCTTAAGTAACGAAATGTGATAGTAAATGGGTTTTTAATCACATTTGCTGTGGTGACCATTGCAATTGGCGGCTTAAATAGTGAAATATAACAATAACTGAATTTTTGTTTAAATTAATGAAATTAGACTATTTGTCCAAACTGTTTAATTGTGTTATGGTATAAATAAAATGTTAATATTACATAATTATGCACCTCCCAACCCTGTTCAAGTTCATGGCAACTGCAAAAAATACAATAAAACAAACATTTAAGTGTTTTCTCTTGTTTAAAATGAACTAACTAGCCTTTATCATTTCACAAAAAATAAATATTTGTTTATTTTAATTTCATTTCAATTTTATGCAAAACCTTTAAAATCTTTTAAATGTTATGATTTTTTTCTGTATTTCGGTTAGTTTTTGTGTTAAGGTGACAATAAGATTTAAATAAATTAAATTTACAACACAAAAATGTGGTTTTTGTGAATTTATTTACCATATTTTAACACCTGTTTGTTGTTGGGAACGCACTGGTTGCCGGACACTTGTTGTAGAGTAGTTTTAGCTTTATTTGTATTTCAAGTATTTAAGTTATTAAGGAATTATGTGTGTTAGTGCAAATTCTAAGCTTGCCCACATAGAAAACAAGCTGGGAAACAAATATTTTACTTTACTTTGTTGTTAAAAATATGTGTGGTTACAGTATGAACAAGAATAGTTGGAACAACAACAATAATTCCCCAAAAATTACTTGTAATAAAAACTCCTTAGCTATTGTTAATTTTATTTACAAACTGTTAACGCAAACGTTAACTTCAAACCCGCCATGTTGAACAGAGTTGGTCTTACTTATTTTCCCACTAAAATCTAAGACTTGGTATTACTGCTAACACATTTGTTTACATTTGCTATGTACATCCTTTACAAATGGGGGCTTTAGTCATTTCCTACTAAAATGTAAGACTTGGCACCACTTTTAACATATTTGTTGACATTTGCTATGACATCCTTTACAAATGGCGGCTTAAGTCATTTCCTACTAAAATGTAAGACTTGGCACCACTTTTAACACATTTGTTGACATTTGCTATGACATCCTTTACAAATGGCGCTTTAAGTAACGAAAGTAACAGTAACTGAGTTTTTAAGCATTTTTTTTAAGACAAAAGATTAGCTTATTGGAAAATACAAAGAATTAAATGTAAATCCTCTTTAATTTATAAAATAAATTTTGTATGGAAATTTTGTTTTATAAACCTATTATAAAAATACAAATTTATTATGAATAAGGGGGTAAATGAATATTAATAAAGTTTTTTCTTTAACATTTTATGTTACTTGTTTATTACACTTTTAATTTTCTTACAAAGTTCAGATTAAGGGGATAAGTAAAAAATTGCATATTGTATACATTTATATGCTCAGTTTATGCACATTGAAGTTGTTTCTAGAATTCCTGTCTCATTTATTTTTTTTCACTTTGTTAGTTAGTCGCAACACATTCTTATTTTTACTTTGTTTGTATTATAAATACCGATAACTATCTATCACTATTTATTCTATTATTAATTAGTGAATGGTTATTTCATTAGCATTTTTTAAAAAAAATACCATTTAGTTACTTGCATTTCGTTAATAATGTATAAAAAAATAATTTGATTTATGTTTTATAATTATACTTGTTTATTGTTTACGAATATTAATTATTACAAATTATATGTCATTTTCATAATAGCATTAGAATTAAATAAATATTTATGCATTAGAACATAAAGCACATTTTGTAAAAGAAACCTGAGTTTAAATTCCTTCATGACTACTATAGGAAACATGGCTTAGGCTTATTTTCATTATCTAGTAAACTAATATAGAACTAGTCGCTTAATTGTTACAATATAAAGTACATTTTTGTAAGAATACAGAAACCAAAGTTTAAACTGTTTAAATGCTTAAGGTAGATATATAGTTTTGGGTAGTAGTAGGTGAACCGACCCAGAACCATCCCAGTGGTTAGTTCCTTCGGGGTAGTTTATATGAAAGGGTTTTAGGAGGACACTGTTTAGATACTATGTAACAGATCATTGAACTAATCTATCATTGATCTAATCTAAAGCGAACTTGATTATATATAGCGGTAAGTGAATCTATATGGATCTAGACCAGCGATTGGTTCCTCGGGGATAGACCTAACAGTGTCCATAGAACAGGGAAGTAACAAAAAACAAGTCTTGTAATTGGTTTCACAGGGATTGTTGTAATACTTTATATGAAATGGTTATAGAAGGGAGAAATTGCCAATGTATAGATACTCTGTAACAGTTCATTGAACTAATCTGAGCGAACTGTTTTAATTTTGATATTATATAGAGGTAAGGGAATCGATACAGAACTAGTTACGTAATTGGTTCCTCAGGGAAGGAGAAATAGACAATATAAAAAAAGTAGTAAAGAATTAGCAAAAACATCCCACTGTAAGCGATTTCTTCAAAAATCGAAGAGCCATATTAAACATGTCATAATTTTGAAACTAAACCTCAGATTTCAATAACACACGTGTGATTGGATTTGATTTAGTCCCTTGTTTATGTAACAAATACAATTTTAAATATTTCTAAAATTAAAATACAACGTTTTAATAAATACGCCACGTGTTTGTTAATTACAATTACCAAAGTGCAAAGTTAACCAACCCATATATTAAAGCATATGTTTCATTCCACTATTCCGGTAATAACAAACATCTGACAACAGTTTAGTTAATTTTTCCTAGTTTTCTAGAAAATAAATAATTTATGATATTGTAATAATTAACAAAGGCAAACGTGTATTATTTAATATTAACCAGAAAAAATCCAGCATGTCATTTCGTTAAAATAACACAAAGATAAAAAAAAACTTAATTATTTTCAATAAATTAATTTCATATCAGTTACAATTAGCATGAGGTAATAGAAAGAAACATTTCTTTAAAACAGCAACACCTGTTAAGACTTGTGTTGCCAAGTTGACAAATTTAAGCATAAATTTACATAAATTATTTAACAAAAATAGAAAAAAAAAGTTGCAATTATTAAGATCTGTTACATTAAGTACCTAGAATACTGACTGGTCAGTGAAAAACATGGCTTAAAAACCGGATTTTATCTATAAATCTAGCATTGAACACAATTTAAAGTAATTTTAGTAATAAACTGTAAGCAAATTATTTACATATAAGCTTTAAATATTTAAGTTAAAAACTATTAACTAAATAAAATTATATAACTAAGTTCACTAAGGTGTTTAAAGATTTTGTTTTATTAAAGTAAAATTTTATAAATAAAAAGAAGCTAAAACCCGTTTTAATTTTTCTATATTTATTGTAGAATTTTTCTCTTTTAATGTTTATTGTCTATTATTTCATATTATTGTAAATGTTTTTTTTTTAAACAATAAAATAGAGAAATAAAACATGAAATTCTGAAAAACAGTGTGGTCAAGTGTTGTTAACCTTGAATGCGGTTAACACGAAAAGAACTCCCATTGATATGAAAATGAAATTGAAACACAAAACGTACAATTTTATAGACAATAACAACAACTACCACTAAAAACTTTTAAAATGATATTAAAATTATTATAACAATGTGGCTGAACAATAAATATAGTATTTTCATAACATGTTTTATTAAGTACTTACAATTTACTATATAAACTTGTCTTGTATTATGGGAAAAGGGTGTATAAATAATGGATAATAAAAAAAATATCAATAAAATTTTGTTTGCTTAGATTTAGTTACTTTTTCTTTAGGGTTTTTCATGAGATCTACAACTTTTTTCATTTGGGTATAAAATTAAGCGGGTTTTTCATAAATGTGTGGCATCACTGCCCATCATTGTCCTTAAAACCCGTTTGACGTAAAACAGTAATGCCAAATATGTTTCATATTATGCTGCAGTGATGCCATATTAGTATATTTAAGTTCTTAGATTTTTTTTTTATTTGTGTAAAAGGAGTCCTTTTTTATAGAAAATAAGATTTTATTTTATAAAAATTACTTTTCATTAAAACTTTTATATATTTTATAAAAAATATTAAAAACTTTTAAATAACATTTCTTTAAGCAATAACCTGTCTTTAAATAATATTTTGTTTACATCACCGAGTTGTATTTAAAACAATTTTATTAAATTATTTCATTTTAAACTGTTCTAGTCCAAATCCTAAATAGTTTGTTAATATCTTAAAACTTATAATTATTTTAATTTCTATTATTAAATTTTTGCTAAAATTCTAACAATGGAAATTAAGTGGTTGTTGTGATTTTTTTTCTTTTTAATAAAGTCTAGTTATAAGCAGCCATGCAGGCAGCCAGGCATCGATTGCATGTTAAGTTTGCATTGTAAGTTTAGCATTGAGAAATGACACTTTTCTATAAATTGAAGATATTTCCAAGTAATCAAACAATGATGATGTTTTATTAGCTCGTGTAAATAAAACATAAATTAGTACATAATTATAATTGTTTGTTAATTAGACAGAACACCAAATTGATAAACTATAAAACAATTTTTTAGTTAATTAATGGCTAGATTTCTCTGTAGTTCAATACCAAAGCAAATAGATACAAATTTTTACTAAAAATTTAATAAATTATACCCAATTTTTATTACTTAATTCATTAATGAATTTATTAACAAACAAGTTTTAACACCTGCTTTATCTAACAAATTATATTGTAAATGGTTGTTTATTTAAATAAGTTTACATATTAATCTGTTTTAAGTCTTACACTATTAATCTTTATGTCTGTTAATGTTTTCAACAAACATCAAAAAGTTAAAATGACAAATCAGTTATAGATTAATATAGAAAAAAAAAAAACTCAAAACTTCAATGTCAAGGTTTTGCCAATTTCAAGCGGCAAATGCGTGAGGAATTGAAACGCATGTATGATCTCCGCTCTTGGCTCTCAGATTGTTTTTCAACATGTGATTTTCAGCTTAAAAATGCACTGGTTTTCATGAGGAAATACCCAGCGTGATTTTTGTTGAAAACAAAATTAAAAAAACTGGTTTAATATTTTGTTACATACGCTCGTGCGTATGATTCAGCTGTAGATGTTAATGGTGGAATATTAATAGTTTGATTTGCATAATTAAGATAAATTTTTGAAGAAACAGGGGATTTTTTTCTAAACAAATTTCCTTAACGCCTTAACGATAACTGTTAATACTTGGAAGTGTAACAATATTTTAGGTCACATATGCATGTGTATTTCCCCTTGATTTTGTAGTGCATTGTATTTAAATTGATTATTAAAATT
The DNA here is from genome assembly GCA_942486065.2 of Calliphora vomitoria. Classification (NCBI taxonomy): domain Eukaryota; kingdom Metazoa; phylum Arthropoda; class Insecta; order Diptera; family Calliphoridae; genus Calliphora; species Calliphora vomitoria. Next base: position 120,807,384 of record OW818032.2, on the reverse strand, counting down.
ATGTAGTTAAGTAATGCCAATCACATGTTTTGTTAAAATGTGTGTTTCTTACTTGTCATGTTAATTAAATTTAATTGGCCTTAAATTCTTGTAAAAATGCCAGATCATAAGCCAGTACTTACGTAAATACATAATTTTTAATACAAATATATAATTAAACAGTAATTTATACCATAAAATCGAAAAGTATCAAAGTAAGAACTTGCACATGCATGTCAGGTTTAAAAATATTGAATGTTTTTTTTTTTTATAAAACAATGCTTTTAATAGTAAATAAGTATTAAGTTAATATTTGTTCCTAATAAATTTGTTTAATTATTTTCCCCTATTAGTCACAATTGCTTACGGATTTTGTTATTCCAGATATAAACATATTAGTATTAAATATAAATTATAAATTGAAAACAAACTTTCAAATTCTGTTAAAAATGATTAATAACTTTATTTTCTTTAAAACTTTTTTAATATTACTCAAAATTGTTTATTGAAACTGTAACAAAACATTACTAACATTACTAAAAGGTTTAAAATAGGAATATTGAAATGAAAAATCTCAAAAATTCTGGCAACAAAAGAAAAAAATTCCTATAATTGTCATTAAAGCCTCCAGTTTAACATGTTCCGCGATTTTTTTTTTTTTTTCATAACTTACTCAATATTTAATAAAATATAAAAAATCCAACAATAAAATCTTATTTCAAACCAGTTGTGTGCAACATGTTCGTTATCAAACCAATTTATAACAAACAAACAACTGAAGATTTTATTTAATGATTGAACAAACCAGTCAGTATGTTACCAGAACCCAATACCTTTTACACACAGCGGAAGAAAATTTACATAATTTTTTAATAAACAACAATAACAACACACAAAATACTACATTTAAACAATAAAAGTGAACAAAGAACAGTAACAAAACAAGTAATAAATAAAATATCATACACAAACATTCAAAATTAACGCTTACATTGCCATATTGCTTATAAACTAATGAACACAGTTACCATTTATAACCATTTCCGTTAAACACATGTCGCAATTGTTCTTTACTCTGGCTACTTTAAAGTATAAACAAGTTTTTTTTTTTGAGGGTCTTTAACAACTTGGCAGCACTGTTTCTTTCTTATTGATGGGCAACGAAACGAAAATAAATAGTAAATCAGAAAGACAAAGAGAGAATGAAGAAAAGAAAGAATTGAAAAAAGTGTCGACAGTGAAAAATGGCTTTCTTAAATAAAATAGTTAAAAAATTAAAAAAAAACCTAAAATATTAGTAAATTAAAACGTGTATTTATTAAAACTAACACTTGATTGTAGAAAAGCAAAGAATTAAACGAACGAAGTAAAACAGCAACTTTTAAATTAGTGTATAGAATCGAATTTTTTTTTGTTTCGTTTTGTGATGGAAAATATTTTTTGTGTATAACAAAATTTCGTAAAAAACTTTTTCCAACCATCATACAATTGACGAGCAGAGGAGTGTAATTTTTTTTTAATAATTTGTATTTCAAAGGAAGAAAAAACATTACAAAAGCCAACTATTTAACTAAAAAGAGAAGATTAATTTTTTTACAAGAAAAAATAATCCATTAAAAAAGTTTAAGAGAAATTAGTATATGTATAACAAAAATTGAAAAAAAGGAAAAAAATTAACGCCATGACTTAAGAAAGCCTAAAGGAGATGTGTGTTAATGTCTTTAAGATTAGTTACCATTAAACAACCACCTAGAAAATAATAAAATAAAAAATAAAAAAAAAAACAAGAGCGCCCAATATGTCTTCAGCAACATTAATACTGCCATCAACAACATCAGCAGCAGCGAACTCGTCATCATCGTTGTTGTCGTTGACGACATCACCAACTTCATCTTCTGTTTCAAGTGCAGCTAAAGCCTATGCAACTACGAGTTTATTAACAACAAATTCATTGCAACAAAAACAACAACAGCAACAACAAATTTCACAACCCATAATAATAAATTCAAACACAGCAGCAACATGTTTACATTTACATGCAATTTATCCTAAAAATAAGCGTAAATATTATAATAATAAAATCCACAAGGAACGTAGAAAACGTCACGTTACAAACGATGATGGCATTAATAGTTATTTAAGCTTAATATTATTAGTAACATTTACGAAACCTTTAAATATGTGGTATCGTTTTATAAAAAGTATTATCTTAACATCTTCATCATCATTAACATCACCCACAACCACAAACACAGCCGCCACAACTGCAAGAGCAACACAAAGACTTTTAAGTAAAGGTTCTATAAAATCTTCAGCCACCGCCACCTCCTCACCCACCTCCAATTCCAAATCCTCCTCATCCTCCTTAAATAACCTTAATAAAACCACCTCCCGTTCAACACCTTCATCGTCATCATCGTCGTCGTCGTCGCCGTCATTGTCATCGTCACATAGTAAATGTATACGTGTTTTACCACCCATAGGAACTACCACATCATTTTTTACTTTACTAACCATTATCTGTCTAGAGACCATCTTGCTCTCTACCATGTCCAGTTGTGCAAAGACCTTTTACATGCACTGGAACACTTCGAACAGCATATTTCGCATTGATAATACCGATCATATAATCGATGTAAACAAGGGCAATCTGGCCTTTGAATTCGATCAGGTGCACATCATTTGTCCGGTGTATGAGCCGGGTACATTTGACAATGAAACGGAGAAGTATATCATTTATAATGTCTCAAAGGTCGAATACGAAACGTGTCGGATTACGAATGCGGATCCGCGTGTTATTGCCATATGTGATAAGCCACAAAAATTGATGTTTTTTACCATAACGTTCCGGCCATTTACACCACAACCCGGTGGTTTGGAGTTCCTTCCTGGGAATGATTATTATTTCATTTCAACGTCTTCGAAAGATGACCTCTATCGACGAATAGGCGGCCGCTGTTCGACGAACAATATGAAGGTCGTGTTTAAAGTCTGTTGTGCCTCAGAGGAAAAGAATAAAACCACTACCATATCGACGAGTGGCGCAGGCGGCAGCGGGTCCACCTACACCACAGCGGTGGGCGGTGCGGTGCCGACAGACTCGGCCGGCAACAGTGGCGAAGACATAACGAATCACCACAATAACAACAACAACCAACAGCAACAAACCAATCATCCTCATCACGGTAACAATATAAATACAATAGGCATAAATGGCATTAACACAGGCATGCTACCCAATGGCGTAATGAATACCGGCGTGGGGCACAGTAATAACCAACACAATGGTTTGCAACTCAATCCCATAATGAATAGTCCTAGTGGAAATGTGGCCACCTCAATTAATACCAACATAGATCAATTCAATCGCATACCCATGCAACCGAACGGCATTAATGTGCTCAGCAATAATATTGGTGGCGGCATGAACATGGGCAACATGGGTCCCGGCATGAGTGGCAATAATGGTTTGGGTCTGGGTACCCATGGCGGCTCTGGCATACTGCTGACACCCGGTCACAATGGCATCAATATGATTGCCTCGGGTGGCAACGGTGGCGGCATGCCCGGCATACATCAATATCCTGGTCATGGCTATCACGGCCAGACGGGCATACGCATTAACAATGTGCCCTCGACGCATCACACCAATTTAAAGAATATGCAAAACAATAACAATGATAACGATCATCATCACTACGATAAGCATCCAAATGAGGTTGTAAAAAATGAGGAACTAACCTATAATAGAGCTGCCTCTTCAATGACATCGGCCACAGCATTATCCTTTATCTTTCTGCTAACCTTAGCCACACAGATTTGCTACTGGGTTTAAGTGATTGTTTTTCGTTTGAATTTTTTTGTTTAAATTTTATTTTGAGATTTTATTACGATTATTATTATTTTGTTTGATGGTTATCATTCAAAAGAAAACCTGGTGTGGCCATCAACTTACTTAAAACTTACTTACACTTACTATACGAGGGGTCAGCTAGAGTAGCAGCTTATCTGGAAAGCAGTAGCGGATTAAGATGAAGTAGTAGAAGATGTGGAAAACAATGAAGAAACAGAACAGTTTGTACATTTTAAGTCTATTTTATATAATAATATAATTTTAGTTTATATCATAAACAGAAGAGTAAAACAAAAACAACCAACAACACTTTTTGTAATTTTATTAATACAAATATTAAAGGCCTAACCATAATTAGATTAAGTTAACTTAAATAAATCATAAACAATACATTAAAACAACAAAACATAATAAAACGAACAACATACAACAGAAAGCAAGAGCAAATCGAATGAATTAACAACAAAAACAACAACACTCAACATACATACATACATACAACAACAACACAAACAGACTAACAAATCTACAACTCAACTTAACACACCACAAAAACAGACACACAAACTCACACATTCTAACACCACACTCAACACACACATTCATAGTCTCATACTACACTTATTTATGTAAACAAAAAACATATGAGAAAAAAAAAAAACATAACAGTAAAGATATAGTAAGAGTACTCAATTATATAATAATAAGTTGTACTTTTCATCATCATCATCATCACCAACATCGTCATCAAGTTTTTCGTCAACTTAAAGGCCTTTCTTTAGTCCCCCAAAAAGTAGCCATTTTTTTAAATATTAGAACAGACTTGGGACAACATTGAGGACAAACTGGTATTTTAGCAAATATGTAGAGCAAAACTGTTTAGTATAGATTCACATTAATAAGAAAAGATTTTGAAAAAAATTAGAATATTTAAACAGAATTTACATTTTCTAACTTATTTTTGGCATAATTTGCAAAACTGATTAGTATGGCTTCACAATAATACTAGAAAAAGATTTTGAAAATTAAGAAAAATCATCATCTACAAATTTAATTTGATTTCTAATTTTATATTCAGAATTTTAATTTTCTAACTAATTTTTTACATAGAATTTTTTTAAGAGCTGGATTAAAAATTGTAAATATTTGAAAAGTTGTACATATTTTAAAATTACAAATTAGTAGAATTATATGTTTCATTTTTCAATTTTCTGTATCTTGTACAGTTTTCTGTAGAAAATTGACTTCATTAGAAAAGTTTCTATAGAAAAGTCACTTCAGTAGATAGTTTTCTAAAGAAAAGTGTCTTTATTGTATATTTTTCTATAAAAAAGTGTCTTTATTAGACATTTTTCTATATAAAAGTGTCTTTATTGGACAGTTCTCTATAGAAAAGTGCCTTTATTGGACAGTTGTCTTTAGAAAAGTGTTTTTATTGGACTGTTTTCTATAGAAAAGTGTCTTTATTGGAAAGTTTTCTGCAGAAAAGTGTCTTTATTGGACAGTTTTGTATAGAAAAGTGTCTTTATTGGACAGTTTTCTATAGAAAAGTGTCTTTATTGGACAGTTTTGTATAGAAAAGTGTCTTTATTGGACAGTTTTCTTTAGAAAAGTGTATTTATTGGATATCTTTCTATAGAAAAGTGCCTTTATTGGACTGTTTTCTATAGAAAAGTGTTTTTATTGGACAGTTTTCTATAGAAAAGTGTCTTTATTGGATAGTTTTCTATAGAAAAGTTTTTTTAATGTACAGTTTTTTACAGTGTCATCATTGGACAGGGCTTGAAAACAGTATATATGTAATACATTGAACATTTATCAAAGATTAATAAAATAATTTTGTACACAAATTTTTGTTTAAAAGTACCAAAGAAATGTTTCTTACAAAATTAAAAAAGTAAAAAAATCATTATTTGTATAATTCAATAAAAGTACCAAAAAGTACTTTTTTAAAATTTGCTTATATTTCAAGAATTTAGGGCTTTTATCATGTATGCCTTTACAAAATTTAAATTTTTTCAACATTTTGCAATAGTACCAAAAAAGTACTTAATTTTAATTTTTTTTGTGATTTTAGAAATTTTGTTAGAATAAATTTAAATTTTTACAAAATTCAAGTTCATTAGAATAAATTTAAATTTTTACAAAATTCAAGTTCATTTACATGTTTATGTCATTTTGTACATTTTGTCAGAGTAAAATTAAAGGTTTTCAAAAAGTACCAAAAAAACACTTTTTTATGTTCTTATTTCTTTAAAAATTCTTATTTTTAATAAATTCAAAATTTATATTAAATTTTTAGGCCTTTTTGTAACATAAAAATTAAAATTTTCATAAAAGTACCAAAAAAAATACTTTTTAAAATTTGATTATTTTTCATGATTTTACAACATTAAATTTATAGGCCATTTTGTAATAGATAAAAATTAAAGAGTTCACAAAAGTATCAAAAAACTACCTTTTCGAAAGTGATGTAAAAATTTTACTTTTTACAAAAGTACTCTTTTCAAAGTGAAATTTTGATCACTTTTTTAGTAAATTATGGAATTTTTTAAACTGAAATTTTTTAAATGTGTTTTTTTTTACAAATTTCAAGATTACATATTCTAGCAATAATGAAAACTAGCAAATCATATAAATTGTTTAAAAAGCCATAAATTTCGTTATTTTTATTTTCAAAAATGTATGAGAATATGTTAAAATTTTATTTTCGCGCTTTCAGATTATATCCTTTTTATTTTTTAAATCATCCAAAACTGCGTTTTAAATTAAAAATTACTTTGATTGGTTTAAAATTCTACATATTTGTATATACCAAGTTGAGATTTGTCCGGCGGTGGAAAGGCCTTTACCACAAGTATTAAGTATATAAGACAGAAAAAGAAATAACATGTTAAGTTTACATTACGAAATGAAGCGTCGTCATTGTAGTCAACTTAAGTAATTCATCATTCAACAAAACATTTGATAAGAAAACAAAATAATTGAATTTAATAATAATAATTGAAGAAAAAAACAAAACAAAAAAAAACTCATATTAAATATAAAATAAAAAGATGTAAACAGTTTTTAACAGTATAAAAACAAGAGAAAAAAAAAAAACAAAACAGATTAAATTAAACATAAATAGACATAAATATTAAATAAATAAATGAAAAATGACATTATTTTAAGTTCAACAAATACTATTATGGGCTATAGATACATATATTTATAGACACACAAACAGCAAATCTATATTTAAAGACTTGAAAACAAACCATAATCATACGATTAAGTTTAAAATTAAGGGTTTAGGACTTAATTTAAGATTTCTTAAGCTGGAACCCTTAATTTTTACTAACAATTTCAAACACATAAACATTACAACATACAAAACAACCCATAATAGTTTAAGTTGTACTTTAGCAAGTCAAGTTTTCGTTGAAACATAAAAACGAACTGAAAAATAAGTATGCAAGTATAAAAAAATATAAAACACAGAATGAAAATATTAAGTTACGTTAATGAGAAACTTAACACAAAATAACTTAAGCAAAAACGAAAACAATTGATAAAAAAAAAATCCAATACACTCATACACTCAACACACATTAAAATACACCTTCTTGGATAGAATATTAAACCTTGATTAAAAAACTAATTGATGTAATACACAGACTATTCAGTATAGGTCTCTATTTTATAACATAAATCTGGTTTATTAAAGCTGTAGATGTAAAATTGAGTCATTGAAGGTATAGTAGCAGAAATATTTTCTTTTAGCAAATTAGATTTTCTATTAAACTAAAGATTGGAACATTTCCTAAGGTCAATTTCATTTAAAAACATTTCATAAGATTTTAAATTTATATATATAAAGCTGTTGAATAAAGTAGTAATGCTGAATAATATTGTATTTGTTTATGAAAATAAATGTTTGCAATAAAAATGTTTCAAACAATTTAGCTGCTATAATAACAAAATTTAAAAATGTATGGTTTTTAACAAAATGTAACTTACTTTATGTTGTAGGAGTTGGAAACAGTATAGTTATTTTATTTCTAATGTATTTCTGTTTAAATTTTAAAGGAACTATTGTTAAAAGAAACTTCTTTTTTTTTAGCTGCCGGCCGGCAGGCCACATGTTGTAGCCATTGCTAAAATTATCAGCAACATTCACAAATTGTCAGATCACTTAAAATACATTGTTTTTATTTAAAAATTTATGAATTTTATGTTGCTATATACATCAAACTTTAACAAAACTTTAATTTTATATTTTCGTTGAAATTTTTACAATTATCTATATGTTTTATTGTAATTTTCACAATTTTCTATTCGTTTCTTTGCATTTGAACCATTTTCACTTTTTGTATTCTCTCTTTGCGTTATTTACCGTAAACTAATAAGAACAGTGTTGCCATACTTTTTGACATGTGTGTTATTACCAGATGTTTTTGAAACGTAAAACGGCAACTTAAGTTTAAATCTTGCTTAATTAAAACGGATCTTTGATGATTTGAGTTTTAAAGTAAAATATGTAATTGAATATTAAAAAAGGCAATGTTTAAAAAATAATAAACTAAATTAAAGTTGTTAAAAAATTTAGATTACAAATTTAATTTTAAAATTATTTTACAATTTCTTTCCAATTTAACTCTATTACTTGGTTATTATTTGGTCAAATATTTAAGTACCTTTAGATTTTTAGAAAAGTGTTTAAAATTGTTTGATAATTTTTGTCTCAAAATCAAATGATTATTTTGTAAAATAGTTTAGGATTTAGAAATTTGTTTTTGTTTTAAAATATTTTAAATGTTAAAAAATTTTATACAATTTTTTAGTCGAAATAATTTAAATATTAAAAATTGTTCAGTTTTGTTAGTTGTAGTTCCTTTAATGTTTTTTTTTTTTTTTTAATTTTTTTTGGAAATCGGCTTTCAATTTATTGTTTTCTCTGCAGCTTAACCTTAGATATGGTATTATATTTTTAAACCTAGAAGGTGTCTTTTAAAACATAATTAAACTTAAACCAACATAATAAAACATTTGAAAAAATGATGTAAAAAAATTTTAAGATATGATTAATAAGATGAAAAAAAAAAAAAAAGAAAACAATTAAATTAAACATAAATAGATATTAAAAAAAGTAATTAAAAATGAAATGATATTATTTTAAGTTCAACAAATTCTATTATGGGCAACTTAAACATTTGACAGAACTTAAATAAAACAATTTTTCGTTTATATTTAAATCTCTCTCTCTCTCTCATACTCAATCTCACACTTCTTTTCATTTGACATTTAAACATTAAACTCAATACAAGAATTAATACATAATTAATAAAAAAAAATAAATAAAATAAAACTAAAATCACACTCTCACTTAACTTAAGTTGATTATACATATAGTTCTCTGCCTTGATTTTTGGGCACTCATTTTAGACAAAACTTTGATAAACAACATTTTTGTGTTCCATTAACTCTATATAAATATTTGTATATTTTTTTCTACATATTTATTTTGGCCTAAAACTTAAGCTCCTTTTCACTTTTCACCTGTAACGCCAGGGTAAAAGTAAAACTTAAGTTATAATTTCCATATATATCTTCTTACTGAAGATCACCACCAGTTTACCATATAACATCATTTAAGAAAAAAAACTATTTAACAAAAAACAAAAAAAAAAAAAAAACACGTTCAACTTAAATTTCTTAACGTCCTATAAACAAAAACAAAAAAAAAAACTTGCCACAAGAAAAATTATAATAAAAATTAATAAAAACAAAACGAAAACTCCCGGTGAACTTTTTTGTTTAATTTTAAACTTATTTATAAATACCTTTTTAAAAAACACCCCACAAACAAAAATAATATATTAAATTCCCATGAAAACAAAATAAAAAATAATAAAACAACAACCGAAATAGCATAAATTAAGCTTAAAGCATTTCATAAACTGGGCTAAAATTTAAGTAAAAAAAACAAAAAAAAAAAAAACAAAACATAAAATGTAAATTTAATAACAAACAAAAATTCAAATAAATCAATATTCTGAAAATAAACATAATAATCGTATTATTTCCATAAATAAATGGATTTTATAAGATAAAGGAGAGCTTCTTTCAGTAAAATTTACTTATGGTTGGTTAAAAGTAGCTTTGTTAATCTTCCTGTTAAATTGAAATAAACGGACATTGTGGCAACGGTATTTAGACAGTTTTATATTTCAGTACTTTTAGGTTTACAATTTGTACTTGTCTATGTTAAATCTGGTTTTAAATCAGAAATAAATATTAAGGAATCTTAGGATTAGGAGATTTTACAATTTATTTAAGATTGTTAATCTCCTTTTTAAAATGAAATAAGCGGCCATTTTCAAAAAGAGTAATAGACAATAAAATAATAAAAATTATTAAAATTTTTTTAATATTTTTAATAGTTTAGCCGTTAAACTCGTTAGATAAACCACGATTAACATGCTGTTATGTTAAACCTGAAACAAATTGCCTAGAGAGATCTTTAAAAATGTGGTAAGATAAGGTTAAAAGGCAACAATAATTTGTAGTGCAATTAAACACAGAATTTCTTTTAATATCTTAATAATTTTATAGTTTGGTTTATTTAAAGTTTTCTTTAGAAACTCCTTTAGAATTGAAATAAAAACCCAGCTGCTTAATTATTTAAAATAGATTTCATTACTAGTTTATTTATAAAGTTTAATTTGAGGTATCAAATTACTGTAATAAAAAATCAAGATCCTTTTTACATAAATAATTTCCGTTTCAATGATTTTTCAACTGTAAGAGAGGGTTAGAGTTTATTCACCTAAGTAAGCATCTTTGCTAGCAACAATTTATAATTTCAAGATCCTGACAATGTTGGCAATTGACTCATACTTATAATTTATTTTTTTTAATAATTATCAGAGAGGGAGGATAAGTAAGTTCATTCACCTAAGCGTCTTTTGTAAAAAATTCTACATTTTCTTATAAAAAAAAAATATATATATATATAAATAGTATGGCGGAGAGAAATCATAGAAAGTTTATGCAGCAAAAGCTAAATACAAATTTTAAAATAACATAAAATAAATGAAAACAGGTTTAAAAGAAATAACAGAAAAAAATCAATCCTTTTACAATATAAAAACCCTGACATGTTTCTGGTACAAAAAATTAAAAAAAAAAAAAAAACAAAGTTTAGTTGCGTAAATAGGGGTGAATTGCAGCAATCTGAAACTGCAGTTTTACACTGGCAGTGGAATCTAAGAATTACAACCAAACCTAGATTGTTTGCCTGTAAACAAACAGTATTATAATATAAAGCAAGACGTAAGTATTACAAGGTTTTCTTTTTTACGCTTTTTGTTGCCTAGTGTAAATGCTTTAAATGCGTAAACGCATTATTTCTTACCCTTTTTTTAAAACAACACAAAAAACTTTGTATTGTTAAGAATTTATATTATGTTGTTGGTTTTTTTTTTGTTTGTTGTATTCTACATACAACTTTTTTGTTTTAATTAGACTTGATACCCCTATAAAATTCTATAACGATTTCAAGCAATTAATGAATTCTTAACATTTAATCGTTTTTTGTTTGTGTTTAATAATTATTGAATGATATAGAAACTGAAAGCAAGTGTGAAATACAAACTAATAACAAACATGCAATTTCATGTCTAGCAAGACAATTTATTTACACAAAAAAAAAAAATAATAATAAATTCAACACATGTTGAATCTAAATAACGGCAAGTCTAAATAGATAAATATCTATATATGTATTTGATATAAGTGTTAATACAAATTAATTTAAGCTCGCCCCCCATCAAAAAAAAAAACGTGATCAGCAATTGAAAGTTCTATTTTCAACATTCAAATTTAGCCTTTCGGTTATTTAAATGTCTCTGACAAGCAAAATCCCTTCATTTTGTTTGTTTTGTTTATGATAAGTGTCATAACGGTTTATTGTAGGTGTAGTAGTAGTATTAGTAGTGGAGTGTGGTGTGTGGAGTACAACCCTGTGTTTTAGCAAACATTCAACAACAACAAACAACTAAAGCAGCAGCAACAAAAAAAATATGTGTCATGTGTTTGCAGGCAAAGCCATATTGTTTTGTGTGAGTGTTTGTTGGTTTGTTGTTTCTTTTGCTTTTTGTTGCTGAGCCACATTACAGCTGAACAGAGTTTTTTTTTTGTGTGGTGTTGTTGTTAAGGAAGCACAATGCAAAAAGGAGGTGAAAAGCAAAACACACACACACACGTGCATACATATATACAAACATTAAGGCCATAAATCAATAATAATCATTGGTGAAAACCAAACAGAAATACATACATAGTAGGTAGAAGTAATTTTGTTCAATTTAAAACATAAAATAAAACAAATATTTATTCACCACACATAAATTACTGATATACATAAGTAATTATTTTAATTTGTTAGATTTTTTTATAAAAATGATCACAAAATTAAAATAAGAGTCTTAAATTTTCATTTAAACAAGAATTTATATGAATTTCAATGAATTATTTTAAAAGTCTATTTCAAATAAGAAAGCTATCTCATAAATAATATTTTAACTACGTTTTGTAAATTTAAATCAACCGGAAACTTTTCTGTTTGTTCACTAATGGCTAAACAAACAAGGTTAATTCCAATAAATGTTTTTAAGAAGAGGTTTGTATTTTAACTATTTTTCAATATTTCTATAAAATCATAAATAAAAAGACTAAATTAACATAACAATACCTGTTAAAACCCAAATTAAAAGTAGCAAGTATTGTTTGGAATAAAAAATCATCTCAAATTTTAAATCTTTAAGCTTTTGTTTAATTTTACGAAAGAATACAAAACATCCGCGTGGTATTAATAACATTATTGTTTTTATGTTTGTTTTTATACAACCATACGTATTTATAGCTTAAATTCCAGAATAGTTGAAATTTTAACCTTGAAAAGTAGTTTTTTTTCTAATGAATAGAAAATATTCTATGAAATAAATGATTGATTTTTATTAATGTTTAATGTATTTTTATAGAAAATAGTGAAAAAATACTTTATTACTAGAAAAAGCCAATGACTTGTGAGAATTTAAAGAAAAAATAAAGTTTTTTGTTGAAAATATTAAAAAATTCGCCTATATTCGCTTCAATTAGTAATTTCTACCTAGTTTTTTTTTAATTTATAAATTTTGTAATGATTGATGGTTTTTGTTTTTAGCAAAAAATTAAATAATTAAGTTTTTTAAACGGACATGTTATGTTGTTTATTTAACACTTGTGGTTTAAAGCACTTAAGGCGGAGCTTGTAAACTGGCTTATAAAAGTTTAACCCTTAAATGCAATAGGAAATAGTAGAGAGATTCTTTTCAGATTCTTAAGCATTTTTCTATAGAAATTTGAAACTAAAGGCTAAATTTCAACGATTATTCGGAAAACCGGTTATATGATTATTCGACTAATCGAATAAAAAGTATGCTAAAATAAAGTTAACATTAAAATACATATGAAAATATTATTTTTAAATGAAAATTTTGATTAAATCGTAAAACCGAATAATCGATTAATGGAAAAAATTTATAAAAAATTAAACAAAATTACAGAAAATGTAAAAAATTGTCTAATAATAAATATTTTGACTAATTTTTCAATCAATATTTTGAACTTGAGATGAAATTTCAACGATTATTCGGAAAACTGGTTAAATTATTATTCGATTAATCGTATCAAAAGTATTTTAAAACAAAGAATACATAAAAGTATTTACGAAAATATTATTTTTAAAGGAAATTTTGATGAATACTCATAAAACCGAATAATCGATTAAACGAATAAATTTATATAAAGTAAAAAAAATTTAATTCGATTAATCGCACCAAAATATCGGCAAAAGTTAAAGTAAGTACTTGATAATATTTACAAAATTTAGTATTTTATGTTAATTGAAAACGAGTAATCGTAAAACCGAATAATCGATTAAGAGAATAAAATTATATTCAGTAAGAAATTTAAATTTATCTTTACCTTCCCACTTGCTTTATAAAAAAGTTTCATTCACTGAAATCTGTCCATATTTGTACATGTTACCATTAGTGGTCAACTTTGACACCCTGTATCTCACATTGAATTGTAACAGGGTAGTCACAAATTTTATTTTCTTAAAGCCTATGTGCTCCTTAACGATTCGTCAATACATCACTTTGTAGTGGTTTAGAAAATTCATATTTATTACCATTTTTTCCAATCAATCCCACTGTGCATCATGTATTACCTATGGGACGTATATGTTTGAATACCCCCCGTTTTACAAATCAAAAAACGCCATGTAAACATAATGGTTTTCGCTGATATGAGCAGAAGAATAGCTTAGTAGCATACTTTTAGGCGTTAGTTTTATTTAGGTCAGGATTTTACTGTTAAAACAAAATCTAAAGTAGACTTTTAGGCTTACATTTTATTTAGGTCAAGTTTTTCACTAATAACCTCAAAAATTATATTTTTATTAAGTTTTTAGCTTTGACATCGAATTATTGTTAAGTTTGTATGTTTTATTTTAATAATTTTTTATTATTATTACCAACAGCTATACTATTCAAAGGCAAGATGATACCGATTTTATCAAAACTCAGCAACTACTATAGTGCCTATGTGTTGGGTGTGCTAACAGTGGGTTACATATTGGGCGAGTTGGGTCATTACCTTATAGGTGTTACCTCCAAACAGACAGCCATGGAATTGGATTATGGTGATATATCCTGCCAACAGAACACTACCATGTTCTTAAGAACCGAAGTACCCGTACAATGTGCAGATATTAAAAATGAAACCAGGTAAAATCCCAGAAATCCACCTAACGTGGCTCTATTTTAAGAATTACTAATTTTGTTTATTTATTAACTCTATTTTTTTAGCTGTGTGGCTTCCGATCTAAATGGCACCGCTTATTGTGAATGGAACTATAATGGTTTGGGCATTGAATACCAGATATTGGCGGGTCCTACTTTCATATTAATTTTCACCATTGCTGGTGTTTTCATGGGCATTGCCGCCGATAAATACAATCGTGTGAAAATGTTAACCGTTTGCACTGTAATATTTGCGGTGGCAATTATTTTACAGGGCACGGTCAAGGAATACTGGCAATTGGCTATATTGAGAATGATAATGGCGGCGGGGTAAGTTACTATTTGTTACTACACAGAAAAAACACAAAAATTTATTTAAAATTCTTAAAATTTTAGAGAATCTGGCTGCAATCCTTTGGCTACCGGCATTATGTCTGATATTTTCCCCGAGGACAAGCGTGCCTTAGTTATGGCCATTTTCAATTGGGGTATTTATGGTGGTTATGGTATTGCCTTCCCCGTGGGCCGTTATATTACTCAGGCCAACTTCTTTAACATGGGCTGGCGTGTTTGCTATTTGGGAGCCGGTGTCTTGGCCGTTTTAATTGCTGTACTAACAGGCACTACTCTCAAGGAGCCCGAACGCAAGGTGATTGGCGAAAATGAAATGCGCACCAAAGATGGCAAAAAGGCTAATCTGTGGTCGGTGTTGAAAAATCCCGCCATGATTATGTTAATGATTGCTGCCTCTATCAGACATTCGGGTGGCATGACTTTTGCTTATAATGCTGATTTGTATTACAATACTTATTTCCCTGACACAGATTTGGGTTGGTGGTTGTTTGCTGTGACTATTGGTATTGGCAGTGTGGGTGTTGTGGTGGGCGGTGTGGTGTCCGATAAGATTGTGGCCAAAATGGGTATACGTTCAAGAGCTTTTGTTTTGGCCATTAGTCAATTGATAGCCACCTTACCAGCATTTGGCTCTGTCTACTTTGACCCTCTGTGGGCCATGATCACCTTGGGTGGCTCTTACTTCTTTGCTGAAATGTGGTTTGGTATTGTGTTTGCCATAGTGGTGGAAATTGTGCCATTGCAAGTGCGCTCATCCACAATTGGTGTGTTTTTGTTTGTGATGAACAACATTGGTGGCAATTTGCCCATTTTTGTCGATCCCGTCGCCAAAGCTATTGGCTATAGAGGTGCTATAATGATATTCTATGCTGGCATGTATGGCATAAGTAAGTATTTTCTTTCAATTTACAAATAATTTAATAATAAAATTAACCAATTTTTAATTTACTTATTACAGGTTCCGTTCTTTTCCTTATTACCTGCTTTATGTTGGAGGGCAAACCTGCTGCTTCCCCCGAAGAGAAAGCCGAAAATGGTATTGAAGTTCCGGCCAGAAATATCCAAGGTCATGACAACTCAGTCTTCTCTAATGATGAACCGCCCGCATATCCCAATGGCAAGTCAACGGTTCTTCCCAATCATTTACAAATGTACAACAGTAATTCCCAGAAACCTCAAATCCAAGAGAGCAGTAGACTGTAGGGTATTTTTATTTTTTTTTTATAATTATCTATGTGTAGTATTGCAAAATTGTTAAATAATTTTTCTCTATTAGTGTGTAAGCTCATTTTATGTATAAACAAATACTCATAACAAAAAATCATTTACAAAATTTAAAAAAAAAAACTGATTCAAAAGTTGAATCAAATGTAAATGTACTTATGTATTTAACACATTTAGCATTTTATTTGTTTGTTTTTTGTACCTTCATCTAACAAGTATTACTTGTATTTTTTAACTCTACAATAATTAATAACAATTGGTTTTATACCTAAATTAAGGCATTTTGTTGCACAGTTGGCAAAATGCAGTTATATTTGTTTTAATTGTTATTAAATAAATAGTTTTTATTAAAACTTAATTAAGAAAATAACTAAAATTTTGTGGTTTTATTTGTAAATAATTTAGATCCCTTAATACCTCAATCCCAGTTCTTTTTACACAGCTTCAATCATAGATCTTTTAATATTCAACGTGTTTTTTTTAAGATTTCAATTAATTAAAAAAATTAATAGTAAAACTTCACACCAAATTTAAGAAAATTTAAAAGTTGTGGAAATATTTATAGTTCGATGGTTTTATTAACATAACATTTATTAAAAATTGGTTTAAAATGAAAATTCCGTTACATTTGTGAAATTCAAAAAGCTAGCTTTTTATGAATCGGCCTGTTTTTAGTTGTCTTAACAATTACTTAAACCATTTATTTCCCTTAAACCTAATAAAATTAAATAAACAGAAATGATAATACTTAATTTGCTTATATTCATTAATACATTTAAATAAAATCTTTATAAATCCATTATATTATTTGAGTTTTAACAATCAAAAATAAAAGGCTCAAATACAAGTTGATAAACGAAAACAACAAAAAAACAACAAATTTACACAAACCATTTTAAAAGTTTCATTTTTTTTTATGAACACCCTGTGGTTGTTTTGGTACGATGCTGCCATCTGTGCGATATGACTCATATTGTTGTAGTTGGTTATTGGTGGTTGCTGTCTTTGCTAAGCAAGGCCTCTCACTTTAATAAACAATGTTGCCAGTTCTCTTAATATGTAATCCAAATTATATTTTGGGTTATGTATGAACTATTTTGTAGTTTTCTTATTACAAATGTTGTAGGTTTTGGCTTTATTCGGTGTTTGTTTGAAAAACTAATAAATCTTCTTTGGTTTGTCCATACAAATCAAAAACTACTTGAACTAGTTTCAAAAACCGCTAAAACATAACAAGTAATCCTATCTTTTCATAATATTGACCTTGTACATATGAGCAAATATACGAATAAGAGATAATAAATTTTCAATTAATCAAATAAAAAGCAGGATATAAATGTCGTTGACAGCAAACGTCGCTCTGTAGCCAGCTACTTAATTATAATGAAAACGCCAGCCACATTGTAACCAGCTGAAATTGAATTTGGACGTTTCGATACATATTGTTCACTGTCGCCTACGAAAATAGAAATAAGCTTAAGTTGGCTACAGCGGAAACGGTGGTCGTGTAGCTATAATGGCGTCAAAATAATAATTTTCATATAAACGTGTGTGGGCAACACAGTTACATGACTACAAATATAGTTGCCAGCAATCGTCGTCCTGTAGCCAGCTACTTAATTTTAATGATAACGACAGCATCGTAACTGACATTGAAGATTGACATTTCGAACCCTACGAAAATAAGCTTTAAACACATAAACTACAGCTACACATATAGTAGCCAGCTACTTAATTATAATGAAAACGACGGCAATATAGTAACCAACTGACATTGAAGTTTGTCGTTTCGATATACATATATTGTTCACTGTCTCCTACGAAAATATAAATTAGCTTAAGTTGACTACAGCGGAAACGGTGGTCGTGTAGCTATAATGGTTTCAATAAAGAAGTCTTCATATTGTTACGAATGCGGAATGATGATTTGAATTCAACGGTCTGTAACGACTGCCTGCAGCATTCATCATGTTTGAAGGCATGTGGTTATTGGCATTGTTTGTAAGTATGGCAACACTAAATGTTTGGGCTGCTGGCAATGACATCAATGGCTCTGGAATTCGATGTAGAACATTCCCGATAGATGGCGCGTATATAAATAGTGGCAGAGCTGGCAGTCGTGAGTTGAGTTGATCATTGTCGCTGTTAGAGTTAACATCAACTGTCGTGTACATCTGAGCTTGTCATTATAAAGTGTGTGTGTGCATTTCTGCGAATTTTTATACGTGTATAAAAACACTGAGTGACTATTTAATTCTGTTGTTGTTGTACATTCTAAATAAATAAAGAGTTGTTACAATTTTAAACTACTAAAACTGCTTTTGTTTGCAATCAAAAGTATCCGGTTTATTTAAAGGAAATAAGAAACCCAAAGGAACAAATCGGTAGTGGTTAAATTGGGCGAATCTCTGCCTCTTGAAATAATGCGATATGCTAGTTGGAATAAAACAATTAATCGTGGTTTTCAAAATAAAATTTAATTATCCATTTTCAATTTACCAATTCTTCTTTACAACAATCGTAAATATAAAATTATATTCAAAAAATTGAGTTATATATAGACTTTGCAGAGGTGTTATGAGATAGAAGATAATCAAGTTTAATATGTCTCTCTTTTATTCAGAACTGTCTTTTGTTTATTTATTGGCAGCATGTAACATAAAGCGATTTAAATTAGGTACCAACCATGATATAATAATTCATGGGTACCAACTGTTTTTATACCCTTCTCTTGCTATTGATAGTTGCCCCAGGAACATATTTTGTTTACTCTGTGATTCAAACTCCTTGGTTTGTTATGCGCCTGTAGCTTTTTAGGAACATTTGTTTTTATAAATTTTGGAAAAAACTTAACAGATCAGAGTGCTATGTATATTCCACCGTGCCGAATCTTATAAAGGGTATTTCATTAAGCGCTTCTTATCTTTAAATTTAAATAAAACAAGGTGTGTGTATGAGAAATTTTTTTATTCGTTTGGATGGCCTATCGATGCCATTATGTATGGAATATAACATCGTGCAAATGTCCGCCGCGGCTTCGCTGGGTGGCGCGCATCTAAAATGTCCAATTTTCCATGACTCTGGCTCATAAATCAGGCTTAATTTGATCAATGGCATTGGTTTTGTTGGCTTTGAGGGCCGCTGTAGTTTGTGACTTATTCGCATAGACCTGGGTCTTAAGAAACCCCACAAGTAGAAGTCTAAAAGGGTCAAAACGCACGATCTCGGTGGCCAGTTTACATCACGTCCATATACCAATGTCCAATGTGGAATGAGCTGTGTGGCACGTAGCGACGAAGAAGTTGTAATCATCGACCTATAGCGCTTGCCGTTGACAGTGATGGCCTGGTCATGATCAATGACGACGCCAGCCCAAAATCCACACCAAACAGTAACTTTTTTTGGTAACGTGCCAAATTCGAACATTTTGTTTGTTGACGTACCCTTTAATACAGAAATGGACCTCTCCGTAAAAAGGGCGAAGCACTCGAAACGTTGCCCAAACAGAACACCCATTTCGATAAAACAATGTTATCATTTGCACGCTATATCAGTCCATAGTCCAAAATTACAACAGAGAAAGAAGGTGCTTAATATGTTAAGAAAAATCCTCGTCTCAGGTTCACTTTATACCGTGGTTTACTTCGCTGAAATGGTGCATCCAGGATATAGTCAAAAAGATTTCTAAAATATCGAGATCGAGTCGTGTTTTATTGCTTACATCTCAGCCATTTATGGAGGGATTTTGATTACTTTACAACGTTAAATAGCCTCTGCTATCTATAGGGATCCTAATGAAGTCGGAAATCTGCAACACTGCCAGAAATAACGATCAATACAGCAGGAAGTATTAATAATTATGCATAAAATTATATTATTTCAATATTTATATACTTACTTTTGTCATTATTATTGCTAGATTACACATGGTTTTCTTTCAAAGCCTTTTTTAATAGAATTTTAGCCGCTAAACAACATATACATGATTGATACATGAATATATCCGCTAAGTCCTGGTTCGGTCGCTATTTAAATTCGACTACTTCGATTATTTTTTTTACGGGCTATTTTATACACAAAAGTTTTAAACCAGAAAATTTTTTTCTCCAAAAAATTTTTTTCATCCTATTTCACTTTATAAAATTTTTTCGTCTGGTTTTTATAAGAGAAGTTTAACTTCACTCAAATTTTTGTAAAAAAAAAATTGAACTAATTTATGATTAACTAAAGCTTTCCTAAAGACTAGGGTAGTATATAACTAGCCTAGACTAGTTTATATACTACCCTAGTCTTTAGTGTAGGCTTTGAAAAAAATTTTAAAGAATTATTAAATATTTCCCCCAAATAAATAAATTTTACTACAATTTTCAAACTAGTTTTTGGTAAATCTTTAATTTTAATCTTGTGTTCCAAATTTTGACAGCAAAAAAATATTTTTTTCATATCCAGACTAATATTTTGGATTCAGATCCATATTTAATAATGTTGTGAAAACCATAAAATAATAATTTTTCCACCCCTGAGCTGTAATTTGTAAAATTAACTTCAATTTGCAATAATTAAAAAGTTATTTATTCAACTTACCCCGATTTGTTCACTCATCTCTTATGTAAAACAAAAAAAGTACAAGTATTTTTATAACAAAGAAAATATTTATTCAAAATACATACCCATTTTGCATTAAAATTTATCAATTGAATAAAATGTTTCGTATAAAAAGAACAAATAAAAATGCACACATATGAAATACTTACCCATTTATTAATCATTACCACAATTATCAATTCAAATGACTTGTATAAATAAAAACAACTTTATACATACTTACCATGCACAAACAAAACCATACAACACACATACCCAAGATTATTTCGCACACATATAAAACCACCACTAACACACACACAAGAAAACAACTAACAAATATTTTATTTTCAAAAGAAAACACAACCAAATTGTACAACGCCAGCCCAATAACTAAATTCAATGTTACAGTTACACTCGTATTTAAGCTTTTTTGCGGCCCACCAAACACAGCAACTGATATTCACGGCGAATAATAACGGAAAATGCCGAGTTGGCTTTGAGTGGTTTTTTGATGAGTGATACTAGTCGTGTGGACGTTGGCGTCGCTGCCCCGGCCACTGCTATGCAGGCAAACGAAAATGTACATATTACGCCTTGATATCATATTTTAGCATTTACTACGATTCAGTTGAGATTTAAGGTTCCATCATAGACGGACGTACGTATTATTTTAAATTCCTGTTTTTTTTTTTTGTTGGTCTCTTTTCTTATATATGTACTTTGCTTTTGTTAATTATGTATTTGAAAGTTAAAAGACAAGGAGTTTAAAACACTTCAAATAACAAAGATACCAAAATTTAGTTGTTTTATATAGAGAAAAACTAACAGAAAAGCAAATTATTTCCGTATTTTAGCAAGCAATTTATTGCTTTGTAAAAATGAAAAGAAAAAAACTATTAAAATAAAAATGGTGAAAATAGAGACCTTATTTAATTATTACATAACTCAAGTGCTTTAAATTATTAAATATAATGTTAAGAGTTTTGTTTTATTATTAAAGGGGTAACTAATAAGGTTTGTAAATTTATAGAAAGAAATATTTGGTAAAATGGTGAGCTAAATTATGGACAATAAAAAAAGCTGAGTATTTTGTTTGTATGTTTGTAAATTGGTTTTGATGTGTGTGTTGTTCTTGTAGTTTTTGTTCTTACGATGTGTTTCGTACATACAAACATACATTCGTACATAGTGATGTGATGATGGCGGTGGTGCTCTTGTTTTTGTTGTTATTGTTGTTGTTTTAGGTCGGTTCGGTCATACGAACACATAGCAACTGTTGTTTTCTATAGAAGTGTTGTGTGGCTATGACTGAATTCTGTTATACACACACATTATTTTAGTTGTAGTTGTTATTGTTGTTGCTGCATTTTGTCGGTATACAAACAATATTTTTTCCATTTCTTACGATTTTAATCACACCCTGCTTAAAAACCAAGTGTTGTCTGTCTTCTTTTACATAAAAATTAAGGTTTAATTAAAACATAAATTGTGCAAAGTTATTTTCTTAATAAATGTATAGAATCTTTATTGCTAACACTATAAAAATAGAATAGGCATGCAATTAGTTGGTAAGTATTGCAAATTTGCAACAAAAAAAAAAAAAAAAAAGGCAAGCAAAAAAGTAAAACTGTATGCCACACAAGTGTTTTAACGAATTCCAAATAAAGTGTTATTGATTTTCTACAGTTTTCATTAAAATTATCAATACATTTATGTAAAAACTGAAAATAATATAATTTCACCAAAAAAATACATATATAAAGGGTTGCCAATACCAGTAACTTATGATCTTGCTGGGATATTAGGGACAGTGTTTTCAGAATTTCCTTTAAGTTTTGTAACTAGTTAACATGTATACATATTCCCTATCGATTTTTCCTTACAAATATTTATTATTTTGTGCAATTATTATGATATCCTGCTAACTCATCCGGGATTAAGTTTTTTTTTTTTGAAGTGACCTTATGAACATTATGTAACAAAGTTCAGAATAGAGCTATTTAAAAAGGTTCCAGTAATAGCTCCTTTAGTAGCCAATCAAGGGGAATTAACAAAGGGTGTTTTTTAAGCCCATTTGAACTTGAAATTGTAAAAATAACACAAACAAGTAAATTTTAATAAAAAATATTTTTTTATTCGAAAGATGGCATTAACGTTTGAAATTGATTTTGGGCATATGTCCATTGCAACTGTTTTTGACGAAGCGAATTCTGGACATCTAATTTTGGCCCCATTTTTATAGTATTGCTAGCCATATGTCACGAATAACACGAACAATGTTGGGCTGCCAGGCGTCAATTGTCACTGGTTTATCAGCATAAACCAGTGACTTCAAATCGCACAATCTTGGAGGCCAATTGACAGGTCCACTTCTCGAAATCAAGTTATCGCCAAATTTTATATTTCAATAAATTGATGGTTGTGGTCGCCGTATGTCACGTAGCGCCATGCTGTTTAAAGCACATCTAGCCCGTGGGAATGTAATCCATTTTTTCAAAGAAATCATCATTGATCGTGGTGCGGTAACGACCTCTTTATTGATCCAAATGAAGTCATTTTTGAAGAAATTAGATCCGATGATGCCACCAGCGTGTAAACCGCACCAAACGGTGCATTTTTCTGGATATAATGGAGTCGGTAGGGTCTGTTGTGGATGGTCTCACTCCATATGCAGCAGTTTTGTTTATTAACTAACCCGTTAAGCCAAAAATGATCCTCATAGCAGAACACAGTTTTACGATGAAACAGTCGTCTATAAGTTGCACGAACCGATGTCTGATTTTCAAAGTAAATTTGGATAATTTGGTAGCGTTGCTCAAACGTTAATATTCATGATGATTTGCCGGAGTACACTGATCATAAATGTCAAAAAGTGAGCGCTGTATGATAGTTGCTTTGAGAGTTAACTCTTTCATAGGTTCTATCGGGCTTAAAAAACACCCTTTATAAGGTGGAGTTGACTAGCGAATGTCAAAGACTGTTTTTATATATCAATATCGCCCTATTCTATGTTTATTAACAAAATTTTTATATTTTACATAAATAAGTTAAACCACCACCATTCAAACATCCACACTATTTTATGTTTTAATAAAAAATCAGCTGTTTTGTGACATTTTCTAAGACCATTTGTTGTTTTTATATAACTACCACCAGCTTATACGAATTCACCTTGAAGCCAAGTCTGTAGTGTGTCTTAAATTCTATCTGGATTGTCAGTCTTGGTAATTTGTCCCCCTAATGTGGGGGATTTTGAAAGGATACTTTCTTTTGGATACTTTATGGGAATAAAGTTATAGTGTAAGGTTGGTTTTATTATCTATAATAGAAATCACAAGGCGAATTTATAGAAGGAAGGTGACCACAAAACTACAACATGTATAAAAACAGCAGGTACTTTGTTTATGTTAAAAGATGTCCCATGTTCTTTGGATATAAACTAAAGATGTTTAATATATTCAAGCTCTTATCATTACATTTGTATTTCCAATTGTCGGATGATTATATATAGATCATAATAAATATTCGATGATAAAATTCAATAC
Organism: Calliphora vomitoria; assembly: GCA_942486065.2. Classification (NCBI taxonomy): domain Eukaryota; kingdom Metazoa; phylum Arthropoda; class Insecta; order Diptera; family Calliphoridae; genus Calliphora; species Calliphora vomitoria. The sequence continues at coordinate 120,783,010 of OW818032.2, read as the reverse complement.
CAAGCTCTCAATTTCATTAAGATCAAAGGATTGATCTTGTCATTTGATAACATCTTCTTGGCATACATACTCAAATAAACGTCAACAGAGTGTTAACCTTGCCAGATATCAACACGTTTTCCCACAACTCGAACTCTTCTCAACTTTATTCCCCAAGTTCTCTATTGGACTGATATCACGGAATTGAACTGAACATTTGGAAGCATTTATATTTTCTCTCTGAGGAGCCTAACACAAGGAGTTTTTAGTATTTTTAATCACAATCTCGGCCTACTCTCTAACAAATGTCTTCAGAGTGATTGAGTATAGCCTTCCAAGACATCGCCCATACATATTTCCACAACTTGTCACAATTTCTAGGATTTTTGACTTTCAAACTCATCTCAACTTTATTCCACAAGTTGTAAATTGTAATGAAATCATGGAATTACGCTCGCAATTTAAAAACATTAGTGTTTTTCCTTCAAGCAGCTCATTACAAGGAACGACCCGAATCTCATTTGACAGCTATATCTGAAGTTTTTTCCCCAGCGAAGGACTTTCGACGAGCTTTTATCACCATCAGGAATGTATTCCAAAGACACCAAAATGTCAAAATTCAAACACGTATGGAGCGTCGATTCCCTCTTTGAGCCGTTTTCGATAGTTTCTGTGTAGTTTTTGAAGTGAATGTGTTCGTTATTTGTTTAAAATTTAAAAAAATCATTAAGTTGAATTAGCAAGCATTAACCGGATATACATATTATTGTTCATTCGAAGGTAAATTCGGGTTACTAATATTTGAGTTATTCTTTCAACTCTACTTTTATGTTGCTAGTGCCTTCTATTAAATTCCAATTTTAACAATTTAGTGGTTATATCATTCCGAATATTATTGTCAATTCGATGATAATTACGGATTTATTTATTATATTTGAGTTATTTTTATAAATTCTGCTTTTATTTTTCCAGTGTCTTCTGTTAGATACCTATGTTCCAAATTCACATTGAACAAGTTTTCTTCAGAGTATATACCTCTATCCTCTCGCTCCAAAAAAAGAGGTTCGCTGTTAACGAAAATAATGGATCTCAGGTGCCTTGGTAAACAGGTCATCCACATAGATTTTAACAATTCCTTATTGCGGTTCGACAGCTTCGTAATAAATAATTCTTGTTGGTTTGTCTTGTAAATTTAATTTAAATACGAAGAATCTTACAAATTCACATACTTTTGTGAGGTAATATTTGAAATTTGTTTGCTGATTTTTAAAATTTATTAAATAGTTCGAATATGTATGATCTTTAGACCCTAATTCGAAATTGTTTTCTTTTGCGTTGAATGTAATGCAAAGAATATTGATCTATGATTAGTCAAAAGCTCTAGTAATCGTCCGTTTAGTTACCAAACTACTTTTAAATCTTTCTATTGGTTCAGATGCTATTAAACACATTTAGGTATGTGTAATTTTACAAATACAAATGTTAAAAGGTTTTATTCTCTACTGTTGGGAAACACATACAATATTGCCGATTTGGTACCTGGAATGCTAATGAGCTCAACACAATATTACCTGTGCTCAATGTGCAAAAGCATACACAAAATTCCGAAGGTTTTTTGCGTGTGTATAATTTGATTTCTTCGGTAAATTGTTTACCAGCTGATACATAGTGAATTACCAGCATTTGAAATGACGACGCGACAAAACTGATCTCTATTACATATTCGAGTTAGTGGCGTTAATTTTTTATATATGGAGTTTGACATTCGAAACAACTCACTCATTATTGAGAATGTCAAACTCCATATTTAAAAAATTCATGAATTCGCTAGTATTTGCCACCGACACTTGGTATATATTCGCCTTGCTTTACCTCTAATAACCAAAAATTCTGCTATATTTTGAACATATTTTTGCAATAATTGCTATAATTATCTCTCGTCTGTATATGATAATCGGAATAACAACCAGGGATGGAAATTTAACAAGTTAGACTGATATATTCTGAATCTTAAATTCACCTCACCTCAGTACATTTAAGAAAAATATATTAAAACTTTTTGATGTAAAAAATTACTGAAAAAATATATTGTCAGCTTATTATTATTTTGACTCACCTACACATTCACTTTCTGATTCTGAAACCCATTTCTCTATATTTTGTATCCATAACAAGATATCAAGCATCGAATTTTATCTATGCCGAAAAATAACTGGTTTTTTTGTGTAAAATTTAAAAATATATATTTAAAAAATGATTTCTTTTTTATTATAAACTTTTAAAATTTTCGCTTATAACTTGTCAATTTTTTTGGCTCTCATAAATTAAAAAAATTGATTTGAATTTCCTCATAAAATAATTTAAAAAATACATAAATATTACAAAAAACTGGTTTTCCCATTGTAAATTAAAATTTCAACTTTCCATCTCCCATGTTAACGGCATCTGTTTGCAAATTATTCACACTATTTAAACATTGACAACCCTAGACAGGAAAAATTCTGGAAAATATTTTCCGAACATTTCCATATAAAAATCTAAATATTTAAGTAATGCGTAGTTGTTTTTACCTTATTTTTTTATGCACTTTTAAATAATAATAATTTTTCACCTATTAACTACAAAATATATACATTTATGTAGACAAATACACGAAAAACAAATAAAAATAACGAACAACAAATAAACTCACACGAAACACAAGCAGCAAACGACAAAACTAACTCAGGCGAATTAAAAAAAACCCGACTGCTGCAAATGACGCCAACCTACGCTGCCTGCAGTTACCGCGCACAAGCACTCAAAATATGACGTCTTTGTATTTTTCGAATTTTGCTTTAGTTGCAATTTCGCGTTCGCTTAATGATAAAGTTCTCTTAAAACAGTCTGCATAATTTCTATAATTATTTAAATAAATGGATATATTTTTGTTATTAAAATAACTATTTTATAAATAAAAGTTTATAAGAAATCAAAAAATAAATGTGCAACATTATATTTTAAGCATAATAAATAATGAAAAGAACATTTTTGTAAAAGCAAAGCATGTGGTTTGTAGTGGAAAAGAAGTGAATAAAAAAATTCCTATGGAAAAAGTCTATACCTACTTAATTTAAGCCTAGCAAGCATTTTTTGTGTTGTTGAGCAAATAATGTGTAGTTTATGTATAAGAAAGTTTTGGTTAATAATTTGTGTTTTCTAAACTATTTTTATTGATACTTTTCCACGTTCCTGGGCCAGATTTTGGTTTCTTTTCATGGATAGAGTGTGTATGTGTGTGTTTTTTTCGGCCGGCAGTATTGTGTGTATTTACGATCCCAAAGTATTTTTCTTTAGTTTCTTCTTGTTGTTGGTGTTGTTTTTTTTTTGTTCTCAACTGATTGTTATGTTTGTTTAAGTGTTGCCAATCATTTGACATTTGTGTTTATGTTGAGCCGTTTTTATATTTGTTTATATTTTTGTTACAGTACTGCAAAATAAAGTAGTTACACTATAAAATTAAATGATATAGTAATAAGAATTGTTATGTATAAAGAAATAATTTATTTTAATAGCTACATTACGCATAGATATTGAGGGAATTTTTGTTATAACGATTTTGGTGAGATTGTGATGAGAATTATTATTATTAGATTTGTTTAACATATTTGATATTAACAAAGTTTGATTTCGGCATAAATCAAGATCATCGAAACAACATGAATTTTAATAATAATTAATTGTAAGCTTAACAACGTTATTAAAATTGTCTGTCTTAGTTGTATGACTTTAATGTCTTTATACTTATATCATAGTAAATATATCCTATAACTAGTTGACTGCCCCGCCCAGACTTCGCTCGGTAGCTATTTACTAATGTTAGTTCTTCAAGTTCAGCCATAAAATGTCTCTTATTAAAAAAATGAGAAGTGAAAAGGAGGCAATATATTAAAAATTTATATTTCCGAATTTTTTAATTTTTTTCTTTACAAAGCATCTCCTGAAAATTTCTATTTTTTATTTTTACAGTTTTTAATTTTATTTTTTTTCTTGCTGGAACCATATTTCAGGATTATTCAGAACTACAGGACGTACACAATTTTCCAACATACATACATACCTAAAAGTCCTTTTTATATGTGTCGAAGATGAAAATGTCTTTGTTCATCCTAGTGTTTAAAGTTAGATACAAAGATGGGTCAATAAGTCCATGATTTTTTAAAAGAAACACAGGTTTTTGGATAAAAAATCATGTTATTTTTCAACATAGTCTCCTTTGAGCTCTATACAACGTACAAAGTTTCTCCAATATTTAATATCCCTTCCAAATAATAAGATTTGTCGATGTCATCAAAATAGGTTTTTTTTGAGATGATTTCATCGATGGAGTCAAATCTCTTTTGCCGAGACATTTCTTCAGGTTTGGAAACAAGAAATAGTCACTCGGGGCTAAATGCGGAGAATAGGGAGCATTTGGTAGCATAATTCATGGATTTTTGCTATGGAAACGGCACATTTTGTCTAAATGGTGATCAAAATTGAAACCACTGGGTCATGTGAGATACCTATGGCTTCCACATCTCCCGCACTTTCAATATCCGATCGACCATATCGTGATTTCTTCAATTGTCAGCATATTTTTTAATAAATGGAAAATTTTTTTTTTTTTTTCAATAAAAAAAATTCACGAATAATTTTTTTTTTTATATAATAATTTCACCAAAAAAACTGGTTTTTATATTCATCACCATAAGTGGCAAGGGTTTATGTATATAAGTTTGTCATTCCGTTTGTAATTTCTACATTTTTCATTTGCTAATCCACAAAGTATATATATACAGTGTTGGAAAAAATAATAGAAACGAAAGCATTTTTTTCCAATTTTGTAAGTATATTAGTCAAGTTTAGTTTTGTTATACAAAATTTATATGCTGTTTTGTTTATCAGACATACAACATAAGAAAAAACATAATCATTCCTCTTTTGGATAAAGAACAAAATATGCACCCCGGACTGCGTAAATATATTTCAAAGCATAATCCTTCCATTTGCTGAGGAATAGATGCCCTTGAGATGGGAGTTTCAGCAGGACAATGATCCGAACCACTCTTCAAAATTGGCAAAGGATTGGTTTGCTATCAACAAAGTACCTCTTATGGAATGGCCTTCACAGTCACCGGACCTTAAACCAATAGAACACCTTTGGGGAGTGTTCAAGAGGAAGCTGGAGGGCATCAGTCGGAAAAATAAGGACGAATTTTGGGGAAAAAACCAGGAAGAGTGGTTTTCCATTGACAAGGACGTTTTCAAAATAATTGGTTGAATGCATGAGTCGCAGATGCAATGAAGTTGTGAAAAACAAAGGTAGAGCTTCTAAATATTAAAATAAAACAATTTTTTAACAAAAAATAAAAATATGTGTCTCTAAAAATTGAATCCTTTTACGCGTTTCTATTATTTTTTCCAGCAAAAATATTGACTCTTTACATTGTTAGTCATAAAGTGTATTAAAATATTAATGAAAAGAGGAATGATTATGTTTTTTCTTATGTTGTATGTCTGATAAACAAAACTGCATATAAATTTTTTATAACAAAACAAAACTTGACTAATATAATTACAAAATTGGAAAAAAATGCTTTCGTTTCTATTATTTTTTCCAACACTGTATATATTTTGGATCGTTATAGATAGCGGAGTTGAATAGCAATGTCTTTCTTTATGTTCAAATAACTTACATACATGATTTATACATAATTATATCCGCTATAGACCCGGTTGCTATTTAAAATCGATAAAATCGGCCCACAAATGGCTAAGATATAAGGAAAAAAAAAATCTGGACAAACTCGATTTTTGGCCTATTTTTGATCTATGTATATCTGGATTACTAAGTCATTAATATAGACAATATGGGTATCTAATGATAGATATTTCAAAGTCATTTGCAACGACGTATAAAAGTCCATAGTAAGTTGCTCCTACAATGGGTCAAACTCGGGAAAACTATTTTTTAATCCGAATTTTTTTCCACCAAACAAAATTTTTTCACTATGAATTTAAAAAAAAATGCTTAAAAATTATAAAAAAAAAATGTTGAACAAACATTTTTCGAAAAAATATAAAAAAAAACTTTTGAAAAATTTTTATTTGAAGTATAATTTGGAGAAGGGTGTATAAAATACGGCACAGCCGAATAAGGGTCTCTTACTTGTTAATAATACTTTGGAGAAGGATATAAGGATATTCAATTTAAATTAAACTTACGTACTATTATTATTTTAAGTAACTATATATTTTGTATCACAATTATAAATGTCGTATTGAAAAATAATTAAAAAAAGTCAATATTAAAATCAACAACTTCCAAAAGGATTTATTTTAAAGACTTGTAGTGTATTTTTATATCAGTTTAAAGTACTCGTAGATACCATATGTCCATGTAATCAAGGAAAGGATATTAATATCAAAAATATTGAAAGATATTATAGATAACATAGACATAAAGTCAGCGAATAAGTAAAACTTATTCATAAACTTATAATTAAAACTTGAATCTCTTGTGGTAATCTTTTAAGATAAACTCTAACAACCATTATTTTCTCTAACGTTTATTTGCAGTTTTGTTTTATTTCAATTAAACCATGTTTTACTAAATAAGTATTACATTATTATTATACAAATCATCGGTATTTAATATAAAGTAACTAATATTAAAATCAAACCGCCACAACATGACTGATGCACAAAAATATGAAGAGAAATTTCAGGAAATGCAGAAATATGTACCATTCATACAAAGGGTCATTGATAAACTTAAAGTTAACAATGAACAGGAGGCAGATAATCCGCGCAAAGCGCAGCTACAAAAAATGGAAATGTTATATGATTTGCTAACAAATAAAGCTAAAAAGTAAGAAAATTAAAAAAAGAAAAAATTAAAAATTAATAAAATAAATCTTTGTTTTAAGGATCAAAATGGAAACTCTTATTAAATGTGAGGGTGTTATAATAAAGTTACATAACAAAATAGAAAAGGTATGTTTATTTTTTTTTTTTGTATCTGAATTTTTCTTTGTTTCCTTTTTTTTTCTGTTGTTATAAAATTATAATTTTGTTTTATTTTGTTTATTTTTTTTTTCTGTTCCATTTTCGTCGTTGTCTTTTATAAATTTTAAAGCAAACGACTTTATTACAGAATGAAGATCCCATATTAACTAATGTTAAACTAAAACAACAAATGTCCAATAAACCTTCCACATCTACAACTAACAAAAATAATGTTCAAGAAGTTGAAGATATTTCAGGACCTGCAAGTCCGCCACCTGAAATAATACCAGCTGATATAGAACAACCCGTGGTGATACCCACAGAAAGGCGTTGCTCTCCGATATTGGTTAAAACTGTTGCTGATAATAAAACACATCATGTGAAGAAAGTAACGGATTCTCATGCTTCAGAAAACTCAAAACATTCCACAACTGAACAGTTTCAGAAGATAAGGCAAAAAGTTTTTTCTACAGATCATAATCAAAGCAGTAGTAGTGCTACAAAGCAAGTTGCAGGGCAAGAAAAACAAGCTAATCATCACTATAATAGGCCCCATTATGATTCTCGCCAGGGGGCTACACCTTATAATGCTAAAGAACATCAAGCTCAGCATTCTAAGCATTTAAACACCAGCAGACAAAACAGCCCTTTGCCGAGAGAGAAACCGCTGCCAGCCAACAAGCCTCCAACACCTGCTTCAAAACTCCAAACTGTAAAAGTGGTCATAACCGAGCCTTTGCCAGCTCATGTCAAACAGCAACATTTTCCAACTTCCAGCCAGTATCTGCCCAGAGCCTCTATATGCCATAATAATCTAAGGACCTTGCCTCAAGTGAGTCAAACTAATGTTGATAATAATGAGGCCTATAGTCCCGAAGAATTATGGGATCAATACAATGAATCTCATAATAAACCTCATAATACTACTACACCCTTAACATCACCTGTGTTTAGTCGTTTGGGTGCTAAGGTACCAGACAATTCTAAGGATGACCGTCCATCAACAAGTAAAGCTTCTGGTCGTTACACTCCCATACCGGATGTGTTGAAAAGTCCTCCCCTTTCCGTTTCCGATATTAATAATCTTTTAATAGAATCGGGAGCCGATAAAATACCAAAGGACATTTCAGAAATAGGTTGCCGAAGGACTCCGAAACCTGAAGATAATCAGCGCAGATTTGAGGCTTCGCCCTCTAATAATTCTTTTGAAGCGGTGCGCAAGAAATTAGCCCAGAGTGCCCGTATGAATTCCCCACTTTCGGCAGATAAAGAGGAACGTAACATATCTCCCCTGCCGCATGAAAGGATCGCTTTAAAATACAATCCACATCCTAGACAGGAAAGGCTCCAATCCATGTCCTCCACAGATGGCAGCGAATGCAGTACACAATCCAAAATAAATGATCCGCGCATTAAATTGAAAATGGTACACACCAACAGTGCTTTAAACTCTCCTACCCAGGTGGTGACTTCCCCAAATGTCAATGTTTTGCCGGCCATAAATTTTAACGATCCGCGCTTGAAAAAACAAAATATATTATCATTGACAGCAACACCGCCACCGCCGCCTGGAAAAATATCTGCGCCCGCCACACCGCCTACTCATACTTCCACACCCACTATAGGTTTCCGCATAAAGGATCCCAGAATCTCCAGAGTTCAAATTAATCCTTTATGTGCTATGCAAACACCGCCAGCACGTAGACCCAGCGTAAATCAAACTCAATATAGTTCAGAGGAAAACTGGGATTCGGAGCCGGAAGAAAAATCCCGGCCTCCCAACAAAGTTGATCCCAGGCTGGCAAAAAGAGAACACCAACAACCTAAACAAGAAAATCCTTTTGAAAGTAATTGTGCAAACTTAACTTCAAAGGCACCTCCAAATAGAAGAAATAGCATGAGTCAGTCACGTTATCAAATGAATTCTGCTGCAGCTCATAATAGGGCCCCAAGTCAACCAAGATTTCAATTAAATTCTTCTGCTGCTCGTAATAGGTCCGCAAGTCAACCACGTTTTCAAATGGATGCTAGGCCTAATAATAGGGCCGTGAGTCAACCTCGATTTGATATGCCAAATTGTTCTAATCCAGATACGGAAGAGAATTGGGATTCGGACGATGACACTAACGCCTCCATTAACAATTCGTATAGCCAAACTAATCAACAAATTAAGCAAAATCAACATAAACAGTCTCCCTTAAATAAAGAAACCGATACTGTACCTAAAACCAAAAAACAAAGGAACAGATTGCTGCCTGCAATTACACATACAGTACCCAATCCACCAAATTCAGATACCGAAGAAGATTGGGACTCAGAACCAGAAATTAAGAATGATAAACCGAAAGTTTTAACAAATATTGAGTCTGAGGGTAACAATGTTAAACCCAAAGCTGTAACAAATGTGGAAACACAATTATCGTTTGATAAATCACCTGGAGTACCACCTGTAATGCCAGCTTTCCAAACTCACATCTCACCAAAAGGATTTGCAAGTCCTATACACAATTTGGCCTCACCAGTGACGCACAATCCTTATAATCAGCCCCCTTATCCTTTAGTGGGCCCTAACAACCATACCCAATTTCCAGTACCCAATACTGCAGCTAATAATCGTTTTAGTTCGGTCTTAAATGACAAATCTGAAAGAATTAAATATTTCGAAGCCAAGAAACAGAAATCTGTACAACCGCGAACATACAAAGAATTCAGAGAGGCTAGAGAAAGGGCACAAGCTCAGGAGGCTGCCCTAAAAAGAGCTGCCAATGAGGCGGAAGCCAAAAAGAGAGCTGCAGAACTTAAAGAAGCCAACAAAGATAAAGAAACAACTGTACAGGAAATTGAGAAAAAAGAACAACCAAAAGAGACTCCTAAGAAGTTAGATGAATGTAAAAAGGACAAGAAACCAAATCCAATTGAAACTACAAAAACCACATCAACGCCATCACATCAAGATCATCATAAAAAAGCTACTGGTGCCGCAGAATCGACTTTAGATAAAATGTATCGTACACAAAACTTCAACTCAAGTTTCCCCAAATCGGTAACAGCTTTTAAAATACCAAAAAAGAAAACCGAGGAGAAAATTAAGGAGCCCGCAACTAAAATCAATGAAGTGGCAGCAAAACCAGCAGGTATTAGCATTAATGACAAGCCAAGCGATAAAGTACCGCCAAAACAAACAGAAACTGATAAAATATCAAAAACAGAGGTAACAACTGAGAAAACAAAATCACAAAGCCAGGAATCTAAAGATACAGATAAAGGAAAGAATAATAACAATAAAAAGGCAAGTGAGTCTGACCCATCTAAATCTTTGGAATCAGAGGTTAGTGATAAAATAGAGCAAAATCAAGTAAAACCAAAAGGTAGTAAAGAAAATTCAGCAAAAACTAAGATGCCTACAAATGCAAATTCCTCTCAAAAAGAAAAACCCAGTAATGAAGCACCCAAAGATAAACAAGAAAAACAAAAAACAGCTACCGAAGATATATCAAATAAAACTTCCGAAAGTATTAAAATTGAAACAGATAAGAATGAAAAAGATTCGCAGAAATCTCAGGAACCATTAAACGAAAACAAAGAGGATAAAACGGCTGATGATAATAAGAAAACTAGCCGTGATCCCAGGTGTAGACCTAAACCCCCAAACAAAGTAAATCAAAGCACAAATGAACAAGAGCAGGAAAAAGAAAAGGAAAAAGAACCTGCCTTAGAAAAGTTTAAAATGTTTGAAGAAATTGTTATAACATCAGCGGAAAATGAGGTCACCCTCAAGCCCCAACAAAATCTAAGCGCCATCGATAAATTCAATAAACTTACTCAAGAATTAACACCCCAGCCTCAGCGTATCTTGCGTAGGCGCAATACCATGGTGGTATTTGATAGTGCCCCTTTGGTGGACAAGGAGAAATTAAGAAAAGCAAACGCTTTGCTTTTCGAAGATGTGCAAGACGAGGAGAAACGCAAGCGTAAGCAAGCCGAAGAAGACCGCATAACTGCTCGACGCAACAAACACTTGGAAGAAATGTTCAAGAAAACCGATGACAATTGCACGGTGTCAACACAAAATATTATAACGGGCAAAAGAAGAACTCGAGCCACCATTAACTTTAATGAAACTGCAAACGCCATCAATGTATTTAAACACATATCCGTAAAAGATGCTTCATTGGAAAACGTAAATGCCAACACAACGAGCCAAGCTGCTCAGTCCGTTAAAGCCACTAGATCAAATTCTAAAATAAAAATGAAAAATCTAGAAGAGGATAAAAGCGAAGACGAGAATTCGGCTAAAACTAATAAAGAAACTAAAGCGGCTAAAACAAAAGCGGCTAAGGAAACTAAAGCCAAAGATGAAAACAAAACAGAGGAACCACAACCTGAACCTAAAACTAATGCTAAAATGCAGAAAAAACGCACGGCGGCAAACAAAAAGGCGATTGCACCTAAGAACAACAAAGAAGACTGCCAAACGCCTGCAGCAGCTAATAATGAAGATGGTTTCAGGCCCATACCAGATGAAGAACACCAAAACTGTGCCGTTTCAAGTACATCAACTGAGAATTCAGCTGAAGAGGAAGCCTCCTGTTCTACTACGACAAACAACAGATCCTTTAAAAAAGAATCAGACGATAATGAACCCACAAGTACGGCCAACAAGTCCAACAATCCCACACCCACACCTGAGGCCAATGTACATGTCCTCAATGAAATTGTAGATCAAATCCTCAAGCCCAATGCTGATCGGGAACACATTTTGGGTTTATTGGGTCAAATATTAAGCGAAGAGAGACTAGAACTTATAAAATCTTTAATAGAAAGCAGCAACAGACAAACTGAAGAACAACCCGCAAATAAAGATGAAACCATTAAACCAAAAGCTATAAAAGAAGAGAAAAATATAAGCCCGCCAACAAATAAAAAGCACGATGAGGAGGAATTCGAGCCGGACGAACTGGAACCTCTTAAACCCAAATCAGCTGCGGGAGGAAAAAAATTAAACATGCCCAAAAAGAAGCGTAGTGAGTTAGATCGTTTGAATGAAGACATTAGAGATATGTTTATATGTGAGGGAGTATTAACAGCCACCGGTCGCAGAATGTGCACTATTATGGGAAAAGATGCGGAAACAGAAGCTGGCAGGAAATCCATCAAAGAAACAACACCCGCACCCCTGAGTGAACCCGAGACTACAAACAAAAGAAAGGAAGAAAAGCTTAAGCCGCCGCTAACTACCAGACCCCTAAGGAGATCCCTGAGAAGTTGTAAAACCAATGAAGAGACTGAAGATGATGCCTTATCCATACTATCGCGCACTACAGAAGAATCTATGGATGACTTCAGTACTACTACCGACACCAGTACCACAATGGATACTACACCGCAAAGAAAAATGCCGATTTTAAAACCTCATACTCCCATTAAAATACCCGAGGAAGTAACACCTAAAGTTCCTACAACCAAAGAACCCGCAAATAAAAGAAAATCAGATAATAAATCGGCCATGAAGGCGAAGAAATCAAAAACCAATCATGATGTAGCTAAAGAAGATTCAGAAACAGAGGAAAAGGAATCGGAAACTGAAGTAGATGAGGAGAAAGAAGAAAATGAAACCAAAAACGAAACAAATGAAATCGCTTTAAAAAACACCAATATCCACTGGCATACTCAATCCAAATTTACTACCTGGTGCATGATATGCGACAAGAGAATACCTGCAAATAGCAGTTCCCTGCACTACAATATTCATCATGGTGAAAACTATATTTCACGCATGGCTCCCGTACTTTTGCAACGCTTTAAGCAGGGAAAACTAAATCAGCCCCTGTTTGGTGTCAAGAAGTCTCATAAACAATCCTCCTGGTTCTACAGATGCCCGTTTTGCCTGAAATATTTCAACACGCCCATGTCCTTGTGGCTGGAACACTTTCAAAATCACACCGTTGAACTTCGTTACGAATGCTCCAAGTGTCATCGCTGTAGTAATCGAAGACCCACGATTTCACGTCACATTAAAAACTGCGAAGGAGCTACTATCTTAAATTCGGTGGTGAAACTAAACGTACCCACTGAAATTAAGGCGCATGTGTGTCATCTATGTAATTTTATACAATTGAAACGTTTCAACTTGGAAAGACATTATGTGGAGCAGCATCACTTGGATAAGAAAACTGTAGAATTGTTGGGCTACACAATAACCTTATTTGATGTGGAAAATGTGGAGTGTGTAACCGAGGACAAGGCGGCCGAAAGAGAAAATGAGGCTTGGAAATCAATTGAGAAAGATGAACAGGTCATTGATATTGAAGATGAAGACGATGAAGAAGCAACAGCCACCAACGATAATGCAATTGAAAAGGAAGATACACAGAAATCTAAGGAAATTAAAAAAGAAAAGGATAATACAAAACCATCTAAAGAAACTGAACATAAAGATGAGCCAGAGACTGTTGTAAAATCCCAAGATACTGTGAAGGAAGTTGAAGAAAAACTGGGTGAAGTTGTGGCAAAAACTCAAAAAGCCAAACGCATTTTAGATTTAGATAAATCAAGAGCCACTGAAAACCAAAATAATGAAAAAGAAGTGGTAGCAAAACCAACACAATCTAAAGATTCAAATAAACTTTCTCAAAGTAATGAAAAAGAAGTTGTAGCAAAACCAATACAATCTAAAGATTTAAATAAACTGGCACAGAATTTACCAGGAAAAGATGAAACATCACAAGAGAAAGTAGTTACTAGTAACGACAACTCAAAGAATGACAATATATCCCACAACAATCCAGCGTCTGAAATACAACAAATTATTAGTAAAACAACGCTAACAAAAAGTTTAAGTGATTCCCAACAAGAAGTACAAAAAGATGAAACAAAAGAAAAGAAAGAAACTACAAATACTTTGGACACATCAAATAATGATAAAATAAGCCCAAATAATAATTCCGAAACTCCAGAAATCAGTAGTAAAACAGCTAAACCAGAAAGTTTGAATAAGAATCAACAAAAAGAACAAAAAGTTGTAAAAACAACTAAACAAATTCAAAATTCTGATACAGAACAAAGCCAAATTATTGTTTTGGACTTGACCGAAAGTGAGCCCACAAGCCTCGGTGATTATGAGGTAATCAGTGAAAAAGACACATATCAGGACTTACAAGATGAACTATTGGCGTTGGCAGCCAAAGCTGCTGAAAGAGAAGGGGAAAGTGAAAATGAAGCTAATAAGACTCCTATGTCACAAACCTCTTTACCACATGAAAAGGAAAATGACAACACAAAAGAGATTTCTAAGGAAAGTCTAAAAGAAACTCATAAAGATTGTACTAATACTCAGCCTCAAACCACAATGTCTGATCTTATTTCAAGCTCCATAGATATGATTTACAAACGTGGCGATAGTGTTAAGCGCAAGTCTATAGGATTAGAGTCTTCAGAGGCTAAAAAACTAAGACAAACTGCTTCAAATGCATTTATGCCCTCAAGAGATGAAAATAACTATTCACCCACCATACAAATATTGGCACAGTCTATAATCAACATTGAAGATGACACAAATGCCGTAGAAAAGACGGCAAACAAACCCATTACCATGGCGGAGAGAATAAGTCAACGTTTAAAGGATTCGCAAAATCAAAACACTACAAAAGATACAGCTCATTTGAAACCCAAGGAAAACGCCTTTGAGAAGCTTATAAATGATACATTACTAGAATTAGAAAAAGAAAAGGACAGTGTTGCCTCTAGCAATTCAGCCTCTACAGCACAAGCGCAAGTATTAGAATTAAAAAATGATAAGGAACTTGTAAGCAATACAAAAACTGCCCTAGACAAAGCTTTACCAAAAGCATCTAAGGAGCCAACAAAGAGTTTGAATACAAACGAGATTATTACGGTCATAAGCGATGATGAGGATTGGGAAGATATTGAAATTACTGAAACAGCTCCCACGGCCACCTCAACAAATGCAGGTAATATACAAAAGTCCAAGAACAAGGGACTATTTCAGAAATTTGGTATGTTTAAGGGAAATAACACAAAGTCCAAAAAACACTTGCCACCCATGGTATTTATGCCCAAAAAGAAAACAAAAGAGAAATCCTTACAAAGCACCACAACACCATCACCCTCACCCACTACTACTACAACAGCAACTAAAGCTAACAACACCACAACCTTAACTGCTTCATCCCATGTACCACCTCATACTAATTGTAATGCTCATCTAGGTTTCAAGCCTGTTATCAATATAATGGATGATCTATTGCCCGACTCTCCCTGTAATGATCCCATTGATTTAGTGCCGGAACTGGCTCCTTTAGAGCCCTTACAAGACCTTAACGACATCTCTTCTATATTGGATTCCAACTTAAGTGCTGTAAATATAAATGCTGCAGACCATCATACCAGCATTGAGGATGCTTTAGATTTTATATCCGAGCAGCAAGCCAATGACAAACAAAAGTCTAACAGTTCAGCTCTGAAATCCCAGGGCAAGTCTGTCATTAACAATATATCGCATGTGGGCTATTCGGTGCAAAATACAGGAGAAAATCCCTTTAAGTTCTATTGTTTATTGCAGAATTGTTCATTTTTGTATTCAAGCGATTCCATAGGCCTCGAGACGCATTTTATGTGTGAACATGCCCAAGTTAAATGGAATGGCTATTGTTTAATATGCCAAACGCAGTGTTTCCCCAATGCCGAGGCCAACACAGAGTACTCGATCACTAAAGAAATTCATCATATGGTGGAAAAACATGCCAATAAACAACTTATCGAACTTAACACAGACTCCACGCAGCATTCTACCACCTCTAGCCAGGGCAGCGATGAAAGACCTAAAATCAAGCTCAGACGCATGACGGGAGACTGTCTCTCCCGAGCCACGCCCGATATTGAGGTTAATGAAAGTGGCAGCAAAACAAATGATCCACCAGCCATGTCCATGTTGGGAGCTTTATTGGTGGCCAAGCCTAAACCACCCACAAAGGATATGCCTCCCCAGCCCCAAATTCCCTTAACCGAGCCATTACTATTAGATAACAACACAGAGGACAGACCATTTAGGAATGTGAATGGTGATTTTGCTATCACTTCCGTTACATCGGCTGCCCATAGAGACAAACAAACGCCTTTGCAAATTTCAAATGTTGTCAGTTTAAATCGTCCCACACCGACCACTACGCCAGAACAATTACAAATGCCTAAAATCTCAAATGTACGTACCCTGGCGCCAAAGGCCGGCAGCTTATGGTCAGAACAAATAGAAAAAGAACGCCATGAACTGGTGGAAGCTGCTGCCGAATCTCTAGAGGTATCACGCATTTTGGCAAACGCGGGAAACCCCTCTACAGATAGAGAAGTACCTAGAGCTATGGACGATTCTCCGGTAATAGTTGCAGAAACGGTGCCATTCGCTCAAACCACAACCGGTGATTTTGTAGTGACTCAAACAGTATCGGCTCAATATAATGAATTCTCCTCAGCTGCCTTGGGCTTTAATATATCGATTGCAGCTTCCACATCTGGTAACCCAACAACAGCACCAACACCCAACCTAGAAGCCATACCCTCTATAACCTCAAGACAATACAAATGTATGGGCAGTGGCTGTAAATTTGTCAGCCGGGTGCCAGTAGCCATGAGTGATCATCTGCGTTTCCATGAGAGACGCAACTTTTCAAATAAGCAAGATTACTTGGCTTGTGGTTTCTGTTTCTATTGTGCCTCCGATATTGAAGACTACATGAAGCATGCCGACAAATTTCATATAATAAATAAAACCGGTTATGCAACCGCCCCAGCATCAGCTTCAGCTCCAGTCCCAACTGGAGCAAAAGAAACAGACACCGCCACTTCGTTGACGAAAAAAATACATGATATTTTAAATAGCAGCAATAATACTTCACTTGCGATCAACAGAAATGTTTACCAAAGTAATTTCCCCAGCCAACACACACCACAAGTGCAGGACACAGAAGAGGTTTATCTGAAAAAATTAAGGGATACCATAGAGGAAACTGTGGGACCTACAGGATTAGCAGGTAAGAAAAAAATATTTAATTTTTTTTTTTTTGTTCTGAAAAAACTTTATGTATAAAAATATTTAAAACGTTTTTACATAAATTCGAATCATTAGTTTTTCTCGTTAAAATTTTTTGTTTTCAGATGATAAACTGTATCGTTGTGTGATTAAAAGCTGTCACACCCAATTAACCGAAAGTACTTTCATCAGTCATATCATGTTCCACATCAGCAGCATAGGCGGCAATCCCAATAATTTTGTGTTCAAATGTCCCCATTGTAGGGCTCAATATCATCGGCCTGCGGGCATTAAAGCCCATATTAAAAATCATGCCCGCAATCGCTTCTTTTGTTATATATGTGAACAAACCTCCACGAATCCCGGACAATTACTAAAACATTTCTCCGAAAAACACTGGAACACTTTGAATATGTATACCAAAGAATTGCTGAAGCCCAAAACCTCCACAGATGGCTCTGACCAAGTGTTGGACTCGGGCTATTATGTGGCCTATACCCAGGAGTTGACAGATGATGAGGTTAGGAAATTTGGCGAAAAGTTGATATTGGAATGGCAGCGCAAAAAATCCGGTTCTAAGACCCATTTTAAATCTAGCGAAATTGATTTGTTGCCCTTGCCGGCCATATTCCAGCGTGAGGTTAATTGTGGTGAGTGTAAGTACAAAACTAAGGTACGCACCAACATGGTAAGGCACTTGCAAATGCATAAACAAAATCCCGTGTCAGGCAACATAACCGGCGTTGCCTCCAATGTGAATAGTGTGGATCCGGTAAATCCGGTGCCCTGTTTGAATAGCAGCGAAAGATTTTTCGATAAAATGACCAATCTCGCCTCCTCTTCTTTAATACCGTCCACTAGTGCATCAGCGGCTGGGACAACAGCGGCGTCTGCCACAAAATCTACTTTCAAAATACATTACCGTTTGTTAGAAAACAAGAGCTACACTTGTGGTTGTCTCGGTTGCAATTATCATACAATATCTGAGGTACTGTTCCGTACACACATGTCGACTGTGCACAGTTCAGCCATGACATTTCGTTGCACATTTTGCCAAGAGCAAGTATGCAAAAGAGGCATATCGATGGATCGTATTTTAAATCATTTGCGATTCCATGGCGCCATCCTATATCGCTGTGAGGAATGCAATTACATTCACTACCTGCGCCATTTTGTGGAGAAACATATAAATGACCGGCATGCCAGCTTAAAGGTGAATATTGTCACACATTCTCGAACAAGAGATGACAATCCTGAGGGCACTACCACAGCATTGGCATATGAAGGTGGGTGAAGTCAAAGATATTTAAATTCATTAATAAATCTCTCCTTAGTTGAAATTAAAATTAAATTTATACATGTTTTTAATAATGATATTATGATTTCTTTTAATTTAAGGTAAAAAATATAAAGAATCTATGGAAACCAATCAACCTGCCCCAACTTCTACCACCGTAACTCGATCGTCCAACAGTGACAGCTCTGTTGCGAAACCAATAGCTACCTATGGCAATACAGCCAACGGCAAAGGTAAATGGGTGTGTGATGTGTGTGGTCAGAAAGCAAACACCGTGGGCCAAATGCAAACACATTGCCAACAGCAGCACGGTGTTAAGAATCAATATAAATGTGCTCACTGCAACTTTGGCTCGCAGCAGCTATCACAAATTCTCTCGCATATCGATGACAAACATTCGGGTAAGACGCGTGAAGCCTGCTATATGTATCATAAATCCGTAAGTACCAGCGAAGAGGTGACCGATACACGACCCTTGTGGCAGAGAAATGATCCTACTCGGGTACGTCACATCCGAGGTATTTTAATGGAAGATGAGGAGTTGGCACTGTCAGAGGATGTGGATGATGAGGATCAGCAGATACATATTGAGGAACAAGATGAAGAAGTGAATACCTCAAAATATTTATCGGGCTATGAGTTTGGCTGTTATCATTGTGGCTTTAAAACACAAATGTTTGAGGATTTAAGGAATCAACACTATATGACGGTGCATTGTTGCCATTTGGAGACGGCGAAACCATTTTGGTATCGTCTGCACAGACGTCTCTGCTGTCCCGAATGTCGTGCATTCATAGGCAACAACAGTGAATTGCAGCAGCATCTGCAAAATGAGCATAAGAAAACCCGTTTTTATGCGGCCGATATAACAATGGCCGAAAATGACGATTCCTCGCAAAGACTAATGTGTGGTTATTGTTCATTTCACTGTGCCGACGCCGAAGGTTTACACAGACATCACCTCAGGGTGCAGCATTGGCCCCAGGATATACGCATAGACAACGACGAACAGTTTATGGATATCTTAGCTTTGGGCAAACCGGAACCGTCCTATCAATGCACTTTGTGTGCTGATGTATTCCCTAATCGGGTGGCCATAGTACAGCATGCCTGTAATGTGCATTCGATAGAGGAAGGCTTTTCCTTTAGGGAGCTGACAAATGTTCTAATCTTTCGCTGCAATAACTGCTGGTTTACCTGCACCACCGAAATAGATTTGCTAAGACACATGATCGATCATTATAGCCGTTTTAAGATCTGTAATTTCTGCAATCAACACCAATCCTCTTTCAATGTTAACATGCAACACTGTTATGCTGAGCATAGAAATGACATACAAAGGTTTCGAACAATTTATCCCTTCAGGGAAATACGCAAGTTTTTGCTGCAGATGCTTATAGTTTTTCCCAGTGGCCTGGTGCTAAACAAACGCAATCTTTTGAACACCAAATATGGCAGAACGGAAGTAATAGATGAGATTTATGAGGAAATATACAAAATATCACAACAACCTCCCATACCCAGGCTATCGATAGCCCGGTTGGTGGCTCGCAAATCTATAGAAGCCCAACAAAAGCCCACTGCCGCCTCGGCACAAGATGAAATACTGGAGGCAATGCAAACACGTCCTAAACCTGCCATATCAAAAAGAAGGCGCACTGTGGTGTTGAATGTGGAAGATCTTTATACTAACAGCACACCCTCGTTGCCTAAAGCAAAAGTTTCCATAGTGGAAGGCAAAAGAGCTGCTGGCCCTATAACCAAGAGAAGAACCACCGTGGACCATGAAAATTTACTGACCCAACAGCAGCAACAACAAGAACCTAATGAGTTTAATGCACCTCTGCAGCAGGCCAAAATATCTAAACGTAGACGTACAGTGGCAGTAGATCGTGACACTTTATTCTCCACGAATTTATCATCCCACTCAACACATTCTTTACTCATCGATAAGGATGTTTCGCAAAAAAAGCGCAAAACTTCCCATACACCCTCACCAAAACACACACAAGAACCATATCCCTTAAATTTAGACCTGGAACCATTTTCGTTTTACGGCCAAACCCCCGAAAAGTTAGACTTGTTAAAGATCCACACTAAAGTGGCTATAGGGGGCATACAGACGCCCATAACCTTAGACAAATTTAAGCTACTCGTTAATATAGATTGTCAGCTAAAATTAACTAAATGTGATGAAGATAGCCAAACCAATTTAAACTACAAACAATATAAACATATTAAAAAGGCCTGTCCAGCAAGCCATAAATTAAAATTTAACAATTAAACCCCAAGTCAATCAAAGAATGATACCATTTGATTTGATTTGCTTAAGAAAGTTATAAACTTTTTTAAATAAGAACGAAATATACTAAAAATTCTAATAAGACTCTTTATTTTGTAAGAATTTTCCTAAATGAAATTAGGAATTTTTATTTGTTTTAGTATTAAGTAATTTAAAAAACAACAAATCAAACCACAAAACACTAACAAATTCAAGTCTGTTAAATCTATAAAATTTGATTTAAAAATACTTAATAATGTAATAGTATTAAAACATAGTTTCAAATATTCATGAACACATAAGGACACACACACAGCTCTCCACAACATGAGGCCAAAACAAAATCCAGTTGAAAAAAATTGTTTGATTTGAGGCTTCAACATATGTATGTGTCTCTTCAATTGTTATATGTTTGTTAAAAATCAAATTTCAAATTCCCTGTATATAAACTGAGTTATTGTTAAGCTTTTCCCGACTTTTCCACGCTCTAATTTTGTTATGTGTAAAGCGGGAAAATGTTAAAGGGGAGGCCTACAAGATTTTATAGCCCTGTTAATATTTAAGTTAAGTTTTTTTATTTTATTTTATTTTTTTTTTTTTGAAACTACCAATTATTTAAACATAATTTTTTATATAATAATTATCATTATTAATATTTTTATTATTTAACTGAAATAAATGTAAATAACTGAGCAACTTACTATGAACTCTATGTTTCACCACTAATGTATGTTGATGATGATGATGGCTGCAGTAGGCGCTTCGCTTATATTCTATAGACGTTATTGAAATGGCTTGGAATATGGCAATGCGCAGCTCGATAGCCATAAATGAATGATGACTATGATATGAGATGATTTTTGTTTCAGATAATTAAATAACAGTTTTTTGTTTAGCAAGGAGTTCCTGCTAAGACATCATGACCATCATGTTTAGAAATTCCATTAAAAAATGTTTAAGTAATGACTGTTGCCGGTACTTCTTACCTGGCGGTAAACCTTCCGGTTCATACAGATGTAGCTGAGTTGACAATCTTTGGCCGATCAGGATTCAGTTACTTTCAGAGAGAAGATCCAACTATCGTTAGAACTTTTAATATTTAAATAGCTGTCACTTTAAATGTCCCTATGAAATAACAGGCTGACCTACATATTTTGCAGACGATTGCAAATACCACCACTACAGAATTAAAGAAACTGAAACTGAGTTTTACCTTGATAATAATTATCAGTTAATTGTAAAGTGGATTGATAGACAACAATATGGTTATGACTTCAGCACTGGTAATACAGAAAGTAACCCGACCAGTTGAATAGGTGGGGATATCATGGACACCATGATCACAAGCTGAGCATAAAGATGGGACTTTTGGGACCAGTTGGCATTGAGTCCTCTTGTTCCATCCAAAATTTGTGTTAGTGCTATTGGGTGGTAAAGGGAGTTGAAGAAATCTTGCCAAATCAGTAGCACTTAAGAGATTCAGGCTCACTCTTCTATACGCCAAGAAGTAATGATTCTTTTGGAGACTTTTTTCTGGGAGAAAAAACTTCCGGCTGATACAAAGTTCTCTTAGTTGACAATCTTTGGGCGACTGAAACTCAGGTAGTTCCGGAGAGAAGATCCTGTTGTTTGCTGTCATTTTGGATGTCCGTTTAAGAGTTAACAGACTGATATTATAAGATCGTATCTACGGACAACACTGTGGTTGTGTCTTCACCCCCCGGAGAAAAAGCTTTTTATGAATACTCATCTGATAGAAATAAGTTAATTTTATAAACGTGGATATTAATATATATGATGAAAAGGACTCTAAAAATAGAAGAAGGGCATATGTGCTAGAACTACTGTTATTTTTGTGCAATTATTTGTATCTGCTATGGGCTATAAGTAACTTGCGACCGCGATATTGATGGCGTCTCTATGGGTGGTTCATTGATTGAGCTTTACCTCTTTCGTCCAGTTGCTGAAGAGTGTTGCCGAAGACTTCGTTCATGATAGCTGCAGGCCTTTTTATTTTTGGTTAATCTTTGCTTAGAATATCGTCAACTGGAGCTGTACTATGGATTGTGATGTGAATTCAAACAGTGAAACGGCATATGCCAATGGATCATGCAAATATAACAGATGTCAAATGACATTGGACATGTTTGTGTTTATAAGAGTTTGAGGAAATGCAATGTGACCACAAGTTTTATTAGGGAAAACTTTGTCATACTCTGTATATATAATGACCCACCACAAAAGGAGGAATTATTTGGCCTCGAAATACTTATAATGTCATGTCAAATAATGGCTTACGACCTATTTCTTCATATAGGCAGCCGGAATTATTGAAATCAACTCCCAAGTTTTATACCAATGTCTCCAGAGAGTGAGACGCAAAGTGATCAGATTCATAGAAAAAAATTACGTCAATGGCAAAGACGAGTTGTACCTAAGGCGAACACTTCGATCTTAAAGTTTCACTTCTTCCCATTGTTTTGCCTGAAAAGAGAAAAAATGGAGAGAGATGAAGAGAAAAGTGGGAAATTAAGACAAGAGACAGAAAAAAAAAGTCAGAAACGATGATCAAGTTAAAACGAGATGGAAAATATACAATCGCAGTCAGAAGGATATATATAGAGGTCAACGATTTGAAAATAGTAATACAAAAAACAAAATTTATAGTTGCCTTGTGAACCAATGAATCCATTCAACCGACGGTTTAAAGGTCAACTGAAGATGGAAAATGCTAAAATTCTATATTTTGTAATGAATGCCCTTGGCAATTGTAGTTGGTCACATTAAACTAGTAAATACATATTAAAACTAAATACAAATGAGCCTATCGCATCGAAAAATAATTTCGATATAGAAATTATAATAGAATGTACTAAATTTCTTGCCATAATCTCAAATAAGAAAATTACGACAAATTTTACTCGATATCGAATGCAGTAATTCGGCCCCAGGGTGAATAAAAAAATAATGCATGCATAATACCTTTTTATTAGGAAAGCTGGTAAGTCTCCAGTTCATTTGGGCCAAAATATGTTATTTATAGGAGTATGCAACGAATGTTACTAATTTTGCAATAAATTTAAAGTTGGTCACATTAATCTAGTAAAACCAACGGTACCTTTTAAATACCTTTTTATTAGGAAAACTGGTAAAGTCTCCAGTTAATGTAGCCCAAAATATTATATTTATAGGAGTATTCTATATTTTGCAATGAATTCCCGTGTCAATTGTAGTTGGTCACATTAAACTAGTAAATCGAACGGTACCTTTTAAATACCTTTTTATTAGGAAAACTGGTAAAGTCTCCAGTTAATTTAGCCCAAAATATGATATTTATAGGAGTATTCTATATTTTGCTATCAATTCCCGTGTCAATTGTAGTTGGTCACATTAAACTAGTAAATACTTTTTAAAACTAACGGTATAAAAGCTAATACAGTGTTGCAAAGTGAATTGCTACATCAGGCGTTGCCAACTACATTTTTTGCACTTCATACATTTTGACACTTGTTATCAGCAGTTTGCGGCAAAATATAGCAAATGTCAGATAACCGCTTGCAATGCCTAATATGCAAATAAAATAAAAACAAAAATTAACGAAACGTAAAACAAGAAAGACCGAAGAAAAGCAAATACATAAAAAAACGGCAGCAGCAGCAGCAAAGTGTATTTTGCGAAAGTGAGGAATTTTTTCTTTTTGTTACTTATTTTTTTAACAAAATTATATATATTGCGTTAAACACAACTAAAAAAAACGATTTAGTAAAATTACTTTAATAATTTTTGTTCTATAACAACGATTTAAACATTTTGTTTTAAATTAATTATTTTTATTAAGGTAAGTGGTAAAGTAATTAAGATAATTTTCATTTTTTTTTTTAATTGTTTAACCTAATACTAACTAGTTGAGTGCTTTTGGTTGCTAAATTGTTGTTTGTGTAATTTTATTTGAAAGACTTAAATGTAGATTAAAAAAAAAAAAACATAGAATCAAATCACTATTAAGATAAGCCTTGATTGTTAAAGTAAATTGAAAACAAAAAATATATATACATATGTAAGTACATACGAAGTACCAGTAATTTGTTATATTTGCTAATTAACAACAGAACCAAAAATAACTAGAAAATATTAAGAGACATTTATGAAAAACAATAACAACAACGCATTAAATTAAAAACAAAAACATCTGTGCAATAGGAAAAAATTCATATATTTTTTGCATATAGGTAGGTACGTACAATATACATAAATATGTATTTATATAAATAAATAATAATATATAGATATTATTTTTGACAGTTTGTTGTTTATTTTGCATTATGCATAAAAGTGTTAATTAATATTCATTCATGTTTCTACGTTTTTTTCTGATATTCTTTTTTACAATAAGTTAGTAGTAGTGCATTCTTACACACTCACAAAAAAGTAGAGCAAATTTTACAGGTCACCTTGATTTATAAGCTAAAGGTCATTGTACATTCATTGTTAAATTATTGTTTATAATATTTATAATAATCCTTTATTTTAGTTAAACCTAATATAGTAATTTATTTGATTTTCTTTTTACAGCCTAAAACTATACTTCAAAAATTTGCTTAAGATGTTAAAGCTAAAAAGTGTAGTAAACATATGCAACGCCACTGCATTGCGGTAAGTTAATGTACCACAAAGAAAATAAAAAAAGATGTGCAAGCAACTCACATCAGTCAAACAATTTTTTTCAAACCAACAAAAAAATAAATCCCATAACAATACTCCGGCACTTGTATAATTTGTTGCTCATACAACCAGATCTGCTCATAACATTTATTTCAAATATGTTATCTTGAACAAGATTTTAATAGTAGTTTACAAAATAGTATAGGTTTTAGTTAAACTTTGATTAAATAAGTTTAATTTAACCCAGTTTTTGTTAATTATACTTAAAATTTAAAATTCTTATGTTTCCTAATTAAGTTTTTGAAAATATTTTATAAAATTTAAATTTTTTTAGTTAAACTTGGTTTAAATCAGTTTAGCTACACTTAGTTTAACTCAGTTTTAGTTAATAATTCAAATAATTATGTTTCCTTAATTTAGTTTTTTAAAATATTTTATAAAATTTTAAAGGTTTTAATTAAACTTGCTTTAAATTAGTTTTACTAAACTCAGTTTAACTTAATTTTACATAAAATTTACAAAAAATATTTTATAAAATTTCAACTTTGATTAAATTAAATTAAAAAAATTAAAAAAAAGTGGAAAATTTGTTAACTATATATGGCCCATTGGGCTCAGTTATAATTGTATAATAAAATAAAAAAATTAAGTTTAACTAAACTTAGTTTAGCTCGGTTTTATTTTATATTTTCTTAATTAAATTATCACTAATATTTTATAAAATTTTCAAGGTTTCAGTTAAACTTTGATTAATTAAGATTAACTAAACCCAGTTTAACTTAATTTTATTTAAAGTTTCAAACAATTATGTTTCCTTAATTTAGTTTTTTAAAATATTTTATAAAATTTTAAAGGTTTTAGTTAAACTTGGCATAAATCAGTTTAACTAAACTTAGTTTAATTCGGTTTTATTCAAATATTTATATTTTCTTAATTAAATTATTACTAATATTTTATAAAATTGCAAAGGTTTCACTTAAACTTTGATTAATTAAGTTTAACTAAACCCAGTTTAACTTTATTTTATTTAAAATTTTAAATACTGATGTTTTCTTAATTTAGTTTTTGAAAATACTTTATAAAATTTTAAAATTATTAACTAAACTTGCTTAAAATCAGTTTAACTAAACTTAGTTTAACTCAGTTTTATCTAACAATTCAAATATTTATATTTTCTTTAACAAGTTCTTACTAATATTTTATAAAATCTTATAGGTTTTAGTTAAACTTGCATTAAATCAGTTTAACTAAACTTAGTTTAACAGATTTATTTAATAATTTCTACATATACTTGTGTTTCCTCAACTAAGTTTTTTTTTTACAATATTTTATAAAATGTTAATGTTTTCAGTTATACTTTGATGAAATAAGTTTAACTAAACCCAGTTTAACTTAATTTTATTTAAACTTTCAAACAATTATGTTTTCTTAATTTAGTTTTTTAAAATATTTTATAAAATTTTAAAGGTTTTAGTTAAACTTGCTTTAAAGCAGTTTAACTAAACTTAGTTTAACTTATTTTTATTTAAATTTTAAGATAGTTATGTATGCTTTATTTTGTTTTTTAAACTATTTTATTAAATTTAAGAAATATTAGTTAAACTTGGTTTAAATATGTTCAACTAAACCCAGTTTAACTAAATTTTATTTAATAATTCGAATATTATGTTTCCTCAACTAAGTTTTTTTTTACAATGTTAATTGTTTCAGTTAAACTTTGATTAATTAAGTTTAACTAAACCCAGTTTAACTTAATTTTATTTAAACTTTCAAACAATTATGTTTCCTTAATTTAGTTTTTTAAAGTATTTTATAAAATTTTAAAGGTTTTAGTTAAACTTGCTTTAAAGCAGTTTAACTAAACTTAGTTTAACTTATTTTTATTTAAATTTTAAGATAGTTATGTATGCTTTATTATGTTTTAAACAATTTTATAAGATTTAAGAAATATTAGTTAAACTTGGTTTAAATATGTTTAACTAAACCCAGTTTAACTAAGTTTTATTTAATTTTTCGAATATTTATGTTGCCTTTAACAAGTTTTTAAAACTATTTTACAAAATCATATAGGTTTTAATTAATCTTGGTTTAAATCAGTTTAACTAAACCCAGTTTAACTCTGTTTTATTTAATAATTGAAATATTTATGTTTTTTTAAAGAGTTCTTAAAAATATTTTATCAATTCTTCAGTTTCAGATAATTTTGGTTTAAATTAGTTTAACTAAACCCAGTTTAACTCTGTTTTATTTAATAATTGAAATATTTATGTTTTTTTTTTTAAAAAAAAGTTCTTGAAAATATTTTAAAAAATCGTATAGGTTTTAGTTAAACTTGCTTGACTTTGAGTTTTATTTAGCATTTATAAGCTTGTCATTGCATTTTTAATTTACACATTTTTCTTTCCTTTCTAGTTCCATTTCCACTACTGCTTCATTAAATGAATCGGATTCTTGGTTTTCCAAATTGTTGGTGCGTAAAATTGAACCAACCAAAGAGCCTCACAGTCGTATGTTAAGTGACAAAGAAATCATTTATGCTTTGCATACACACAATGTCAGACCTGATTCAATGGCTGAATATTTAAATAACTAGTAAGTTTAACAAATTATATATTTAAACAACAATTAGTAATTAAAAATACTTCTAATTATAATTTAGTAAAACCACTGTACAATTAATAAAAGATAAAAAAGCTAACTTATCTTGTGATTTGATGGCTTCCTGGACCGTCCATGTAGGTGATATGGACCAATGTTTGCATTTATGGAAATATACGGGAGGTTTTGAGAAAATTGATATAGCCAAAGAAGAT
Organism: Calliphora vomitoria; assembly: GCA_942486065.2. NCBI lineage: Eukaryota > Metazoa > Arthropoda > Insecta > Diptera > Calliphoridae > Calliphora > Calliphora vomitoria. The sequence continues at coordinate 120,754,904 of OW818032.2, read as the reverse complement.
TTATGGCATGATAATGTAAGTTTTATTAATAAACAGGAAACATTTTTTTTTCGAAATATTTTTTACAATTTTATTTAAAGGAATATATGAGCCTTATGAAAGAACGTTCCAAATTTTTAAGATCACGTCATTTGCAATATTTGTTGGCCTTTAGCTATTGGCCACAAATGGAAATGCGCAGCGGCAAAAATATCTATGAAATGCGGTAAGTTTATTATTTATTTATTTTTTTTATACAAACTAAATTTTTTTGTTGAAATTTTAAAGTTCTTACCGCTTGAAACCCGGCACCATGATTGAATGGGGCAATAACTGGGCTCGTGCCATTAATTTCCGTAAAAATAATAATGAAGCCTTTGCTGGTTTCTTTTCGCAAATTGGTCGTCTCTATAATGTTCATCATATTTGGTGTAAGTTTTTGTAAAATTGATTCATATTTTATAGTTAATTTTTCTATAATTTTCCAACAATTAGGTTATAAATCTTTGGCGGAACGCAAAGAAACCCGTGAAGCCTCTTGGCGTTCTCCCGGCTGGGATGAATGTGTTGCTTATACCGTGCCATTAATTAGAGAAATGCACTGCCGCATTTTGGCTCCTACTGAATTTTCTCCCACCCAATAAAATTTTTTGTTATGTTTTAATTTTTTTTTCTTTAATGTAGCAAATCATAAAAAAAACGCTGAAAAAAATACTAAATTAATTGCAATTTTTTAAAAGTGATCTTAGCTTCAACGAAACGCACATTTGATTTCATTTTTTTATATTTAGTTTCTTTAAAAATATTGGTATATTAATTTGCATACAACATATAAAAATATAAATTGTTAAAAATATGAATAATAAAAAAAAAATATTGTTAAAAAATCGATTGGCTTTAAAAGAAAACATCTTTGTTAATTTTTAAGAGTATAAAATTATGTATACATATGATAATAAACTGTTGAACAGCATTTATTAAAATATAAAAAAAATATATAAAGATTTTTTTACAAAAATACAAAACTTTAAAGTGTTTAAAATTTAAAATACTAGAACAACAATTTTTTTGAGAAAGTTTATTTTATAATATTTGTTTTAATAAATAAATTTTGTTTGTAATATATTTTATTAGCCTAGTTTCCCACCATTCATAAATAACCTCTATAGTTCCTTTAAATACAACCCTGTATTATACTAATAATTTATAATATACACATAAAAACAATAAAGGATTATTTATTAATTTCTTTAATATTTGTTCTAATACGTAAATTAAGCAAGCTGATTTTAATTTAATTTCCATCAAAGAATAATTCGTTTTATTAGCCTAGTTTCTAACCATTGATAATTTTGTAAATACTTCCTTCAAATGCATCACTGTCTATATTATACCCATCTCACAGTTGGCAACGCCGCCATATTTTTTTTCCTATATTTCACTTGTCATTCTATTTTATTCATAAAAATAAATTTTTTCCATTGAAAAGTGTACATGAAAGAGATATTGAATTTTTAATTTTTTTAATGGAAAAATTTACAAATTATTTATAACTTTTATAGAAAACTAAAGTTAAAAGTGTGTTTATTACAATGACATAAAATAAAATATACAAAATCACTTTAAAACACATCAAAAATTGCAAGAGAAAAATTATATAGTTTTTTTTTTGATTTTTTTCCTACGGTCTTATACAAAGAACAAGAAGAAGACCAACGAACAACGACAGAAAGAAAAAATTAAGAAAAGAAAGAAAAAAAAAAAAATACAGGAGAAGAGGAGCGCCACCATTTAACGACATTTCATGTGTATTTAAGGTTTAGTTTATTTTTTATTTGCCTCCTCTATACCTACCTTTTAAATAAAACAAAAAATATAAAAAAAGTTATTTAATCAATTAATCAAAAGTGAAAATCTACAAAATTGTATAAAAAAAACACCGCCTTAAAAGTGGCTGGTATATGGTAAAACAAACAAACACTTGCGCTACGCTAAACACTCCAACAGACACAAGATGGACACATCTATAGATACTATAACCTGTAAATTACAGTCACTGGAAGAACGTTTGCAGGCTGAAAATGAATCCATACTACCAAAAATGCCTCTTACCAGGCCAAATACCTTAGGACGTCCACAATTAACGGGCTGTAAGTATTAGCATTAAGAAATCTAATAAAAATATTAAATTGTTGATAAAAACTATTTTTGCATTTGATAAAAATGAAAGAAACAAGCAAGCAAAGATTTGAAAGAAAAAGTATGTAGTGTAGTTTTGTTGTTATCATAAGAAGTAGAAGGTGGAGGGGGTGTTATGCTGCTTCTACACTTCAATCGCCTGTCATTTACATACATTCTCACCAACATACACATGTACTTCTTTTGCTTTTGCAATTGGTTGTTTTTAATACTTCCACCACTTTTTTTTTAGCTGCTTCTTTTATTTCAATATACAACTAACACCACCACCACCACCCACCCTGTGCTAAATGTTTTTGCGAAAAAAAAAAAACAAAAGTAAATAAACACAACAACAAAATCAGTCTCCCAATTTTTGTTTTGTTTGCTTTGTATTGAATTTCTTTTAACTTTTTGATAATAATGCTTGCTGTGTATGTTTTGTTTTCATTTTTCTGTGTGTGTTTGTGCATTTTTTTGTTGGATTTTTTGTTTGTTTTTTTATTGTTTTTTTTTTTTTTTTTTTTTTAATTTCAATCAAACCACCAAACAGCCTATTGGAATTTTGTTTTCGATTTTTTGGTATTTCCGGAGTAATGTTTCTTTAATAACGATGTTGTGGGTTGGTTGCTGTGTTTAATATTTTTAACAAGGAAGAGTGAAATATGGAAAATATGAATGAAATATACCTACTTGTGCTTAAAGTTGAAATGTCAATAAACATTTCATGGCAGTTGTTATTATTTGGGTACAAATTTAAACATCTTTAAAAAAGTATGTAATAAAGAATAAAATGTTGCAATTCTTTAAAATGTTTATTAAACATTGAAAATGCTTTTGCGGTGTTTATATAAGTTCGAAATTCAAATAAAAGGAAATTTTAAAATTTTTGGCCGAAAATAGAGAAACTTTTTGATCACAAGTAAAATATTAAAAATTTTAAAGTTCGAAATTAGAAAATGCAGAAAAATCTCAAAATTTTTCTTTTGTTTTTTTAATATTCCGAAACTATTTTTAAATTTTCGAACTTAAGTTCGAATTTTCGAACATTAAACATTTTTTACTGTTTTCATTAAAAAATAATAAATTTCTATTTCCTTGAATATTTTCAAAATTCAAATTTCGAAAATGCAGGAAAAACTTAAAATTTTTAATAATAATCTTGCATTTTTCTATGTCCTGCAACATTTTTTAAGTTTTCGAATATGGGTTCAAATTTTTGAACATTGAACAAATTTCATATTTTTAATCCTTTTTTAAATCCGGTTAATTAAAAAATAATAAAATAAATTTTTAGTGGAAAATCTTGAAAGTTCGAAAATGCCTGAAAATTAAAATGTTTTTCTTTTTATTCTATTTATTTAGATTTTTCATTAATTTTTCTTATTAACGATCTATTAGTGATTTTAGATTTTTCATACAAAAATCGATATTTGATGGGAAATAGGAGTGATCATATGAGTTTATTGTCCTTTTTCCTCTAGCACTTCTTATTAACGATTTATGAGTGATTTTAGATTTATTTATAATTTACAATCTTATTTTATTATCTTTCCAGTGGACAACATACCAAATCGTCCCAATATGACAAATCGCACCAATATGACATTGGCTTTCACAAAGCCCTCTGGACCTGCCGCTGAATCTGAAACAGATAAGAAACTGAAAAAAATCCACAAACAAACCGGTATTCTAACAATAAACGATCACAAATACCACTCCGACATTAAAGATCTCGAACATTTGGGTGATCTGGGTAATGGCACCAGCGGGAATGTTGTCAAAATGCGCCACAAACCCAGCAATACCATAATTGCGGTGAAACAAATGCGTCGCACGGGCAATTCAGAAGAGAATAAACGGATACTAATGGATTTGGATGTAGTTTTAAAATCACACGACTGCCAATATATAGTACAATGTTTGGGTTGTTTTGTAACGGATGCAGATGTTTGGATATGCATGGAATTGATGTCGATGTGTTTTGATAAGTTATTGAAACTGTCGAAGAAACCAGTGCCGGAGAGCATACTGGGGAAGGTGACTGTGGCGGTATGTAGAAAATGTGTGTGTTTTTTTTAAGATTTAATATTTAATTTGTTTTGTTTTCTTATTGCAGACGGTAAAAGCTTTGTCTTATTTGAAAGAGAAACACGGTGTTATACATCGTGATGTGAAACCTTCAAATATTTTAATAGATGAACGTGGCAATATAAAATTATGTGATTTTGGTATTAGTGGACGTTTGGTGGACTCAAAGGCGGCCACTAGATCAGCTGGTTGTGCGGCTTATATGGCGGTAAGTAGGTTGTAAATGAAATTAGAAAATTTTTTTTATTCAAATTGTTTTTATGAATTTTGAAAAATCAAATTTTTTTTCATTTATTTATAATAATAAGTTATTTTTCTAGCTTCTGCAACATTTTTTGTAAGTTTTCGAACTTAAGTTCGAATTTTCGAATATTAAAAAAATTTCATATTTTTTCTTATTTAGATCAAAATTTTTAATTTTTATAATTCGAAATTGCAAGGAAAATCTGTTGAATTTATTAATAATCTTAATTTTTTTTTTGTTTTTTTTTTCAGCCTGAACGTATTGACCCCAAAAAACCAAAGTATGATATACGTGCCGATGTTTGGTCTTTGGGCATAACACTGGTAGAATTGGCCACGGCTCGTTCGCCCTATGAAGGCTGTAATACCGACTTTGAAGTATTGACAAAAGTTTTGGAATCAGATCCGCCACGTTTGCCCGATGATGATAAATTTAATTTTAGTATTGAATTTCATGAATTTGTTAGTAAATGGTAGGTTTTGTTAAAAAAAAAAAAACATGTAAAAACATTTCTAAACTATTGGGTTATATGTGTATTAAATTTCTTTGCAGTTTAACAAAAAATCATAATTTACGACCTAAATATCCTCAACTATTAGAACTAGATTTTATAAAATATTATGAAATAGCTGAGGTGGATATACCCTATTGGTTTAAATCTGTGGTAGATTCGGTTGGCATTAAAACTCAACGTAGGCAAGTATATTTTTGTTAAACAATTTTTAAATTTCATTGAGTTAAACCAGAATCAAAACAATAAAAAAAATTTAATACAACTTTTGCTTGCCTATTTTTTTATTTTTATTTTTTTTTTTTATTAATTTGAATACTTATTTTGTTTTTTTATTTCCTTTTCTATCCCTGCTAAACATTTTTTTAAACTAATTTTAAGAAAATCTTTGAAATTTTTAATTTTCTTTTCATAATAACGTACTAAAACTTTTGGTTATGATGATTTTGTAAAATTTGTTTAATTATATTAAACTTTTATTTTTTTTTTTGTTATTTTTTATTTTTTATTAATCTTTTTATTTGTAGGTAACTTAAAACCTTAAACAATACCATACAAAAAATCTTTAAATTCCCCCCTACAATAAAAACAAACAAATTTAAAGAAAAATTTATAATTTTATTACAAAAACAAAAAAGAAATTATCGAAAAAAAAAACATAAAACATAATCATACAAAATAAAAGAAAATTATAAACTGTTACAAACAGTTTTATAAAAAATAAACTTTCATGAAACTACTCTCCCCACCCCCCGTAAGTATTACACTTGTTTTGTTTTGTTTATTTCTTTCATTTATTTAAACCATGTCACAAAAAACACCTACTACTTTTTGTTTAAATCAACACAAAAAGGTGGTAATTGTTAACAACATTCCAGACATCTTATTTATACAGAATTTGTTACTAATATTTACAATTTTAATTTAATTAACCTGCATGTTTCATTTTCATTTTTTACTAAAAAGCATGTTTTCACAACTTTTTTTTTTTTAGAGATTTTATTATTAAAAACAGAAATATTTCGGCAGTAAAGCTTATACAGCATTCCCTAGGGAAGAGTTTCTTAATTAAAAAAAAAACAATTTTATAAAAAAAATCAACTTTTATATCATCTTTATCTTAAAAAAAACGCCACCTAAATGTTTGTGTATTCATTGCAGTACGGTTTTAAAATAATGTTTAATTTCAAATGTTTTTGCTTATTAATTTTAGAACTCAAATACCGACATCAACACCAGCTACATATGATGCTACAAAACATCATTATAAACATCCTATAACCGCATTAGCCTCAACATCCAATATAAACTCGGCATCCTTGTTAATGGGAGCAACAACTACAGCAACAACGACAACAATGACAATAAATGCTTTAACAAAACAAACGCAATCACAAATACCCAGTTATCATGGCGGTGGTGGTGGTGGTGTTGGCATGGGTTTGGAACACTATCAACAACGCCAGCAGCAGCAACAACGTTCAAATAGTTTCAAACAACATCAACATCAACAGCACCCACAACATCATCATCAGCAACAACGTCAACAGCAGCAACCATCTCAACTACCTCAAACTTTAAATCAATACAACAACATTAGCAGTAATACAATAATACCCACAACATTAGCAGTCGCAGCCACAGCCACAGCCACAATAAATAATTATCAGGGATCATTTCAACAAGGCAACAATAATAGTAAATTAAATGCTGGCAATAGCGCTGGTGGTGGTGGTGGTGGCGGTAGTAGTAGTTATAACACTGGTTCCGGCAGTAGTTCAGCTACCAGTTCTAGTCCCTTATCACCGCCTAGTGTTTCTTACAATCTCAACAAAGACGATTCGAAATTAGTGAATGAAATGAATAAATTGTATCGTAAATCACCATTTATGCAAAAGAAATTTAATGGCTCCTCCTTCAATCGCTACAATTCATCGCCGGGCGATGAAAGTCCCAAAAAGGAATCGGTTTTGTCTACAATAGGTACAAAACACTTTCTCAAAATTAAACAATTTCATTAAAATTAAAACCAAAAATATTATTTTTCTCTATAGGTCACTCTATATTACGCAATTTGACCACCTCCCCTTTCAGTCAAAAGAAAAACACACCCAATGTTCAACCAAATCAAATAGATCCCTTGTGGCGCATGCCCACCACCCAGGATGTTTCACTAGCTTTTGATACGTGTGATGCTACGAATATTTCACCTACCAGTGCTTTGAATCCCTTTGAACACACCGAGTCGCCCGCCTTGCAGCGCAAAAGGTTTCAGGTGGGCAATGATAATAAGACAAATATGACGGCTGCCAAGAAAACTTCAATGGAGGCGGAGAAACAGGAAAATAAACCCTCTATGATACCGCTAACCAAAAATGAGGCACAGCCACAACGTGTTCCAGGCAATCATAGTCCTATAGGTAAATATGAAACTATATTTTTGGAGAGGATCAGAGTATAATTTTTTTTTTTACAAAAAGAAGTAAATATTTTGAAATTTTTATTAAAATGCTTTTAACAAGTTATGGTGTTTTTAGAACTATATATTTTAACCATTTCAAAAATATATTTTTCAAATAGTAGTAAAAATTAAAAAAAAAAATGTCCATATGAAAATTATAATAATATTTTTCCTACTACTTTTTTTTAAAAAGTATTAAATTTGCTACTTTTTTTCTATGGAAAATTTTTAATAAAAATTTGTTATCAAGAAGATAATATTTTTATAATTATTTTTCAACAAATATTAGTTTTTCCTACTACTTTTTCTAAAAAAAATAGTAAACTCTGAAAAATGTTTGTAAAAATCGTAAACGTGTTATGCTGATTTTAAAATTATATATTTTCTTTATTTTGAAAATAGTAGTAAAAATACTACTTTTTTAAAAAGTCTCAAATTTATTAATTTTTTTCTATGGAAAATTATTAATAAAAATTATTATTCAAAAAGATAATATTTTTATATTTATATTCCTACAAATAGTAAATTTTCCTACTACTTTTTTTGAAAAAAGTAGTAAATTTTTTAAAATTTATCTTCAAATGTACTAAACATGTTATGCTGATTTTAAAATTATATATTTTATTTATTTTGAAAATAGTAGTAAAAATACTACTTTTTTAAAAAAGTTTAAAATTTATTACTTTTCTCTATGGAAAATTATTAATAAAAATTAGTTATCAAGAAGATAATATTTTTATAATTATTTTTCAACAAATATTAGATTTTCCTACTACTTTTTATAAAGAAAAGTAGTAAATTCTGCAAAATGTTTGTTAAAATATCGTAACGTGTTATGCTGATTTTAAAATTATATATTTTCTTTGTTTTGAAAATAGTATTAAAAATACTACTTTTTGTTAAAATGACTCAAATTAGTATTCAAAACGATAATATTTTTATATTTATTTTCTAACAAATATTAGTTTTTCCTACTACTTTTCTGAGAAAAGTAGTAAATTCTGCAAAATTTTTGTTAAAATATATTGATTTTAAAATGATACATTTTATTTTTTTTAAAAAATGGTAAAATACTACCTTTTTAAAAAAGTCTCAAATTTATTTTTTTCTATGAAAAGTTATACCTAAAATTTTGTTATCAAGAAAAAAAATATTTTCATATACATATCTTTTCCTACAAAAATTAAAGTTTTTCCAGTGTTGTTTTTTAATTTATCAATATTTTTCTTCTATAGTTCTTCAACGATTTTATCATCAACAAAATCAATTGCGTGAAAAAGAATTGGAACGTCAACATCATTATTCGAATGTCTATAGTAAACATTCACCATCGGATGGCACAAATCCATTTCATACGAATTTCTATCAAACAACATCGTCATCATCATCACCCCAACAGCTAGAACACCACCAACAGCAACAACACAATTCCCATATACCCATTGCCTCGACCTCAACATTATCATCGTATTCAACATCTAGTCAATCATCAACACAATCTTCACAATGTTCACAAATTGGTGGTGAACGCAGCAGCGTTGGCGGTGGTGATGGTGATGGAATTTCTTCTACAACAGCAGCAACAAATCAAGGACCAAGAAGTTTACCTTTAACCCTTAGTGAAGCAAAAACTTGCTCGCCCACATCGCCAAATACTTTAGGTTTTGGCACTACCACAACATCACCCACAGCCCATTTGCAATATCAGCCACTGCCTCAACAATATCTAAATAATGCAACTACACCCCCTTATGGGGGTAGTGGTGGCGTTGGTGTTATGATGCGTAACTCAAGATCCCCTGCCACCTCACCCGAAACACTGTCAGATTCAGCGGTCTTAACAAAGCATCAACAGAATCCCAGAATGATGAATGTCACAAGTCCTACGGTTACAAAATTAAGTAAATTATATAATCAACGTTCTGGCTCTGCAGCAGCCTCCTTGGCCAATGCTAATACCGCTTCTGCAGCAGCCTGTAAAGAGAATAATTTCAAACCCGAAAGTGGTAAGTTGTGGTTTATTGTTTGCTTTTATATTACTATTCATTAAATGCTTGGTTTTATATGCTTTAACTGCACTTAAACACTTTTTTATTTACTTTTATAATTCATCACACATTCACACTTACAAATATATGTATATTTTTCTTTTTTTCCCCTGCTCACTCATAACATTTACCAAAAAAAAAACAAAAAAACAAACTGCATCTTATTTGCACTTATAAACTACTTCTTTGCATCTTTGTTTGAACGTCTGCTCTCTGCTCTGCTCTGTTCTCTCTCTATTTTGTGTGTGTGCCACCCATATGAAACAAAATACAAAAAATATGAACAAAAACCATTTTTTTTTAAAACATTATGCTACTCATTATGCGCTGTTGTGTTGTGTGTGTTTGTTTTTGAAATGCTTTAGGCTGGTTTAACACTTTGGCGGGTGCTATGAAACGCCAGTTATCAAATTATGTTAAATCACAAACCAATAATAATTCTCCAACTTCAAACTCAGCTACATCACCCACAAATGGCCTCGCCACAACCGTCGGCCACGATATGACAAACGAACGCAAGGCCCAACTGTATTATCGCACCATGTCCTGCGGCAGCAGTAGTTCCGGCAATAGTCAGACCACATCACCCTCTACGGAAACCTGCAAGGCAGGCGTGTCAGAGGGCTTTCAGGAAGGTTCTAGTGCGGCCGGTTTTATACGACGTTATGCGGCCACTGGAGGAGCGGGTTCAAATGTTAATAGCGGTGGTCCCAATTCGTCTTTGCCTGCTACCCATACACCTGCTCATATCTTGGCGAATTTAGATCGCCGGCATCGTTCGCCAGATCCACCACCACGCTATAATAGGGGTCAGTCGCCACTTTTGTTGCGTAAAAATATTTTAGAATTAAGTGGCCAGCCACCAGGCACCTCGCCCATGTTGAACAGAAGGTAAGTTAGATTTAATTATATAAATTGTAAAATTTTCTACTACTTTATAAAAAAGTACAAATTTGCAAAATTTTTATTAAAATCTATTAAACATGTTGTGGTGATTTTAAAATGATACATTTTAATTATTTAAAAAATAGTAGTAAAAATACTACTACTTTTTGAAAAAAGTATTAAATTCGCAACTTTTTTTCTATGGAAAACGATTGCTAAAAATTAAGTTTTATTAAAATAATATTTTTTTATAATATTTTCTTTAAATAAAATTTTTTCTACTACTTTTTTTGTGAACGGTAGTAAATTCTGTAAAATTTTTATTAAAATCTATTAAACATGCTAGTAGTAAAAATACTACTTTTTGAAAAAAGTATTAAATTCGAAACTTTTTTCTATGGAAACCTATTGCTAAAAATTAGGTTTTAATAAAATAATATTTTTTTATAACATTTTCCTACAAATAAAATTTTTTCTACTACTTTTTTTTTTGTGAACAGTAGTAAATTCTGTAAAATTTTTATTAAAATCTATTAAACATGCTATGGTGATTTTAAAATGATACATTTTAACCATTTAAAAAATAGTAGTAAAAATACTACTTTTTGAAAAAAGTATTAAATTCGAAACTTTTTTTCTATGGAAAACTATTGCTAAAAATTAGGTTTTAAGAATATAATATCTTTATATATATTTTTCAACAATTAAAATTTTTTCTACTACTATTTTTGTGAAAAGTAATAAATTCTGTAAAATGTTTATTAAAATCTATTAAACGTGTTGTTTTGATTTTAAAATGATACATTTTAACCATTTAAAATAGTAGTAAAAATACTACTTTTTGAAAAAAGTAGTAAATTTTTAAAATTTTTTCTATGAAAAAATATTGCAAAAAAGTAGGTTTTAATAAAATAATATTTTTATATTTTCCTACATATCAAATTTTTTCTACTACGTTTTCTTTGTGAAAAGTAGTAAATTCTGTAAAATGCTTATTAAAATCTATTAAACGTGTTGTTTTGATTTTAAAATGATAAATTTTAACTATTTTGAAAATAGTAGTAAAAATACTACTTTTTGAAAAAAGTATTTACCTTTTTATTTATTTTCTTTTTTATACTTTATTAATAATACAAAAATAATAAATGTTATAAAATATTTCTTAATTTGTGTTTACAGATTTGTTAATGCTTCACCACCTTTGCCGCCACCCCGACGTGGTTCAGAAAGTGTGCCCGGCTCGCCACAACACTTTCGCACACGCATCCACTATACACCCGAACCACAAAGGCGTGTTTATCGTACTATAGATCAATGAGTAGCACTGCAAATAATGGTTATGTGATATTGGTATGGATTTGTTGATGATGATAATGCTAAGGCCGGCGACACTACCACAAACACCAACACCACCACCACGACCTCTACGACAAACGAAGAAAATCTAACAAATTTTGATTTCGATGGGCCCTCATCGTCTACATCAGCCAGAGATTTTCTGGAGGCTACGGGCGGTATGCGCAGTTTCAGTCACAGTGGTAGTGTTACAGAACGTTTGGATGCTATGATCTCTTCATCGAGAAGTGGTGTAGCAGGAGTGGAGGAAGTAGATTGTATACCAGCTTCCGCACCAGCATTTTCATCGTTATCTTTGGATGCCGACGATATGGATACGGCTCGTATGCGTCGTGCTAAATATTGGTTACAAAAGTAGCAGCTTATTTTCCCTGTATAGGTAAACAATACGTACGTTTATTTTTGTTTTCAGTTTGTGGCATTAAGTTTGCGGCCACAAGTTGTTGGTAAGTTTTTGTTTTTGCTACTAAACTATACAGATAAACTCCAAACAAGACTTCAAAATTGAAGTTACAATATTTGGTTTAAAACCTTTAAAAAGAATGACCCCTATTTGATAAACTGCTTTATATTTAAGCAAGAAAATTATAATAATAATGAAATTTAACTGCTCTCCCCTAAAAAAAAGTATATATAAAACACCAAAAAACAAAAAAACAAAAAAAAAATAAAGCAATATTTATCATAAAAAACAAGAAAATATTTATAAAAACAAACCATATTAGAACCAAACAAAAAATTAATATTATAGAAAAACAAAGAAAGAAAAATTTAAGAAAAAATAATTAACACTAAAATTATGCAATATGTTATTTATCTTTTTACTCTTTATATAAACAAAAAACAAAATATTAAATATAAAGTATAAATTATTTAATTATTAATATATTATACAATACCATAAAATTTTAGGATTTGTTGTTGCTTCTAAACATGTTTTCGTTTCGTTTTTGTTTTTAAAATACATAAAAAAGTTCCTTGTGGTGAAATTGTTAACGGTTATTTAATACTTAAATATTAAATAATCATTAACAATTTTATATATGTATATGTTTGTTTGGCAACATAAAAATACAATTATTTAAGACTTGTTTTGCCCTCTGCTAATTTTCAATTTTCTTTGTTTTTTATTTAAACTAAACTGACTGAATAATTTTAATTTATATATTTTTAAAACTTAAAAAAAAAAAAAAATATAATACCTTAAAAAAGAAAACTATTAAGTAAAAGTTACAATTCTAAAACAAAAACTCTTTACAAAAATGACAATCTTAAACTTGACTCCTTTAGATTTTGTTTCCCTATTCGTCGTTTACTTCTTAAGTTTATAACAAAAAAAAATCAAATTTTATATATTTTTGTTTATAATTTATACTCTTTATAGTCTGTGCTTTTTCTAAAAAAAGTATGTATTTAAGTGAATCAGTTTGTAAAACCTCAACTTAAAAAAATTTCCAGAAAAACCCCCGAAAAAAAAACAAAAATAAATAAATAGTTTTGATATAATATAATCGAAAGTAGACCACTACTCTAATGTATTTAAATTATTATAATAATTATAATTATATAAACAATACATAAACAAACAAAATATTTAAATTAAAAACAACCCAAAACATTTATAAACAAAAAAGTATAAGGAAAACTCTCCCCCTACTTAGATTTCTCTTTGGTATTTAATTGTATATACATATTGTTATATACGATATAATAATAGTACATAATAATTATAAAATGCTATGTAAAAAAAGAAATACAACAACAAAAAAGAAAAAGAAAAAACGATTAAACAAAATTACAAAAAACACTCTTATAAATATAATAATGAAAGTACTAAAAATTTTAGTACAAACAAAATAATAATTATGGAAAAAACAAAATAAAATATTCATTCAGAAAAAGAAAATATAAACAATTTTTTTTTTATTTCAAATCTCTCTCATCTCATAATTTTAAATAAAAATGGAAATCATTATAAAAAAAAAAATCATATTTTTTAATCATATTTCAGATTTTGGAAAATCAGAAATGCAAACAACTACAAACAAATCTTTTAAAATTATAAATATTTCTAGTTTTCGAAATTTAAAAAAAAAAAATCTTAAAACTAATGGAATTTTATTATTTTCATAAGATTTTTCACTAATAAATAAATTTTAAATATTTTTCAACATAAATTTTTTGATACACAAACACTTTTTTTGTTAATCTAAATAAATTTTCAATATTTTTCACCATGTTCGAAAATTATTTCGTATATCAATTTATCAACTGTAAATTAATTTTTTGATAAGACTTATTTTTTTTGTTAATCTAAATAAATTTTCAATATTTTTCACTATGTTCGAAAATTCGAACTTGAAATCGAAATGAATTTTTTGACAAAAAAAACATATTTTTTGTTAAATAAATTTTAAATATTTTCCAAAATGTTCGAAAATTCCAACTTAATTTCGAATTTTTTCGAATATCAAATTTTTTTTAAGAAACACATATTTGTTGTTAATATAATAAATAAATTCGAAAATTCGAACTCAATTTAATTTTATTTTTCGAATATTAATTAATTATCTTTAACTAATAGTTATACTGACAGTTTTCATAGAAAAATACTTATAACCGACAGTATAACTATTAGTTAACACATAATAAGACTCCGTGTTTGTGTTTGTTAATATAAATAATTTTGAAATATTTTTCAACATGTTCGAAAATTCGAACTTAATTTTCAATATTTTTCAACATGTTCGAAAATTCGAACTCAATTTAAAATTTTTTCTAATATTATTCATTAACCGTAAATCAATTTTTTGATAAAAAAAAAATTTTATAGATATAAATTATTTTGAAATATATTTCAACATGTTCGAAAATTCAAATTTTTTCGTATATCAATTTATCAACCTTAACTGATTTAAATGTATGTTAGATATTTTCTTTTCAATATAATTTTTTGTTAAAATAAATAATTTTGAGATATTTTTTTAAAATTATCGAAAATTCGACTAAAATTGGAATTTTTTCGTATAACAATTGTCAACCACAAATCAATTTTTTTATAAAAAACCTTATTTTTTATTAAAATAAATAATTTTGAAATATTTTTCATCATGTTCGAAAATTCTAACTCAATTAAATTTTTTTTTTAATATTGATTTATTAATATAAGCTCTAAATACAATTTTTTATAAAAAAATTTTTTTTCGAACTTGAAATCGAATTTTTTCGAATATACATTTTTCAACCCTAATGAAGGTTTTGTTAAAAATAAACATATTTTTTGTTAATATAAATAAATTTTAAAAAATTTTTAACACGTTCGAAAATTCGAACTCAATTTCGAATGTTTTCGAATATAATTTTTGATAATGTATTGTATTTTTTTCATTAGATTTTTGAAATTGATAAATTTTAAGGCATACTTGGAAAAAAAATAATTATAAAATAGCCCATTGATGATCGAGAGATTATGGCATTCGACAGCGAGCAATAAATGTAATACATATTAGTGAAATTTTGCTATACATCGCGAAAGCTGCAATACTCCAGTTTTTAAACAAACCAAAATTATGTCAATGTTCATATACATATGTATTTCCTTTTTATTAAACACTTCTATTAACATTATAATGAATTCCCTTAAAAATGCTTATTGGGAGATGTTTTGAAAATGTTTCTTTATTTCATTAGTTTTATTTTGATTTATGTTAAATTTTTTTTTTTAAATTTATTATTTTTCTTTAATTATTTTTATAAATTTAATTAAATTTGTTGCCGTTCCTTCAATTCAAACTAAATTGAGACTATTAAAGTCAATGAAAACTTCAACGTTAAGTCAACGTAAGTCTATTTAATTGAACTCAATGTGTTGCTGCCTAATACAATTATAAATTTGTTTCGGTACTACACCATTTTCAACAGTAATTCAGAAAGTAACATTCTAGAACCTCATGAGTTTGGTAGCCATTTCAGTACATAACCAACCATTTAACATTCAAATTGTATATTTTTCTAAATTTAATTTATTATTTTCGGATTTTTAAATGGAAAATCTCAATTTCAAATGGAAAAACACATATGCACATGTTTTATTCCAAATTTGATGTGTAAAATCCTTGAAAATCTAATTTTCATTTGTAGTTTTCAGAATTCTAAATGGAAAATCTAATTTTTAATTGTTTTTCTGCGAAGTTGAACTGGAGCATATCATTTTATATGGTTACGTTTTTACCTTTTAAAAACGGTGGTTTATTTTCTTTAAATAATTGCAAGTAAAAGCGATCAGTAGTTTAAAAATTGTAACAACTTTTGATTTATTTAAATTTACACAACAATTTAAATAGTCACTCTCTTTTAATACACACACTTTAGAAGAATACACTGGTGATACAGTTGATGCCAACTCTAACAGCTCATTAGATTGTCTGCTCTGCAACTCGCTGTTACTATTTATATACACAGTGCCATCTTCTAGTAGTTTCATGAATTATCTAACAGACAAAACTATTTCACAATGATCACCTAGAGCCATAGGGTAACATAGAGACGACACGTAATTGTCAAAAACCTAAGTCTGTTGTCAAAAACCTAACTCTTGCAACAAAAAAATACATGTTATTCAATGTATATGATTTGTTTGTCTCTATGTATAATTCTCTATGCCTAGTGCTTTCAGCAGCTTTAACAGTTAATGTCATACTTATAAACAATGTTATTAACAGCGTGTTATCAACATTGTTGATAAGTAGATGTTTCTACGGATGAAAATGTTTATAAACATGATTAATGTTACAAGATACCGTTACAGATCAGACAAGTACTGGAACTATGTCATGTTCAACTACGGTTATAGTCAGAATTTATAGTAAAGCTTTCACATAGTTGAAATTCCTCTAATATTATATTTGTTCTGTTATTGTTTTAGTACAAAATACTCAAAACTAATTAGAAAATCAACAAAATATGTATAATGAAATTTAATTTACATGAACAAAGCTTTTAGTTCTTAACTAATTCTGACTATTTGTTTATAATTTTCCTAATTAAATAAAATTGAACGTCTGTTTTTTTATAAAATATTTTGCACTTTATCTCTTTACAAATTGTTGCCAGAGAGTAATTACTCTATTTTCTCTATTATCTCTTTTAAATAAATTTTAATAAGAGAAATTTGGAAAAAAAAATATTTAATATACAACGGCTGGCTGCTTTTACTAATTATGATAATTTCTGGTTGGTAAAACTTAAGTAATGACAACCAACCAGAACATTGTTATTGTTCTTTGTATAATGAAGCTACCAATTAGGAATGAGTTGAATTGGTTCATCTATAGGTTGATTTTTTTGGAATTAAAGAAAGAGGTAGTTCTTCCTATAATAGAAGGTAGTATATTGTAATAAAAACTTATTGAAATTATAAGACTAGTTAGATTAAGTAGACTTGTATACTAACCAGTATCGAACTAGCATCGAAAAGGAACACTGTTCTTACAATTCGATTGAGATCCAAGTTGGAAAAGTTTCTTTGGACCAGAGTCAACCAAAAAGAGAATTTCATTTTGGAGTTGTCCTATTTATAGCTTTGTTTAAAACTATTTGGAACTATTTGTTGAGTGTTTTGTATTCCATCTTATCGCGGTTGTCGTTAGCGTTTTACGCCATCGTCATTTTCCCACTAGATTAACGATTAAATGAAACATGTTTCTTTAATCTAGTACGAAACTGTCGATGGAAAAAAACTCCGACCGCGATATGGGTGATAGCAATAAAAACTTATTGAAATTATAATTCTAGATAGAACTAGAGGGCTACTGGTTATTTGGCATCGAAAAGGCACATTGTAAAACTGATCGAACTGGATCTAAGTTGTAAAAGTTTTTTTGGAGAAGATTCAACCAAAAATAGTAATGCTTTAAATGGGCATGGGAGCCAGCAGTTAAGGAAGTAGTCAATGTAATCCTTATAGGCTGACTTCAATTTATATATTATGGGTCATTTGACACGTATGTGCTCTTTGTAGTGCTGAGAGAAGTCAATTGTTTACTTTATACATCCCATGTAACCTAGCGTAAAGTCAATTGTCACTTTAGTGTCTCTAAGTAACCTAGAGTGTAGTCACTTTAATGTTTATTTTGTACTGCACTTTAGAAAGTTGTTATTTTACCCACCACTAGTAATCTATTGGAGAGTTGTCGGTCGAAGATTCAGACAGTCTCATTATAACCCAGTAGGGTCAATTGACCACGTAGCTACTTATGTAACTAGTTGTCACTGATTGGTAAAATCATTAGTTCGGAACAGTTTCCTAGCACTGCTGGGGAATCTGTTTACTTTGGTCTCTGAAAAGAGTTTTTGTTGTGTCTGTGTAAAAGGCCGATTAATGTTCGTGCCCCAAGGCTAAGTTTGTTTCCCATTGCTTTTTAGATGTATTTTGTTTACTTTGTTGTTCTAACAGTTCAACCATATCCGAGAGTTTTTTTCTGGAATTGACAATATTTGCCCGAGTTGGACTCGGGTGGTTGAAAAGTTTCATTCTATTAAAGTCAACCAAAAGGAGAAAGGGAATGTATTTGCTTTTTTTTAATAAA
Organism: Calliphora vomitoria; assembly: GCA_942486065.2. Taxonomy (NCBI): domain Eukaryota; kingdom Metazoa; phylum Arthropoda; class Insecta; order Diptera; family Calliphoridae; genus Calliphora; species Calliphora vomitoria. The sequence continues at coordinate 120,736,564 of OW818032.2, read as the reverse complement.
GCGACATTTATTTTGATCTTAATGTTGAGAGTTTTACCGGCTAAGTTTGGTTCCCATTGCTCTTTAAATGCTTTTTGTTTACTTTGTTGTTCTAACAGTTCAACAGCATCCGAGAGTTCTTTCTTGGAGTTGGCAATATTTGCCCGAGCAAAGATTCAAAATTAAAAAAACCTTGATTCAGTTACGGTATTTAAAATTCGCTTAGTATCGTTTCCCTCTACGAACATTGTTCTCTTCTTTGTTTCTATAAAAATTTCTCCATAATAATATTTCTACTCATTCTTTCAATTTATTTGTTAAATAAAGAATTTTGTTGTTGTATATGTATCAGAGTGTTTGTTGTTTGTATGTGATGATTACACTAACTACAATATGCGTACAAAAAAACAAAGTTTATTACGTCTCATCTATGAAATGCTGCTGCGAATGAACAAAAAAAAAATCGCTCGACTGTTTGTTTGGTGGTGACCAAGAAAGAAAGACAGAAAACAAAAAAAAAGTCAGGAGGAAAAAAGCTGAATAAAAATCATCATGGAGAATTAACAATAGAACAGAATCAATGTCGCGTTAATCAGTGCTACGGCTGAGTTCTAACTGAGTGTATCGATTAGTAGGCAACGCGAATAACGACAAAATTCAAGAAACGGGAAAATAATTTTTGCGCGTGTTAATAAAATCTAATTTATTTATACCTACCTACCTATACATTTATATAAATATATAATTTTTATATATCTATATATTTTAATGATAAATAGTTGATTGATTGCAAACGTTAGAGAAATATCTTAAATAACAATGTCTGCTCAAACACAACAGAAGGAATTGCCGCCCTTGAAAAGAGCCGCTTTGCAAGTGGTGGCTGGCGGCTCAGCCGGTTTTGTGGAAGTATGTATTATGCAACCCTTGGATGTGGTCAAAACGAGAATGCAATTGGGTGGAGGAGCGGTAAGTTTTATTTAACATTTAGTTTTATTTATTATTTTTATTATTTAAAAAAGCTGAAATTATTTTATTTATCACCTGATATCTGTCAAATTTTCTATAGTGAAACGTAACGTGCTTTCTTTTGCCTTCAATTGCTCTCTCATTCTTTACAGTTTATATTTAAAAAAAATGTGTTTTTGTTTGGCCACTTGAATTTTATTTTTTTTTTATACAAATAGGTTTATATTTGTAAACATGCCAAGTTTTTTTTTTATATATTTACTTAAAAAAGTAAATTAATGTTTGTAAACATTAAAGTAATTTCACAAACAAAATATTTGGTGTGAAAATAAAAATATTAAAAAATTAAATAGAAATTAATAAAATATGTACATAAGTTTAGAAGAATTATAGGAATTTAAAAGTAGCTTTCTTAATGCCCAACAGCAACATTTTCTCTACATAAATGTGATGCTCAGCAGCAAATTTTCCTAAAGAAAAATTTGATTCTGAGTAGCAACTTTTCCTAAAGAAAAACTTGCTGCTGAGCAGCAAATTTTCCTAAAGAAAAACTTGCTGCTGAGCAGCAAATTTTCCTAAAGAAAAACTTGCTGCTGAGCAGCAAATTTTCCTAAAGAAAAACTTGCTGCTGAGCAGCAACTTTTCCTAAAGAAAAACTTGCTGCTGAGCATCAACTTTTCCTAAAGAAAAACTTGCTGCTGAGCATCAACTTTTCCTAAAGAAAAACTTGCTGCTGAGCAGCAACTTTTCCTAAAGAAAAACTTGCTGCTGAGCAGCAACTTTTCCTAAAGAAAAACTTGTTGCTGAGCAGCAACTTTTCCTAAAGAAAAACTTGTTGCTGAGCAGCAACTTTTCCTAAAGAAAAACTTGTTGCTGAGCATCAACTTTTTCTAGAGAAAAACTTGCTGCTGAGCATCAACTTTTTCTAGAGAAAAACTTGCTGCTGAGCATCAACTTTTTCTAGAGAAAAACTTGCTGCTGAGCATCAACTTTTTCTAGAGAAAAACTTGCTGCTGAGCATCAACTTTTTCTAGAGAAAAACTTGCTGCTGAGCATCAACTTTTTCTAGAGAAAAACTTGCTGCTGAGCATCAACTTTTTCTAGAGAAAAACTTGCTGCTGAGCATCAACTTTTTCTAGAGAAAAACTTGCTGCTGAGCATCAACTTTTTCTAAAGAAAAACTTGCTGCTGAGCATCAACTTTTTCTAAAGAAAAACTTGCTGCTGAGCATCAACTTTTTGTAGAGAAAAACTTGCTGCTGAGCATCAACTTTTTGTAGAGAAAACCTTGCTGCTGAGCATCAACTTTTTCTAAAGAAAAACTTGCTGCTGAGCATCAACTTTTTTAGAGAAAAACTTGTTGCCCAGCATCTAGATTTTACAATAAAGAAAAGTTGATAGGTGGATGGTAAAATCCAAATATTGTTATTATTAATGATTTTGCCTGTCCCCTGTGCCAGTTGGAGGGTTAATATTTCGTATTCTCTTGTTTATTATTGCTGTTACTACTTTGCCAAACACACGTTTGATTAATAAAGTTTTTTTTTGTATATTTTTTCACTTTTCATGCTTCAATTGTATGTTTTTTTTTTGCTACAATAGTTAATGATTTAACAAATTGAGTTTATCAGCTAGCGTTTGTCTATAAAAATAGTGCGTTAACCATTTTTCATATCTAGTTATAAGAGAATTTTTAATACCTCAACATTTGTGTAAAGCTTAAATTTTATTTATTATTACTTTATATTTTATATCAATATTATTATTATGAATTTGTTTTTGGAAAGGGCGCTTCAAGGTTAATCAAATAATAAAGAAAACATAATATCAGTTTCTTTTTTTTATATAAAAACAACTAACGCATATAATTGAGTTCTGAAATCAGCTGTCTATACTTTAAATATAAACAAGAACATAAAAAAAGAATAATTTTAGAACCGGCAAAAATAGTGTTTTGTTTTTATAAGAGTTTTTTTTTTTTTTTTGCAAAACAATCTCCATCAGAATTACACCAGGGATAAGAGAAATTTAGATTGGGATTAAAAGAACAAATCCCAATGGTTAGAACCTTTTGTAAATTTCTTAAAACAACTGAGCTGATGGTTATAAATAAGTTAGACTCTCATAATCATATTTCTAAAGAGATCCTATATACATTTTCAATGAGCCTTAATATTTCAAAGCTGATCAGCTTAAAAATCAAAGTAATCCTGCTGCAACGTCTCTGTTGTATTCAGTTCTATTACAACAGACAATCCTCTCAGTTGTAAATATGCTCTAATTTTACTTCGATAGTTCATTAATTATACTTCACTTTGATATTTAATTTGAAAGTCCGGCTAATGTCATTGAATGTCATTCTCTTTTCAACAGATTTTTAGTTGCATTTGATCAAATCTATAAATATTTAACGTTCTAAAACTATGTTTTAGTCTTAACAACATAAATTCAATTGAAGTCTTCTGTAAATATGTTTCCATTTTTTATATTCCATTGAAAAATTTTACGTTTTCTTTTGGAAACGGTGTCCTAACATGGACCAGTTTTGAAAAAGTGTGTCAACAATAACATGAATTTTAATATGCAATTCTGTTTTTAATGGAATTATTCTATATATACAGACGTATACAGTCATATATCTATAGAAATGTGTCTTATGAATTTATAAATACCCAGCAGTTCTGGTGACTGGTAACAAACTAGTAATTCATTCTTCCTCCCGCTTGTTTAGAAAAACAAAGAAACATATTGTTACGTTTTTACCTTTTAAAAACGGTAGTTTATTTCCTTTAAATAAACCGGATCATTTTGATTGCAAATAAAAGCAGTTTTAGTAGTTTAAAATTTGTTACGTATCTCTTTGTTCATCTAGGTGAGTTTTGATGCCGCCTCGACCAGCTCATTTTCTTGGCGTGGGAACCCAACCCGCATCTACACCACCTCGAGATCGTCTCAACAAAAAAAAAAAAAAAAAACAAAAAAAAAGTAAAATAAACAAATAAAAACAAATCCTATCACTCATAACTAACACAAACAAAAAAGAACACTAACCAGACCTAAACAGAACATCATGAAATTTAATAGTGGATTAGATGTTATATCCACATACGTCGCCCACCCTACCATAGTCATTTATGTTCCTAAATGACCCCTATATCATCCGATATCACAACTCACCATACCATTTTACTCTCTTTTTCTTCGGCCCACTGTACCTGTAAGTTTTCAAACAATTAGTGACACATATTTATATTAAATTTCTTTCTAAAACATATTTATTAACATTAAAACACTTAACCTAAACATTAAATAAAACTTACACTTAAATTATTAATCAAAATGTCTTTTCTTAATAGCAAAAATAAATATTAAAATTCGCCCTTTTTTTCAAATTACATTTCAAACATTTATGTTCAAATCGAACGGTTTTCCAACCTATTTGTTAATTTTTAACAATTTTCTCAAAGATTTTACATATTTCATAAATTGTCCTTTTCTATATTCTTTTTCCGTTTCTTTTTAAATCACTTGTTTTCTCAAACAGTGAAAATATCCACACAATATATATTTGGTTATATGATAACTATAATAATATTGTGGGTTTTTCATATAATTGGCTTTAATTTTATTATCATTAGCCTAATCTGAATCTTAACCTTATTTTAAATGTAAATAAAACTAAACAAAAAAAAATACTTAACTAATACATGAAACAAACACAATTCTTATCTAAGGATCAACTAAAAAAATAAATTCTGAGTTTCAAATTTTTCCTCTGATTGTAAACGATTTATTTTTAACCTTTTCTCTCTATCTAATCCCTAAAGGAGCTCCCTGAAGGATATATATATCGAGGCTCTATATTTAATAATTTCAAATTCTTTTCCGGGTTAGAATACGTAACTTCTTTAGTTAGATCCCTTTACAAACACATCATAACAAACATGAAACAAATTTCTTAATAACTATAAACTAAACCTACTTAAATAAATCCTATATCTTAACCTACCCTAGCTTGTATTGCCCTAATGCCTTTTTACTATAAAAATATGTTTTTGGGATATTTTATTGGAATTTATTTTTATGGGTTCTGGTCTTCGTTTTCGGTTCTGATCTAGGCTTCACAATTGTGGAATGCAATATTTCCACAAGTAGGTGGTGTATTTTCTTGTGCATTCACCGGGCTACCAATATACTCAATACTTTTATTTTCACAATATTACCTTATGTTTCTGATCTTGAATTTTAAATATTTGATTCCAACCGTTTAATGACAATGATGATTCTATTGGACCTATAGTAGCCCTTATACGTCGCTGCGTGGCTTCCCAATCACCTGGCACAAATCTAATTTTAATAACAGAAAATTTATTCCTTAAAATAAATTGTTTTTCATATCTCTATCAGTTTATTACTCACTGGATTTACTTGTGTTCGTTGATTTTAATTATACACTTTAAGGATAGCTTAGCAGGCTATATGTCCTTTTAATAAAAAAAATTACTGGTCACTCACAATTTAAATTTTATATTTTATAATATTCTTTCTCCATTGGCTTATTAGTAGTATTATTAGTAGCTGCTACTTGTGAACTGTAAACTTAATTATGTTCATGTTTGCAATTACCTATACTTTTCTTTTCAAATTTCACACAACAAAAATAACTGAAAAATATACAAACAAATACTATTAAAAAAAAATAAAGAGTAATGGACACTTGGGTCATTGTACCTTTAGTCATGGCCTTGAAAAGTTGCCATTTCTTAAGAGAGAAATATATTCAATTTAAATTGTTCACCATTCTCTTCCTATTATCGTCAGTATCTTGGTAACCCTAATTTCAAAGCTATTTTAATAATATTGGGATCACCCTGTCAATGTCCATGTTCCACATTTTGACAGATATCAACAATGAACAACATTGAACAATCATAATAAACAAAACAAAATAAACAAATTTACAGGCTAAGTAATTCTTAGCTGCTAACGCAGTTAAACAATTAAAAAAAAAAAACAAACAAATAAAATGAACAAACGATAAAACATTCTGGACAAAACAATACTACAACATTTATACAGGAAATTACTAATAAACATACTTGGCCACATGGATAGGTAAGTATCCAGTCTGGGGTTTCTTACTACCTCAACAAGTGTGAAAGGGGTCTTTGGGAAATATGATTTATAAGCAATACATTCATCATTCGGGTTGCTTTGATATTTAAGGCCCAATCACATACAATACCTTTGATTCAATAGCTTCTAAACTCTGGGGGTTCCCTACTACCTCAACAAAACTCTGGTGTGTCTAGACTCATCGCAGAGACGACAGTGTGAGGTAGATTTGTTTGAATCTTTCCTACTTCTAACAGCGCCCAACGTAGGCTACACCCACCATGCTGCGTACAAAGAGTTAGCCGGGCAATCCACAACGAAAGTCACACTTAGGGAAGTATTTCAATCTTTTATCATTTGTATGAATGATACTTTGTTCACATTTTCTTCTATTCATAGGTACATTGTGAGTCATACTGGAGAATACTAAACACTGGACGAGGAATAATTTGTGTATAATCAAGGAGCAAATAATCAACATATCAATGACAAAAACACGAATTTTAACCTAATATTGCACACATGAAAATATTGCACTAGTAAGTTAAAAATTTTTTTATTTATCATTAAAATATTGCACATTTGATCCTTATAAACTATATTGCATATTACCCTCATCATTGCTTAATATCTTTTGCGTGATAAATTCCCAACGGTGTACCAGATAAGCTTTCCAATTCATACATGTTGTTCCCTATAACTTTTAAAATTCTACATTTAGTAAATTTTCTACACAGTTTTGCGTTTATGTTTCTCTTAAAATCGCTAAGGATAAAATTTCTTTTATACACTTCCTGTCCAGGAACGAATTTCACTATCCTTGCACCGCGGTTATATCTTAGTGCACTCTTTTCATATGCGTTATTCAGATTCTCTTTCATCTTATCCCTAATCAGTTTTATTCTATCAGCATTCTCAATCACGACCTCATTATCGCCCAAAGCTTTTAATTTTCTGGCCAACTTATAGTCTGATCCGCAGGTAAACATATTTTGACCAAACAAGGCGAAAAAAGGACTACATCCTGTCGCAGAATGCCAAGAAGTTCGTAAGGACAATTCAATATTAGGTAAATTAATGTCCCATTCCCTATGATCGTCCTCCAGATATGCTCTGATGGCCGAAAGAACACTTTGATTCACTCTCTCAGATGCATTGGACTGCGGAGAGTGAACAGCAGTTCTCATATGCGTGATTTGATAGGTTTCTAATAGTCTTGCAAACTCTTTTGAGGTGAACTGTTGTCCATTGTCAGAATGGATAACTTCTGGTACACCGAAAACATGAAATACCTGCTCTTTTAAAAACTTCACTACATTTGCAGTCGTAGCTTCTTTCATAGCTTTTAGAAAGACAAACTTGGTCATGTGATCTACCACTATAAATATATACGCATTACCCGTTTTTGATCTTGGATATTTGCCAAGAAAATCTATATAGAGTTTTTGAAAAGGTCTATCTGTCATAACCTGTTTACCTATTTCCGGTCTCAGTTTCATGTTAGTTGGTTTAGTTTCCTTGCAAATAGTACAATTCCTAACAAAATGTTTAGTTTGAGATATCATATTAGGCCAGTAGTATTTGGTTCTCACTCTTTGTAGCGTTTTGCCAATACCTCCGTGAGCTTTGTCCTTAGGTTCATGAGCTTCCCTTATTAGTACATGGGTTAATGAACTAGGAATCCATAATTTCCACTTAAATTCCTCCTGCGAATCTGTTTCGGTTATACACCTTTTAAAAACTAAACCGTTACTAACTTTTATATCCGGTAATTTATCGCCATTTTTCGTTACAGTGTCTATTAAATCCTTATACTCTTCCGATTCAAATTCCAATGTTTCAAAACCTAATATATTTCCCTTATCCACTTCTATTTCCTCTACTAATCTGGATAACGTATCTGCTACGATGTTCTCTGAGCCTTTACAATGTTCGATTTCAAAATCGTAACTCTGTAATTGTAGAGCCCATCTGGCCAACCTACCATTTAAATCCCTAAGTGACATCAGCCATTTCAAACTTGCGTGATCGGTAATCACCGTAAATGGCATGAGTTCGATATACGGCCTGAATCTCTTGATAGCCAAGACAGCAGCCAAACACTCCTTTTCCGTTACACTGTAGTGTTTTTGCGCTTCGATTAGTTTTTGGGAAAAGAATGAGATTGGTTTTTCATTGCCTAAATCATCTTTTTGAAACAACACTGCTCCGACCGCATAATCCGAAGCATCGCATTGGACAAAAAATCGTTTCCCGAAATTCGGATGTGCAAGTACCGGAGCCGATGTCAAGGCCATTTTCAACTTATTAAAACTTTCGATGGCTCTTTCATTAAGTTCGAACTTTGTTCCTTTCTTTATTAGATCGGACAGTGGAGCAGTCAAGGTAGAGAAATCGCGTATAAAACGGCGGTACCAACCCGCGGTACCTAAAAAACTGCGAACTTCTCTAACTGATCTAGGTAATGGTATATTTCTAATTGCTTCTATCTTCTTAGGATCTGTTTTCATACTGCCACCTCCCACAATAAAACCTAAATAATTAAGTTCTCTAAAACAAAACTTCGATTTTCCTATGCCTATCGTTAAGTTTGCCTTGTTTAAACAGTTAGCTACTTTTCCTAGTAAATTTAAATGCTGGTCAAAATCTGCAGATATTATCAACAAATCGTCCAGGTAGGTGAAAACATTTTGTTTCAATTCCTGAGGAATAACTTTGTCCATCAACCTACATAGTCTTTGCGCCGCGTTACATAAACCAAACGGCATAACGACATACTGGTATAGAGGCCGGCCTGGAACAGTGAATGCCGTGTATGTCCTAGACTTCTTTTCCAGCTCGATTTGCCAGAAGGCATATTTTAAATCGACACTGCTGATGTAATACGTCTCGTCCAGTCTACTCAGAATTCCTTCAATGTTCTGTATGGGGTATGCGTCCTTGATTGTCCGGTCATTTAATTTCCTAGCGTCCAGACATAAACGATTCTTCCCTGGCTTTCGTACAAGTGTGCATCTGTTGCTCCAAGGACTCTGACTTTCCTCTATAACTCCTAATCTCAACATGTTATCAATCTCCGTATATATTAAATCCTGCACCGCTGGCGATACTGGATAATACCTATCCTTAACTGGTATCGTATTATCCGTTAGTTCTATGGTATGAAGCTCTAAATTGGTTCTACCCAACCCATCTCTTTCAAAAGTTTGAAAATTGTCAACGACCTTTCTCAATCTATCCCTCTGTTGACTAGTCAGATCGTGTTGTTTCACATCCTTCAACTCAAGAGGAAAAGTTTCCATTAAATTTTCTGGTTTTAACTCAGATATTTCAAACAGACCTGGTGCAATATCGAATTTTTTCCAAAAATCGATTCCTAAGTAGGCTTTTTGAATCAAATTTGGACACAAATAGAATTCTATGTTATGCTTTTGCCCTTTATAATCTACTCTAGCTTCAATTTTTCCTAAAATCTGGTAAAGTTTTCCGCCTGCAGTTTGGATTTCAGAGAAAACTGGTTTAATTCGACCGTTTAACTTCTCTACTATGTGTTCGCAATCTTTCCCAAGCAAACTTATCGAAGCCCCACTGTCTAAAAGACATTTTACCTCGACATTATCTAGTTTCACTTCGATAAATGCTCTGGGGTCTATATCGTTGTTAGTGATCTGATCACATTTTTGGACAAATTTACTTATCTCATTGCATATTGTCTTCTTTTTCTTAAATTTATTCCTAGTACCCTTAATTTTCCTTAGTTTCGCATGATCATCACCTGTATTGAAAATTCTATTCCTAACATCTATATATCGTTTCAAGCGCTCTTCATAAGACCCTACAATTCTTCTATTATTACTGTTTTCTTTTATTCCTTTTTTATTTTTATTAGATTTGTCTGTCAAAACTACTTCGTTATCCCTAATTTTGTATATTTCAGGTTCAATATAAATACATTGAATACCTATATCCCTTGTTGTTCGGCTGTTGTCTGTGTGGAGCGTGATTCTGCCGCCTTCATCACACTCCCTATCCTGTTTCCCGAACATTTGGGACATTTAGGAGTAACAACTCCCATTAACCCACATTTGTAGCAGAATAAGGTTCTCTGAACACTGGGACAATCATTAAATAGATGACCTGGTAATCTACAATTCCAGCAAAGCATTGTGTCTGTACTCATAGTGTTCGATTTCCGGTAAGTATTGTCAGTTTTATATTTTATTTCCTCGACTACTTCCGTTTCCTTTTCCCTTTCAAGTTCTATTTCAACTTCCTCGACTTGTCGCCTAGGTGGTATGAAACGGGTTTGTGGAATGTTGGACGTCTGCCTACGGAAATAATTTCTTTCAACTTCCTTACAAGTATCTCTCAAATGCTCTACAGAAAACACTTGCACAGAATACACTATTTGTGAAATACCTTGACGTAAGTTTCTCTTCAATATCCGTATAACTTCGTATTCTGGCAAAGGATTTCTAAGTCTTGCTCTTAACTTTCTCATAGCCTGAAAGAAATCATCAATTGATTCTCCGGGTTGTTGTCGTCGTTCTTCAAAATCCCTTAATCTTTCATACTCACTTCGAATTGAGCCATATTGCACCCTAAGAGCTTTTTTCAATTCATCCCACGATTCAATTGGCCTTTGTTGCACAAGGAGCCAATACCAGTCTTTGGCATCTCCCTTTAGCAATTTGTGGAATTCGCCTTGTAAATCCTGCCATGAGTAATTATGATATTTGAGCATATATTCGATTCTAAATATGAAATCTTCTATATATAGCTTATCTATGTTGCCATCGAAACTGATGTCCCATTTATCTACACCTATTATATTCCTTATTGGTTTATGCGTTGCATAAAGGTTTTGTGGTGAAAGATTGTTAGGAGGCGTATTTATATTCGAAGTGTAATCCCTAAAATCTAACCTCCTTTGTGGACATGGCTGAGTTTCCGGCTTCCTCTTTGGCGGTGCTTCTTCTATCTGGACTGATCTTTTCTCACTCTCATCACTAATCAAAGACTCTACACCATCACTTGTTTTTCCTACCGTATTCATTTTCTGAAATTCCCTAATCATTCTTGAAAAACCTTCTTCTAAACTTTCTTTTATTTTCAAATCTAATTTGTTCTCGAGTTCTGATCTATAATTCTTCACATTTTCAGCTATCAACCCTCGGATAAGTTCAGCATAAGCTCTCGGACTATGGCCCGTTGAAGATCCTTTTTGTGTCTGAGGAATATTTGGTGGTGGAAAATTATATGTTTTCGGCGGAACAAAAGTTTTCGGTATTGCTCCGGTTTGTTGTCCAGGAATTACCGTTTGTGTTTGCGATGGTGGATTGTATGACTGGTGAGTTTGTGGTGTTGAAATAGTTTCTGACATATCTATAATTGTCCCTGTTTCCCTAGGTTCTTTACCGGTATCTAATGGTGTTCTCCCTACTGGCATCTTCAAAATTTGATTTTTAACATATAATTTTAAATTAAATATAAAATAAACAAATACTAAACTATTACATTAATTCTCACATACATTTAACAAAACACAAATACAAAAATTTAAACATAAATAAACGTTACACTTTTTTAAATTACGTGACTTACAAACATACAATAAGATTTTATAAACCAATATTTCACAACATAAAAAGACAAAATATATAATACGATTTAACAAAAAAAATTTTTCACAACATATAACATATAAGACACAATACTACTAAAAAAAAAAACAATTCTCATAAAAAATTACAGGCACATTGGTATTCCGGCAGAAAAAGAGAGTATTGATGATAGTTGTTGGTATATTAACGCTTTCCTTTACTAAATGATGTTCTGGTAAATAAACATAAAACACTTTCCATCTACATAAATCACAAAAATGCAAACTGAACATTCATATATTTCAGGACAATTTGCGATTCATGTTTCTGGCTTCCGGTTTAATCAAATCAATATCTGCAACTAGGTTTGCTAAACTATATCATAGGACAAATATTAATTTAATTTTTCTCTCACTATCTCTATCACAAAATGCAAACTGATTCTTCAAAATTCAGGACATTTGTGTAAGATAACAAGATTCGGAGAATAATAGTTCCAGTACTCGCAAACTTGACTATCAATGTTAAGGACGACGCTGAATCTATATTTTCCTAATTTTAACTACTGAGAATCAATACTAATTCGGAAATACGCAAACTAACATATCATTTCCGTTAGGACGATTTCAAACTAGTATTTAAATTATATTCTAAATTAAATTGACATGCGTTTAGCTGTTGTACGCGACCTACTTATACACCTTAGAATACATATTCGTGGATTTGAAAATGAATTCTAGGTCCTCTTTTTAATTTTGGGCGCCATTTATTGTTACGTATCTCTTTGTTCATCTAGGTGAGTTTTGATGCCGCCTCGACCAGCTCATTTTCTTGGCGTGGGAACCCAACCCGCATCTACACCACCTCGAGATCGTCTCAACAAAAAAAAAAAAAAAAAACAAAAAAAAAGTAAAATAAACAAATAAAAACAAATCCTATCACTCATAACTAACACAAACAAAAAAGAACACTAACCAGACCTAAACAGAACATCATGAAATTTAATAGTGGATTAGATGTTATATCCACATACGTCGCCCACCCTACCATAGTCATTTATGTTCCTAAATGACCCCTATATCATCCGATATCACAACTCACCATACCATTTTACTCTCTTTTTCTTCGGCCCACTGTACCTGTAAGTTTTCAAACAATTAGTGACACATATTTATATTAAATTTCTTTCTAAAACATATTTATTAACATTAAAACACTTAACCTAAACATTAAATAAAACTTACACTTAAATTATTAATCAAAATGTCTTTTCTTAATAGCAAAAATAAATATTAAAATTCGCCCTTTTTTTCAAATTACATTTCAAACATTTATGTTCAAATCGAACGGTTTTCCAACCTATTTGTTAATTTTTAACAATTTTCTCAAAGATTTTACATATTTCATAAATTGTCCTTTTCTATATTCTTTTTCCGTTTCTTTTTAAATCACTTGTTTTCTCAAACAGTGAAAATATCCACACAATATATATTTGGTTATATGATAACTATAATAATATTGTGGGTTTTTCATATAATTGGCTTTAATTTTATTATCATTAGCCTAATCTGAATCTTAACCTTATTTTAAATGTAAATAAAACTAAACAAAAAAAAATACTTAACTAATACATGAAACAAACACAATTCTTATCTAAGGATCAACTAAAAAAATAAATTCTGAGTTTCAAATTTTTCCTCTGATTGTAAACGATTTATTTTTAACCTTTTCTCTCTATCTAATCCCTAAAGGAGCTCCCTGAAGGATATATATATCGAGGCTCTATATTTAATAATTTCAAATTCTTTTCCGGGTTAGAATACGTAACTTCTTTAGTTAGATCCCTTTACAAACACATCATAACAAACATGAAACAAATTTCTTAATAACTATAAACTAAACCTACTTAAATAAATCCTATATCTTAACCTACCCTAGCTTGTATTGCCCTAATGCCTTTTTACTATAAAAATATGTTTTTGGGATATTTTATTGGAATTTATTTTTATGGGTTCTGGTCTTCGTTTTCGGTTCTGATCTAGGCTTCACAATTGTGGAATGCAATATTTCCACAAGTAGGTGGTGTATTTTCTTGTGCATTCACCGGGCTACCAATATACTCAATACTTTTATTTTCACAATATTACCTTATGTTTCTGATCTTGAATTTTAAATATTTGATTCCAACCGTTTAATGACAATGATGATTCTATTGGACCTATAGTAGCCCTTATACGTCGCTGCGTGGCTTCCCAATCACCTGGCACAAATCTAATTTTAATAACAGAAAATTTATTCCTTAAAATAAATTGTTTTTCATATCTCTATCAGTTTATTACTCACTGGATTTACTTGTGTTCGTTGATTTTAATTATACACTTTAAGGATAGCTTAGCAGGCTATATGTCCTTTTAATAAAAAAAATTACTGGTCACTCACAATTTAAATTTTATATTTTATAATATTCTTTCTCCATTGGCTTATTAGTAGTATTATTAGTAGCTGCTACTTGTGAACTGTAAACTTAATTATGTTCATGTTTGCAATTACCTATACTTTTCTTTTCAAATTTCACACAACAAAAATAACTGAAAAATATACAAACAAATACTATTAAAAAAAAATAAAGAGTAATGGACACTTGGGTCATTGTACCTTTAGTCATGGCCTTGAAAAGTTGCCATTTCTTAAGAGAGAAATATATTCAATTTAAATTGTTCACCATTCTCTTCCTATTATCGTCAGTATCTTGGTAACCCTAATTTCAAAGCTATTTTAATAATATTGGGATCACCCTGTCAATGTCCATGTTCCACATTTTGACAGATATCAACAATGAACAACATTGAACAATCATAATAAACAAAACAAAATAAACAAATTTACAGGCTAAGTAATTCTTAGCTGCTAACGCAGTTAAACAATTAAAAAAAAAAAACAAACAAATAAAATGAACAAACGATAAAACATTCTGGACAAAACAATACTACAACATTTATACAGGAAATTACTAATAAACATACTTGGCCACATGGATAGGTAAGTATCCAGTCTGGGGTTTCTTACTACCTCAACAAGTGTGAAAGGGGTCTTTGGGAAATATGATTTATAAGCAATACATTCATCATTCGGGTTGCTTTGATATTTAAGGCCCAATCACATACAATACCTTTGATTCAATAGCTTCTAAACTCTGGGGGTTCCCTACTACCTCAACAAATTTGTAACAACTCTTTATTTATTTAAAATGTACAACAACAACAGTTCACGACAGTTGATGTTAACTCTATCAGCGCCAATGATGAACTCAACTCACGACTGCAACCTCTGCCACTATTTATACACACGCCATCTTTCGTTAATATTCTACAATGATCTTAACGGACAACTAGAATATTCGAATTCTAGAGCTTTCGATATTAATGTTAGCAGCTTAAACATTTAGTGTTGCCACACTTATGAACAATGCTAGTAACCGTATGCTATCAACATTGTTGATGAGTAGAAGCTTCTACTAATGGACGTGTTTATAAACATGATGAATGTTGCAGACAGTCGTTACAGACCGTTAAATTCAAATCGCTATTGCAAAATCGTAACAATATAAAAAAAGGTTTTAATAAGTTTGTCATTGTCATAAAGGTCAGAAGGCAAACAAGCCCTGTTTCCTAAAATCTGGGGAGACTACAGATTAAAAAACTAGCTACATGTGTATATGAATAGTTTTGTTTTTTAACAGATTACAAAACAGTTACTGCTTTAGAGCAGTAGTCTGCACTCATATCCACCAAGTTGCGATTATGAATAAAAATTCGCAAATAACAAAACAAAAATCACAATCACAATAGCTGGTCAGATTACAATAGAGAAATAATAACCATAACATATTATTATAATCCATATTTCATGTTCTCTTTATGTCGACCACTGCTCTAGAGGGAAGAGAACTGTCACAGAACTAATCACGTAATTGATAACTCTGGGTTACAACATTAGATTGAAATTATTGGGTGTGTGACTTAAATATGCGGTATTTTTTTTCACATTATTAGCTTTTATTAGGAACATTTGTACAATATAAATTTATTTAAAGTATTGGCCATTGACTCTTTTTCATATCATATTAGCAACATATGGATTCCGAGCCAAAAGAACTGCTTTTCTTTTGAGGCCAAGAACGAATAAAGCTAATTTCGGATACTCTGTTCTGAAGTGAACCGTATCCCATTAAGGTCGTTCTGCATCGATCGAAACAAATAGTAGTCGGACGGGGCAAGGTCTGGACCATAAGACGGGTGAGGCGAAGGTTAGGTTAGGTTTCTAGGCAGCCGCGAAGTGAAGAAAAAGTGCAGCTCACGTGTGTTACCTGAAAGTATAGAGGCAAAATGAGAAGGACAGAGTAGATATGAAAACAGAGAAGGAGACAGTCAGTATTTGGTTAAGATTGAAGAGTGAGAGAAGAGATACGAGAGAGAAAGAGAAAGGAGAGTAAATTATTATTGGTCACTCCGTGGAGATCCCCATATTTGGTGTGGTTAGCCAATTACTGTTCCTTACAAAGGCATTAATGCACTCAAGCCTCAAAGAGACTAGTTAGGGAACGATGTCCCAGAAACCTTAAGTGTAGATTTTCCAATGCCGGACAGTGACAAAGAAGATGAAAAATTGTCTCAACCTCCTCCTCGTTTTGACAACTTCTGCAGAAGTCGTTGTAGGGCAAGTCAAGTATCCGCGCATGGTTGCCAAAAGTGCAGTGACCGATAATGACCGCCACCATACCGCTCAATTGTGAGCGTGTCAAGCCAAGAAGATATGTTGTTCGTCCACGATTCAGTCGGGGCCATATCATTCTGGTAATAGTACAAGTGGGTTCACAACGCCATCTTGCCTGAGCAAGCTCATAGTAGCAGTTACTAATGTGAAGCTTGCATTTGGATAACGGAATCCCACATAGGAAGTGTATGTGTCCGTCAGGCAACATAGCGCCCTTTTTCGGCAATTCATCAGCAACACAGTTGCCTATAGTATCTCCCAACCTCTTCATTCTAGTTTTTAATAGGTATTAGAACATGTAGTTAAGCGTTGTCATGATGGAATATTACAGTTTCATGTCTGGCCGCATATTCTGGACGTTTTTCGGCCAATGCTTACTTCAAACGAATCAGTTGCATTCGGTACAGGTTCCCTGTGATGGTCTGTTCAGATTTCAGCAGCTCATAAAAGATAGGACGTTTTTGGTCCCACCAAATACAGAGCAGTACCCAATTTTCATGGTTGTGGTTGAATCCTGCTGATCTCAAACTCGGAAAATGCTGCTTGAGTAGCTCCCAATGATTTTGCAATCTCTTGTTGAGTTTGACAACATTCTTCATGGAGTAAGGCCTCCTATTGCCTTGGATTTCAATCTATTTTGGCTAGCCTGGGCGATTTTTGTCTTCCGTGTCAAAATCATCACATCTGAACCGAAGGTTTTAAACTGAAATCTAAAAACAGTTTTAAAAGTTTACAATTAAGATTTCCTAGAGACACTAAAGTGACAATTGTCTATAAGCTAGTTTACCTGGAGTGTGTAAAGAAGCCAATTGACTTCTCAAACTAAATACATCCCGGATTACATGGAGCTGCTAACTAGCAATTGATTCTGCAGTAGATAACTTTCGGAGAGGAAAATAACTTCTCTCTAAACTGAAATGTAGAACCAGTTTAAAAATTGTACAATTAAGATTTCCTAGAGACACTAAAGTGACAATTGTCACTAAGCTAGTTTACGTCGAACGTGTAAAGTAACCAATTGACTTCTCAAACTAAATACATCCCGGATTACAAAGGGCTGCTAACTGGCAATTGATTATGCAGTAGATTATTGCGGGAGAGAAAAATAACTTCTCTCTTAGATTGACTAAAGAAAGAATTGTCTCTAAGCTAGTTTAGATGGAATGTGTAAAGTGTCAAATAGACTTCTCAAACTAAATATTTCCCGGATTACAAAGGGCTGCTAACTGGCAATTGATTCGACAGTAGATTACTTTGAGAGAGAAAAATAACATCTCTCTAAAGTGAAGTGTAAAATAGGTTTAAATAGATTACAATTTAGATTACCTGGAGACACAAAAGTGACAATTGTCTCTAACCTTGTTTACCTGGAATGTGTAAAGTATCCAATTGACTTCTCAGACTAAATATACCACGGATTACAAAGGGCTGCTAAATGGCAATTGATTTGGCAGTAGATTACTTGGAGAGAGAAAAGAACTACTTTCTTAGATTGACTAAAGAAACAATTGGCTCTAAGCTAGTTTAGCTGGAATGTGTAAACATGTTTATTTTTTTTTGGATTAAAAAGGATACATTGTTACATTCAAAGCTATCGGGTTTATCGTTCTTTGGCAGAATCGTTTATCTCTCTTGGCGCCGCCTACTACTCCTTTACATTTCAAAATATATGTATAGAAAACCTGCATTTCTAATGTGGGAGAGTAGTCTCCTTGCAAATACAATGACTTTTTAATTTGATTTAAATTAAAAAAAATATTTTTTACAAATAATTTAGCGTCTTAGCTAGTCAGAGCTGAAAAAAGTAATGTCACAATTATATCCAAGAAAACTTAATTATTTTGTGTTGAAAATAAGGCCGTTGTGTATAAGCCTCATTTAATAAATAATTTATGTTTTTCATTGCAAATGTTTGCTGCAAAACATTAACAGAATTCTTGTTAAGATATATATTTATATATACTTACAAATAATAATAAGTTGGAGTAGGTAATGGATCATGGAAAAGCAGGGAGTCTTAAATGGGCTTAAAAATAAGACAAATTAAAAAAAAAATTGGAAAACAAATTAAATTTTCAAAATAAAAGCAATCATATCTGATTGATTATAATCTGTGCCTCAGTTTTGCTTGGATTTTATGTTTAATAAATAATTTCATCCACAAATCAGACCTGAGTCAGCTGCCCAAAAAACATCACTTTAATAATATTTTTATGAGAAATCATCCAAGGCGAGTTTATATTTTTCTTGTGTATGTCAAACTTTATAGATACAACATAATATGCCACTAATGCGAATGTTAAACTTCATATATACAAGATTAATGTATTCGCCTCAAATTGCTTGAATTCGCCCATACTGCCATCTTGTTAAATTTGCCTTGAAGTTCTATCAAAATTTAGCAATATGTTCTCTTCGATCTTTGCTTTCTTGGCTTCTTTTCTTTTTCTCTGAATCATATAATAAAGCAAATTTATCAGAGTTTCTTAAGTTTGTTTAATTAAAACAATATTTTTAATTCTTTTATTATAAAAACAATTCTAATAATTCAGTTTATGGGAAACTTTTCCGTATAAATATTTACAAATAAAGTTTATTTTTGTCTTCTTATCTAAACAAGTATTGGACTTGGATAGATAACATGCCAGAACTTTTAATAAATGTTGTGCATTTGTTAATTGTTTGATTAACATGATAAACATAAGAGTTTTACGTATATTACTAGCCATGTTTTGGAGGGGAAAATAATGCTCGTTAACAAAGGTTTTTCCAATTTGGAAAAAAACTTTTAACCACCACGAACTTAAAAAAATGCGATTTAAACTTATTTTTTTAACTAAACCTTAATAAAAAAAAAACTGTTATTAGGTGCCCAATCAGAGCACTAATAATCTATAAATTTAATAATTTAAGTGTTTAAGAAGTGACTTTCTAGCTACAATCGTGGCTCTATTTATAGTTCAATTTTAGCTACAATCGTGGCTCTCTTTATAGTCCCATTTTAGCTACAATCGTGGCTCTCTTTATAGTCCAATTTTAGCTACAATCGTGGCTCTATTTATAGTCCAATTGTTGCTTCAATCGTGGCTCCATTGCTTCAATAGTGGCTCTATTTATAATCCAATAGTGGCTTCAGTCGTGAGTCTCTTTATAGTCTAATTTTAGCTACAATCGTGGCTCTATTTATAGTCCAATTGTTGCATCAATCGTGGCTCTCTTTATAGTCCAATTTTAGCTACAATCGTGGCTCTTTTTATAGTCCAATTTTAGCTACAATCGTGGCTCTATTTATAGTCCAATTGTTGCTTCAATCGTGGCTCTCTTTATAGTCCAATTTTAGCTACAATCGTGGCTCTATTTATAGTCCAATTGTTGCTTCAATCGTGGCTCTATTTATAGTCCAATTGTTGCTTCAATCGTGGCTCTATTTATAGTCCAATTGTTGCTTTAATCGTGGCGCTATTTATGTCCAATTGTTGCTTCAATCGTGGCTCTATTTTTAGTCCAACTGTTGCTTCAATCGTGGCTCTATTTATAGTCCAATTTTAGCATCAATCGTGGCTCTAGTTATAGTCCAATTGTTGCTTCAATCGTGGCTCTATTTATAGTTCAATTGTTGCTTCAATCTTGGCTCTATTTATTGTCCAATTGTTGCTTCAATCGTGGCTCTATTTATAGTCCAATTGTAGCTTCAATCGTGGCTCTATTTATAGTTCAATTGTTGCTTCAATCATGGCTCCATTGCTTCAATCGTGGCTCCATTGCTTCAATCGTTGCTCTATTTATAGTCCAATTATTGCTTCAATCGTGACTCTCTTTATAGTTCAATTTTAGCTACAATCGTGGCTCTATTTATAGCCCAATTATTGCTTCAATCGTGACTCTCTTTATAGTTCAATTTTAGCTACAATCGTGGCTCTATTTATAGTCCAATTGTTGCTTCAATCGTGGCTCTCTTTATAATCCAATTGTTGCTTCAATCGTGGCTCTCTTTATAGTCCAATTTTCGCTACAATCGTGGCTCTATTTATAGTCCAATTGTGGCTTCAATCGTGGCTCTCTTTATAGTCCAATTGTAGCTTCAATCGTGGCTCTAATTATAGTCCAATTGTTGCTTCAATCGTGGCTCTATTTATAGTCCAATTGTTGCTTCAATCGTGGCTCTCTTTATAGTCCAATTTTAGGTACAATCGTGGCTCTATTTATAGTCCAATTGTTGCTTCAATCGTGTCTGTCTTTATAGTCCAATTGTTGCTTCTATCGTGGCTCTCTTTATAATCCAATTTTAGCTACAATCGTGGCTCTCTTTATAGTCCAATTGTTGCTTCAATCGTTGCTCTATTTATAGTGCAATTGTTGTTTCAATCGTGGCTCCATTGCTTCAATCGTGGCTCCATTTTTAGTCCAATTGTTGCTTCAATCGTGGCTCCATTGCTTCAATCGTGGCTCTATTTATTGTCCAATTGTTGCTTCAATCGTGGCTCTCTTTATAGTCCAATTGTTGCTTCAATCGTGGTTCTCTTTATAGTCCAATTTTAGCTACAATCGAGGCTCTATTTATAATTCAATTTTAGCTACAATCGTGGCTCTATTTATAGTCCAATTGTTGCTTCAATCGTGGTTCTCTTTATAGTCCAATTGTTGCTTCAATCGTGGTTCTCTTTATAGTCCAATTTTAGCTACAATCGAGGCTCTATTTATAATCCAATTTTAGCTACAATCGTGGTTCTATTTATAGTCCAATTTTAGCTACAATCGTGGCTCTATTTATAGTCCAATTGTTGCTTCAATCGTGGCTCTCTTTATAGTCCAATTTTAGCTACAATCGTGGCTCTATTTATAGTCCAATTGTTGCTTCAATCGTGGCTCTCTTTATAGTCCAATTTTAGCTACAATCGAGTCTCTATTTATAATCCAATTTTAGCTACAATCGTGGCTCTATTTATAGTCCAATTGTTGCTTCAATCGTGGTTCTCTTTATAGTCCAATTTTAGCTACAATCGAGTCTCTATTTATAATCCAATTTTATCTACAATCGTTGCTCTATTTATAGTCCAATTGTTGCTTCAATCGTGGTTCTCTTTATAGTCCAATTGTTGCTTCAATCGTGGTTCTATTTATAGTCCAATTGTTGCATCAATCGTGGCTTTCTTTATAGTCCAATTGTAGCTTCAATCGTGGCTCTATTAATAGAGCTTCAATCGTGGCACACAACAACAGCATTTTAAGAGCAATTTACAATAGTTAGGAATCACTGCTTCAAACATATGCATACTTATTATGAATACAGATGCAATAGAAATACTTTATTTTCAAACGAAATTTATATGTAATAAGTTTTTTACAAATATCCAAAAACAAAAAACATCGTAAAGTGACAGCTCGTAAATGAGATTAGCTTGTCAAATGAATTCTCCTTTCTATGCAGATGTTATTTCATAAGTGGTCAACATATGCCTGTCAATAATTAAATTCAATCTTTCAAAACTAGTTCATAAATTACATAAAAAAAAAACTGTTCCTGTTTAGGAATCACTGCTTGCAAGAAATATGAAATTACGTTGGCTGTAAGTAAAGCTACTATTAGCACTTAATTTTCAGTTAAATATACGAGAGTTTTAAAATTAGTTTCAATTTGTACACTGAGAGAATTCAATAAAAATAACTTAATTTAACAAAATTTTAATTTTGTATGTTAAGAAATCGCAAATAGTTTTTTAGTCTCTTCAGATTTTACTATTATTTTATTTATTACACAAAATATTAAGAATTATATAATTAAACTTACTTTAAACATATTTCAGCATCAATATAAAGGCGTTTTCGATTGCTTTGGCAAAATGTATCGCCAAGAAGGTTTATTCTCCTTTTGGAAGGGTATCCTGCCACCCGTTATAGCCGAAACCCCTAAGAGAGCTATTAAGTTTGTAATTTTTGAACAAACCAAACCCCTGTTTCTGTTTGGAGCTCCAGCACCCACTCCTTTGGTAAGTTTCACTTTTATTTAAAATTAAATATTATTATACAACTATTATTTTCGTCTTTCCTTTTTAGACTTTCTCTTTAGCTGGTCTCACTGCCGGTGTGCTGGAAGCCATTGCCGTTAATCCCTTCGAAGTGGTTAAGGTAGCCCAACAGGCTGATAAATCGAAAATGAAGGAGGCCCAAAGCACCTGGACCGTTACAAAACAAATCATACAGAAAGATGGTTTCGGTTTTCGTGGTTTGAATAAGGGTGTCACCGCCACCATGGGTCGTAATGGTGTCTTCAATATGGTATACTTTGGTTTCTATCACAGTGTCAAAAATATTGTGCCTGCCTACGATGATCACACCAAAGAATTCTTCCGTAAAGTAGCCATTGGTTTCACCTCCGGCACTTTGGCCTGTTTCGTAAACATTCCCTTCGATGTAGCGAAATCTCGCATCCAAGGTCCCCAACCCCAACCCGGTGTTATTAAATACAAATCCACTTTCGGTTCCATACGTATGGTGTATCGCGAAGAAGGCTTCCGTGCTTTGTACAAGGGTCTGGTACCCAAGGTCATGCGTTTGGGTCCGGGTGGTGCCATTATGTTGCTGGTCTTTGAGTACGCTTACGAGTTCTTGCAAAAGAAGTGTGTTTAGACCAGGCTGAATGGTGTAAATGAATGAACGAATGAATGCATTAAATACACAATTCTGAATGTGTATATATAAATATATAAAAATTATTTTTGACTGTGTACTTTATAATTATAATAACTATGTTGTTTATAAGATTTGATTAAAGATTTTGTTATTTTTTTCTAATGTTTAAACTAGTTTTTATGGTTCATTTTCATTTTGTTTTTTTATAATAACCTGTTGCTAAATGTTAATAATACGATATGTTTGAAGTATTATCTTAATTTGTTGCAAAACTGTAGCGGATTAGAGGTTTCCTTTGAGCAAGGAAAATTGTAAATAGTTAACTTATAAATTGCATTTTTTTTTTTGGTAAGAGAATTTGGTTGTAGTCATTAATAATTCAGAGTTATTGTTTATTTTGTAATACCTAGAAGGTTCTGCTTAGAGTTCAAGGTCAAGATACTGTGTTAATTCTATGGAAAGAGTCCTTAAATCCACTGGACGTAGCTGTAACTGGGATGTCCTGTTCCTCGAACAGAACTGCCTTCAATATGATTAATGACCCATGTATATTACCTTTTTATCTTTATCTGGGCTTGTATGTTGGAGATGTGGTCTATGCTGCGCCAGTAGAGTTAAGCCTGTTGCATCATAAAGACTTTAATTGTGCCAGAACGACTGTTATAAATATTATTTTCGGTTTCCTTCAGTTGATGCCATCTCTATTAATGCAATCAAATGGATACTGAACTTATCGTCCCAACTGAACTCAAAGGTCCTAACTGATATATCCTGATATTGTCATAAATAGAGCCACGATTGAAGCAACAATTGGACTATAAATAGAGCCACGATTGAAGCAACAATTGGACTATAAATAGAGCCACGATTGAAGCAACAATTGGACTATAAATAGAGCCACGATTGAAGCAATAATTGGACTATAAATAGAGCCACGATTAAAGCAACAATTGGATTATAAATAGAGCCACGATTGAAGCAACAATTGGACTATAAATAGTGCCACGATTTAAACTAAAATTGGACCTTAACTACAGCCACGATTGAAGCAACAATTGGACTATAAATAGAGCCACGATTAAAGCAACAATTGGACTATAAATAGAGCCACGATTGAAGCAACAATTGGACTATAAATAGAACCACGATTGCAGCAACAATTGGACTATAAATGGAGCCATGATTGAAGCAACAATTGGACTATAAATAGAGCCACGATTGAAGCAACAATTGGACTACAAATAGAGCCACAATTGAAGCAACAATTGGACTATAAATAGAGCCACGATTAAAGCAACAATTGGTCTATAAATAGAGCCACGATTAAAGCAAAAATTGGACTATAAATAGAACCACGATTGAAACTAAAATTTGACCTTAACTACAGCCACGATTGAAGCAACAATTGGTCTATAAATAGAGCCATGATTGAAGCAAAAATTGGACTATAAATAGAGCCACAATTGTAGACAAAATTGGACTATAAATAGAGCCACGATTGAAGCAACAATTGGACTATAAATAGAGTCACGATTGAAGCAACAATTGAACTATAAATAGAGCCACGATTGAAACTAAAATTTGACCTTAACTACAGCTACGATTGAAGCAACAATTGGACTATAAATAGAGCCACGATTGAAGCAACAATTGGACTATAAATAGAGCCATGATTGAAGCAACAATTGGACTATAAATAGAGCCACGATTGAAACTAAAATTGGACCTTAACTACATCCACGATTGAAGCAACAATTGGTCAATAAATAGAGCCCCGATTGAAGCAACAATTGGACTATAAATAGAGCCACGATTGAAGCAACAATTGGTCAATAAATAGAGCCACGATTGAAGCAACAATTGGACTATAAATGGAGCCACGATTTAAACTAAAATTTGACCTTAACTACAGCCACGATTGAAGCAACAATTGGACTATAAATAGAGCCACAATTGAAGCAACAATTGGACTATAAATAGAACCACGATTAAAGCAACAATTGGATTATAAATAGAGCCACGATTGAAGCAACAATTGGACTATAAATAGAGCCACGATTGAAGCAA
This sequence comes from Calliphora vomitoria, assembly GCA_942486065.2. Classification (NCBI taxonomy): domain Eukaryota; kingdom Metazoa; phylum Arthropoda; class Insecta; order Diptera; family Calliphoridae; genus Calliphora; species Calliphora vomitoria. The sequence goes on along the minus strand of OW818032.2, from coordinate 120,711,429 downwards.
CAATTGGACTATAAATAGAGCCACGATTGAAGCAACAATTGGACTATAAATAGAGCCACGATTGAAGCAACAATTGGACTATAAATAGAACCACAATTGAAGCACGATTGGACTATAAATAGAGCCACGATTGAAGCAACAATTGGACTATAAATAGAGCCACGATTAAAGCAACAATTGGATTATAAATAGAGCCACGATTGAAGCAACAATTGGACTATAAATAGAGCCACGATTGAAGCAACAATTGGACTATAAATAGAGCCACAATTGAAGCAACAATTGGACTATAAATAGAGCCACAATTGAAGCAACAATTGGACTATAAATAGAGCCACGATTAAAGCAACAATTGGATTATAAATAGAGCCACGAATGAAGCAACAATTGGACTATAAATGGAGCCACGATTGAAGCAACAATTGGACTATAAATAGAGCCACGATTGAAGCAACAATTGGACTATAAATAGAGCCACGATTGAAGCAACAATTGGACTATAAATAGAGCCACGATTGAAGCAACAATTGGACTATAAATAGAGCCACGATTAAAGCAACAATTGGATTATAAATAGAGCCACGATTGAAGCAACAATTGGACTATAAATAGAGCCACGATTGAAGCAACAATTGGACTATAAATAGAGCCACGATTGAAGCAACAATGGGACTATAAATAGAGCCATGATTGAAGCTAACATTGAACTATAAATAGAGCCACGATTGAAGCTAACATTGAAATATAAATAGAGCCACGATTGAAGCAACAATTGGACTATAAGTAGAGCCACGATTGAAGCAGCAATTGGAATATAAATAGAGCCACGATTGAAGCAACAATGGGACTATAAATAGAGCCACGATTGAAGCTAAAATTGAACTATAAATAGAGCCACGATTGAAGCTAACATTGAAATATAAATAGAGCCACGATTGAAGCTAAAATTGAACTATAAATAGAGCCACGATTGAAGCTAAAATTGGACTATAAATAGAGCCATGATTGAAGCTAACATTGAACTATAAATAGAGCCATGATTGAAGCTAAAATTGAACTATAAATAGAGCCACGATTGAAGCTGAAATTGGACTATAAATAGAGCCACGATTGAGGCAACAATTGGACTATAAATAGAGCCACGATTGAAGCAACAATTGGACCACGATTGAATTTAATAAAAAAAAAAAAATTTTTAATTTTTTAAAAAACTTTTAAAAAAATTTTTAAATTTTTCCAAATTTTTTTATTTAAATTTTAATGTATAATTTGGTGAAGGATATGTAAGATTCGGCTCTCTTATTTGTTTTATAAACGTTCTACACTCTATTTTAAAATAATGGAATCTGTGTTCAATTTCATTCCGATCTCTCTACAAATTATGTCAAGATATCTTTCCGATTAACTTTTCTTGTTTTCTGTTATTAAGTAATAACTAATAATTTATTTAAACTGATATATAAAACAAATATGAATTAAAATATAAACTAAATATGTAAAAAAATTAATATTTATGTACAGCAATGCAAAATGGGGAGAAATTAAACAATAGAAACATAAATTCGAAAAATTTTAATAATAGCGCACAGAATAGCCAGTCGGGGAAGAGGGTTGATATTGTGGATTAAAATCATTGTAGGCATTATAAGGAAAACCGTTTGGGGGAGGAGCAAAATTGCCAAAACCTGAAGGACCATTAAAGTTGCCACCCACACCGAACTGGCCTTGAAATTGTGGTAAACCAGCATTAAAGTTAAAAGTATTGGGTGGTGGAGGCGGAGCAGCAGCAGCAGCAGTATTAGGATTGTCATTGCCATTGTTATTAGGATTAGGATTATCACTAGAATCATTGTTATCCGGTTCAGTATTGGTAGGAGAATTGTTATTGGTATTGGTGTCTTCGCCTGCATTAACATCATCATCATCGTCGTCATAAACATCATCTGTATAGTCATTGGTATTTGCTGAGGTTTCATCATTATTAGTATTAGTATTACTATTATTATTGGAATTATCATTGGCTGCTGGAGTGTCCTCATCATTATTACTATTATTATTATTAGCTGCATTATTGATAGAGGTATCTGCAAAGTGAGCGAGTAAATCCTATATAACGGCAATTATTATTGAGTTGTTCTACTATACCCTCTGGTTGCCGGAACTGGTACACTAGACGATTGCGCAGCTGTGGTTTACGTCCTTGAGCTCGTGCCCGATTGGCGGTGGGCGGTCTTTGGGGTCGGGGAGCAGGTGGTGCGGGAACAGGGGCCGGTGCCGGTGCTGGGGCTGGGTTAGCGGGGGCCGCAGTTGAGCTGGGTGTATTATTAGCCTCTGCATCATCATAATTATAATCATAATCATCATAGTAATCATAATAGGGAACTTTTTGTTTACCCAATAAACCATAAGGCCGACGTGGTATGGGTCTACGACGGGTAGGTGTGGCAGGTGCAGGTGCTGCTGTTGTAGTAGTAGTAGTTGTTGTTGTAGTGGTGGTGCTAGAAGTAGTGGTTGGCCTTCGTCTGCGATTTGGTCGTAGTGGTGATTGACCGCCATAATCATTATAATCGAAATTAATAAAACCGCCTGGGTTATTATTATTGAATTTATTGTTTATGGGGCCACTCAAATCGAAAAGAAATCTAAAGGGGCCTTTGTTGAAAAAGAAAGGAACGGGCGTAGTGGTAGAAGTCGTTGTGGTAGTAGTACGTCTTCTGGGTGCCGCTGTGGTGGGGATTTTCAAATTAGCCACATTACGCGATATATTGGCCTTAGCATTACTAGCCGTGGCACTTTTCAATAGCAAATTACGCACAAATTGTCCAAAATCCACTGCCCTCTTGTCGCGTTCATCCACCATGTCTGGTCTGAAATCCTTTCTAGCCACCTGGGCCCAGGTGAATGCATTGCCAGCTATTAGCAGCACTGCCATCATATGTAAATAAACCAGTCTCATTATTTCTGTTATTATTTTTTTTTTTGTTTCTTAGAGGATCCAATCCGTTTGTTTGCCTTTCCACAACCGTTAGGTTTGATCACTAAATAAGAACTGTTTTTAACCATCTAACACTTAAACTTAACTTCCAACTAACTACCATGAAGTTTTGCACTCTATTTCTTTTTTTCTTTCAATTAATTTGGTGCAAACTGTGGCTGGCTATCTAATAATGCTGTGGTTGCTTTAGGATTTTGATTTTAACTCAACAAGTTTGTCAAGTTCTGCTGCAGTGGTGTTTGCTGATCGTATGCATGTTTCACATGGCTTTCAATTGCATTGCAATAAATTTTGTCCATTGACCAAACGACCGAGCGACACACTGACCGACCAGGTTAATATTAGCATTAGTTACAGATTATATTGTACATAGTTTATGAGTATGGCGGCTCCTTGTTGACGTTTAATGACAGTGGTGAAGGGGATTTGAAGTTTGCTAACAAAAATTTAGGTATACTTACCTCTCCGAGTCCATAGAATAGGATTTTATATGGGAAAACAGTTCCTTAATCTGTAATTATATAAAATCTTATAAATATGGTTTTTATTTTCAAATTTTAGCGCAATAATTACTTTTCTTTTAAAAATCCTTGGAAATTGAGTTTATTTAATCTACAACTTGTTTTCTTACCTAAAAATCCTGTCTAACAACATTCAAATGCAAATGAACACCCAGCTGTATAAATTTGTTCATTGCCATCTCAAATGCCGCCAGCCAGCACACTGTCCTCCGCACACAACCAACCACTTTAGGAGCCACTTAAGAAAAAGTCTCACACACATAAAATACTATATTTTAAAGTGGCATAAAATTAAAAAAAAAAAATACGAAGCATAAAAAAATGTAACAAGTAAACATTATATAATGATCATTTGCGATTTGAATTAAAAGCATGTTATTGTGTCTACTTCTTTTTTATCAATATGTATCTTTTCCTATTGGTTACGTATTTAGTTACCCCCCCAAAAAAAAGCAACACCAGTATGTAAGCAATATTTTGTGGCATGTTGTTTTCGGTCAAAACCGCTAAATATTGATAATGACATTGTCTATTGATTTCAAGTCATTCTAAATATGGAACCGCTAAGAAAAAGAATGACAGTTAGTGAAAGGTTTTTGAAGTTTTTTATCTTAATTTAGAGGAAAACATGTAAAAAAATAGTATGACTTGTTTTAAAAATCACTTTATGTTTAAAATCATAGATAAATACACATAGATCGGAAACCTAATCTAAAATTAAATTAGAATTTATAAAAACTTAGAATGCTATATTTGGCTACGTTGAATCCTGCACTTTTAAACTTTTATTTTGTGACCTAAGTTTATCATGAAAGCCTGGCTGCCCTTTATTTTGTGAAAAATCGGCTAATATATTGAAGGGTGTAATGTTTGACATATGAGAAAGCAGTTAATTTCTAATAGTTCTCAACTAAAACGTTTGTTTTAAATCATATTTTATTATTACATTTTAATCAAAAAATCATGTAATGTCATTATTATAAATAACGGGTTTTATTTTATTAAGGCAATCGATTTAAATCAAAGTTATTTAAAAAATAACGAAATCATTTTAAACATTCAAAAACATTTTACTTGAAGCTATTGTAAATTTTATAAATAATTATTATATAACTTAAATAAATATTTAACGGTCATTATTTTTATTTATTTATGAATAATCCTACACATTTAATACCTACATTAAACACCCTGTGCAAAAAACACTGCCTTAACGACATTAAAATAATTTTCCCTCTAAAACATATCAACAAACAACCAAAAATAAATTTAAAATATATAAATTTCATAAATAACAATTTCCTAACGTGTTTCCAATATTTATTTAAACAAATTTAACAATTTATTATTATTTTCCTTCATTTTCCCACTCTTCGACAACACCCTGTTGCAAATGTCATTTTCGACAACTGAAGAGACATGGGAGAAGAAGAAAGATAGAAAAAAAAAAAAAACTGAATGCACTTGTCAAACACATGTAAACACAGGCAAAGTGAAGAAAAAGTAGAAATTTTTCCACAGTGCGAAAAAAATTGAAACGACCTTAATAGAAAAAAGAGTTTTTTTCTTTTGAAATAATTAAGAAAATCTTAATTAAAATCAAATAAATTAAACAATAGCATTTGATTAAGCATGTTGTGTAAAGAATACATTAAAATACTCAGTGAATGTATATAAGAAAACATGGCAAAATTAAAAATATTATTACGAGGTGATTAATAGCAGAAGAGAAAAAAAGTGAAATTCAATAGAATGACGACGAAAAAACACGACAATTATTGAAAAATCAAAGAAATAAAAAAGTTAATAAAATTTCATGGAATAAAATGATTACTAACCAAGATTAACAAACAAAGAAATTACGAAAAATATGTTTATAATAATGCAATTTACCCAGAAATGAAAATATTAAATAAATAAAAAACAGTGTTGCGAAAAAAATTCAAGTTAAACATACATATACACACACATACAAACGTACAGATAGTAGTACTCTCCTCTCCCGGGAGTCTTGGGTTACACACATACGAAAAAAAAAAAACAATTAATTATAACAATATTTAGCCACAAGGAAGGAGTAAATATTACTCAAGAGTTAAACAGAAAAATTAAAGAAAACCATATAGAGGCGTTTGTTTGGTTGTTTAGCCCATTGGCAATGCCTGGGCGTAAGCCATGGGTTCTCAGACCTTGGAAATATTACGTCAAGGCGTCTGGGCCTCTTTAACTGGTGGCTGGTTTTATGATCCTCATCAAAGTGTCTTTTGTAATGTAGTGCACTTGTATCTATGGTTGTTTTTACTCTGTACTCCGTTTGTGGCCTACTTGTATTTTCCGGAAACATGGCTAACCTGGTGCATATACTGCATACTCACCAGTGTCACTGTGCTGCTGCTGAAAGTGGCCAACATGGGTTTGCATCGTTTGTACGATCGAGCTCAGTCAATGTCAGAGGCCAACATAAAGCAACATTTTTTCAAGGTTACCAAGGAAACGGCTACAGAAAGGTAGGTGACCTACATTATTATTAACATTAACATCTCATGTATGGGAATATTTTGTTTTAAAATTTGCCTTGTATTCTAAATAAACTGAATGAAATGCGTTTGCACATTTGAATGAATGGTGGACGTATAATTTGTTTTCTTCTTTTACTTTTTTTCATTTTATCAATGTAATATTCTACGTCATTTGCAGAAGTCGTAACAATGAACCTGGCATTGAAATGAAGGTAATGCATGTGGGGGAAGAGGTGGATATGGCAGCATCTGTGGATAAGGCCATCAATGAAATAAGTGCAGAAAATAGTATGGTTTCTATCGACAATGTCAATAGTATAATTGGTAAGAAAGCAACATAATAAAACAAATAATAACATGCAAATTACTTAAGGTTCTATCTATTAAATCCTTTTAGATTTAAAAGTCGATGTTCACCGTAAAAATAGTTCTGAGTCGATTGAGTTGATGTTCTATGCCCCCTCAATGATCTCGGGCAATAGCCAACAGGATCAACAGTCATTAGCTGGCACGGCTAGTAACTCAAAATCAATACGTTCCTCGCACACGATTAGCCACAACAGCCACAATAACAACAATAATAACTCAATAAGCATAACAGATCCACAAGCCAAATATATCTCAGTATATCCCAAAGATAACAGTCCTATAGCCTCCACAAGTTCCAATTGCAACAATATGCATGCCACAAATGCTTCACAAACGAATGCATTAATTGGCCCCAAACCACCACATTTGGTAAGGAAATCATCAGAAATTGTTAGAGGTCTTCAGCGCAGACGTTTGGAGAGGCAATCGAGTTTAGATGCAGCTGCCGAATCGGCCATAGTGTCCAAATTGTTGAGACAATACTCTGATACAACATCCACCTCAAAACCGTTAGCATCAAGTTCTATGACCTCCAATGGAAATGCTGAAAAATGTGATAGTTTTTTACACGCACAAATATCGAAGGCTGGTTCTTCTGCTTCCTCGACGGCAACTGGAAATACTGGTAATTTAGCACAGGCACAACGATCAAATACAACGACTTCAAATTCGAATGCATTAACGGGGTCTGCAACGGGCTCAGGTCTAAAGACGACACGCCTGCAAAGACATCGCTCTTCGGAAACACACGATGAACGTTTGAAGCAACAGCAGAGGGGCGGTAGTATGGGTGCGGCTGGTGCTGCTCCCAGTGGTGGTATATTTCTATCCATACATCATGAACATGGTCATCATCACCATCATCATAGACATCATCACACACACAGAAGGGGCGGCAGTGGTGGTGCTCCTCCCATAGCCAGCAGTGGTTCGGTGGTTGTTTTGGGTTCGGGTGTCAATACCAGTGATAGTTTCGATGTCGATGACATGGAATTGGGTTTGGGAGGCAGTGCCAATGTTGTGGCTCATGGCAGTCACTTGAGTGGAGATGGTAGAATGAGAGCTTTACCGTCATGGATTTTGGGTGAGTAATCAAAATTTGGTAGTAGTAACTTGTTTTTGGTGAAAAAAATGTGTACAAATTTTGAAAAAAATTGAAAAATCTAAAAAAAAAATTTTGTGAAAAAAAAATATTGAAAATTAAAAATTAGTGAAAATTAAAAAAAATAAAAAAAATATTGAATAATTTTTATTCAGGTTATTAAAAAAAATTTAGTGAAAATTTAAAAAAAGTTGAAAGTTTTGAATCATACTTAAAAATAATTAAAATTCTGAAAAACAACGCTTTTGAAAATTAAAATAAAAAATATGTGAATATTAAAAAAAAAATTCAGTTACAAATTTCGAAAAAATTAATATTTTGAAAAAATTCTGAAAATATAAAAAAATATAAGTGAAAATTTAAACATAATTTGAAAGTTTTGAAACATTTTTAATAAAAAATTTATAAATACTAAAAAATAATAAAAAATTCTGAAAAACAACTTTTAAAAATTAAAATTAAAAATATGTCAATATTTAAAAAAAAAAATCCTTTACAAATTTGGAAAAAAAATATTTTGAAAAAAATGCTGAAAATATTGAAAAAAATCTATGAAATTTAAAAATATTTTCGATAAAAAAAAAAAAAAAAAATAAAAGTGAAAATTTGAAAAAATTATGTTAGATTAATTAGACTATTTTGACAAATTCAAATTTTTTTTTTAAATCAAAATTGTTAAAAAAAAAATTCAGTGAAAATTTTGAAAAAAAAAATAAAAAAATATTTTAATTTTTTTTTAATTTTAATTAAAAAAAAAAATATGAAAATTTTTTGGTTTTTTGTGAATTGTGAAAAAATTTTTTTTTGTGATATTTTTTTAATCTAGTATAAAAAGAAATCCTTTAAATAAAAAATCTAATTAGCAAGAAAAAAATGTCCTAAAATCTCGTATTTTTTCCATTTTTTAGGCTCCTCTTCGGATGTTTTCATAGAAGACGATAGTTTTACTAAATCCGATTTGGGCATCGAACAATTAGACGATCGTAGCGCCTCATCCTCCACGCGTGTTCATCCTCATGCCAATCAGTATCGTTTAAATCATTCACATCAAACCGCACGTGGTGCCAACATAACAAAAGATCCCATTTATACAATATCAGCTTTGCAGCTGCACAAACGACCCCGTCGAGAAGGAGCCATTAAGCGACGCAGACACTCGAATGCCACTACGTTATTTAAAACGCCCACAGATAGTTCCTCAAATGTTGGCAGCCAGCCAACGACCACTACAACGGTACGACGCATAAAGAGTGCCGCTTTAGAAGTGGCCTGTCCTCGACCCTCAGTATCGAATTTATGTCCACATCCCAATAGTGTGGAGGCCATCAATGGCCAACAACAAATAAAAAATCCTCAAAATGCTTTGCTGCCACCGCCCAGCAAGTGCTTAGTACGCAATCCTCATCTGAATTTGTGTCCCAAATTTGGTGGCAGCTTTGGCGGCAGCTCAACAAACAGTAGCCTGGACTTTGGCTCCACCAACGCTTTAATAGACCCCGTCTTTGAGCTAAAAGAACAAAAAGAGAAACAAAAAAATCGTGAATTAAAGAAGAGCGAAGATTTGGAGAAGAGTGAAGAGCCCAAAGAGAACAAAACTAAAGCGGAAGATATTTTGGATGATGAATCTCTAGGTGCAGTTGGTGGTGTGTGTCCTCATCATTTTCTGCATTCGCATGCCCATCGGCAGCATCATCATAGTGCCGAATCGGATGTGGGTCAGATATTGAATGACAATAAAAACGATGAAGACGAAGATGAAAGTGAACAGCACAACGGTGATAATGATTCGGACAATAACGATGAGGAAGAAGATGGTGACGAAGACGATGACGACGATGATGAGGAAGAGGAAGATGACGATGATGAATTTAAGGATTTCGATTATAATGTCGAGCATATTTTGGAGGTTTTAGAACACACCCATAATCAGCTGGATGATGATTTAAGAAATCATCAACAGCAGCAAAAACAAATTGAAATGAACAAACTTAAAATTGAAAATGAGGTGGAGGTGGAGGATGCCAGTGTTATGAAGCCAGAAGATGATGAGGAGGACGATGATGATTTGGAACACGAAGGTGCCATAGCCTTAAGAGAACGTTTACATTCCACAGATTCTGAAACAGATAATAACGGTTCTAGGTCACCTTTATTAAGTAGCAACAAGAAGTGGGTGTGCACACCCAAAGACAAGAACAATGATAAAGCCTTGAAAGAAGAAGTCAAAGCGGTACAAAAACAAAAGCATTCCCTTAACAGCAAACAAATAAATATGGCCAAACTGGAGCAGCCAGATGGAGATCCTCAGGCTGCCCCAGCTGCTGCTGTGGCGGCACAACAAAATCAAAATAATCTTAGAAGAAATGAAGCCGATTCCGGTTGTCCTTCCAGTGATTGTGAACAAATAAGTGCCAGTTCTAAAGATGTCCTATTGTCCTCCATGGAATTGCCAAAATCCAACAAAGATATTGAAGCAATTGAAAAATCGAAACACGCATTAGACATGCCTGAAACCTCCACTAATTCAACAGCGGTGGGCAAACGTTTAGGAGCCATACCCAAACAAGTGCAATATAGAGAAATAGATGAACGTCTGCCCGGGGATTCTATGCAATTGACCGGCTGCTCGCATAATTATAAACGTCATGCTGGCAACTGGAGCTCAGTGGCCCCCTCCAGCCAATCTACACAAACCTCCTCGGCCTTAAAAGGCATTTCGAGAACCTCCTCATCTTCCAATAGTTCACACAGTGTTAGTGCTGAATCATTTACCGCTGATATACACAAAATGTTGTGGCTCATGCATGGTGGGGCGGTTGATGATCGCGGTAGACCGGTTAATACGGAAAATTTTGCCACCATACCTCCTCCCAATCAGGGCAACATGTCAAATGCTCATTTGCAGTTCTATCAAGATGCTTTGAAAGCCTTAAACTCTGCTTCCTCGGCTGAAAGACTAGCCTTAACCGAACGCTTGTATCACCGAGAGCAACTGTTGAGACGCAGCTCGCGCCAGCGCGATGCGGATTCCAATCACAGCAATGCCATAGAACAGTGGCATATTGATAGCAATGAAACGGTGCCGCATATTATAGCATCAAACGGTTCACGCTCCACTCCCCTAACACAAGTTATGATAGATTCACCTTCCTCTTCAAATGTTTTAAATAATCGTAATGTCAGCACCGCCACCACGGTATCGTTAAAGGGCTTCATCCAAGAAATCATTAATGATGAATTGAGAAATTTGGGTTCCGCCCAGAGGGTGGGGTCTACCCCTTTGACGGCTGCCAACAATAATGCCACCATGGCTGCCATACTCAATGTCGAAGGTCGTCATATAGAAAACTATGAGTATTGGCGTCCAGCCTGCATGTTGACCGCGGAGAAACCCATAGCACCAAAATCATTCTACAAATACCGCTTTAAGTTGGGCAACTATAAGCAAGAATTTAAAATCTCCATGGATCGTTTAGAGCTGTTGGCCTTGTTCGATCGTGATATTCATTGGATACACATCCTGCTCTCGGTATTACTCAGTGCTGCCGTGGCCTATTTGGGCTCATCCATACTACAGCACAACTACTATAAAGATGTGTTCGCCTTTTTGTTTTGTGCTGTCATAGCGGGTTCACAATATTCTCTACTGAAAAGTGTACAACCAGATGCTGCCTCTCCCATACATGGCTTCAACAAAACAGTGGCCTACTCACGCGCCATATACTTTTGTATGTGTTCGGGCTTATTGCTGATATTTCAACGTTTGAAAGTTGAATATGATGCGGCCGCGTTGAAGGGAGAACCCCAGCCGGAATATACATTTTTCGGTATAGAGTTTCAACCCGCCCAAGTGAATGGCTTGGTTTTACAAGCTCTCTATATATTTTTATTAAGTTTTCCACTGATATTCTCGTTGGGTTTGTTTCCGCAAATCAACACGTTTACCATGTATCTAATGGAACAGATTGATATGCATGTGTTTGGCGGTAATGCTGCGGGGAGTTTGATGGGTAAGTTGAGTTTTGAAAGGACCTAGAACCTATTCAGTGAAAAGTGTAATAAACCACTGTCTTTCGTTTTTATTTCCAGGTTCTGTTTTGTGTGTGATACGTTCATTTTTGGGTGTCATGCTGATGTACGGTCCTCTATATGCGGCCTTTAATGAAGGCAAAGGCACTCAGCACATAATATTCTCCATATTCTGTGCTCTCCTGGTACCTTTGGGCTATCATTTGTCTCGTTCGGCCAGTGATTTCAGCCATATCTGGGCTATAGTAAAGAATTGCATAATGTCCACCTATCACGAAGATGACGACGAGTTAAGCAGCACCAGCACACAAAAATTAACCTCCAGTACACCTAAAAGAAATTCCACAAACAAGAAACGTGATGAGGAAAACACACAACAAAGTGAAAATATCGAAATGTCTTCTTTAGAGAAAATAGGTGAAAATAATGAAACTCCCGAGGAAGAGGCGGAAGCTGATAAAGAACCTAACTCTTTAACACAAAAACGTAGCAAATCGAAGGCCTCTTCACTAGGCAGCAGTAGTCAGACTTTGGGTAAAACCTTATCTACCAGTAAAAAGGCCATAACAGCTTCTTCCAGCTCGTGTAATTCCAATTTGGAAACAGAACCCAATATAAAAGAGGAAGAGGAAACAGAACATCATCAAAGCAAAAAGGAAAATCCCTCAAAGGACACCGAAGCAGATAAAATGTCCACATCCTCCACCACCAATCCCGCCGAAATGTCTACTTTGACGGGTGTCATAAATGAAAATGACAATGAAGTGTTCACCATGAATTGTAATGATGTTTCTAATGCTGAAACCGAAAGCAGCTCCGATCCATTGCCCAAAAAGCTACAATACACTGTAAATACTCGTTTGAAAAATGATTTTGTGGTGACTATCTTCTTGGCTGTGGTTGTGTTGGGCTTGCATTGCAGTACCGTGTTTACGGTATTGCAGCCCGATTTAAATATAGTATTATATGGTTTTACCGGGGCCCTAGGCTTTCTTTTGCACTACATTATACCCCAAATGCGCAAACACATGCCCTGGCTGTGTTTTGCCAAACCTTTGCTGCGGCAAAAGGAATATGGCCGCTATGAGGTGTGTCATGCTCCCAAAATCATGTGGTTTGAAAAGTTTTATATTTACTTGTGTTTGCTGGAGAAAAATGTGTTATTTCCGTTGTTGGCCATATCGGCTTTGACAGCGGATGCCTCGGTTATAGCGGCCAAATATGGCATAGCCTGGGGTACTTTAATAGTGGCGGTTTGCGCTTTAAAATGTAAGTTTTTGCAGAGTAAGTGAAAGCAGCAAAAGCAGATTCATTTGTTTATCATATCGTTTCAGTTATACGCAATGCCTATTCGGATCCTACCAATCAGTACCTGATCGTTATGTTTACGGTATTATTCTTTCGCATTGATTTCGCCATGGCTTCGGAAACCTTTCTCATCGATTATTTTTTCGTTTCGCTGGCTTTTAGGAAGTGCTGTGATTTCTTTTTGAAGGTAAGTGGGAAATTATAAAAAAAAACTATTTAACTAACATTTAATTTTATCCCTTTACAGCTCCAATTTATAGTCACTTATATAGCACCTTGGCAAATAACTTGGGGTTCAGCATTTCATGCTTTCGCCCAACCCTTCAGTGTGCCCCATTCGGCCATGTTATTCTTACAGGCTGGCATTTCCTCATTACTCTCAACACCCCTGAATCCCTTTCTGGGCAGTGCTATATTCTTGACATCCTACGTGCGGCCCATAAAATTCTGGGAACGTGACTACAATACCCGGCGCATTGATCACTCGAATACACGGCTTAGCTCACAACTCGAACGTGATTTGGGGGCCGATGATAACAATTTAAATTCGATATTCTATGAGCATTTGACGCGTTCCCTGCAACATTCGCTGTGCGGCGATTTGCTCATGGGCCGTTGGGGTAATGTTAATCAGGGTGATTGTTTTGGTGAGTTTTTTTTTGTTTTGTTTAGAGTATTATGTAATTTAGATTAACTGTGTTATTAATTGTTGTTATAGTTTTGGCTTCGGATTATTTAAATTGTTTGGTCCATATCATCGAGTTGGGCAATGGTTTGTGTACCTTTCAAATGCGCGGTTTGGAATTTAGGGGCACCTATTGCCAACAGCGTGAGGTAGAGGCCATAACAGAGGATGTTGAGGATAATGATGGTTGTTGTTGCTGTGATCCTGGTCATTTGCCTCGTATGCTTAGTGCCAATGCCATGTTTTCTACACGTTGGCTGGCTTGGCAAGTGGTGGCTTCCCAGTATGTAGTGGAGGGCTACTCCATATCGGATAATTTAGCCAGTGCTACTTTGCAAGTATTTGAATATCGTAAGGTTTTGATAACCTATTATGTCAAGGTGAGTTTTGTTTAGATTTTTGTTTGTGAAATGTGTTTTTGAAATGTTTTCTTTCTGTTATTAGAGTATTATTTATTACGTTATTAAAAATCCCAAATTGGATGAATGGTTGAATTCAGCGGTTATACAGGAGGCCTTACAGCACACCATGAGCCGCCAATTTGTGGACTTGGATCCTATTTTTAATTTTAATCTAGATGAGGATTTCGATTTTCGTGCCGTGGGCATAACACGCACCAGTTTTTGTTATGTCTACTTGAGTTGGTTGAATTATTGTTATGACAAACGCAAGGAATCTCTTAATACCACACAAAACCCTACACAAAATCCCACACCCACTTCTGGTCAGGGTGTAACCACCCAACAGCCTCAACCAACGGCGGCAGCTTCTACCAGTACATTGGCTAGCACGCCCAATCTGTCGACGGCCCAGCAGAAGTCTCAGTCTCAACAGCAGCTAAAAATTAGGCCCCAGAAAAGTGCCACCATGACGGGCAGTAATGAGGGTGTAGTGAATTCGGTAGAACAAATGGCCACCTCACACTCTTTGGCCAATATCTCACGCCAGACCTCAGAAAGTGCCCCTGGATTAACCTCCACTACTACCCCTTTAACTAGATCCAGTAAATCGGCTCCCTCTGGCAGTAAGCATGGCTATCAAAAGGGTGACTACTCACCCTCCGCTAGACAAGAAGCTAGAGCCGCCTCGGCTGAACCTTCCAGAGGAGGAGCTACCCAAGAGAAACCTCCACAAATCAAACTAAAAGTACCTTCCATAGCTAAAGACTCGCCCATAGTTTCACTTTGTTTGGCTTTAAGCCTTTTGGCGCGCCGTTCCTTGGCTACTGCTTCGCACAGCTCACTCACCGGTGTAGAATTCTTTCTGCACGGCCTTCATGCTCTCTTCAAGGGAGATTTTCGCATAACTTCGCCCCGGGACGAATGGGTATTTGCTGATATGGATCTTTTACATGCCGTGGTAGCTCCGGCCGTTAAAATGGCCCTAAAACTGCAACAAGATCACATCTCTAATCCTGATGAATTTCGGGATCCGGATGCTCTATTCGAAGCTATTGATACCTGTGCCAAAGACTTGGTAATTTCCCATGAAGCCGATCCCGTGTGGCGTAGTGCGGTTTTGAGAGGAGCTCCCAATCTGCTGGCTCTGCGTCATGTTATGGAGGATGGTTCCGATGAATACCGCATTATACGTTTAACAAAACGTTTCCTGACCTTTCGTGTTATAAAACTGAATCGTGAATGTGTGCGTGGCTTGTGGGCTGGCCAACAGCAGGAATTGATTTATCTGCGCAATCGTAATCCCGAACGGGGTAGCATACAAAATGCCAAGCAAGCTTTAAGGAATATAATAAACTCTAGCTGTGATCAACCCATAGGTTATCCCATCTATGTTTCGCCCTTAACCACTTCCTATGCGGACACTAATGAACAGCTAAAAGATGTTATAGGAGGTCCCATAACGCCGGAAGCCATTAAGACCAACATTTTGGAATGGTGGCATCACATCAGAGAGAAATGTCGCCAGGGCTGTAGCTCGGGTTCTTCGATAGAGACTACCCATTTGGGTTTACCCTCTGGAGCCTGTAGTAATCTGGGCGAAAGTGGTGATTTAAGACCAGTTTATATTTCGCCACCCATTTATAACACACTGACCGCTAGTACAATGTTTAGTTTAGCCGCTACGGGAGTACCTGGAGCTACTTTAAGCTCACAATTTGGCAGTGATGGCTTATCGTCCATGCGCAGCTCCATAACCGTCATAAAACCCTCCTCCACCACTTTGTTGGCTGGCCTACTCAATCGCGAACAGGAGTTGCTAAGAGAAGCCCGCTCAAGCACCAACAAACAACAGCTATCCTCTTCCAGCATTAGATCTTCCGAGCGCGAGCGTAGAGCTACTCTACCCATAGCCAGCACTAGTTCTGTATTGCCCGAAGTCATTAAAGATTCAGATGATTCTACGCAGACTTTGGATAAAGATGCCTCCAATGATAGTGTGGCTGGTGGTGGGGGAGGTTGTGTTGGTGTGGGGGCAAATTGTGCAGCTTCTGGTAGCCCGCGTTACACAAAAATCTATTGTTCCTCGGGCAATCTTGGTATTGGTAATATAATTACTAATCCCGGTGATTACCCGCGTAAAACAAAAGGTCCTATCTGTTTAACAGCGGCTGCAGCAGCCGTACAACAAAATTCCCCTCAAACAAATGCCAATACAAATCAAACCGGCCTCGCCATAGTGGCAGCCGGTGAAGTACAAGCCTGCTCCAGTAGAACAACATCAGAACAGCAAACGGCCCAGCCTAGATTTGCTTTATTCGAGAAGGTTATTATAGTGGATGAAAGAGAGGTAAGGTTAGCAAAATAGAAATAGAAACAATACTTAATTTGTGTGATATTCTTTACAGATCTTCCATAACATCGATCAATGTCGACGCATTGTTTGGCCCTTTGAAGCCTTACGCCAAAAGGGTGGCCGTTTGTCATGGGATGGCTGGGAACCTCGGGCCGGCATGGTGGGCTATGTCATACACATTTGGCGGCCCAATCATCCCAACAAAATGTATCGCACCCCCCTAAATCGTGATGTCTATCTCATAGAGATTGGTAAAAATTATGTTCCTGTAACTGCCAGCGGTCTAAGACAATACAATCAAGCCATGGATAGCAGCCAAAAAGAATTGGAAACTTCACGACGTAACTCCCTGCAAAGAGAAATGACTGAACTGAGGCAGCAACAAGCCGATCGTGGCCTCACGCCCATCTTGGGCAGTAGTTTAGAATCCCCCACCTCTCTAATGGCCGAAGGAGGTGGACGCAATTCGTCGTTGGGCAACAAATCCAAAATACAAGCGGTGAGTAGTAGTTCGTCTGAGGACGAAAGTTGTCTATTGAATTTACAAAAAGAACGCCAAGAAGAATATCTAAAGAATCTATGGCAACAGGTCGTAGAACAAGAACAAACTATAAAAGATGAAATACAAAATGCTACTGCTACGACTGTAACAAATACAAAAAATACCATAAATCAGCTAGCCAGAGATCAAACTACAAATACAGAGGAATTAGAAACACAACTTGTTAAAAATAAAACTATACAAACAGTTAACAAACAGACTGAAAACATTATAACTGCCCCGCCCCAAAAAGAAGAACAAATGCTAGCCAAAGACTCTGCCTCAGACGATTTGGGTAATAGTTGTGCTAAAGAGTTGGTAGAACAGCTGGTAGATCATGTGGTAGATGAGTTGTGTGTTAAAGTAGATACAGAAACGGATATAGTAGACTCACCTAAAATAGTAGAGGAAGAGAATCATGTGAAAATTATTGAAATTAAGGCGGACAATATTTCGGATATAGTGGGGGAAGAGGAAGTGGATGAGGCGGGAAATGTTAGTATAGTGTATAGCATTTAAATGTTGTACCTGCAAAAAAGGTATTAAACTAATTGAGAGGAAAGGGGATTTTTCACACTTTTTTTCTTTTTGAATAAAACAAAGTTGAACATAACCTCAAAAAAATTGTTAAAATAGAATTTTTATACTTTTTTTTTGGAGATGATGTAGTAAAAAACTATTTTATTTTTGCTTTTCCAATAGTTCCAAACTCTTTGCCTTTGAAAATAATCTAGATTAGTTTGATATAAACAAAAATTTTAAACATAACCTGCAAAATAAGGGGGGAAAATAACCTCAAAATGAATCATTAAAATAGAATTTTAATACTTTTTTTTGGAGATGATCTAATAAAGAACAGTTGTATTTTTGCTTTTCAAAACATAACCTAACAATAAAAATTATTCAAATTGGATTTTAATACTTTTTTTGAGATGATCTCGTAAATAACAGTCGTATTTTTGCTTTTCCAATAGTTTCAAACTTTTTACCTTTGAAAATAATCAAAATCAGTGCGATGTAAACAAAAATGTTAAACATAGCCTACAAAAAATGGTGGGGAAACATAACCTAACAATAAAAAATGTTCAAAAACCTCTTTAACTTTAAAAATAATCAAAATCAATTCGATTTGAGCAAAAATGTTTAACATAACTTAACAAATTAAGTTACAAACTCTATTTGTATCGAAACAGATTAATGTTTAGGTAAATAAGTTAAAAAAGCAGATTTATATCAAAATCAATTTAGTAATTAAAGTATTTTGGAACATAACCTTAAAAAAATTCCAGATAAAACCTCTATTTTGATAATTTTTCTAAAATTTTGTTAGTTTTTGTTAAATTGAAAATGATTTTTTATTTTATTTAGAGGTCTTCAGTGTTGGTCATTAAATATGACTGACATTAGCTCAATAATGAACAGTTTTTAAAACATAACCTAAAAATTTTTTTTTTTTTAAATTTTTGTTTATAATTTCTTAAATTGAAACTTATTTATGATGTTGTCTTTGTTCCTTACTGTTTGGCCTTAAATAAGAGTAAGAATAGTTAAATTATGAAATAAAAGGAAACATAACCTCAAAAAAGGAAGAACAAACAGCTGAATTTCCTTAATTTTTTGTTAAAATTTGTTAAATTAAAACTGATTATTATGTTTTCTATCGTTCCTTACTCTTTGCTATTAAATTTGAGGTAAATTAGTTCAATAATGAAACATTTTGGAAACCTAACCTCAAAAAAAATAAAAAATCAAAGAAGAGCTAAATTTTGTAAATTTTTGTTTATGATTTTTTAATCTTAAACTGATTTATGATGTCTTCTAAAGTTCCTTACTCTTTGGCCTTAAAAATGAGTTAAATTATGAAAAAAATTGGAAACATAACCTCAAAAAAAGAGAAGAATAAACAGCTCAATTTGGTTATGGTTAACTTTTTTTGTTTAAATTTGTTAATTTAAAACTGATTATTATGTTTTATATATTTCGTCACACTTTGTTACTAAATTTGAGGTAAATTAGATCAATAATGAAAAATGTTTGAAACTTAACCTGAAAAAATAAAAATAAATAAAATCGAAGAGGAGCTAAATATTGTAAATTTTTGTTTATAATTTTCTTAAATTTAAATGTTTCCTATATTTCCTTACTCTTTAGCCTTGAATATAAGTAAAATTAGTTCAATTATAAAAAAATGGAAAATAACCTCAAAAAAAAAGGAAAGGTGTTAAAATTTGTTAAACTGAAACTGATTTATGATATTTTCTATAGTTAATTACTGTTTGGTCTTAAATATGAGTAAAATTAGTTCAACTATGAAAAAAGGGAACAATAACCTAAAAAAATCGAAGATATTCTTTATTTTGTTGTTTTTTTGTTAAACAGTTTTGAATTTTTAAAGGGATTTATGATGTTTCCGAAGGTTCTGCATTCTTTTCTTAAATTTTGTTAAATTGATTTATGTTAGTTTTTTAGGCAAAGTAAAAGTGTTTTATATATTACAAAATTATTGGAATTTGTTAAAAAAATCTACTCGCGTAAGCCCTCCCTTTCTATTATTAAAAATATAATCAAACAAAAATATACACAGTTATATTAACTCTAATAAAAAAAAAACTCTGAGAGTATAGCCAAAATTCACTCAGTTTCTTTGTTAAACATTTGTTAGTTTTATTTTACAAAAGTTGCTTTTTTGTTTCTCTTATTGTAAATAAACTTTTTGCAAAAGTTATTAAACAAATTTCTAATCTCTAAGCTGTAAATATGTATTTGTTAATTTGATAATTAATTATTCTATAAACAAAACAAAAAAATGGTTGTTCAATTAACTAAACAAAAAAAAAAAAAAAAAAAAAAAAAAAAAAGATAATTTATTAAAAAAGATCGTTATAAAAACAGGGTTATTTGTTTAATTTAATTATAATGTATTAATAAAAACTATAAATATAAAATAAATTATAAAAAAATGTACTGTTAAATATTGTAAAAAACAAACAAACAAAAAAATCTTTACAACTGCTTTATTAGCTGGCATAATCTCTATGTTAAATTTAAAATTAAACTAAAATTATAGAAAAAAAAACAAACAAAAAAATGTATTATAAATTTAATAAAAAAACCAACAAAATAATTATATATGTATATATAATTTATACAAAAAAACATTTAAATACTCCATTTTGTAAAGAGTTTTTTTTTTCAAAAACAAAAGGGTTTTTCTTATTTAGTTGTTTTAAACCAAAAACAAAACAAAAAAAATGTTTCATTAACATTCGTTTAAAACTGCACAGAGTTGTTTCTTTTTTAAACTAAAAGCTTACACTGTTTCAAATTTACATTAACAACAAAAAATATATAAAATAATTAAGGCTCTATATTAAGTTAAATAAGTTTGAAAAAAAAACTAATTTTGTTTAAAGGGTTTCAAACTGGAAAAAAAAGTTAGATTTTGTTTTGCTAAACAATTAAACCACTTTAGCTCAATTATAACAAATATTGTAAAACTTAACCTCAAAAACGAACAAAACTTAAACCTGGTTTTTAACTTTATTTTTGGTAATCTAAGGTAAAATTATGTTAAATTTATAGGTTTTCATAAGTTTCGCAGTATTTGTTATTAAAAATAATCAAATTTTTTTCAATAATTTAAAAATTTGAAAACCTAACCTCAAAAAAGAAAAGAATGAAAACCTCTAATTTAACATTATTTTAGGTTTATGTTGTATAATTTTATGATTTAGTTAGATTTTTTACACTTTCAAATTAAAACTAACACAATTTTTTCAATAATTAAAAAAATTTCAAAAACATAACCTCAAAAAGAAAAAATAAAACCTCAAGTTTAACATTATTTTGATGGTGTGTATTAAAATTTTATATAATTTTATGTCTACTTTCGATTTTTTCACTTCTAAATTAAATTTAAGCCAATTTTTTAATAATTTAAAAATTTTGAAAACTTTACCTCAAAAAAAAAGAAAAACCTCAATTTTTACATTATTTTGATAAAATGTTTTAAAATTTTTTATAATTTTATGTTAACGTTACAGTTTCACACTTTTATATTAAATATGAGCCATTTTTTTCAATAATTTGAAAATTTTGAAAACTTAACCTCAAAAAACAAAAAAAAAAAAAAAAAAAATAAAACCTCAATTTTAACTAAATTTTGATTGTATGTTTTCAAATTTTGTAAAATGTTATGATTGCTTTAGATTTGTTTCGCTTTAAAATTAAATATGAGGCAATTTTTTTAATAATTTAAAAATTTTGAAACATAACCTCAAAAAAAAAAACCTTAAATTTTAACATTATGTCTACTTTCGATTTTGTTCACTTTTAAATTAAATCTGAGCCAATTTTTCAATAATTTAAAAATTTTGAAAACTTAACCTCAAAAAAGAAAACTTCAATTTTAACATTATTTTGATAAAATGTTTTAAAATTTTATGTTAACGTTACAGTTTCCCACTTTTAAATTAAAAATAAGCTTTATTTTATCAATAATAAAAAATATTTGAAAACTTAACCTCAAAAAAAAAAAAAAAATTTTAGATATTTACAGTTTTTTTCATCATAACTTGAAAAATGTTGCTAGATTTTTTGATTTCGGAAGATTCTTTAACGCCAGCATTCGAAATAATCAAATTTTTTTAATTAATTAAAAATTTTTGAAAATATAACCCCAAAAAATGCAGTTTTTCAATAATATTTTGATTTTAACTTTTAAATAATAGTTAAATTTTATGATTTTAATAGTTTTTCACTTGTTGCTGTAAAATTTTTGCAATAAAACAAATTCAAAATTGGCTTATTTTTTCAATAATTTAAAAATTTGAAAACATAACCTTTAAAAAAGAAAAATAAAACCTCAAGTTTAACATTATTTTGATGGTATGTTTTCAAATTTTATAATTGCGTTACAATGTTCCTCTTTAGAATCAATAATAAGCAATATATTTTCAATATTTTAAAAATTTGAAAACATAACCTCAATGTTACATTATTTTGATAAAATGTTTTCAAATTTTATATAATTTGATGACTGCGTTACAATTTTCCACTTTAAAATCAAAAATCAGCTATATTTGTTTAATATTTAAAAATTTTTAAAACATAACCTCAAAAAAAAAAAAAAAAAAAAACTCAATTTTAACATTATTTTGATAGAATGTTTTAAAATTTTATATAATTTGATGGTTGCTTTACAATTTCCCTCTTTAAAATTAAAAATAAGCTTTACTTTATCAATAATATAAAAATTTGAAAACATAACCTCAAAATAAAGAAAAAATTGAGATTGTTTTTAGTTTTTTTCATCATAACTTGAAAAATAATGTTAGATTTTATGATTTCGAAATACTATGCAATGCAATATTAAAAATTTATGAAAATATAACCTCAAAAATAAATTCAAATGCCCTTTATTTAAAAATATTTTGATTTTAACTTTCAAATAATAGTTAAATTTTATGTTTTTAATAGTTCTTCACATGTTAATGTTTAAAATATATCCATTTTAATCAATAAAAAGTTAAGTTTAATTTTATTTCTAGTTTGAAACCCTTATTTTTATAATTTCTTTTAATGTTCCAAATTTAATTGTAGAGCTAAATAAAAAAAAATTAAGAAATATAACAAATATTAAACAGAATTAAAATAGTTTTAAGTTTATATAGTTAAAAGAATGGAAAAGAAAAACAAAAAAAAAAAAAAAGCTCTCATGTTGCCTTACAAAATTAGACTGATTTTTTCTAACAATATTATAAAAGAAATTAAAGTAAATAAAAGTAAAGTAAAATTAAAACTATAAACTAAAAATAAAATTATAATTATTACAATTAAAATACATAGTAAATTACCAAACCATAAAATTTCCTTCCTTTTTTTCAAAAAAAAAAAAAAAAAAAAAAGCTTAACCATAACCTCTAAACATATATATTCCCTTTAAAAACTAAATAAATTCAAAACTAAACTCCTTAAACTTCCTAAAACAAAATATTATAAGCATTAAACAAAAAAATCTTTACAAATTCCCCTACTTTTTTTTTAAATTTTATGACACCCAAAGAAATTTTATTTTTATTAATGATCATTAAACAATACATTTATTTAATTTAATTAAAAACTTTTTATACATACATACATATTTTTTTACATTGTTACAATTTAAATTATATATTATACATCATTTATAATATTAAAGCAAAGCATATCAATTATGTAAATTAAAAAAAAAAGAAAACAAAAAAAAAAAAATATTTTATAAAACAAATCTATATTGGTGCGTATTTTTTTTCTTTAACTTAAATAATAAGTTTTTTTTTATTATTATTTTCAATAACTACTAATTAAGTTCATTTAAATTACTACTATTTATAAAAAATTTGCATTATTATAATGTTTATAATCTTAAAGGTTTATTACAAAAGAAAAACAAAAAACTACATTTTAAAATTTGAAAAAAATATTAAATAATAATCATTTTAATCTCTATGTTATAAATAATATGCAAACTATAATAACAGATTTAATAATATATTAAAAAAGATAAAAAAACAACAAATTATATATCAACAATATTAGCTTTGTAAATATATATACAACAATACCTACATATAAAAAAACAAACAAAAAAAAAAAAAAAAAAAAAATATTAAACAAATTATGTAAAATTAATTAATATTATACTATACCTACTATATAAAACGGAAAACAAACAAACAATTGAAATATTATTGAGTTAATAAAAAAATTATTAAAAAAAATTAAAACATGTTTAACATAAATGAAATTAAAGGTAAGTTTTTATTGCAAAAATAATTTTTATACACACCTTAAAGTATCTACAAATTTCGCTCCAAATAAGTTTTATATACTTACAATGTTTAATATTTTTTTTTAATATTTATTAAAAAGTTTTCTAATTTTCCCTCATGTTTTATTTTTATATTCAACAGGCTCCTTTTATGATCATATACAACTCTGTGTTTAACTTTTGTTTACATTTACAGCGAACATGAACCATAAGGAATTGCCAAAAAATAGCAGTACCTTTTGAGAGTGTGTGTGTGTAAATAAAAGGAATGTTAAAACGGTGCAAATCAATTGTGGTAATACAGTTTACGAGTGATAAAGCAAGGAATAAAAAGAAGCAATTAACAAGCAAAAGAACTATATTTAGTAATTTCAATACATTTCAAACAAATAAATACTACTCGTATCAGAAATAACGGTTTTACAAAAAGCAATTGTATATAAAAAGTTACAGTTTAATAATTACAGTTTCTATTGTGGTTTTACATTCTCCGGTAAATTTTTAATTATTTGAGTTAGGGACTGTCTACCTGGAAGCAACATACATATATGTCCGCCATTGTATATAAAAAAAAGTTACAGTTTAATTAGTTTCAATTTGTGATTTTACATTCTCCGGTAAATTTTAAATTATTGGAGTTAGAAACTTTCTACATGAGACCAACATACATACATATCTGCACTTCTCCAAAGTATACTTTAAGGTAAATATTGAAAACCATTTAATTTTATTTTTAGTTAGTTGAAAACCATTTAAGTTGAACAAAAATTTTGTGTGAAACAAAAAAATATCTTGGAAAAAAAAAAGTTTTACAATAAAACAATGTTTTGTCGAAAAATTTTTCTTGAAAATTTTGCCTGAAAATTTTCAACTTTTCATTAAAATTTGTATTTAATTTTATTATTTTGTAAATTTTATTAAATTTCTTATTTAAAGTTTTTATAAAATTAAAATGTTATTAAATTGTTTCTTAAAATTAAACAAAAAAAACTAATCTATTTTATTGGGTGGCCAAATGCTGGTCAATTCTGCTAAGGAAACATCATACAACATATTGTGGTATTGTTCCAAAAGGACTGTAAAGAAAAAAAATCATAAAAATTAAGTTTATTATCAAGTACTAAATTTAAAATGTGCAAAAATTAACTTAATTCTGTTTCAACAAATTAAACTTACAATTGGGATTTTTTTTCCAGACTTCTAATAGCTTTTCGCGGGTATTTAAACGTTTAGCCATAAAACATCTCTTGAATTTTAAGATGTGCTCATTCAAATTAGACCAGCTTTTGGTTAAAGAAGAGGGAGTAGATTTCAACTTTGATTTAAAGGGCAACAGTTGGGGACACACTTGGCCGTCCAAGAAAAACATGGCAAAGTAACTAAAACAAACAAACAAATTATTAATTTTCCTTTTATTATAGGTAAGAAAAACTTACCAGTAAGCCTTTTCTTCGGGGGGCATTTCAATTTCCGTTAAAGGCAGCTCCCAGCCGGCCTTGCCATAAGTGGCATCCACAAAACAGTAAACTTTGCCATCCTCCTTTTTGTATCTGGGCAAAGGCTCCTCTTTTATGTTTCTAATATTGCACAGCAAAGGCGCATACAGCAGCAACCATTCCGGCTCGATTTCTGTAATGCCTCTTATAAACATTTTACTGGAATCACCATTCTGTATTTCATAGGCCTCCTGGTAGATAACCCATTCGGGCAGCTTTTGCTTAAGCACCGAGGAAGAGTGCATAAATACCGGCTCCACCATATCCAAACAATTGTAGGCGTACTTAAGCCGTCTCTTTTCTTCTTTATCACTTATTTCGGCCAAATTAACCTTGCGTGCCACCTTATCACCCATGCCGGACAATAAAATCTGGCGTAAGAATCTAGCCTGGGCATCTGAGGGTGGCGTCATGGCAGGGTCAACATTTAGATTGACATTTGTAATGCTTAAATTGATTTCATTGGTTAGCTGTACTCTTAACTTACGCACTTCGGTAATGGCTTTATGTCTTAAACCATTCTCTACACAAAACTTAACCAGTTCTCCTTTAGAGCCGGCATATTCAGCGGCTCCCACTGCTCTTAACAAAACCATGGGATCACCTAGTAATTGGTAGTTGCCCGAAGAAGCCCAAGATTGTCTTTTCTTTTGCCATTTGCCCATGGTAACAGCTGCATCTTCTTTCTCACGATCAAAGTTAACCTCCATTAATACCTCCTGCACCGACAAGGCAGCCACCAAACACACCGTGTAGGGCAAGAGATTTTGCTGATGAGACAAAGCCAACATTTTGCCAAAACGGGGCGATACCGGGAATCTAGATATTATGTGGCCCAAGCGTGAAACTTTGGGCGGTAGATCTTGGCTGGCTGTAGTAGAATCACTCACATTTTCCAAGGCCCCCAAAACCACCAAACGCTTTTCGGCCGCCTGGAGTTGCACAGCATCTGGAGGCGAGGGAAAGGGAAAGTTTATAACACGATCTATGCCCATGCAACGCATTTGCAGCATTAAATCATCGACGGGCTTCTTTTGTATATCGGGCACCGAGAAATCCTCAAATTCATCATTGTACACAGCACTGGAGTAGAGTCTATAACAGTGGCCAGCACTTACTCTGCCAGCACGACCCGACCTTTGATCAGCCGAGGCCTTGGAAGTATAGGTAACCACAAAGGCACTAACACCGGTGATTTTATCATACAAACGGGTCTTTTGTTTGCCACAGTCCACCACATACTTGATGTTGGGTATGGTCAAGGAAGTTTCGGCCACATTAGTGCTGACCACACACACACGGCTTCCCTCTGGAGCAGGCTGGAAAATGCGGTTTTGTTTTTCCGAGGACAGTAAGGAATACAAGGGTAAAACCCATAAGGGTTGTTTGGTAGTAGAGGCAGCTACATCCTCATCCATGACATTTGGATTATCCTCTTCATCTTCCAAATCATCATCCTCTTGTTCAGCATTCTCCGCATCAGAATCTTGATTTTCCAACAAATCGGCCTCCGTATCATCTCCCGGCAGCTTGTAATCATCCAAATTGATTTTGGGCAAAGCCAATTGAGACAAAAACTTCTTTTTCGATTTGCGTACATTGCGTATGGCTCTTTTCATATCAAATTCATCATCTGTATCAGGTTTGTCTGGTGAAACCTCCTTGTTTTCTTCCACTCCCTCTTCAACAGATTTTTCATTTTGTTTCTCTGGTTTTTTATAGGGAAAAGTTCTTCTCAACTTGCGCACCAATTGATTAACCTCCTGCTGGCCGGTAACAAAGATTAAAATACCTCCTTCTGGCAGAGTGGAATGTATTTTAACCGTTTTCCTATAGGCCTCTTCAACATAATTGTCGGGTGTGCGTTTCTGAAAGTGTATGGTCACGGGAAACTGTCTGGCTTGTACTTTTATTAAAGGTGGAGGTATTTTGAACAATCTAGAGTTAGAGGTGAAATCTTCTACTCTCAAAGTGGCTGACATGATGATCAATTTCAAAGGATTGCCTCCACGTTTAAGTCTCAGAGGCACTATTCTTGACAAAAGACCCACTAAAATATCGGTATAAGAACTTCTTTCGTGAGCCTCATCCAATATTATAACCGAATAGTTTTTAAGCAAAAAATCTGACTCAATCTCCTTGAGCAAGACACCATCTGTCATGAATTTTATCTTAGTTTCGGGCGTAACATTGCCCTCGAATCTTATAAGATAGGAAACTTCTTTCTCGCTCAAATTCATTTCGTGTGCCACACGTTTAGACATTGCTATGGCGGCCACTCGCCGAGGTTCTGTTATACCTATAAGTTTGCCATTTTCACAGTACCCCGCTTCATACAGGAATTGAGGTATTTGAGTAGTTTTACCCGAACCTGTTTCACCGGCCACTATAATGATGTTGTTCTCATTAATAACTTCCATGACCTGTTGTTCTTCCGCCAAAATAGGCAGTTTCAAACGGGCTGCCTGAATCTCAGGATCACGTAGGACAGGCACATAAACGGTTTGCCGTGCGGGGGCTAAAGATTTTAAAGCTTCTTTTTTAGGGGTTTCAACAGGTTTGGAAGGTTTTTCAGTAATTTCTTCTTGTATGTTAGCTTCTTTTTCTTCTTCTATAATTGGTTCTTTAATTTTCTCTTCCTCCTCGTCCTCCTCTTCTTCATCTTCTGTGGTTTCATCGTCATCATCATCATCCTCCTCTTCCATGCCGACAATATTGGGATTTTTTCTTTTGGCATTTAATTCTGCCTCTTCCTCTAGCAATAGTTTACGTTTGGCTGCACCTTTAATGGAACTTAATTTGCCGCCCACCGCCACCTGAGCATTTTGTTGTCTTTGCTGTTTTTTGGCCATTAACGCATCCAACGAATCCAATTTTTTAACACCCACAGTTTGTACTTGACTTATAGAAGTGTACTGCTTAAGTTCGGTCTCCGAAACTTGTACCTTAGCCAAGGCTTCCAATAAACCAGCGCGCTTTAAACAAAATTATACATTTTTATTAATTAAAACAAATTCTTTCTAATAATTTATTTACACCTACCCCCTCTTTTTTCTTTTTCTTATCCACTATGGCCTGCAAGTGCTTCCTTTGTTTTTTGGTCAGGATTTTCACATTTTGCCGGTGCTCCACCTTAATTTTAGTGGCTCTTTTTTGGGAAGGCAACACTAAGGCATTAGATTCATCATAACCAGCGGAGGTGCCCTCACCCAATTCTGCTAAATCCAATTTTACCTGTTGTCATAATGAAAAAAAAAGAAAATTACTCGCTACTTTAGATTTCATTTTGAAAATTAACACACATACATTTTTTAGTGTCGAATTGTCCACAATTGTTTCAGGATTTTGTCTGGCCTTGGCATTATACACTTTTTTACCCATTTTTCTTAAAAAACTCTATAAAAATTGCTTTTATTTAACATAAATTTCTTAACAAGTTGTAAAAACTAAAATAATGTTCTCTGCAGCAGTGCACGTTTTTTCCAATTCTCTTTTGTTTTAAAAAAACATAAACACACATGTTGTTGTTGCTACCAAGAACTGCTTTAACGACGTAAACAGCTGTTTGACACTGTTTTATCCACAACAGGGTGTTTCTTTTATTTTCAAAAAATAATAAAATGTAAACAAGGTGATTTTTTATGACAAATATTTATTTTAAACTACATATTTATTTTTTAATAATTTTTATAACCTATTTAAACTTAATTATATATTAACTTAATTTTTTACTTAAAAACAACTTATATATATATTTTCTATATAATATTAAACTATGTTGCTTATAATTAATGTCTTGTTTCTATAAAATCATCATCGACCTCCTCATCATGTGACTTATGCTCGTAGTTGTGATGATGATGTACATGTTCCTCTTCATGATCCTCCTCATATTCCTTGACCGGTTCCACATGCTTATGCTTGTGCTGATGATCATGTTTCGCCTCATGATGATGATGATGTTCATGGGATACTTGCTCCTTTTGGATGACCGGATGATGATGTTCCTCGATAATTTTCTTTTCCTCTTTTAGAACAATCGGTTTGTGATGATGGTGGATGTGTTTGATAACGGTATGTGTATGTTTTTCGATCTTTTTATGGATGGGTACGTGTATGGTGATTTTTTTCTTCTTTTGATGTTGGCTGGAAAGATATGAAGAAATAGATTTTTTTTTGAATTTAAAAGAAAGGAATATTTTCTTATAAAATTCAATATTTATTAGAATTATAATATGATTTTATGATTCCCTCTTTTTTATGGTTTTCATTTGCAAAATCTTTAAAATGAACGATTTTTCATTTTGTTTGCATTTGTGGAAAATTGTGGGTCTGCATGTGTTCTTAATCTTTTACAAGAATTACATGCAACGGAAGATTGAAAGACTTTAGAAAACAAACTTTTTTCGTTTTGTGTTTGTGTTTTTGTCGTTCAATGTTTACATTCTCTGGCAAATGTATATGTTCTTAGTCTTTCTCAAGAAATGCGTGCAACGGAAGATATAAAGACTTTAGAAAACAAACTTTGTTTTTATTTTGTTGAGAAATGTTTGTGTTTGTGTCCTTCAATGTTTACATTCTCTGGCAAATGTATGGGTTCTTAGTCTTTTTCTAGAAATGCGTGCAACGGAAGATATAAAGACTTTAGAAAACAAACTATGTTTTTATTTTGTAGAGAAATGATTGTGTTTGTTTGTGTTTTTGTCCTTCAATGTTTACATTCTCTGGCAAATGTATGTGTTCTTAGTCTTTCTCAAGAAATGCGTGCAACGGAAGATATAAAGACTTTAGAAAACAAACTTTGTTTTTATTTTGTTGAGAAATGTTTGTGTTTTTGTGTTCCAATGTTTACATTCTCTGGCAAATGTATGTGTTCTTAGTCTTTCTCAAGAAATGCGTGCAACAGAAGATATAAGGACTTTAGAAAACAAACTTTATTTACAAAATAATGTTTTTTTTTGTAGAGAAATGTTTTCAGAGAGAATAAATAATTTAGGTGGGATCTTTATTTTGAGCATGCTTAAGGAATTCTTTTGTTTTAAACATTAATTTTGCTAAAGAAGCTTTTGCTGTTAAGTCTTTTGGTTATTTTCATTTCCTTTTCATTTAAAATCATGGTTGTTTTTTATATTTTTAAAACATTTCCTTAACAAAAACTTGATTTATTTTCTCATAACAGCCACTTTTTTAATATTTCTCACTTGATCACTTCCTTTAGTTATTTTTTTATATTTTCCTTTTCTTGTTTACTCACCCTGCTTCCGCATAATTTGAATACATTATCAACACCATGCCAATAACAACGAAAAATTTCCACAACTAAATGAATTACAAAAATAATTAAGTTTATTTTCTTTTATTGTTAATAACACTGGCCATATATTCTTGATTTTACAAAGTCCTTACCATCACTCGACTATTCATTTTGTGTATTTTTAGATAAAAGAGGATGAGGAAAAACTTTGCTCTTAAACTTGTTTAAAAACTTGTTATTTTTTCTTTAAATTTGATGGGTGTAAAAAAAAGAAAATAAATAAAAAATTTAACTTAACACAGCAACTGTAACACAAAAAATGATTAATAAATTGCCTACAACAAGTGTTTTTATAACATAAAGTGGAAATATTTTGCAAATAGTGGAGCAAAAAAATTGTTAGCAAACATACTAATAAACTATTTGGCCAATATTTTAAAGTTACTTCCTTAGACATGTTTTGTGGCAGGCAAAATATTGTAAAATTATTTTTGTTTCACAATATTTGTTTGTTTTTTTTTTGAATAAAACAAAATAATATTTAGTGGCATGATCAGTGGCTTGTAACAGTTTTTGCTTTTTGAATTTTCAGTTCACTAAGAAAACTAAACATTTTATGTGTTTGAAAGAGAGTTTTCTTGGTGGGTGTTTTATTTATTTTTTTGTTTAGTTATAATAATAATATAAATTTAAGCATTTATATTTTAATTTAATTTTTTTTTTAGATTTTTTTATTTTTTTTTTCAAAAACTAAAAACGGAAGCTTTATTTTAAAATTCAGCCAAATGGAAATGTTCATTATTATCACAAGTCATTCAAAAGGTATTAATTTATTGAGCAAAGGAATTTGTTAAAATGTTTTAAATGCGTACACACGCACTGTGGCAAAAATAACTGTTAAAATATTGTAAAAAAAACTTAATTTATTTAAATTTTATTGAGTAGCAGGAAAGAGTATTTAATTGAAGCAGGAATTATAACCTGGTTATACAAATTTGTTTAAATTAACACTTTTAAATGGAAAAAAGAAAAGTAATTTAAACATTTTTAAAAAAGAAATTTCAGTTTTATTTAAAACTGCTATTGGTTTACTTTAATTTGTTTCTTTTTCTTTGTAGACCGTTGGTTACCTAATTTGTTTGTTTTTTTTTTTTTTAATTTCCAATACCAGTATTATTTATCTAATCATTTTTCATTTACTGAACACAGCCTAAGGCACTTTTGGTATTTCTTTATTTAACTATAACATGAGACCCTTATATTTGTATTAAATTCCCTTGTTTTCCTAATGATGAATGAATTTTTCTTATTTCAAATAGAATATTTGTCAGGAAATTTGTTTAAGCTTTTGTTTTTGTTTGTTTTTCACACAACATTGTGTACAAAAGACCTAACATCAGTTATAGCCAGTGAAAAATTACCTAAAACTTAGGTTAATGATACAAATTCTTTGTAACTTAATAAGTGAAAGTTTTCTTCAAAAAAACAATGACTAAAACTATTAATTTTAACAAATGTAACTGATGTTCTTGACACCCAAAGTTTAACAAAAGATTTGATAAATAAACTTGGTTTAAGAACTTGTGGTGAATAGTTAATCAAAATATTTAAGCAGGGAACTTTAAAAATGTTATAAAAGAGAAATAGTAGTACAAAACACAAGAGTTAAGCAACGATTTTGATTAAAAAATGCAGTTTGAAAAAAAAGTTTTTTAAATTTCAGAGAAAATTATTTTTAAATAAAAATTAAAAAAAAAATTCACTTAATTTTTCTTTTTTCCGAAAAATAAAAATTTTGATTAGAATTTTTTTCATTTTCTATAACTTTGTCAAAAAACATGTCATTTCACTAGAGAATATTAATATAAAGTTTATTTTTACTTCAAGAGCTAATTTTTAAACTGATTCCCAATTTTGTTTACGTTTTCCTCTGTGTTTAGTTTGTTTTTGTTGCAAAATTACACCAAATTTGTCGATTCTCTCTTTATTTACATTCTCAATAAAGAAAAATAATTAAAAAAAACAAATATGGCGGCATTGTATGTCCTTCAATGTTTACATTCTGCAAAATGTAGGTGTTCTAAATCTTTTACAAGAAAACTCAGTACACAGGTATTGTAAGACTCAGGCAATAAACTTTATTTAAATAAAACAGTTATTTTTATAGAGAAATATTCTCAGAGAGAATAAATAAGATTGAGGTCTTTAATTCCATTTGTTTTTTTTCAACAACTTACACATATTTCTCATTAAAAAAAAAGTTCTGCCTTTAAATTTGATTATGATAAATCTATAGTTGATTAAAGGCTTGTTTAACCCAAAATGTTTACTTAATAATACACATAAAGCGTGAAAATGTTAAGAAATTATTAAAAAAAAAAGAAATTCCTAAATTTTTCTCAACAAAAATTTAAAACTCATTAAAATTCGATTAGATATAAATGTATATAAAAGTGTTCATGATCTAAATCTTAAATCAATTCCCAAAAAACAAGAAAATTTCAATTTCCTGCTTGTCTCAAAAATCAGGCACAAGATTAACAAATTCATGTTCTAATTACAAGAAAATCCTAACAGACATCTATGAAAACAAGAAAGAAAATCTCTTACAAATAACAGCTTAGGGATCAATCAAAATTCTTCTATAAAAAGCCGCATATCACACGCACACTCAGTGCCTTAGACACACACACACACATTCAATAGAAATTTAACAACAAATTGTAACATGTTTGTAGTATTGTTGTTGTTTAAGGTTTTACATACCATTAAGAATACACAAACAAAAACCAACAAGTGATTCATAAAAATGTTGTAGTACATGTATAAGTCTTGTTGCACTTGATATTATATCTAAGAGTTATTAGGGTTTTAATGTTTTGTTGTGGTTATTTTATGTTTTATGTTTTATTTGTTGTGACGTTGTTGTTGCTGTATTTTAACAAAAGGCTATTAACCTTTACTTTCTTTAGAAGTTTTGTGTTAATAAATCTGACTTTTATTTAAAGTATTATTTTCTTTAAGCTTTAAAACAAAAATAAAGTAACATTTACTTACTTACCTTTTTATGTTATAAAAGAAATGCATTTTTTTGTTTAAAACTAAAAAGCTAATTGTGCCACACAAGTTAAGTTTAAAGTCGCTACTTCTATTAATGGGTAATATTAGCTTGTTATTACAAATGTTATAATGTTTTTTAGAACACAAATTAATTTTTTAATACAAAAAAGGGTTTAAATACAACAAAGTTAATATAATTTTGTAAACATCTAGTTTTCTTTGTGAAAATTCAGTTTTATGTGTGAAACATACAAATATATCTCATCAGTAAGTGCAAAATTAACCAAATCAGTCGCTTCCACACCGTTCACGGGAATTAGCAATCTGTCAATCTAGATTTCCTTCATGATCTAGACCTACATCCTTACAATAGTGGTTCTATTTATAGTCCAATTTTGGCTTCAATCGTTGCTCAGTTTTTGGTCCAATTTTAGCTTCAATCGTGGCTCTATTTATAGTCCAATTTAAGCTTCAATCGTGGCTCTATTTATAGTCTAATTTTAGCTTCAATCGTGGATCTATTTATAGTCAAATTTTAGCTTCAATTGTGGCTCTATTTATAGTCCAATTTTAGCTTCAATCGTGGCTCTATTTATAGTCCAATTTTAGCTTCAATCGTGTTTCTATTTATAGTCCAATTTTAGCTTCATTGGTGGCTCTATTTATAGTCCAATTTTAGCTTCGATCATGGCTCTATTTACAGTTCAATTTTAGCTTCAATCGTTACTTTATTTATAGTCCAATTTCAGCTTCAATCGATTCTTAGTTTTTGGTCCAATTTTTGCTTCAGTCGTGACTCTATTTATAGTCCAATTTTAGATTCAATCTTTGCTCAGTTTTTGGCTCTATTTATAGTCCAATTGTTGCTTCAATCGTGGCTCTATTTATAATCCAATTTTATCTTCAGTCGTTACTCTATTTATAGTCCAATTTTCGCTTCAATCGTAGATCTATTTGTAGTCCAATTTTAGCTTCAATCGTGGCTCTATTTATAGTCAAATTTTAGCTTCAATCTTTGGTCAATTTATAGTCCAATTTTAGTTTCAATCGTGGCTCTATTTATTGTCCAATTTTAACTTCAATCATTGCTCAGTGTTTGGTGCAATTTTAGCTTCAATCGTGGCTCTATTTATAGTCCAATTTTAGCTTCAATCGTGGCTCTATTTATATTCCAATTTTAGCTTCAATCGTGGCTCTATTTATAGTCCAATTTTAGCCTCAATCGTTGCTTAGGTTTTACTCCAATTTTAGCTTCAATCGTGGCTCTATTTATAGTCCAATTTTAGCTTCAATCGTGGCTCTATTTATAGTCCAATTTTAGCTTCAATCGTGGCTCTATTTATAGTCCAATTTTAGCTTCAATCGTGGCTCTTTTTATAGTTCAATGTTAGCTTCAATCGTGGCTCTATTTATAGTCCAATTTTAGCTTCAATCGTTGCTCTATTTATAGTCCAATTTTAGCTTCAATCGTGGCTCTATTTATAGTCCAATTTTAGCTTCAATCGTGGCTCTATTTAAGTCCAATTTTAGCTTCAGTCGTTACTCTATTTATAGTCCAATTTTAGCTTCAATCGTGGCTCTATTTATAGTCCAATTTTAGCTCAATCTTAGCTTTATTTATAGTTCAATTTTAGCTTCAATCATTGATCAGTTTTTGTTCCAATTTTTGCTTCAATTGTTGTCCTATTTTTAGTCCAATTTTAGCTTCATCTTGGCTCTATTTATAGTCCAAATTTAGTTTCAATCGTGGCCATATTTATAGTCCAATTTTAGCTTCTATTGTGGCTCTATTTATTGTCTAATTTTAACTTCAATGGTTGCTCAGTCTTTAGTCCAATTTTGGCTTCAATCGTTGCTCTATTTATAGTCAAATTTTAGCTTCTATTGTGGCTCTATTTATAGTCCAGATTTAGCTTCAATCGTGGCTCTATTTATAGTCCAATTTTAACTTCAATGGTTGCTCAGTCTTTTGTCCAATTTTAGCTTCAATCGTTGCTCTATTTATAGTCCAATTTTAGCATCAATCGTTGCTCAGTTTTTGGCCTCAATCGTGACTCTATTAAGAGTTCAATTTTGGCCTCAATCGTGGCTCTATTTATAGTCTAATTTTAGCTGCAATCGTGGCTCTATTTATAGGCCAATTTAAACTACAATCATAGCTCTATTTATAGTCCAATTTTAGCTTCAATCGTTGCTCAGTATTTTGTCAGTTTTTTTTAGCTTCAATCGTGGCTCTATTTATAATCCAATTTTAGCTTCAATCGTGGCTCTATTTATAATCCAATTTTAGCTTCAATCGTGGCTCTATTTATAGTCCAATTTTAGCTTCAATCGTGGCTCTATTTATAGTCCAATTTTAGCTTCAATCGTGGCTCTATTTATAGTCCAATTGTTGTTCAATCGTGGCTCTATTGCTTCAATTGTGGCTCTATTTATAGTAAAATTGTTGCTTCAATCGTGGCTCTCTTTATAGTCCGATTTTAGCTTCACTCGTGGCTCAATTTTTAGTCCAATCGTTACTCAATTTAAAGTCCAATTTTAGCTTCAATCGTGGCTCTATTTATAGTCCAATTTTAGCTTCAATCGTGGCTCTATTTATAGTCCAATTTTAGCTTCAATCGTTACTGTATTTATTGTCCAATTTTAGCTTCGTTGCTCAGTTTTTTGTCCAATTTTAGCTTCAGTCGTGGCTCTATTTATAGTCCAATTTTAGCATCAATCGTTGCTTCATTTATAGTTCAATTTTAGCTATAATCGTGGCTCTATTTATAGTCTAATTTTAGCTTCAATCGTTGCTCAGCTTTTGGTCCAATTTTAGCTTCAATCGTTACTCTATTTATAGTCCAATTTTAGCTTCAATCGTTACTCTATTTATAGTCCGATTTTAGCTTCAATCGTGGCTCAATTTATAGTCCAATTTTAGCTTCAATCGTTGCTTAGTTTTTTGCTCAATTTTAGCTTTAATCGTGGCTCTATTTATAGTCCAATTTTAGCTTCAATCGTGGCTCTATTTATAGTCCAATTTTAGCTTCAATCGTTGCTTCATTTATAGTTCAATTTTAGCTATAATCGTGGCTCTATTTATAGTCTAATTTTAGCTTCAATCGTTGCTCTATTTATAGTCCGATTTTAGCTTCAATCGTGGCTCAATTTATAGTCCAATTTTAGCTTCAATCGTTGCTTAGTTTTTTGCTCAATTTTAGCTTTAATCGTGGCTCTATTTATAGTCCAATTTTAGCTTCAATCATGGCTCTATTTATAGTCCAATTTTAGCTTCAATCGTTGCTTAGTTTTTTGCTCAATTTTAGCTTTAATCGTGGCTCTATTTATAGTCCAATTTTAGTTTCAATCAAGGCTCTATTTTTAGCCCAATTTTAGCTTCAATCGTGGCTCTATTTATAGTCCAATTGTTGTTCAATCGTGGCTCTATTGCTTCAATTGTGGCTCTATTTATAGTAAAATTGTTGCTTCAATCGTGGCTCTCTTTATAGTTTAATTTTAGCTTCACTCGTGGCTCAATTTTTAGTCCAATCGTTACTCAATTTAAAGTCCAATTTTAGCTTCAATCGTGGCTCTATTTATAGTCCAATTTTAGCTTCAATCGTGGCTCTATTTATAGTCCAATTTTAGCTTCAATCGTTATTCTATTTATTGTCCAATTTTAGCTTCGTTACTCAGTTTTTTGTCCAATTTTAGCTTCAGTCGTGGCTCTATTTATAGTCCAATTTTAGCTTCAATCGTTGCTTCATTTATAGTTCAATTTTAGCTATAATCGTGGCTCTATTTATAGTCTAATTTTAGCTTCAATCGTTGCTCAGCTTTTGGTCCAATTTTAGCTTCAATCGTTACTCTATTTATAGTCCAATTTTAGCTTCAATCGTTACTCTATTTATAGTCCGATTTTAGCTTCAATCGTGGCTCAATTTATAGTCCAATTTTAGCTTCAATCGTTGCTTAGTTTTTTGCTCAATTTTAGCTTTAATCGTGGCTCTATTTATAGTCCAATTTTAGCTTCAATCATGGCTCTATTTATAGTCCAATTTTAGCTTCAATCGTTGCTTAGTTTTTTGCTCAATTTTAGCTTTAATCGTGGCTCTATTTATAGTCCAATTTTAGCTTCAATCAAGGCTCTATTTTTAGCCCAATTTTAGCTTCAATCGTGGTTCTATTTATAGTCCAGTTTTAGTTTCAATCGTTGCTCAGTTTTTGGTCCAATTTTAGCATCAATCGTGGTTCTATTTATAGTCCAGTTTTAGCTTCAGTCGTGGCTCTATTTATAGTCCAATTTTATCTTCAATCGTGGCTCTATTCAATACTATACTATATTGGCTCTAGTCAATACTATGAATTGTAGAATAAATACTATATATTGTAGAATAAACAAATAAGTATTTTGATGACATTTGTAGGTTATAACAAAGTCTCACATAACCGACTATAAATTTTCATTTCTCCTAATTTTATCAGAACTTTTGTTCTCATCATAAACTTACATTTCTCTGGATTATATTTCATGTGATGGAAAACATTTTTACAATTAAAAAACCACAATATTTAAGGTATTTTATAACACAATGTCTATGTGATTAATAACAGTTTTGACAGCCTGTATAAGGTACAGATTAAAACAAAATACATTTGAACAAGTAAAACAAGCACATTAACAAAAGTATGTTAAACATGTTAAGACAATGATATGTATATACATATAAATATATATATAAACTTTTATTAGAAATAGGCACGTAGTCAAACAGACATGATGTTGGTAACAGGAGTTGCTACAGTAGCTTTTTTTTATGTATATAAAAGTTTGGGTAGGGGGTTTTTCTTTAGGTTTTTTTAGTAGTTAATGTAACTGTGATTTGTTTTGGTTTTCTTTTTGTGAGTGGCTTTATGGCGCTATAAAGGTTTTGTTTTCAATACGATTGCGTGTTTTGATTTTCTTGCTATGTCTATGAGTTAATTTCAATTTTAGGAAAATAAAGCGCTAGTTGAAGGAAAAAAAAAAATAACCAGGTAAACATAAGATTTGTTATGCATATTTAATTGACTATGAACATGCATTCATTGGTAATTTTTTTGTTACATTTAAATGAAAATACTAAAACTCTAAAATAATATAAAACAAAATAGTAATTTAAATATTTAGCTTCTTTATGTTTCTAAATATCTTACTTAGTTTTTTATGCACTAATGTTATACTTTGTTTATAACTATAATTAAGAATTATGTAATAATACCAAGAAATAATTAGTTTTTTTTTTTTTAATTAAATGTTAAGTAACACTTGGCATAATATTAATGGGTTTGTTATGGTGTTGGCTAAAAGTTTTATTTCAAAAAAGAAAATGTAAGAAAATGTAAGAATTTTAATTTATATTTGAAAAACAAGGGGAAAAGTGTGATTAACAATAAATTTCATAGATTTTATGTTGACATTTTGACCTGCAGCTCACTTCAGGCTAGTTTTATTAACAAGTAGCTGTTTTAACTCTTTTGTTTTGTGATGATTTGCAGCTCACTTCAGGCTACACTCTCTCTCAACAAGTTTGTGTCCTATATCTTTTGTTTTATGTTTTATTAACCAGTAGCTGTTTTAACTCTTTTGTTTTGTGATGATTTACAGCTCTTTCCAGGCTACTCTCTCTCTCAACAAGTTTGTGCTTAAAATCTTTTGTTTGAAGGTCAGCAATTTGTTTATTTTTGCAGATTTTGAAGATTTCTTAATATTTGGAGTAAATCGGCATGAATTTTTTTAAATAATTTTAAATATTTGCTGCTGAATCAAAGGAAATAGTTTTTTCTTTAAATTTTTTAATTTTCAATGCAAATTTTTACTTTTATTTTGTTAAAATTATTACTTTTGATGACCTT
The DNA here is from genome assembly GCA_942486065.2 of Calliphora vomitoria. Taxonomy (NCBI): domain Eukaryota; kingdom Metazoa; phylum Arthropoda; class Insecta; order Diptera; family Calliphoridae; genus Calliphora; species Calliphora vomitoria. The sequence continues at coordinate 120,672,108 of OW818032.2, read as the reverse complement.
TTTTAACCACTTGCTTTAGAATAAAAGCTGGTTTGAAATCATGGGTTTTGTTAGGCTTTAACGGGTGCCTTTAGTTTATATTTATATTTGTTTATGACTTAAAAACTTCAACTTTAATTACTTTTTATTATGTTTATTAAATGGTTTATAAAACCATGTTAGTAGAACTTGTTAAACAAACAAGAACTAAACAGCAAAACATTTAAATTCCCACAAATGAAAGTGTTTTTAGAACAATTTCTTATCCAAAACCGGCTAAAGCAAAATAATGAAAAACAAACCTAAGTACTTGGAAAGAAATTTCCAATTTTGTTTATATAAACCTAACAACGGGCAAAATTTACTTTCAATTACTAAAAACCTAGCGAATTAATAAGAACTAAACACGAAAATGTTTTTAAACAAACTAATCATTTTAATTATGGCAAATATTCTAACCATTAAAGCTGTTATAAATGAAAACTCTTTAACCACGGGAAATTATAAAACTTTACAAACGGGCACCTTTTATTTGAACAGTGAACGTCCTTTGTGGATCTTACAAGATCAAAAGAATGAAGAAAGAGTGCTTAAACAAAAACCTATAAAAGAAAAAGTGAAATATGATCATTTTAAACCACTGTATTATCACAATAGACAGCAGCCAAAGGCAGATGCTAACAAACAAAACTACAGGAACTTTAAAACCAAAGCCCAACAACGTTTAGCCTTTATAAACAACTACCAGGGCCTGAAATTGCCACGCCACTATATACCCTTAAGGAAAAGCAGCAACTCTCACCAACTAACTTCTTCTAGAAGATATCAAAATTCTAAATTTTTACACAACATGCCCGTGTTTGATGCTGTGCCGGGAGATGAAACTTATACCAAATCCCGGCCCATATTTATTTATACCGGCAACAAAGGCCGCATGTTATTAAACACCATGCTAAGTAAACGTAAATATCCCATGCAGGAGCCCGTACCTGGACAAATACTTTATCCTCCGCAAACCTTGGTATTCAAACCCCAGCCTATAGTGGAAAATTTCCAGCAAAAACTAAATGTCACCATGATACCTTTCTATGCCTATGAGGCCATAGATCCTAGAAATCACAACCAACTAATAACCACAACCTCCTCATCTCCCTACTCCTCCTCCTCTTTCAAACCCCCTAAAAAATACAAAAAACCCAAACAATATTCCGCCTACTTCTCTCCCCAAGAAGTGCTTTCACAACCTGCAACAGATTACTCCCAATATCACTATCATTTGGAATACACCACCAATTCCCCACTAACACTAGAGAAACCTTATGACAATCATCGCTTTACCACCACCCCCTTAACAGCCACCTCACCTCTGCCCCACAAGAAATTCGAGGTCTCCTACAATGATGGTGAGGATAAATTTCAAATAACCTATGAGGATGATACTCCCCACCTGGAGCGTCCTATAAATGTACAAACTACTCAATATACCACCACTCAGGCTCCATTGCCCTATGAGAGTTATACAATTGATAAGAATTATTATGCTTTTCCGCTCTATACCATGTCTAAGCTAATGGAAAAGGATGATAATAAACAAAGGCTAGAAGAGACCACAAGGCAGGAAGCTGAGGTCACAGTAGAGCAGCAAAGGATAGAAAAGTATATAGATACGGCCATAAAGGAGGAGAATGATAGTTTGCTAAATAAATCGAATGAGGATACGTGGTTTATATTGAATTCAAGGTAAGAACAATGAGAACAAATAATTTAATAATTAATCGAATATTTAATTAAACGGTTTAACGATTAATCGCCCAAATTTCGCTTAAAAAATACTAAAAGTGACAAATAATCTAAAATTTGGTGTAATTTTTCAAAATTTTCTTACTTTATATAAATTTATTCGTTTAATCGATTATTCGATTATTCGTTTTGCCGAATATTCGTCTTAATTTAATTTTAAATCATTATACAGTCATATATTCATGTTTATGAAAAAATTTTAAAGGCAAATAATCGATTAATTTTTTATTCGGTTTACGAATAATCGCCCAAATTCAGCAGATACAATGAAAATTTCTTCTGAAAAATACTGAAAGTGACAAATAATCTAAAATTTTTTCTAATTTTTGTAAATTTTCTTACTTTACATGGTTTTATTCGTTTAATCGGTTTTCCGATTATTCGCCTTAATTTCATTTGAAATCTTTATTTTTGTATACAAAATCATGTATTCTACATTATAAACGTCTTTTTTGGTCAAATAATCGATTAATTTTTTAATCGGTTTTACGAATAATCGTCCGAATTCAGCAGATATAATCGAAATTTCTTCTCAAAAATACTAAAAGTAAGAAATAATTAAAAACTTTATTAATTTCTTGCTCTTTATCTTACTTAATATAAATTTATTCGATTAATCGTTATTCGGGTTTCCAATTATTCGTGAAAATTTCACATTTTAGAAATATTTTTGTCAATCTATATTTTCTATAAATTAGAAACATTTGTATACGATTAATCGAATAACTTTTTAATCGGTTTTACGAATAATCGCCCAAAATTCTTTATATAGATTTAAAAATGACAGAAATTTAAATAATTTTAAAATTCTGCTTAATTTTTGTAAATTTTCTTACTTTATGTGGTTTTATTCGTTTAATCGATTATTTGGTTTACCGATTATTCGTCTTAATTTCATTTTAAATTTTTATTTTTGTATACACAGTCATGTATTTTACATTATAAAACATTTTTTAAGTCGAATAACCGATTAATTTTTTACGGATAATCGTCCGAATTCAGCAGATATAATCGAAGTTTCTTCTCAAAAATACTAAAAGTAAGAAATAATTTCAAATTCTGATCATTTCTTGCACTTTTTTGACTTTCTGTAAATTTATTCGATTAATCGTTATTCGGGTTTCCAATTATTCGTGAAAATTTCACATTTTAGAAATATTTTTGTCAATCTAGTTTTATATTCTATAAATTAGAAAAATTTGTATACGATTAATCGAATAACTTTTTAATCGGTTTTACGAATAATCGCCCAAAATTCTTTATATAGATTTAAAAATGACAGAAATTTAAATAATTTTAAAATTCTGCTTAATTTTTGTAAATTTTCTTACTTTATGTGGTTTTATTCGTTTAATCGATTATTTGGTTTACCGATTATTCGTCTTAATTTTATTTTAAATCTTTATTTTTGTATACAAAGTCATATATTCTACATTATAAACGACTTTTTTGGTCAAATAATCGATTAATTTTTTAATCGGTTTTACGAATAATCGCCCAAATTCTGATGATACCATACAAATTTCTTCTCAAAAATACTAAAAGTAAGAAATAAATTCAAATTCTGCTCATTTCTTGCACTTTATCTGATTTTATATAAATTTATTCGATTAATCGGTTATTCGATTTTCCAATTATTCGTTTAAATTTCATATTTTAGAAATATTTTTGTCAATCTAGCTTTATATTCTATAAATTAGAAAAATTTTTATACGATTAATCGAATAACTTTTTAATCGGTTTGGCGAATAATCGTCAAAAATTCTTTATATAGATTTAAAAATGCCAGAAATTTAAATAAATTCAAATTCTGCTTAATTTTTGTAAATTTTCTTACTTTATTCGTTTAATCGATTATTTGGTTTACCGATTATTCGTCTTAATTTCATTTTAAATCTTTACTTTTGTATACAAAGTCATATATTCTACATTATAAAAGACTTTTTTGGTCAAATAATCGATTAATTTTTTATTCGATTTGACGAATAATCGCTGAAATTCTACAGATGCAATCAAAATTTCTTTTCAAAAATACTAACGAATAATCGCTGAAATTCTACAGATACAATCAAAATTTCTTCTGAAACATACTAAAGAAAAAAGTAATTTAAAATGTTATTCATATCTTGCACTTCATCTGACTTAATATAAATTTATTCGATTAATCGGTTATTCGTTTTTTTTTTAGTTCTAGTTCAGTTCAGTTCTAGTTCAGTTTTAGTTCAGTTCTAGCTCAGTTCTAGTTCAGTTCTAGTTCAGTTCTAGTCAGTTCTAGTTCAGTTCTAGTTCAGTTCTAGTTCAGTTCTAGTTCAGTTCTAGTTGAGTTCTAGTTCAGTTCTAGTTCAGTTCTAGTTCAGTTCTAGTTCAGTTCTAGTTCAGTTCTAGTTCAGTTCTAGTTCAGTTCTAGTTCAGTTCTAGTTCAGTTCTAGTTCAGTTCTAGTTCAGTTCTAGTTCAGTTCTAGTTCAGTTCTAGTTCAGTTCTAGTTCAGTTCTAGTTCAGTTCTAGTTCAGTTATAGTTCAGTTCTAGTTCAGTTCTAGTTCAGTTCTAGTTCAGTTCTAGTTCAGTTCTAGTTCAGTTCTAGTTCAGTTCTAGTTCAGTTCTAGTTCAGTTCTAGTTCAGTTCTAGTTCAGTTCTAGTTCAGTTCTAGTTCAGTTCTAGTTCAGTTCTAGTTCAGTTCTAGTTCAGTTCTAGTTCAGTTCTAGTTCAGTTCTAGTTCAGTTCTAGTTCAGTTCTAGTTCAGTTCTAGTTCAGTTCTAGTTCAGTTCTAGTTCAGTTCTAGTTCAGTTCTAGTTCAGTTCTAGTTCAGTTCTAGTTCAGTTCTAGTTCAGTTCTAGTTCAGTTCTAGTTCAGTTCTAGTTCAGTTCTATTTCAGTTCTAGTTCAGTTCTAGTTCAGTTCTAGTTCAGTTCTAGTTCAGTTCTAGTTCAGTTCTAGTTCTAGTTCAGTTCTAGTTCAGTTCTAGTTCAGTTCTAGTTCAGTTCTAGTTCAGTTCTAGTTCAGTTCTAGTTCAGTTCTAGTTCAGTTCTAGTTCAGTTCTAGTTCAGTTCTAGTTCAGTTCTAGTTCAGTTCTAGTTCAGTTCTAGTTCAGTTCTAGTTCAGTTCTAGTTCAGTTCTAGTTCAGTTCTAGTTCAGTTCTAGTTCAGTTCTAGTTCAGTTCTAGTTCAGTTCTATTTCAGTTCTAGTTCAGTTCTAGTTCAGTTCTAGTTCAGTTCTAGTTCAGTTCTAGTTCAGTTCTAGTTCTAGTTCAGTTCTAGTTCAGTTCTAGTTCAGTTCTAGTTCAGTTCTAGTTCAGTTCTAGTTCAGTTCTAGTTCAGTTCTAGTTCAGTTCTAGTTCAGTTCTAGTTCAGTTCTAGTTCAGTTCTAGTTCAGTTCTAGTTCAGTTCTAGTTCAGTTCTAGTTCAGTTCTAGTTCAGTTCTAGTTCAGTTCTAGTTCAGTTCTAGTTCAGTTCTAGTTCAGTTCTAGTTCAGTTCTAGTTCAGTTCTAGTTCAGTTCTAGTTCAGTTCTAGTTCAGTTCTAGTTCAGTTCTAGTTCAGTTCTAGTTCAGTTCTAGTTCAGTTCTAGTTCAGTTCTAGTTCAGTTCTAGTTCAGTTCTAGTTCAGTTCTAGTTCAGTTCTAGTTCAGTTCTAGTTCAGTTCTAGTTCAGTTCTAGTTCAGTTCTAGTTCAGTTCTAGTTCAGTTCTAGTTCAGTTCTAGTTCAGTTCTAGTTCAGTTCTAGTTCAGTTCTAGTTCAGTTCTAGTTCAGTTCTAGTTCAGTTCTAGTTCAGTTCTAGTTCAGTTCTAGTTCAGTTCTAGTTCAGTTCTAGTTCAGTTCTAGTTCAGTTCTAGTTCAGTTCTAGTTCAGTTCTAGTTCAGTTCTAGTTCAGTTCTAGTTCAGTTCTAGTTCAGTTCTAGTTCAGTTCTAGTTCAGTTCTAGTTCAGTTCTAGTTCAGTTCTAGTTCAGTTCTAGTTCAGTTCTAGTTCAGTTCTAGTTCAGTTCTAGTTCAGTTCTAGTTCAGTTCTAGTTCAGTTCTAGTTCAGTTCTAGTTCAGTTCTAGTTCAGTTCTAGTTCAGTTCTAGTTCAGTTCTAGTTCAGTTCTAGTTCAGTTCTAGTTCAGTTCTAGTTCAGTTCTAGTTCAGTTCTAGTTCAGTTCTAGTTCAGTTCTAGTTCAGTTCTAGTTCAGTTCTAGTTCAGTTCTAGTTCAGTTCTAGTTCAGTTCTAGTTCAGTTCTAGTTCAGTTCTAGTTCAGTTCTAGTTCAGTTCTATTTCAGTTCTAGTTCAGTTCTAGTTCAGTTCTAGTTCAGTTCTAGTTCAGTTCTAGTTCAGTTCTAGTTCTAGTTCAGTTCTAGTTCAGTTCTAGTTCAGTTCTAGTTCAGTTCTAGTTCAGTTCTAGTTCAGTTCTAGTTCAGTTCTAGTTCAGTTCTAGTTCAGTTCTAGTTCAGTTCTAGTTCAGTTCTAGTTCTAGTTCAGTTCTAGTTCAGTTCTAGTTCAGTTCTAGTTCAGTTCTAGTTCAGTTCTAGTTCAGTTCTAGTTCAGTTCTAGTTCAGTTCTAGTTCAGTTCTAGTTCAGTTCTAGTTCAGTTCTAGTTCAGTTCTAGTTCAGTTCTAGTTCAGTTCTAGTTCAGTTCTAGTTCAGTTCTAGTTCAGTTCTAGTTCAGTTCTAGTTCAGTTCTAGTTCAGTTCTAGTTCAGTTCTAGTTCAGTTCTAGTTCAGTTCTAGTTCAGTTCTAGTTCAGTTCTATTTCAGTTCTAGTTCAGTTCTAGTTCAGTTCTAGTTCAGTTCTAGTTCAGTTCTAGTTCAGTTCTAGTTCTAGTTCAGTTCTAGTTCAGTTCTAGTTCAGTTCTAGTTCAGTTCTAGTTCAGTTCTAGTTCAGTTCTAGTTCAGTTCTAGTTCAGTTCTAGTTCAGTTCTAGTTCAGTTCTAGTTCAGTTCTAGTTCAGTTCTAGTTCAGTTCTAGTTCAGTTCTAGTTCAGTTCTAGTTCAGTTCTAGTTCAGTTCTAGTTCAGTTCTAGTTCAGTTCTAGTTCAGTTCTAGTTCAGTTCTAGTTCAGTTCTAGTTCAGTTCTAGTTCAGTTCTAGTTCAGTTCTAGTTCAGTTCTAGTTCAGTTCTAGTTCAGTTCTAGTTCAGTTCTAGTTCAGTTCTAGTTCAGTTCTAGTTCAGTTCTAGTTCAGTTCTAGTTCAGTTCTAGTTCAGTTCTAGTTCAGTTCTAGTTCAGTTCTAGTTCAGTTCTAGTTCAGTTCTAGTTCAGTTCTAGTTCAGTTCTAGTTCAGTTCTAGTTCAGTTCTAGTTCAGTTCTAGTTCAGTTCTAGTTCAGTTCTAGTTCAGTTCTAGTTCAGTTCTAGTTCAGTTCTAGTTCAGTTCTAGTTCAGTTCTAGTTCAGTTCTAGTTCAGTTCTAGTTCAGTTCTAGTTCAGTTCTAGTTCAGTTCTAGTTCAGTTCTAGTTCAGTTCTAGTTCAGTTCTAGTTCAGTTCTAGTTCAGTTCTAGTTCAGTTCTAGTTCAGTTCTAGTTCAGTTCTAGTTCAGTTCTAGTTCAGTTCTAGTTCAGTTCTAGTTCAGTTCTAGTTCAGTTCTAGTTCAGTTCTAGTTCAGTTCTAGTTCAGTTCTAGTTCAGTTCTAGTTCAGTTCTAGTTCAGTTCTAGTTCAGTTCTAGTTCAGTTCTAGTTCAGTTCTAGTTCAGTTCTAGTTCAGTTCTAGTTCAGTTCTAGTTCAGTTCTAGTTCAGTTCTAGTTCAGTTCTAGTTCAGTTCTAGTTCAGTTCTAGTTCAGTTCTAGTTCAGTTCTAGTTCAGTTCTAGTTCAGTTCTAGTTCAGTTCTAGTTCAGTTCTAGTTCAGTTCTAGTTCAGTTCTAGTTCAGTTCTAGTTCAGTTCTAGTTCAGTTCTAGTTCAGTTCTAGTTCAGTTCTATTTCAGTTCTAGTTCAGTTCTAGTTCAGTTCTAGTTCAGTTCTAGTTCAGTTCTAGTTCAGTTCTAGTTCAGTTCTAGTTCAGTTCTAGTTCAGTTCTAGTTCAGTTCTAGTTCAGTTCTAGTTCAGTTCTAGTTCAGTTCTAGTTCAGTTCTAGTTCAGTTCTAGTTCAGTTCTAGTTCAGTTCTAGTTCAGTTCTAGTTCAGTTCTAGTTCAGTTCTAGTTCAGTTCTAGTTCAGTTCTAGTTCAGTTCTAGTTCAGTTCTAGTTCAGTTCTAGTTCAGTTCTAGTTCAGTTCTAGTTCAGTTCTAGTTCAGTTCTAGTTCAGTTCTAGTTCAGTTCTAGTTCAGTTCTAGTTCAGTTCTAGTTCAGTTCTAGTTCAGTTCTAGTTCAGTTCTAGTTCAGTTCTAGTTCAGTTCTAGTTCAGTTCTAGTTCAGTTCTAGTTCAGTTCTAGTTCAGTTCTAGTTCAGTTCTAGTTCAGTTCTAGTTCAGTTCTAGTTCAGTTCTAGTTCAGTTCTAGTTCAGTTCTAGTTCAGTTCTAGTTCAGTTCTAGTTCAGTTCTAGTTCAGTTCTAGTTCAGTTCTAGTTCAGTTCTAGTTCAGTTCTAGTTCAGTTCTAGTTCAGTTCTAGTTCAGTTCTAGTTCAGTTCTAGTTCAGTTCTAGTTCAGTTCTAGTTCAGTTCTAGTTCAGTTCTAGTTCAGTTCTAGTTCAGTTCTAGTTCAGTTCTAGTTCAGTTCTAGTTCAGTTCTAGTTCAGTTCTAGTTCAGTTCTAGTTCAGTTCTAGTTCAGTTCTAGTTCAGTTCTAGTTCAGTTCTAGTTCTAGTTCTTGTTCGGTTCTATTTCATTTTTGTTGATATTGTTGATTTTTTATGTTGTCATTTCGTTACAGATACAAAGGCCCTCTCAAAGCAAATGCCAACAATTTACACTCCTCCAAATACATACAAACTTCACCAGTCAAAGTACAAGATGATTTGGATTTGCTAAAAACATCACCTTTAAGCGCAACCACGAAACCTACATTACAACCCCAACAGAGATCTTTATATGGGCAAAATATAAATTTTATTTTGTAAGGTCTAAATATAAACAAATTGGCGTAACTGTTTTAAGTACAAACAAACAATATTTGCGAAATTATAGTAATTAAATTGTTAAATAATAATTAAATAAAATAAATCGAATTAAACGTAATGGTTTTTTTAAGACAAGGGGTTGAAACGAGTTATAAATTGTTAAAAAATTTAGGTAATTATGAAATTTATAGTGTAAGTTTTAGATTTATGAAGTCTTTGCTTAAATTTTGAAAGCAACATTATTTGGTTTTTATGATTTGCGGTAACTGTTTGATTTGAAAAATTATTAATGTTTTACCTACTTTTTTTTCAAAGAGTTTTAATTAACAATATTTAGTTGGTAACATAATTTGTCTTACTTTTTGTGGGTTAAACTTCAAAGTAAACTATACTTTTCAATGATGAAAGGATTTTAATAGGCCTGTAGTTTAACAAATTAATAAAAATTATTTGAAAGACATTGTTTATATTGTTTTAGGTTTTTCAATTTAAATTTTTAATAATTTTCTTTAAGTGTTTAGCAGCTATATGCTAACTAATAATGTGTGTTTGATTAATAAAGTTTAGAGAAGTTAAAGGGGAAGCCAAAAGAAATGGTAAAATGATATTTTGGCTGCTTTGTTACAAATTAGACTACAAGAGTAAGGAGTGCAGGTTCAATTCCTACAAGAGACTCTGATGTGTTTACTGTACAAATGCTGGGTAGTATATTTTATTACTAATGTTTGTTTTAGATAAAATTGAAACTATGTTTTACAAAATTTCTTTAAATAACGAAAAATCAGATACATTTTGTTTAATTTTTTTTGAAATTATTTTTTGGTTGCCCCTTTATGTTTGTTTGTTTTGAGGTTTTTATTTACTTTGTTGTGTTTATTTGGTTTTCTTCAACATTTTCCTATTGGACTTTAACATTCTTGTATGGATCATTGATTTGTGTTCTATTATTTGTTAATCTTGTTGTTGTTGTTATTCTTTCTAATGTCTATTATTTAAAGATCTTGTAATTCATTGATTTTGTTCTCGTGTGTTTTCGTTGTTGTTTGTTTTTCTTTTCTTTTGGTTTCTATTTGTTGTGGCTGTTAAACGGTAAATTAATTTTAGGATTTGAGTTTTGGGAAATTGGAAAAAAAGGTCTGCTATAAAAGACAGTTATTGTTACGAAACGATTTTAGAATTACAATAACTGTGTAACAGTCAAGAACAAATATCGTAACATTTTACAGGTGTTAAAAAAATTTGTATTAAAAATTTCACATAAATATTGATAAAATAATGTCGAAAGTGTTAAAATGTTTAGTGGTATGTGATAAATTTAAGAAAAGAACAATAGAATTTTAAAAAAATTTAAATACATTTAAAAAATTGTGATTAAATAAGAAAATAAGCGTGAAAAAAGGATCCTCATAACAAGGATTCTAAGAAACTAAATAGTCTTAAGATTGTAATTGTTATTATTAACAGGGGATACTTGTTAATTTGAGATCTTTTAAAGATATTTGAGTTATTTTTTAAACTTAAATACTTGCTTTAAATTGTTTTGAATTTGAATTTAATAGATTTAAAAACGTTTAATTTTTTATCGTTTAAAAAAATCTATAATAATTCTTTAATTTGCGAAAAAATATAAAAAATATTATTTTACGATGTCACCAGCCACACCTCTATTATTTGCTTTCCACACAAAATATAAGTAAACTTAGTGTCGCCAGTGGTTGTGGTTCTAATTGTAAACAAACTGTAAAGCATAAAGAACAAGCATTAATGTTGTTGCTCTGTATTTACAGGCTCTCTATTTAAAAAAGAAGAAGAGTTATAGTCGTTAATACAGCAATACAATTTGCGTTATTTTTTACAAATTAGAAGAAGCATTGATGTTGTTGCTTTTTAATTGCTTTGTTTACATATTTGTTTTACTTTACATTTGTCTGGCTGTATTTACACACTCTCTATTTATAGAGACTCTTTCTCATGAATAAGAAGAAGAGCTTAGTGGTTGATAAAGCAGTGTTTTTATTTACAACAGCAAAAAGGTAACAAGTAAGAAGCAGCATTCTTATTTATGGTCCAATGCATTTACACGCTCTCTATTTATAGAGACTCTCTTTTACTCCCACTATGTTTTAACTTTCTTATAGTCAGTCTTTCATAAAACTTTTTCTTATTTTTGCAATTTTAATAGTAAGCTCAGGATTTTTATTAAGTTTTCAAGGGAATTTGTTAAAAAATTATAAATAAATTAATACAATGCAGTGTATTACGGTTGAAATAAATGAGATGTAAAGGAAATTATTGTAATAATGTAGTATTATAGGGACAAATGAACAATAATTTTTTACATAAAAAATAGATTCAATTCTAAAATTCACCCTTCTTTAAATTTGTCTGCAATTTATTAAATTTTCTCACTTAAAAACAACAAAACTATTTGATATACAATAATATAACAATTAATCTCTATCTTTTCTCTTCCTTCCAGCTACTTTTCCCCGTTTTCCTACCCGCCCAAGCATTCTGGTGGCGTGCCCCCACCACGTAAGTATTTTAAAGCAAATATTTCATTCTATGACAAATTTTTATACAATACTTCCTTTCCTTGTTCTAGTGAGCCACCACCACCAGCGCCTCCGCTAATGAAACAAATACCCCTGACCTATTTTCGCACTTACACCTATCAGCAACCCATGCCCGCCAATCAAGTGCAGTTTCCTCTGTTAAGTTCCACCGACTATATTACAAATTTCGGAGCCTTAGGCAATTCACCCTATTTAAATCCCATGCTGCCGCCGGTTATGCCCCTGGGTATGCCCACAAATAATGAGATTTTAGTGGATGTTAAGCCAGAGAGAAACTATGCAGGTATTAATTTGGTAAGATCTCTGGGAGGAGTAATACCAACACTACTGCCCATAACTACAACTAGCACACCGGAGCCTACCACTACCACCACAACCACTACGCCGGAACCTACTACTACCACCACAACTACCACTGAAGCGCCCACCACTGTAGCGCCAGAACCGCCGGCCACCGTTATGCCTGTTATACAAACCGATGCCTTGGTTAACATAGAAGCCTCCTATCCCGCTTTTAATCGCAAAGTCTTTACCAATCACTTTAACATTAACTACAATCGTCCTGCTTACCCCTATCCCGAATACTCGCTGTACAAACCCAATTCACCGCCCACCAACGAGGAAAACCAACTGCCTCCTAATGTAGAATTTGTGCCCTGCATGTGTCCCATCAATATACAAAATAACGGTTTTCCCTCACCCTATCAAACCGGCGCTATACCTTCTCTAACGGGCAATCCCTCCAATTCAATATTTCTAGCTCAGGGTAGAACAAATGCTGAAGCAGAAGCTTCTTTGGATTTACCAGTCTCCAATCAGCCCTTGAATATTGAATTACAATCGGCCGCAGAAGCTTCTAATTTAGTGGATGATTTGCACATGGTGAAATTGGTGAATGATGAGGAAACGGCCACTCAAAGTAATTTAGCGTGAAATGTTCCCGGTTTAAGGAATTCGAAGTACTCGTAAGTATTATTAATTATAATTTTAGACTGATTTGTAAATTGAGGGTTAAATAAATAAAAATATTAAAATAAATTGAATAAATTGTGGAAAGTCTCTTAAGGCTTTAAATCATTTAAATTTTAATAAATAAAAAAATTATAATGGCTCAAGTTCATGTATGTGTAAGAGTAGAAAGCCTTATCTGCCTCGATATGAGCGTCATTTACAATCTAGAGCTGTCCAAGATCTCTTATAACTATCATAAATTGTACGCAACATTGTTAAAATATAGAATACGTGATTAAATTATATTTATGTATAAGAGATCACGGACAATTGAAAATTTAAAAAGAAATTTAATATCTACCATTTGAGTTATTTTGTAAATTTTGTTAAAATCCTAAAAACGGACATTTAGATTTTAGGAATTTAAAAAAAATTCAAAACATTTCAATGGTTGATAAAGCAAGATTATAAAAAAATAAGAAAAATCTTAGTGTTTTGATATAAATTAAAATAAAAATAACGATAAATTTGAAGTTTTAAATTATTTTTTATAATTTTGATCTTTTCTGTCTATTTTTAAAAGTAAATCCTAATTATTTGCACAACAGAACTACGTTAATATAAAAATAATAAAAAAATATACATTTTAGAACTGTGAGGGTGAAAAATATACTATAATTTGTATATTATTTTGATAACGAATATAAAATTTAATTATCCATGCCTGGTGATTAATCAACATTGTTTAATTCCATTTGCCATCCCTGATCTGGTAGCACTCTTGCTTAAAGTACTTACATACATACTTACACATGAAGGTGTAATGTAAACAAAACATGTATGTATGTTTGTGGTTTCGCTTTTATTTTGAAGCTCTGCATTTCTCCGAGAACAACAAACAAACACACACATATAACACACACTAAATGGGAGTATACTTGTAAGAAGAAGAACAATCACACAGCTTGTTATGTGATTAGTCTTCTTCTTTACTTAGCTACATGAGTTTGTTGTTGCTAATTACTTGCTTTGTTTACATTTTTTTCTTTTGGATTTGATATGCTCAATTGTTTATTCGCTCTCTCATTGTTATCATATGATATTACCGTTAGTTTGCTGATGTTTTTTTTGATGCTTTTTAGTTTGTTTTAGTTATTGTAAATGAAGGTGAAGGATTTTTGAGAAGAAATAAAGTGAGTTTATTGTAAATTTAGTAAATAAATGAATGAACAAGTGTTTTGTTATTAAAAATAATTATTCAACAGTGAGTAAGATATAAATAAACAATTTTTGATTTAAAATGAAGCAATAATTGTTTTAAAATGAAAATAAAAAGGGGTTGAAATGCAAATAATTCATTTGAAAGTCATGTTTTTAATTAAATTTATAAAAAAAATGTTCAACCACTTTTCACAATGACTGGTTAAAATAATTTTTGTATAACTATAGGTTAAAAAATAACTAGACATTGGAAAAAAGGGTTAAATTGTTAAAGAACGTTTGCTAAATAATATTTTATTTAAATTTGTTTTAAAATATAAAAGTAAAAACAGATTTTAAATAAACAGGTTTCATTGTTTATTTCTAATCCAAATTATTTACATTTTGTTTTTAAAGTACCGCCTTTTGCCTAGTGATGTTTTAGAAGATTTTGAAACCTTATTATGTCAAAACTAAGGCTCTAAAGTGTAAATATCATAACAATATCATAGATTTTTGATTTAATTTTATAACAAAATTAAACAAAGTTAATTTCAATAATAAAATAACTGCTATTAGAATTTTATTTACGAATTTTATACAAAAATTGTTACAAATTTTCGTTGAATCTATTACAAAATGTTGCAAAATTTGTAACAATTTGTTCAAGAACTAACAATTATTAGGAATTATTAAAATTTTTTATAAATTTTCATTGAATCTATTACAAAATGTTGAAAAATTTTTAACAATTTGTTCAATAATAAAGAATTTTTAGGAAATATTATTAATTGTGAAAATTTTTTTCAAGTTTTTGTAGCTGTTTGAATGAAAATTTTGTTATTATTTTTTAATAATTCATATTTGTTATTAGTTCTTGACCTTTAATATAATTTAAATTTAGTAGGCCCAAAAAATTATTAGTTTTAAAGACTTCTTTAGCAAAAAACTTTACTTTAAATGTTTCTAACTTGATTGAAAATTAGCGTAATAACATTTTTATTTGGTAATATTGGTAAAAAGTTACAATGTAAGGTAAAGGTTTGAAACTTTGTTTTCCATTATAACATTTTTAGCTGGTAATATTGATAAAATGTTACAATGTAACTGAAAAACTGTTATTTAATTGAACTTAAAATGTTTGATAACATTATAACGTTAGTTTTTTCCATTTAGCAAAGACCTTAACCAAAATACTTTTGTTTTTAGTGTATAGTTTAGATCTTAACCTAATTAACTACTAAATACAGTTATTTTTTGTTTTAATACCTTTTTAAACAACCTTGCTGGCATTTGTTCGAATTTTCGTTATTGTTTTAGTTTCTTCTGCTTACTTTTTGGCAGAGAGACAGAGAGAGAGAGTTGGTATGTTAGAGTGTGTAAGTGTGAGTGGTTGTGTGAATGATAGAGTTTGAGGGTGCTTTACGAAATTCCTTTAGCATTAACGGTGTAACTTTAGGGCGCATGTAACAGGAATTAGGGGTTGTTTTTGTGTTTTGTGGGTTTTTTTTCGTTTAATAACACAAAGAGCCAATATAGAAATGATTGCCAAGTTAAAAGAAAAACATGTTAAAAATAAGACAATAACAAGTGTTTGTATATGAAAGAGTATAAAATAAAGTTCGAAAATGAAACATTTAAAGAAAAAGAGAGAGAGGCAGAGAGGGGGGAGGGGGGAATAAAGTAGTGACAGTTTGCAATAACGGCTAAATTTTAATTATTATGTTAACAAATTTAAATCCATATAAGCAAATTTTTAAGAAATTAAATTAAAACAATATTTTTTTTAAATAAGTTGGGTTGAGGGTTTTATGATTCTTAAATTCTTTTATAATTTTGAAAGATTTTATTAAAAATACAACCCTGTTTTGTACCTTTTAAAGCAACTATGATGATTTTCTTTTTTTTTCATTTTATTATTTTTTTTTCGAATTAAATATTGGTATTCGAAATTCCTAATAGAGAGTGTGTTTCAAATTGAAAGGCTCGTAAAGGTTAATGATGAGTGCAAAATTTTTTCAAACACCACTCGGATTTTGTAGACGCATCTTAAAGCATACATAAAGACGGTGACTAATAAAAAGAACCAAAAAAAAAAAAAAATTCTTACTTAAAATAAAAATTTTTCAAAAGAAAATTATTATAAAGTTCATTATTAAAGGATTGGAAATTAAATAATTCTAGAAAGTTTTAAATCAAATTCTTTGCAAAGCTTTGTATTCAATTACAAAATGTTAAAACTTAAGAGAAATTTATAAAAACGTAAATAAATTTTTGGAAACTTGAACAAAAACATTGCGTGTTTATAAAAATTTATTTAAACGAAAAAAGCATATATATATATAAAAGATTTTGTTGTTGTTGGGGTAAGCGGTCTCCCTAAAGCCTCATACCACTAAACATAAGCAGTTCAGTTCAGTTGAGTTTAAGGGAAGCAAGCAACGTAGTGGTGAAAGTAATAGTAGTTTTTTTTCGGGGTGTGCCACGACAAAATTTCTTAATACTTTTCCAAAATATATATAAATAAAAACAAAACAAGAAAAATTTTGTTAAAAAACCCACAAATTCTTTAAAAAAAATCTGAAAAATTTGTTTAAACAAAAGTGCTAAAAGTGTCTCTAGAAAACTTAAACGCCACATTTACGTCACTCTCTTCTTTTTTTTGGTTAAAAAAAAAACCAACCAACAAAAAGAACTTTTTAGAAAAAGAAAAAAAAAATTACTGTTTGCAGACAAAAAATACTTTTTGGTTTAATTTGTTAACAAAAACCCCCCAAATTATTGGATTTAACACCATCAAACACAGCAAAACCGAAAAAATGTTGAGGATACTATCTTTAGGCTTAATGGTTTTAATGGCCATTAGTGCGACACAGGTTCAGGTGAGTGAGTCATAGTCATATCTTTAAGTTTTTACTATATTATTGTTGTTGTTGTTATTATTATTGTTACAACAAAATTTTTTAAAAAGAGGCTCTCTTTTCGAGTTTTTTTTTTTTTTTTTGCTGTACAGTATTTCTCATAGAGGAATGTATGTATGTGTTGAAATCGTGTTCAGTGTTCAGTTAGAGTGTGGGTGGGGGTAGAATTCTGGTAAAGGGGGTGTAACAAAAGAAAAAAAACTTAAATAAAACATGTTGGAGCCAAGAAATTAGTTTGTTTTTCATTTTAATAGCCTGGTAATTATGTTTTATTATGAAATTATTATTGATTTTTCCAGCAATTACCAAAAAGGCAAAGGGAATTTAAGAAATTACATATGTTTTTAATTTCTCATTAAAAAAAACTTTTCTTTTTTTATTTTTTTAACAAAATTTTAAGAAAATTTTATTTTTTAGCCATCTTTTCCATTAAATCTTTGTTATAACCAATTTTTCGGTAGACTACTAAAATTTTTCTAAAAATATTTTTAGTTTTCCAAGAATTTTTTGCTAAAATGAACAAAATTACACAATTTTTTCAGATCTCTAGCAATAAATCATATTTTTTTTATTAAAATTTTCGCTGCTTTTTAATATTAGTCAATAAAATTTTGTGAGTTTCAAAGATTTTTTTAAAAGAATTTTAAAAATTACAACAAATTTTTTTTGGTAATTTTCCACGGAATTCTATTTTATAATCAATTTTTCAGCAGCCAGCTAAAATATTTAAAAAAAATTTAATTTTCAAGATTTTTTAAAAAAAATTCTTACGATTTTTAAATTTGTTCAAATATTTTTCAATAAATACATTTTTTCAAAGAATTTTTTAAATATTCTCCTTTATTCAATGTATCACAATACAATTTTTTAGTTTTCTAAAATCTAAAAATTTTCGCTGCCAACTAATATTTCGTGGGTTTTTACTTACTTATATCTCAGGCATTTGTTAGTAGATTTTCTCGATTTTAAATAGCAATTGAACCGGGTCTATAGCGGATATATTGATGTATGAATCATGTATGTAAGTTATTTGGGGGCTACGGATAGTTGATTTCAACATACATACAGACTTTGCTATAAATTAAATTTTTAAAAAAAATTTTCACAGCAAAAATTTTTTATTAAAATTTTGTTAATTTTCAATTGTTTTCTTAAATCGTCAAAATTTAAATTTTTTTGCAAATATCTTTCAATAAATAAAATTAAAAAAAAAATAAATTTTTTCTCTTCGAAAAATTTGTTAATTTTCAAATAATTTTTGGATTTTTTAAACGTGTTCCTTGATTTTGAACCATTATAAGTACAAAGTACTATGGCGTTGAAAAGTTGTTTGAAATATCTATCATTAGAAATCCATATTGTCTATATTAAGGACTTAGTAATCCAGATATAGCTAATTAATCATAAATCGAGTTAGTCGTGCTTTTTGCTTATATCTCAGCCATTTGTAAGCCGATTTTCTCAATTTTAAATAGCAATCGAACCGGGTCTATAACGGATATATTGATGTATGAATCATGTATGTAAGTTATTTGGGCGCTACGGAAAGTCGATTTCAACATACATACAGACTTTGCTATAAATGAAATTTTTTACAAAAATTTTCACAGCAAAAATTTTTTATTAAAATTTTGTTAATTTTCAAAGAATTTTTTTCTAAAATCATCCAAATTACACAATTTTTGCAAATATCTTTCAATAAATAAAATTAAAAAAAAATTTTTTTCGCTTCGAAAATTTTATTAATTTTCAAAAAATTTTTGGATTTTTTAAATGTGTTCCTTGATTTTGACCCGGAGTACTATGGCGTTGGAGAGGTCTTTGAAATATCTATTATTAGATATCCATATTGCTAATTTAAGGACTTACTAATCCAGATATAGAGAATTGGTCATAAATCGAGTTAGTCGTGGTTTTTTGCTTATATCTCAGCCATTTATAAGCCGATTTTCTCGGTTTTAAATAGCAATCGAACCCGGTCTATAGCAGATATATTGATGTATGAATCATGTATAAAATATATTTGGAGGCTATGGAAAATTGATTTCAACATACAGACGGTTAGATGGAAATAATTACATCGATTCCTCTATCTATAACGATTTAGAATATATATACTTCATGGGATTGCAAATGAAAAATGTAGAAATTACGAACAGAATGACGGTGTAGGTTATAAAAATATATATATATTTTTTTTTTTTTAGAAAAAAAAATGTTTGTTAACTTTTTTTCATATTTCAATACAAAATTTTTTATTATTTTTATGCCAATTTATAATCATTAAACTGTTTTCTTATCAAAAATATCAAAATAATTTTAAATATATGGAAAACTCTTAAAGATTTTAACAATTTACAAAAATTACTCAACAATTAATATTAATCATACGTAACCTGTGACAATTTTACATAAATGCTTATAACTTGAAAACTATAAAAGATTTTAAAGAAATTTAAAATGTTTTTAAAAGGAAACTATAAAAAGTAAAATTAGTTAAAAGATGTTTAAACAAATTTTAATTTTTAAATTTTTTAGAAAACATTTTTTTTTTCATTTTTATATTGATTAAATGAATCTTCCGATTGTATAATAAATTTTTCAGTTGCCTGCTAAAATTGTCCACTAAAATGTTGTTAATTTTACAGCTTATTTGTCTAGTTTTCACAAAATTTTGCATAAAAAATTTAAGTTTAATAAATGTTAAATTTCATTATAAATAAGGGGCTTAGTTTTTAGTGCAATTTCACCATATTTGTTAAACATTTTCTTAGAAAAATACTTCAAGGTTTGTAAAAACATATAAGAAAAACTAAAATTTTTTGGTAGAACTCCAAAAAAGTTTTGCCAAAGAAAACATCTCTATTTCGCAATTGTATCTAAAAACAATTAAGATTATATAAAGAATCCTATTGACAGACAAATGTAACAGCAAAAACAGTTGCAGAAAGCACGAAAAATGTGTTCAATATTAAGTTTTTAATTAGAGAATTGGTTTCTGCTGTCTTTAGAAGAAAAATAAAATGGTTATCGCTACTTTTTGAAAACAACTTTACTAAAAATGTACTTTTCTAAGAAAGTCCCTGTTTCAATAATATATTTCTAAAATAGTAACTAACTGACAACTGATATTATTTCTTGAGTAATTTTAATTTAATTTAATCAATATAAAAATTACAAAAAAAAAAAAAAAAATATTTTAGAAAAAAAATTAAAAAATTGTTTTAAAAAATTAAAATTTTTTAAAAAATGTTACATATTATATTACTTCCAATAGTTTGCTTTTAAAAATATTTTAAATTTCTTTAAAATCTTTTATGGTTTTCAAGTTATAGGCATTTATGTAAAATTGTGTAAGGGTGCGTATGATTAATATTAATTCTTGAGTAATTTTTGTAAATTGTTAAAAACATTAAGAGTTTTCAAGATATTTTAAATTATTTTGATATTTTTGAAAAGGAAACTTATTAATGATTATAAGTAAACATAAAAATAATAAAAAAATTGATACGAAAATATAAAATAAATAAATCAAAAACTTTTCTCTTAAAAAGTTAAAAAAAAAATCTGTTAGAATTCAAAACTTGTTAAACATTATACAATATAAATTATTTTAGTGTTTAAAACTTTAAGCGTTTTTGATATATTTAAAATTTCTAAAATTTTTACATGAACAAATTTTTTTCTTCAAAAATGTCTAAAAAAAATGTGTTGGAAATCAATATTTTTAAAAGATTATTTTAATTATTTTACTTGTAACAGTTGGCTTTTAAAAACATTTAAAATTTCTTTAAAATCTTTTATGGTTTTCAAGTTATAGGCATTTATGTAAAATAGTCTAAGGGTGCGTATGATTAATATTAATTCAGGAGTAATTTTTGTAAATTGTTAAAAACTTTAACAGTTTTAAAGATATTTTAAATTATTTTGATATTTTTGATAACAAAACATTTTAATGATTATAAATTGGCATAAAAATAATAAAGAATTTAGTATTGAAATATGAAAAAAGGTAACAAAAATTTTTTTCCAAAAAAAAAAAAAAAAAAAAATAAATAAAAATATTTGTATACCCTTCCTTCACCGTTATTCCTTTTGCAATTTAAAGTACAAATATTGTAGATCATTGTAGATAGTGGAGTCGATATTGCCATGGCCGTCTGTATGTTAAAAACAACTTTCCGAAGTCCCCAAATAACTTACATACATGATTGATACATCAATATATCCTCTATAGTCCAACTTAGATAGCTATTTTAAATTGTGAAAATCAGCCCAAAATGGCTAAAAAATCTGTGGCTACCCTTGTTCACAAATTTTTCATTATAATTTTTTTCACCCCATTTTTTTTAACCAAAAAAGCTCCCGAATAACTTTCATACATGATTGATTCATTACTATATCGTGAAAATCGGCTCACAAATGGCTGATATATAAGCAAAAAATTGTGACTACCTCAATTTTTCCACTAATTTTATTGCACCAACATTTCTTTTTAACGACATTTTTTTCCCCATTTCACAAAAAAAGACCCTGAATTACATTCATACATGATTGATACATCAATATATCCGCTATAGTCCAACTAAATCGGCCAAATGGCTGAGATATAAGTAAAAACCGCCACAAGTTCGATTTGTTCACCTAAATTTTGTTCACCAAAAATTTAATTTACCAAACTAGTTTTTAATATTTTTCTACTTTAAGAAGTGTATATAAGATTTCTGAAAAAG